>OZ010787.1:640347837-641618044 GCA_963932465.1 Maratus speciosus
ATCAAACGTACTGATAGCCTGTCTGAAAGTTCATTTAAGAAAACTTCACCTTTCCTTATTGCAAAAACATTTCAGTCTGTTTTCGGTGATGGTCATAATCTCAAAAAACTGCAGTCTGGGGATTTATTGGTTGAGGTTACTTCAGCCAGCCAGTCTGAATTTCTATCAAATTGTAATACAATAGGTCCATTCTCTGTTTCTGTTAAAGCACATCAAACCCTAAATACAAGCCGTGGCGTAATATCCGAACCAGATCTTTTATTTTCTACCAAGGATGAACTTTTACAAAATTTAAATGATCAAAATGTCATAGATGCACGACGTATTACACTCCGTCGGAATGGACAAGTGCTTCCCACAAAGCACATCATTCTGACTTTCAATAGCCCTACCTTACCAAAAAGAATTAAAGCTGGTTACCTTAATTGTCCTGTCCGTCCCTACATTCCTAATCCTCTACGTTGCTTTAATTGCCAGCGTTATGGCCACACTACTACTAACTGCCGGGGTTCCACCACCTGTGCACGTTGTGCAGAAGTTGGCCATGACAATAAATCATGTGAAAATCCTGAACGCTGCATAAATTGCAAGGGTAATCATACTGCATACTCCCGTTCTTGTCTTACCTGGATACGTGAAAAAGAAATCATTTCTGTTAAAGTAACTCAAAATCTCTCCTATCCTGAAGCCCGCAAAGTTGTTGAATCCAGGACTCCGTCAGTCGGAGTCTCCTACTCTAGTCTACTCAAACAACAACCAAAATCTGTAAGGCACATAAGCACCCAGACCGAACCTTCCGTTCCACTAAATAACTCACCTATCACAGTACCACTCAGCGCCACAAAGGTACAAACTCGTGATGTCTGCTGTGGTTCTAAATGTTATGCAACCCCATTATTAGAACGTTGGCTACCATCCTCAGAACCTGTTACTATAGTATATCAAACTAGTCAATCACAAAAACCTGCAGTTCAATCCAAAAAGTCATCCGACCCAGTTCAATCCAAAAAGTCATCCGACCCAGTTCAATCCAAAAAGTCATCCGACCCAGTTCAATCCAAAAAGTCATCCGGCCCAGTTCAATCCAAAAAGTCATCCGAACCAGTTCAATCAAAAAAGTCATCTGAACTCCAGACTGATACTAAGGCTGTTAAATCTAAAAAAGCATCACAGAAACCTGATACTACTCAAACAGTGAAACCAAGCAAAAAAATTTGCCTTCAGAAAGAGAGAAAAACAATCGGGGGCTCTTCACAGTGGAACACTGTGAAGAACAAGAACAGCTGTTTAAATCCGTCTGTCTCAAACTTAAAGGACCCAAAACAACTGCAGCACTATGTCGATGAAGCAATGGAATCCGACTCTTATGAATCAAGTGGTGATGAAGGAAATACAGTTTTAGAGGAATTTTTACCTAATTGATTTTACATTGTTTTTTACTCATGTGATTTTAACCTTGTTTTCATCTAGTATTTGTACATCCTTTTAAACTTTGTGTATTTTAACAGTTATTAATTTAATAACTCCACAGTTTTTACTTATAATACGCTTGACTTTTAACTATGAACCTTTGATTCTTTTAAACGGTTTTAGATATACATATTACTGTTTTCATTAATTTTTTTGTTTTTATCACCGTTTTGTTATTCTTCTTTTAATCGTTTTTTTTTATATATACATTTTTACATATTGACTTTGTCTTGGCGCAGCATGTCCCTACTGGGACTTTGCGCCATAAAACCTCATACAACCAACCAAACCAACCTAACCATACTATTCAGTTAGCACATCTTGATAACCGCCTTCTCCAACTCCCTACTCCATATATCATTCTTGGAGATTTTAATGCACACAGCCAACTGTGGGCTAACCGTGATTCTAATCGCCGTGGTGGTGATATAGAAAAAATTGATTCTGACAACGGCTTATGTCAGCTGCTTAATGATGATCACACTTATTTTGATGAGCCGAACCGTACTTTCCATGCAATAGACCTTACATTTGCTTCCCGTTACTGTATCCTTTCTGGAACTTTGGGTCTCTAATGACCTTCACAGTAGTGATAACATTACGACTTCTATTACACTGACTACTCCTGTTACGAATTGTCCCAACTATACCAAACGTTATATTTATGAGATAGCCAACTGGCCAATTTTTACAGCACTTGCAAATATCACAGCTAGCATGATACAGGGGAGTATTGACAATGCGCTTGATAATATTCACTGTATTATCAATGTTGCAGATTCTAGCATTCCAAAAACATCCTCAAACCATAAACACAGAAAACCATGGTGGAATAGCGATTGCCAAAACGCAAAAAACAACAGATGGCTTGGGCCTATTTCAAAGATACCCCAATATTACTAACTACATGGTATATAAAAAAGCAAAGGCTGGAGCTTGAAGAGTACGACGCAAAAGCCAACGAGAATCCAGGATTAACTATATCTCAAGCATAAATTCTAAGTCATCAAGTAAAGAACTCTGGCAAAAAGTGAAAAAATGCATAGGCCTGTAATCTGAAAATCATATTTCCATTTTAAAACATAACGGCCAAACCATCACATCTCCAAAAAAGTCCTTCCGGCCAGTGCCGGGAGGAAGAGGTAGCTTTCATATTCCTTATTTTAAAAAAGCCAACTTATATTATTAGAACACACGAAGCTCAATTTAGTGGACACCGAATATAGGAGATTTAATACTAATTTTTATCAATACTAAATCATTATGAATGAGAATTTCGCGAAATAAGTCAGCTCTATCCAAGCTGCTTTTATTTAAAGTAACCTATATTTGGCTGGCAAATTCGGCAATTTCTTAAAGTGCCTGTCATTTTAAGACAACATGGTGGATGAGGCTAACCAGTGAACTTGGTCGAGACCTTAGTAATTACTGTGCACATGCTCACTCACGTCGGAATCGGTTGATATATATGAGTGCTGTCGCTGGCAAAAAAATCAGATTTTTCAAAATGTCACCCACATTAGATATTGAAATTGCTATATCTGAGGCATTTTTTAAGATAAAGACAAACAAAAAATTTTCCTGAATCCTTATATCAAGGTCAAATACTTAAGAAAGAAACATTTTTCAATTTCTAATTTTTTTGCACCTCACTTTAAATATATATATTTTTAATTTAAAGGTCGCCATTTTGAAACAAGATGGTTGATGAAGCTGGCCAGCGAACTTGGTCGAAATATTGATGTATACTATCCACATGCCTTCTTGCATCGAAATAGGCGAATACGTGTGTTATCGCGTGACAAATACGTGACGCGAATACGTGTGTTATCGTTTCAAAATGTTAGCCATGCTAGAAATTCAAAGGGCTATAATTCAACCATTTTTTAAGATATAAACGAAAGAACAAATTTTCAGAAACAAAAACTGCTCCAAAATCTTTGTATCAAGGCGAAACACATAAAAAAAATCTTTTTCATTTTCCAATTTTTTAATGCCTCATTTTAAATTTTAAATTAAATTTTTTTTTAAATGGCAACCCTCTTTTGAAACAAGATGGCGAATGAAGCTGGCCAACGAACTCGGCCGAGACATTGGTATTTACTATGTACAGACCAAGTTACATCCAAATCGGTTCATAAATACGCCTGTTATCGCGTGACAAAAATCAGGTCGTTTTAAAATGTCAGCCACATTAGAAATTCAAATTGCTATAACTCAGACATTTATTTAGATATAGTCGAAACAAAAAACTGCTCTCGAATCTTTTTATCAAGGTCAAACACATAAGAAAAAATATTTCTTCAATTTTTAATTTTTTGGTACCACATTTCAAATTTAAATTTTTCTTAAAAATTTAAAAGGCCGCCATTTTGAAGCAAGATGGCGGATGAAGCTGGCCAACGAACTCGGTCGAGACATTGGTATGTACTATGTATATACGAAGTTACATCCAAATCGGTTCATAAATACGCCTTTTATCACGTGACAAAGTTCAGGACGTTTCAAAATGTCAGCCACGCTAGAAATTCAAAGTGCTGTAACTCAGCCATTTTTTAAGATATAGACAAAACAAAAACTGCTCCGGAATCTTCGTATCAAGGTCAAATACATAAGAAAAAAAGATTTTTCAATTGTCAATATTTTGTTACCACATTTTAAATTTTAAAAAAAATTTTAATGGCCGCCATTTTGATAAAAGATGGCGGATGAAACTGTCCAACGAACTCAGTCGAGACATTGGTATGTACTATGTACATACCGAGTTTTATCCAAATCGGTTCATAAATACGAGAGTTACAGTGTGACAAAGATCAGATATATACGGATATATATCAACTTTTAAACGGAGGGTGGTTTCGGGGTCTGGGGGTCATGATCGATGAAAAATATACCAAATTTTTTGAAATCGCTTTCCTGCGAACGGCTGCAATAGGTAGCTTTTTGTAATGAAAGCTACCTAAAACATAGCTGAGACAATAGTGAATACCCTAGCATCTATTTCAAAATCAGACGCATATCCGGATCCATTTTATCTTACAAAAGATAAACTGAAATGACCAGGATTAATATTAGTACTCTTAACTCATATTCCTACATCCCCTATTTATTATATCGGAACTTTTAAAGTGTTTGCAAGACAATCACTTGTCCGCTCCCGGTCACGATGGTATCACTTACATCATGCTCAAGCACATCTCCCAACCCTTCCCTTAGCAATCTTTCTTTTTTTTAACAGCGTATGGACAGAACAGATTTTTCCCAATGCTTGGTGCAGAGCTATCGTTATTCCTTTTCCTAAACCAGGAAAAGATGCTATGAATCCTAATAATTACAGGCCAATCGCACTTTCCGAGCTGCCTTTGCAAACTGCTTGAAAAGGTGGTCAGTTACCGCCTCGTTCATATTTTAGAAACTAACAATTGCCTAGCTGCAATTCAAAAGTGGATTTCTGACGTGGTAGGTCTACTATCAATAACCTGATCCATCTTGAACATTTCATTCGGACAGCTTTTTATAACCCGGGGGAACTCGCTAGTGAGAATGCCCAATTGCTTTTCTTTTACTTTACATTCATGTAATATCAACTTTTTTTGGTTGGCTTAGTACTTTTATTCACAAATAGGTAAAATAATTGTAAAACATTTTGAAATTTTAATTAAAATGAAAAATGATTTAAATAAAAGTCTTAAAGTACGACTCTGAGAGAAAATCTTATGCAGCGAGTTCTCCCGGGTTAAACGCGACCATTTGGTCTCAGTATTTTTTGACATGGCAAAAGCTTATGATAGAACGTAGCGTTATGGGATCCTTCGTCATCTTTTTAACCATGACTCAAAATTTGGTAGTCAGTATTTTGGGGCAACTTCTGTAAAAAGTCCAGTCGAAGGTTGTGAAAACTTAGAAAGATATAGTGAGCTGATTGAAAAGTTGCGGAAAATCCCTTTATAAAAAGCTATTTTTAGGAAAGAACTCGCTATATCGACTCTATCTTTGTGAAATTTCGCGATATTTGACTGGACTTTTTATATAAGTTACCCAAAATACTGACTACCAAACTATGAAAATTTTTTTTGAAATCTTCCGCACATGCGCAGTTAAAAATTATCTCATAAAAATGCCCATATCTCATCAAATATTCAATATATTCTTGTTTTAATTGCAGTATGCTGTTGCTACTATTCTTAGGCAAGATTTCGGAAAGTTGTGTAAAATTTGGTTGAAAACACTGTATGCTATAAGCAAAAAACTTTTGAATTTTTCACAGACGCAATAACATGTAACAATAATAACGAATATGAGTGCTATGCTTACACAAATGCACACAAACGTTGAACAGGACACAAATAGTCATTTAACGCAGTGACAAACCATTTCCAGCATTTTCTGTTGCATAGTTGATCACAAATATTATTTTATTCAATTTATTATTCGCCCCCTAATTGTCGGCCCGACTAAATCTTCACCAAGAAATATGAAATCAAATATGTTCTTTTCATCCCAGAAGTTATAGACCAATTCACCAACAGTTTTTGTACATATTCGATAGAACGTGTGCAATCGAAAGCATCCAGTCCCTGTACCTTAGCTTTTGGAGGCCAGTGTATTTTATTATGCTGGGTACCTGGGCACATGGGTATTCCCGGAAATGAAAAAGCAGATCAGGCTGCAAAACTCAAAATTAATTATGCTATAAAATTCCATTCTCTGACGTTAAACTACTTATAAAACACTTTATTCATAATAAGCTTCGAGAAAGTTGGGATTTTGAATACAATAATAAACTGCACCATATCAAACCTACAATCATGACCTGGTCTCTGAGTTATCCAAAGAAAACTGATGTCCTTCTGACCCGTCTCAGAATTGGACATTTTAGGATCACTCATAAACATCTTTTATTTCGGGAAATGCACCCATGTGTCCACATTGTCATTTTGAGTTCCTGATCATTCATCATGTTTTAACTCACTGTCCGGGTCTCCTGCACTTATATAGAATTTATTTTAATTTATCATCACCAATATTGACAAACCTCATTGTGGAAACACCTCATGGGACACTCCTTACTTTTTTTAAGGCATACAGGATCTCATTTAAAAATATAATTTGTATTGCTTTCATTGATTTAACGACCCACGTTTTTCTTTGTCACTTTTGTGACATCTGGATTCCATCCAGACTGCGCTTTTTAAAATTACTTTTACTTTCTTACTGTATTGTTTTTCAGATTTAAATCTTTTTACTCACACAGTTGCCTGACTGCATCTCGATGGGATACCCCATCCAGATTGCTTTTGACATTGCTCTTTTTAATTTTACGTACATTGTGTTTCTAGTCTTTATTTTGGCGCAGCATGTCCCTTAAGGGATTTTGCGTCATAAAACCTCAACCAACCAACCAACCTCGCGTTATTAGTTTGCAGTTATTTTATTATAAAATTCTACATCTAACTTGAAGGTAAGTGTACACTCTCATTTTCAAATGTTAATTTACTCATTATTTTTAAAATATATATACATTTAGCTGTATGTTCATTCTTTTATTTATTTTTGCAGTGCTTTGTTACGCCAACTATAAATAACACCAACTTAAATGCTGTATTCAAATTTTGAACGCAGTTGCCGTGCGATGTCGGGCATTACCGCTCAATGCATTGTTAATTAAATAAAACTATACAAAATAATTTTAAAACTTTTATGCAGATTAGTTGATTGCAAACTGTTCTTTATGCTTAGGAGTTATACTTCATTAATAAAATATTGATTTTTTGTGTAAAGGGAACACATGAATAGCTAGTCAAATTAAGTGAGCGTCATTCTTCTACTTTCCCCTATATATAATTCGCTTCAGTCTTTCTTGAAATAAATGTACTTCAATATCGGATTTTTTTCCCCTAGGATAGTTTATATTTTTTAAATTGAATAAGCCTAGCCTCAATGTATGTAAATATAAAATATTTTTTATTCCTATAGTCTATACAAGTTTTTATTGGATAAATCTTTTTTGTCACTTAAGATTATATATATTTTTTCAGAAATCATATTCAAATATCATACAAGGTATAATCAAAACAATTTGAAGTAACGTTTAAATATTAGGTTGTTGCACCATCTGAAAAAACTATTTAAAATTCCGTAAAAATATCTTGAACAAGGAAAAAGAAATATGAATGCCGCTGAGAAACTAATACAATATAAGAAGAAAAACAAATATTTGTTTAGCCCGCGGATTTAGCGAAAACATCTATGTTGCATGCTGTGTTTTTATTTTAACATGAACAACTGTATCGAAATAGAAATATTTTTTTGACAGGCAGGTTTTTGTGCAGCTTTCTCGGATTATTGCTGCATTTTCAGAAATAATTTAGTTCTTAGAAGCAATGACATTTCAGGGGAAAAACACATCTGTAACAATGACATACATCCGTTGAGTGTGAAAAAACAATATCACTTCTCCTTTCTCATACTTTTCTCAGAAATGTAAGATATTTAATAAAATATTTGTTCTATATTTAATTTTTTTATATTCATATTTAAGATTGGACTTTACGCTGTGATTACTATATGAATAATGAGCTAAGCTCAGAATACTTATACAACTGCTAAAACAGTGTATAATGAGAGCTATACAAAACGTTTAAAATTTACATGACACCTAAAATATGCATGGCATTTAAACACTAAAACGATGTTAAAACTTCCCAACGGTTTCAGCCAAATCTTTTGGCCTTTCTCAAGGGATACTAAGAATGCGCTGACGAAGACTCGCCTTCTAACTCGATGAGGGATGGAGGGAAAAGGTGAAAGAGAGAAAGGGACAAAAGAGAGAAAACCAGGTGGAAAACTTTTACTAGTGGCGCCATGCCCGGACACGAACCGAGAAAAAGAGAGCAGAGAGACAAATAACGAAGAGTTAATATTTTTCTTTCCTTTTTTATGTATAACACGAGCAGTTTTAGTTACTTGAAGTAACACCCGTGTAAAAATATTAGTTCTTCTCATTTATTTAAATGACTAACTTTTGTTTCATTACTGCAAGTTCGTCAGTTAGGAAATTTGTAGAAGAAAAAGGCAAAGTTAGTTGATAACTTAAAATATAAGGAATTGTTTTAAGGGATACCTTTTTAAACTTTAAAAATTTTCGATTTTTTTTTTTTAATACGTACTTTTATTCCGTCATCATTTCTGAACAATATTAAAAAAAACCGCATTACAAAATTCCCATTAGTTTACTATTTATGGCAGTTTTATTAAAACTACATAGGATAATTAAACTTTGCGCTGCGTTTATTCAAAACGATGAATTTTGATACTGCGCACAGTGTTACTAACAAACTATGCATGTCAATCAAAAGAAATTTTCACCACATATTCATTACTATATTATCTACAACTTAAAACCAGAAAAATGTAACATTTTACTTTTTTCTATTTTTGTACTTAAAATTGTGAAAATTTTTAATTTTTTTTTTTTTTATTTATTTTTTTTTTAATTTAGTAAATATTTATTACAAGTATTCTGGTTTTTATGCATCTTCTATTATGTATTAATTTTTACCAAAATTTTCACTTTATATGCATATTTTCAGACTTTATCATGCGCGCAAGATCTTTTTTAGGGTTTCGTTCATCTGACGAAACCCTATTCGTCTCGCTCCTCTGTCTGTCTGTCTGTCACAGAGCCCGTTCTCAGAAACTACACATGTTGGAGATTTGAAATGTTGCATACTTATAGATGACCATCACACATCATACGACAAATCATAAAATTTTGAAAAAGTCGTACATTTAACCCTTTGGGCTCCCACATGTGTATTTTAAACAATTCTTTCTAAGTGAGTCCCTAATTAGGTTGCAGGCATGAAATTTTGCGTACTTATAGATGGACACCTCAGATCAAACGACAAATCATAAAATTTTGAAAAAGTCATTTATTTAACCCTTTGGGCTCCCACATGTGTATTTTAAACAATTCTTTCTATGTGAACCTCTAATTACATTGGAGGCGTGAAATTTTGCATACTTATAGCTGAATACCTCACATCAAAGGACAAATCATAAAATTTTGAAAAAGTCGTACATTTAACCATTTGGGCTCCCACATGTGTATTTTAAACAATTCTTTTTAAATGAGCCCCTAATTAGGTTGCAGGCATGAAATTTTGCGTACTTATAGATGGAGACCTCAGATCAAACGACAAATCGAAAAAGTCATACATTTAACCCTTTGGGCTCCCACATGTGTATTTTAAACAATTCTTTCTAAGTGAACCCTAATTTGGTTGGAGGAGTGCAAATATTGCATACTTATAGCTGAATACCTCACATCAAATGACAAACTATAAAATTTTGAAAAGTCTTACATTTAACCCCTTGGGCTCCCACATGTGTATTTTAAACAATTCTTTCTAAGTGAGTTCCTAATTAGGTTGGAGGCGTGAAATTTTGCATACTTATAGCTGAGCACCTCGCATCAAACAACAAATAATAAAATTTTCGAAAAGTCGTACATTTAACCCTTTGATCTCCAACATGTGCGCTTTAAACAATTCTTTCTAAGTGAGCCCCTAATTAGGTTGGAGGCGTGAAATTCTGCATACTTATAGCTGAGCATCACACATCAAACGGCAAATCATAAAATTTTGAAAAAGTCGTACATTTAAGCTTTAGGGTTCCTACATGTGTATTTTAAACAATTCATTCTAAGTGACACTCTATTTAGGTTGGAGGCGTGAAATTTTGCATACTAGCTGAACACCATCATGCGACAAATCATAAAAATTTGAAAAAGTCGTACATTTAACCCTTTGGGCTCCCACATGCGTGTTTTAAGCAATTCTTCCTAACTGAGCCCTTTATTAAATTGGAGATTTGAAATTTTGCCTGCTTATTATAGCAGAACACCTGAGGCCAGGCGACAAATTATAAAATCTTGAAAAAGTCTTACGTATAACCCTTTGAGCTACCACATATGTATTTTAAGCAATTCTTTCTAAGAGAGCCCCTAATTAAGTTGGAGACATGAATTTTTGCGTACGTATAGCTGAATACCTCAGACCACACGACAAATCATAAAATTTCCAAAAAGTCTTATATTATTTACTCCTCCGTGCTCTAACGTATATTTTAAGCAATTTTTCTAACCTCCGCTCTTTTCACCCGGGGAGCACTTTTCCAACTTTTGCCGACACCCCTTTGACCATTCTTTCATATTATGCACCATAGCCTTACATATTTGAGTTCCACTTTTTACCGCCAGGGGCGCTTACTTATCTCGGGTGCTATGGGCCCAATCCCTTCGACTAATATATATACGGATAGTATGTAAAACGGAGTTTCGTTCGGATAGAGATTTGTTTAGAATAGAGTGCGCCCCTGGTTGCGAAATGTGGAACTAACAGATTTTTCGAAAGGATAAAGTGTTTTGAAATGAATATTAAACGAAACCCTCTGTGCGATCTGTGATCACACTTACCCACTTGTTTCCCTTATTATCATGTATTTTTAAACTTATCATTTCAATATTTATGAATTTACAAGTATATATGTATTTTTAAATATAAATATAAACATGAGTTTTATATTTAAATGAAGTTTTATTTTTGACTTATTACACAAGTTTTGAAGCTTGAAACATAGTCATATTTTTTACTTTTTCGAAATGTTCAAAGGTATCCTACCCCCTTAATCGAACTTCAACGATATTTCATCGAGACTCAACGGTGACCTCTAGTTCGTCATTATTGACCCTTGATTCTGGGCTACTGCGTAGATCATTTGCGATCTCAAAGTTACCTGTACGAAATTTGGCGAACCAATTTGATACAGTCTGGTGCGTAGTAAGAATAGAGAAAAATCCACTATTAATTTTTTGCGTAGTCTGCGATGCTGTAGTTCCATGTAAGAGCGCATAATGCATAAAAGTGCGAATTTCCGACCGTTCCATTTTCAACAAAATTAATTTTAAAAAATGTTGTTAATATCTTTAAGAGCTTACGATGATTTCTTTAAACAGGCGAGATGTGTAACTTTCCAACAGCCCCCCCCCCCCCCCCAAAAAAAAAAAGAGCAGTAAAACATTAAGCCAATGTCAACTAATAAGCTGTTAAATTTGGCAATATTAAATACAAATTTCATCCTTGTCTACCTAATATATTATTTTGGATAACTAACATGGATCGGATATAGGGGAGACCGGGGGAATGGTGCCACTCGGGGTTATGCCGCCAGCCACCTAGTTTTAAAACTAACGGCTGTTTGAGATAGTGTATGTGCCTGCACTATAGCGGTCAACAATAGAAACAGTCCCTAGAATGAGAGTGATTTCGTTGTACGTCGTTCGCTTGTTCTAGACAAATTTTAGTTTTCATCTAGTTGCTTCTTATTTTGGAGTTTCAAATGAGTAGAAGTAAACACCTTTTATTGTAACATTAGGAACTTAAGATAATATTACTCGTAATCCACATGCATCGCTGACCTTTTGATGCAATATGTTGAAAAAGTTCTGTTCTTCTTTTAGCTTTGCTGGGGGATTTCCGATATATTGTTCTCTCGGGGTAATGCCGTCACTATGGCAAAGGGTGACTTTTCCAATTTGAGTTACATTGCAAGCTTAGCGCATTAAAAAATCTAGCTTAAGAAAATTGTAATTATTCATTATTCTGCTAAATTATTTCTTTCTAAATATTTTCAGTAGGTTATGTGTTTCCTAGTATCTGTTTTATGTATTTACTAGGTCATTAAAGAGTGGCGCCATTACCCCGATACAGTGGCGGAATTAACCCAATATCCTGGGTAATCCAGCCCCACTGTACAGAGATTGAAAGAATTTTTTTGTGTGTGAGTGTGCTTACTTTACAGTTATGATTACGGCTAAATTTTTACAGATACTAAAGATAAAGCTTCAGCTTTAGAATTTTTGCGATTAAAAAATAACTATTTTTTTTAGGTGAAAAAAATTAATTTCCTTTAAGCTGTTGCCCTTCCCCGGTCTCCCCTAATGTAATATTGATAAAAAGGCTTTTCTTACATTAATTGTTAATAAAGATCCTTTATTATAAAATATCTTTTCATATTTAGAATACTATTCATCAAAAAAGTATTAAATTTACTTCAGAAATAATGTAATATTAGTTTAAGTTTAAAATAAAGAATGAACGTTTGTTGAACATTGCTGTTAGACATAGCTCCATGAACTTCATTTCAAAAAGGTGAAGGGTTATTTTGTAAGTATTTATGTCAATTTTTGTTAACCCATTTGTACCTGAATTTTTGTTTTCTCAAATTTGTTGGTAAAATCATACTCAAATGTTGCCAAATGAACTGGAAAAATACTAAAAAAAAATAGCGCTATTTTTTGTATTTGATAAAAAGTAAACATACTAAATATGAGAATGGGCATAATATTTGTAATACTATAATATACATAAATGTTGACTAAATTTATATAAAATAAGCTTTTAAATTGTATATTATATGCTATAATTAAATTTTTTATGAATTACTAAAAAAGTATATACTCCTTTACAGAGACTAATAACATTGCTATTAATTATAATAGACAAAGAATAATCATATTTGACGCTTAAAAACAATTTATTTCACAATCACCTTGAAAAGGACTTTACATAAGTAACTGTCCTCTAAATTGATAACAAACATATGTACCCATTTCGTGCCTAGTGATATATTCACTTTTACAAATATGCATTTGAAGTCTACAAGCTAAGATTGACATGTTTATTTGAATCCTTGATAGAAAAAACACACTTACTTTTTACATTTCGCAATATTGAAAACGGAAAAATCTATAAACTCCGAAAAAAAGCTTCCGTTTAAGCAAACAAATATCAATCTTATGCTGTCATCTCTCAGTAACAGATAAATACATTTATAGATAATTATTTCATATAATTTTCATGTTATAAAGAAGGAGAATATTATGAAATTTTTTTTTGAAATTCGAAGCGTCCCAAAAATGTGACGCCAGGCATAAATGGGTTAAACTAAAATTCTATCGTGAGTAGCCCCACCAGTGGCTGAGGTTCTGCTCTTGAAGCTGGTAGACGGGAGGTGCTGGGTTAGAACCTAATCGCGCCCCTCGGCCTAACCGTTTCGGAGTTTTCGTGTTTTTCTTCGAAACTATGGATTCCCATGCGTAAATACGGGTTAGGTTCCCTTAGAAAGACCCCGCACGAAGGGCATGCCCCCATGGCCTATATCCCACATGTTGATAATTGGCCGTCATAAATACAAACCAAACCAATCTATCGTGAATAATTTTTAAATCTGTTCGGCAGTTTGTGTATTTGGTAAAAGATTAATATAATCGCAAAGATAGGTCATTTTCGATTGAATATTTCTAACTTTTATCGTACAGATATAATTATTACATTCAAAATTTAGTCATACGTTTATTAGACAGCAGTACTTCTGGTAGCCGAATAGAAAATGTCAGAGTGAACAAGACAAAGATTTAAACAGAAATGAAGAAGTTGCATTATAATAATTATTAATATCGAGAAAAATATTAAGTGATTAATAAGTTTTTAAAATATATATATAATTCAATAAATAATTACTTTTAGATAGAGAATTTCATTTATCTTTCAAAATATAATTAAACAGTTCGAATAAACGTTTATATATTGGGTCGTTCCACCATCACAAAATCTATTTACAGTTCATTAAAAATATCTTGCGTAAGATAAACGTGTGTGCGACGGAAAAACTAATACACTACAAGAAGAAAACAAACATTTGTTTAGCCCGCGGATTTAGCGAAAGTATGTATGTTGTATTTTAAAATGAAGAATAACTGTACGAAATACAATTTTTCAGGCGGCAGGTTTTTAAAACTATTGCCATATTTCAAGTTAAATCATTCAGTTTTACATAGCAAAGATATTTCATAAAAAAAGAAGCTCTTGCAATGACACCATATCCGTTGTATGTAAAAAGATAATATCGCATTTTCTTTCCAGTACTTTCTCTTAGAAATATATATTGTTGAAATAAATAAACGTTCTATATGTCATTTTTAAGTTTCCTATTTTTGTCTTTTTTACTTTCTTCTCTGTTTACAAGAAAAAAAGTATTGAATTTATGAAATATTTCAACTTCCGGTTTTCGATAAATTTATACTTTTAGCAGGTCCTGAACACGGTTTGATGATTTCTAGAAAATGTCTGTCTGTAAGTGACAAAAATTTTGTGGCCACTCTATCTCAAGAACTATTGCACGCAATTTCACAAAACTGTAGGTTCAGTTAAACCCTGATATAAACTGGTGCTGTTTAGTGTTTGGTGTATATCGCCCAGCAGGTGGCGCTGCTATGCTGTATTTTCGAAATAGCTCTATCTCAAGAATTAATGCACGAATTATCTTCAAACGACAGATTCAGTAACAAGTTGACTTAAGTTGTTGCTTATTAGAATTTGGTGTATATCGCCCAACAGGTGGCGCTTCTAAACTGGACTTTTGCAAAAGCTATATCTCAAACTAATGCACGCTATTTAATCAAACTTAATATTCTGTTACAATTTCACGCAAATCGATCCTTATTAGACTTTGGTGTTATTTGAACAACAGGTGTTGATTTTATACTCTTTGGGTTGTGTAGGAAATTTTGGTTGCGGACATCTAAGAGGGTGGGTTCGAAATTCAATAATTTGTTTGAAACAATGCGGTACTAATATCGCCTTGTTAAATGCATCCAATTCAACGAACTTTTATACCTTTGCAATCCTCATGATAGGCATAGATTGTCATTTAGTTTTGGCACTGTAATTAGCGAAATATGAATTAACATGTATGAGATTGAAGAAAGTTTTGATATTGGCATATCAGACTAGTTTTAATAGACGGCAGATAATATTTTAAATTTTCAATATTTGTAAGCACTGTTTTTTTTTCATTTTTAACCTTTTTTAAAATGACATTAACTTTTACAGATGTGTTCGTTTATTAATATGGATCGGAAAAATCTAATGTTGGTAAAATATCCTGTACTAAAATTTTTAATTAAGATTTCGTATTATAATTAAATTTAAAATATTTAGGATAAGTATCTCTAAATTTGATACCAACATAATTTAGTGCTAAATGTTGTTTTAGTGTGTCTGGTGGAATAATTCTATTACGTTGAGCTCCACGAACTAACTTCTTAAATTTCTTTTGTAAAAGTGCATAATTAAAATGAGTTGCATTTTTAGACAAAAATTATACTTATTCTCGGAAAACGTTTATATATTGTTTCACCATCTCGAAAGAATTATTTACTATGACATAAAAAATATTTTAAACAAAACACAATCACGGGTGCCGCTGAAAAACTAAAACAATACAAGAAATAATATATTTGTTTAGTCTGCATATTTAGTGGGAAATCTATGCTACATATGTTCCTATTTTAAAATGATGGAACAGAATATGCGTTTTATTGAAAGACGGTTGCAAATTGCTGTCAAAAGTATTCTTAATTGGACCAATAAAAATGGTTTTCCAGTTTCTCAAGACAATCTTCTTGTGTGCATTTCTGTAGACGTAGGGATCTGCATCCAGACCCTGAAATTTTTATCGGTTCAACTCAAATTCCTGTTGTGGACAGCGTTCGTTATCTAGGCCTACAATTTGACAATAAACTTAACTTTTAACCTCATATTTTACAATTACGGACAAAATGTGAAAAATCACTGAATATACTTAAGGTACTTTCAAATACTTGAAGGGGAGAAGACCGTACATCACTTCTTAAAATCTATCGAGTCGTGATCGGTAGTAAAATTGACTATGCCTGCCAGGTATATGGTTCAGCGCGTAATTCTGTTCTTAAAAAGCTTGACACTGTGCACCATTGCGCACTCCGTGTTTGATCTGATGAATTTCGTACATCTCCAGTGTTAAGCTTGTATGTTGATTGCAATGAACCGTCCCTATACAATATTCATGAAAAACTGTCATTGTTCCTGTATTATCGTCTTCTTTCGCATCAGGGTCATCCACTTCATACCGACATTTTAAATACTGACAATGATACTCTTTATCAACATGGTCCATCTTGCATCCCATCATTTGGTTTAAGAATGAGAAACATTATTGACAATGGCCTTCTGAATATTATCGAGGTAAGTTCATGTCACTCTCATGTCCTTGGAACCCTCCTAGTATTATGTTGGTACACCCATTTAAAGGATATGTTGAAAAAAATTGGCCCCTTCTGTTTTTCAACAATTATTTGCACCATACCGTGCAAATTACATGAACTATGTCGATGTTTACACAGATGGCTCAAAGAGAGGGAATATTGCTGGTTGTGAGAACACTTCTTTAAGTTATAGGCTTAACTCCTCAATTTCTGTTTTTACGGCTGAATTGATTGCAATAGAGAGAGCCATGTTGCACATATCTCATCATCATAACACATCTTTCATCATTTATACTGACTCAAATAGTTCTATTGACGCAATTAATTCATGTAATAAGCATCCTTATTTGTCATCCATCTTAGATTTTTATAATGAATTGACAAGACGTGGCTACAGCATCTTATTTTGCTAGGTACCTTTACACATGGGTATTCCTGGAAAAGAAAAAGCTGAGGCTGCAAAACGTGCTCTTAATGCATTATGCCATAGAATTCCATTCTCAGACGTTAAACTACATATCAAACACTTTATTCATAATAAATGGCAAGAAAGATTGAATTTGCAATGCAATAATAAACTGCACCACATCAAACCTACCATCATGACCTGTTCTCCGAGTTATCCAAGGAAAACAGATGTTCTCCTAACTCGATTGCAAACTTACTCAGTCGCAGAAATCTCCAGTTGCATCCAATAAGTCATCTGAGCACCAGACTCATACTAAGATTGCTTCATCTCCAACACCGTTACAGAAACCCATTTCTCAGAAAGTAAAGCAAAAATCTTGTGCACAGACAGGGAAAAGGCCATCAACCACAACCTTTTCACAGTGGAAGAATGTGAAGAAAAGGGAAAAAAAATCACCTGTCAGCTCATGTATCACCAATGTGAAGGACCGCAAGCAATTGCAGCAGTACGTGGAAGAAAGTATAGAATCCGAGTCATACAATACTGACTCGGATGTAGATGACAAAAAAACTGTGTTCGAAGGATATGTTCCTAAGTGATTTTACATTTTTTAATAATCTGTGCTTAATTGTTCTTGATTTCATCATTTATTTGGCTATTTTCTACTTTTTATTGACTTATTTTTTATAGACCATGCAGATTTTAGATGTTAATACTTTTTGTCTTACTGACTGGTTTTATATTTATTACCACATTGCTTTCTTTTCATTATATTAACCTTGCTACTTTTACAGATTTTACTTGTATTTTTAGTCAAGATATTTTGACTCTTTTAATATGTGATTTTAATCATATCATATATCATATCACTAGTGGTTCACACTTATCGTCATAAAAATATGATAAGAAAAATAGCTATTTTAACTTTTTAAAATATTTTTTTTGTGTTTTAACCATGTCTTGGCGCAGCATGTCCCTAAAGGGACCTTGTGCCATAAAAATTCAACCAACAAACCAACCAACCCAACTCGACTGAGAATTGGTTAGGATCACTCATAAGCATCTCTTAATTCGGGAGGACGCACCCATGTTTCCACATTGTAATTTTGATTACCTGACCATTCATCATATTTTAACTGACTGTCCGGGCCTCCGGCATTTGTACGGAATTTATTTTAATTCATCATCACCAATCTTGACGAACCTCATTGGGGAAACATCTCATGGGGCACTCTTTACTTTTCTAAAATATGCCGGATTTTATTTTGAAATATAATTTTTATTGCTTTCATTGGTGACACGACCCAGTTCTATCTTTTACACTTTTGTGACATCTGGATGGGAACCCCATCCAGACTGCACTTGTTTTGTGATACTTTAACTTTTTTATGCTAATGTTTTCAGACTAAAAATTTTTTTTTACTCTTCCACACGTCACTGACTACACCTGGATGGGGTACCCCATCCAGATTGCTTTCTTTATTCTTACTTACATTGTGTTTTTAAACCTTTTTTTGGCGCAAATTGCCCCCTAAGGGATTTGGCGCCATAAAACTTTATACAACCAACCAACCTATTTTAAAATGAAAAATAACTGTCAGTAGAGAAATATTTTTTGGCAGGCAGCTTGTTGGAGAAGGTTTCTAAGACTTTATGATCTGTAAGAGAAATATAATACATTTTTTTTTTTTAATAGGGGAAAGTAGTGGAATGGCGCTCACTTAAGGGAAAACATGAATAGCTAGTCAAATTTGGACAAAAAAATCAATATTTTATTAACGAACTGCAAAGCATAAGGAACATTTTGCAATCAACTAATTTTCATAAAAGTTTTGGAATTTTTTTTATCGTTTTATTTAAATGACTAGCGATTGAGCTGTAATGACCGACATTGTAGGGTAATTGCGCTCAGTTTGAATAAAACGTTTAAGTAAGACAAAAGTCAGATATGTAGTTGTGTGGGCTGTTCACACCCCTGCAGACTTTTTGCAACCACTTAACACATAGTGTGTTAGACATATAGTTGGCTACTTTTTTTTTTATATTTGTTTGATTTTCACCAATTTTTTCAAATCGTAAAATTCTCCTTGTTTAATGACATATTAATAAAGGCGAAAACAGGAAAATTTTACTATTTCTAAAAAGGTGTGTCAATCAACACATCTGATTTTTAAAAAATTGCCCACTACCAACACTTCTTCTAGAATTCCACGCGAGCGGCATTACCCGTCATCGCCATGTTGGGTTTTATTTCATTATAATTGGCGTAACAACGCACTAAAAAAAGTAAAAGCATGAAAGTACAGCAAAATGTATATATTTTGTAGACATAATGAGCAATTTAATATTTGAAAATAAGAGTGTACACTTACCTTCAAGTTAGATGTTGTAGAGTTTTATAATAAAACAACTTCAAACTATTAACTTGAGGACACGAAAATACTTTCCTCCCTACGGTCACTATATCCCTACTGGGAACTTAGGATGAAGTTCGCTAGGTGCCGGTACCGATCGCACGTTTTCAATTCTATTCTGTTTAGAGATATTTGGTGATCGGGATTACCCTTCTGAGCGTCATTACCCTACTTTCCCCTAATAGTGAAAATAGAATTTAAAAATAATCGTTATTTATAGCCCTGTAATTAGGACCGTAGGAAAGGGGGAGGGTTCTCAAGGATTTATAACCCCTCTGTCCTTTAAAGTGAACTTGCTTTAAATTCTATTAATTACAAGAAAATAAAAAGATATTTTAAAACCATGACAAAATGATTTAGAGCATTTTATTTCTTTTGTAGTTTCAGTAGTTTCTATGTTTTTGGAATCCGTCTCATTGTCACCTAATGATGCACTATTTCCCTTTTTAAAACATGCCGGATTTTACTCTGAGATCTAACTGTTTATTTGCTTCATTGGTTGACTCATATGGTCATTCCTTTACACTGTTATGACATCTGGATGGGTAACCTCATCCAGATTTCTTTTATCTTTTCTCTTTTTTATTAACATTGTTTGTTCCTACCTGCTTGTAATCTTTTGTTTCTTTTTTGGCGCAGCATGTCCCCTATGGGATTTTGTGCCAGTAAACCCTATACAACCAACCAACCAACCAATCAACCGTCTCATTGTCGCTTTTTTCATGCACATTGAAAGTAATATATCTGATCGCTTTCAGAATTCTTGTAATGTTGCCAGAAATTTAGACTATTTCAGCAAAAATTGATAGTCTTCGAAAATCCGTAGCATTGTATTTGTTAGACATTTGTATTGCTCAAGGATAAGAGGGGGGAGCGAGTAGATGCTGAATCAATTTTCAAAGCAACTTTAGTAAAGTGCACTTACTTTATGTTATGATGCCAAAATTTGTAAGTGTATTTTCATTTTTTATTAGTTTTCTTATTTTTTAGTAATATTAATGAAATATATATTTTGTACCCTGCTGTAATATTTCAAAATATCTTAAAACTGAATTTAATTCTTAATTTTTATAATCTATTCTTTTATAATGTCATATCATTCATAATCATCATTTGTTCTACCAATTTTATTTTCAGACATTAAGGTGGGTGGTGGATCTTAGTGTGTTTTTAATTTTTAACCCATATTGGACCACACCGATTAAATATTTTTGAAATTTTTTTAAACTATCTTGAATATTTGTGTTAAGGTATATATATGTTTTAAAACTTATGACATGTACGCTATGTTTTGGCTGTATGATAAACTATGAAATCTTAGTGTGTTTTTAATGTCTGAAAATAAAATTGGTAGAACAAATGATGATTATTAATTCTTAATGTTTACTTTGAAATAATGCTCAAATTTTTAATAATAAATAAAATTATTAATTAATATACATAATTGCTTATTAATAAGAAGCTCTATCATTAATCGATTTTTTTTTTAGTTTCGCAGTTGATTTGAGAAAACTGAGTTAGAAGTTTATTGATCCACCCCTCCACCCACCTTAATTTTTAACCCATATTGGACCACACCGATTAAATATTTTTGAATTTTTTTAAAACTTCGATTATATCGTTAATATGGTGTAATTAAGTAGATACAAGCAAAATTTTGAAAAAAAGTTTTTAAGTAACTAGCTGTCTTACAAACAGGACATATCAGTAGGACAAATATTAAGGACATATAAAATGCATACATAAACTAATTTTATGAGCAAATATTTAATTTTACTTTAAAAATAATATTTATGTTGTACAAAAATACTCTGATTTCTCCAATAAAAAGATAATAACGGTAAAATTCTAGATTATAAGATTACAATTTTCAAAGGATTTTTTAAAATTAAATTTTAATTGGTTACTTGTTTTTTTGTTTATATGTTATACTTTTATGCAGAACCACACCATGATCCCACCTGCGCCAAATTTTACTGTGGGTACGCATAGCTGCCAACCACAAACTAATATTCTGTAATACATGTGTTAATTTGACCCTGGTTTAATACGTATCATACCAGAAATTTTTTTTAAGAAATGGAAGTTAATTTATAATGAATTTAAGAAAATAAATATATTCTACGTAGAAACCTGGAATTAAATAAATAAGCATTCATGAAAAAAAAGTTTCTGGTTCGAAATGTGGTTAACCTGGGTTAAATTATTCCAGACATTACGGAAGATTAGTGGAAGGTTGGCAGCTATAGGTACGACACAGTCCTGTAAATAACATTCTCCACACCCAAACACGTTCGTCGGACTGCCAAAACTGGTAGCGTGATTCATAGCTCGTTCCATTTATCGGACGTTTTTCCATTTTTCTACTGACCAGTGCCGTCGTTCCTTGCACCACTTTAATCGACGGGTCGCATTGAGATGTTTGATATTTGGCTTGTGAACTGCTGCTCGGCCATGGAAACCAAGTGCCACGATCTCCCGCTGGACGGTACGATCACTTCCATCATTAGTCGTAGACTATCGAAATTCCTCTGCAATCGCCTCTAAGGAAGCCTTTCGGTTTGATTTCACTACACGTTTTAGGAATCGACGGTCCCTATCTATCAATTTATTCGGTTTACCGGGTCGGGATTCACATATTATTACACCCACTTGCTTCCACTTAAAAACCACATCGCTAACTGTGGAGCGGGGTATCTGAATTTTTTTGGAAATATCAGAGATTGAATGCTCAAATCTGTGACCTCCAATCATCATCCCTATTTCCTCTGCACCAATTTAACTCTTTTGTCCATATTCACTGCAGTAGCAGATCTGACAATATTTTAACCTTTCAACATACCATATCTGACTAGCGTATGGACGTTCCAAAGTAGTTTTGAAGAAGTGTCGAATGGCGATTGACCACATACAGTTTAATGAATTACAATCATTTGTTTTGAAACGGATGCTTTCATTTTGATAACTCTTTTTATTAGAATAGGCTCATTATGCTGGTTTTACAAGGAGAACTAAAGTATGAATAAAAAATGAGATTCTTGCCCAAAATTTTCGTTTTCTTAGTATTACATTTTATTAAAGCCAACATTTTACCTTTCCAAATCTGCGCTGATTGTCTGACTGCATCTGGAGGGGATACCCCATCCAGATTGCTTCTTTCATGCCCTTTAATTTTGTTTTCAGTGTATTCTTGTTTGGCGCAGCATGTATCTTAAGGGATTTTGTGCCATTAAACTTTATACAACCAACCAACTAAATCTGCGCTTACATTTGTTGTTTTATAAAAAAAAAAATCTAAGTTATCATAATTTAAAAACTACTTCATAGCTGTGAATGAAACCGGAACTGCCAAATGTTATAGCGTTAATTTTTTTCCTTCGTAAAAAAAACTGCCGAAACTGTCTTTTAGATATAAACGGCACACAAAAAATGACCTTGATCGATAAGTACAGTAAATTTTCAATTCACATAACTGTTAATGTAATAAATGTTAAGTAAAGTTTAAAATACTAAAGTAAATGTTTCAGTTAAATAGCTGTATTTTATGGAAAATGTACTTTTCTGTGAAATTTCCATACGCAAAACGTAATTTCTCAAAAAGCTATTGAAATATCACTATAAAAATCAAATTGCAAGTTGACTCATAACTCATGAAAAATGTATAATATATCTTAGATTTTAGTTTGTTATCTTCACTACTGTCATACAACTCACGTGTATACAGAACATACATATATCGGGTAACCAAAAAAGTTCTGTCGTTTTTATGAAACGACAAAAGTTAAAGAATGTTACACGCAATGGATAATAGATGGCGCTGCAATTGCCAAAATATGTTAATCAAGATGTAATGCAGGGTCATCGTATATAAAGAGAAGTGGAAAGATTATCTCGTAACAGTAGAAAAATGGACGTGAACAGGGGTATTCCAAACTGTATAATTCGTGCTTCTATGTTGTATGAGTTTAAACTTGGAACAAATGCTGTGCACACGGCTCAAAAAATAGGCCAAGCTTTCGGAGAAGGTTGTGTCAGCACTCGCACCACCCAAAGGTGGTTTAGGAAATTTACTGCAGGCTATGAAATGTTGAAATTTGCACCCCGAACAGGGCGGCCATACGTCATTAATAATGAGGAATTAAAGACCGCAATCAAAGAAGATTCCGCTCAAACGTGTGAGGTGTTAGCAGAAAGGTTCGCCGTTAGTGATGAAACTATCAGTTTACATTTGCATCGCCTGGGGAAAGTGTACAAGCTAAGCAAATGGATACCTCATCAATTGACACCTGCCCAGATGCTCAAGAGCCTGAACATTTGTTTGGGGTTGCTGTATTGCCATCAAACGGAACCATTTCTTGCCCATATATTAACCGGTTATGAGAAGTGGCTGTTGTACAGGAAGCCCAAAAGACTGCATAATTGTTGTCAGCCACTGATAGGTCATTCCATGGTTACGGTCGTAACAATCAGAGACTTTAAAGCTTCATAAATAATGTAAAATAAATACTTATTACATGGATTATTTTATATTTAAGGTCGGTCCAAGGATTGTAAATAGAATATTAAATTTTGAAATCTGAAAAATGTTCCCATAATTTTTGAAAAAATAAAATCTAGGTGTTACGAACGTAATTCACAAAACAGTAAAAATTGCATATAGTTGCAGTTATTGTCATAATCCTGTGAATTTTAAGGAAGAACATTTAACTTTTTCTTCAATAATTCATTATTAGGGTATTAGCTGTTGGAAACTGCAATTCTGAAAACATTAAAATAATTATTAATTAATACATGGGATAATTAAATTATTACAGACATAACATTTGCCTGTTACGGACGTAACAAATCAATGCATCAAAATTTATTTATGAATTTTAATTCATTTATAATATATTCCCTAATTTATTTTATAAATTTTAAAAATAGAATATTCAAATACAAAATCTAGCCTAATTACAACTTTTACAAATAATTTTTGAAATGACAATAACTTGTTAAACTTTACCATAATTTAAGTGAAATGTTTTCAATCTCATCACTCTCACCTTCTTAGTGCTAATACTTTTATTTAATTTACTCTTTACACTTAAACTGCATGTTTTCAGAAAATTCACACTCTAAGCTATGAAAAAATGTATTACATGACTTTATAAATTAAATATTATTTGTTTTATAAATTTAAAAAAATAGTACTTTAGTTTCACTTTTCATGGAATGACCCTGATGCTGTGCACAGGCCACCA
Source organism: Maratus speciosus (assembly GCA_963932465.1). Taxonomy (NCBI): domain Eukaryota; kingdom Metazoa; phylum Arthropoda; class Arachnida; order Araneae; family Salticidae; genus Maratus; species Maratus speciosus. The sequence goes on from OZ010787.1 coordinate 640,372,522, forward strand.
AACCCAAGACCTGTCAGCAGAATGTGTTATTGTGCGTATGGAGGACAGAAAATGGAATTGTTCACTATGAACTGTTACGAGCTTGCCAGACGATTACTGCGAATGTCTATAGCGACCAATTCCGTCGAGTTCACCAGTCACTTAAAAAAATCAGCCAGCTTTGGTGAATCGTAAATGCGTTCTTTTCCTACAGGATAATGCTAAGACGCATGTCGCGCGTGTGACCTCTGACACAATTCAGACCCTTGGATGAGAACCGCTTTTGCATCCTCTACATTCCCCTGACATTAGCCCTTCTGACTATCACCTATTTTTAAGCCTCGATAATCATCTGCGAAATCGGCAGTTCAGCAGTCGAGAGGCTATGGCAACGAAGTTACAGAACCTTTTCAACTCTAAAGATCGTGACTTTTATAAAAATGGAATTTATAAGCTTGTTTTCTTTTGGGAAAAGGTTATTGCATGTGAAGGTGGTTATTTTGATGAATAAATTGCATTCTTTCCTATACATTTTTTTTTTTTTACCTAAAAACGACAGAACTTTTTTGGTTACCAGATATATGCGATAGAATTTACTGTAGAGTGTTTGCTTATTTGGTTAAATTTCACAAAATTTTACCCTAAACTCCTCAATTTACCTAAATGTAATCAATATATGGACTATATTTTCCTTTTCATCGTAGTTTAGAATCAAAATCTTCCTAAACATAACCGTAAACTATAATTAAATTGATTTTTCAAAAACTTGCTCCGAGCGCTGTCAGATAACTTAACAATAACAATTTGTGGACAATCCCTTATCATTCAGCTAGTTTTAGTGAGAAACTGAAAAACAGCTCACTCTAACGGTGATATCTCTCTAAATTTTTACGATATTTGACTGATTTTTTTTAATAAGGAGCTCCATAGTGTTGACTATTAAATTATGCAAAAAGTTCCTTGTTATCGTTTGCGCATGCGCGGTAAATATTATTTTATACAACTTCTCATATTTCCTTAAATATTTAATATATTTTTATTCTAAGTGCACTATTTTGTTTCTACTACATTTTGTGAATTTTTCTGAAAGTGCCGTTAAATTTGATTAAAAGCCCCGTATGTTGTAAGCAAAAAACAAGCAAGAATTTTTTTTAATTAAAAAAATCGCTATATCTCTTATTAATATACATGGTATTCTTACACAAATGAATACACATATTGTACAATGTCTGCCTGTGCATATTATGTAGCGATAGATTATTTCGCGCATTTTATTTTACTGGGTGATCCCAAGTATTTTTTCTTTAATTTTTTGTTGGCTCCCTAATTGTTCTCCTTGTCAAACCAACTTTCATAAATATGAAGTCGAACCTATTATTTTTAATCCTGAAATTCCAGAAAAATCTGACAAATATATTTATAAATATTTGACAAAATGTCTAAAATTGAAAGTTGCCGGTCATTAATGGTCATATAGTGTATAACACGTTTGAAAACACAATTTCAACCAAAGACGAAAAAATAACTGAATTTTGTACATCCCTGTATATGAACTATAGATTTATTATATAATTCATAACATGCTAAAATTTAGAACCGTTGGGGGGAACGCATGCCACAGTTGAAAATTCCCTGTCAGCAATATCCGCCAATAAACGGAAATGTACTTTACGTGTTTCGTGCAGCCCTGTATACGATTTATAGAATTTATACACAATAAATATATGCAACTTTTATAATTTAAATTAAATTTTAAAAAATCAAACCCGACTGCTTAAAAAGCGAACCAATTATTTCTCATCAATGTGCAACTATTTTTTCAATTCCTACTATTGGCTCGCACTCTCCCTATATACATCTTGTTCAAATTTTCAATCGTTAATAAAATACTTATTATTCGTCCAATCAAGTTCAAATATTTTTTTTAACTTATAGTGGATGACACTTGTGTTAATCCAGTTTTTTCAAATATTAATTCACAAGTTAAATTAATCTTCAATAATCGAGAGACCCCTCTTCTTGATCAAGGCATTTTAAGTGCCACTCAAGAGGAAAGAAGAATGGGAGAAAAATAATTCTCTTATTGACCTAAGTAGGAATTGACTTAATTTTTTTAAATTATATTACTTGTTTATATTACTTACCAATTTTTTTTATTTACTTGTATTGATGACGTTTAAGTTGTGTTTAATTGTTAGTTCCTATCTATAAACACTGTTTTGATGAGGTCTGTGATGGTTAGAGTTGCAGTAAAGCTAGCGATCCTACATATGTAACTTTCAGGTTGTATAATATTTAAACGGGACCTTCTGACTGTAAAGTAGTCAATGAAACATCGTCTTCATTTTGAAAGACCTATCCAATGATATGCCACTCAATAGGGTGCGTAATTTTTTTTTTCGTCTCTACCGGCATTTTGTATTTTACGGCCGCAATTTTGACCTAGGCCTAGACTATAACTATCGGACAGTTAAGACTAACCAATAGAGACCTCATTCCTTAAAATCCATCCAGCCGTTGGGATGTTTCGCGGGTTTAAAGAAATCGACATACACAGATACGCCTGAAACACATAACCCTTCTTTTCAGTGGGGTAAAAAGTGTTCCACAACTGGAAACGCACCATCAATTATTGTTCATAGAGAGAGAAATACCGGGTGATCTAGAAGTTCCGGGAGTTTTGAAATGTCAATAATAAGAAAACTATTTACAATAGAAAGATGCGGTTATCGCATATTTGCTAAGAAACGTATGGGATTTTTGTTTATAATGTTTTTTTTTAATTAATAGTTAAAGTTTTTGGTAACAGATGGCGCTGCTGTACAACGTCGAAAATATGTGTACCATGTGTTATATAAGCAGATGTGTTCATTGAGAAACGTCCTTCCTGAGACATAGCTCATATTTCGCTTTAAGGGTCGTTTATGTTCAAACGCTTTTTCGAAGGTTAAAGAAATTGTATTTAAAAGGAATTTTGATGTGTAGCTGCTATGTTTAGACATGCATTCTTTGCGTGACAAAGCTTTGTTAGTTAAGTTCTGTTGCTAAGTTCTGCTGCATCCTTTTTGTTCGACAAAAAGGATGTATCGGCAAGTTTAACTTTGCTTTCTTGTAGTACAATCCGTGTACTTAAAACTGGAAAAGTACTGAAGACCGTTACAATCTAAAGGCTATGACAAAAAGGTTTGAGGAAACGGGTTCATTGGAAGATCTTCAAAGCAGCAGGAGTCCCCGAACAAGGTGGAATATGCTGTCAATTCTCAATCCGCTTTATTATACCAAAGCAAAACCATATCAATTTTAGCGCCACCTGTTGACAAAAGTGTAACTAATTAAGATATTATTTTTTTCATTAAAAAAACAAATCCCACATGTTTGTAAGCATTTCTGCGAAAACCGCATTGTTCTATTGTACATACTTTAATAATTATTAATATTTCAAAACCTGCGGAACTTCTGGATCAGCCGGTATATGAACGATGAAAGCTATGCACATCATATTCAATAGTAAGCATTTTATAGAGCATATCGGAGATATATATAAAATTAAATGCTTTTGAAATAGTGTAACGTGGACAAAAATACACCACAAACAACTTTTCTCCAAAGACCTTAATTTAAAATAATTATTTTTTTTGTCCCTGTAAATGATCGATAAATGCTAACAATATCATATTCTATAGCAATCATCCTATAGTGCACTTTACAGATATATATATAGATTTCAGAGTATTTGAAATTATAAAACATCATTAAAAACCACCGTAAACAATTTCCCCCCATAGGCCGTAATGTAATAAAATTCTTTTCAATGTCCCTGTAACGAAATTGATTGCTACACTTTACATTTTGCAATACCTAACATTCTATAGTGAATATCAATGACATTTTTCAAATTCATGGCGATGCGACTATACTGACGCCCAAAATAATTTTGGCGTGCTAGAATCGGTAAATCTTCCACCGTGCGACGACGGTATAGGGAAACTGATTTTACACCCGACTTATCTCGGGCAAACGTTGAAGTGGTTAAACTTGTAGGTAGCCGGTTAAACAAAATATTGCAAAATGGTGTAAAAATATGCATCTGTCTTGGGGACAAAGATACGCACAAATTTAAGACACGGAACTTTGCCATATCGTTTTAGCTAGATGCAAAGCTTTCCACAATTACGTTGTGGAAAGTTTTTATTTTATATAAGTTAATATTGTATAAAATATAACAGCTACTTAACTAATATAACTTGAATAACTACATTTTCCTTTTTCTAGTTTTTTTAAATTGTAGAACGTAGGTATCTACATACAGGTCATTCCATGAAAAATGAAACCAAAGTACTAATTTTTTTAAATTTATAAAACAAGTCATCTAATATATTTTTTTAAAGCTTGGAGTTTGAATTTTCTGAAAACATACAGTTTAAGTATAAAAGGTGTATAAAATTAAAATACAGCTTAGAATGAGTTATAGATACATTAATTTATCTTGTCCCAAAATCATTATTGGTTACACAAAACAAAAGTATTTAAAAAAAAAAAAACTTTTTCCTTTGTATCTTTTCAGCTTTCTTGGCGTTGGAGAGGGTGAGGGGGGATTTTCACATCGGAAATATTTCTATATTTCTATTATAAAACTTTGTAGTTTTACATTTCCTAATTCTACAAAATACTAAGAAAAATATTGAAATAATAAAATTGAGTAGGGTTATAAATATTGCACAAAATCCCTATAAATTCGAATTTAATGAATCCTTCTCAATCCTTCTAAAATTTATTAAACGATTATGTAAATGCTCTTATGTAGTTTTAAACAATTCACGAAAAATGCTTTAGAAGAAAAAAAAATTCATGAATTCATAATTCAGTACATAAAGGATTAACCAACATAAAGAAATGGTATTTTTTTATATAACAAATTAAGAATAATTGCATTTGTCGCCGAATTTTAAGCATGTTTTCCGATGTTTCCACCCATTGCTATATAACCCATTATATGTATGGGATGACAGTATAAGTACTCTTCGATGCACTGCAGTTTTCTGCTGCTTACACTACTGGTATCAGACACATTTAATGTTTTTAATCTTACGTTATAAAAAAAAAAAAAACTCCCTTAAAAAATGTACCTAAACAGATATCTAGGAATATATAAAATACATAATATAACCTCTAACGAAAATTTACAAAAACATCTTCCAAATTACCAGTAATTCCGAAAAGCTTTCTTTATCATTAGAAACATCAGAAAACTATTTATAGTAGAGCGCCGATTATCCGAACAAGTCAGGAACCGACCCTAACTTTATCCATGCATAGGTCTGACAACCCCAGTTAGTGCTGGCATGTTTAAATTGTCTTTTCAATTTCTTTTGTTTACTTTTTCGTCACTTAAATATTTCTTTTTTCTTTTTTTTATCATTTTCTGAACTCCAGAGATTATAATCTTAGCAAAATATCTTCGGATTGTTGCTTGCTTCAAAGAAGATATTCTCGAATCCATATCTCGAATTATTCTTAAATACGTAAGTTGAATAGGATCAGCGTTCATCTGCCGTTCGAGCCATTACATATCTGTTTCCAAACATTCAAAGGTTTCGTTATGAGGCGGAAATGAGACATTTTCAGAGCATTCGTTTTCATTTTCTTCAGTTTCTATTTCGTTGTTATTGCTCGCAATGATGTACTAATCGGGGATTCAATTTCGCATGTTAAATCTGAATTGAAAAAATGAATGAAACAAGGTGTTTGGATAATTGAAAGTTCGGTTAAAATTTTTTTTTTAAAGAAATAGGCTGTTCGTATAATTGGAAGTTAGGTTAATTGGAGTTCCGATAATCGGCGCTCTATTGTATTTTCAAGATTGAAAGAATTTATCAATTTTCTTTTCCTGCCACTGATTTTCTGAAACATTTCTTACTAGATTTCAATGTGTATAAATAGAATTTCTTAAACCGGAATATCGGTTATTATGATGTTATTCTCAATAAAACATTTTTAGCAGCGTAAGTGAGTTTATTTATTCAAGAGTAATTAAATAATGTTAATGTATCGTGTTTGTCTGTTAAATGTGTTTTGAACAGGAATATGTTTACTTTGAAATGGATAACATCCGAAAAACTTATATTTCAGGTTGAGAAAACAAATGTATAGATATAACAGGCGGAATAACAGATATATAACTATCAGGAATCAGTAACTTTGTTACAGAGGCTCTCTAGTGGTTTGAAGGTGAACATGGTGTAAGACGTAACTTTAATATAGAGGCACTCTAATCGTCCGCGGTGCATTTTTAATTAGGAGTTCACTGTTCCGCGAGTTAGCGGTAACCGTATGTAAATTTATTTGCTCAGTCTGCCAGAGTATAAATAGGGGAGCGAAAATATGCTAAAGTAGTAGTTGGTTAGTCAGTGCAGTTAGACGTTGGAGAGAGTGTGTGTTGGCTTAAGTAGTTTTGGTGTGGATGGGGTCTTGTATGGCTGGAGCATAGCCTGGGAACAAAAACAGATTTAGAGTGATATGAAATCTAGATGTGGATTTGAAATGAACCCAGCCGTCGCAGCTCAAGCACGCTCCGGAGAAATGAAGTTATGTGAGTTAACTTTTAATTTTATATTTAAGATTTTTTTTAAATTGCAATCACGAATTGAGGGCGAAATTTGTGAGATTTGGTCTGCCAACCCTTTGCCCGTTGTTGAATAAAAGCTCTATATTTAAAGCATATAAGACTCCCTCATGAATTCCCACCACTAATTACGCCACATAACACATAAGATAACATATTTCTACGATATAGTGTTACATAAAAGTAGCTAAGGCAATTAACGTTAACAAACTAATATAAGAATGTGTCCATGTGGCTTATATTTCTATGGAGAGAGCACCTTGTCAAAGTTTTAAAGGCGGAACTAAGTTGTCAATTTTATTAATTTTATTTATTTGAAGCGATCTTTATATAAAAGACATAAAACAAAGTAAAATACATAAGTATAACATAATGACAATAGTACACCAGCAGGGGGAATGGGCCTCAGACCCGGCGAATGTGCTCGTCAAAGATGTCTCTTGAATAAGCAATCCTTTATGAGACAATGATCCGCTTCATCATTCTAAGATAAGACTTGGCACAGATTTTCCTCAAGACTCTACCATTTACCAAGTCCCACGAACAAAATACCCCAACGACAATGGCCTCAACAGCACCGTGCTTATTGTCTCTTGATAATACCTCAGTAAGATTCTTGTACTTATCTATTTTAGTTTCTAGCTGTTTCAAAAGCGTTGCATTCTCTAAGGGGACTGTAACATCAAGTATTAAAATTTCATTGCCCTTTTGGATCACCAGGTCTGGTCTGAGATTTTCAGTGCCGACCACACGGTTCTCTCCCACGATGGTCCACCTATTGTCGACTGCCGTCTTTATTCTGTTAACGATGGCTTTATGCCGCTTCTTATAGAGTAAACTGTGGGCCATGCAATGCTCAAGGACATGTAGTAGCGTCTAAATTGGTTGGCACATCGGGCAGTTTTTATTTACTGGACGAAGGTTAGCTTGTTGTAACTATTCAGTTTCACCACTCCGAGGTGAGTACGATGCATGAACCTCCAATAATTAAAACGAGTATAACATCCATTGGAGAAAAAATGTGATCTTTCCCTGACCGCAGAAATAGTTATTCATGTTGCTTTGGTGTTTATGGAGGTATTTAAGTGTAGCGGTGCAACTTTTCATTAATTCATTACGTACTTTTTGTAAGACCTTTCTCCGCTCATTTATAACTTCTTCGTCCGTCACCAATTCAACCTCTTTTTTTCACTTCTGTCCCATTTCACATTTAAATATTTTGCAGCTTGTCATGCGCGAGCCAACTGGGAGGTTCCTCTATTAGCAAATCTGTTGGATGGCTCGGTGTTTAGGAAATCTTGAGCGTTTTGGACTCTGGGGGACTGCTGACTGAAGTCTGCGTCCTCCCCCAACTCCACCCATGTGACATCTTTAACCCTAGAACTACCGGAAATTTTACTCAAGTTTTATAAAAACATTCTACACCAGAATTTTTACTTAAAACTATTTAATTTGTTTATTTAACTTATTATTGTCTGATTTATACATTTAGTTTGTTTTGAAGAAATTTCTGGTTTGAATAAATATTTTGAATGTACATGTCGGGTCCAATGGACCCGTCTGGTAGACGGAAGGTTAAGGAGGTCATCTTTCTAAGCTAATAGTTTGTAACCCACCCCCAATCGATAATTGAAGTATCCGAGTCTTCTGCAGCCATCAGTACTCCAAAAAAACCCATCTTCTCTTGCACCATAGAGAAGTACTCGTTAGCTGCATTCGGCGAGAGACCTAATGTTCTCTTAATCAGAAGCTTGATTGAATCGCCGATATTCTGCCAGTCGGTCTTCAATAAGGTCAGTTCTCATAAAAAAAAAAGCAACGGGGTAGCATAACGTTCTCAAGCAATAATGTATCTGACACGGACCGACAGAATAATACACTATAAAGGAGATAAAACATTATAAAAACGACTCTGAAACGTTTCCGAAAATCAGCGGAAGAAGAAACTCTCTTTTGATAAATGCATCTTTAAATTTTGGGAATTCTGAGGTTTCCAAAGATAAATAATGCTTTTTGAAATCGTATTTACTCGGAGAGGTTATTGTATTTTTTCGTTCGTCGTCATATTTTTCTAGATTAAGAAATGTCTTTTTATACAATGTAAGTATGCTTTGAACTGTGCTATGTCGCTGTTGATACAACAGACATTCATCTTACTGGTGACAAATATAATCATTCTGGCAAAAATTTTAATATATATAAAATATCCTATGTATTTTTTAACATTGTATTTAAATGATTTAATAAAAATACGTGAAGTAAGACAGACCTTGAATACACTTAACATAAAATGTGTAAAAGTACAAAATATTTGAAAACATTAAAAAAACTCGTAGTATACGTTTCGCCAAGCAACTGCTAGGCCTCATCAGCACAGAGTAACAATTCAAAAATAAACAGCTAGACCAATCAAGTAATAATTAGCCATTTTTCCAGAAAGTAGGCTGTTTCAGAAAAAATAACATTTAAATATTCAAAAGTGAAAAAACAGTACTAGTATTTAGTTTAAAGATTATCGACAGAAATCAGTCTTTTTTAATGGCCGTATAATACTTATATTCATCTTATACCAATATTTCAGGCATTATTATCGTAGTAGCCACTAGAGTATACACATATTTTTCTTATGATTTTTTTATATATTAATGTAATAACAGATGACATCTTATTTTTCATTTAGAAATTCTTTATCTTGTTTGAGTACATATTAAAATCAATTTACATAAAATACATTTTCTTTACTTTTTTCTTAAAAACTTTAAGACATACTTCCTTATTTTATTTAAAAACATATATTTCAGCAGGCTCTAAAAATGTTATATAACAAATAATGCCTCGTCTAATACCTTTTGTCTCCTTTCTGAAAAACGTTTTCATCCCTTTACCGAGACATCTTCAGTTTCAAATGGTGTTGTTTCGCATGAGATTTTTTAACTTCTCTCTTTTTCCCTCTTTCGTTTTTCCCTTCTTTCCAGCATTTTCTGCTAACGAGCGTCAATATTTGAATATGTACTGTCTTTACATATATTATCTTTGTCGAGGATGATCTCTATGGCTACTCTTATTAGTGTGTTATGTAGGTTTTCGTACTTTGATACCAAAGTCAATTAAAATAGAAAAAATAACAATGTTTTTTTTTTAAATTTGCTCTTGAAAGGGCTGTTGTTAGGCTATTGAATTTTATGTCGTGAATATGTTCTTTATATCTTTCATTTATTTTTCTTAGTCATTCCGATGTATGTAATCTCTTTATTTTCTGTATTCGGGGCTTTAATTTTATAGACTCGTGCTGTTTGTAATTCATCGTATTTTTCGGCTTCGTTTCTTATTTTAATTAGGGAGGGGTTGGGTGTGATTGGAACTTTTTTCCAAGTTTACTTATTTCACGTTTTACTTTTAGTGATAATCCATTCATAAATGGCAGGGGGGGGGGGTGTATATAATCTTGTTGATTTTGTCCAGGTGGGATCCAGTCAATTCTTTCTTTAGCTTTTCTAATTAGTTTATCTGTTGTTTTTCGTGGATGGCCAGCATTAAGTCCTATTTTCTCTATAATTTTTAATTCTTCATTTAGTAACTTGTCCGTTGAACATATATATAATACTCTATAAATGTGTGTATTTAAGGCGGCAAGTTAATAGTTTAAGGGTGTATTTGTTTTGCTTGAAATTATAACTAGGATGGCAGTAGGTTATTTAGCCAGACTAAAACAGTAGTGGTATTTAGCCCTTTTGCTTCCGTTACAGCGTGTAATAGTGCGGGCATTGATTTGATCAATTTTGTGACATGTTTCGCCAGTGATTTTAAGCCATTCTCAAAGAGCTTGCTTAAGGTCAGCTTTGTTAGATATTTTCTTTCTTCAAAAATTAAAATTCATAAAGATACGAATAAACGCAGTTACATTGCTTAAAGGTGCGTCAAACATAATAAAGTAATTTAAAAACACATTAAAGTCCTTTTTCGAAAAATAATGTTTTCAACCGAAAACTTACACGGCCTTCATCAGTGGAAAACTAATAGCTGTTGTCTCTTTGCGTCTTCTAGCTTTGCCCGGAACAGACCATTCTACCTCAAGGGTGTCATGGAATATATGGTGGAATGGAAAATGTTATTCAAATTTCAAAAAACAAGTGCAGGTTTATTAATCATGTATTAATTCTTTCCAGACTACTACTCTTTTCATATGAATTCTTTCCATAATGATAATACACTGGTTTCCAAAAATTAAGGAAAAACAACAAATAGCGCTTACTCAAAATGTTACATGTAGATTTTAATAAAACTGAGCAACAATATACAACACATAGAAAGGTGTAAATTAATGTAAAAAGAAATTATTAGACGATTGTGGTGTTTCAGAAGTTAACACAATTATAAAATGAACAAAATAAATGTGTCAGTTTGGTATTGGAAAAGTGCCTTTAATATGAAGTATGATCACCCCTAGAAGCAATACATCACATACAGAGATGTGTAATACTGTCAATTATGCGATCGATACGTTCGCTAGGAAGTGAGAGCCATTGCTCTTGTAAAGCACTTGTAAGCGTTTCAAGGGTGTGGGGAGGGGATTTTAGAGCAGCAACACATCTTCTTAAAGCATCCTAAACATGCTCATGGTGATGGGTCCGGCAATCGTGCTGACTATTAGATACGCTGTATCGTTTGTGGCGGAAGATAATCTTACATGATGCGAGTCCAGTGCGGTCTAGCGTTGTCCTCCTCTAACAGGAATCCCCCAGGGGAATACCTTCTTTAGGTATTTACGGGTTTCGCGACCCCGGGTTCCCGAGCGATCTTTCCCCTTTCCTGTTTTCTTCTCTTTTTAGTTGTCTATCCTTTTTTCTTTGTTTCACACTTTTTAATCTTCTTTTTTCAGTTTCTTATCCCTCTTTGTTCTTGTTCATGTTTTTTACTGACCATTTTGTTCAAATTGTTATTTGTTTTACTAACATTGTTCTTGTTCTTTTGTTTAAAAAAAAAGGAAAAAAAGTTTAAAATATTGAAAAAAGACAAAAAATACACCTTGTTTCTAAGTTCTCACCCACAAAACTTTTTCTTTTTTACAATAGTGGATTTTTTTATTTTCACGTGAGACACTCTGGGTGTTGAGGTTTTTTAATCTCATCGCCTCGTTTCTACCTCTTTAGGCTGATCTCGAGTCCCAGAGTGCAGGGCATCTCCGAATTCCGGTTCCGTGATCGGTGGACGCCGTACTTGTATGGCGGTGGTTAGGAATGCACTGGGCGACTGGTGTCCTTTCGACGTAAGGGCGTTGTAGGTTGGACAGAGCTGTAAAGGCTTACCTACGACAACCGAGTTCCACTGTGAAAGAACTAGAGTTTGGAGATGCTATCGAGTTTAATCCAACGTTCGAAAAACGTGGAAGTTTGTTGATAGTTTTCACCCTTTTGAGACCTGCGCCTAAAGTAACGGTAAGAAGAAGGGTCGGTGACCAGGCCCGATGCCTGGCGTTTCTTCACTCCTTTCTAAATATGGCTACAATCTCAGGAAATAAATCATGCGAAGTGGAAGCCCCACACCCAAAAGAGAGTACATGCGAAGTGGAAGCCCCACAACCAAAAGAGAGTACAAATGCGTTGAGTTCTTGCTCAAAAGCTGGTTCTGACCAGGGCCAAAAAAATTCTTGGGGTGATAGAGTTGAGGATTCTTCTTCCAATACGGAATGTAAGAATGTCAACTCTAATTTATGTAATGTTGAAGAGAGATTTTTTGTAGTGAAACGAGTAGAAGGGAGTTTTGACAAAACATCCCCCTTCCTAATTAATAAATCTGTCCAAGGTTTGGTTGGTGAACCAAAAACAATAAAAAAACTCCGGACAGGTGAACTATTAATTGAAGTAAGCAATAGTCAACAAGCAGCCAACTTAAAAAAATGTACTCATTTTGCAAACATTGCAGTCTCCATATCTAAACATAGAACTTTAAACACATCTCGAGGTGTGATCTCTGAATCTGACCTCTTGCATGTCACTGAAGATGAAGTTGTAGAGAATTTAAAAGAACAAAATGTCATTGAAGCTAGAAGAATAAAAATCTACCGTCGAGACGAGCAAATACCAGCTAATCAAATACAAATTCCTACCAAGCACATTATTCTCACATTCAACTCACCGAACCTACCCAAATCAATAAAAGCCGGATATCTGTCATGTTCTGTAAGGCCTTACATCCCAAACCCACTGCGTTGTTTTAAATGTCAACGCTTTGGGCATTCAAAAACCTCATGCCGTGGTAAAATCACCTGTGGTCGGTGCAGTGCAGTAGGCCACGAAAGTGAACACTGCAATGCCCAACCATGTTGTGTAAATTGTAAAAAAGACCACCCATCTTTTGCTAAATCATGTGAACAATGGAAAATAGAAAAAGAAATACAAACAATACGCACTAAAGAAAATATATCATACCCTGAAGCCAGAAAAATAGTAGAATCCAGGACACCCAAAGTTGGTGTATCATATGCTGCAGCCCTATCAAAAACCGCCCAAAAAACTCATAAAACTATTGCAACACAAACCGAATTCCCCACTGGAACTAATTGCCAACCTATTCAAAAACAACACAACCTGTCTAATAATTCTGATAAGACAAGCAGATCAACGCAGTCTCCTGCTCCTAAGTCACCTAAATCTGTTCCTCCTAACTTGCCTAGTTCTGTTCCTCCTAAATCATCAACAAATCCTACTTTAAAATCATCACAGTCTCTTATTTCTAAACTTCCACTTCATAAAAGAGGTTCTCAAAATACAACTAAAACACCATCCGTGAAACCAAACCGTAAATCTGATGCAGAAAAATTTAACCTACCAATAATTAAAGCCACAGTCTCATCTGAAAATACACCCAAGAAGAAAAAGAGTAAAAGATCTAAAAATGAAACACAATCAAAACAGAACGATAAAATGGAAGAGGATGATGCCCTTGCTCTTCACCCAGAACCGGATGAACAATTTAACGATGGAGATAGTATGTCTACTATCTCTGATTAATATAACGCAGATAATTTTCATCTAGGAAAAAATAGTAAAATCGATCATGACTAATATTATTTCATGGAACTGTCGAGGCTTTTATAATAAATATGACGAAATTCGAAGTATTCTTCATGACCATCAACCACTATGTTTAGCTTTACAAGAAACCCATCTTAAAAATAATGACAGAGCTAAATTGCGCACCTTCGCCACATACAGAAAAGATTTTACAGGTAGTGATAGGGCCACTGGTGGAGTGGCTCTTTTCATCTCTCGCAATTTACCCCATACTCATATTAACCTAAACACAAACTTACAAGCTGCTGCAGTCCGTGTACATATAAAACGTCTAATTACAGTCTGTACCATTTATTTACCACCCCACCAAATTATTCAGTCAGCACTACTTGATGATCTCCTTCTTCAACTCCCAACTCCTTTCATCATCGTTGGGGATTTTAATGCTCATAGCCAACTCTGGGGGAATTCTGACACTAATCAACGTGGTAATATCATCGAAAAATTAATTTCTGACAATGGCTTATGCCTACTCAATAATGGTGATCATACATATTTTCATGAACCGACACGCACCTTTCATGCCATAGATCTCACTATCTGTTCTCCATCTATCTATCCGTATTGGAATTTCTGGATTTCAAGTGACCTGCACGGCAGTGACCATTTTCCCACTTTCATTTCACAGACCACTCCTGACAGGGATTCTAATCATTATTTTAAACGCTATAACTATGACAGAGCCAATTGGCCGACTTTCACAAATCATGCTAAAATCACAAATCATATGGTAGAAGGTGACATAGACGATGCAGTTGATAATATCACCCAGTGTATTACCAATGCTGCAGATATTAGCATACCAAACTCATCATCTAGAATGAGACACCGGAAGCCATGGTGGAACAGTGACTGTCAAGCTGCAAAAAAAAATCAACAGAAAGCCTGGGGCATCTTTCGGCGTTATCCCAATAACACTAACTATCTTGCCTACAAAAAAGCAAAGGCTGAAGCTAGAAGAGTGCGCCGTAAAAGCCAACGTGAATCCTGGATTCAATATGTATCTAATATTAACCCAAATACCTCTAGTAAAGTCCTCTGGAAAAAAGTAAAAAATTGTATGGGTCTTTATCCTGAAAACCACATCACAATCTTAAATCATAACGGACAAACAATAGCTTCTCCTAAGAATATTGCTGAAACCATAGCAAATACATTTGCATCTAACTCTGCCTCTGAATCATACCCGGAACCTTTTTTATCATACAAAAGACAAACAGAAACTACCCAACTCAATTTTAATTCCCGTAACTCTTATGACTATAATCTCCCTTTTACTCTCTCGGAGCTCATAAAATGTTTGCAAAATAGCCATCTATCAGCTCCAGGTCACGATGGCATCACCTATACCATGCTTAAACATCTCTGCACAACCTCTCTCAATAATTTACTTGCATTTTACAACAGAATTTGGATAGAACAGGTCTTTCCTCAAGCCTGGTGTAACTCTATTATCATTCCTTTTCCTAAACCAGGGAAAGATGCTAGCAATCCCAATAATTACAGGCCAATCGCACTCTCTAGCAGTCTTTGCAAATTACTTGAAAAAATGATCAATTGTCGTCTTGTGCATATTTTAGAAAATAACAATTGCCTTGCTGCTTTTCAAAGTGGGTTTCGACGAGGTAGGTCAACTATCGATAACCTGATCAATCTTGAAAATCACATACGGACAGCCTTTCTAAAACGCAACCATTTGGTGTCAGTATTTTTTGACATGGCAAAAGCCTACGACAGAACATGGCGATACGGGATCCTTCGTGATCTTTTTAACCTAGGCTTTCGCGGGAATCTCCCTATTTTTATTAAGAACTTCCTCGCCATTCGACTTTTTCAAGTCCGAATCGGTGGGGTACTCTCTAGTTTTTATGTACAAGAAGAGGGTGTACCCCAGGGCAGTGTCCTGAGTGTCACCCTCTTTGCTATAAAAATAAATGACATTCTTAGTCAACTGCCCCCTTCTGTGAAAGGTGATTTATATGTTGACGACTTCCGAATTATGTGTATGGGACAGGATATTCGTTTTATTGAAAGACAGTTGCAAATTGCAATCACCCGTATTCTTAATTGGACTAATAAGAATGGATTTATAATTTCTCATGACAAAACTTCTTGTGTTCACTTCTGTAGACGTAGGGATCTGCATCCAGATCCTGAAATTTTTATTGGACCAACTCAAATTCCTGTTGTGGACAGTGTTCGTTTTCTCGGCCTCCAATTTGATAGTAAGCTAACCTTTTTACCACATATTTTACAATTACGGACAAAATGTGAAAAATCGCTTAACCTACTAAAGGTGCTTTCAAATACTTCCTGGGGAGCAGACCGTACTTCTCTCCTTAAAATTTATCGAGCCGTCATCCGTTCCAAAATTGACTATGCCTGCCAGGTCTATGGTTCCGCACGTAATTCTGTTCTTAAAAAACTTGACACTGTGCACCATAGCGCACTCCGTGTTTGCTCTGGTGCATTTCGTACCTCTCCTGTTTTAAGCCTTTATGTTGACTGCAATGAACCAGCATTACACCACATTCGTGAAAAACTTTCTTTAGAACTTTATTACCGTATCCTTTCACATCCAGGCCATCCTCTTCATTCATACATTCTAAATACAGACAACGATATGCTTTATCAGCATCGGCCATCTTGCATCCCACCTTTTGGTGTCAGAATTAGGAACATTACTGATAATAGCCCACTGAGTAGTATCGAGGTGAGTCCATGTCCATTGCATGTACTCCCTCCTTGGAACCCTCCTAGTATTATATCGCTCCATCCTTTTAAAGGATACGATAGAAACACCCTAGCTCCTGTTGTTTTTCAACAGATATTTGCTGCACACAGATCAAACTTTAATGATTACACTGACATTTACACAGATGGCTCTAAGAGTGGAGATACTGTTGGGTGTGGGATATTTTGTGAAAACAACTCTTTAAGCTATCGCCTTCATTCATCTACTTCTGTCTTTACAGCCGAACTGATTGCAATAGAGAGAGCCATGTTCTACATCTCTCATCATCATAGCTCATCCTTCATCATTTATACCGACTCAAATAGCTCTATTGACGCAATTAAATCATTTAAAAAGCATCCTTATGTTTCATTGATCCTTGATTTTTATAATAAATTGAAAAGACGTGGCTATAATATTTTATTTTGTTGGGTACCTGGACACATGGGTATTCCTGGTAATGAGAAAGCGGATGAGGCGGCGAAACGTGCCCTTAATCCGTTGTGCCATAAAGTTCCATTCTCAGACGTAAAACTACTTATCAAACGCTTTATTCACTGTAAATGGCAAGAAAGTTGGAATTTAGAATGCAATAATAAACTGCACCACATCAAACCTACCATCATGACCTGGCCTCCGTGTTATCCAAGGAAAACCGATGTTCTTCTGACCCGTCTGAGAATTGGACATTCTAGAATCACTCATAAACATCTTTTACTTCGGGAGGATGCTCCCATGTGTCCACATTGCCATTTTGATTACCTGACCATTCATCATGTTTTAACTGACTGTCCGGGTCTCCGGCACTTATACAGAATCTATTTTAACTCATCATTCCCAATCTTGACAAACCTCATTGGGGAAACACCTCATGGGGCACTCTTCACTTTTTTAAAACAAGCTGGATTTTACTTTGAAATATGATTTTTGCATCTTTGTTTGGTTTAAAAACAACTTGAATTGTTCTTTTAATTTTTTCTGACATCTGGATGGGAGCCCCATCCAGATTGCACTTCTGCACATTTTACCTAAAATCTTTTACAGTGCGTTTGTTTAGTTTTTAATTTTCTTCCCTATCTACACTATTCTGACTGCATCTGGATGGGACCCCCATCCAGATTGCTTTTCTGATGGTCTTTTATGATTTTAGTCTACTCTTGTTTGGCGCAGCATGTCCCTTATGGGATTTTGTGCCATTAAACAATATACAACCAACCAACCAACCTCTAACAGGAAATAATTACCTATTGCGCCGGCATAAGGGCGAAAATAAGCATCAGGAATGTCATCTGTATAGACGTAAGCATTCACAGTTCTACGTGGAAACACATGGAGGACTGAACGTCCACCCAAAAAGATACCACCTCAGACACGGCCTACCCCATATGAATCTCTTTCGCGAATATTTGATGGACGATAGCGTGTTCCATGTTCTCACCAAATGAAACAACGCTTATTGTCGCTTTGGAGGCTAAACTGAGACTCATCCGTGAAGAGAACACGTCTGCATTGATCAGCCGTCCAATGGGCATGTTGACGTGCCTATTGCAAATGTTCCCTTCGGTAACGTTGTGAGCGGCACACAAATGGAGGTCGCCTCAAGTAAAGACCGCCTTCATGAAGCTTTCTACGCAAAGTAGATGTTGATACAAACCTTCCAGTGGCTGCAGCAAGGGAGGCTCTAAGATGAGAGGAGGATGCTGTTCTATACCTTCGTACATATGTTTTTAGAGACTAACTCTTAGCTGTCTACACTTGACTAAATCGGAATGGGGTACCTCATCCAGATTTCTTTATCTTTGTGTATCTCTTTGTATATTTTATGATTTATGTTTACTGGCAATGCTTTACCCCCACTTTTTGTAAGATTTTGTTTCCTTTTTGGCGCAGCATATCCCCTTTGGGATTTTGTGCCATAAAATCCTATACAACCAACCAACCTTCGTGCACATAACCGAAAATATCGGTCATTGTTGCTTGTCGTAGATCTTGCCCGTCCTTGGCTGAGCCTTCTTGAGGCCGAACCAGTGGTTTAAAATTGTTGCCAAAACCTAGGAACAACAGAAGGACTACGTTTAGCAATATGGTCACCTCTGTCTAACTTAGACCTGCCTCCAATCTGCAATAGCTCTGTATTGCAGTTCTGCGGCCAAATGATACCTTGAGATCATACTTATCAATTGGCTATCTCAGTTTTCTTATCTCATAATCACAGAGACACCTGCAACCGTACTCTCCAACATGCATTTTTATGCTCCTCGCAGATGACGAAATCCGATTGCAGCACCACTAATTTGCATTTTGTAATTTTATTCAGCCTTCTTTAGTTAACAACATATGCAAATTTCATAGGGATTAGTTTCTTTTTGAACGAGTTATCGCTCTTTTTGTGATTTTTCCTTAATTTTTACAGATTAGTGTATATTTTTACAGACTATATCATTATTAGATATTATTTCTAGAGATTTTATTATGACAGATTCTTGTTGATTACTTGTGCGGAAGTTAATTTCGGATCTATTGAAATCTACTTTTATAGGTTGAGTTTGTGTTAATCTTACTAACGTAGTGTGGGGTCTATTTAATCTCTGATCCGCTTCATGTTCTTTTACTCTGTCTCGATATTTTCTCAATGTTATACAATTATCCCTCCGTTGCCTTTTACTTTCAATGAAAAATGTTATAATGAATTTAATTTTGTCTTTATTAAAAGATTTTTCTTTAACTCGATAGTTTCCACTAACTTCTGTATCATAAATTTCTTCAAACGTAATTGTAATTTAAAAAATCAAATTATTTTTTTATTTTGGAAAAAAATACATACAATATAGGCACCGTTCTAAATTTTATCATAACAATAGAAAGCATTATACTTTTTTAGTTGATGTTGGTAATATATCTGGAGTTGCTAAGTGTCCGCTCACTTTTGTGTGCGACTATATGGTTTAGAAGACGCCAAATTCGTCGTCAAACGAATACTGTTTGTAGGTGGTGTTCGAATTTTTATGGCAGTCTTTGGGTTCAATACGTTTGTGGGTTCCATATCGCGCTGTGAACCTTTACCCAGGTATAACGTAACTTCAGGGGAATCCATTTCTAAAGAGAAGATAGTAACAGAATAATTAGAATATCGATAGATTCAGGAGAAAAATAACATGTTTAATCTAAAGCAGTAAACCAAATACTTGGGCGGTTTTCATAAGTTTATATGTATATCTTATAAATGTTTCTAGGTTTACTGGCGAACGTGGCAATGAGTTCGATTTTGTCTTCGGTTTTTGAGGCCTATAGACGAATTTCCTCTTCCGCGAAGTCTTCATCAGAAAATTACATGGAGTCTTCATGGAACCTGTGCTTTACTCACTTATTCCAATATCAATCAATCATATATTGTAATAATTTTAAAAACTTAAACATTTTTTAAACTAACCCTCTTAAAATCGATAAATTCAAATACTCTTTCATCTCGTCTATATCATTTAATTAGAATAACTTTAAAATGACTTCAATATACTAGTAACGTATGAATTAGTAGAGATATCCATCCTTGAAGGAATTTCTTTAAAATAAATGATATAAGTGAGATAGGATGTGCCATTCTATACTTCTGCGAATATATTTTTAATTTCAGGCATGTTTAATTCATTATTCCATATAGATGATTATCCGTATAGATTACGTATAGATGTCTGGATGAATTTAATTTCGGTAAAGAAATATCCCAGTTATGAAATAGTTTTTATTTTTTTACTTAATTTTTAAAAATTTTCGCTGCTATTATTTCCTTCGAATTTCAATTTAGAATTTCCAAATTCTAGAACAATTACAGAAACATTTGAAGCTAAATAGATACCTTTTTAGTAGAGAAGATCAGGAATTAAAGGAATTTTTGAAGTTGATGTGAAATGGTGTTTAATATTTTTAGGACTAAAAAGCGTAAAATATTAGTCTAAAATCCTACCTAATAGGAATTATCTGTTTCAGATATTCGAAAATTCTGTTGAAATACAAGATAAATTTATTTATATACTAGCCGAACCCGGCGTTGCTCGGGACAGTCTATTTTTTCAAACAGATTGCGAATATTTAAAATCTCGATTCATATTTTTTAAAAAAGTATATCTGAAAATAAACTTTTGGAATGGGTCCTCCGTTGTCTGAGGCAGCGTAGGCCCGGCTTTCTACACAGTATGTTCGAAACAATCCTCGTGCACTTGCTCCTTTCTCCACCGTATACAAGGCGTGCTACAGAAAAAATTTGTTTTTCCACCTTCCACCACCAGGGTGCGCGATAAGTTCTAAACGAACTTCGGAAACGTGTCCCCGCTGCCTGAAGCACAGTATAGAAAGCATGCTGCGCACGCTCTGCAAAATCAGCTAGTTCGATTTTAGACCGCCACAGGCGAACTCTGTTCTAAGCAAACCAAATTCCGAACGAAACTCCGACGCATATTCCCCCTGCACCGTATTTTTGGAAAGGATTTCATAATCTATGCTGTACGCATGACGTTTCTTTCTTGATAATTCTGCTTCTTCTTTGAACATGGTGGTAGAATTACTGCAGAAGGAAAATGATAGATGTCACAGCATTCAGAAGTGTTGGAAAATGTTTCATAATTCTATGATCTACGAATAATTTTTCGTTCTACTTAGTTATGTTTTTTCCTTTGCATATAGTAGTATATTTACTGTAGATGGATGAAAATGATAGATGTTACAGTATACAGATTGTATTGGAAAGTGTTTCATAATCTATGCTGTACGCATACTTTTCTTGTTAGTTTTTTGCAGAGAGTTGATAGGTGTTGCGGTATTCAGAATGTGTTGGAAAGTGTTTCATAATCTATGTTGTAAGCATGATTTTTCGTTCTTGAGTTTGGAAAGTACATCATAATCGATGGCTTACGCATGATTCTTTGTTCTTGTTAGTTAAGTTTTTTCGTTACACAGAGTGAGAAAATTGCTGTACAAGAATGAATGTGATAGGTTTACAGTAATCAGAATGTGGTGGAAAGTGTATCATAATCTATGCTGTAAGAATGATTCTTCGTTCTTCCTAATTATGTTTTGTTCTTTGCACACGGTGGTAAAACTACCGCAGATGAATTAAAATGATGGATGTTGCAGTATTCAGTGTGATGTTGAATCACATATTTTTCTTAAATTATTCCTTTTCTCTAAATTTCAATTAAAACTAGTCTTTCATTACTTATTCATTTTATAACTTATATTTCAGGTCCCATTATATTTTCTCTCCAAAAGAAAAGAAAAAAAAATAAATTTAACAAATGCCTTTATCACTAAAATGGCTGTCGCATAAATATAATTCATTTTGATGATTATTCATGCTGACTAGATTTAAAAAAAAAAAAAAGATCGACTTTGCTTTAGGTCAGTAGAAATAACTCTTTGCTCTCTACTTAATTTTTTAGTATAACTTCCTTGTTAAATCATAAACATTTCCAGTAAATGCGGTCTGTATTGTCTTTCACGCTATGTTCCCAAAACTTTGCTTTTAACGTACGAATTCTTTTTGGCTTATTCTTTTAGGACTGCAATGCTGGTGGCCCTGCCACGCAGATCAAAATTTTCCTAATTGTCCAAAGCGTAACAGATAAATTTTACTCATATGATATTAATTTTTCATGTGCCCTTTTCGCCAATTGTTTGATGCCTATGTGTATATTACAGAATAATTGGCAATTGCTCTCTCTCGCTTCATGAGTTCAGTCATGTAGCCATTTTTTCTTACTGCTACATCCCTAGGGTATGGAACTTCAGCCTTTTCATGGCCTATTTTCTCGATTTCGTTTTTCCTCTTCGCTGCGTCTGTCTGTTTATCCAACATAGATCAATGAGAAGACCCCTTTTAAGTTTTTCCGGGTTGCTTCCCTCTTAGTCATATCCCCTTCAGACGTTATCGAAGGTCTTGGTATATTTTGCTCTAAGGTTTCCGGTACGTATCTTTTTTAGCCTTGAGCACTACATTTTCCTTATTTTGACCACTGACCGCCGAGCAAAAGGCCAAAATTGTAAGGTTTTTCTCTGTAATGCATTAAAAATGGTAAAAAAAAATTTTTCTGACATCATATAAACATTATTATTATGTATAAGCATATAGGGGAAAGTAGGGGATTGCCGCTCAGAAGGGGAATCCCGCTGAACCAATGTCTCTAAACAGAATAGAGTTGAAAACGTGCGATCGGTACCGGCACCTAGCGAACTTCATCGTAAGTTCCCAGTTAGGATATAGTGACCGTCGGAAGGAAAGTATTTTTGTGCCCTCAAGTTATTACTTTGAAGTTCTTTTATTATAAAATTCTACAACATCTAACTTGAAGGTAACTGTACTCATATTTTCAAATATTTACACATTATGTCTACAAAATATATATATATTTAGCTGTACTTTCATGTTTTTATTTTTGTAGTGCGTTGTTACGACAATTATAATGCATTAAAACACAACATGGCGATAACAGGTAATGGTGCTCGCGTTGAATTCCAGAAGAAGTGTTGCCAGTGGGCAACTTTTTTTAAATTGAAATTTATTCATTAACACCACTTTTTTGAAATGGTAAAATTCCCCTCTTTTCACCATAATTAATATGTCATTAAAGAAGGAGAATTTTACGATTTCAAAAAAGTGGTGAAAGTAAAAAACCAAAATTAAAAAAAAAAGTAGCCCACTATGTGGAACACAATATATGTGCACAATATGCGTAAAGTGATCAAAAAAAGTCTGCAGTGATGTGAACAGCCCATACAACTACATATGTGACTTTTGCCTTACATAAATGTTGTATTCAAACTCTGAGCGCAATTGCCCTACCATGTCGGGCAGTACTGCTCAATCGATGGTTATTTAAATAAAACGATAAAAAAAATACCTTAAATTTTATGCAAATTACTTGATTGCAAACTGTTCCTTATGGATTGGAGTTATACTTCGTTAATAAAATATTGATTTTTTTTTTGTCTAAATTTGACTAGCTATTCCTGTTTTCGCTTAAGTGAGCGCCATCCCCCTACTTTCCCCTAAGCCTTGAGAGTATTACCCTAACTTATATTTTTTATGGGTTTTATCTGTAGAATTGCAGCGATTTAAATAATGCTTCTGTTGCCGTGAAACCTACAGCTTAGTGAACGGAAACATCCGTTCGCGTCGTTGAGAAGATTGAGTGAAACGTTGTAAAAGATAAAAGCGTTAAATACCATTTTTTAATTTATAAAAAATATATACTTTATTTGTTCCAAAAATATTAATTATTCATAAGTCGAATATGTGAAAAAACTTCCCTTTTTTTATTATTAAAACGAAAGATACAGAGGTACATTAATTTTAAAGAAAATAAGTATTGTTGATTTTAAGCAAATACAACAATATGAAAGATCATTAAGACGGTAAATTTAACTGCGTGAAACAACTTTGAAAATTAATAAAATAAAAATGAAGAAATATCATTAAAAATATATATTTTAAGCAAGCTTTAAAACAATGTAGCGTTCGGAATATTCATGTCAGATTGCATATTTATCAAATTATATTTTACATATTTTAACAGAACTTCTTCTTAAAACAAATCTACATTTGACTAAATCATTTCTTTTTATACATTTGTTATATTTGATCAGAAATCCTTATCTGAATCCCTTTAAATGGCTCAATTAAAAAAATCACCTATAATTATATTTAGTGAGGTAATATATGGCATGAACCTGTAACCTTTTTTTTTCATTTTTAAATTACGAAATTTTTTGTAGAAAATGTTATAGAATGATTTAGATGAAAAAACAAAAAATAAAAACCTATGTATTTAACAACATGTATAATAATCACTTGTAAACAGATTAAGTTAAATAATGGTATAAAAAGTGATAAAATATCTTCATTAAAATTGACGATCGTTTCATCGCACAAACGGCGACATTTTCAAAATCATTCACGATCGAAAATATTTTCACATAATTTAATGATTATTTGAATCTATCGTGAATGATTTTGAAAATGTCTCCGTTTGTACGGTGAAACGATCGTCAATCTTAATGAAGATATTTTATCACTTTTTATAGCATTATTTAATTAACCTATGTATTATTTTCCTGAGGCATCAAATTTAAAATTTTAGAGTAGATCTGGTCTTTTAATATACTTTTGCGAAACATATAGTTTAATCATTTTTCAGTCAAATTCCAAGATTTTCGTAAATACTGTTTTAAAATTATTGTAAAATGCTTTGATAAAAAATGAAATAAGGCTATATTTTATGAAAGTGTCACTCGTACATATCTACATTAATAAAAGAAAGGTTATTTATGTCTGCCGTAGCTAGGAAATCTATCGCACGTAGAGATATGAAAATTTGGATGAGGATAGACGAATGCATGTTGGAAGACACAAAAAGATCGATTTTTTTTAATTTTTGGTAATTATCGGATATTTTAAGGAAAACTACAATGAACATCCGAAAACGGTGATTTTATTTTCTTCAAAGGAATTCTTTCTGTGCATTTCTTGACATTCCACGGTCCTAGAAACGAAGCTGTTTTTTTTTTCTTTTTTTGGTGGAGTTAGGATGTGAGATCGATCTTGAGATTTAAAAAATATTCATATTAACCCATGACCGGAAACGTATGTCCGGAGATGTTTGCGTCTACATATTTTCCCTTAATATTTTCTCTCTCCGACATTCCAAACTTATTTTTATGCTGTTATATTAAAAAATTGGTCCTGTTAATGCATTACTATTAAAGCTTAAATGTTTAAGTTCACTGTTTGGTAAATTATTGAGTGTTTTGTTTGTGAACGGGATTTTCATGTTTCCGGTTAAGGGTTGACTGTTTAAAAAATTATCTTTACCGCACCTCGATTCGCGTCAATTCTCAAGTTTTCCGATTTTTTGCAAATTTAAATACTCTCATCCGCTTTTCCAAAAATATAAATAAGATAATTCACCCATTTATTAAGGTTACTCTTTTTTTCTAACCCCCCCAGGGGGATACGTTCTTTAGGTATTCACGGGCTTCGCAACCCCGGGTTCCTGAGCGATCTGTCTCTTTTCCTTTTCCCCATATTTCTCTCGTGATTCTTTCCTCTTTGTTTCTCTCCCGTTGTGGTTTCCTCTTCGGAGGTGAGGGCAATTCTGTATGAGCCGATATCATCCTGTATATCGACTCATAGAGAATTGTAAACCACCCACGTGTTTGCCGTGCGTGGCGACCCGTGTCCCTGGAAAAGGGGATCCTGGCAGTTGAGGGAAACCAACACACTGCTTTGACCTCTGCTTCAGGTAGACGGGAGGTGCATATTGGTCCCGTATGCATCAATCGGCTGGTCAGCTGACTTGTGTCACTGGCTGGGGATCAAGTGAGCGAGTAGGGGAGACCGGGGGAATGCCGCCAACCCGGGTTATGCCGCCACCCCACCTAGTTTAAAAACTAAGGGCAGTTTGAGATAGTGAATGTGCCTGCACTATAGCGGCCAACACTATAAACAGTGCCTAAAGTGAGGGTGACTTTGCTGTACGTCGTTCGTTTGTTCTAGTGAAAAATGTAGTTTTCATCTAGTTGCTTATTATTTTGGAGCTTCAAATGAGTAGAGATAAGCAACTTTTATTGTAACATTAGGTATTTAAGATAATATGACCCGTAATCTACACGCATTCCTCGACATTTTGATGCAATGTGTTGAACAAGTTCGGTTCTTCTTTCGGCTTTGCTTGGGGATTTCCGCCATATTGTCCTCTCGGGGTAATGCGGCCGTCATGCAAATCGGGTGAGAAATGGCCTCATTTTAATGTAGTGGAGCCGAATCAGCAGAGTGACTTTTGCAATATGAAGTAAATTGTAAGCTTAACCATTATTCTGCTCAATTACATTGCTTTCTAACTATTTTCAGTAGGTTGTGTGTTTACTAGTATCCATTTGATGCATGTACTAGGTCATTAAAGAGTGGCGGCATTACCCCGGTACAGTGGCGGAATTACCCCAGTGTCCTGGGTAATCCCGCCACTGTGCAGAGGTTTAAAAAATATTTTTTTATGTATGCTTACTTTACAGTTATGATTACGGTTAAATTTATACAGATACTAAAGATAATGATTCAGCTTTAGAATTTTTACTATTAAAAAATAAACATTTTTTCGAGGTGAAAAAATTTAAATTCCCTTAAGGTGTCGCCATTCCCCCGGTCTCCCCTACTTACTAGCCATCTCGTTAAGGGTAGAGACTGGCATAGAGTGTCTTGTGACCGTATGGGCCCTTGTTAGCACTGGTTCACGAATGTGCATCCCCTTGTTGGGCTCGGTAGTGGGTGGTGCGGCCGGGGTCTGAATTGAATTTTTTATCCCAATATGGATGGACTTTACTTCCTTCAAATCCTCTCCCATGTGGCGAGCAACAAACTGTACAGAGCAATATTTTCACTCGCTTCTTTGTAATCAAACGTACTGATAGCCTGTCCGATAGTTCATTTAAGAAAACTTCACCTTTCCTTATTGCAAAGTCCCTATAGGGACTATATAGGGATAATATCGTCCCTATAGGGACTTTGCGCCATAAAACCCCAAACAACCAACCAACCTATTTTCGGTGATGGTCATAATCTCAGAAAACTGCAGCCCCCCAGGGGGATACCTTCTTTAGGTATTCACGGGCTTCGCAACCCCGGGTTCCTGAGCGATCTTTCTCTTTTATTTTTCTTCTTTTTTTCTCTTGCCTTTCTTACAGTAGGCCATGAAAGTACTGACTGTAAGGCACCGCCTCATTGCGTAAATTGTAAAAAAGAACACCCATCCTATTCTAAATCCTGTGAACAATGGAAAATGGAAAAAGAAATACAGACAATACGCACAAAAGAAAATATGTCGTACCCTGAAGCAAGGAAAATAGTTGAATCCAGGGCACCTAAAGTCGGTCTTTCATATGCTGCTGCCTTAACTAAAACTGTGAATAAAACTTATCAAAGTATTGGAACCCAAACAGATTTCCCTACTGAAAATAATTGCCAACCAAAACAAAAGGGAATTAACCCGTCTAATAATACTGGTAAGGTAAATAATTCAACACAATCTGTTCTTCCTAAGCCACCGAAATCAGTTTCTTCTAAGCCATCAAATAGTGTTCCTCCTAAATCACCGCAACCAGAAACTGTCTCTTCTAAGTCAGCACAACCTAATTTTTCGAAACTTCCACTCCATAAAAGAGGTTCTCAAAATATCACTAAACCAACACCTTTAAAACCGGGCCATAGAACTGATGCAGAAAAACATAAACTACCAATAGTTAAATCCAGTGTCTCATGTGATAATACTACCAAAAAGAAAAAAAGTAAAACTTCCCAAAATCAAACCCATACAAAACATGATAAAATGGAAGAGGATGATGCTTTAGCTCTTCACCCAGAACCGGATGAAAACTTTAACGATGGATATAGTATGTCCACTGTCTCCGAGTAATATAACGCAGTTAATTTTATATAAGGAAAAAACATGACTAATATTATTTCGTGGAACTGCCGTGGATATCATAATAAACATGACGAGATCCGTAATATTCTCTCTGACCATAATCCATTATGTTTAGCACTTCAGGAAACCCATTTAAAACCCAATGACAATGCAAAATTACGTAATTTTGCTAGCTACCGTAAAGATTTTACTGGAAATGAAAGGGCCACTGGTGGAGTGGCTCTTTTCATCCTTCGCAATTTACCCCATACTCATATTAATTTAAACACACTTACAAGCTGTTGCAGTCCGTGTACATATAAAACAACTCATAACAATATGTACAATTTATTTACCTCCTAACCAAACTATTCAGTCATCACATCTTGATAATCTCCTTCTCCAACTCCCTGCTCCATATGTCATTGTTGGAGATTTTAATGCACACAGCCAACTCTGGGGCAACCGTGATTCTAATCTACGTGGTGATACTATTGAAAAACTTATATCTGACAACAGCTTATGTCTGCTCAATAATGGTGATCACACTTATTTTCACGAGCCGACTCGTACTTTCCATGCAATAGATCTTGCAATTTGCTCACCATATCTCTATCCTTTCTGGAACTTCTGGGTCTCAAGTGACCTACATGGCAGTGACCACTTTCCCACTTTTATTACACTGACTACTCCTGTTACGGATTGTAATAACTATACAAAACATTACATATATGACAGAGCCAACTGGCCATCTTTTACATCACTGGCAAACATCACCACTAACATGATTGCGGGGAATATTGACAATGCACTTGATAATATAACTCAATGTATTATCAATGCTGCTGATTCCAGCATTCCAAAAACATCATCTAACCATAAAAACAGAAAACCATGGTGGAATAGCGATTGCCAAAGCGCAAAGAAAAAACAACAGAGGGCTTGGGGTCTCTTTCGGAGATACCCAAATAATAATAACTATATAGCATTTAAAAAAGCAAAGGCAGAAGCTAGACGAGTGCGACGCAAAAGCCAACGGGAGTCCTGGATTAATTATGTATCAAGCATAAACTCCAATACTTCAAGCAAAGAACTCTGGGTAAAAGTAAAAAAATGTATGGGCCTTTACTCTGAAAATCATGTTTCTATTTTAAAACATAACGGTCACACCATCACTTCTCCTAAGAACATTGCTGAGACAATAGGTAGTACCCTAGCATCTATTTCTAAATCAGACGCATATCCGGAGCCTTTTTTATCTTACAAAAGACAGACTGAAATGACCAGAATTAATTTTAATAGTCATAACTCATTTTCATACAATCAGCCATTTATTATTTCAGAGCTTTTAAATTGTTTACAAGACAGTCACTTATCTGCTCCAGGTCATGATGGCATCACTTACATCATGCTCAAACATCTCTCACATACTTCACTTAACAATTTGCTTTCTTTTTATAACAGGATTTGGACAGAACAGCTTTTTCCCAATGCTTGGTGCAGGGCTATCGTTATTCCTTTTCCTAAGCCAGGAAAAGATGCTACCAATCCAAATAATTACAGGCCGATCGCACTTACTAGCAGTCTTTGCAAATTGCTTGAAAAAATGGTCAACTGCCGCCTTGTACATGTTTTAGAAACCAACAATTGCCTTGCCGCTTTTCAAAGTGGATTTCGACGTGGTAGGTCTACTATCGATAATTTGATTCATTTGGAAGATCACATCCGGACAGCCTTTTTAACACGCAACCATTTGGTGTCCATATTTTTTGATATGGCGAAAGCTTATGACAGAACCTGGCGTTATGGAATCCTTCGTGACCTTTTTAACTTGCTCTTTCGTGGGAACCTTCCAATTTTTATCAAAAACTTCCTCACAATTCGACTTTTTCAAGTTCGGATTGGTGGAATTTTATCTAGTTTTTATGAACAAGAAGAGGGTGTACCTCAGGGCAGTGTCCTGAGTGTCACCCTCTTTGCAATAAAAATAAATAACATCCTGAATCAAGTACCCCCTTCTGTGAAGGGAGATTTATACGTTGATGACTTCAGAATTATGTGTATGGGACAAGACATGCGTTTTATTGAGAGACAACTGCAAATTGCAATCAAAAATATTCTTAAATGGACAAATAAAAATGGTTTTATTATTTCCTATGACAAAACTTCCTGTGTGCATTTCTGTAGATGTAGGGGTCTGCATCCAGATCCCGAAATCTTTATTGGCTCTTCTCAAATCCCCGTTGTAGACAACGTTCGTTATTTAGGCGTTTATTTTGATAACAAAGTGACTTTTTTACCACATGTTTTACAACTAAGGACAAAATGTGAAAAATCGCTTAATTTACTTAAAGTGCTTTCAAATACTTCATGGGGAGCAGACCGTACATCTCTCCTCAAAATTTATCGTTCTGTAATCCGTTCAAAAATTGACTATGCCTGCCAGGTCTACGGTTCAGCACGTAATTCTGTTCTTAATAAACTTGACACTGTGCACCATAGTGCACTTCGTGTTTGCTCTGGTGCATTTCGTACATCACCAGTTTTAAGCTTGTATGTTGATTGTAATGAACCGTCACTCTATCAGATTCGTGAAAAACTCTCATTGATTCTGTATTACCGTCTCCTTTCGCATCATGGTCATCCACTTCATTCCCACTTGTTAAATACTGACAATGCCATGCTTTATCAGCATCGCCCATCTTGCATCCCATCTTTTGGTTTAAGAATAAGAAACGTTATTGACAATAGCCCTCTGAGTAATATCGAGGTGAGCTCATGTCATTCACATGTGCTACCTCCTTGGAAACCTCTTAATATTACTTCTCTCCACCCTTTTAAAGGATATGATAAAAATAATTTGGCTCCAATTATTTCCCAACAACTATTTGCTGCACATAGATCAAATTTCAATAGTTACACTGATATTTATACAGACGGTTCCAAAATGGGAGATATTGTTGGTTGCGGTGTTTTTTGTGAAAACACTTGTCTCAGCTACCGGCTGCATTCGTCTTCTTCTGTGTTTACAGCTGAATTGATTGCGATAGAGAGAGCCATGGTGCACATTTCTCATCACCATAACACATCCTTCATCATTTATACTGACTCAAATAGTTCTATTGACGCAATAAAATCTTTTAAAAAACATCCTTTTGTCTCATCCATCTTAGATTTTTATAATAAATTGACAAGCCGTGGCTATAATATTTTATTTTGCTGGGTACCTGGACACATGGGTATTCCTGGTAATGAGAAAGCAGATGAGGCGGCAAAACGTGCTCTTAATCCATTACACCATAAAGTTCCTTTCTCAGACGTTAAACTACTTATAAAACACTTTATTCAGAATAATTGGCAAGAGAGTTGGGATTTAGAAAACAATAATAAACTGCATCGTATTAAACCAACAATCATAACTTGGCTTCCGATTTATCCAAGAAAATCTGATGTTATTCTGACTCGTCTGAGAATTGGACATTCAAGAATTACTCATAAGCATCTATTACTTCGGGAGGATGCACCCATGTGTCCACATTGTCATTTTGATAACCTGACCGTCCATCATGTTTTATCTGACTGTCCGGGCCTCCGGCACTTATATAGATTTTATTTTAGCACATCATCACCAATCTTGACAAACCTCATTGGGGAAACACCTCATGGGGCACTCTTTACTTTTTTAAAACACATTGGTTTTTATTTTGAGATATAGTTTTTTTATAGGCTTCATGTGTGGGACTTTCTTATCGACATCTGGATGGAGGGCCCATCCAGATAACTTGTTTACTTGGTTTTACTGGATTTCTTTTTTACATTGATTTCTATCCTTGTTTAACGACTACATCTGGATGGGTTACCCCATCCAGATGGCTTTTCTATTTCAACTCATATTTTTTTTTCTCGGTGTCATTTGTTTACTCACTTCTTTTTTTCACCTTTGTTTGGCGCAGCATGTCCCGTTGGGGATTTTGCGCCATAAAACCCAATACAACCAACCAACCAACCTCTTGCCTTTCTTTCCTCTTTGTTTCACTCTCATTGTGGTTTCCTCTTAGGAGGTGAGGGCAATTCTGCATGAGCCGATATCATCCTGTATATCGACTCATGGAGAATTGTAAACCACCCACGTGTTTGCCATGCGTGGCGTCCCGTGTCCCTGGAAAGGGGGATCCTGGCAGTTGAGGGAAACCAACACACTGCTTTGGCCTCTGCTTCAGGTAGACGGGAGGTGCATATTGGTCCCGTATGCATCAATTGGCTGGTCAGCTGACTTGTCACTGTCTGGGGATCAAGTGAGCGAGCATTTACTAGCCATCTTGTTAAGGGTGGAGACTGGCATATTAATGTCTTGTGACCGTATGGGCCCTGGTTAGCACTGGTGCACAATTGTGTATCCCCTTGTTGGGCTCGGTAGTGGGTGGTGCGGCCGGGGTCTGAATCATTATTTTTTTCTAACATGGATGGAAAAAACTCATTTTCTTCTAACTCTCTCCCATGTGGAGAGCAGCAAAATGAACCGAATTCTTCATTCACTCATTTTTTCGTAATTAAACGCACTGATAGCCTCTCTGATAGTTCTTTTAAGAGAACTTCACCTTTACTTATTGCAAAAACATTTCATTCTGTATTTGGTGAAACTGTTCACTTAAAAAACTGCATTCTGGAGATTTGCTTGTTGAGGTCTTTTCAGCCAGCCAATCTCAGCATCTTTCAAACTCTAATACAATAGGACCTTTCTATGTTTCTGTTACAGCGCATCAAACTCTGAATACTTGCCGTGGTGTAATATCGGAACCTGACCTTTTACTGTCTACAAAAGAAGAACTTTTAGAAAATTTAAAAGACCAAAATGTCATCGATGTACGCCGTATAACAATTCGTCGGAATGAGAAAATGCTTCCCACAAAGCACATCATTCTGACTTTCAATAGTCCTAATTTACCTACTAGAATTAAAGCAGCCTACCTAAGCTGTCCTGTCCAGCCTTATATTCGTAATCCTCTCCGTTGTTTCAAATGTCAACGATATGGTCATACCAACACTACTTGTCGTGGTACTGTTACCTGCCCTCGTTGTGCAGAAGTAGGCCACGACGGTAAATCTTGTAAAAAATCCGAACGCTGCATAAATTGTAAGGGTGATCATCCAGCATACTCCCGTTCTTGTCCTAACTGGATCCGTGAAAAAGAAATAATTGCTATTAAAATAACTGAAAAAATTTCCTATCCCGAAGCTCGTAAACTTGTTGAGTCTAGAACCCAGACTATCGGGGTTTCTTACTCTAGTATACTCAAACAACAACCAAAATCCGTAAGGCACATCAGTACCCAGACCGACTGCTCTTTTCCACCAAATAATAAATCTATGACACATTCAACCAATACTTCACCTAAAAAAACCCGGGACGTCTCTCTTGGTAGTAAATGCTATGGTACCCCATTATTGGAACGTTGGCTACCATCCTCAGAACCAGTTACAATAGAATATCAACTTACTCAGTCACAGAAATCTCCAGTTGGATCCAAAAAGTCATCTAATCATCAGACTGAAACTAAGGCTGCTTCATCTCCAGTTCTATCATTACAGAAACCTAATTCTCCCCGAACATCATCAGTTAAATCAAAAATATCCGCCGAACATAAGACTAAACAAACGCCAGCTCCAGATAAAAGCAAATCTGTGAAACCTATTGTTCGTGCAACTCCGAAAGCAAATGAAAAAACTTGTGCGCAAAAAGAAAGAAAGAAACCTCCAACTCAAATCTCTTCACAGTGGAAAACTGTGAAGAGAAAAGGCAATAAATCATGTCTTAGCCCAGCAATAACTAATATTAAAGATCACAAACAGCTGCTCAACTATGCAGAAGAGGCTATGGACTCTTGTAGTTATGACTCTGATAACGATGACAATAATACAGTTTTTGAAGTTATTCATCCTACGTAGCTTTATATCGTTTTAAAATTTTGAATTATATAATACTGCTTTAAGAACGAAGTTATAACACTTTATACTTTATTTCTTGAACATATAATTTTTCATAACTTTAGAGCTTTTAGAATTTTTTAATTTAAATATTCTTGTCTTTTAACTATGTTTTAACTTTTAAAACCTTGTGTATTGTCGCTTTCCTTGTGCATTATTTTAACTACATGTATCATCACATTGCTTTCTTTATTTTACTTTGTTTTTTCACTTTCATATTTCTGACAGTATTTTGCTGTAACTTTTAATTTTTAACTATGTTTTATTCAACTTTTTCTTGGCGCAGCATGTCCCTACAGGGACTTTGTGCCATAAAACTCCAACCAACCAACCAACCAGAAAACTGCAGTCTGGGGATTTATTGGTTGAGGTTACTTCAGCCAACCAGTCTGATTTTCTATCAAATTGTAATACAATAGGTCCATTCTCTGTTTTTGTTAAAGCACATCAAACCCTAAATACAAGCCGTGGTGTAATATCCGAACCAGATCTTTTATTTTCTACCAAGGATGAACTTTTACAAAATTTAAATGATCAAAATGTCATAGATGCACGACGTATTACACTCCGTCGGAATGGACAAGTGCTTCCCACAAAGCACATCATTCTGACTTTCAATAGCCCTACCTTACCAAAAAGAATTAAAGCTGGTTACCTTAATTGTCCTGTCCGCCCCTACATTCCTAATCCTCTACGTTGCTTTAATTGCCAGCGTTATGGCCACACTACTACTAACTGCCGGGGTTCCACCACCTGTGCACGTTGTGCAGAAGTTGGCCATGACAATAAATCATGTGAAAATCCTGAACGCTGCATAATTTGCAAGGGTAATCATACTGCATACTCCCGTTCTTGTCTTACCTGGATACGAGAAAAGAAATCATTTCTGTTAAAATAACGCAAAATCTCTCCTATCCTGAAGCCCGTAAAGTTGTTGAATCCAGGACTCCGTCAGTCGGAGTCTCTTACTCTAGTCTACTCAAACAACAACCAAAATCTGTAAGGCACATAAGCACCCAGACCGAACCTTCCGTTCCACTAAATAACTCACCTATGACAGTACCACTCAGCACCACAAAGATACAAACTCGTGATGTCTGCTGTGGTTCTAAATGTTATGCAACCCCATTATTAGAACGTTGGCTACCATCCTCAGAACCTGTTACTATAGTATATCAAACTAGTCAATCACAAAAACCTGCAGTTCAATCCAAAAATCATCCGACCCAGTTCAATCCAAAAATTCATCCGACCCAGTTCAATCCAAAAATTCATCCGACCCAGTTCAATCCAAAAATTCATCCGACCCAGTTCAATCCAAAAAGTCATCTGAACCAGCTCAATCAAAAAAGTCATCTGTACTCCAGACTGATACTAAGGCTGTTAAATCTAAAAAAACATCACAGAAACCTGATACTACTCAAACAGTGAAACCAAGCAAAAAAATTTGCCTTCAGAAAGAGAGAAAAACAATTGGGGGCTCTTCACAGTGGAACACTGTGAAGAAAAAGAACAAGAACAGCTGTTTAAATCCGTCCGTCTCTAAGTTAAAGGACCCAAAACAACTGCAGCACTATGTCGATGAAGCAATGGAATCCGACTCTTATGAATCAAGTGGTGATGAAGGAAATACAGTTTTAGAGGAATTTTTACCTAATTGATTTTACATTGTTTTTTACTCATGTGATTTTAACCTTGTTTTCATGTAGTATTTGTACATCCTTTTAAACTTTGTGTATTTTAACAGTTATTAATTTAATAACTCCACAGTTTTTAATTATAATACGCTTGACTTTTAACTATGAACCTTTGATTCTTCTAAACGGTTTTAGATATACATATTACTGTTTTCATTAATTTTTTTGTTTTTATCACCGTTTTGTCATTCTTCTTTTAATCATTTTTTTGGATATATACATTTTTACATTTTGACCTTGTCTTGGCACAGCATGTCCCTACTGGGACTTTGCGCCATAAAACCCCATACAACCAACCAACCAACCATCCGACCCAGTTCAATCCAGAAAGTCATCCGACCCAATTCAATCCAAAAAGTCATCTGAACTCCAGACTGATACTAAAGCTGTTAAATCCAAAAAAACTTCACAGAAACCTGATAGTAGTCCAACAGTGAAACCAAGCAAAAAAATTTGCGTTCAGAAAGAGAGAAACTATCGGGGGCTCTTCACAGTGGAACACTGTGAAGAAAAAGAGCAAGAACAACTGGCTAAATCCACCTGTCTCAAACTTAAAGGATCCGAAGCAGCTCCAGAACTATGTAGATGAAGCAATGGACTCGGAGTCGTATGAGTCAAGTGCTGACGAAGAAAATACAGTTTTCGAGGAATTTTTACCTAATTGATTTTACATTGTTTTTTACACGTGTTTCTTAAACTTGTGTTTATGTAGTATTTGTACCTCTTTTTAAACTTGGTATCTTTTAACAGTTATTACTTTATAACTCCACAGATTTTAATTAGAATACGCTTGCCTTTTAACTATGGACTTTTGAATATTTTAAATGGTTTTAATTATACATCTTGCTGTTTTCATTAATTTTTTTGGTTTTCTCATCTTTTTGTTATTCTTTTCTTACTCAAATTTTTGGGTTTTTATGTTTTTCCATTTTGACTTTGTCTTGGCGCAGCATGTCCCTATAGGGACTTTGCGCCATAAAACCCCATACAACCAACCAACCAACCTTTTTTTTCTAACTGTGTACTTGAAAAAAAAATATTTACTCTTTCCAAAAAATATGTATACATATATATACTTTCCGAAGTTCGATTCTTTTCTAGT
The DNA here is from genome assembly GCA_963932465.1 of Maratus speciosus. Classification (NCBI taxonomy): domain Eukaryota; kingdom Metazoa; phylum Arthropoda; class Arachnida; order Araneae; family Salticidae; genus Maratus; species Maratus speciosus. The sequence goes on from OZ010787.1 coordinate 640,409,161, forward strand.
TTTGGTCTGTTTCTGTACCTTTTTCATGTTTTCTGTTTCGAGTTATGGTTTCGAAATATATTAATATTTATTATTTTCCCTGAAAGGGTTAAAATATGTTAATGATAAGTTAAATGCTCATGCGGCTGCAAGAGAACATAGCATTGATCAAAAAGCTTTAGGAAGGTATGTAGACAAATTTCACCAGGATGAATACAGTGAGATGAAGCCAAAAGTATATGACAATTTGAGTTGTGAGGTCGAGTGTCACAAAAAGTAGGACAAGGAGACAAAACAAAAGTGCTCTTAAATCCGGACATAATAATACATGAAAATGGAGCCTCTATATATCGGAATAATATCTTAAATGTTAAAATTTCATTTTCTCTGCCGTACAATTATACCTGCTCTGACAAAATCCTGTTTAAAACAAAACTTTTCTCACCTGACTTCCGTTTGCGTCTAAACAGGATTGTTTAAGCATCATATTTAAAAATATACAAGCAGGGTTGGCTGAGCTGAGCTCTGTCAAAATTAGCCTTGTGTTCATTTCGATATTTTATTCTCACTGTATCATTTTTGCTGTTTAGATACAATTGGCTTGATCCTGAGACATTGACCCAAAATGACCCACTAACCGATTTTTTTTTTCGAACATGCGACCTAACCAATGGTCTTCTCGAACCCGAAAACGATAGAACACAAAATTTAGTAAATCTTTAAAGTCGTTTTATAGATAAAATTAGCTTGACCCACGGTCACCCTAAAGGGACCCAATACTCTAAATTCATCGAACATATGACCTATTCCAATGGTCTTCTCATGCCCAGAAACTATATTACATAAACTTTTGTCAAAATAGTTTCAGTTGTTTTTTAGTTACAACTATCTTGACCCACAGTGACCCACTAAACGAATTGTCTCGAACATGTGACTTAGCCCAATGGTCTTCTCATGTTCAGAAAGGATATAATACAAAATTTTGTCAAAATGTTTAGAGCCATTTTTTTATATACAATCACCTTGACCCAGTGACCCAAAAATGTCCCAGTAATCGAATTTTCTTGAACATATAACTTATCCCAATCGTCTTCTCATGCCCAGAAACGGTATAATACAAAATTTTGTCAAAATTGGGTAAGTCGTTTATTAAATATAATTAGCTTGACTACCAGAGACCCGAAAATAAACCACAAATCGAATTTACTGGAAATGTGACTTAGCCCAATGGCCCTCATGCCCAGAAACGGTATAGTACAAAATTTTGTCAAAATTGTTTGATTCGTTTTTTAGATACTATTAGCTTGACTCACAGTGACCCAAAATGACCCGATAATCGATTTTTCTCGAACATGTCACTTAGCCGAATGGTCATCTCATGCCCAGAAGCGGTATATTACGAAATTTTGCAAAAATGTTTTCAACCATTTTTTACGTTCAATTAGCTTGACACCTGAACCATTGTGACCCACTAATCAAATTTTCTTGAACATACGACCTATCCCAATAGTATTCTCTTGCCCGAAAACGATAGAATATAAAATTTCGTCAAAATCGTTAGAGCCGTTTTCTAGATAAACTTAGCTTGACCCACAGGGACCCAAAAATGACCCACTAATCGAATGTTCTCTAACATGTGACTTAGCCCATTGGCCTTCTCGGTTAGGAATCCACTGGGCGACTGGTGCCTTTCGGCGTAAGGGGGATGTAGGTTGGACAGAGCTGTAAAGGCTTACCTACGACTACCCGAGTTCCACTGTGAAAGAACTAGAGTTTGGACATGCTATCGAGTTTAATCCAACGTTCGAAAAACGTGGAAGTTTGTTGTGAATAGTTTTCACCCTTTTGTGACCTGCGCCTAAAGTAACGGTAAGAAGAAGGGTCGGTGACCAGCCCGATGTCTGGCGATGCGAAGATGTCTTCATAAAATCTCTTGAATATGGTTACAACTATAGAAAATAAGACATGTGATGTGGAGGACCCACAACGCCATATTTCATCCAACGCTCAACCTGAAACTGTTACGTCTCAGAATATACCTAAAGGGAAACTCACTGCATCGGGTTCCGGCCTTGAAGCAGATATAAATCAGAGCCAAACCAAATCTTGTACTGATAGAACTCATGATACATGTGCTGAAAGATTCTTTCTTGTTAAAAGGGAAGAAGGCATCTTCGACAAGACCTCTCCCTATTTGATTCACAAATCTATCCAAGGATTGATAGGTGAACCAAAAACCATTAAAGAAATTCAATAAGCAGTTCACCACATCGAAGTAAACAATAGCAAACAAGCCATTAATTTAAAGTAATGTACACATTTTGCAAATATCCCGATCTCCGAAAGCCCACATAGAACCCTCAACACATCTCGAGGGATGATCTCTGAATCTGAACTGCTGCATGTTACAGAAACTGAAATAGTTGATAATCTAAGAGAACAAAATGTAATAGAAGCTAGACGAATCAAAATCTACCGTAAAGACGAACAAATACCAGCCAATCAAATACAAATCCCTTCCAAGCACATCATACTCACCTTTAACTCACCAAGCTTACCAAATATGTAAAAGCTGGATATCTGTCATGTTCTGTCAGACCGTACATACCAAACCCACTGCGTTGCTTTAATTGTCAACGTTTTGGGCATTCAAAAACAAATTGTCGTCGTAAGGAAATATGTGGTCGGTGCAGTGCAATTGGACACGATAGTGCGCAATGCAACGCTCCACCTTGTTGTGTCAACTGTAAAAAAGATCATCCATCTTATGCCAAATCGTGTGAACAGTGGAAAAAGGAAAAATAGATACAGACCATTCGCACAAAAGATAACATTTCGTATCCAGAAGCCAGGAAAATAGTTGAATCCAGGACACCTAAAGTTGGTGCTTCATATGCTGATGCTTTATCCAAAACGGCCCATAAAACCTATCAAAGTGTTGCCACCCAAACCGAATTCTGCACTGATAATAATTGCCAACCAAAACAAAAAGGAATGAACCTGACTACTAATTCTGGTAAAACAAATAGCTCAACGCAATCTGACCTTCCTAAGCCACCAAAATCTATTCCTCCCAAGTCACTGAACTCTCTTCCTCCTAGGTCACCAAAATCTGTTCCTCCTAAACCATCACAAAATGCTTCTTCAAAATCATCACAATCTCATATTCCTAAGAGAGGCTCTCAAAATACCACCAAAAGAGGACCTCTAAAAACAAATCATAGACCTGATTCAGAAAAATTTAATCTACCAACAATTAAAGTCACTGTCTCATCTGAAAATCCAGCCAAGAAGATAAAGAATAAAATATCCAAAAATGAAATCCGTCATAAAATGAAAGACAAAATGGAGGAAGATGATGCTGTTGCTCTTCACCCAGAACCGGATGAAGAATTTAACGATAGAGATAGTAGACATACTATCTCCGGATAAAAAGACGCAGATAAAGTTATCTTAAAAAAAACTCAATTATGACTAATATTATTTCGTGGAACTGCCGTGGTTATCATAACAAACACGACGAAATCCGTAATATTCTCTCAGACCATCAACCATTATACTTAGCTCTACAGGAAACCCATTTAAAACCCATTGACTTGGTCAAATTTTGCAACTATTCAACATATAGAAAAGATTTTATCAGTAGTGATAGGGCCACTGGTGGAGTGGCTCTTATCATCTCTCGCCGTTTACCCCATACTCATCTCTTTAAATACAAACCTACAAGCTGTCGCAGTCCGTGTACATATCAAACAACTCATAACGATATGCACGATTTATTTACCTCCTAACCAAACTATTCAGTCAGCACATCTTGATAATCTCATTCTCCAACTCCCTGCTCCATATATCATTGTTGGAGACTTTAATGCACACAGCCAGCTCTGGAGTAACTTATTCTGACAACGGCTTATGCCTGCTCAATAATGGTGATCACAATTTTTCTCGAGCCGACTCGTACTTTCCATGCAATAGATCTTGCAATTTGCTCCCCATATCTCTTTATCCTTTCTGGAACTCCTGGGAGTCAAATGACCTACATGGAAGTGACCACTTTCCCACTTTTATTACACTGACTACTCCTGTTACGGATTGTTATAACTATACCAAACGTTATATATATGACAGAGCTAACTGGCCATCTTTTACTTCACTCGCAAATGTCACCGCTAACATGATACATGGAGATATTGACAATGCACTTGATGATATATCTCAATGTATTATCAATGCTGCTGATTCTAGCATTCCAAAAACATCATCTAACCATAAGCAAAGGCAGAAGCTAGGCGAGTGCGACGCAAAAGCCAACCGGAGTCCTGGATTAACTATGTATCAAGCATAAACTCCAATACTTCAAGCAAAGAACTCTGGGTAAAAGTAAAAAAATGTATGGGCCTTTACTCTGAAAATCATGTTTCTATTTTAAATCATAACGCTCAAACCATCACTTCACCCAAAAACATAGCTGAGAAAATAGGTGTATTTCGGAGATACCCAAATAATACTAACTACATGGCATATAAAAAAGCAAAGGCAGACACCCTAGCATCAATTTCAAAATCAGACGCAAATCCAGAACCCTTTTTAACCTACAAAAGACAAACTGAAATGACCAGGATTAATTTTAATAATCATAACTCATCTTCATATAACCAACCATTCATTATGTCGGAGCTTTTAAAGTGTTTGAAAGATAGTCACTTATCTGCTCCAGGTCATGATGGCGTCACATATATCATGGTCAATCACCTCTCTCCTTTGTCCCTTAACAATCTGTTTTCTTATTTTAACAGGATTTGGATAGAACAGACTTTTCCTCGCGCTTGGTGCAGAGCTATTGTCATTCTTTTTCCTAAACCCGGAAAAGATGCTACAAATCCAAATAATTACAGGCCGATCGCACTAACTAGCAGCCTTTGCAAACTGCTTGAAAAAATGGTCAATTGCCGCCTCGTGCATGTTTTAGAAACTAACAATTGCCTTGCCGCATTTCAAAGTGGTTTTCGACGTGGTAGGTCTGCTATCGATAACCTGATCCATCTTGAACATTACATACGGACAGCCTTTTTTAAACGCAGCCATTTGGTCTCATTATTTTTTGACATGGAAAAGGCTTATAAACCTGGCGTTATGGTATCCTTTGTGATCTTTTTAACCTTGACTTCCGCGGTAACCTTCCAATTTTTATTCAAAACTTCCTTGCCATTCGAATTTTTAAAGTTCGAATTGGGGGGATACTTTCAAGTTTCTGTGTACAAGACGAGGGTGTACCACAGGGCAGTGTCCTGAGTGTCACCCTCTTTGCAATCAAAATAAATGACATCCTGAATTAACTACCCCCTTCTGTGAAGGGAGATATATACGTTGATGACTTCAGGATTATGTGTAAGGGACAGGATATGAGTTTTATTGAGAGACAACTGCAAATTGCAATCAAAAATATTTTTAACTGGACAAATAAAAATGGTTTTATTATTTCCCATGGCAAAACTTCTTGTGTGCATTTCTGTAGATGTAGGGGTCTGCATCTAGATTTTGAAATCTATATTGGTACATCTGAAATTCCTGTTGTGGACAGTGTTCGTTACCTTGGCCTTTATTTTGATAAAATACTGATTTTTTTACCACATGTTTTACAACTACGGACAAAATGTGAAGAATCGGTTAATTTACTTAAAGTGCTGTCAAACATTTCTTGGGGAGCAGACCGTACATCTCTCCTTAAGATATACCGTGCTGCAATCCGTTCTAAAATGGACTATGCCTGCCAGGTTTACGGGTCTGTATGTAATTTTGTTCTTAAAAAACTTGACACTGTGCACCATAGCGCACTTCGTGTCTGCTCTGGTGCATCTCGTACATCTCCAGTTTTAAGCTTATATGTTGACTGTAATGAGCCGTCACTGTACCATACTCGTGAAAACCTCTTTATTCCTACATTTTAAATACAGACAATGACACTCTTTATCAGCATCGCCCATCTTGCACCCCATCTTTTGGTTTAAGAAGTAAAAACATTATTGACAATAGCCCTATGAGTAATATCGAGGTGAGCTTATGTCACTCACATGTGCTGCCTCCTTGGAACTCTCCTAATATTACCTCGCTCCATCCTTTTAAAGGACCCCCCAGGGGGATACCTTCTTTAGGTATTCACGGGCTTCGCAACCCCGGGTTCCTGAGCGATCTTTCTCTTTTCTTTTTCCTCTTTTTTCTCTTGCCTTTCTTTCCTCTTTGTTTCACTCTCATTGTGGTTTCCTCTTTGGAGGTGAGGGCAATTCTGCATGAGCCGATATCATCCTGTATATCGACTCATGGAGAATTGTAAACCTCCCACGTGTTTGCCGTGCGTGGCGTCCCGTGTCCCTGGAAAGGGGGATCCTGGCAGTTGAGGGAAACCAACACACTGCTTTGGCCTCTGCTTCAGGTAGACGGGAGGTGCATATTGGTCCCGTATGCATCAATCGGCTGGTCAGCTGACTTGTCAATGGCTGGGGATCAAGTGAGCGAGCATTTACTAGCCATCTTGTTAAGGGTGGAGACTGGCATAGGAATGTCTTGTGACCGTATGGGCCCTGGTTAGCACTGGTGTACAATTGTGTATCCCCTTGTTGGGCTCGGTAGTGGGTGGTGCGGCCGGGGTCTGAATCATTATTTTTTTCTAACATGGATGGAAAAAACTCATTTTCTTCTAACTCTCTCCCGTGTGGAGAGCAGCAAAATGAACCGAATTCTTCATTCACTCGTTTTTTTGTAATTAAACGCACTGGTAGCCTCTCTGATAGTTCTTTTAAGAGAACTTCACCTTTTCTTATTGCAAAAACATTTCATTCTGTATTTGGTGACAACTGTTCACTTAAAAAACTGCATTCTGGAGATTTGCTTGTTGAGGTCTCTTCAGCCAGCCAATCTCAGCTTCTTTCAAATGCTAATACAATAGGACCTTTCAATGTGTCTGTTACAGCGCATCAAACTCTGAATACTTGCCGTGGTGTAATATCGGAACCTGACCTTTTACTGTCTACAAAAGAAGAACTTTTAGAAAATTTAAAAGACCAAAATGTCATCGATGTACGCCGTATAACAATTCGTCGGAATGAGAAAGTGCTTCCCACAAAGCACATCATTCTGACTTTCAATAGTCCTAATTTACCTACTAGAATTAAAGCAGCCTACCTAAGCTGTCCTGTCCAGCCTTATATTCCAAATCCTCTCCGTTGTTTCAAATGTCAACGATATGGTCATACCAACACTACTTGTCGTGGTACTGTTACCTGCCCTCGTTGTGCAGAATTAGGCCACGACGGTAAATCTTGTAAAAAATCCGAACGCTGCATAAATTGTAAGGGTGATCATCCAGCATACTCCCGTTTTTGTCCTCCCCCCAGGGGGATACCTTCTTTAGGTATTCACGGGCTTCGCAACCCCGGGCACCTGAGCGATCTTTCTCTTTTCCTTTTCCTCTTTTCTCTTGTCTTTCTTTCCTCTTTGTTTCACTCTCATTGTGGTTTCCTCTTCGGAGGTGAGGGCAATTCTGTATGAGCCGATATCATCCTGTATATCGACTCATGGAGAATTGTAAACCACCCACGTGTTTGCCGTACGTGGCGACCCGTGTCCCTGGAAAGGGGGATCCTGGCAGTTGAGGGAAACCAACACGCTGCTTTGGCCCCTGCTTCAGGTAGACGGGAGGTGCATATTGGTCCCGTATGCATCAATCGGCTGGTCAGCTGACTTGTCACTGGCTGGGGATCAAGCGAGCGAGTACTTACTAGCCATCTCGTTAAGGGTGGAGACTGGCATAGGAGTGTCTTGTGACCGTATGGGCCCTGGTTAGCACTGGTGCACGAATGTGCATCCCCTTGTTGGGCTCGGTGGTGGGTGGTGCGACCGGGGTCTGAATTGTTTTTTTTATCTCAATATGGATGGAAATAATTTACTTCCTTTAAATCCTCTCCCATGTGGAGAGAATACGAACCAAAATAAGTCCTGTGCTGATAGAGATGGTGATATTGCCTCTAATACCAATTCATGTGCTGAAAGATTCTTTATTATCAAAAGACAAGAAGGCAGTTTTGACAAGACCTCTCCCTTTCTGATTCACAAATCTATCCAAGGATTGATTGGTGAACCAAAGACCATAAAAAAAATTCGATCTGGTGATCTTCTTATTGAAGTAAACAATAGCAAACAAGCCATAAGTTTAAAGAAATGTACACATTTTGCAAATATCCCGATTTCCGTAAGCCCACATAGAACTCTCAACACTTCTCGTGGGGTGATCTCAGAATCTGACCTCCTGCATGTAACCGAAGATGAAATAGTGGAAAACTTAAGGGAACAAAATGTCATAGGAGCTAGACGTATAAAAATCACCCGTAAAGATGAACAAATACCAGCGAATCAAATTCAGATACCTACCAAGCATATAATACTTACTTTTAACTCGCCAAACCTACCCAAATATATAAAAGCCGGATATCTTTCATGTTCTGTCAGACCTTATATCCCAAACCCACTGCGTTGTTTTAATTGTCAACGCTTTGGGCACTCAAAAACCTCATGCCGAGGTAAAACCACATGTGGTCGGTGTAGTGCAGTTGGCCACGAAAGTGTACAATGCAATGCACCACCTTCTTGTGTAAACTGCAAAAAAGAGCACCCATCTTATTCGAAATCCTGCGAGCAGTGGCGAAAAGAAAAAGAGATACAAACAATACGAACAAAAGAAAATTTATCATACCCCGAGGCTAGAAAAATAGTTGAATCCAGGGCACCCACAGTTGGTGTCTCATATGCTGCTGCTTTGTCTAAAACAGTCCAAAAATCTCATAAAACTATTGCAACCCAAACCGAATTCCCCACTGAAACTAATTGCCAACGTAATCAAAAAGAAAATAACCTGTCTAATAATTCTGGTAAGACAAATAGATCAACGCAAGCTGCTGCTCCTCCTAAGTCACCAAAATCTGCTCATCCTAACTTATCAAAATCTGTTCCTAATTCACAACAAAATACCTCGTCACAATCTTTAATCTCTAAACTTCCAATCCATAAAAGAGGTTCTCAAAATACAACAAAATCGCCATCTGTGAAACCAAACCGTAAATCTGATGCAGAGAAATTTAACCTGCCAACAGTTACAGTCACTGTGCCATCTGAAAATTCAGCCAAAAAGAGAAAGAGTAAAACATCCAAAAAAGAAATCCACCCAAAACAGACAGATAAAATGGAGGAGGATGATTCTCTTGCTCTTCACCCAGATTCGGATGAAGAATTTAACGATGGAGATAGTATGACTATCTCCGAATAACTTAACGCAGATAAATTACTAAAAAAAAAATCATTCATGTCTAATATTATCTCGTGGAACTGCCGTGGCTATCATAATAAATATGACGAAATCCGCAACATTCTTCATGACCATCAACCACTCTGTTTAGCTTTACAAGAAACCCATCTTAAACCCAATAACAAAGCAAAATTGCGCACTTATGCTACATACCGAAAAGATTTTACTGGTAGTGAAAGGGCCACAGGTGGAGTGGCTCTTTTCATCTCTCGCAACCTACCCCATGCGCATATTAATCTAAACACAAATTTACAAGCTGTTGCAGTCCGTGTACATATTAACCGGCTTATAACAATTTGCACCTTATACTTACCGCCAAATCAGTCTATTCAGTCAGCTACTCTTGATAATCTCCTTCTCCAACTCCCCACTCCTTACATCATTGTTGGAGACTTTAATGCACATAGTCAACTGTGGGGAAATACCGATTCTAATCAGCGTGGTGATGTTATTGAGAAATTAATATCTGACAATGGCTTATGCCTGCTTAATAATGGAGATAACACTTACTTTCATGAACCAACTCGCACTTTTCATGCAATAGACCTTACTATCTGCTCCCCATCTGTTTATCCATTCTGGAACTTCTGGGTCTCAAATGACCTGCACGGCAGTGACCATTTTCCAACATTTATCACCCAGACTACTCCTAACAGGGACTCTAATACTTATTTTAAGCGCTATATTTATGACAGAGCAAATTGGGCATCTTTCGAAAATCAGGCTACAATTACAAACGACATGATTGACTGTGATATTGACGATGCACTTGATAATATCACCCAGTGTATTATCAATGCTGCAGATATTAGCATTCCTAAATCCACTGCTACACCTAGACACAAGAAGCCGTGGTGGAACAGTGATTGCCAGATTGCAAAAAAAACTCAACAGAAGGCTTGGGGCCTCTTCCGGAGGTATCCCAATAATACAAACTATATTGCCTTCAAAAAAGCAAAGGCGGAAGCTAGAAGAGTGCGTCGTAAGAGCCAGCGTGAATCTTGGATGCAATACATATCTACCGTTAGCTCTAATACCTCAAGCAAAGTCCTCTGGAAAAAAGTAAAAAATTGTATGGGCCTATATTCCGAAAACCATATCTCAATCCTAAATCACAACGGTCAAACAATAGCTTCACCCAAAAATATTGCTGAAACAATAGCAAATACACTTGCATCTAACTCTAGCACAGATTCATACCCAGAACCATTCTTATCATATAAAAGACAAATGGAAACTACCCGCATGAATTTTCATTCTCGCCATTCTTTTAACTATAATAACCCCTTTACGATTTCAGAGCTCCTAAGTTGTTTGCAAAAAAGCCACCTCTCTGCTCCAGGTCACGATGGCATCACCTATACCATGCTAAAACATCTTTCCACCGCCTCACTTAATAACTTACTTGCCTTCTATAATAGAATTTGGGTTGAACATGCCTTTCCTTATGCCTGGCGTAAAGCTGTTATTATTCCCTTTCCTAAACCAGGTAAAGATTCCAGGGACCCCAATAATTACAGACCTATTGCACTCACTAGCAGCCTTTGCAAACTTCTAGAAAAAATGGTAAATATCCGCCTTGTGCATATTTTAGAATCTAACAATCTGCTTGCCGCTTTTCAAAGTGGATTCCGACGAGGTAGATCTACTATCGATAACCTGATCCATCTTGAAACTCATATTCGGACTGCTTTTCTAAAACGCAGCCATTTGGTGTCAGTCTTTTTTGACATGGCGAAAGCCTATGACAAAACATGGCGATACGGGATCCTTCGTGATCTGTTTAATCTTGATTTTCGTGGGAATCTCCCAATTTTCATTGACAACTTCCTCGCCATGCGACTCTTTCAAGTCAGGATTGGGGGAACTCTATCAAGTTTTTATGTACAAGAAGAGGGTGTACCCCAGGGCAGTGTCCTGAGTGTCACCCTCTTTGCTATTAAAATAAATGATATCCTTGGTCAATTACCCCCTTCGGTGAAGGGAGATCTCTATGTTGACGACTTTCGCATTATGTGTATAGGTCAAGATATTCGTTTTATTGAGAGACAATTGCAAACTGCCATCACTCATATTCTTAATTGGACAAATAAAAATGGTTTTATCATTTCTAAAGACAAAACTTCTTGCGTGCACTTTTGTAGACGTAGAGATCTACATCCAGATCCTGAAATTTTTATCGACTCAACTCAGATTCCTGTTGTGGACAGTGTCCGTTTTCTGGGCCTTCACTTTGATAAAAAGTTAACCTTTTTACCACATATCTTGCAGTTACGCACAAAATGTGAAAAATCTCTTAATCTTATAAAGGTGCTTTCAAATACCTCTTGGGGAGCAGATCGTACATCTCTCCTTAAAATCTATCGTGCCATGATCCGGTCTAAAATTGACTATGCCTGCCAGGTCTATGGTTCAGCCAGTAAATCTGCTCTAAAAAAACTTGACACTGTGCACCATAGCGCACTCCGGGTTTGCTCTGGTGCATTTCGTACGTCTCCAATTTTAAGCCTTTATGTTGACTGTAACGAACCAGCATTACATCATATTCGTGATAAACTCTCATTGGAGCTGTATTACCGTGTCCTTTCATATCCTGGCCATCCCCTTCATACCCACATTTTAAATACAGACAATGATATCCTTTATCAGCATAGACCATCTTGCATACCATCTTTTGGAGCCAGAATACGAAGAATTATTGATGATAGTGCTCTAATCAATATTGAAGTGATCCCTTGTCCAATGTACCAGTTCCCTCCCTGGAAACCTCCTGATATTACCACGCTCCATCCATTTAAAGGTTACAATAAAAATAATCTAACTCCTCTTGCCTTTCAACAACTATTTGCTGCACATCGTGCAAACTTTAATAATTACATAGATATCTATACGGATGGTTCTAAGAGTGGGGATATTGTTGGCTGCGGGATTTTTTGTAATGACACTACCTTGAGTTATCGTCTGCACCCTTCAATTTCTGTCTTTACATCCGAATTGATTGCAATAGAGAGAGCCATGTCGCACATCTCTCATCATCATATCTCACCCTTCATCATTTATACTGACTCAAATAGTTCTATTGACGCTATAAAATCACTTAAAAAGCATCCCTTTGTTTCGTCCATCTTAGAGTTTTATAATAAATTGACAAGACGTGGCTATAATATCTTATTTTGCTGGGTACCTGGACACATGGGTATCCCTGGCAATGAAAAAGCAGATGAGGCGGCAAAGCTGGCTCTTAATCCCTTACACCATAGAATACCATTCTCAGACGTTAAACTACTTATAAACCATTTTATTCATAATAATTGGCAAGAAAGTTGGGATTTAGAATACAATAATAAATTGCACCATATCAAACCTACAATCATAACGTGGCCTCCAAATTATCCAAGGAAAACAGATGTCCTTCTGACTCGTCTGAGAATTGGTCATTCTAGGATCACTCATAAACATCTTTTACTTCGGGAGGATGCACCCATGTGTCCACATTGTCATTATGATTATCTGACCATTCATCATGTTTTAACTGACTGTCCGGGCCTCCGGCACTTATATAGAATTTATTTTAACACTTCATTACCAGCAATGACAAACCTCATCGGGGAAACACCTCATGGGGCACTCTTTACGTTTTTAAAACACGCAGGATTTTATTTTGATATCTAATCTTTTATTTATTTCGTTGGTTTTATGACTGATTTTTGGTTTTAACATCTGGATGGGATACCCCATCCAGATACCTTTTCTACGTTATTTATTTTCTTTCATATTTACCTATATTTTAGCTACTTTATTTAACTTCATCCTTTTTTAGTCTATAATTATTTTTTTGGCGCAGCATGTCCCTCATGGGACTTTGTGCCATAAAACCATATACAACCAACCAACCAACCCGTTCTTGTCCTAACTGGATCCGTGAAAAAGAAATAATTGCTATTAAAATAACTGAAAAAATTTCCTATCCCGAAGCTCGTAAACTTGTTGAGTCTAGAACCCCGACTATCGGGGTTTCTTACTCTAGTATACTCAAACAACAACCAAAATCCGTAAGGCACATCAGTACCCAGACCGACTGCTCTTTTCCACCAAATAATACATCTATGACACATTCAACCAATACTTCACCTAAAAAAACCCGGGACGTCTCTCTTGGTAGTAAATGCTATGGTACCCCATTATTGGAACTTTGGCTACCATCCTCAGAACCAGTTACAATAGAATATCAACTTACTCAGTCACAGAAATCTCCAGTTGGATCCAAAAAGTCATCTAATCATCAGACTGAAACTAAGGCTGCTTCATCTCCAATACCATTGCAGAAACCTAATTCTCCCCGAACATCATCAGCTCAATCAAAAATATCAACTGAACATAAGACTAAACAAACGCCAGCTCCAGATAAAAGAAAATTGGTGAAACCAATTCACCCAACTCAGAAAGCTAATGAAAAAACTTGTGCGCAAAAAGAAAGGAAGAAACCTCCAACGCAAGTCTCTTCACAGTGGAAAACTGTGAAGAGAAAAGACAAGAAATCATGCCTGAGCCCAGCAATCACAAATGTAGTGGATACCAAACAGTTACTGAACTATGCAGAAGAGGCTATGGACTCTTACAGTTATGACTCTAATGACGATGAAAATGTTGTTTTCGAAAAATTTAATCCTACATGATTTTTTATTGAGTTTTTTAAATTTTGAATTATAACTTTGTTTTTAGGCAGTATTACTATACTGTGTTATGCTTTGATTTTTGGATTAATTTTAACTATTCATAACCTTAGAGCTTTTAGAGATTTTTAATTTAAATATATGCTTTGTCTTTTAATTACATTTTGGATTTTTAAACCTTGTGTATTGTCACTTTCATTGTACATTATTTTTATTACATGTATCATCACATTTCTTTCTTCAATTTACTTTGTTTATAACTTATATATCTCATACAGTCTTTTAATCTAACTTTTAAATTTTAACCATGTTTTACACCTTACTTTTTTCTTGGCGCAGCATGTCCCTGAAGGGACCTTGTGCCATAAAACTCCAAACAACCAACCAACCAACCTTTTAAAGGATATGATAAAAATAACTTGCCTCCTGCTATTTTTCAACAATTATTTGCTGCGCATAGATCAATTTTCAATGGTTACACTGACATTTATACAGATGGTTCTAAAAGTGGAGATAGTTGTTGGGTTTTTCGTGAAAATACTTCTCTCAGCTATCGGCTTCATTCATCTACTTCTTTGTTTACGGCTGAACTTATCGCGATAGAGAGAGCCATGATGCACATTTCTCATCATCATAACACATCCTTCATCATTTATACTGACTCAAATAGTTCTATTGACGCTATAAAATCTTTTAAAAAGCATCCCTTTGTCTCCTCCATCCTAGATTTCTATAACATTGAGAAGACGTGGCCATAATATTTTATTCTGCTGGGTACCTGGACACATGGGTATTCCTGGTAATGAGAAAGCAGATCAGGCGGCAAAACGTGCTCTTAATCCATTGCACCATTACGTTCCGTTCTCAGACGTTAAACTACTCATAAATAATTTTATTCAGAATAATTGGCAAGAGAGTTGGGATTTAGAAAACAATAATAAACTGCATCATATAAAACCAACAATCATAACCTGGCTTCCGATTTATCCAAGAAAAACTGATCTTATTCTGACTCGTCTGAGAACTGGACATTCAAGAATTACTCATAAACATCTTTTACTTCGGGAGGATGCACCCATGTATCCACATTGCCATTTTGATTACCTGACCATTCATCATGCTTTAACTGACTGTCCGGGCCTCCGGCACTTATATAGAATGTATTTTAACACATCATCACCAATCTTGACAAACCTCATTGGAGAAATACCTCATGGGGCACTCTTTCCTTTTTTAAAGCGCACTGGATTTTATTTTGAGATCTAATCTTTTATATGCTTCATGTGTTTGCCTTTCTTATTGTCATCTGGATGGAAATCCCATCCAGGCAATATTTTTACTTTGCTTCACTGGATTTCTATCTTACATTATTTTCTACCTTTGTCTGACGTCTACATCTGGATGGGTACCCCATCCAGATGAATTTTCTATTTCAACTCATTTCATTATTTTTTCTTGATGTCATTTGCTTATTCACTCTCTTTATATTTTAGACGTTGTTTGGCGCAGCATGTCCCTAAGGGGATTTTGCGCCATAAAACCCAATACAACCAACCAACCAACCACCCATTGGCCTTCTCGTAATCCAAAACAGCAGATTACAAAATTTAGTCAAAAGCGTTAGAGCTGTTTTTTAGGTACAATTAGTTTGACCCGAAGTGACACAAAAATGACACATTAATCGATATTTCTCAAACATGTGACCTAGTCCAATACTTTTCTCGTGCCCAAAAACGGTTTGATATAAAATTTAGTCAAAATCGACTGAGCCGTTTTTTAGATATAATTAGCTTGACACTGACCCATTATGACCCAAAAATGACCCACTAATCGAATTTTATCGAACATGTGACTTGGCCCAATCGCTTTCTCATGTTCAAACGATATAATACAAAATTTTGCTGTAATGTTTTGAGCCATTTTTAGATACAATTAGCTTGACCCGCAGTGACCCAAAAATGACCCACTAATTAAATTTTCTCGAACATGCAACTTAGCCAATGGTCTTCTCCTGCCCAGAAACTATATAATGCAAAATTTTGTCAACGTTTTGAGCCTTTATTTTAGATTTAATTATCTTGACCCTGACCCATTGTGACCCAAAATGTCCCACTAATCAAATTTTCTTCAACATGCGACCTAGCCCAATTGTATTCTCGTGCCCGAAAATGATAGAATACAAAATTTCGCCAAAATCGTTTGAACCGTTTTCTAGATAAGCTTAGCATGACCCACAATGACCCAAAAATGACCCACTAATCGAATTTTTTCTAACATGTGACTTAGCCCATTGGTCTTCTCATAAACCAAAACAGTAGATTACAAAATTTAGTCAAAATCGTTAGAGCCGTTTTTTAGATAATCTTAGCTTGACCCGAAGTGACCCAAAAATGACCCACTAATCGGAATTTCTCGAACATGTGACCTAGCACAATAGTTTTCTCGTGCCCCAAAACGGTTGGATATAAAATTTAGTCTAAATCGATTGAGCCGTTTTTTAGATATAATTAACTGGACCTTGACTCATTCTGACCCAAAATGACCCAATAATCGAATTTTTTCGAACAAATGACTTAGCCCATTGGTTTTCTCGTGCCCGAAATTGGTAAAATACAGAATTTAGTCAAAATCGTTACTGCCGTTTTTAAGATAAAATTTACATACACACACACACAATTTTTGCTTGCAATATAGTATAAGATATATAATAGTTAAAGCATGCAGCATAAATATATTTTGGGTTTTTTAAACTGATTTTATCTCTCTTCAAAAATATTTCAATATAAAACAAAGTGGGTCAAGGCTCCTATATAGTGAGTCAAACCTCCCATATGTGGGGAGCCTTGACTCATTATTTTCTCATGATTAAAATCAACTATTTTTCGAATTTCTTATATATTACACTTATGTACCAATTTTATTATAACTGATTGTATAACGAATAAAATGATACATAAAATTTTATTCTACGTTCAATATTTAAAAAATAAAAAATCATTTTGTAAAAAGTGAGTCAACCCCGCTAGTCTCCCCTATATTAGACAAAATTACCTATGCTTAAATTCTAGTGTGGCAGCAATACCTCAAGATACTGTATATTAAATAAATTATATGCTGCCATAAACATAAACATGTTAGAAATTCACGTCAAACGTGGAAAATAAGGTTCGTTCGTACTATCGCTATTTCTATAAATATTTTTTGCTTCGCATATTGTACTGAATGTATATTTTAGTGCACTTCAATAAATGCATATCAATTTCATTCTGTTCGAAAGGCTGTAACATCATTAAAATGTAGGGTAAAGTAGGGTAATAACGCTGACCAAATATCTCTAAATAGAATAGAATTGAATACGTGCGATTGGAACCGGCACCTAGCGAACTTCATCCTAAGTTCCCAGTAAGGATTTAGTGCCCATCGGGAGGAAAGTATTTTTGTATCCTCAAGTTATTAGTTTGAAGTTGTTTTATTATAAAATTCTACAACATCTAACTTGAAGGTAAGTGTACTCATATTTTCAAATATCAATTTACTCATTATGTCTACAAAATACATACATTTAGCTGTACTTTCTTGCTTTTATTTATTGTTGTAGTGCGTTGTTACGCCAATTGTAATGCGATAAAACCCAACATGGCGATGACGGGTAATGGCTCTCGCGTGTAATTCCAGAAGAAGTGTTGCCAGTGGGCAACTTTTTTAAAATTCAAATTTGTTGATTGACAAGACTTTTTTGAAATGGTAAAATTTCTCTTTTTACGCCTTTATTAATATGTCATTTAACAAGGAGAATTTTACGAATTCAAAAAAGTGGTGAAAATCAAAAAACATAAATATAAAAAAGTAGCCCTCTATATGTCTAGCACAATATGTGTAAAGTGGTTGCAAAAAGTCTGCACAAGTGTGAAAAGCCCACACAACTACATATGAGACTTTTGTCTTTCTTAAACGTTGTATTCAAACTCTGAGCGCAATTACCCTACCATGTCGGGCATTACCGCTCAATCGATGGTCATTTAAATAAAACGATGAAAAAAATTCCTAAAACTTTTATGAAAATTAGTTGATTTCAAACTGTTCCTTATGCTTTGGAGTTATATTTCGTTAATAAAATATTGATTTTTTTTGTCCAAATTTGACTAGCTATTGATGTTTTCTCTTAAGTGAGCGCCTTTCCCCTACTTGAAATAATTTTCTCCTATTGGCCATAATGTAACGGAAACATTTTGACTGTCTCTGTAATGAAACTATACATCCGATTTTCATAAAATTTGAAATGACTCGACAAAATATTGCAAAAATTATATTTAAAATTTCAGACCATTCGGTTGGGTAGTTTTTGTAATAATATGCGGATGGACGGACGGACTAAACGACGATTAATAGGTGTTACGTATTAATATAATTACGAACGCACCTAAAATAAAAATCCAAAGAATTCTTGATATCATCATTCACACTTGCACCATCAATGGAAGCATGAAACACTCAGAATCAAATACTGTTTTACCTATCAAAAGGAAAGAGACAAATCTGTCTACAAATTTGACTTTTCAAAATAAAAAATCAGTAAATTTAAAATATGCCACAGGTGATTACAAATGAATATCACAACTTTCAAGGACTTTATTAACAAAAGTATAGAAGTATACACACATTTGGGATTGACAAAATGTGATTTGTGTGACAAAAGATTAAAAAGTTCCGCCAAGTGCTGCACCCTACTAAATCAACCTAGAGTCAGCTCTATTCACATACATTACGCAACCTCATATCCAAACTAATGTGGACATCAGTAAACCAGATACAGTGGAACATATTCTGATATTTAAAAAAAGGGTCAAATTTACCCATTTAACCACCTTTTTACCCAACTGACAAGAAGGGTTATCCTTATCTCAGTACGTGGATTTTTTTATACACTCGAAACATCCGAACGGCTGGATGGATTTTAATGAATGAGGTCTCTATCGATTTGTCTTAACCGTCCAATTTTTATAGGCTAGGTTTTGTTTTTCTAAATTCAAAATGGCAGCCGTAAAATACAAAAGGGCGTTATAGACGAAAAAAAAGTTTACGCACCCTATTGAGTGGCCTATCATTGGATAGGTCTTTCAAAATGAAGACTGTTTCTTTGATTATTTTACAGTAAGAAGCTCCGTTTAAATTTTACACGACCTGGAAGTTGTGTAGGTAGGTTCTCTAGATGTGCCGCAACTCTAACTATCATAGACATCTATAGGCCTCATCAAAACAGTGTTTATAGATAGGAACTAATAATTAAACACAACTTAAAAGTCATCAATACAAGTAAATAAAAAAATAGGTAAGTAATATAAAAAATAGTTTAAGATTGATGATAAATAATTAATTAGTTCCTGCAGTCGGGTTTTTTGATTTTCAAAATTTAATTTTCTTATAATATTTACACATTTTAGAAATTGCAATTAGACACACACATAAATTTTAAAATTTTGTTTTGCTCCTTTCTTGAATTATATTCAATCTCAAAAACCGAGCTTTTATCAGTCGGATATGATGGCAACTGCACTATTATAAAATTAGCAGTGTTCGAAATTACGTCTTTAGACATCAAATACAACTAAATTATTACATTTTACAACTTCTTGCTGTCTCGAACTTCCATATCTCGAAAACCTCAATATGTCAAAAAATATTTTCCCCCTAAATAATACATATTCCTCAATTAGACCTTGTTATCTCAAAAACTTGCTATCTCGAAATGTTTTTAGCTTCCCGTCTACTTCGAGATATTGGGAGCATAGTGTACAAAATACTATTGGGTCATCAAATGTGGCAATTAGATTTTTGTTTTACTATTTATCTCTATATATTTAGAAAATAGAAATCATTTAAATTTCTATATAGCTGCTTTAATTACCAGAATTACGTAGAATAAGAACTTAAAATATAAATGATTTACTAAATGTGAAACATTTTAGAAATTGCAACTAGAAATTATTTTTGGCATCTAAGCCATTTACACTGCGGGTGTTATTTGGAACCTACTTTTTATCACCTAGTTTTGGTCACTGAAAATTATATAAAAATGTATTAATAATTTTGTTTTAATTTAAATTCATTGAAAAGCTTAAATCAAGATACTGGTACTTAATGTAGCTGCAAAAATCATTTACCCTTCACTGCACGATTTTTTTCTATTTTTATGAAAAAAATTATTTGAAATGATCACTGCTCAAATAAATTAGGGGAGCAATATAAAAAGAGAAGAGAACAGTGCGAGACAGCCATGTATGGGCATAAAATTGAGAGTAACATGTGTATCAATGCACAATACAGATAGAAAGATGCAAAAAAATTGCAAGAGAGCTTTAATTCTTTGAAACGATGGGTAGAATGTAAAAAGATGGTTTAGGGCAACAATTTGGTTACATGTTAATGATAAAAAAAAATTACTGTTTTGGAATTATGCAAAGCATTTAATATGACGTGTGATCCCTTGGGGTAGATAAATCTGTCGTATACCTGTTTTTCATGGATTCGATGACATGAACAGTACTCCTAAAAAAAAAATTATTGTTACACTCTTCAAGAATTGCAAAGTCCCGGACAATAAAAGGAGGCCCCAGTCTCGCTGCAATGCGTCGTCCGAGTGTGTATCATATATGCTCCATCCGATTCAGGTGAGGATAGTATGTTGGTTATTCCATATACTGTATTGTTTCAACTTTGGGAATGTTCTCCATAAAACGAGCTGTATGCAATGTGGCATTATCATGCATGGAAGAAAAGAAATCACCAATTACTGCAACATAAAATACGACATGAGGTCTCAGTATCTCGTCTGTATAACTTTCGACCGTCAAATTGCCATTTCTAATGATATGCAGGCCCGTACGTCCACCTATGCTGATTCCAGCCTATAGCATCAACCCATCTCGTCTGTAATGTGATCTTTCACGAGAGAATGTGGGATTATTTTGAATGCCTCTTTCTCTCCATGCCAAAACACATTGGATGTCACATCCGTACTGAATCGGGACTCGTCTGTAAACAGAATTTGATTCCAACAACGTTGCCTCCAAACTCTCTGTTGCCCACTTCCTTTGGGCCGCACAGTTGCTTGAGATCAACGGAATGCAGATCTTTGGCTTACGTGCATAGAGACAACCCTGATAAAGCCTATTTCAGACTGTTTGGCTGGACACACTTCGTCCTGTGGCCAAGAACATCTGTGTTTGCAGCAGAGTAGCATTGCCCGTTCAGTCTCGACGAGCTCTTAACAGGATGTATCGGTCATTAATTTCTGTAGTAGCACATGGCCGTCCTTGTCGGTGTCTACCATTCCATGCGTCTTGGAATCAATTCCACAACCTTGTATTGACACTTCTTGCTACGTCAACAGCGTCCGCTACACTTCGTTGTGTTTCCCCAGATTCGACTGTCCAGATAGCACGCAAAACCATGGATTACGCTAAATCACATTGTTGTGACATTTTCAAGTCGCCTTTTTCAAAGCACAAGCTGAGCAATTGAATTTTACAACTGAGACCGCGAAACAGACGTTTCTGAAAAATCCCAATTTCTGCATTTGTCTCCTTTTTCTAGTTTTTGACGTCATAAACTTCAATTTTCATGTGAAATTTTCTTTATCTGTTTCTAATACGCTTTAAATTATGGATGTTTTAATTTGCGTTACTTATCGGTGTAAATATTTGCGTAATTTTGTTAAAAACATGTGCTCCCCTAACTGTTTTGAGCAGTGTATATATAGGTCTAATAATAAAAAAAATATTTAAAAATTAAATTTCAAATTTTCAGCTAAAATTTTATATTTTGTGTTGTGTACCATATGTACACAATTGGGGTTTTAAAATACTGTATTGCTATATTTTGCAACTAAATGAGCTTAAAGGGGTCTGGGACACAAAAAAACTGCACATTTTCTAAAAAACTTTTATTTCTTTAAACATTTCTCAGTTTTTATCTGTTTAAAATGGCGTTTAAGTAATGTTCCTATCATAATTGGAATCGGAAATATTAATTTTTTCGTTTTGGATTCTTTTCAAAATCTAGCTTTCAAGATATTGCGAGCTATATACTTTTTATTTTTCGTTGTCGTGGAAACATCTTTTGAAAATGCGTTTTTCTTCATGGTTTTTTCCCCCATTTCTCATATTTAAATTGTTATATCTCATTAAACGTGAAATATAAACGGTTCAAACTTGGAACATGCCTTTTTCAATTGTTTTACTTAAATTTTTATTCAGCAAATTTGAAAAAATATATTTACTTTCGAAAATACGATTTTAAAAAAGTTACATCATTTTTTTAAATTTAAATATTTTTAATTTTTATTTAATATAATATTTTTTAAATGCCGAATCAAAGTTTAAACTTATACATTTCTGTTTATTTAAACGAAAAAAAAATTTAAATTCTACAAATAATATTTCGAGTTAAAGTGATTTTAATTTACCCCACTTTTTTAATAAATTTTAAATAAAAAAAATTATAAGAAGTTTTATTAGGTGATTTTGTTTACAAATGATATGATTAACCATCACAAATTTCAACTCTATAAATTATTTTAAAATATGTCCCTGACCCCTTTAAATTATTTTTATCTGCTTAACACACTGGAACTTTTTTTATATAAATTATTTTTAAGTATTCAGTAAAAATAATGAAAGTAAACCTTACCTTAATAGCTTGATCGAATTTTTTTTTGTTCCCTAAGAACAATTTCTAATTTTTTGACAAATGAAGCCATCTGACATGGACAAAATAAGTGTTATTTCATACTTTGGACTGTTCTTGATCAGGGACAGAGATCATATTGGTCAAATTCGTGGCATATAATGTCACGTATTACACTGTTTTTATGTATCTTCCAGATATGGCACGTGGTGCAGTGAAGTGTAAAAGTAATATCTAATTTTAAAATATTTAAAAATAGAATAAGAAGTGTCGGAACTTGAGTATGTGTGGGGGGGAAAAAGCTATATTCGGCAACAAGACATTGTCTGTAATTTGTATGCTAAATTTGAACTATTAAAATTCTTATAGGGCACTTTCTACATTGTCACTCAGGAAATTTTAACCTTTTACATTAAACAGAGGTGGGGAACCTTTTTTAATCAGACGGCCAAAATTCACTCCAAGGGGATATCATCAGGTTGCACATTACATTGCATGTGATTTTCTTCTAGACAGTATAACATCCATAATTCTGCACAAATCTCTTCCAAACTGATACATAAAATCAAGGAGACTAAAATCTCAGTGAAGTTCGTTAATGTGCAATATCGAACCAGTGGGGTGGAAATAGGGAGGGGAATTGTGAAAACTGAAAAAACTCCATAACGTCTTAATTTTTATACATATCAAATCAGCTTAAAGTTTTTATTACTTCTTAGAAAAGGGCCGAAAATTTATGTATCGCAGATTTTTGATACAATTAAAAATGGGCACAAGGGGCGCAAAAATAGGGTTTAAGGGAGAAAAAAAATCATAACTTCTTCAGTTCTCAATATATCAAATCCAATTAAAATTATTATAAATCTTCTTTATATTATCTACAACTTTTATATTGACAATTTTTTGATAGGACCAATTCGTGCCGCAAAAAAATTAAGCACAAAAACCAAAAAAAAAAGGGGGGGGGGGGTTGAAGAAGGAAAAAATCGATAATTTCTTTAATTCTCAAGATATAAAATCCGCATGAATATTTTATATATCTTCTTTATATTTTCTGCAACTTGCATATTGACAAGTTTTTGATAGGACCAATTCTTGCAGCAAAAACAGATTAAAAATACATAGCGGTTGAAGAAAAAATCATCGTATAAAGGGTGTATTCAAATCCAAAATTCTTATTTTCTGACTCATTTTTGCTTTCAAAAATATATATCGTGCGTGTATCATAGACTTCCCAAGGCGAGTATCAATTTCATTGCTATCAGAGCGTGTTCAAATTTGTTTTGCTGCGCTCAAAAAGTACTTACGTAGTTCAGATCTCAATGTTGTGTTTTAAAACTGTTGTTGTAAATATTTATTGAAGAACTTAACAATAAATAATTCCTGAAAGTTAGTGTTATTATTGTAAAACGTGGCGAAAAACAAATTGTGATTTTCGTATCTTTTCTAATACAAAAGTTTTATCGATACTTAGAACCACTCTGTAGATCGCAGTTTTAGAAATTTTAAGTTGCGCTCTAAATGCAGATCATATGCATTTCGTGTGCTTCGGGAATCGAAAAACTCCTATTTCTTCTTCTGTGGTAACAATAAGAGATCGTGCGTCAACGACTACCACCGACGACACCACAAATAAGAAACGTAATATAAATTTATCACTATCTCGTTGCCACAACTCTAACACATGTTGTATAATACGTATGCGTAAGAACTTCCCCGTGACTGTACCGAAAGCAGCTCAAACTCAACCCTTTATAGAAATTGTAATATAAATTTCGTCAAGAAAACGATGCTGTAAAACTCATGTTACGGTAGTGGTATTCAGTGAGCATACTCTGGAAACTTTACGCCCTGTAAGTGAGAATACATTAATGTATGAAAAATATATTGAAAGTGTTAAATAATATCAGAATAGTAGCAAAGAAGAGAGTTCTCGATTTTGACACACCCGGATAGCTTTCCGACTCCGATTATTATACTCTGATGGGTATATCCATGTGTAATTTTAACTATATAACTAGTAAAGTCCAAATTGCGTTCTTCGAAAAAGAGGTCATCTCGACTTGTTTGGCAGTGTTACTGGTAAAGCTTAAAACTGGTCTCTCTAATGGTGTTCTGTCCGCATAATTCAATGTAAGAAAAAGATTAATAACATCTTCTGTGTAATGTCCACGCAAAAGGAGATCAGGACTAAACTAATTGATACAGATCATACACGCCCAAGTTAGGATGAGCTGCGACAATTAACTCTTGGAATATACCAACTTAAACAATCTTACATCCAAGAGCAATTAAATTAAGAAGGCATTTGCTCTCTTTACAAACATCGTGAAGATGATTCTGTCCTTCGAGTATTGTTACGATCACGACACACAAATGCTAAAAACTATAATATAAAAACAGAGCAAAGCAAAATCACACAATGGTACTGTCAATGTAAAGTAGGCGTAAGTGTCGTAGAATGCTGTGCTCGTGTTGCTTCCGTATCATTGTTTCTGGCTTACTGCCGCCATATCCGAAGCTAAAAAAACCAAGCCTCGAATATGCTCATAAACTACAAGACTCCGACGATGGGTGGGTGACGATAGCAAGGAGGAAGACTAATCTAAAACACATTGCCGAGAGTGCGGGGAACTGTGCTTATTTTCCGTTATTATTTCCGATATTTCATGTATTGAAATAATAGTCGTAATAAGCTCCATTCATCTTAATTTTGCATTTAGTGTTCCATTTACTATTGAGTAGGGGAGACCGGGGAGGGATGGCGACACCTTAAGAGAATTTAATTTTTTTCACCTCAAAAAGAATGTTTATTTTTTAAAAATAAAAATTCTAAAGCTGAATCATTAACTTTATTATCTGTATAAATTTAACCGTAATCATAAATGTAAAGTAAGCACATACAAAAAAAAAAAAAAATTCTTTCAACCTCTGTACAGTGGCGGGATTACCGAGGATATTGGGATAATAATGCTTCTCTTTAATGACCTAGTAAATACATAAAATGAATAGGGGAGACCGGGGGAATGGCGACACCTTAAGGGAATTTAAATTTTTTCACCTCGAAAAAATGTTTATTTTTTATTAGTAAAAATTCTAAAGCTGAATCATGATCTTTAGTATCTGTATAAATTTAACCGTAATCATAACTGTAAAGTAAGCATATATAAAAAAATATTTTTTAAACCTCTGCACAGTGGCGGGATTACCCAGGACACTGGGGTAATTCCGCCACTGTACCGGGGTAATGCCGCCACTCTTTAATGACCTAGTGCATGCATCAAATGGATACTAGGAAACACACAACCTATTGAAAATAGTTAGAAAGTAATGTAATTGAGCAGAATAACGGTTAAGCTTACAATTTACTTCATATTGCAAAAGTCACTCTGCTGAATCGGCTCCACTACATTAAAATGAGGCCATTTCTCACCCGATTTGCATGGCGGCGGCATTACCCCGAGAGGACAATATGGCGGAAATCCCCAAGCAAAGCCGAAAGAAGAACCGAACTTGTTCAACACATTGCATCAAAATGTCGGCCAATGCATGTAGATTACGGGTCATATTATCTTAAATACCTAATGTTACAATAAAAGGTGCTTATCTCTACTCATTTGAAGCTCCAAAATAATAAGCAACTAGATGAAAACTACATTTTTCACTAGAACAGACGAACGACGTACAGCAAAGCCACTCCCACTTTAGGCACTGTTTATATTGTTGGCCGCTATAGTGCAGGCACATTTACTATCTCAAACTGCCCTTAGTTTTTAAACTAGGTGGGGTGGCGGCATAACCCGGGTTGGCGGCATTCCCCCGGTCTCCCCTACTAGGAAACGCATAAAATACTGTAAATATATACAAAGCAATGTAATTTAGCAGAATAATGAATAATGACAATGTTTCTTAACCTAGATTTATTAATATGCTGAGCTTACAATTTAACTCAAATTGCAAAGGTCACCCTTTGCCATTGAGGCGGCATTGCCCCGAGAGGACAATCTAGCGGAAAACCCCAGCAAAACCGAAAGAGGAACCGCACTTGTTTAATAAATTGCATCAAAATGCCGGCGAATGCATGTAGATTACTGGTAATACAGTCCTCAGCAAAAGTTTAGACACTGGTGATTTTTAACCTGTAAATAAAAAATACGAACACTTGGGTTATGCAAATGCCTGTACTTATTTTTAAACATATTTTTGAACGTTTTAGGACAGAAATAACGGTTTTAATGTAGGATATTATTTAATTTAACTGAAAAGTGAAATTCGCATGTTGCAAAAGTTTAGACACTTGTGATTTTTTGGCAACAGTTCACGAAAAAACGCAAATTCCAAATTTATGACGTCACATGCATAAAGTATTTAAGTGCACTTCGCGATAGTATCAGTTAGTGAAGATGCCGCGAGCTAGAAAGTTTCACTCAGATGAAGTAATTAAAGCATAGAAGATGAATTCGAAAGCGGAGAATGTTGCAGAAATTTCAGCAACTTTGAATCGTCCAAAGAAGTCTGTCTCTTAAGCACTGTCTAAGGGTGACTCTTTCAAAGCAAAACATAAATCTGGAAGGCCTTGCGTGGCCAGAGAACGAAATTATTGAAGGATCCATAAAGTGACATCTAGACAAATGACTGCTAATTGCATTAAAAGTGAGTCGCAGCTTTCTGTGTGAACGGATAGTTTCGTAGATGAATTGAAGAAAGATGCACACTAGTTTATATGAAAATGATAAAAAAACGAGCCTTGAAATCTCACAACAAATTGAACCCTTTACGTCGCGGACTAATTCTGTTTATAAAAGGATGAAATAATGGGCTGAAACCAGAATTTATAAACGAATTTATTAGAAAATACGAACTTGCTTATTTTCACGTACATTATAAAAGGAAAATTTTAAATTAATCTTCTTGGTACCGTCCGTCAGTTTTGGAATTAAAATTAGGTGTCCTTTTTAAGGACACCGCCCTCGAAAGAGTTAATGATTTGGGCCTCACTTTGTTTTAATTCTCATGTTATCTGGAGTTTCTGAATGATCGCCAAGCAGCATAAGTCTACATTCATACATTGGAAAACAATTTACAGCCATTTGGCGAACATTTAGCTCGTCCAAAGTATGTATTTGAGCAAGATAATGCGTCTATTCATATTGAATAAAAATCAAAAAATTGGTTTAACTCTCAAATTATTACTGTTCTTGACGGACCCGCGTGTAGCCCTGATCTGAACCCAATCGAAAACTTTTGTGGCATCATATCTCATACGGTTTTTTTTTTTTTTTTTTTTTGACAATACTTCTCTGTAAATGAACTTCGATCTGCTGTTGAACGTGTTTGGTACGAAATAGACTCCCAAGTGATGGAGGATTTAGTTTCTTCGATGGAAAGTCACATTTTTGCATTAATGGCAGACAATGTAGCTGTTGTTCGATTTTAATTTATGGATATTTTTCTGTTAAGACAAATTGTCTATACTTTTGCCACAATGTTAATTTTTTTTTTTTTTGTCATTGTATATTATGTAAAGTGTATAAATTAAAATTTATTGTTTGTGTGTAAAAGAAAAGTCTCCAGTAATATATGACAGTTAAGTTACAAAAATTCGTTAAATACTTCTCATTACAGAAGTATAATCGATCACTGTCTAAAATTTGCTTGGCACTATATTAAGTACCTAATGTTACAATAAAAGGTGTTTACCTCTACACACTTGAATCCCCAAAATAAGAAGCAACAAGATGAAAACTAAATTTTTCACTAGAAAAAACGGACAAGGTACAACAAAATCACTGTCACTCTAGGAAATGTTTCTATTGTTGGCCGTTATAGTGCAGGCGCATTCACTATCTCAAACTGCCGTTAGTGATAAACTAAGCCGGGTGGCGGCATAACCCTGAGTGGCGTCATTCCCCCTGTTTCCCCCTATTTGGATTAAAATTAATGACAATAGTGTTTATGTTAATTAATGTACGTAATACTTGCTTAATTATATATTATATTTTCCCCATCAATTAGAGAACTTTCATTCAAAAATATTTTTTTTCTTATTTTTTATGAGGTATACTAATGAAAAAAATATATGTCATATCAAGGAGTTGATGAGTGAAAAATGGCCCTTATCAATCCACTTCCTTTGTCACAGATTGAATACAAATTCTTGCTTTTCGTTTTACCTTATATTTTCCCATTATAAATATTTGCAGTGAACGAAAAAAGTCATATTGCAAATAACATAAAAAAATGTACTTTTCTTTTTAAAGAAATTTACGAAAAAATACCACAATATTTCCATTGTGTTTCTTCATTGCTTAACTGAATTTAACAGAGGATTTTTTTTATGCCACAAAATATCTAGTTAAAAACATTAGAAGCGATCTAAAATTTAATAATTATTAAATTTTCTGTCCGAAAATTATTTTACAAATCACATCAAAAATAAAAATTCTTCTTCTTTTTCTAATATATTAGTGAGTACAAAGAAAGTACCAAATTTTTAATATCGGATTTTAAAATTATGCAAGGAATAACATCATTGTGATTAAAAAAAATATTGATAAGTTGATTGATGTCGGTAAAAGAATTAAAGCAAACGATTTATTTTTAATTTTTAGCATTTTAAATGCTCATATTGATTTTCTATTAATTACTAAACATACACTTTTTAAGAAAACATTGTAACAAAAAATTTGTATATAGAAATTAAGAGGCCTCATGACTCTTAAACCTACAAAAGTTTTCTATTTTTAATTTTTTTATATGTTAAACTCCTATCTTTTCTGAAAATTTTGATGCAATTGTTTCCTTGATATTCCCATCGGAACAGAAGTTGTGGCTTTTATAAATATACGTACTCGGAGCTGAAGCGGTGTTTCCGAATTTAAAGGGTCGCCAGACTACCAAATGTTCTTTGTTTACATCGTTCTTCAACCGTTATTTGATTCATAAATATTTTTATACTCCATGGTTTTTGTACTCTTATATCTTCATACTCCATGGGGAATGTAACGTAAGCATCCCACCTACAATATACATCTTCTTGCGTCAAGTCAGAGAAGTTGTTTACTATAATTCTGCAGTCATAAAGTCACCATATTGGCGATATCGTTCTGAACTTTCACGATATTTGACTGGCTTTTTTTAATCAGTTGTTCGATATAAGTTGACTATCAAATCAAGAAAAAAAATTATCGTGCGCGCATGCGCAGATGAAAAATATTTAATTCAATTTCTCATATTTCATCAAATATATAATATTTACATTCCAATTACACCATATTATTTCTACTACATATTGTCAAATTTCCTGAAACTGTCGTTAAATTAGGTAAAAAACCCTGTATAATATAAACAAGAAACATGCAAATTTTTTTAACTTAAAAAAAATCTATATATCTCCATGAATTATTGTTCTATTCTTCCACAAATGAATACATATATTGTACAATATCAATATATTCTTAAGCTATAGCGATAGATCATTTCGTGCATTGTATTTTACAGGGTGATCCCAAACATTATTATTTTAAAACACCAAATAAAACTAAGACTTGAGAACAGTTAAAAAATAAAATTTCTAGAGAATATACTTAAAATCAATTAAAAATTCAATATGTAAACATTTCGCCAAGCGACACGCAAGGCACCATCAGTACAAAAAATATCCATTGCATTTCAAACGACAGAACAAATCAAGAACAGTTACATACTCCTTGAGGCTTGGTTCACTGAATCGCGATCGCAGACTTTGAATGATGCTCGTTCTGTCCCTAGTGAATATTGGTTGTTTTTAAAATAACTAACTGTAACTGTTCTTGATTTGTTCTGTCGTTTGAAATGCAATGGAATTTTTTTTTTGTACTGATGATGCCTTGCGTGTCGCTTGGCGAAACGTTTACATATTGTATTTTTAATTGTTTTTAAGTATATTCTCTATAAATTTTATTTTTTAACTGTGCTCATGTCTTAGTTTTTTTATTTGGTGTTTTAATGGTTTTTAAATTCAGACGTTAAATGTATATGTACTGTAAATTATTATTTTACTTTGATTTTGTGTTGGCCTCCTAATTGTTATTCTGATCATGCAGTCATTGATAAATATGAAGTATAATTCATAATCTTGAAGATCCAGAAAAATCCGACAAATATATCTTTAAATATTCGACAAAATGTCTAAAATTGAAAGTGTCCAATCATCAATAGCCCTATAGTGTATATCAAAGCAAGACTGTATATTCAGGCGGAACTGCACAGGATTCATTAACCGGCGAAATCGGCTTATGAGTAAACCAACTCTCGAGAAAAACTCTACTTTCAACGTTCTACGTTCAAAGTTATTATAGCTGGATCTGATACCTGTGAAAGCTTGGCCATGGTCGGTATCCAAATAATACTGCGCAAGTTTATATTGTAGGCTTCCGGATTTATAGGCACGTTTATGTCCGACAAGGCAAATGGCGCAAGTATGACCAGTATCGCCAACATATACCGAGTAGCAGACTTTTCATTCAAGGGCTATTATAAACTGCGCCAATTTTAAGTAAAGGTGGGGAGTATTCTAGGTTTAGACTTAATAAGCATATCTTTCAAAACATCCTGTGGCTTGCAAGTAGTAGGTGAGACCGGGGGAATAGGAACACCTTAAGGGAATTTAAATTTTTTCATTTCAAAATTTTTTTTATTTTTTAATAGTAAAAATTCCAAAGCTGAATCATTATCTTTAGCATCTGTATAAATTTAACCGTAATCTTAGCTGTAAAGTAAGCACACATAAAAAAATTCTTTCAACTTCTGTACAGTGGCGGGATTACCGCCACTGTATCGGGGTAATGACGACACTCTTTAATGGCCTAGTAAACTAAACTCTGCGGCTATACAATCCAAGAAGGATCTGGGCCGACAGTGCCCATCTCTGTTTTCTTGACCCTGGGCCCCGAGGTGCTATGCAACATGCGTCCCGGCCAGGTGGTCAACCTAACGCGAGACCCTCGGTGTTTAGTTCCCAAGCAACTTGGTACTCATTTTATCGACGCCAAAGGGCTGAAAGGCTGAGTGAACCTTTCCCAGTCGGGAGTCGAACTCTCGACCTGCGGTGCGGCAGACAGGCGTGCTGACCACTACACCGCTGGGCTTCTTAATGGCCTAGTAAATACATAACATAGATACTAGGAGACACATAACCTAATGTAAATATTTAGAATGCAATAATTTAGCAAAATAATGAATAATTACAAAGTTCCTTAAATTAGATTTATTAAAGTGCTAAGCTTACAATTTTTTTTAACACCGCCCCGGTGTTCTTTCTACTGGTCCCCCAAGCGACAGTAGTATCGCAACCCAAGGACAGCCAAGGCAGCTCAGCCGACACCTTTCTTCTGGTGACGTCGTGTCACCGTCATGCGCTGATACCAACCATGGGCGAGAATGTCACCTAACAGAACTCTTGATGCTATTATCTTGAAATCACCTTTCTTGAGAAGTCGGAGGGCAGTCAATTTTTTGTACGACTCCCCAGCGACAACACCCTTCCAATTGATTGTCAGGGTGCTGCCGTGGCAGCCTCCCGGGCGGAGACCAGCAAGCTGACTCCGAAGAACCTCATATTTGTTAGTTTTGTTACAGTGAGCGGTGGACAGACGATACTAGTCGTTAATTATTTGTACATCAATGAGTATTGTTCTTTCACTATTGTAAATAACTGTCAGGTTTTAATATTCTATTGTCAACTTTAAAGTTAGGTTCTTTGTGTACTGTATTGTTCCGGTCTGTAAGAATACGTTGGAGGTACTGAACTATGTTATCATGGCGTTTAATTCTGGCAGTATGGGTTCCAAAACATTGTTGTAATATGTGGTTAAGTGTTTCAGTCTCTCCACATCCACGGCGACAGGTCTTGTTCTGATCACCTCTTCCCCTTGCGTACCGCGCCCGGTTATAGAGGCAACCATACCGGACATGGATCGACTTTATAAAATCTCGTGCCGATAAAAAGGAAGTACCATCAGATACCCAACTATGAGCAGGAGGGCAAAGATTAGAGTAGAGGAGACCAGCGCCATCGCACGCAGCATAAAGTTTGTTTATAATAGTTATTCACTTGATTAATTGTATTAACATGTTTATTATCGATGAATAGAAGACCATCATGAGGTTTTATGTGGATGAGACGGTGATTGGCTATTATCGGAATTAGAAATCTTAGTGATGGTATCCCCATGCCCCCGTCAGCCACCTTCGCATGGAAGGCGGCCTTCGGAAGGTCATGAGGCAGATGCAGGACGTGACGCACCGCCTTGCGGATGATCACATCTAACTAATTTAATGCGCCTGCAGTGAGTCGTGAAAAGATAATACTATGATAGTATTTTGGTATTAGAAAGTGTACCTACATGAACAGTTTTTGCTGTGGCTTACAAGCGGTCTTTAACAAAGTCTTGATGTCACTTTGGAGCTTTTCAGAATTGATCTTTTTCATTCCATTGGTGCCAAAGTCTGCACCAAGGTAGGTAAAAGTATAATCAACAGATATGGTTTTTATAGGTCGGTTCAAGACCTTAAGTTGATCCTGGCTATTGTAAATGAGTTTCTTACGTTTGTAGTCTTTCACCCAATTAAGAATGAAAGATTTGTCAGTGTTTACTTTTAAACCCACGGCAGTCAAAGCTTTCGTGAGTATGTTCATAAGCTCTTGTAGCTGTGAAATATTATTTGCAATTAAGACCAAGTCATCTGCATAAGCAAGATGGTTTAGGATGAGATCTTTGAACTTTACACCCATCTCTTTAGGCAATGACTCTAGCACTTTCTTGAACACTATCAAGAAAAGCCAGGGGGACAATGGATCTCCTTGCCTCACCCCTCTTTCTGGATGCAAGGGACTGTTAGTATTTCCCTTGAAAGTCAGGATTGTTCTGGAGTGATAGTAAACGTACTTCAAGTACTCAACAATCCCCGAAGAAATATTCAACTCGTCAAGACATCTGACAATAAAAGGATGGAGAACGTTGTCAAATGCTTTTTCTAAGTCTAGAATGGCGATGACGAAGGGACGCAGTTCTTTCATACATGATGACATCACCGCGTCAAGGATATCAATTCCCTTCGCCACCCCACAAGAGGATGAAATCCATATTGGTATTCATCTGGTGTGAAGTTAGGCGTAATTCTATTGACTAACACCTTATGGAAAAGGCGAGTTAGGTTAGATGCTATTGATAAGGGGCGAAGAGA
Organism: Maratus speciosus; assembly: GCA_963932465.1. Lineage (NCBI taxonomy): Eukaryota > Metazoa > Arthropoda > Arachnida > Araneae > Salticidae > Maratus > Maratus speciosus. Next base: position 640,443,079 of record OZ010787.1, read on the forward strand.
TGCAGGGCTATTAGTTTCATTCTTTTTGGGTATAAATATTGTTATGGAGTCCAACAGAATGTCGGGAATCCAATGAAGCTGCAGGAATATAGTGAAAAGCTTACATTTGATTCTAAGAGGTATCTTGTTAATATCTTGCATAGTCAGCCCATCAGGACCGGCAGCGGACTTCTTCTTCTTCCCCTGGCACCCCTCGATTTCTCTTGGGTATACCAGGAGAGTCGGATCGAAGCAGATTTTGTTTGACATCGGAATTTGTTGTTCAGAGAACTTTACACTTTTCTTGCAGAGCAGGTTTGACCAGAAGTCAAACACCTGTTCATGGTTTAATGTATCTGCTATTGAATTATTTGAGTACAGTGTATCAAACGCAGCTTTCCGTTTCCTTCTGTACCTTCTTTGAAAATCAGCATAAATTTTCTTCCTTAATTTTCTATTTGATAACTTTTTTGTGTAGGTTTCTTACTATTGCTTCTCCATATTTTTCTCGGCACTTTAGGTTTAATAATAGTAGTTAGGTATTCTGTTATAAGAGCTTTACTTTTGTCTGTATCATTAACTCAAATTGGTAAAGTCGCTCTTTGCCACGGTGGCGGCGTTACTCCGAGAGGACAATATAGCGGAAATCCCCCAGCATAGCTAAAAGAAATACCGAACTCTTTCAACAAATTGCATCAAAATGTCGGCGAATGCATGTAGATTACGGGTAATATTATCTTAAGTACCTAATGTTACAATAAAAGGTGCTTATCTCTACTCATTTGAAGCTCCAAAATAAGAAGCAGCTAAATGAAAACTATATTTTTCACTAGAACAAACGAACGACGTACAGCAAAATCACTATCACTCTAGGCTCTGTTTCTATTGTTGGCCGCTATAGTGCAGGCGCATTCACTACCTCAAACTGCCGTTAGGTTTTAAACTAGGCGAGTTGGCGGCATAACCCCGAGTGGCGCCATTCCCCTGGTCTCCTCTACTGATACTTCAAAAGACTAGAACTTTTTTCATAAAGATATATGTAAATGTCAATGATACGTAATTAGTGGGGACACTACTAATTATAGAGGATGACGCGTGATGGACAGAAAAAATCCTTTTTAGCCACATTAAAACCCATTTTGACTTAAGTCAGTAATTATCTTCTTGATTTGCCATGATCTGATTTGTGTTTGTGTGTGAACACGGTACATCTCAAACGATACATCCGATGGAGCTCGGCTTTCTCGAATACGTTGTAGACTTTCGCAAGAACTGTAATATTATCGGCCGACGAATTAGGTTTCTAATCCATTCTTAACCGCTTTGGGATCCAATGTATAGTGAACAACACCAGAAAATATGACAGTGTGCAAATGATAAATACTGCGGTGTTATGATCAAGCGTTAGTTGCACAAAGGTAACGTTTCGAAACCAGAGGTCTGGAGCTCGAATTCAGCCAAGTCCATTGTGTCGGAAATTTATAAAAATTCCTCATTTTTTTTGTATTTCTCAACAAATATACTAATTTTCAGAAAATCGAATGGAGTTTGAGATCCCTTTTCTAAATATTTTTGGAATGCCTTTTATTGTTATTGAAATCCCTTTTCTGCTGAAAGTATAAAAATTAAGAAAAATATAAATTATTTTTTTGTTGCAGATGGTTCTGTCGTGTGATGGATTAAAACTTATTCTTCGATTCTTTGCCAAACGGCAAGGTTCACATTTTACTTTCTGGTTTCTCAATCTGGATAACCCACGAACTCTGTTATTTTTACTGGTCTCAATTATATAATTTGTATTGATATGCCCATATTTCCTATGCCAACTTTCAAGGTCTGATACCGTAGGCTGAGTTAAATGTACATGCTCTCGCTATCGGACATTACTCGGGTATTTTGGCCGAGAAAATATAAACAATTTTTCTTTTTTTGCAAAAAAAATCCATTTCTGCTTAGCTGTTACACACGAAATTTTTTCCATTTTTGCCAACAAATTTTTCCCCTTTCTTATCCACAGCACACCCAGGAAATTTAATTCCGTCTAACCCCGCAGAAGGTTATTTTCTTTTGAGTACCCTTTATATTTTCCAAAAATTCTACTTTGCCTATACCCTCAACTGGGCAAGATTCTTCACGAATAGCAACTGATACTGTTGTATCTCTTGCTGGTCTAAGGTCAACAAACAAATCTTTATTACGGCAATAATGAGAAGAAGCGGCAGAATCTTTTTCCAGTCCTACTCTCCATCTTAGCCACTTCTATCACAACAGCGCACGTCCAAAGAACTACCAAGTCATGCCCCCGGCCGTAGGGTAAGATGTCTTCATGATAGGAAATTTCTGTGTGATCTTCAGGGATTTTGTCCCATAGTTCCCAAATCTCATCCTCTGAGCAGTAAGAGCATGCCAATATACAACGTGGAGCAATATTTATACCGTCATCTTTGACTAACATTGGCGCAGCATGTCCCTAATGGGACTTTGCGCCATAAAACCCCACACAACCAACCAACCAATATTTGACTAACATTAATGCTACTTTCTTTATGTCAATAGAGCCCTGTAGTGTCCAAAATAACTCATCTGGCACACCTGTATCAAGAAAGATGATATACACTGGTTTCCAAAAATTAAGGAAAAATCGCAAAAAGAGCGATAATTCGTTCAAAAAATAACCCATCCGTATGCAGTTTGGATATGCTTTTAACTAAAAGATGCTGATTAAAATTTAAAAATTAAAACTAGTGGCGCTGCAATCGGATTGCGTCATCTGTGAGGAGCATAAAAATGCATGCTAGAGAGTACGGCTGCTGGTGTCGCTGTGATTATGAGAGATGGCCAGATGTATAAATATGAGTCCTTCTGTTGCTCATAGGCTTTGGCAACACTTTCAAACTACGGGTTCGGCCTCCAGAAGGTTCAGCGAAGGACAAGCAAGAGCTACGAAAAGCACCGATGACCGATATTTGTGGTTATGTGTACGAAGGAATAGAGCAGCAACCCTTTCTCATCTTAAATCCGTCCTTGCTGTAGTCACTGGAAGGTTGGTTTCAACATCTACTGTGCGTAGAAAGCTTCATGCAGGTGGTCTTTACTCGATGCGACCAGATATGTGTGCCGCTCACCTCATGTCTCCGGAGGGAACGTTTAAGGTTATATATCTTAGATAACAAAACAAACATCTTAACAAAAACAGACTACATTTCATTAAACCAAGTTCCGTCGGTACATGTAGTCAAATGATTTATCAAGACGAAATAATTAGTTTCAATACATTATTCCGATAAAAAACTTCAAAATTTCTTTTTATAGCAAGTCATATAACTGGATGCAGAGAACCTACAAAAAATGACTCTTTAATATTTACAATATAACATCATGAAACACCGGAAGATGTACCAAAGAATTAACACTACTATGACCTTCGCAGTTTAAGAAAATCACAAAAATTTGAAGAAAAATATTTAATACAGTTATAGAAACAATTTTGAGACAATGTTTTCAAGAGACACTTTGACTAAAGCCTTCGTAAATATATCAGCCAAATTACCACTACTTTTAACGTAACACAAATAATTTACCACGCCAAATCTCTCAAAATATGCTGTATTACACAATATGCTTTGACCTATCATTTTCAGTTGGTGACTTACAAATATCTAGCAGATTTATTGTCACGATCGCTGAGATCCCAACACATAAGACATGTCCACTTCCGATTAGAAACCAAGACTGCTTACGCCATTCATCCCAATGAAAGACGCACATAAGCATATTGAACACACACACACATATATATATATATATACAGGGTGCAATATGTTATCCATCGCCGAACTTTTGTTTTTGAACAGTTGTTCGCAGATATATAGTTCCAATTACAAAAACGTTTCAAATGAGGTAAATATTCATGGTGTGGCATTATTTTAAAGTAAAAAATAAATTTTACAAAAATTACGAAATCTAACTTTTTATACGGTCCCCCAGTCCCTATAGTTATATTTAGTAAATATTTACACATATCATAACAGATATAACACAAAGTTTCACATTTGTGCTACAAAAATTGACACAGTTATTAAATTTTGAGATTTTTGCTCATGATTTTTTTTTTCATTGAGGGATCGGTTAAAAGATGAATTAAAGTAATTCGAGATCAAAAGCAGGGTGCAATATCCTTTTTACGGCGAAATCACCTTTAGCAGGTATCGCCAAATTGGGGAATCGCCAAAGAGGGTTATTTCATCTAAAAATTTGAACTAAATTTTATGGGTCGAACAACATTGAAACGTCAATGTAGAATCGACTACCGGAAAATAAACATTATCAGTAATTACTAGATAAATGGCAGAGGAATGCAAACGACCAGCCGAGCTACAACGAGCATGAAATTTGAGATTACGCAAATTACAATAGTACCGCAACGCCACACGTTCGGGATAAAACACGAGCCATCTAGCAGTGAACATGCTAGTCAGCGCTGAGATCGTGATGGTAAGCTATGCATGCATGCAATATGCCGAAATAATTCTTAAATATGGTGAATGTCAAAGGAATGCCAAAGAGGCTGCGAGGGTTTATTCAGAACGCTTCCCTAAGGAGCTACATCCAACGCATGAATAACTGCTGCATTGCACCATCTTAGAGAGAACGACTCTGTTTCACCAAGACCCAGAACAAGTAGACAGACAATGTGTAATGTTCGAGATACACCGGAGAAGGTGTTGGCATTCGCCCTTTTAATTCCACAACTGATCACGGCGGAAATAAATGAAGCATCTGACTAGCATGTCTGGCATTTGCTACATGCACATGATGCGCATCCATACCATCTGACACTGGTGCAATCATTGATTCTGGGTGACCTTACAGGACGGTTTGATTATTGTAATCTCATGCTCAACATCTTAGAGGAAAAATCTGTCGTTCCTTTGTGACATTTGGTGGACAGATGAGTCAATGTTTATATGGTGTGCCATTGTGAACCTGCACAATCTGCATTACTGATCTCTGGAAAACGTCCACATCGCAAGCACAGTACGACGCGTGTGGTGCGGTACATGGGGAACCCATATTGTTGGACCCATCTTATACGATGGGACCTTAATTGGCGATCGTTACCTGCATCTGTTACAAAACACGTTAGGTGACTGGTATGAAGACCTGCGTCTCCGACATGCATGCCGGGTGTGGTTTCAACATGATGGGGTTCTCTCCGCATAAAGCATCAAACGTCCGGGAGTATCTGGCCACCGAATTCATTCAACAGATCCTTGGATATGGTGGTCCGATAGAGTGGCCACCACGTTCGTCAGACACTCCCATGGTCTTCTACCTCTGGGGTTACATCAAGGCATAGGTCTATGTGACCGAGACCACTTCTCTGGTATATCTGAAGCAGCACATCATCCTTTATTGTCGCACAATTTGAACACCTGCTATGCTCTAACGTGTCCAGGACTCAGTACTGTCACGCCTTCAGTTATGTACTGCCACCAATGGAGTACACTTTGAGAAGTATCTCTAGTAGATTCCGGCGTTATAATAAATTTATATTTATTTTCTGTTCAATTTCAATACTTCATTCATTGCTTTGTATGCGACCCCTAAAAGTCATCTAAAAGTTTTAGATGAAATAATCCTAATTGCTGATACTCCGATTTGGTGATACCAGCTAAATGTGGTTTCGCCGTAGAAAGGCCATTGTTCCCTGATTTTGATCTCGAATTATTTTAATTCATCCTTTAACTGATCCCTATGAAAGAAAATCATGTGCAAAAATCTCAAACTTTGAAATTTAATAACTGTGTCAATTTTTGTAGCACAGAAGTCAAACTTTTTGTGTTATATCTGTTATATATGTAAACTTTTACTAAATATAACTATAGGGACTGGGGGACCGTATAAAAAGTTAGATTTCGTAATTTTTATGAAATTCATTTTTTACTTTAAATAATGCCACAATATGAATATTTACCTCATTTGAAATGTTTTTGTAATTGGAACTATATGTCTACGACCAACGGTTGAGAAATTAAAGGTGGATGATAGATAACATATTGCACCCTGTATATTAAATTCAGTAATATGGAAATAATAGGACTCCATATTAAATGTGATGTAATCAGCATAGCAACCTAGAATCATTACCTATCATGGGGTATTGTTGAATTGCTGACGTATGATAGGATTTAATACAATGAAGAAAACTTTTATTAATGTCTTTTTAAAATTTGATTCGATAGTCATAAAATTTGAAATGGCGAAACAAAAATTCTGCTACGATTATATATATTCAATTTTAAAACCTTCGTTTGGGTAGTTTTTACGCTGTTGCATGCGGACTGACAGACAAACAATTGGACAGACCATATGATGACTACAGGTGCTACGTATTTATATAATTATGAAGTTTCCTCATGGACCATAATGTAATGGAATACTTTTGAGTCTCTCTGTAAATGGACTATGAACGCTACATACTTTATTTTCAATACTGAACATGGCGTAGAAAATCTCTAACATATATCAAATGCAGAACAATCCAACTAAATTAACGAAAGTTAGAGTTCGGACAGAGAGACAAAAACGAATTCATAAACATTTTCCAACTATGCTGGAAAGCGTTAAAAACGCGTAATAGACTGAAATTTGACATTCGGCAATTTATACGAATAGACGGAAACATACCTGAATACTTTTGTGCAGCCCTGTATTTTACCTGCTATCTTTAATATACATGCCACTATTTAGCTAAAATTTAATTAAGACAGAAACACGCTTAAAACTACCGAAATCGCACTTTCAGAGAGAACCATCCATAAATGGCCATGTATTCAATTTTTTGCGTGGCCCTGTATATCATTTTATCTGTATTCTAGAAACACATCTGAGTATACCTAATGTAGTTCGGCGTAAAAATGCATATCTCATTTAAAAATCACCTTTAAGCTATTTTCGTTCACAGTCGGTAAGCCTTACGGATTTGTTTCTGCAGTTATACACACAACGTAATATGCAAGAATTTAATTAAAAACTCATATCACCACAAAAACGAACTTTCAGCAATCATCGCTAATATACAGTATTTCGAATGCAGTGTAGTATCAGAGATCTTTTGTGTCCCCCTCTAAATACTATGTAAGTATCCGTTGTACAGGAAGTAACTTGTAGTAAACCTCAGCAACATATATCAATTTCATTATATGTGAAATAGTCCAACATAATTAAAATACGCCGCAAATGTTTTCCGTTATACCATTATGTAACGGAATCATTTTGTGTGGCCCTGATTTTCAGTAATAAATATTCTTTGCACCGCATATTCTGAAATGTATAATTTCGTGCCCTTCATAAATGCATATCAATTTCATTATGTTCGAAAACGTGTAACATTATTAAAATGCACTGGAAACTATTTGTTCCCATTGGCCGTAATGTAACGGAATACTTTTGACTGTCTCTGTAATTGAACAATGCATCCGATTTTCATAAAATTTGAAATGACTCGAAAAAATTCTGCTTCAGTTATATATCTTAAATTTCAAACGATTCGGTTGGGTAGTTTTTGCGTTGTTATATGCGGTCAGACAGACAGACGGACGGATCAGACGACGGCTATAGGTGCTATGTATTTACATCATTACGAACGCAACTAAAAACGCGTCATTATCGCATTTTTCATCTTGAGGTCATCCTTTCGAAGATGCATTTTTGTCGAAATAGTGTATTTCAGTATGTACTGTTACGTAACACATCAAGTCTTTAGTCCACCGCTTTCGAAGTCGTTTCCTGAATTGAAAACCATTGCTCTTGTTTGTTAGAGATGGACCTGGACATCCTTGCACACCATCACAACAATTGATCAACTGATCGGAGGCTTGCAGATTAAAGAACGGTAGCCACATTGAGCATTTGAATAAAATGTAAACTTCGAGTGTTTTACTGTATTAAAATCATTTGTGCACTCATGTTTGACTGTGTAACTACACATACATTTTTTTCTCAACTATTGTTTGTTGCACTCTGTGTAATAGGGGAAAGTATGGTAGTGCCACTCACTTAAAGTAAAACATGAATAGTTCGTCAAATTTACACAAAAATTCAATATTTTATTAACGAAGTATAGCTCTAAAGCATAAGGAACAGTTTACAATTAACTAATTTGAATAAAAGGTTTAGGAATTTTTTTTATCGTATATTTAATTATAGGGGAGACCGGGGGAATGGCGACACCTTAAGGGAATTTAAATTTTTTCACCTCGAAAAAATGTTTATTTTTTAATAGTAAAAATTCTAAAGCTGAATCATGATCTTTAGTATCTGTATAAATTTAACCGTAATCATAACTGTAAAGTAAGCATACATAAAAAAAAAATTTAACCTCTGCACAGTGGCGGGATTACCCAGGACACTGGGTTCATTCCGCCACTGTACCGGGGTAATGCCGCCACTCTTTAACGACCTAGTACATGCATCAAATGGATACTTGGAAACACACAACTTACTGAAAATAGTTAGAAAGCAATGTAATTGAGCAGAATAATGGTTAAGCTTACAATTTACTTCATATTGCAAAAGTCACTCTGCTGAATCGGCTCCACTACATTAAAATGAGGCCATTTCTCACCCGATTTGCATGGCGGCGGCATTACCCGGAGAGGATAATATGGCGGAAATCCCCAAGCAAAGCCGAAAGAAGAACCGAACTTGTTTAACACATTGCATCAAAATGTTGGCGAATGCATGTAGATTACGGGTCATATTATCTTAAATACCTAATGTTACAATAAAAGGTGCTTATCTCTACTCATTTGAAGCTCCAAAATAACAAGCAACTAGATGAAAACTACATTTTTCACTAGAACAAAAGAACGACGTACAGCAAAGTCACTCTCACTTTAGGCACTGTTTATATTGTTGGCCGCTATAGTGCAGGCACATTCACTATTTCAAAATGCCCTTAGTTTTTAAACTAGGTGGGGTGGTGGCATAACCCGGGTTGGCGGCATTCCCCCGGTCTTCCCTACCATTGATTGAGCTGTAATGCCCGACAAGGTAGGATAATTGCGCTCAAAATTTGGATACAATATTTAAGTACGACAAAAGTCACATGTAGTTATATAACCTTATTCGACCACTTTCAACATATTGTGCAGCAAAACCACATGGGTTATCTGCAGAATTATCTGCAAAAGCAGCATCTTTCTGTTTCCATATCCTGTCCGATTAGAAGCAAATCATCCGGGTCATCATCACACAGTTGATACTCATCAATATCTTTTTCTGAGATTCTGTCATTTAACATCCTTTTTGAAATATTGCGTTTCGTTAGTTTGACTTCTTCGGAGCATTTTTCTTTGTAATTTTTGATTTCGTTTTCTCAGATTTGGATATGAGTGCCATTACTCTTCAACGACATGTTGGATTTCAATGCGTCATAGTTGGCGTAACAACGCACTACAAAAATAAATAAAAGCATGAACGTAGAGATAAATGTATATATTTTATAGACATAATGAGTAAATTAGCATTTGAAAATAAGAGTGTACACTTACCTTCAAGTTAGATGTTGTAGAATCTATTATATATATAAAATCCAAACGGAAATTTCGTTCCGAACATCTATATTTTGCGTTCTACTGCATGGATTTTGACGGAATTTATACTGTTAGATAGGTATTGTTTCAGGGAAGGTTTTAAGTTATAACACATAGTTCTACGTAGATTAGTTATAGAATTATGACGGAAAGTTCTGTTATTTTGGGCGAAAGGGTTAGTATTATTTTATTGGCTATAAATTTCGTTGATAAATTAATTGAAACGGCTGTACATCTCGGAAGAAAACTTTTATTAATTTTGTTTAAAAGAAAAAAAAGAGAAAAGAAAAAATAGTTTTCACGAGTGGTAATGTTATAAAACGACAATATCGAATTTAAAAATGAAAGGTAATGTTTGTAATGCTTAAAAAATTATTCAATATGAAAGATTGCAGTTTTAAACTATATTTGGCGATTTATGGCTTGCGTCAGGTTAAAAAAAATGCATCAGCAAATCTGATAAGATAATATCTGAGTGACAATTTTTTTTAAATTTTTTTTTTATAATTTTTATTTTAACTCATCCATCATGTGACTTTCAGAAGAAAGTAACAGATGTAATTATAAAAATGACGGTACTTGTGAGTTACATATTGTCTGTTTATTTACGATTTCATTTTATCGCCAAACAATTTAATTTTAAGCCAAAAATGCATAAGCGTGGCTTCGGTTTGAGCGACATTCACAATATTGGTTATTTTTAAAGTAGACGACTGCATTTTTTGAAAAATCTAATTCTACTTATATATAATCTAAATGGAAATTTTATTCCGGCTGCTTAGAACTCGGGTTTTGCTGAACTTACACTGTTAGATAGGTAATTTTTCGGGAAGGTTTTAGTACATAACACGTCGTTATACGTTGCTTAAGAATCGAATTATGGTTTAAAGTTCTTTAATGAGATGAACCTGATAATGAAAAATTAGCCTTTTTAAAAGATTTTGCCGAATGTATTTCGATGGAACTTGGACTGTTAATTGGATAATTTTCAAGGAAAGATTTCAGTATAAACCTTGTCCTTCTACGTTGCTTAGCCATTCAGTTTTGGGGAAAATTCTGTAATCTGGTAAACTCAATTATCACAATTCAGCCTTCTAAAAAAGTTATAATAAACGGTTTTTGATAGAATTTGCATTGTTAGTTTGACAATATTTCAGAGATAGTTTTTGTATATAATATAGTGTTAGATACTGTTTAGTCATAGAGCAATGGGGTAAATTCTGTAATAATCCAATATCCTGTAATTTTCCTCTTTCCGAGGTTGAAGAAATGAGTTTGGCGAGAGAAGGAATGTTTTCATACATATTTCCTGGTCAATAATTATAGAATTTATTTAATGAAAAAAAGGCATTTATCTCTTTTTCTATAAAAACAAAAGTAAATTGTACATAAATAACAAAAATATTAATTCATAAATAAAAAGTTTATTTATAGGAACACATATTTTAAAAAGCATAATAGTTCCTTTTATTTGTTTTCACAGCTGTTCATATCATTTGGCCACAAATCTCACTTTCTGAAGTTCGAATTGCTCCAAGCTTTTTAACATCTAACAGTACCCATTGATCTTAAAATCAGAAAAATTGGAAAGTAGATGTAGTTTGTAAAGTATGCCTTAATTATGGAGATAAATTACATAATCGAGTCCACAGACAATTGGCATATTTAGTACCGATAAGTTGCATGATTAAGTATACAGACAATTGGCGTATGTTACCGCGCGTGGTTTGGCGTACAATTAACTTAGGAAAAGGTTTAAATTGATTCTGTGTTTTTAATGTGGACTTATTCTATAACCGAATTTACACAGAATTGGCGAAATTAGGGAGAATGTTTTTTGGAGACCTTTTGCTACTTTTAAGTTATACCAACACCATACCAAAATGTATGCTATTGCGCCATTTATTTCAATCCTAAACGTGCAAAGATTTTTTGGTGCTTTTCCACATATAAACAAATATATAAATTTACATATATAAAAAAACAAAAAATGTCATCACGTTTGTTTTCTTAACTGTTTATACCAATTAGCAACAAATCTCACTTTCTGATGCCCGATTTGCGCCAAGCTGTTTTAAAAAAACGCCAAGGCGCCTATAGTGGGAAAGTAGCAAATTTCTTTTGGAAACTGTACAAAACAATGTGGCTTGCTATTTATTGAACGCGAATTTCTTTTGGCTTTAATTATTATTTAAGCTTAACCATTCAAAAATTTTTAATTTACTATTATTTTAAATTGAAAGTATTTTTTATTAAGTAAAATTAAGTTATAACTTTCTCTTAGCATTGCAGTTACATCGGCGAAAAAGGAACTTAGAATTTCATGTGCGTAGTTTAAATGACGTTTTTGAAAAAAAAAATGTTTTACAATATCAGAACCCGCCCCAAATTGGCTCATTTTACCGAGAATTTTTTGGTGCAAAATTAAATACATTCGTTGTAGACATGATCGTAAATATCAATTCTCGCCGATTGAAAAGTCTTTATTTCTCTTTGTTTATGCTGAATAATTTTAACTTAGATCGATAATAATATTGATTCTTAAAATTTGTGAAACTATCTACTTCTGCTACTACTATATATACGAGAGTAAAATGCAAATGGGAAATTTGTCCCGGTTTCATATAACTTGATCTCACCTGACTGGATTTTGATGAGAATCGAAATGATAATTAGATAATTTGTGAGGGAAGACCTTAGCATATAACATATCGTTGCACGTTGATTATACATATAATTATGTTTTAAAGTTATATAATCATACGAACTCGATTATGAAAGATGAGCCTTTTTAAAAGATTAAGCCGATTGGATTTCGATTGAATTTGCACTGTAAGTTAGATAATTTTTCAGGCAATGTTTTAGTGTATACTATACCCTTCTGCATTGCTTAATAATAGAGATGTGGTGGAAAGTTCTATAATCAGTTAAACTCGAGTATGAAAGTTTTATGAAAGAAACGTTGCACAGAACGGATTTTGCTAGAAATTAGTTACATACCTATTCGGATATGGTTTTAGTATTTTGCATATTGTTCTACGTTGCTTAGTCATAAAGTAAAGGCGGAAATTCCATAATCATATGAAACCGATTATGAAAGATTAGACTTTTCAAAATTTCTAAATGGCGGATATTGATAATACTTGCTTTGTTGATTAGACAATGTTTGGGGAGGTTTTAGTTTATTGCATATTATTCTACGTTGCTTAGTTATAGAATTATGGGGGAAAGTTGGAAAGTTTTATATCAGTTGGACCCCAGTATGAAAGATCAGTCTTTAAAAAAAGTTTTACTGGATGGATTTTGTCAGTTTTTATGTTTGCATTGTAGTTAAATAATTTTTCAGGGATTATTTTTTTATATTGCATATTGTACTATTATTCTTTACCAAATATTACTGTGATTGACCAAATTAAAGGAATAAGATCTTTATAGCTGAAAATTTGTCTGAATATTAGAAAATATAATAGTACAATGGCGTTCATATCGTTTACCGCAGTGCGAAAGGATTTTCCAGGTAAGATTCTATATTGCTATAAATCACAATGGCAAATTCACTGATACATTTTGTTGGATTCACGGTTCGTATAAATAAACAGACCAGCGTAGCGGGCATAGCCTGCTAGTTTTATAATAAAACAGCAAACTAATAACGTGAGGACACGAAAAAACTTTCCTCCCGACGGTCACTATATGCTTACTGGGAACTTGCAATGATGTTCGCTAAGTGGCGGTACTGATCGCGTGTTTTCAATTCTATTCTATTTGGAGATATTGGACGCTCAGCGTCATTACCCAACTTTCCCACACATTATTTGTGCAGCGAGTTAAGAAATTTATAAGACCACTGAAGAATACGTGAGATGTTCAAGAAGTAATATGCAAATTTTAATTTCTATATTTAAAATTGATAGTAAAATTGTTTCTGTATTACTCGGAACTTTAAATATAAATGTATTTAATTTATTTTGCTTCGGTAATCACAATATGTTGAGAAATCTGTTAAGAAATTAGTATAGAAGACAAGCTGAGAAATTTTTCATATTACATGTCAGTTCATAATAATCACAAAGATCATACTTTGGCATTTTGTAATGTGATTAACAGAGAAGTAATATTTCAGGTTTTGATTGTGATATTTACAGTTTATTGAACACTTTAGTGCGCAGGTTTCCATATATGCAAACAGTGTTTTGAATTTAATAGATTTTTTTTATTCGTATATACCTAATTCACACAGAAAATAAAAATAGCAATATTTGCTTTAATTAATAAGACATTCCGTATTTAAATAAAGCGAAATTAACCATTGAAACTTTCTGGTGTAAAGTCAGATTCTCTGAACTACCTAATTTCTAGAAGTTATTCTATCATGGGAATTAAAGGGTTAAAGGTTAATTTTTATAAAATACATTATATAAAATAACGTATTTGGAGACATGCTTATTAAAATATTTACTAATTTGCAATGTTTTAGCGTAAAACAGCCACACGACAGTAGTTTTTACTTGTCGAGAAGATTCACGTATTATATGAAAAATGTATCTCTGATTTTTTTTTTTCATTATTTTTTCTGCGTAATAAACCTTTCTGAGAATCACATATTTTTTTTCGAAACAAAATAAAAAATCGCGCATTTAAGGCTTAAAAACAACTTGAAAGTCATCAATACAAATAAATAAAAGAAAGGATCAACGAGGCCGCGGGGGAAAAAGTATCAGATTATTAGGCGATATAGTTTGTTTTTAAGGGTTCAGGTAAATCTGAATGAGAAATAACGACATAAATGAAACGTTCCAAAGCTACCATTCATAATGTCATAATTTAAAAACATTCTCAAAGCAAAAGAAAACGGCATGTGACAATAGATACGTTTTTTGGCTATTGCTAAAAGAGTTTTTTCGACTTGTGAAATTTCAAAATGTTTAAGCAAAAAGTATAGCATGTTATTTTTTAAATCTATACGAATAAAGAACAAATCGCTCTCTGTATGTGTGTGTCTGCGATGGCTAGCAAAATCTGAGGCTCAAAAGTTTTGTGAGGAAAGTCAAAGGCCTCACCTGGTGTACCTGAGCTTCTGAATTTTAAATTCCTAATAATTAGCCGAGAAATTAATTGAAAACCCCTAATTAAAATAATGGAAAGGTATTCATAATTAAACAAATGCATAGTTTTTTATAAAATCCCAGAATAAATTCTCCCTCGGATGCTCGCAGCTAATGAGATGCGTTCTTCAAACGGGACTCAAAATTGTTTCAAAGCAACACGTGTCTAAAGAGACTAGGCAATTTTGCAGCTCTATAGAATTTTTTCAATATTGCATTTACAATTTGAAATTAACACATTTATATGTACTTTTCAACGCTGAATCCAAATATGTAATTTTCTTTGAAATCCGGCTGCAATTAAAGAATATACTTTGATTAGCAGTTTTAAATTATCGTGCAATTTCATCTGAAATCATTTGAGAATAGACAGCTGTCTGTGAAATCGAATTTTTAAGGAAAAATAAAGTAATCACTTTTTCACGCGATACATATTTTGTATTTGTTATATTGGCAGGGACATGGAAGTGAGGAGAAGTACTTTTCATTAAATATAACAATTAGATCACATGAGAAAAAAGGTTTGTTTAGAACAGAGTGCGGCAACTGGGCATGGCACATATTTTGCAGAGCGTGCGCAGCACACCTGATTTACGGGGCCGCAGCCACTGGGGATCCGTTTCGGATTTTCATATTAAATATATTGCGACCCTGGTCGTGGAACTAAAGGATTTTCAGCAAATTTCTTAAATTCTTATTTAATATCGCACCCTCTCGAGTAATATATATACGGAAAATTTGAATAACGGTGTTTCGGTTGAATATAGGTTTTTTTAGAACACAGCTCGCCATACGGCGGTGGAAATTGGAACTAACAGATTTTGCAGCGCATGTGCGACAGATTAAATAAGACAAATTCAAGGTTCATTTAAGAATATTATCACGGGCCCGGGCAACAGCAAGCAGGTCAGCTAGTACCAAATATAAGAAAAAACAGAGGGATGAGAACACTCGAATGGGCTGAAAATATCGTGTTATGTCAGGTGACGATGAACGGAGACCAATTTTATTTTTTGATGACTCAGATGTATACAAAAACTATCGGAATGATTTGAGGAAATAATCAAAGGAATTATCTATACGATAAAAAGAGCGGAGCTTCCATAATGGTTTGGGGAGCGTTTGCTCATGATTTGTGCAATTTGCAGCGAATTTCGGGGAGTATTAACTCTGAAAACACAAGTTATGGTACATCATCATCGCGTACCATTTAGGCTTTTTATTACACGCAGTTGAGTGGTTGTTTTACTTGGATAATATTTTGTTTCAAAAAGACACTCGGGAGCGGTTGAGAAAACGAAACAGTTGGTGGTTTGCCATAGCCAAATCGAAGTCTATATTTGAACTCCATGGGAAAATATTTGGCGTACCTTCTATCGTCACCATTATCCTAATAAATTGTTTTCTTCTGTGAATGAACTGGAAGTTTTCTTTGTAAGAGAATGGCACAATATTCTTCAAAGAGAACTATATAACTTGGTTATTTTAATGAAAGATATTGTTTGAGGCTAAAAGAAACAACGGAGGGCCTGGCTTGCATCATAATGATTTATATTCCTTTTTAGCTTGCGTTCGTTATTATATAAATACAGTACAACCCCGATTATCCGCGGAATTGTGTGGCTAGGGCACCGCGGATAATAAAAATCACTGATAACCCGATAAAGACTGAAAATGGGGGTGCAAACACGAAAAAAAAGAAAATTTAACATAAAAGCTATGTTTTAGTGTACGGAAAACATAATAAAACGTTTAATATACATACATATGCACAGTACATCAGAAACAATTGCTTTACGTCTATATCACTAAAATAAAGAACAGTAAACAAGAAACAATGCCATGCGTACTGTACAAAAAGAGCCGAGCTACACCTTTAAAAAAAATCAGTCACTTGTTTTGCTTCTTTCTTTGGAAACATCTTTTCTTTATTCTAAATTGTAAACTATTGTTTTTCTTTTAGTATGGAATAATTTTTATCTCGAAAATGAAGTTATTCTTGAACTGCTCTGCCGGAATTTATCATAATAGTCTTATATTATTGTTAAATATTTTAATTGATGTGTTTGTCTTTTTTTGATTTTATTAAACAAACGTAAAGACTTTATCTGATATTTCAAGCATGGCAACCAAATCTAAAAGTATTCTTCTATTACTTTCGAATGCATGAACTTTTCTGTTTATATTTATTAGTAACGCTTATTGTATTTTCCTTGCTATTGGCTTGAATTAAAAAAAAAAAAAATTCGCTTAATTCGATAATCGAGGCTTTACTGTATGTAGCACCTATAGTCGTCGACTGGTCCGTCTGTCAGTCCGCATATAACAACACAAAAACTACCCATCCGAATGGTTTTAAATATAATATATACATATAATCGTTGTAGAATATTATCGAGTCATTTCAAATTTTATAAAAGTCTAATCAAAATTTAAAAAGAATGTTTTCTTCATTCTAATATATCCTATCATACATAATTCAGTGATATCCCATGATAGGTAATGATTCTAGGTTACCATGGTGATGACGTCCTATTTAAGATGGAGTCCTATTATTTCCGTATAAATGAATTTAATATATGTATAATCGCAACATTTTTTTATTCATGCTTTTTTGCATAAGAGTGCAACTGCTATTGCACCAAAATCTGAATATTTAAAAACTAGTTATAGTACGCTTAGAACTATACTAGTACAACTAGTACCAGATACTAGTAGAACTATACTAGTGCAACAGCTGTTGCACCAAAATCTATTTATAAAACTAGCTATCGAACGCATAGAATGCATATTTTCCATTTGCCACGTTTAACTTAAAATTTACGACTTGTTTCGTTTTGGTTTTGCACAAGTGGTCTTATAATTTGTTAACAGTGTATTTTACATTTATTTCTAATATTTTAATTAATTTATTCTTTATTTCACTCTATACATATAAAAAGATGTTACAACATAAATTGTTTCAATAAATTTTGTATGTTTATTATTAGAAGATTTATTTCATAATTAGTAAAATTAAAGTGTTTTTATTATTTCTTAAAACATTGTTCTGCAAAAAATAATTAATGTATGCAAAAAGAAGTGTTCAAACTTACAGAAATTCTAATTCTCATGGTAAAGGATTATATTTGAGAAAGAAAAATTATGAAATAATGAAAGGCTTTTCCCTTTATTTTTATTAGAATACACTTATATACATTTCACGTCCAATGTTACGATTACCGAAATCAGCAGATTAATTTTGAATTTCCTTTATTATTCTCTGCAGTTGCGGTACAACGGCCTTCAGTTGAAATTGTGTGTCGCATATTATAATTTAATTCGGATTTATCAATTTCGTG
Source organism: Maratus speciosus (assembly GCA_963932465.1). Taxonomy (NCBI): domain Eukaryota; kingdom Metazoa; phylum Arthropoda; class Arachnida; order Araneae; family Salticidae; genus Maratus; species Maratus speciosus. Next base: position 640,461,103 of record OZ010787.1, read on the forward strand.
CATTAAATCTGAATGGGAGAAGTGATATACCACAAATCAATTTTGCAGTATTCTAGGTCAGACTACATTAATCACAAGTGACACATATTGGACTAACTGTTAACAATTACGTATTAATTGGTATTACATTTGAATGGAATTGAAGCAAGAGCTATTTACATAATCATTATGTAAACACCTGTGTATTGAGAAATTTTCCGAAATTATGAATCAAACATGATGGTTCTTTAATAAGAGGTTAAGAAGGTTTAAGAGGATTTTAAGAGGTTTTGTATTTATAAATTCATTCTGTAACATTTAACTATTACAGCATAAAATTAAGTCTTTGCAAAAAAAAAAAAAAAAAAAAGGATACCTACTATTCTACCGCAAACTGTCGTAAAAAAATATCATTGGCACCAATCTATTTGTAAAAACATCTACTCATAAATTCTGTAGTTAAATTATTCTTCGAAGGTCATCCACATATTTAAAAGTGACAAATTTTAATATTTGCATTACAATCACCTAGTTCTGACATATTGGGATTCGTCGGTAAATTCTAGCTTTGCATACGAAATGGAAAGTCATTCAATTAAGAAGTTAAGAAAATATTTAGATCAAAGTTTGTAACCATTCCAGTATATAGAGCAGCCCCCCGTGACTCAAAATCTACTTTGAACAAGAGAAATCATTAAATTAATTCATTTTCTTAAAAGTATACGTAGTTCTATCTACGAGAATTTTTTTCTCACTCCTTTTCGCAACGCACTTAATTCAACACGTTCAAATACAAAGATTTATGATTTCATTTTCCAGTTATTCAAAATTCCATTCTCGCATAATTTATTTCTATTTCTAAACGGTCTTTGTCTAAAAGTAATCAAATAATGACACAAAAATCTAAGTGCACCTGCCCTTTTTAACATTGCACTTTTTTTATCATATTTTATCTGCGTTGTAAATAAGTCATTCTTATTTGCAGCTAGAATTTGACGGTTAAAAAGAAATAACAAAAAATAAAATTATTTTATGGGAATTGCGGTTTCAAATATATTTCATTTATGTTAGCACATATGCCTTTTCTCTGCATTTTCCGTACATTCGTTAAGATTACACAATCACATTTAAGCTAATTCGTTGGTGTTAAAATAAACAACTTTATGTCGCTCTTATTCATGAAATAAAGTAGGGTTGTTTTATATCCCGGTGAGTCAGTGCTGAGGGGGGATGCCACATTATATTCTGCTAAACCTCCTGTATAGCTATATATCTCCATGTATGCTTTCTGTTACGTGCTGTCTGTTCTTTTTGAAATGAATAAATATTGACTCCATTTCTGTCTCCTATAATGTTGGAGTTTTTTATCTTGCAATACCATCGAACCCTGAACCATCATTGCATGGCGGACCAAACGTCTGCATAAGTTTTGGTCTCATCGACCATATTTTTTTTTCAACGCAAAGATTAAAAAAAAATGAAAAATTAATGGAGAGGTGCTTCCTCCTTCATATACTTATTATAGACTTTATTCTTTCCAAGCTGCCTAAACAAAAATGTCTTTCTGCTAAAAAGAAAAAAAAAAGTCCCCTTATCCGGGTATAACTCGCGGACACTTTGGATTCCCCTAAAGTGAATCATCTCTGCTGTCGACGGGAAATGACTTGTGTCTCAAAGGAATACGCTAAGCCTGGAGAATTTTAAATGTCCTGGATGAAAAGAGAAACATTCCTTGCTGGGCCCGCTGTACGAGTGATGCAAGCCCCTGCTGGGAGCTACTCCCCTCCTTCTCTCGGAGAATTTGGTGTGATTTCCTCCTGGCTGTGTGATTTTCCTCTCATTTCCTGGATGCCCCTCTCGAACTGTGATGCTTTGCGTCCTCTAATAAGCTGTCTATGCTGCTTCCGTCTTCTCAGCGGAGAATCCACTGTGCTGTGATTTTTTTTTCGACATTGTGAAACCACGTTATCTGTGTTTTATGCAAGAGGTGTGCCACCATTGGATCCATAAAAAAAGTGGGCTTTTTTTTTAGTGAAATGATTTTTTATAGGTAGTGATTGGAAACGTGATTGGATAGAACTAAATTATGAAAATCTCGTCATTACACTCAAAGACAGTTGTCCAAATTTAAAGATGTTAAGAGTTTAAAATGGCAAACTTACCCCCCAGTTTTCCCTCAATTATTGAATTGTCTACACAATTTTTACAGCAGTTAAATCATTAAAAAAATTTTAAGTCGATTTTCTGACTGTTCTGTGAGACAATTTCGTGATACTTCTAAAATTGAAACTATTTGTTTTCCATTTTGTAAACTGGAACATTCCAATAATCCTCCATTTTCAAGGATGCCGTGTTTGAAAAAACTAAGCTTATGACGAACTGAATGGGATGAAACATTTTTCAATGATCCATCTTTTTTTAATCAGTTAAGGGGACAGTACACTTTTAAAAGTCGCAGAACACGCAAAATGTCATGTGCTTTACATTAAAAAAAAAGTAATGTCTCTAGAAGCACATAAATTTAAGAGTATCTTTATGTGGTATTGAACTATGTTTAAAAAATTTTAGTTTTGATATAATATTTGAAAAAAAAATCTGCGGGTAGGTTTCAAAATGATATTTAAAAAAAATATATACCGAATAACATTTCACTGCGCGCATGATATCTCATGCAGATTTCATGTTATTTACATAAATTTTATTTTTAATTAAACAGAATACCCTGGACTATAATTTGAACTAAAATGTTTATAAATGGTTAATTAGATAAAGAGAAATTAGTTTAATTATAAAAAATGGAAAAATCATTAATTTTTACATATATTCAACCTTGTAATTTTTTTTCATACTGATCACAGCTGCATAATTCCAGTTCATTTTCATTATTATATGCACATTCAGGTACAGTAAAAATTTTGAAGCTATACTTCAAACGGTTTTGGAGATATCACGCGCGCAAGCGTAAAAAACCTGATTTTGAGAAAAAGCCGTTTAAAGATTTAAATGTATTTTACATATATAAAACTCACAATAAAAGAAACAAACCTACCAATAAAATAACTTATTCAGTATTAAAAACAAAATTTGATGCTTTCTTAAATTGATAAATAAAAAATAGTTTGTAAAATGCAGTAAAATATAGGAAATTGTGTACAAATTTTACCAGTCGTAGAAGATGTGAAATTCTGTCATTTGCTTTGGATTTCTTTAAAATAAATAATGACTCTAGTAGCACCAAAATTTCAGGGAATGTTTACTTGATATTAAACTATGTTTATAAAATTTTAATTTGGATATAATACAACAACAAAAAAATTAAGGGATAGGTTTCAAAATATTTTTAAATTTTATGTTGAATAACATTTCATCGCACGCAAGGTATCTCAAGCAGATTTCATGCAATTTACATAAATTTTATCTTAAATTAAACATAATATTCTGTACTATAATTTAAACTTACTGTTTATATAACTAACCATTTATAAAAAATTAATTACTTTTGAATTATAGAAATCATGAATTTTTGCACACATTCAGCCTTATAATTTTTTTCAAACTAAATACAGCTGCCTATTTCTAGTTTATTTCCATCATTATATGAATATTCAGGTATAATAAAAATTTTGAAGCTATACTTAACGGTTTTGGAGATATCATGCGTGCAAGCGTGCAGAATTTCATTTTGATAAAAAGCCGTGAAATTTTTGCACACATTCAACCTTATAATTTCTTACAAACTATAGACAGCTGAATAATTTTAGTTTATTTCCATGTTTATGTGAACATTTAAGTAGGATAAAAATTTTGAAGCTATACTTCAAACGGTTTTGGAGTTATCATGCGCGCAAAATTTCATTTTGAGAAAAAGCCGTACATTTTTGCTCACATTCAACCTTATAATTTCTTACAAACTATACACAGCTGTAAATTTTAGTTTATTTCCATGTTTATGTGAACATTTAGGTAGGATAAAAATTTTGAAGCTATACTTCAAACGGTTTTGGAGATATCATGCGCGCAAAATTTCATTTTGAGAAAAAGACATACATTTTTGCACACATTCAAACTTATAATTTCTTTCAAACTATAAAACTCATAATAAAAGAAATAAAACTACTAATAAAATAACTTATTCAATGTTAAAAGTAAAATTTGATGCTTGTTTAAATTGAGAAATAAAAAATAGTTTTAAAATGCCGCAGATTATAAAAAAATGCAATAAAAAATGGAGTAGAATACAGGCATTCCTCGATTAGTATGTAATTAATCGAATGATACCTGTAGTAAAAAAAGAACACTTACCTCGTTAAAAAAAATATTTAGAAACCACAAAGCAGGTAAAATTTTATTTTGCTTTAATTGCATAGTGAAGTATGTCGTTATAACGAATATGGTTTACATATTTTGCAAAAAAATATCAAAATTTACCACATTCATAAATAATCCCTTCCTGGTCTTTTATTTTTTCTAATTTTCAGCAATTGATCATGTGTCTATTTCTTTGCACTTCCAAACTAAATTCTGTAGCATTTCTTTCAGCTTCTGCGATTCGTTGCATGTCAATTTTATTTGCCGCATGTAAAGTGCACTGCCTAACGCAGCAACCTAAACAATCCATAATTTGGAGTCTTCCTTTTCTTCCTTCAATAAATGCCACAAGTGCTTCATTCGCAGCAATGTCAGCAATTATTCTGCTTGAACCACTAATTTTGGGACAGAATTTCCATACTAATGAATTAAAAGATTCATTAGGATTCTGTGTTCGATACCCGAGGCAACGTTTCAAAAGTTAAGAATCAGATAAATCCTTAAAATTTTTCTTTATGGAATCCATTACTGGTTCTCGTATAACATTTTTATGGTGAAAATTTTTCAGTTTCCCTTCTGCTTTTGCCTTTTGGTATTTACACCACGATGAGTCTCCTTGTGGGCAAAAATCATGGAGCGGCTCTTGATCATTTGATCGTTTATGAAAATAAATCGCCCATATTGCTTTTCGCATATCCATGACGCTGTTTTTATTGTTCCTTATAGCACCTCCATAATAAGTGGTTAACTCAACGGTTAATTTGTCAGTTAAGCGTCTCTTGCCAAACAATGATTTCCCATCTTCTAGATTTTTCCCACGCATAGGATTCTTTAATTCTCCAAGTCTGCTCCCCATTCTTTTCTGGATGTGACCTACACGTTCTACCTTCTTTAATTCTTTATCTGCTCCATAAACATGACTTTTTGTAGTTCAAGGAAAGTTTTTGTCTCCATCACCAATATAATTTAAATACTGGACATTATATTTTTCTTCGGAACGGCGAAAAATCTTTAACATGCCGTTAGCTTCCATCATCGCAGCCGATCCAGAGTGATTTTTCACACACTGCTTTTCATGGATTTTCTTCCAGTCTGCAAGTTCTTTCCCCTTTTTATTCTTAATTCCTATTTCACAGCGTTTTACAGTAAGAAGACATTACTTCTATATCCAAAACTTTTCCGCTTTCAATACCAATTACTCTGGTAATTCCGATCTTCGAAGAGTGAAGGTGTTTTTTCCACGATCCGTCTCCACTGACAGTCAATTGTGATTGGCCTGTCATTTCAATTTCTTGCTGTGTAGCATTCAGCATTGATGTGCAAGCAACATTCGACACTGAATTTGCTATATTTTCCAATGATCGATTATATGCAGACTTTTGCACAGGTGATGGCAAACCCATTGCACCACAAACATTTTTCATGCTGCATAAACCTTGACCGATATATCTCATTGCATAGGTAAGTAGCATGTTTATTTCTGGTATATTTGATTTTTCACCCATCATGCGTGAATTTCTAATTGATTTAAGTTCATTGCACTTCTTACAGCGTATTTGGAAAACAGATGAGAGTCCATGTACACGAGTATCTGACAGTTCCACATCTGGGCCACACATTTTACAGCACAAATTATTTGATATTACTTTTGATAAAATATCAATATCAACTATTCTATATCCAACGTTGTCTGTCTCAACAAAACTGTTATCTAAAAGGCTGCTATTTAACTTTTTAGATGATGCACTAGCACCTTGAGACAAACTGCATTTTGTGAAGCGATTTCCTTCAAACTTTCGCTTCCTTGGACGTTGTCCTGAAGCAAGTTTCACGTTATTATTCATTTAACGTAATAATAAATGAAAGAAAACTAATAATAATATGAATTCAAAAAGATTTTGTTCTGAAAAGAAGAGTTTTGTTTTAAATTAAATGCTTACTAGCGAAAAAAAATAAGTAAAATCCTAAGAAAAATTTTGATCACGTTTCAGAACAAAGTCATGAAAGCAAACCAGCTCAGTGGCAAGTGGAAAAGGAAGTTAATGTTTTAAAGCTTTCTTCGTATTATTTACGATATTCAACTAAAAATGTGTAGCGAATTAACGCATATTTCGTCAGTTGCGATAGTATGAAAGCGTGACAGCAGAATGTAAGCAAACCTGAAAGTGCGACAGCAGAATGTAAGCAAACCGCCATGAGTGTTCTCGCAGGGCATTTAAATTGGAAATGAAGGAGTGATGTTTACATTTTAACCGATATCTCAGTAAATAAAAATCGCACAGTTGAAAGATTGGTATCGATTTATTCAGAATAAAATTATCTTTCTAAAAATCGATTTTTTGACCATTTTAAAAGTCTACTGTCCCCTCAACTGTGTTTCACCTTGGAAATGTAAGCATTAGCCTCATGCTATTTCAAGCAACACAGCAGCATGCAGTTAACCTTTTCCCGTGGGCTTCCAATCCAGTATAGAGTTCTTGTGAGGGGCTATTTGTCTCGCGGGGGTCGAAAATACTCAGCCTCGTTTCTCTCTAAAAGATTTCTGAAGGGAAGCAATTACAAGAGATTTCGTCTGTCTTTTCATTCTTATCATCAGCTTCTGTAATGCACCCTCTCTAATTCTACACCAGTTGTGGTTTTGTAGTCTTCGCGACCCAATTGAAAATGATGCTTTTCTAATAAAACATAAGGTTTTGATAAATCCTTAGGAAAGCCTTTTTAAAGCAAGTTTTAATTCACACGATTATAAGAATTTTTTCAATTTTATTCTGAAATTAAAAAATTTAATTAAATATAATAAAATGATTCTATAAAAAGAAAAGATTAGTATTAAAATGGACAAACGTTTCTATCTATATTCCAGCTTATTGCCAATGTAAATTGAAATTCCTTGAAAATCATCTTTTTAGATTTTAAACAAGAATAAACAATAGTGTTACGAAACAATACGAAAAACAAGTGCATTGTCAGAAATGTCCTGTTAATATGCCTTTTAAATATTAGAAATTGTATGTACATTTTCATGTTGATTTGTTTATTTTTAAAAACTATTATTCGTTAAAAACGCGATTCTAATATTGCATTGAAAGCTAAATAATCTTCAAAACATGACATTTGTCATAATTTGTATTAGTAAATTGCGTTTGGAGGAAATAAAAGTCAGAGGGTAATCTTCGGTGATGCGTTTGTTTACTTTTAAAGTAAATGATTAATATTTAAGTTTTCATAAAAACATTTTAATATTTTAAAAATAACGATAGATTTTTAGACCGTCCAAAGTGCTACATAATTAAGAGACACTCCCCCCACTTCCTACCCCCTTTTTAATAATTCCAGCATATTATTTCATATATGCTTTTCAATAATTTATTCACAAGCGTTAAACTACACAGAAAGTTAACTTTTCAAAATGAACATCTCAAATTTATAAAGAAAAAATACTAAAAGGGTCTGCAACGCTTGATTGAAAGAATAAATTATTTTTCTCAGGAGCAACAACAACTGCTCTGACGATTGAAGAAGAGGGTACCTTTTATGAAGCCTTGAAAAATCTGGATGTGACCCCCCCCCCCCTCTTTTCAAATTAAAGATCCTATGTGCAGATAGACAGACTGGAGACACACTGGAAGGAAAATAAAACTTATTGAATGCCTTATAGTCACAACTTCATTAAGAATCTGAAATGTAGATATTTATTGGATACTAAAATAATAATAAGAAAAAATGTTTTCTTTAATTGCTTATATAAATTGCATCCTGAATATTGAACAATTTATTTCAACATTCACAAAAATACAATTATCGGTTAAAAAAAAAAAAAAACTTGCATATTGAATGAATTATAATACAGCATAGACATCAATAAGAATCTGAAATGTAGATATTTGTCGGATACTAGAATAATAATAATAAGAAAAATTGTTTTGTAATTGCTTATGTAACTTATATCTTGAATGTTGAACAAATCATTTCTACATTCACAAAAATACAATTTTCGGTAAAAAAAATAATAAAAAAATCGATTGCTATTATCTTTTTTAGATCATAATTATTTTTTCTGAGTAAACGAATCAGTCCCTCTCATTCTTCCTCTTTTCTTTCTTTATCCCCCCTTCCCCACCCCCGCTTGCGAAAAAAAAAAATAAAAAAATAAATAGGATAGAGAATTTCCACAGACGTTTCATGATATTAATCTAAACACACAACCTACTATGTATATACACAGGTCTTAATGCGTAATAAAAAAAGAACAACAACAAAAAAATACTCTAATATTTTGCAATAATAAGCGTAGCGCATATACAATACAACCTACCTCTGCCTCTTCGCCCCGTATATTTTGTTGTTCATACATTATCTCCATTTTTTTTAAATTTTAATTAGATCTATATAAAATTATAGATATATGAATTAATAAATGAACAGCGTAATATATATAAATATATATATCAATATCAGGAGTGGGGAATTTTCAAAAATCTTATTTGCCACAGATATTTCTATATAAACTAATAAAGTAGAAAATACAACACACAGTTCTGATCTTCCGTCGAGTATTTATAAGCCTCGATGGAGTTCTTACTAATGTTTAAACATTCTCTAAATATAAAGAAGTACTGGAACCACGCATCTGTGCAAGTTACACTTCGTGGAGCTAAAAAGTTAATAGATAGGAATATTTAAGAAATACGAACAAAAGGCAGCATGGAAACATAACACGACCACGAGTTGAAACGGAAGATACGGTTGCAAATAATTCTGCCATTCCTCGTCGCCGTTGGAAAACCATTGAGACAAAACCACTTGTGAGGGCTAGAAAGAAATATGCTCTTCCGTGTGCGATTCGCTACATCACATATATAAGTACTTTTGTTGGAAAGAACGCTAAAGATTAGATATGGGAAGGAAAGGAATATATAATTTAAGATTTAGTTTTTTGGAAATGCTGCTTGGCTGGGTTCCGAAGCACAACATTTATGAGCTCCAATGAATTCCAATCAATATTTAAATGTTCATTAAAAACGAAGATGACCGGAGCTGAGTTCCTGGTCAAATTAAACACACACACACACACACATATATATATATATCCATTATAAATGATTACAAATGATCATCAATAATTTTAAATATAGAATTTATAAATGAAGCTTTATGCAACTGACAACAAAGTTTCAAATATTGTGAATTTTAAATTTGGAAAAACAAGAAAATATAAAAGACATTGGAAAATGGAAATGTTTGTGGAATAAAAGCATACAATATCTCTCTCTCACAGACACAAACACACACTAAATGATGTAGCTTCTGCAATAAATTACGATAAATCTTAATTGTTAAAATCATATATATTTTTATTTAACTAATATGTGCAATTGAAATTTTTTAAGAATATTTTATTTTACAGAAAATTATGGAAAAATTAATATAATGGTAAAAAGAGCGGTTTCCATTGAATATTCATCAGAATTCTAATAAATATAGATTTTAAGAGTTGAAGCCTTTTTTAAAATGAAATGCAATGTGTATTGTGCATTGAATAGGATAAATTTTATTGTTACACCATATCGCAGAACCAAAAGCAAAAGTGTAATATTCACTTGAAAATTTTATATATAAAAGGCATTTGGTATAAAAATATAGAAAAGTCAGATTGGTACTGCTCATTTATTATGTGACATTTCCAGCATATATGCAGATTGCCAGCAGATTGCCACCACAATAAATCGAAGTTTAATATGCAAATACGATTGCAACTTACCATATTTTTATATCAACTTCACAAACTTTTTTTCAGTTTCATTTTAAAATGCGCATTTTACATGCTACTCCATACCACTGAAAGGAACTTTAATCATATAAAAAGGACAAATATCCCAAGACTGTAAAATGAACAAAAATTAATATGCGATTTTTAAATTGAAAACTCTAAATATCTGCATTGGATATCTTATGACTGATTCAGGAAGTATCTAAACTAACCTTATTAGTGCAAAATTATTACAAAATAATTTTAAATATTTCGTAGATATTTAATAAAATTCATAAGGGTATAATTCTTCTGTTCATATTTTTTGTTTCCTGATACGGTAAACTTTTGTGTATTTTTGTAAATAAAATAAAATAATAATAATCATAAATCGTATCAAATTTTTAATTATAAATAAACTTTTAATCATATGTTTGATTTTTTTTATTGCTGGTTCTTGATATAATTAATATCTTAAAATTTTAAAAGTGAAAATTTTTAAATAATACGATTTTTTAAGAAATCGAGAATTAAGCTAAAATTATGCATGAAAATATTTTGCGCTTAATATATATATTGTAAAAAATTACCATATTATAAATAATTATAACAATGTTAAATTTTCAATATTCTACAAAACAATATATATTGTACAAAATCAATATATATATATACGAAAATCGCTATTTATAAAAGTGGAAGCACGTTGAGCATAAGTTTGTGGATTCTGTCTAGTTCAATTCGAAATGCTTACCACTACAAATTATTCTCAGTTTATTTATTATATATATTTACAAGTCAATTTTTTATGGCATCAACAGTTAATGTACTCTTTATAAATACATTATTAAAATGGAGTATAAAAAACGCTTATTAATATACTATTATTAAAAACAAATGAGTCTGAAATAAAAAATATTAGTCAAAGAAAATAAATTCCATAAAAAAGTAAACATGGCATAACTGTTAATATTTTTAGAAATCAATTTATTCATAATATATATGGATATCTCAAATTCTGTATTTAAGACAATATAAAAAAAGTTTGGTCTTGTTTATATGCAAAATAGAATTGTCTACGTTTTACATAAGTAAATATATATATATATTTAACTACAATACTATATCATATTATCCTGTATGAAAGTTTTTATAGCAGTCCCCGAGACACAAAGGAATGTTGCAATCACCACAAAGTATCCAAGTTTTGGATTCTTTTTTCTGTTTGTTGCATTGTGCGCACCGATTTCTTTTCTTCACTGTAAAAAAACAACTGTAAATTTGCCAGCACAACTCGATCACAGTTGAATGTACTGTATCTTTCTCTGGTTTCCTGACTATTTAAACATGAAAAATACAGTAGTTGCGTAAAATTAATAGTACACAATGTACTAGCAATTTTGGACTCATTTGAATCACAGCACAAACTACTGGCGTCCAAATTGCCAGTACATTGTGCTGTTAATTTTACGCAACTACTGTATTTTCCATGTTTAAATAGTCAGGAAACCAAAGAAAGATACAGTACATTCAACTGTGATCGAGTTTGTGCGCGAGATGAACAGTACTTTGTATTGTAAAAATGTCGTTTTTTTACAGTGTTTCCCTTAATCGGAAAGTGACACATATTACTGGTCACAGGTCTCAATGGACTTGAGAATATCGTATTCTTCCCATAAACTTTCAAAATTTGTTCAATTAAGTTCAGACGAAAGTCTCTATGAAATTGCTTGGATGCGCAATTTGATGAATGTAATATGTAAGCATTTAGAGCTGCAATGCTCAAAAAGTGAAAGAAAAGTATTTTTGGCCATTTTAAAGTTTTTCTCGCAAAACCATAGGAATTCGCCATTCTGTCGCTTAAATCTACAAAGCCCATATTTTGGTTATAACATTGTATTATTTCAGGCTTTTTTTTAGTTTCGTTTTCAGTTTCATTCTGGGATTTCGAAGGGTTATGAAATGATGACAGCACAAAAACATCTCGCTTGTCTTTCCATGTGACAGCACACAAACCATTTGAATAGGATGCAGCTACATCTCCACGATTTTTCGCATACAAGTCCTTGGGCATATTTTTTCTATTTCTTCGAACTGTTCCACAACAGTTCACTTGGTAATTATCTCTTAAATGTTTTAACAAGAGAGGTGATGTAAAAAAATTATCAATAAATAGATTGTGAACTTTACGCTTTAAATCTTGAATCAGGTTTATCACTACAGATTCTGCGGCAGATTTTCCCTCAAACGATTTTGCTTTATCTTTACCAAGATATACCTTCATATCATAAGTATACACTGTTTCATCGTATAATTTATATATTTTTATACCCCACCTTTTGTGTTTTTTAGGTATGAATTGCCGAAATATAACTCCCCCTTTAAATGTTACTATTACTTCATCGACTACACAACTTAGCGCTGGATTGTAAGCTGATTTAAAATTTTTAACTAAAATGTCAAAAATATTTCGAATTTTCCAGAGTCTATCGTATGTTTCTTCCGTTTTACAGGGAAGCACTTTCATTATTAGAAAAGTTCAAATATTTCGAAATTAATTTGAATTTGTCTAATTACAATTTTTCGAAAAAATGGTGTTTCCAGCATTTGTTTGGATGTCCAGTAATCTTCGTTTCTCTCCTTTTCTACTTGACCACACAGAAGGGTAGTAGCTAAAAAACACATCATTTCTGGTATTGTAATACCATTCCATTTTATACGGTGAGAACGTTTTGCAGTATTTTCATCCACAGATTGTGGTTTTTGGTTTTGCATTTGATATCTATTAGTTTCATTTACTAATATCTAATATTTCATTGTTGAAGAATAATTGAAAAAAGTCTATCTGAGGTGCATTTTCGGGAATATTAAATTTTATTCCAGAGGGTGAATTGAATGCATGCACTAATAGTTCTTTACTTTCGGGATCCCTCGACCAGATAAAATTGGTGATTCCGAAATTTCATTTGTTGGGGAAATTGCAGCTTCATCTGCGCTACAGTATTTGTTTTCCCGAATTTTATCCAAATTTTCAGTAAAACTTGATTCAAGGCAGTCTGAATCACCATCCGTAAAATTTTCATATTCGGATAAATCGTCCCACCTTGCGACAATATCTTCTATGTCTTTTTGAGACAAAATTTTCCTCTTTTTCGACATTTGGTAATCCAAATAAAACTTAAAAATATGTCGTAAGCAAGGCACTAACAAAAAAAAAATAACAGACGCATAAAAGAGAAATATTACCTCAACTGTCGTGTGATTGAAAGGATAATATCTGGTCATTCTGTACTGAGCGCGCGAAGTCATTATTTACGGATTTGACACTTTTACGACACTAATCTCCGTCCTCCTCCACTTTCGTTTCCTCTACCCCTGTTCCAAGAGAAAGTGTCACGAGCCCCTCAGAAGATCCTTGCCTTTCTCGACACATGCTGTCTCAGCCCCCGAGAATAGGTTAATTAAAAAGAACTATACCTGTGTATTACTTGTGTAAAAGACAGTTTTTTCAGCGAGTCATCTTTTGATAATGACGTGATTGATTTCCAAAAAAAAAGTGTTTCCTAACCGGTGTTGTGTGAAAAAAAATCGTGTGACTTCTTACTAAAAAATTAAGTGTATTCAAGTTGTTTTTCTTCCCCAGGGTCTTATATAACCCAATCTGATAGCTTCAGTGTCCACTGCTTGAAAAAAAGTGTGTTTTGAGAAATGTGAAAGAAAAATCTTCGTTCCAGTCATACCCCCAGGGGAATACAATCTTTCGGAATTTACGGGTTTCGCGACCCCGGATTCTCGAGCGATCTTTGTCCTTTCCTGTCTTCTTCTCTTTTTAGTTGTCTCTCTTTTTTTTTTTCTTTGTTTCACACTTTTTAATCTTCTCTTTTCAGCTTGTTATCCCTCTTTGTTCTTGTTCATGTTTGATTTTTTTTACTGTTTTCTTCAATTTGTTTTAGTTTTACCAACGGTGTTCTAGTTCTTCAGTTTAAAAAAAAAAGGAAAAAAAGTTTAAATATGTTATAAAAAGACAAAAAATATACCATGTTTCTAAGTTCTCACTCACATTACTTTTTCTTTACAATAGTGGTTTTTTTATTTTCACGTGAGACACTCTGGGTGTTGAGGTTTTTTAATCTCATCGACTCGTTTCTACCTTTTTAGGCTGATCTCTTGTCCCAGAGTGCAGGGTATTTCCGAATTCCGGTTCGTGATCGCTGGACGCCATACTTGTATGGCGGCGGTTAGGACATCCACCGGGAGACTGTTGCCTTTCTGCGTAAGGGGTTGTAGGTTGGACAGAGCTGTAAAGGCTTACCTACGACTACAGAGTTCCACCGTGAAAGAACTGGTTATTGGGAAATGCTATCGAGTTCAATCCAATGTTCGAAAAACATGGAAGTTTGTTTGGATAGTTTTCACCCTTTTGAGACCTGCGCCTAAAGTAATGGTAAGAAGTATCGGTGACCAGGCCCGATGCCTGTCGTTTTTGAAATCTATCTGTATTATGGCTACAAAATCAGGGAATAAAACATGCGATGTGGAGGCCTCACAACCAAATAAAGATAATAAAAATGCATTGAGCTCTGGCTCAAAAGATATTGTTAATCAGGGCAAAAAAGAATCATGGGGTGAGAGATTGGAGGATTTTCCCTCCAATAATGAAAGAAGATTCTTTTGTTGTGAAACGCCAAGAAGGGAGTTTCGACAAAACATCGCTTTTTTAATTAATAAAGCAATTCAAGGATTGGTTGGTAAACCAAAAAAAAAAAAAAAAATCCGGACAGGTGAATTGTTAATTGAGGTAAACAATAGCCAGCAAATAGCTAACTTAAAAAACTGTACATACTTTGCCAATATTGCTGTCACCGTATCACTACACAGAACGTTAAACACATCTCGCGGAGTCATCTCAGAATCTGATCTCTTGTATGTTAACGAAGAGGAAATAATAGAAAACGTAGAAGTAGAAAATTTCATTGACGCTAGACGGATAAAATTATTTCGTCGTTCCCTCTGCGTTATTTTAATTGTATACGCTTTGGTCACTCAAAAACCTCATGCCGAGGTAAAATCACATGTGGTCGGTGTACTGCTGTTGGCCACGAAAGTGTACAATGCAATGCACCACCTTGCTGTGTAAATTGTAAAAAAGACTACCCATCTTATTCAAAATCCTTCGAACATTGGAAAAAAGAAAAAGAAATACAAACAATACGCACAAAAGAAAATATATCATAACCCGAATCCAGAAAAATAGTTGAATCCAGGACACCCAAAGTTGGTGTATGATATGCTGCTGCCTTGTCTAAAACAGTCCAAAAAACTCAAACTATTGCAACCCAAACTGAATTCCCCCACTGAAAGTAACTGCCAAACAAAGCAAAAAGAAAACAACCTCTCCAGTATTTCTAGTAAGATAAATGCATGTACGCAATCTTTTTCTTCTAAATCACAAAGTACTGTTCCTCCTAAATCTCCGCAATCAGAAAATCTCTTCTAAACCAGCACATTCTAATCTTTCAAAAATTCCGCTCACAAAAAGCTATCAAAATCTTTAATTCAAAATCGTAGATCTGATGCAGAAAAGCGTGACCTAAAACAATTAAATCCACTGTTTCATGTGAAAATAAGGTCAAAAAGAAAAAGACTAAAACCGCAAAAAATGAATCTAATCCAAAAACAGGTCTCGAAGTAGATGTGAGGATTATGGAGGATGAAGGTGCTATTGACCTTCATCCTGAATCGGATGCAGAATTGAACGATGGAGATAGTAGTATGTCTACTACCTCCGACCAAAATGACATAGATAAACATATCTAAGAAACCCAATCATGTCAAATATTATTTCATGGAACTGACGTGGCTATCGCAATAAACATGACTAAATCCGAAATATTTTATCCGATCATCAACCATTATGCCTAGCTGTACAGGAAACTCAACTGAAGCCCAATGACAAAGCGAAATTGCGACACTATGCTACATACAGGAAACATTTTACAAGTAACGAAAGAGCTACTGGTGGAGTGGCTCTTTTCATATCTCGCAATTATTCCCATTCTCATATTTCCTTAAACACAAATTTACAATCTGTTGCAGTCCATGTGCATGTTAACCGTCTCATTACAATCTGTACTATCTATTTTCCACGTAACCAAACTATTCAGTCAGCACACCTTGATGATCTTCTTCTCCAACTCCCCACTCCTTTCATTATTGTTGGGATTTTAACACTCATAGCCAACTGGGGGGTAATTCTGACATAATCAACGTGGTTTTACAATAGAGAAATTAATTTCTGACAATGGCTTATGCCTACACAATAATGGTGATTATACCTATTTTCATGAACCGACACGCACCTTTCATGCCATAGATCTCACTATCTTCTCTCCATCCATCTATCCATATTGGAACTTCTGGGTCTCCGATGACCTGCAAGGTAGTGACCATTTTCCCACATTTATTTCACAGACTACTTCCGACAGGGATTCTAATAATTATTTTAAACGCTACATCTATGACAGAGCCAACTGGCCAACTTTTACAGACCTTGCTAAAATTTCAAGCGATATGATAGAAGGTGATATTGACGATGCGTTTGATAATATCACACAGTGTATTATCAATGCTGCAGATCTTAGCATTCCTAAATCACTTTCTACACCGCGACACTGGAAACCTTGATAGAATGATGAATGCAAAAAGGCAAAAAAAATTCAACAGAAGGCTTGGGCCATTTTCCGACGCTACCTGAATAATACTAATTATATTACTTACAAAAAAGCAAAGGCTGATGCTAGAAGCTTCGACGTAAAAGCCAACGTGAATCCTGAATGCAGTACATTTCCAACATAAACTCTAATATCTCAAGTAAAGATCTTTGGAAAAAAGTGAAAAATTGTATGGGACTTTATTCAGAAAACCATATCTCAATTACAATGGACAAAACAATAGCTTCACCCAAAAACATTGCTGAAACAATAGCAAATACACTTGTATCTAATTCTAGCTCCGACTCAAACCCGGAACCTTTTTTTATCATACAAAAGACAAATGGAAACTACCTGCATCAATTTTAACTCTCGCCACTCTTATGAATACAATATACCTTTTACTACTTCAGAGCTCTTAAAATGTTTGCAAAATAGCCACCTCTCTGCTCCAGGTCACGATGGCATCACTTATACCATGCTGAAACATCTCTCTACAAACTCTCTTAATAACTTACTTGATTTCTTTAACAGAATTTGGATGGAACACCTCTTTCCTCACGCCTGGTGTAAGGCTATTATTATTCCCTTTCCTAAACCAGGAAAGGATTCCAGTGTCCCAAATAACTACAGAACTATCGCTTTGATATGGCGAAAGCCTATGACAGAACATGGCGATATGGGATACTTCGTGATCTTTTTAACTTTAACTTCCGTGGGGATCTCGCCCCCAGGGGATACCTTATTTAGGTATTCACGGGCTTCGCAACCCCGGGTTCCTGAGCGATCTTTTTTTTTCCTTTTCCTCTTATTTCTCTTATCTTTCTTTCCTCTATGTTTCACTCTCGTTGTGGTTTCCTCTTCGGAGGTGAGGGCAATTCTGTATGAGCCGATATCATCCTGCATGTCGACTAATGGAGAATTGTAAACCACTCACGTGTTTGCCGTACGTGGCAACCCGTGTCCCTGGAAAGGAGGATCCTGGCAGTTGCGGGAAACCAACACACTGCTTTGGCTTCTGCTTCAGGTAGACGGGAGGTGCATATTGGTCCCGTATGCATCAATCGGCTGGCCAGTGACTTATGCACTTACTAGCCATCTCGTTAAGGGTGGAGACTGGCATACGAGTGTCTTGTAACCGTATAAGCCCTGGTTAGCACTGGTGCACGAATGTGCACCCGTTGGGCCTTGTACCCGTTGGGCCGTCCCCTTGTTGGGATCGGTAGTGGGTGGTGCGGTCGGGGTCTGAATTGTTTTTTTTCTATCATGGATGGAGAAACTTCACTGTCTTCTATATCTCTCCCCTGTGGAGAGCAACAAACTGCACAGAACAATTCATTCTCACGTTTTTTCATAATTAAACGTACTGACAGTATTTCATGTAGTTCATTTAAAAGAACTTCACCGTTTCTTATTGGTAAAACATTCCAGTCAGTTTTTGGAGATGGCTACTCGCTAAAAAAAAATGCAATCTGGAGATTTGTTGTTGGAGGTCTCTTCAGCCGAGCACTCGCAACTTCTCTTGACCAGCACAGAAATTGGCCCTTTTTCTGTTTCTGTCCAAGCACATCAAACTTTAAATACAGCCCGTGGAGTCATATCTGAACCAGAACTTCCTTTATCTACAAAGGAAGAGCTTCTAGAAAACTTAAAAGATCAAAATATCATAGACACACGTCGTATCACAATCCGTCGAAATGGGTAAGTGCTTCCTACAAAGCATATTATTCTCACTTTCAATAGCCCAAATTTACCAACCAGAATTAAAGCTGCCTACTTAAGCTGTCCTGTCCTTCCCTATATCCCTAATCCCCTCCGTTGCTTTAAATGAAAGCGTTATGGCCATACAAACACTACGTGTCGTGGCTCTGTTACATGCGCACGTTGTGCAGAAGTCGGCCACGACAGTAAATCTTGCAATAATTCTGAACGCTGTGTAAATTGTAAGAGTGACCATACAGCCTACTCTCGCTCTTGTCCAAATTGGATACGTGAAAAAGAAATCCTTGCAGTTAAAATTACCCAAAAACTTTCATACCCAGAAGCTCGCAAAGTTGTTGAATCAAGAACACCTTCCGTCAGAGTTTCTTATTATAGTTTACTCAAGCAGCAATCGAAACCCGTCAGGCACATAAGCACGCAAACGGATTGCACCTTTCTACCAAGTTGCCCACCTGAAATACCATCATCTAGCACTTTAAAGAAAAAAAACCTGTGATGTATACTCTACCGCTTGTACAAGATCTATGCCAAAATTAGAACTTTGGAAGCCATCATCAGAACCTGTGAAAATAGAATACGTTCACAGTCGGTTACAAAAATCACCAATTCAACCTAAAAAATCTACTGAGCGAGCTTCAACTTTAGACAAAAGCAAGTCACTGAAACCTGGTGTTGGTCCACCTACAAAATCAAACGAGAAAGATTTCACACAAAAAGAGAAAGTAAAACCTTCAGCTCAAGTCTCTTCACAGTGGAAAACTGTGAAAGTAAAAAGCAAAAAAACACGTCATAGCCTAGCAGTCACTAATATAAAGGATCCAAAACAATTGCTCAACTATGCAGAGGAGGCTATGGACTCCTGCAGTTATGACTCAGATACCGATGGGAAAAATATTGTTTTCGAGGAATATCATCCTACTTGATTTTACACTATTACACACAGTATTATTCCAACATTTTATGCTATGGTTTTCAGACAATCATAACTTTAGAGTTTTTACAGTTTTTAAGTATTTTCTTTGTCTTTTAATTATATTTTAGTTTAATTAAACATTTAAAACATTGCCACAATTCTGTTACATGCACTTGAGTGTCAAATTGTAATACCTTTGCCCTTTAACTAGGATGTTTTTACTCTTTTAAATGTTTTTAGGTATACATAACATTATTGAATCCATTTATACATATCATTACTTAAATCATTTAATCAGTTTTTTTTCATATTAGTCATTTCTTTTTACAAGCTTTGTTCTCATTTCGACTTTTTTTGGCGCAGCATGTCCCTGAAGGGACTTTGCGCCATAAAACCCTAATCAATCAATCAACCAACCAACCGTGGGCATCTCCCCATTTTTATCAAACATTTTCTCAATATTAGACTTTTCCAAGTACGGATTGGAGGAATTTTATCTAGTTTTTATGTACAAGAAAGTGTACCCCAGGGTAGTGTCCTGAGTGTCACCCTCTTTGCAATCAAAATACATAATATCCTTAGCCAACTACACCCTTCAGTTAAAGGAGATGTATATGTTGACGACTTTCGGATTATGTGTATGGGATAGGATATCCGTTTTATTGAAAGTCAGTTGCAAATTGCAATAACCCATATTCTTAATTGGGCTAAGGGTTTTCTAATTTCCCAAGCCAAAACTTCTTGCGTGCATTTCTGTAGACGTGGGGATCTGCATCCAGATCCTGAAATTTTTATCTGATCAACTCTAATTTTCCTGTTGTGGACCGTTTTCTCGGCCTTCAGTTTGATAGTAAGTTTAACTTTTTACCTCATATTTTACAATTAAGGACAAAATGTGAAAAATCGCTTAACTTAAGGTGCTTCCAAATGCTTCCTGGGGAGCAGGCCGTACTTCTCTCCTTAAAATCTATCGAGCCGTGATCCGTTACAAAACTGACTATTCCTGCCAGGTCTATGGTTCAGCTCGGAATTCTGCTCTTAAAAAACTTGACACTGTGCACCATAGCGCACTTCGTGTCAGCTCTGGTGCATTTCGAACCTCTCCAGTTTTAAGTCTGTATGTTGACTGCAATTAACCAGCACTACACTACATTCGTGAAAAAATTTCTTTGGAATTTTATTACCGTCTCCTTTCTCATCCTCCCCCCAGGGGGGGGATACCTTCTTTAGGTATTCACTGGCTTCGCAACCCCGGGTTCCTGAGCGATTTTTCTCTTTTCCTTTTCCTCTTATTTCTGTTGTCTTGTCTTTCCTCTATGTTTCACTCTCATTGTGGTTTCCTCTTCGGAGGTGAGGGTAATTCTGTATGTAAACCACCCACGTGTTTGCCGTGCGTTGCGACCCGTGTCCCTGGAAAGGGGGATCGTGGCAGTTGAGGGAAACCAACACACTGCTTTGGCCTCTGCTTCAGGTAGACGGGAGGTGCATATTGGTCCCGTATGCATCAATCTGCTGGTCAGCTCACTTCTGTCACTGGCTGGGGATCAAGTGATCGGACACTTACTAGCCATCTTGTTAAGGGTGAAGACTGGCATAGGAATATCTTGTGACCGTATGGGCCCTGGTTAGCACTGGTGCACAATTGTGCATCCCCTTGTTGGGCTCGGTAGTGGGTGGTGCGGCCGGGGTCTGAATTATTATTTCTTTTCTAATATGGATGGAAATAATTCACATACTTCCAACAAATTGCACAGAATCCTTCATACACTCGTTTTTTTCTCATTAACGTACTGATAGTCTCTCTGATAGCTCTTTCAAAAGGACTTCACCATTTCTCATTGAAAAAACATTCCATTCTGTCTTGGGTGATGGTCATTCACTCAAAAAATTACAATCTGGGGATTTGCTTGTTGAGGTTTCTTCAGCCAAACAATCACATCTTCTCTCAAATTGCTCTACAATAGGCTCTTTTTCAGTTTCTGTTCAAGTACATAAAACTCTAAATACAAGCCGTGGTGTAATATCCGAGCCAGATCTTTTATTCTCTACTAAAGACGAAGGGGAGACCGGGGGAATGCCGCCAACCCGGGTTATGCCGCCACCCCACCTTGTTTAAAAACTAAGGGCAGTTTGAGATAGTGAATGTGCCTGCACTATAGCGGCCAACAATATAAACAGTGATTAAAGTGAGAGTGACTTTGCTGTACGTAGTTCGTTTGTTCTAGTGAAAAATGTAGTTTTCATCAAGTTGCTTATTATTTTGGAGCTTTAAATGAGTAGAGATAAGCACCTTTTATTGTAACATTAGGTATTTAAGATAATATGACCCGTAATCTACATGCATTCGCCGACATTTTGATGCAATGTGTTGAACAAGTTCGGTTCTTCTTTCGGCTTTGCTTGGGGATTTCCCCCATATTGTCCTCTTGGGGTAATGCCGCCGCCATGCAAATCGGGTGAGAAATGGCCTCATTTTAATGTAGTGGAGCCGATTCAGCAAAGTGACTTTTGCAATATGAAGTAAATTGTAAGCTTAACCATTATTCTGCTCAATTACATTGCTTTCTAACTATTTATAGTAGGTTGTGTGTTTCCTAGTATCCATTTGATGCATGTACTAGGTCATTAAAGAGTGGCGGCATTACCCCGGTACAGTGGAGGAATTACCCCAGTGTCCTGGGTAATCCCGCCACAGTGCACAGGTTTAAAAAATATTTTTTTTTATGTATGCTTACTTTACAGTTAAGATTATGGTTAAATTTATACAGATACTAAAGATCATGATTCAGCTTTAGAAATTTTACTATTAAAAAATAAACATTTTTTCGAGGTGAAAAAATTTAAATTCCCTTAAGGTGTCGCCATTCCCCCAGTCTCCCTTACTTTTACAAAATTTAAAAGACCAAGATATCATAGATGTACATCGCATAACTATCCGCCGGAATGGGCAGGTGCTTCCTACGAAGCACATCATTCTCACTTTTAATAGCCCTAATTTACCACCAAGAATTAAAGCTGCTTACTTCAACTGCCCTGTCCGTCCTTACATTCCTAATCCCCTCCGTTGCTTTAAATTCCAGCGTTATGATTACACCACTACTACCTGTTCCGTTACCTGTGCAGAACCTGGCGTTATGGGATCCTTCGTGACCTTTTTAACTTGCTCTTTCGTGGGAATCTCCCTATTTTTATCAAAAACTTTCTCAGTATTAGACTTTTCCAAGTACGGATTGGAGGAATTTTATCTAGTTTTTATGTACAAGAAGAGGGTGTACCTCAGGGCAGTGTCCTGAGTGTCACCCTCTTTGCAATCAAAATAAATAACATCCTGAATCAACTACCCCCTTCTGTGAAGGGAGATTTATACGTTGATGACTTCAGGATTATGTGTATGGGACAGGATATGCGTTTTATTGACAGACAACTGCAAATTGCAATCAAAAATATTCTTAACTGGACAAATAAAAATGGGTTTATTATTTCTCATGACAAAACTTCCTGTGTGCACTTCTGTAGATGTAGGGGTCTGCATCCAGATCCCGAAATCTTTATTGGCTCTTCTCAAATCCCCGTTGTAGACAATGTTCGTTATCTAGGCCTTTATTTTGATAATAAACTGACTTTTTTACCACATGTTTTACAACTAAGGACAAAATGTGAAAAATCGCTTAATTTACTTAAAGTGCTTTCAAATATTTCATGGGGAGCAGACCGTACATCTCTCCTCAAAATTTACCGTTCTGTAATCCGTTCAAAAATTGACTATGCCTGCCAGGTCTACGGTTCAGCACGTAATTCTGTTCTTAATAAACTTGACACTGTGCACCATAGCGCACTTCGTGTTTGCTCTGGTGCATTTCGTACATCCCCAGTTTTAAGCTTGTATGTTGATTGTAGTGAACCGTCGCTCTATCATATTTGAGAAAAACTCTCATTGATTCTGTATTACCGTCTCCTTTTGCATCATGGTCATCCACTTCATTCCTACATTTTAAATACTGACAATGACGTGCTTTATCAGCATCGACCATCTTGCAGCCCATCTTTTGGTTTAAGAATAAGAAATGTTATTGACAATAGCCCTCTGAGTAATATCGAGGTGAGCTCATGTCATCCACATGTGCTACCTCCTTGGAAACCTCTTAATATTACTTCTCTCCACCCTTTTAAAGGATATGATAGAAATAATTTGGCTCCAATTATTTCCCAACAACTATTTGCTGCACATAGATCAAATTTCAATAGTTACACTGACATTTATACAGACGGTTCCAAAATGGGAGATATTGTTGGTTGCGGTGTTTTTTTGTGAAACTATTTCTCTCAGCTACCGGCTTCATTCGTCTACTTCTGTGTTTACAGCTGAACTGATCGCGATAGAGAGAGCCATGCTGCACATTTCTCATCACCATAACACATCCTTCATCATTTATACTGACTCAAATAGTTCTATTGACGCACTTAAATCTTTTAAAAAGCATCCTTTTGTCTCATCCTTACTGGATTTTTATAACAAATTGACAAGACGTGGTTATAATATTTTATTCTGCTGGGTACCTGGACACATGGGTATTCCTGGCAATGAGAAAGCAGACGAGGCGGCAAAACGTGCTCTTAATCCGTTACATCATAATGTTCCTTTCTCACACGTTAAACTACTTATTAATAACTTTATTCAGAATAATTGGCAAGAGAGTTGGGATTTAGAAAACAATAATAAACTGCATCATATTAAACCAACAATCGTTACCTGGCTTCCGATTCATCCAAGAAAAACTGATGTTATTCTGACCCGTCTGAGAATCGGACATTCAAGAATCACTCATAAACATCTTTTACTTCGGGAGGATGCACCCATGTGTCCACATTGTCATTTTGATTACCTGACCATTCATCATGTTTTAACTGACTGTCCGGGCCTCCGGCACTTATATAGATTTTATTTTAATATATCTTCACCAATCTTGACAAACCTCATTGGGGAAACACCTCATGGGGCACTCTTTACTTTTTTAAAACACACTGGATTTTATTTTGAGATAGTTTTTTATAAGCTTCATATGTGGGACTTTCTTATTGACATCTGGGTGGAAAGCCCAACCAGATAACATGTTTACTTTGTTTTACTGGATTTCTTTTTTACATTGATTTCTACCCTTGTTTGACGACTACATCTGGATGGGTATCCCATTCAGATGGCTTTTCTATTTCAGCTTATATTTTTTTTTCTTGGTGTCATTTCCTTACTTCTTTTTTGTATTTTAATCTTTGTTTGGCGCAGCATGTCCCTTTGGGGATTTTGCGCCATAAAACCCAATACAACCAACCAACCGTTACCTGTGCACGATGCGCAGAAGTTGGCCATGACGGTAATTCATGTCAAAACTCTGAATGCTGCATAAACTGCAAGGGTGATCATACAGCATATTCCCGTTCCTGTCCAAACTGGATACGTGAGAAGGAAATCCTTGCTGTTAAAGTAACTCAAAATCTGTTCTACCCTGAAGCCCACAAAGTTGTTGAATCCAGGACTCCGTCAGTCGGAGTCTCCTACTCTAGTCTACTCAAGCAACAACAAAATTCTGTAAGGCACATAAGCACCTAAACCGACACCGCCTTTCCAGCATGTAACTCAGCTAAAGCACAATCAACAACCACTTCAAATACAGAAACCCGTGATGTTAGTTGTGGTAGTAAATAGCAACCCACTATTAGAACGCTGGCAACCTTCTTCAGAACCTGTTAAAATAGTATACCAAATCAATGTCTCAAAAAATCTCAAAATCAATCCAAAAAGTCACCTGAACTCCAGACTAAAGCTGTTACATCTGCAAAAACATTACATAGACCTGATACTAGTAAAACTGACAAACCAAGCAAAAAATCTTGTATACAGAAAGAGAAAAAGACAATCCTGGGTTCTTCACAGTTTTCCACTGTGAAGAAAAAAGAACAATAACAAAAGCCTAATCCCATCAGTTAGTAATTTAAAGGATCGGAAACAACTGAAAAACTTGGATGAAGAAATGGAATCGGACTCATATGAATCAAATGCTGATTAGAAACTGCAGTTTTTGAGGAATTTGTGACTTATTAATTTTATGTTTACTTATTTCTGTGAGTCTAAATTTGTTTTTAGGTAGTATTTGTACGTTATCTTGGACTTTGTATTTTAACGGTTATTGCTTTTTAACTTCAGTTTTTAATCAGAATACTTTGGTCTTTTAACTATCAACCTTTGACTCTTTTAAATGGTTTTAAATATACATATTAGTGTTCTCATTTATTGTTTTTCTCATCTTTTTGTTAGTCTTTTTTTGCTCAATTTTGGGTTGGGTTGGGTTGATTTTTGACGGCCAATTATCTACACGAGGGATATAGGCCCGGGGGGAGTGCCCTCCGTGGGGGTCTTTCTAAGGGAACCTAATCCGTATTAACGCATGGAAGATCCACGGCTCGAAGAAAACCACGAAAACTCCGAACGATTAGGCCGACGGGCGCGATTGGGATCGAACCCAGCACCTCCCGTCTACCAGCTTCGAGAGCAGAACCTCTCGGCCACTGGTGGGGCACTCAATTTTGGGTAATACATAATTTTTACATTTTGAATTTGTCTTGGCGCAGCATGGTCCTAAAGGGACTTTGCGCCATAAAATCCCAATCAACCAAACAACCTTTCTCATCCTAGTCATCCTCTGCATACATACATTCTAAATACAGACAAGGAAATTCTTTATCAGCATCGAGCATCTTGCATCCCATCTTTCGGTGTCAGAATCAGGAACATTATAGACAATGGCCCTCTGAGTAATATTCAGTAGAGTCAATGTCCATTGCATGTTCTCCCTCCTTGGAAACCTCCTAAAATTACCCCGCTCCATCCTTTTAAAGGATATGATAGACACTTTTTGATTGGCTTTTTGTGTTTCTGAAAAGGATCACAGCATTTTTTCCCAAACAAATGCGCGTACTTCTGCAAATACTTTCCTAGGTGAAGACAATTTTTTTCAATTTCTCTACCCAATCTCAACTGCAGTAATTCTTTAGTCTCATTTAAAAATTCAGAAAATTCTTTAAAACCAGTAATTTTCACATAATTCTTGTGGCAGGTCTCTTGGAAAATCTCTCCCACATCACGGAATGAAATAGGCATTTATGTAAAATATAAACATATATATACAAAAGATGTAAACCAAATCAAGATATATTTCACCCACTCTTTCACACGGTAAAAGAAATGAGGTTTACAAAAGCGATTGGGTTATTTAAGTAAAAAAAAAAAAAAAAAAAAAAAAAAAAAAAAAAAAATGTGCTGCCATCTAGAAGAATTTATAATTACTAGATAATTATTTGATCAATTCTAAATAATTTTAATATAAGACTGAGGCCAAAAAAGAAAAAAAAGAAGGCGAGAATTAACGCTTCTATATTTAAAATAGATACTTTTATCTATAATATCAAATAATTAAAAAAGATTTGAGTTTCCCTTCATGTTCAAAACAGCAATAGAAAATTGCCTTTTCCCGTCAAAATTTTCCTTTTTTTTTTCCTATTAAGGAATTAAAAGGCAAATATGAAATTTTAAGTGTTTAAAGTATATACCTATATCTACAACGTCAAATAATATTTAAGTTATAAGAGCATTCCTTCATATTTAAATAAGTATAAGAAATATTGAATTTTCCCCTTGAAATTTTTACTTTTTTATATTTTTTCTCATTAAGGAATAAAAAATTAATTCCTAAATTACGCTATATTCTTACATATTATGCATTCTTACTTAAAAATAATTTATGATATAGTTTTTTCATTCCCAAGGCAAATAATAAAGATTGAAATTTAAAGCATGTAGACAAAAACTCGATTTTGCATCAACTTTTCACGTGAGTTTTAATACTGAAATAAACTGTCCTGAAATCTATTATTTTGCATTTACGCATAAATAAATATGATGTACTTATATGCTAAGTTTCATTAAAATCTGTGACATATCTGCCACAGCTGATTTGCTCATTTTGCATGGAATGACCCAGCACTCTTCATGTACAAGGGAACATAAAATGATAGTACTCAGCGTCTTCTATAGAGCAATCAAGTAACATGAAAGGAGTCAGATTTTGCAGGTTGATTAAACAAAGCAGGAGAGGAAGGATTCCTCGGAAAAATAATTCCTAAATTCATCGTTAATGGGTATATGGCGCTGTTTTTTTCCCCCAATGTTCTTTAATCATTCTGCAAAATCTGACTCTATTCTCTCAATTAGATCGCACTGTAGATCCGCTCTAAGTACTGTCAGATTAGGGGAGACCGGGGGAATGGTGCCATTCGGGGTTATGCCGCCATCCCTCCTAGTTTAAAAACTAACGGCAGTTTGAGATAGTGAATGTGCCTGCACTGTGGCGGCTAACAACAGAAACAGTGCCTAGAGTAAGAATGATTTTGTTGAACATCGTTCGCTTGTTCCAGTGAAAAATTTAGTCTTCATCTAGTTGCTTCTTATTTTGAAGCTTCAAATGAGTAGAGGTAAACACCTTTTATTGTAACATTAGGTACTTAAGATAATATTACCCGTAATCTACATACATTCGCCAACATTTTGATGAATTTGGTGAACAAGTTTGGTGAGCAAGAAAGGTTCTTCTTTCGGTTTTGCTGGGGGATTTCTACTATTTTGTCCTCTCGGGGTAATGCCGCCATCATGGCAAATGTGACTTTTGCAGTTATATTGTAAGCTTAACATATTAATAAATCTAGCTTAAGGAAAATTGTAAGTATCCATTATTTTGCTAAATTACATGACTTTCTGAATATGTTCAGTATTTTATGTGTTTCCTAGTATCCATTTTATGTATTTACTAGGTCATTAAAGATTGGTGTCATTGCCCCAATACAGTGTCGGAATTACCCCAGTATAATGGTTAATCCCGCCACTGTACAGAGGTTGAAAGAATTTTTTTTTTGTGTGCTTACTTTACAGTTATGATTAGGGTTAAATTTATGTATATACTGAAGATCATGATTCATCTTTAGAATTTTTACTATTAAAAATATAAACATTTTTTAGGTGAAAAAATTTAAATTCCCTGCAGGTGTCGTTATTCCCCTGGTCTCTCCTAATTATGGCCTCATTGAGGAGCCTATGGTGTACGATCTAATTCTAAGAATGGGACCTAATTTTGTAGAATTAACACTTTGAAAGTCATGTGTACATCCGGATGAGAACACTTTACTTTTATTAGGGTACTGTGTGCATCGCCGTCTGTCACCTTACACACTATTTTATTTATTACATTTTTATCCATGGCACTTGGATAATATTTTATTCAAGTGCTATGTATACAGCGGACTGTGACGCTCTTTAAGATACACAAAACATATATTTCATAAACATGTTTCACACATTTACTAATTATTACTAAACTTATTAGTTTAAATTTGAAGGGCGCCATTTGCACATCGCAAACACTTCACTTTAATTTGAAACTGACAAAAAGCACTATGTTTTAATAGTTTTTCTCTTAGAATGTGACATCAATCATTTATTTATTTTCTAACAAAATCGACAGTAAATTCTAGGTGCGAGTCTATTATTTCAATATTGTACAAACTGAACTACTTTCAAACTACGTCTAACGATGGCACCTTAGGAAACATATTTATGATGTCACTCAACGTGTTAAACAAGACGGGAGACGAAATAATACACGAAAATAACAGCAACATATGTCCGCTAACGATGACTTTTGGAACTATTTTTCCGGAATTTTTCGTCCCCCGCCTTGTTTAATCATCTTACAAATTTTTCTCCACTCGCAATTATATCGCACTACAATACCCGCTGAATATCGCGAAATTAGTTACGGCAACCTTGTATAATATTTTTTTCATCAGTCAAAAGCACAATATATCTCATTATATAATATTAATTGTTCCATGAGAGCATTTGATCTAAAATGTCATGTAAAAATGGAGATATTTTTATACACTGATTATCACAACAAAAGTTTTTTAACATATAAATATGAAAACTTTCAAAAAATGCTTCAGTAAAACACATTACTACAATAGGTGTGATTGAAATATACAAATCGTTTTCAAAATTAAAAACACTTGATGTTAAATGTATATATATAAAAAGACACTCCAAGGGCTTTCAGCTAATCCTAAGTCATTGTCATGGATATTCGACTGATATATAATGCCAGGAAAAGTCTTCCAGGTGCTCGCAGCGGTCAAAACCATTAATAATGAAGGGGGGGGGGGGGTAGGTAGAGATAGCTCAATCACCCGGGAGGCCAAACTCTCCTGTAATGTGAATAATGAGCTAAGCTCAGAATATTTATATAATTGCTAAAACAGTGTACAATGGGAACTTAAATTAACATTTTTTCAATGGAAACGTTTAAAATCTACATGACACATAAGATATGCATGACGTTTACACACTAAAAGGATGTTAAAAACTTACAAACGACTTCTGCCAAAACATTTGGCCAAACTCTTCTCCTGTAATATGAAGCAAATTAAATCAAATATGCAGTATATATACATTTAACGTCTGAATTAAAAAAAAACATTAAAACGTCAAATAAAATAAAGACAGACTTCAGCACAGTTAAAAAATATAATATAAAAAAATATACTTAAAAACAATTAAAAATACAATTTAAACGTTCCGCCAAGCGACACATCATTAGTACAAGATCTCCATTTCATAGCAAACGACGGAACAAATCAAGAATGGTTAAAGTTAGTTATTTTAAAAACAGACAATATTCACTAGGGACAGAACGAGCTTCATTCGAAGTCTGCGATCGCCATTGAGTGAACCAACCTTTAAGGAGTAACCTACCGTGATAGCTGTTGCAACCAGAATTCAAAGTACTGACGTTCGCAATTAGTGGGAATGTGATTCATTTGAAATGAATGCTGGACAATTTTAGAATTCAAATTACCATTTTTTAAAGAACCAGTATGTTCTTTCAGGCGAATTTCCAATGATCTACCTATTTCACCAATGTAAACAGTATTGCAATCTTTACAGGGAATAAACCAAATACGCGGAATTTGGTATGATACCTCATTACAAAAATTATCTGCTTGCGTTAAAATTTCAAGAGAATATAAAATTGCACAACTATTAAAATCAGTTCCCGCATAATGATTCTCGCTCTATTGAAAAGGGTGTCAATATCTTTTGTGTGGAACAGTCTTGAGAGGGCGGTAGCAGGACTGTTTTTATTAATATCCTGTATATGCT
Source organism: Maratus speciosus (assembly GCA_963932465.1). Taxonomy (NCBI): domain Eukaryota; kingdom Metazoa; phylum Arthropoda; class Arachnida; order Araneae; family Salticidae; genus Maratus; species Maratus speciosus. The sequence goes on from OZ010787.1 coordinate 640,491,744, forward strand.
CTAACTCTTTTTTGGAATTTTCTGGTTGTCATACCAATGTAATTTAATATTTTCTTTCTTTCTTAAAGCTTGTAGGGGATAATGTAAAATCCTGACATATTGTCTATACTAATAGGATCAACTCTATTCTGCACAAGATAAATTAATTTGGTATCATTTCTAGTTATTAACCTTAATTACCTTAGGATTAGTTGTATTGCCTGTATTTTAGTTTTTCGTATAAGTGGGGGATAATCTTCTGCTATAAATTTAACTTCTTTTTTTTCTAATACTCTCTATTTCAGTTGGTTCTGTGTAATCAAATTAGTAAGAGTAAAAAAATTATGATGAAAATTTTATTAAAAGTCGGCTTAGAGTTATTGCCACTAAACGAATAGAGATAGAGAGTATGAATTGAAAAATATAAAGAATCTATCTTGCCGTAATTTTACTTTTGAGTTAAGAAATTTCTTTAAAGATTGGGGTAATGCTCTAGAGCAGTGGTTCCAAAACTTTTTGACTCGTGGAGCCCTTTCTTGAATGAATTTCTATGTCATGGACCCTTACCGTACCCCAAGCTGCATGCATGCAAAAATGCAGTTTATGTATATTGCTGTTAAGCTCAGAAAGAGGGAATAAATAGTAATCTAAGCAATTCTGATTGTCCCAGGGATAAAATTATATTTTGAAACGTTTACTGTAACATTAAATTTTTTTAATTACTATCAATACAGAAGATATTGTCAAAAGTTTTCATACTTAAAATTCCTCCCAAGTCAAGAAATGGTAACTTTTGCCTTACAATAAATTGGACACTGTTAGTATGACAAACAATAATGCAGAAACTCTTAATGCAAGATATGCGAATAAATTGTTTTGCACAAAAGTCTGATTTCCTGTCTAGTTACTGATAATTGCAGGTGAATGACTGATTCTACATTTTAAATACTTCTTTATTTCCTTTTGGTGGTAGCATAAACCAAAAATCATGCTTCACAGACATTAACAAGATGCTGGGAAAGGCAGCAAGATTCATTTTGCTTTCTTAGATAAGGTTTAAAATTCATCTGACAAATGACATCAAACATCAGAGAGACTTTGGTTTTGAAATAAGATTTTAAACATTTAACATGCCCGGAATTTTACTGAAGTTTTATAAACATATCTACACCAGAATTTTTATTTAAAACTATTTAACTTTTCATTTAACTTATTTATACGCAATTTATATTTTATTCTTTTTATGAAGAAATTTCTGGTTTGAAATAAACTATTTTCATTTAGTACCAGTCAAATGACAAGTTGCTCATATATTCAGTGTTAACTTGCTGCGAGGTGTCAAATGAATGAGGGCTTCATGTTTCACGAAATATAAATTGGGTGGTTTTCTGTTAACATTGAACACATTCAGTACCAAGGCTAGAAAAATTTGACAGGCCCAATCTGGCATGTGGTAGAAAAAATTGATGCCCAAATAAAAAATTTCCATGCACGACTAAAAAGTACTTCAAAGTACATGGAGATGTACTAGGCGAAAAGAAAACTCCATTTCAACCAATAAAAGTATACTAGCGATACCTTTTGGCTGCATTTTGAGACCATATGTATACAGAACAAACGGGCGCATTGTCCGCCAATGGCGTCTCGAGTATGTTTTTAATTTTATAGAATAGGCAACAAATTTATGTAAATTTGTCAAAACAACTCTTATAAGTATGGCATGATACTGATAACTTTCGCTCTTCTGTCTCCTCTTATCATTTGTGTCCATACTGTCTGATATTGCTTGGGTTATAGCTGCATATAGCTATAATTGACGTCTTTTGTAACTTTCACTAATCATAGATAGCAATCTATTGCATCCCAAATGGCATCAAAAATACATGCCCGTTCGGGCATGTTGATAAGAATAATGCATGTCCCGGGAATGTCAGGCAATAGATTTTTCGAGCCCTGTTCAGTACACATTTAAAGTTTGGAAAAATGTGGCAGCATTTCATTGCAATGACAGATTCATTTATTTCATTTTGTTAAACATATCAGTCAAATACGCAATTTGCAGTGCACGCAGTTTCAACACACGTGTAAATGTTCTTTCTAAATATAAGCATATTTACTTCAGTATTCAGGAGGAGGGACAGATGCTGGCTTCAAATAACTTCTCACGTGAGTTTAAAATGTTTGCTTTTAAGAGTTTGCGTTTTTTATTATTTTAAGGGCACGATTCAATCATTACATAAGGCCAGATGAAAATTTTTAAGGTATTTTCATGTTTCTATAAAGAGTGCATTAGATGATGCTACTATGCATTACCATTTTTTAATTTTTGCAATGGCTTCAGCATCACCCATCATTACGTTTGCATCATCAATGAATACATGTTCATATGGGTTTTCCCATGTATATGCATTCATCCAAAAATATTTCGTCCCTTCTCTTTCAGACTAGCGTGGCTAAGTCCCTTAATTTTGAATCAAGTTAACATTCTCAAACACCATAATAATACATAGAGAATGCAAGTCTAATTCCAGATTATCTATTTCAAAAACATTCTCTAAACAACAAAGACTCTTAACTGGAATAGTCCGAACAGGATATTAGTATATGTATCGGAAAATACTAATAAAACTACTAATACAGTGATGTCAGTAGATTCATCCAATTGTAGTGCAAATTTAAGAGCTCTGATGCAGCTGTCACCCCCAGGGGGATACCTTCTTTAGGTATTCACGGGCTTCGCAACCCCGGGCACCTGAGCGATCTTTCTCTTTTCCTTTTCCTCTTTTTTCTCTTGTCTTTCTTTTCTCTTTGTTTCACTCTCGTTGTGGTTTCCTTTTCGAAGGTGAGGGCAATTCTGCATGAGCCGATATCATCCTGCATATCGACTCATGGGGAATTGTAAACCACCCACGTGTTTGCCGTGCGTGGCGACCCGTGTCCCTGGAAAGGGTGATCCTGGCAGTTGAGGGAAACCAACACACTGCTTTGGCCTCTGCTTCAGGTAGACGGGAGGTGCATATTGGTCCCGTATGCATCAATCGGCTGGTCAGCTGACTTGTCACTGGCTGGGGATCAAGTGAGCGAGTACGTACTAGCCATCTCGTTAAGGGTGGAGACTGGCATAGGAGTGTCTTGTGACCGTATGGGCCCTGGTTAGCACTGGTGCACGAATGTGCATCCCCTTGTTGGGCTCGGTAGTGGGTGGTGCGGCTGGGGTCTGAACTATTTTTTTTTCAAATATGGATGGAAATACTAATGTTCCTTCTACTTCTCTTCCATGTGGAGTGCAACAAAATGTACAGTCTTTATTTACTCGTTTTTTTGTTATTAAACGCACTGATAGTCTCTCTGATAGTTCTTTCAAAAAAACTTCACCATTTCTTATAGCAAAAACTTTCCAGTCTCTCTTGGGGGATGGTCATTGTCTAAAAAAATTACAATCTGGGGATTTACTGGTTGAGGTTTCTTCAGCCAGGCAGTCTGAACTTTTGTCAAATTCCAATGATATGGGTACTTTTTCTGTTTCTGTTAAAGCACATCAAACTCTGAATACTTGCCGTGGTGTAATATCTGAACCAGATCTTTTATTTTCCACTAAAGAAGAACTTCTATCTAATTTAAGCGATCAAAACATAATAGATGTTCGTCGTATCACTATCCGTTGAAATGGGCAAATTCTTCCTACAAAACACATTATTCTCACCTTCAACAGCCATATTTTACCTACTAGAATCAAAGCTGGCTATCTAAACTGTCCAGTCAGACCTTATATACCTAATCCTCTCCGCTGTTTCAAATGCCAACGTTTTGGCCATACTAATACAACCTGTCGTAGCAATGTTACCTGTGCACGCTGTGCTGATGTCGGGCATGATGGTAAAACTTGTGAAAAACCCGAACGCTGTGCAAACTGCAAGGGTGATCACACATCATATTCTCGCTCTTGTCCTCATTGGATCCATGAAAAGGAAATTCTTGCTGTTAAAATAACCCAAAATCTCTGCTACCCTGAAGCTCGTAAACGTGTTGAAATCAGGACCCCATGTGTTGGGGCATCATACTCCAGTATACTCAGACAGCAACCAAAATCCGTAAGGCACATCAGTACCCAGACCGACTGCTCTTTTCCACCAAATAATACATCTATGACACATTCAACCAATACTTCACCTAAAAAAACCCGGGACGTCTCTCTTGGTAGTAAATGCTATGGTACCCCATTATTGGAACGTTGGATACCATCCTCAGAACCAGTTACAATAGAATATCAACTTACTCATTCACAGAAATCTCCAGTTGGATCCAAAAAGTCATCTAATCATCAGACTGAAACCAAGGCTGCGTCATCTCCAGTTCTATCATTACAGAAACCTAATTCTCCCCAAACATCATCAGTTAAATCAAAAATATCAACCGAACATAAGACAAAAAAAACGCCAGCTACAGATAAAAGCAAATTAGTGAAACCTATTGTTTATCCAACTCCGAAAGCAAATGAAAAAACTTTCGCGCAAAAAGAAAGAAAGAAACCTCCAACTCAAATCTCTTCACAGTGGAAAACTGTGAAGAGAAAAGGCAATAAATCAGGTCTTAGCCCAGAAATCAGTAATATAAAAGATCACAAACAGCTCCTCAACTATGCAGAAGAGGCTATGGACTCTTGTAGCTATGACTCTGATAATGACGACAATAATACTGTTTTCGAAGTTTTTAATCCTACGTGACTTTATATCATTTTTAAATTTTGAATTCTAACTTTGTTTTTAAAGCAGTATTATATAACCTTTTATGCTTTAATTTTGTTTTTGACTAATTATAATTTTCATAACTTTAGAGATTTTAGAATTTAGAATTTTTTTATTTAAATAATCTCGTGTTTTAACTATTTTTTGTCTTTTAAAACCTTGTGTATTGTCGCTTTCATTGTGCATTATTTTTAATTACTTGTATCATCACATTGCTTTCTTCATTTTGTTTTGTTTTTTCACTTTTATATCTCTGACAATCTTTTAATGTAACTTTTAATTTTTAACTATGTTTTACTCCTTAACTTTTTCTTGGCGCAGCATGTCCCTATGAGGAGTTTGTGCCATAAAACTCTAATCAACCAACCAACCAACCTGATGCAGCTGTCACCAGTCCATATCATTGATTTTAAATTTTGAAAAAAAAAAGTTTGACAAGGGAATATTGGACATTAAATTAACAGCTTTTTCACAAATAAATTTTTAAAAATGTCAATGTTACAAGGTTTATTAAGAGTCTCTGCATTATGAGTGTCAGGAGCATAAGCTACTCCATAAATTATCAGGTAGAAAGCTTCCATGTGCACCGATTTAAACAGGCGACTGGACCAAATCAGCTGAACTTCCAGCAATAATTTTAGAATGTTACATGTCTTAATTACTTGCAGTAATTAAATAGAACAAAAGAAAATTTTAAATGAGTGGTAGCACTACCTTATTGCCTATTTTGCTCGCGTAAAGTCTCCGCCTATGCCCAGGATATTTCATTATTTGTTTTAACAAATAATGGCATTGTATGATAGTTTCTTAAAAAGCATACTTTACGTTGCCCTTTCCATTGAAAAAAATCAGATTTTTCTATCAACTCAGAATAGTTTAATTCGAAATGAGGACACAGTTGAGCATGAAACGTGCAGTTAGCAGTTAACATTTCACCAAAAATAACACTGATTTAATTCAAGAAATTGTGGTTGTGGGGGGGGGGTTATGGCGCAAAGTCCCATTAGGGACATGCTGCGCCAAGACAAAGTTATAATGAAAAAATAGATATAACTCGAAAATTTGAGTAAATAAAACAATTAAAAAAAGGGGAGCAAAGCAAAATTAATGGAAATAGTAACATTTATAAATAAAACGATTTAAAAGAATCAAAAGTTTGTAGTTAAAAAACAAGTGTATTATAATTAAAAACTGTGGAGTTATAAAGTAATAACTTCAAATATACACAAAGTTTAAGAAATTGAAATTTCCAGATTTTCCTTTGAAATGTAGTTTTACGCTTTCTTACATTAAGTCTACATTTTCTTTCTCACTTTATCACATTTCATGAGTAGAAACTGAAAAAAAATAGAGCCGTAGTACATATTAGCACCAGAAATTGTTTTCAGAAAATAAAGTTTAGTTTATTAATGTATTTCAGTCTGCTGAAGATCATTATCAATTTATAAATATTTTCATAAAAAAATAATCTTCACATTTTTGGAAAAATCCCTTGCTTTAAATAAGCTGGTTTTATTAAAATTTTATTTTATTTTTCCTAAAGTGCAGCGGAGCCCCTGGAGAGTTTCGGAGCACAGTTTGGGAACCTCTGCTCTAGAGAAATTAATATGTATTAAAATGCTTAATAGTTTTATTTATGGAGGTGAGCACACTATATTTCATGTGCACAGTTGCTTCGGTGAGAAGGCACATCATGCATAAAAGGAAGAAAGCAGCAAAAAGTCAAGAGTTTTGGATTTGGATCTTTTTTCTTTTCTTACTGTTGTAATTCGGGAACCAATAGAACCATGTTCAATGTATAAGCAGCTCTGCAAATCTTAACTACTTATTTCTGCCATTACATTTCATAATATCAGCAGGTTCCTACATTCACAATCTAATGTTTCCTCCTGGGTCAAGACTTGCTCCCGAAGGTCATAAAAGAAAGACTGTCTATTGTCTAATTTTTAAATAAAGATAATTTGAAAATTAAAAAGTATTTATGTATCCCAATCCCTCCTCTGTATGTGTAAATCAGCTTCTTTTTGAAAATTTCAGAGCAGTCTGATACAAATCACACTCACTGCAAAATACAAGAATTTACATGCATTTTGCCTAAGATATACAAATATGAAATGTGCACATTATTAATGTATATTTCTCATATGTTCAATGGGTGTGAATTACAATAACTTTTAAAGCAATAAATCAGTTTTGTTTAAATTAATTTTACCTTCTTGTTTAACTTAATTCAACTACAAACAGCTTTAGAAACCTGGAATTTTTTCAAACTCTTTGATTTATAGATTTCTAATATTCCAAAATTAAAGGATTTAGAAAGAACATGCTTAATTTTACAATTTCATGAGGGTTTTTTTCCCTCTCTCTCTCTCTCTCTTTTTTTTTCCATACATGCTACGAATTAAAACTTAACATATCTTCCATCTGCATTGGTATGGAGATAGAGATAAAATTAGTATGTGATGCGTTTTTTCTTCCTTTTTTCAGGTTTCAGCTTACTAGTAGTAACTTTGCTGTCTGCAGGAAAATCAGAATCAATGCCAGTGACTTGTTCTCTTTCACCAATGCATTGATTTTTTTCAATTATTGAATGATCAGTGACTTTTCTCTTTTTTTTTTGCCATCACACTTTGAGGACTTTTTTTGTTTCTTAAAAGCATACATTCTGCCAGACATTTCGGATTCTTTTTCTGGTGCCTATAAAGACTTTATTAATGCTGCTATTTAAATAAAACATGATAGGCAGTGTAATGAATAACTTTAAATAAAAATTTATAATTCAAATCACACCAATGATTAGAATTACGAGATTTAATTAAATAGTAATTTAAATTTATTTACATAGTCAACTAGTTTCTGAAAAATACATGGATTTTAAAATCATATAAGAAGGGGGGGGGGGGGCTTTTCACAATTATCACGATAGTTGTGTCTCAAGAACTAATATGTAGAATTTCATCTAATTTCCTAACTAGTTAGACTGAAATTAATGCTGATTACATTTTGGTGCATCTTGTGCAATAGGTGGTCCAGACATGCTGTGTTTTTCAAGATTTCCGAAATATCTATATCTTGGCATTTGATGAAAATGCACCAAATTTCATATGTAAGTTGCTTTTTCTGAAAATCAATGCTTATTCTGTTTTGGCTTTCATCAATCAATGGGGAGCATTATTATCGTGTGAAAAGGAGATAGTTTCATAACTGGGTCCGCAAAAGTTTTAAAATTATACATTATAGAAGCACAAGAAAATAATCCAAAAGAGAGAAAAATAAGCTGCATGTCAAAAATTCAATTTGTAACAATTAACATGACTATTCAAAATAACTTCTTTGAAATAATTGTTGTCTGAGATGTCTGATTTTTCTGTTAGAACGCTACATGAACAATTATTATCTTTAATAATAAAAAATATATTACACTTCATCAGACACACAAGTAAGAATTACATAAATACATTACAATTAAAAAGCAAACGTTTCGAGCTAAATTTTAGCCCCTCATCAGTGCAATAGACAGCATTCAAATGACCATAAAACTACATATCATGTTTACAGTTAAAAATTATTAGCAATTAAAATTAAATAAAGTATAAAAAATATCAAAACAATGCTGCGTATTCAGGTGGAAGTGCACATGATTCATTTATCGGCGAAGTTTGCTTACGAGTGAACACACCTTCCAGAAAAACTCTACTTTTAACATTATTGCAAACATTGCATTATTGCATTTCATATTTTTTTTAATCATATATTAGACGTTAAACAATTATTTATTTTAATTATTATCTTTTACTGAAAATAAATCTTTTTATAAAGAATTCCTAGAATGATTAAATTTTGCTGTAGAGACTTTTACACGTTTCAAGTAGTATTGTGTATTGTCATTTGACACTTCTCCTCTAAAACTGCCAGGTAAAAATGAAAAAAAAAAGGCGGCAGTAAAATAAACAGAAATACCTATTTACCATTCTTTTAGACTTCTGAAAACATTGATCTTAAAATGGGAAGTAGATTTATAAAAGTTGTCATCCACTAAAACATTTAAACAGCCATCAGACTTAATACACAGGGGTTTTTTCTAAGCTATATTATAATACGTATTACTTTTAAATATCTAAGCTAAAAATAAATAATATATCTTTTTAGGCATTTTTAGGAGACTTTTTTTCTATTATGTCTCAAACGAACCTTATCTCGATCCCCCTCCCACCCCATTTTCTTGTAAGATCAGAATAGTGGATTTCATTACGCAATACAGGATTTAAATATATCTTATTACATATTTTAGTTAAAAGTAAACAAGTGCTTCGCTAGCACCCAATTTTTTATTGTCCTCTTATTCGACTTCATATCTTGAGTTTCTGTACTATTCTTAAAAGATAATCTCCTCAATCAAGAAAATTTTCTTTTCAGCTTGACTGAAATCTTAAAGATCATTTTATGTTATTAATTGTAAATAATCTGCGTTTTCTCAAAGGAAAATATTTTATTGAAAATATTGAATATTTTTAATCTATTTTATCTTTGCTAAATTCACATGTTTTAAGTTTTCTCTTTAGAGCTTTAGATATGTTCATCAACACATGCAATTTTCATTCAACATGCATACAAAAATGACCTAGACTCACTATGTCTCACAGTGACTGCTGAGATAAGACTGTTAAAAGTAGAAATTAATTATATCCAATTATTTGATATAAAAACGAGAAAATATTATATTAGATTTGTTCTAAAAAAAAACAACTGGCTTTTTTGAGAAAAATCCCAGTAAGTTAAGCCAGTAGGTCAATTGGTTTAAATCAGGCCAACACTGCTAGTAACAGAATAAAATCATAATGTAAAAAAACCCAATCCCAATGTAGGAATGTAAGAAAAACGAAGGTTTACTAAACCCAATAATCATAGAGCAAAGAAAATTAACAGCCAATCATTCATTAGCATACAGAACAAAGAGTAACTAATGGAGAAAATTGCTTATGATTATGTCATCATTGAGGCATGATGTAATTCTTAGTAAATCTTAACTAATGAAGCAATCTAAGTAGTAAAAGTGCACTTTTATCTTGAATCTGCCATTTTGACTATTTTTAAAAATAAGTCTTAAAAAAAGAAAAAAAGAAAGAAGACTAACTACTTATTTTTTTCTCCCCAGATAATTTTAGAAAAATTAGTTAGTCTGCCATGTAGATTTGTAGCTTATAAGAAAAGTTGGATTGATTAAAATTGTTTGTCACTTTACATATTAATTTATCATTTTTCTGAAGCTTTCCTTGTAACTTCTGCATAACTTGGATTTTGCATTTTTCAATAATGTGTGAAAATAAAGGAAACATTGGGAAAAAAATCAGCTTAAAAAAAAAAAAAAATGTGTCTTAAACCAAATAACCCTGTATAGTCCAGGCAATGGGGGATTTTACCTGGCAAAAATAATGGTAGTTCTGGAAATCGACTTACTTTGTTTTTTGGGTCGCTGAATCCGAATTTGTAATCAAGAACTAGCATTAATTTTGCCAGGTAAAATCCCCTATTGCCTGGACTTGCATAACTTAGTTCACGTAGCGCCGCAGTGCATGCTCAGAGGCAGCCCTCCCCCTCTCCGTTCATCCTACGTCATAATGTCATATATCCTATTTGTTGCAAATTTTGCCTACTTCCTGAATTTCTACATATTTTTTCCCCTAAAACAATAAAAAAATTAATTTAAAAACAACTATTTTTGGGGGGTTGCGGGGGGGGGATTTTGGGGGGAAGTTTAAAATTCGGATTCAGCGACCCCAAAAAACAAAGTGAGTCGAAATCCAGAACTAGCATTAATTTTGCCAGGTAAAATCCCCTATTGCCTGGACTTGCATAACTTAGTGCACGTAGCGCCACAGTGCATGCTCAGAGGGAGCCCTCCCCCTCACGTCATAATGTCATATATCCTATTTGTTGCAAATTTTTTCTACTTTCTGATTTTATAGATACTTTTCCCCTAAAACAATAAAAAAATTAATTTAAAAACAACTACTTTTTTGGGGTGTTTTGGGGTGGGGGAATTTTGAGGGGAAGTTAAAAATTCGGATTCAGCGACCCAAAAAACTTAAAGTAAACCTTTATAGGGAAGTTCGGAGGGGAGACGGTAGGGCTAATGTAAACGAAGTGAGTGGTTAAATGGAATTGCGCAACTTAGTCCACGCAGCACCGCGGCGCATGTTCTGAGGCAGATCCCCCTCCCCATTCATCCTACGTCATAATGTCATGTATCTTATTTGTTGCAAATTTTGTCTACTTTCTTTTTCTCCAAAACAATAAAAATATTGATTTTTTTAATAAAAACCTTTTGGGGGGTTACCAAAATTTGGGGGGGGGGGGGTTGCCGGGGGAAATTTTGGTTGGAAGATAAAAATTCGGATTCAGCGACCCCAAAAAAATATAGTAAGCTTTTTTTCTAGAACTACCATGAATTTTGCTAGGTAGAGTCCCTATACGGTCTATTGCCTGGACTAGTAATGAGTTAATAACCATTAAGCTAATGAAAAGAAGACTTTGCAATATGAGAATTATTGAAATATTTTGTAGGCAATAATTTGGATTTTTTTCCATGTAGAAGTTTCTTTGACCAGTTCTAACCATGAGTCAGGGTTCATAAATATCATGGTATTTTCGAAAATATAAAAAATATCCGACATTTTGATACATATCCGATATTTTCGATATATATCTGATATTTTCAAAATAGTCAACTTACTGCTGATAACAAATATTTTCAAGCATAATGCAAATTAGAAGCTAAAAAATGTTTAATTAAATTTTCATGGTAAGCGCAATAATCTTCTAAAAATGCATTTCTCTTTTCCTTTTTCCCTACTAAGACAAAAATTGAAGATCAACTAATTGACTTCAACTAATTGAAATTAAATTTGCAACACTTATATAAACTATAGAATTTCTATCGTATCAAATTTCAAGAAAGTTTTATATTTTATAAAGCAAAATATTAAATACAAAATAGCTTTTTTTTAATTGAAGAATTTTAACATAAATGCAAGCTTGTCTTATTTTTCATTTCGTAAACTGTTGTACAGTTTAGACAGAACTAAACCAAAATAAAAAAAGATTCTTCTTTAAGGAAGCTGTAATGTAAATGATTATCTAAATTACAGTTTATCTTCAAATGGCTTCAGAATTGTTTGACATACAGTGAAACTTCTCTGTGCGACCACCTCCATTAAGCGACCAACTCCCTGAACGACCATTTTTTCCATGGAACGAAATTTATTCCCATAGGCTCAATATTAATTTTACCTCAATTCAGAGACCATCCCAGTTGAACTCCCTCCATGAGCGACCCATTTCTTTGAAGATAATGAAACAAATTCATTTTTTTCTGGTCGCTTGAAGAAGGTTTTATTAGAAAAATCCGGAGAGCGCATTATTCATCACACTTCTAAACTATATTTCGATTTTTCTTTTATTCCGGTAACTTTTAAGTGTTTAAACGCCTGTGTGCCTATTTAGGCAATGAATTTAACTCAGATGACACATTCAGAATGACCGTCAATAAACTCCCCAGCCCTATTCTGTCTGGAAACTCTCAAAGAAATAGATAAATTAATGAAATCGTCATTATTTGTTCCCGTCCAAAAAAATGGCAATTATTTACTGAACTTCGAAAGGACTTAGAAATGAAAGTTATAAAAGATAAAACCATAAATCCAAAGTAAACGTCAATGTATTCATTTTTTAAACTCTTCAGTAATTAACTTATATACTTAACTTTTATTTTGATACTTAAATTTTTATATTTTTTCCTAATGTGAAAAATAATTTTAGTAACATTATTACCTTTTTTCAACAATTAAAATCAAGATTTAAACATGACCTCCATTAAGAGACCACCTCTTGGTGCGACCAATTCTTATTGGAACGGAACGTGGTCGCTTTAGGGAGGTTTTACTGTAATTATTAGTTATACATTTAAAAATAAAAGTTTCAAACATGAAGCTTGGAAAAGATATTTTTCTTCTTTGCCTAAAAAAACTCACTGTCAGAGACAAAATTTATTTTATCCACAGAATGACACTATCAATAGCACTTGAAAATTTCTTTCACACTTGTTTTGACTGAAGAAAATATAAAGATTATCTTGACCAGTGATATTTTGAAAATAAATATTAACTATACAAAATATCAAATATCTTTATTTTGAAAATAAATATCAAGAATTTGAAACTATCGAAAATATAGAAAAATCTTGATATTTTAAAAATAAATATTGGATATATATCAAGATATATATCATGATATATATCCATTGATATATATCGACGAAACCTGAATATATACAATTAAAACATTTTTCTACACAATTAACCCTTTGAGGGGCAAGTAATTGTGTTTGTGTAATGTCGAATTCACTCCGGAATCTTCAAAAAATTTCATTGCAAAATAAAGAAAAGCAATTTTCTGAGTTTCTTCCACCAAAGTTAGAAAAGTAAAATTTAATAAAATTTCTCCGGTGCGAATCTTCATTAATCATAGGTGGGATAAAATATATCCCATCGCCCCTCAAGGGGTTAACTGGTGTTGTGATTATTATAAATCGTATTTTAAATATATAAACATTTCTATCTCTTCTTAAGTTATATAAGAGTATATACAATGTTCCTTTACACCGGTAGTAATATCCAATGAATTCCCATATTATAAATACTTAAAAAGTTAATTATGTAGAAAATAGAAGTTAATAGTTCAAAAATAACAATATATCAAATAAAACTTTCTTTAATGTTTGAAAAGTGCTTTAAAGATTCAGACCGTTCGTTTTAAGATAAAATATCGTTTAAAGAAAGTATATTTAAATGGGGTTTTTTTTTAAATAATTTAATGCTTTGCATATAACAAGCACGGAGAAAAACGCACATTCTTCTAATGTTTGTGCAAAGAAAAAAAAACTAAAATTAAACATTGTATAATGAAACATTAAACAGAAAGTAAAGATAAAATTCGAGAATTCATTTTAATTAATCGGACGAGTTGGTCGAGAAAGCATTTAAATCACGTTTTATAGTTTCAGATCGTCCAAACCTCATTTAACGCACCCATTACACAGCTTACTAGGCGAATAATTCAGACCTTCTGACATTAATTGCTGAATTCAGCTAAATAATAGAGGCAGCGACGTTTTTAAAGTATAATAATTTTTTAAACATAATGCTTTGAAATATGGAATGAATCCTAGTTTCAGAAAAGAAATAAATTGCCCCATTGTACACTTTTACTCCATCTTTTTTAACATATTTACAAAGAAGGTTGTTACAAAATTTTTTCGTGTATATGTGTGTGTGTGCTTCCTGCTACATCCATCCAATTGATCTATTATTTGTTTATGATACGTCTTTTAATGGTTCAACATTATTTCGCTGGTTTTTTGTATCTTTTTGTCTTTAATAGGATACTGTATCAAAATTTGGTGGTTTTTCATATGTTTTATATGTATTAATCGTCCGCAGTGTGCTAGTGTATTAGTGGTATTGTGCATGATTTTGTATTACAAGTCATAGGTTCCATTTTTATTTTGTATAACGTGAGTGTTATGTATTGAAGCTAAATTTATGAATTTAATTTTAGTAACTGGAAATAGATGATGAATTGTAATTATATAATGGTTATATATATATAACCTTTAACTGATGTCACGCTGTCTCCCAGACCCCGCGAACCCCAACTGTAAACACTTTTACAGCTTTTTACTCTTCTGTACTGAAGTTAAATAATATGAATAAAATACATTTTTCATGCAATTTAATTCACATGCTCATAAGAGAAGTACAACGATATTGTTAGGGCGAAATTTAAGTAAATTCAACCATTTGAGATATTTTTTTTATTCATTTTATTCGAGGGGTGTGAGAGACCGGATCACATCAGTTGTGTGACAAATTTCAGTCACATCAGTTAAATGTTAATATAGGGGTGTCTGTTCTAATTGTTGACCAATAAGTGATTTCTAAACCATTAGTCTTAAAATGTCAATTACAAAATATATCAAATGTTCATACGAAATACATTTGCATCAAAATAATAAATTTCAAGGGGACAGTGGGCTTTAAAAACCAGGAAATTCGACTAAAAAATCGATCGTTTTTCATTGGATAATTATGAAAAAAATGCTCAAATTAACGTGATGCAAAAAGATTTTTACAATTCTGACGCTTCTTCGCAGATATATAAACATTTAGTTTTGTAAAAACTATATATATTTGTCCATTTCTATTTACTTAAAATGCTGATTTCTAAAATTTGAAAATTTCACAAATTTGTTACTTTGGAAACGTTCGATGCGCATTCCTATTTATTAGATTATTTTGAAATTCATATTCTATATCCTCTATATCAGGGGTTCTGAAAGTTTGGTACGCGTACCAGTACTGGTACTTGAAGCTCTTTTTGCTGGTACGCGTAAGTCCGATACTGTTACGTGAAATGAAATAAAAAATACAACAATAAATATGGATTGCTGGAATCCACATTCAAAAAGATTAACAGAATTTTGGTTAGTGAGAAAAGATTACTCTCTAATAACCGTAAAAGCTCCTGCTTGTTTTTAGCAAAAATTATCCTTTTTTAACCCTTAACCGGAAACGTACGTCTGTGACATATTTGCTTCTAGATATCTGCCCTTAATATTTTCTCTCTCCGTCATTCCAAACTTATTTTTATGCTGTTATATTAAAAAACTGGTCCTATTAATGCATTACTATTAAATATTAAATGTTTAAGTTCACTATTTGGTAAATTATTAAGTGTTCTGTTTATGCATGGGATTTTCACGTTTCCGGTTAAGTGCTTTCTATTCATTTGTTTATATGAAAATAAATACAGGAATAAACTAAACATCGAATCTGACTTGCGTCTAAAACTGAGATTCAAGCAGGACATGAGGAAGCTGTGTTTGATAAAGCAAACACAACCTTATCATTAGCAATGCAAGGGAATTAATAGTCACCCTAGTGTATATGAATAAATTTACACCAATATGTCATTAAGCATTGATATTTTCCAAAAAAGCACTGTATTTTGATAATGTACATATTAGTAAAATGTAATTATGATATTGCCTTTTTATTTGAATGTTAATATAAAGCAGAAAATGTAAGACACAATTTAAAAATGTAATTATACAATTAAATACAATAAAATCTGCTCAGACAGAAGCTTAAGACATGAAAAATATTCCGTTTATGCAGGTTTTTCTGCATTATCTTCGATTTTCTATTGGTGGTATGCGGAAGTATGAACTTCTATTTAGTGGTAGGTCGGTCTAAAAGTTTGGAAACCCCTGCTCTATATAATACTAAATAAATGTTAGCATAAAAAGTTGTATTTCAAGGGTATTTTAGTGTTGAAACTTATATGGGTAGGTGAGACCGGGGGAATGGCGACACCTTAAGGGAATTTAAATTTTTTCACCTCGAAAAAATGTTTATTTTTTAATAGTAAAAATTCTAAAGCTGAATCATGATCTTTAGTATCTGTATAAATTTAACCGTAATCATAACTGTAAAGTAAGCATTCATAAAAAAATATTTTTTAAACCTCTGCACAGTGGCGGGATTACCCAGGACACTGGGGTAATTCCGCCACTGTACCGGGGTAATGCCGCCACTCTTTAATGACCTAGTACATGCATCAAATGGATACTAGGAAACACACAACCTACTGAAAATAGTTAGAAATCAATGTAATTGAGTAGAATAATGGTTAAGCTTACAATTTACTTCATATTGCAAAAGTCACTCTGCTGAATCGGCTCCACTACATTAAAATGAGGCCATTTCTCACCCGATTTGCATGGCGGCGGCATTACCCCGAGAGGACAATATAGCGGAAATCCCCAAGCAAAGCCGAAAGAAGAACCGAACTTGTTCAACACATTGCATCAAAATGTCGGCGAATGCATGTAGATTACGGGTCATATTATCTTAAATACCTAATGTTACAATAAAAGGTGCTTATCTCTACTCATTTGAAGCTCCAAAATAATAAGCAACTAGATGAAAACTACATTTTTCACTAGAACAAACTAACGACGTACAGCAAAGTCACTCTCACTTTAGGCACTGTTTATATTGTTGGCCGCTATAGTGCAGGCACATTCACTATCTCAAACTGCCCTTAGTTTTTAAACTAGATGGGGTGGCGTCATAACCCGGGTTGGCGGCATTCCCCCGGTCTCCCCTATATATAGCTACTTTTATTTTTTTTAGAAGAAACAATTCATAATTATAGAAATATACTTTTCTGCTTATACATTCAGCAAACTTTTAATATTTATGCCAACGTCCATTGCAATATATGTGTCTCATAAATATAAATTGTCCAATTTTATGCAAAACAAATACGCATGGAATATTTTTAAAAACGTCAATTATCTGCTATTTTAAAAATTAAATAATTTAAACACGTTTTATTATTCAAACCAATTTTGAATATAACTATTTAAGCTTGCCATTAAAAAGTCTTCCAATTTTTAAATGAATCCATTTAAAATTGAAAAATTTGATTTTTAATCTCGACTGTCGCCTTAAGAAGTGGGAAATTTAAAATTTTATAGCTTTTCTACTTCAATCAGTCAACAGATATCATATAGAACACAATGTTACAAATCTTATGTTCATATTTTTTTTATTCAAATAAATATCATACACAATTTAGATTCTGAAATTTTAGAAACATGTTTAAAAAAGTATGTTAAAAAATTGAAGCTGAAAACTATTTAATTAAGTAATGTAGCTAAAAACTTGTTTTCATCATTTTCTTCATTTATTGAAAAAAAATGTTATACGTGTAGAAAGGTTTTAAATCATATTTTAATTCATAAAAATAATTTAACTAAACATATCATAAAAATCCTTTCATTTGTCTACAAAACAACTTTAGAGAATCTTAAAAGATCAAAATGTCATAGATGTACGCTGTATAACAATTCGTCGGAATGATAAAGTGCTTTCCACAAAGCACGTCAGTCTGACTTTCAATAGCCCCCCTGGGGTATACCTTCTTTAGGTATTCACGGGCTTCGCAACCCCGGGCACCTCAGCGATCTTTCTCTTTTCCCCTTATTTCTCTTGTCTTTCTTTCGTCTCTGTTTCACTCTCATTGTGGTTTCCTCTTCGGAGGTGGGGCAATTCTGTATGAGCCGATATCATCCTGTGTATAGACTCATAGAGAATTGTAAACCACCCACGTGTTTGCCATGCGTGGCGACCCGTGTCCTTGGAAAGGGGGATCCTGGCAGTTGAGGGCACCAACACACTGCTTTGGCCTCTGCTTCAGGTAGACGAGAGGTGCATATTGGTCCCGTATGCATCAATCGGCTCGTCAGTTGACTTGTCACTGGATGGGGATCAAGCGAGCGAGTACTTACTAGCCATCTCCTTAAGGGTGGAGACTGGCATAGGAGTGTCTTGTGACTGTATGGGCCCTGGTTAGCACTGGTGTACAAATGTGGATCCCCTTGTTGGGCTCGGTAGTGGGTGGTGCGGCCGGTGTCTAAATTCTTATATTTTTCAATTATGGACGGAAATGCTAATGTTCCTTCTATTTCTCTCCCATGTGGAGAGCAACAAAGTGTACAGTCTGTATTTACTCGTTTTTTATAATTAAACGCACTGATAGTCTCTCTGATAGCTGTTTCAAAAAAACTTCTCCATTTCTTATTGCAAAAACTTTCCAGTCTGTCTTGGAAGATGGTCATTCTCTCAAAAAACTGCAATCTGGGGACTTACTGGTTGAGGTTTCTTCAGCCAAGCAGTCTCAACTTCTGTCAAATTCCAATACTCTCGGTACTTTTTCTGTCTCTGTTACAGCACATCAAACTCTGAATACTTGCCATGGTGTAATATCTGAACCAGATCTTTTATTCTCCACAAAAGAAGAACTTCTATCTAATTTAAGCGATCAAAATATCATAGATGTTCGCCGTATCACTATTCGTCGAAATGGGCAAACACTTCCTACTAAAAACATTATTCTAACTTTCAATAGTCATATCTTACCTACTAGAATTAAAGCTGGCTATCTAAACTGCCCAGTCAGGCCTTATATCCCTAATCCTCTCCGTTGTTTTAAATGCCAGCGTTATGGCCATACCAATACTAACTGTCGTGGTACTGTCACCTGTACACGTTGTGCAGAAGTCGGCCATGACGGTAAAACTTGCGATAAACCAGAACGCTGTGCAAATTGTAAATGTGATCATACATCATATTCTCGTTCCTGTCCTAATTCGATCAGTGAAAAGGAAATTATTGCTGTTAAGATTACTCGGAAACTTTCGTACCCTGAAGCCCGTAAAGAAGTTGAATCTAGGACCCCGTCTGTTGGGGTTTCCTACTCTAGTATACTTAAAGCAGAATCAAAACCTGTAAGGCACATGAGCACCCAGACTGACACTTCCTTTCTTGAAAGTAATTCAACTAAAACACAATCAACCACCACTTGAAATAAAGAAACCCGTGATGTTTGTTGTGGTAGTAAATGCTATGCAACCCCATTATTAGAACGCTGGCAACCCTCCTCATAACCTGTTAAAATAGTATACCGAATCAATCAGTCTCAAAACTCCCCAAGTCAATCCAAAAAGTCATCTGAACTCCAGACTAAGATTAAGTCTACTACATCTGCAAAAATGTCACATAGACTTGATACTAGTCAAACTGACAAACCAAGCAAAAAAACTTGCGCTCAGAAAGAAACAAAGACAATCCGGTGTTCTTCACAGTGTTTCACTGTGAAGAAAAAGAACAAGAACGGGCTAAAATCATCTGTTACTAATGTAAAGAATCCGAAACAGTTGAAGAAATATGTTGATGAGGCAATGGAAATGGCATCTGATGACTCAAGTGTTGATGATGAAACTACAGTTTTTGAGGAATTTTTCCCTAAGTGATTTTACATTGTTTTTTACTCATCTGATTTTAAAACTTTTTTTATGTAGTGTTTGTGCATCTTTTTAAAGTTTGTGTATATTTTAAGTTATTACTTTATAACTCCACAGTTTTTAATCATACGCTTGTCTTTTTACTATGAACTATTGACTCTTTTAAATGATTTTATTTATGCATGTAACTGTTTTGATTAACTTTTTTGTTTTGCTCACCTTTCCTTAATTGTTTTTTTACTCAAATTTTTGAGTTATATAATTTTTCCATTCTGACCTTGTCTTGGCGCAGCATGTACCTAATGGGACATTGTGCCATAAAACCACACACAACCAACCTGACTTTCAATAGTCCTATTCTACCTACTATAATTACAGCAGCGTACCTAAGCTGTCCTCTCCGACCTTATATCCCAAATCGCCTCCGTTGTTTTAAATGTCAACGGTATGAACATACCAACACTTATCGTGGTTCTGTTAACTGCCCTCGTTGTGCAGAATTCAGGCACGAAGGTAAATCTTGTGAAAAATCTGAACGCCTCATAAACTGTAAGGGTGATCATCCCGCAAATCCCGTTCTTGTTCAAACTGGATCCGTGAAATAGAAATACTTGCTATTAAAATAACCCAAAGAATTTTCTATCCTGAAGCTCGTAAACTTGTTAAGTCCAGAACCCCGTTTCCCCCAGGGGGATACCTTTTTTAGGTATTCAGGTGCTTCGTAATTCCGGGCACCTGAGATCTTTCTCTTTTCCTTTACCTCTTATTTCTCTTGTCTTTCTTTCACTCTCGTTATGGTTTCCTCTTCGGAGGTGAGGGCAATTCTGCATAAGCTAATGTCATCCTGTTTATATAGGCTTGGAGATTATTGTAAACCACCAACGTATTTGCCGTGCGTGGCAACCCGTGTCCCTGGAAAGGGGGATCCTGGCAGTTGAGGGAAACCCACACACTGCTTTGGACTCTGCTTCAGGTATACAGGAGGTGCATATTGCTCCCGTATGCATCAATTGGCTGGTCATTTGACGTGTCGCTGGCTGGGATCAAGCGAGCGAGTACTTATTTGGCCATCTCGTTAAGGAGAGGAGACTGGCATAGGATTGTCTTGTGACCGTATGGACCCTGGTTAGCACTGGTGCACGAATATGCATCTCCTTGTTGGGCTTCGTAGTAGATGGTGCGGACGGTGTCTGAATTGAATTTTTTTCTAATGTGGATGGGAATACTTTACTTCCTTCTAAACCTCTACCATGTGGACAGAAACAAACTGTACAGTGAAAACTTTTCACTCTCTTCATTGTAATCAAACGTACTGATAGCCTGTTTGATAGTTCATGTAAGAAGACCTCACCTTTCCTTATTGCAAAAACATTTGTCTTTTTCGGTGATGGTCATAATCTCAAATAACTACAGTCTGGAGATTTATTGGTTGAGGTTTCTTCAGACAGCCAGTCAACACTTCTATCAAATTGCAATATTATAGGTCCATTTTCCGTCAATATTTCATCAAACCATAAATACAAGCCGTGGTGTAATATCCGAACCAGATCTTTTATTTTCTACGAAAGATGAACTTATACAAAATTTAAACGATCAAAATGTCATAGATGCACGACATATTGCACTCCGTTTGAATGGACAATTGCTTCCCACAAAGCACATCATTCTGACTTTCAATAGCCCTTCCTTACCAACAAGAATTAAAGCTGCTCACATGAATTGTCCTGTACCTCCTTACATTCCTATTCCTCTCCGTTGCTTTAAATGCCAGCGTTATGGCTACACTACTACTACCTATCGGGATTTCATTACCTGTGCAAGTTGTGCAGAAGTTGGCCACGACAATAAATCATGTGAAAATTCTGAACGCCGCATTAACTGCAAGGGTAATCATACAGCATACTCCCGTTCTTGTCAAAAATGAATACGAGAAATAGTAATCCTAATTATTAAAGTTTTTTGACATCTGGATGGGAACCCCATCTGGAGGTCACTTTGTATTGATATATTTAGGTATCGTTCATCTGACGAAACCCAATTCGTCTCGCTCCTCTGTCTGTCTGTCCGTCACAGAGCACTTTCTCAGAAACTATACATGTTGGAGACTTGACATTTTGCATACTTATAGCTGAACACCTCACATCAAACGACAAATCATAAAATTTTGAAAAAGTCGTACATTTAACCCTTTGGGCTCCCACATGCGTATTTTAAGCAATTTTTCTAACTGAGCCCCTTAGTAAATTGGAGATTTGAAATTTTGCATACTTATAGCAGAACACCTGAGGCCAGGCAACAAATCATGAAAAAGTCTTACGTTTAACCCTTTGAGCTACAACTTATGTATTTTAAGGAATTATTTCTAAGAGAGCCCTTAATTAAGTTGGAGACATGAATTTTTGCATACGACCTCAGACTTCTCGACTGAATACCTGAGACTACACGAGAAATCATAAAATTTTCAAAAAGTCTTATATTATTTACTCCTACGGACTGTAACTTGTGTATTTTAAGCAATTTTTCTGAACTCCGCCCTTTTCACCCGGGGAGCACTTTTCCAACTTTTGCCGACACCGCTTCGGACATTCTTTCATATTATGCACCATAGCCTTACATATTTTAGTTCCAATTTTTACCACCAGGGGCGCCTACTTATCCCGGGTGCTATGGGCCCAATCCCCTTCACTAATATATCTACGGATAGTATGTAATACGGAGTTTCGTTCGGATAGAGGTTTGTTTAGAAAAGAGTGCGCCCCTGGTTGCGAAATGTGGAACCAACAGATTTTTCAAAAGGATAAAGTGTTTTGAAAGGAATATTAAACGAAACCCTCTGTGCGATCTGTGATCACACTTACCCAATTATTTTACTTTTATTTTTTACTGTTTTAAGGACTAACTCTTAATTGTCTACACTTATCCGACTAAATCTGGAAGGGATACCTCATCGAGATTCCTTTATCATTACTCTTTGTATGTTTTATGGCAATGCTTTACCCTCACTTTTTATAAGATTTTGTTTTTCTTTTTGGCGCAGCATATCCCCAAAGGTATTTTGTGCCATAAAATCCAATACAACCAACCAACCTAGCTGTTAAAATAACTCGAAATCCCTCCTACCCTGAAGCCCGTAAAGTTGGTGAATCCAGGACTCCGTCAGTCGGAGTCTCATGCTCTAGTGTACTCAAACAATAATCAAAATCTGTAAGGCACATAAGCCCCCAGACCGAACCTTCCGTTCCACTAAATAGCTCACCTATGACAGTACCACTCAGCACCACAAAGATAAAAACTGTTTGACTGCTCTGGTTCTAAATGTTATGAGAGCTCAAAATTAGAACGTTGGCTACCATCCTCATAACCTGTGACAACAGTATACCAAACTACTCAGTCACAAAACCTTCAATTCAATACAAAAAGTCATCCTAACTCACGACTGAGAGTAAGGCTGTTAAATCTAAAAAAATCACAGAAACCTGATACTAGTCAAACTGTGAAACCAAGCAAAGAAACTTCAGCAAGAGAGAGCGTTCAGAAAGAGAGAAAGACAATCCGGGAACAAGAACAAGTGTCTAAATTCATCTGATACTAATATAAGGGATCCGAAGCAGCTGCAGAACTATGTGGATGAAGCAATGGAATCTGAGTCGTATGAATCAAATGCTGATGTAGAAAACACAATTTTCGAGGAAATTTTACCTTATTGATTTTTACATTGTTTTTTACTCATGTGATTTTTAAACCTGTTTTTATGTAGGGGAGACCCGGGTTATGCCGCCACCCCACCTAGTTTAAAAACTAAGGGCAGTTTGAGATAGTGAATGTGCCTGCACTATAGCGGCCAACAATATAAACAGTGCCTAAAGTGAGAGTGATTTTGCTGTACGTCGTTCTTTTGTTCTAGTGAAAAATGTAGTTTTCATCTAGTTGCTTGTTATTTTGGAGCTTCAAATGAGTAGAGATAAGCACCTTTTATTGTAACATTAGGTATTTAAGATAATATGACCCGTAATCTACATGTATTCGCCGACATTTTGATGCAATGTGTTGAACAAGTTCCATTCTTCTTTCGGCTTTGCTTGGGGATTTCCGCCACATTGTCCTCTCAGGGTAATGCCGCCGCCATGCAAATCGGGTGAGAAATGGCCTCATTTTAATGTAGTGGAGCCGATTCAGCAGAGTGACTTTTGCAATATGAAGTAAATTGTAAGCTTAACCATTATTCTGCTCAATTACATCGCTTTCTAACTATTTTCAGTAAGTTGTGTGTTTCCTAGTATCCATTTGATGCATGTACTAGGTCATTAAAGAGTGGCGACATTACCCCGGTACGGTGTCGGAATTACCCCAGTGTCCTGGGTAATCCCGCCATTGTGCAGAGGTTTAAAAAATATTTTTTTATGTATGCTTACTTTACAGTTTTGATTACGGTTAAATTTATACAGATACTAAAGATCATGATTCAGCTTTAGAATTTTTACTATTAAAAAATAAACATTTTTCGAGGTGAAAAAATTTAAACTCCCTTAAGGTGTCGCCATTCCCCCGGTCTCCCCTACTATTTGTACATTATTTTAAAGTTTGTGTTTATTGTAAGTTATTACTACATAACTCCACAGTTTCTGATTATAATACGCTTGTCTTTAACTATGAACTTTTGATTTTTTTAAATGGTTTAAATTATAGATGTTACTGTTTTCATTAACTTGTTTTTCTCAAATTTTTTGGTTATATATATTTTTTTCATTTTGACTTTGTCTAGGCGCAGCATGTCCATAAAGGGACTTTGCGCCATAAAACCCTATACATCCAACCAACTAGAACCCCGTCTTTCGGAGTTTCTTATTCTAGTTTACTCAGACAACAATCAAAATCCATAGGGCACATAAGCACCCACAGAGAATTTTCTTTTCCGCCATTTAGTTCAGCTATTACACAATCAAACAGCACTTCAAACAATGAAACCCGTGCTGTCTGTTGTGGTAGTAAATGCTATGCGACCCCAAAATTACAGCGTTGGTAGAACCAGTTATCATAGACTTACAACTTACTCAGTCACAGAAATCTCCAGTTGGAACCAAAAAGTCATCCGAATATCACAGTGAAACTAAAGCCGCTTCATCTCCAATACCGTTACACATCACAGCCCAGGTTATATTTCACACTTCGCCATCTTACTCTTACACTATGACAGTATTTGTTGCTTACACAAGATGGAATTAGATACAAAAATAATTTAAGTGTTATTTGTATCGGTAAATTATACTAATTGTCTATGAACTAATCCTACAACAACCTTACATACTTCTTGACTGTAGAACTTAGTCGAATACAGGATAAAATTTATATATATATTATACCTTTTTATATCATTTATATTTTAATTTTTATGTATGCAGTAGTAATCAATATTTTGACTATTTTTTTTAAATTTCAAGATCACTTTACTAGTCTGATAAAGAAGAGAAAACACTAAATATCTTTGCTATTAAAACAATTGGATATGAATATTTTTTTAAAGATAATATTATTTAAAATTTTATTATAATTTAAATAATTATTTATTATTATTTAAAAATTTATTGCAATTAGTAAGTAAAAGCTAAATAGTTTCAAAGCTAAACACTGTTATTACAAATGACAAAAATATTTCTTTCTATGACTAAAAGCATAAATATATATTAGTAATCTAAACAAACACGGAAAGCTTCGTTTTAGATGTAAAGAAAAAAAAAATCAAACTAAATGCGATTCTGCACGCTATCGAAACCATCATAAGCTGTTATTAGTGTTTATCTATAGGAATTAAGCCATTCTTTTACCGGTAATGCTTACTTTACGTGTTGAAATCCAGTAATACCTTCTGCTCATAAGGAATGCCCCATTATTAAGATTCCATAGTTCTTATTTTTTCAAACTTTTTTATTTTCGGTACTATTTTTTGAAGATCTTTCTTATTGTTGCTTTTACTCCTATGAAAGGTTTATTTGCCTAAATTTAAACTATAAAACGTATGTTCACATAATTTAAAAAGAATATCTCTTTTACTTAGGCATAGGGGAGACCGGGGGAATGGCGACACCTTAAGGGAATTTAAATTTTTTCTCCACAAAAAAATGTTTATTTTTTAATAGTAAAAATTCTGAAGCTGAATCCTGATCTTTAGTATCTGTATAAATTTAACCGTAATCATAACTGTAAAGTAAGCATACATAAAAAAATATTTTTTAAACATCTGCACAGTGGTGGGATTACCCAGGACACTGGGGTAATTCCGCCACTCTTTAATGACCTAGTACATGCATCAACTGGATACTAGGAAACACACAACCTACTGAAAATAGTTAGAAAGCAATGTAATTGAGAAGAACAATGGTTAAGCTTACAATTTTCTTCATATTGGAAAAGTCACTCTGCTGAATCGGCTCCACTACATTAAAATGAGGCCATTTCTCACCCGATTTGCATGGCCGCGGCATTACCCAGAGAGGACAATATGCCAGAAATCCCAGAACAAAGCCGAAAGAAGAACCGAACTTGTTCAACACATTGCATCAAAATGTCGGCGAATGCATGTAGATTACGGGTCATATTATCTTAAATACCTAATGTTACAATAAAAGGTGCTTATCTCTACTCATTTGAAGCTCCAAAATAATAAGCAACTAGATGAAAACTACATTTTTCACTAGAACAAACGAACGACGTACAGCAATGTCACTCTCACTTTAGGCACTGTTTATATTGTTGGCCGCTATAGTGCAGGCACACTCACTATCTCAAACTGCCCTTAGTTTTTAAACTAGGTGGGGTGGCGGCATAACACGGGTTGGCGGCATTCCCCCGGTCTCCCCTATTTATGAGATAAGTGTCGAGAGCCGTTTGCAAAAATTTATGGTAATTGAAGGTGTCATGTTTATATGAAAATTTAAAACTGATTTCTTCTAAAGAAAATTAGTCAAATTTAATATGAAAATTTATAATATATATTTAAATATATGAAAAGACATAAGAAAAAATGACATATGAAGCTATTTTGATATGTGATTAGGTGAATAACGTATATCATAACATATAACGTGCACTTTTAGATCAATAAATTTGATCGCAATTTACAGGTGGGGGTTATACTCCGGGTGTGAAATTTAAATAATTAAAACTGAGAAAGTTAACGCATAAGAATTAAGATTTATATGGATGTGCTAGAAAACGTTATTAAACAAACTAAAAACTAGTGATTTATTGAATTAACCATGTATGATTACAAACATTTTGTCTAGTTTAAGACATCCTAATTATTTATAAATGGCCTGTCTGAAAAGTATCCGACCTTTTGTCTGAAAACATACGTAAGTTACCTGACGGGATTGGTACCCTAATCCCCTTCAAGGTAGGTCCCTTGCGTCTGTATACATGTAGCACACCGTTTCTTCTACTCCCGGAAACACTTCTGGAAGGCTTTTTTTTGGAATGGTGTTCAACTCGGCCATCGCATTCTGTATATCTCATCTCTACTTTCAAAATTCGATCCTTTAAATGATGCCTTCAATTTCGGAAAAAACCAGAAATATCAAAGGCAGTTGGCGAACGACTGGAATAACATGTTTTGCCAAGATAGTCGAATCAGGTGCGATGGATGTGCTGGATAAATGATGCACCTTACGACACCTGCTGAATCTTGCGAATTGTTTCGATTTGAGAATCACCAGGCTTTGACGAAATGTGATGCAGTACCTTTGCTCATCCCGTTCAGCCATTTTGAGAGAAATTAAAATCCGACGAACACGTTTGACAGCACCTCACTCGGCGACCAGCAGACAACGACCAACGACTGGCTCACTGGAATTCCTCAAATTCAAGCATGTGATGTCTCCTTCCAATGTGCTTAGTTGTGCCACCTTAGAATCATTAATAAACGCGGAAAAAATAAAGTCTGATACATATAGGACAGACCTCTTATAACCTGATTAATTTCTCTTCAACTATGAGAAAGCATGTCGGCAATGAACTATGTTTTGTCGACGACTGACAGCGCCCATGTCTCGGACAAATAATCAGCATACACGGTACGGAGCGAATTCTGATTCAAAAAATGGCATAGCAAGTCGTAGGGGAGACCGGGGGAATTTAAATTTTTTCACCTCAATAAAATCATTATTTTTAATTAGTAAAAATTCTAAAGCTGAATCATACCTTTTTAGTATCTGTATAAATTTAACCGTAATCATAACTATAAAGTAACCACACGTAAAAAATTTTTCTTTTAACCTGTGTACAGTGGCGGGATTACCCAGGCTACTGGGTTAATTCCGCCATTGTCTCGAGGTATTGACGCCACTCTTTAATAAGTGAGTAAGTACATAAAATGGATACTAGGGAACACATAACCTACTAAAAATATTTAGTAAGCAATAATTTAGCAGAATAATGAATAATTACAATGTTTCTTAAGCTAGATTTATTAATGTGCTAAGCTTACAGTTTAACTCAAATTGAAAGAGTCAACCTTTGACATGGTGACGGCATTACCCCGAGAGGGCAATATAGCGGAAATCCCCCAGCAAAGCCGAAACAAGAACCAAAATTGTTCAACATATTACATCAAAAAGTCGGCGAATGCATGTTGATTACGGGTAATATTATCTTAAGTACCTCATGTTATAATAAGAGGTGTTTACCTCTACTCCTTTGAAGCTCCAAAATAAGAAGCAACTAGAAGAAAATTCAATTTTCTACTAGAACAAACGAACGACGTACAACAAAATCACTCTCACTCTAGGCATTGTTTTTATTATTGGCTGCTATAGTGCAGGCGCATTCACTATCTCAGACTGCCATTAGTTTTTAAACTTGGCGGGGAGGCGGCATAACCCCGAGTGGCGCCATTCCTCCGGTCTCCCCTACGGCGCTTCGGCTACGTAAAATCTTGTTGCTTATTAACCCTTAACTTCTGTGACAAAAAGTGTCGCGTAGTTACCGTGAGTGATCTGTCAGACCACTTGATCGAACGGTGCATAAAAGTGTATTAACTCAAAGGATACTGTTTGTATACTAAACTTTATGTACAGGACCACTATAAATGTAATTGACCTATTCAGAAATCTCTAGAGATAGTACTACAGCTCCAAACGAAATAAAACGTGTATCTATATTTAAATTGAAAGTTATAAGTTAAACTGAAGAATGAAAAAAGCATTGGTCTGTGAATCCGCTAACAAGCGGTGTAACTGTAAAGGCGGTAACCTTTTGCACTCCACACAAAATTTCAAACGCCTAACAGCAACTCCCCCCAGGGGGATACCTTCTTTAGGTATTCACGGGCTTCGCAACCCCGGGTTCATGAGCGATCTTTCTCTTTTCTTTTTCCTCTTAATCCTCTTGTCTTTCTTTCCTCTTTGTTTCACTCTCATTGTGGTTTCCTCTTAGGAGGTGAGGGCAATTCTGCATGATCCGATATCATCCTGCATATCGACGCATGGGGGAATTGTAAACCACCCACGTGTTTGCCGTGCGTGGCGACCCGTGTCCCTGGAAAGGGGGATCCTGGTAGTTGAGGGAAACCAACACACTGCTTTAGCCTCTGCTTCAGGTAGACGGGAGGTGCATATTGGTCCCGTATGCATCAATCGGCTGGTCAGCTGACTTGTCACTGGTTGGGGATCAAGTGAGCGAGTACTTACTAGCCATCTCGTTAAGGGTGGAGACTGGCATAGGAGTGCCTTGTGACCGTATGGACCCTGGTTAGCACTGGTGCACGAATGTGCTTGAATTTTTTCCCAATATGGATGGAAATACTTAACTTCCTTCAAATCCTCTCCCATGTGGAGAGCAACAAACTGTACAGAGCAATCTTTTCACTCGCTTCTTTGTAATCAAACGTACTGATAGCCTGCCCGATAGTTCATTTAAGAAAACTTCACCTTTCCTTATTGCAAAAACATTTCGGTCTGTTTTCGGTGATGGTCATAATCTCAAAAAACTGCAGTCTGGGGATTTATTGGTTGAGGTTACTTTAGCCAGCCAGTCAGAATTTCTATCAAATTGTAATACAAGAGGTCCATTCTCTGTTTCTGTTAAAGCACATCAAACCCTAAATACAAGCCGTGGTGTAATATCCGAACCAGATCTTTTATTTTCTACCAAGGATGAACTTTTACAAAATTTAAATGATCAAAATGTCATAGATGCACGACGTATTACACTCCGTCGGAATGGACAAGTGCTTCCCACAAAGCACATCATTCTGACTTTATAGCCCTACCTTACCAAAAAGAATTAAAGCTGGTTACCTTAATTGTCCTGTCCGTCCCTACATTCCTAATCCTCTACGTTGCTAGAATTGCCAGCGTTATGGCAACACTACTACAAACTGCCGGGGTTCCACCACCTGTGCACGTTGTGCTGAAGTTGGCCATAACAATAAATCATGTGAAAATCCTGAATGCTGCATAAATTGCAAGGGTAATCATACTGCATACTCCCGTTCTTGTCTTACCTGGATACGTGAAAAAGAAATCATTTCTGTTGAAGTAACTCAAAATCTCTCCTATCCTGAAGCCCGCAAAGTTGTTGAATCCAGGACTCCATCAGTCGGAGTCTTCTACTCTAGTCTACTCAAACAGCAACCAAAATCTGTAAGGCACATAAGCACCCAGACCGAACCTTCCGTTCCACTAAATAACTCACCTATGACAGTACCACTCAGCACCACAAAGATACAAACTCGTGATGTCTGCTGTGGTTCTAAATGTTATGCAACCCCATTATTAGAACGTTGGCTACCATCCTCAGAACCTGTTACTATAGTATATCAAACTAGTCAATCACAAAAACCTGCAGTTCAATCCAAAAAGTCATCCGACCCAGTTCAATCCAAAAAGTCATCCGACCCAGTTCAATCCAAAAAGTCATCCGACCCAGTTCAATCCAAAAAGTCATCCGAACCACTTCAATCAAAAAAGTCATCTGAACTCCAGACTGATACTAAGGCTGTTAAATCTAAAAAAGCATCACAGAAACCTGATACTACTCAAACAGTGAAACCAAGCAAAAAAATTTGCCTTCAGAAAGAGAGAAAAACAATCGGGGGCTCTTAACAGTGGAACACTGCGAAGAACAAGAACAGCTGTTTAAATCCGTCTGTCTCTAACTTAAATGACCCAAAACAACTGCAGCACTATGTTGATGAAGCAATGGAATCCGACTCTTATGAATCAAGTGGCGATGAAGGAAACACAGTTTTAGAGGAATTTTTACCTAATTGATTTTACATTGTTTTTTACTCATGTGATTTTAACCTTGTTTTCATGTAGTATTTGTACATCCTTTTAAACTTTGTGTATTTTAAGTTATTAATTTAATAACTCCACAGCTTTGAATTATAATACGCTTGACTTTTAACTATGAACCTTTGATTCTTTTAAACGGTTTTAGATATACATATTACTGTTTTCATTAATTTTTTTGTTTTTATTACCGTTTTGTTATTCTTCTTTTAATCGTTTTTTTGGATATATACATTTTTACATTTTGACTTTGTCTTGGCGCAGCATGTCCCTACTGGGACTTTGCGCCATAAAACCCCATACAACCAACCAACCAACCAACCTAACAGCAACTCCACGCCATTCTTACCTATTTGAAATAATAAGTGGTGAACACCCTAAAAAGTATGTTTTGTTTTATGTTCATTTGCTGCTTACCGTATGGGTGTCAGTTGATTTGTAGCTAAAGTTAGTATGTCACCGTCTAGGTGCCAGTGGAGCGCAAAAGGTGAACCCATTTATGCCGTGCGTCCCATTTTTGGGACATCTCGAATTTTAACAATTTTTTATATTCTTCTTTTTTACAGCCTGAAAATTGTATGAAGAAATTGTTCATAAATATCTTTATCTATTACTGAGAGATGACAGCATAAGATGGATATTTATTTGCTTAAATGAAGGACTTTTTTCGGTGTTTATTGGTTTTTCATGATAGCGAAATGTAAAAAGTAAGTTTTTTTTGTATTTTTTGTATCAAGGATTCAAATAAATAAGTCGTAATCTTAGCTTGTAGACTTCTTTGAAGTGCGTATTTTTTTAAATTGCGAAATTATATGTTCAAGCCTATTTTTTATTCATGTTTGTAGCGTACAAAATATTGGGCGCAAGGCGCAAATGGGTACCTATTTCTATTAGCCAGTTAGGGGACAGTTATTTCTGTAAAGTCCTTTTCAAGATGATTTTGAAATAAACTGTTTTCTAGCCTCAAATACGATTATTCTTAATTTATTATTAATAATAATTATAAAGTCAATAGTCTCTCTAAAGAAAGAAATATATTTTTAATAATTAATAAAACTACTAATTATAGTATGTAATATACAATTTAAAAGCTTAATTTATATAAATTTAGACAAAACATATAATTATGCATTTTCCACATATGGATATTCCCATATTCAGTAGGTTTATATTTTATCAAATAAATACAAAAATCTTTTAGCGTAATTTTTTTAGTATTTTTCTAGTTCATTTTGCAACATTGTAAAGTGATTTTAACAAATTTGAGGAAAAAAAATTCAGGCATAAATGTGTTAAACCACTTGTTGTAGAAAATTAACAGCGGGACTATAAACAAAATCGCGGCTCAAAACTAATTCCCATTGGATAGACCTTACAGATGGTAAGGTTTTTGCTCTGGGAGGTAGGCTTGGCAATATCTCATATCACCCCTTTACGTTTTGTTTTTTTTTTCAAGTCATACAGATTATCATATTTTCATATGTTCCATATAGTATTTTCTATTATACATATCTCATGATAGTTTTTTTGGAGCGCAGAAAGTGCGTTTAATATGGCGAATTTAACTAATAATAGAAAGAAAATTCTAACGAAATTCTAATAATTTATCTTTTTATTTTCTCTGCTTTAAATGAACAAGTCTGATCACATCTGGTTGAGAATATAAGATGAATATGTAGATAATGAAAGATTTTATGAAATACATAAAATGCTACAAAAATCCCAATCAAAATAAAATTTCTTACAAGAATTTTATTTATTAATTAAAAGCAAAACATTTTACTATCCCTCATGAGACAGTTTTAAATCCAATGTGTTTCAGTTAAGTAAAGCTTTAACTTTCATAACTTATATATCAGAAATTGTGAGTATTGAGTATTTTAAGAAAATCAAATATACTTTTAAAGTATTATTTAATGTATTCCATTTTCCATCAATTAAATCAATATTAACTCTTTTCAGTTACTTCCTAAAGAGTTGCATGTATCTTTTCGAATATTGGATAAACTGTGGTAAATTTTGCTTTAATTATTGAACGCTAAGAATCGATACCATCATATTCGTTATTCATCGACGTATTTTATATCGCATATTGACTGCAATAGAAATATGTAAATATATCATATTCACAATATGTATAGATTCATTGAAATAATGCAAAACTGTATTTAGGATGTACTAGTTTCATTTAAAGAAAAATAAGATACAAATCCCTATAATTATTATACTTTTAATTTATAAATGTTACTAAAAGTAGATTATATAACAATTATTTTACACTCTGTTTAAATTTTTGTATTTATATCGTTCATATTCTGATGGATATAACATAGATCAAGCAAATTACATGATCTAACAAGGGGACCGCCAAACATGGTGCTCATCGATTTTGATGAATTTAAGGTCAGTCGTAGAGTTTTTATTTCTAATTATTCTGGTGGAAGAATTTCTTCAAATGGAGTTATGGGCCTCAGATTTTGATAAATTGGGGGTGAAAGTTCCACATTGATTTGCAATACCCATTATGTTGCTCAACGAGGAAATCACGCCGTGAATGCAGTGTGCATCCACCAGTGCATCCACCAGTCCGAGGACTCGATATCGATGCTACCTCATGAATTTTTTTCTATATTAAATTTATATTTTGACACTTTACAACTTTTAAGCATGGTTAGGAACTGCTTCAACTTTCAATATTTTTTTTTTAATTTTCCTCAAAAATACACTGCTCAAAACAATTAAAGGATATTGCAGTTTTAGGTGGATTTTGTATCTGGTAAACTGTTTAGCTGATTGATACATGGTCGACAGACATAGTAGGTTATATGAGAATAAATTACACATGTTTGGCAGAAAAAAATGCATTTTATTGCGCATTTGTGTACTAAAGGAAAAAAACACAATTTGTGCATATGAGAAAAAAAGAATAAGAAAAGGTGTTTTCTTCAAAGAACATCATTTTCAGTAGGGGGTATGGTTTCCACGGGCGGCCAGCAACGTTGAACACCTTTGAGGCATGGACTCAATGAGGCTATTAATGACGAGTTGGGGTATTCTGCCCCACTCTTCCAGAAGAGCTCTTTCCAGTTCTTGGAGAGTTTGTGGGGGTTGTTGGCGGCCAGAAACTCGTCTTCCTAGAGCGTCCCAAACGTGCTCGATTGGATTCATGTCTGGAGAACACGCTGGCCATTCCATTCGAACGATTCCTTCCTCCAAAAGGAAATCCTCCACCAGGTTTGCACGATGTGGCCTGCAGTTATCGTCCATTAAAATAAAGTTATCTCCGATTGCTGCAGCGTAAGGGACTACAATAGGCCTGAGGATCTCATCCCTATATCGGCGACCAGTCAGAGCTCCATCTCGAATGATGTAGAGGTCAGTGCGCCCGTCAATGGAGATGCCACCATACACCAACACTCCTCCACCGCCAAATCTGACACTTTCGTGCACGAGTGCAGGATTATTCCTACTGCCACGGTCCCTCCAGATGAAAATACGCCTATTATCCGGATGCACAGAAAAACGGGACTCGTCAGAAAACAGAATATTGCTCCATTCATTTCTCCTCCAGTTGACATGCTCGGTTGCCCACTCCCTGCGGTCGCGACGATGCCTTGATGTTAATCTAACACATACCATCGGTCGGCGAGCATACAGACCTACAGCATGGAGCCGGTTTCGGACAGTCTGAGTTGAAATCGTGGTGCCTGTAGCCGAGCGAAGGTGTTGTTGGAGAAGAGTAGCGTTCATGGTTCGGTGTCTCCGAGCTGTTAACGCTAAATACCGATCTTCATTGGGCGTTGTTGCCCGTCTACGACCTTGCCCTGGTCTTCGGCCTGCACATCTACTCTCCAAAAAACGGTTCCAGATCCTGGAAATGACACTTTGTGACACTCCAATGGCTTGCGCTACTTCGGCTTGAGTTTGGCCCCCTTCTAACCTACCAACAATTCTCAAAGCTTCTGAATCTGTCAAATGACTTCGCTGAGACATCGTAGTCATCGAAACAAAGCAATCACTGAATGCCGATCATCCTTGTCTTCATTCTCTTTTATACAGTTGAAAGTCAAATTTCATTCGCTGCCGCTGAAGCGACGTTTTTGACGTCGAACTGAAAATTTGCATACTCCACAGTTTGAAAGCCAGAAAAATTCGCATTTGCGATTCTCTTCTTCTATTTTCGGCAAAAAAATTCGTTTATATCTTTATTTTATATAAAACTTCAAATATCCTTTAATTGTTTTGAGCAGTGTCTATAATTACGTTTGATTTTTTCTTAATCAAAATTTATAGTCAGTCACAAAAATCTACATACACTCATAAAATTAAAACTATCTAACACAATAGTTTTGAAAAAAAAACTTTATTTTAGTAAACATTTCAGATATTAACTGATGTACATTAAAGAAAATTGAAAAAATACTCATTAGAATTTAGCGGCATTGTAGAAAAATCTGTATTATATAGTCACAAAAGTCTAAGTACAAATACTGTACAGGGGAAAGTAGGGTAATGACGCTCAGAAGGGTAATCCCCCTCACCAAATATCTCTAAACAGAATAGAATTGAAAACGTGCGATCGGTACCAGCACTTCATCCTAAGTTCCCAGATAGGATATAGTGCCCGTCGGGAGGAAAGCATTTTTGGTTTTCTCGTTATTAGTTTGAAGTTGTTTTAGAATAAAATTCTACAACATCTAACTTGAAGGTAAATGTACACTCTTATTTTCAAATGTTAATTTACTCATTACTTCTAAAAATATATACATTTAACTGTACGATCCTACTTTTATTTATTTTTGTAATGATTTGTTACGCCAACTATAAATAACTCCGACTTAAATGTTGTATTTAAATTTAGACTGCAATTACCCTACCATGTCGGGCATTACCGCTCAATCCATTGTTATTTAAATAGAACGATAAAAAATTTTCAAATACTTTTATGCAGATTAGTTGATTGCAAACTTTTCTTTCTGCTTTGGAGTTATACTTCATTCATTAAATATTGAATTTTTGTGTAAATTTGACTAACTATTCATTTTTTCCCTTAAGTGAGCATCATTCCCCTACTTCGTTTATGCATAACTAAGGGTTTAAAATTGAAAATTAGTACTTTGTGTAATCCCTTGGAATCTATAACTGCATGCATACTTTTTGGCATTCACAAAACAAGATTTGTCGTCGTATCGGAAGTAATCTCCGACCATGCACGTTTTATTGCAATCTTCAAGGTTTCTTTACTTGTAATTGTTTGTTGTTGAATTCGACGATCAATTTCATTCCGTATGTGTTCAATTGGGTTTAAGGTGTCTCGGGACTCTTAAAGCTTCAAAATTTTCGAAATTTCAACTTCTTTAGATTTTAAACTCCTATCTTTTCTGAACATGTTGATATAATTGATTTCGTGAAATTGCCATTAGATCAGAAGTTACGGCTTTTAGAATTATACCCGCTTAATAGCTGAAGCGGCGTTTCTGAATATTTGAAGTCATTTTTCTACAAATGATATTTTTGGCCATAACGCACACAATATCTCAAGCAATCTTCAAAATATATATTTCATGTTAGTCTGTATAAACTGAACCTAAAGTTTCCTTTTTATTGTTCGAAAAAATATTTTTTGGTGATTATACTCTTGAAACTTTCAAAATTTTGTATTAGCTAAATACAACTTTGTATTAAAAAAAATAGAAATGATTTAATTACAAATTTATTTAGATTCAGGGTAATTATTATAATCTAAAGTATAATTAGGCATCAAAATTCGCATTCTGGTTGCAATATGCATTTTGTAATTCTGCGCGTAAGATGTTACACCATTTTGCCGCTCGTCAAATATCTGACAGTTTGGAGCACCCTATAATCTTAATTCTGCATCTTGCAATTTTTAAATACATGAAATGAAAGAACATACTTATATCTATCATCGTAATAAAAATTGTTTCTTTAAAAGCATATATATTTTAAGATATTAAATGGAAAATGGTATTTTTTTTCATTTTTTTTTCAATTTTAGGAGTCCTGAGATCCCTTAACCCTTTCAGGGGCAAACTACTTCTGATGCTAAAATGTTA
Source organism: Maratus speciosus (assembly GCA_963932465.1). Classification (NCBI taxonomy): domain Eukaryota; kingdom Metazoa; phylum Arthropoda; class Arachnida; order Araneae; family Salticidae; genus Maratus; species Maratus speciosus. The sequence goes on from OZ010787.1 coordinate 640,528,759, forward strand.
AAATGATTGACTGACACCAGGATTTAAAAGAAAATTTATATAAAATTAAGTAAAAGCCGTTCTTTGACTATGTAATATAAAGTAGAATTTAGTTTTAAAACTCTGGTGCCAATGTGGCATTTGGGAATTAAAATTAAGTGGTGTATATAATATACCGGCGCCCTTCAAGGGGTTAAGTCTGGGCCCCCAGGGCGAGACTTTCTTTAGGTATTCTCTGGCTTCGCAACCCCGAGCATCTGTGTGATCTTCCTCCTTTCCTTTTTCTCTTATTTATCTTGTCTTTCTTTCCTCTTTGTTTCACTGTCGTTGTGGTTTCTTCTTCGGAGGTGAAGGCAATTCTGCATAAGTCGATATCATCCTGTTTATATATACTTAAAGTAGTTTTCAAATTATGCTTAAAAACCACAAAATGATGGTTTAAGGGGCGGACTATGATAGGAGTGACTAGATATTTTGTAATTTATTATGCTATCCTGTAATCTAGCAGTCTTCAATGACTGCTTGAGTGGCGCTGAAAATGCCTAGATCAAGAAGGGATCTCTCTCGGTCAACAATCTCCACCAGGGACTACATTCTTTATACATTCACGGGCTTCGCAACTCCGGGCATCTGGGAGATATTTCACTTTTCCTCTTATTTCCCTTGTCTTTCTTTCCTCTTCGTTTCACTCTCATTGTAGTTTCTTCTTCGGAGGTGAGGGCAATTCTATATGAGCCGATATCATCCTGTCTATATCGACTCATGGCGAATTGTAAACCACCCACGTGTTTGCCATGAGCAGCGACCCGTGTCCCTGGAAAAGGGAGATCCTGGCAGTAGAGGCAAACCAACACACTGCTTTGGCCTCTGCTTCAGATAGAAGGGAGGTGCACATTGGTACCATATGCATCAATGGGCTGGTCAGCTCACTTCTGTCACTGCCTAAGGAATCAAGCGAACAATCATTTACTAGCCCTCTTGTTAACGTTGGAGACTGATACAGGATTCTATTGTGACCGTATGGGCCCTGGTTAGCACAGGTGCATGAATATTAATGCCCTTGTTGTTCTTGGTAGTGGATGGTGCGGCCGGGGTCTGAATTATTATTTTTTCTAATATGGATGGTCCCCCAGGGGAATACCTTCTTTAGGTATTTACGGGTTTCGCGACCCCGGGTTCCCGAGCGATCTTTCTCCTTTCCTGTTTTCTTCTCTTTTTAGTTGTCTATCCTTTTTTCTTTGTTTCACACTTTTTAATCTTCTTTTTTCAGTTTCTTATCCATCTTTGTTCTTGTTCATGTTTTTTACTGACCATTTTGTTCAAATTGTTATTTGTTTTACTAACATTGTTCTTGTTCTTTTGTTTAAAAAAAAAAAAGGAAAAAAAGTTTAAAATATTGAAAAAAGACAAAAAATACACCTTGTTTCTAAGTTCTCACCCACATCACTTTTTCTTTTTTACAATAGTGGATTTTTTTATTTTCACGTGAGACACTCTGGGTGTTGAGGTTTTTTAATCTCATCGCCTCGTTTCTACCTCTTTAGGCTGATCTCGAGTCCCAGAGTGCAGGGCATCTCCGAATTCCGGTTCCGTGATCGGTGGACGCCGTACTTGTATGGCGGTGGTTAGGAATGCACTGGGCGACTGGTGTCCTTTCGACGTAAGGGCGTTGTAGGTTGGACAGAGCTGTAAAGGCTTACCTACGACAACCGAGTTCCACTGTCAAAGAACTAGAGTTTGGAGATGCTATCGAGTTTAATCCAACGTTCGAAAAACGTGGAAGTTTGTTGATAGTTTTCACCCTTTTGAGACCTGCGCCTAAAGTAACGGTAAGAAGAAGGGTCGGTGACCAGGCCCGATGCCTGGCGTTTCTTCACTCCTTTCTAAATATGGCTACAATCTCAGGAAATAAATCATGCGAAGTGGAAGCCCCACACCCAAAAGAGAGTACATGCGAAGTGGAAGCCCCACAACCAAAAGAGAGTACAAATGCGTTGAGTTCTTGCTCAAAAGCTGGTTCTGACCAGGGCCAAAAAAATTCTTGGGGTGATAGAGTTAAGGATTCTTCTTCCAATACGGAATGTAAGAATGTCAACTCTAATTTATGTAATGTTGAAGAGAGATTTTTTGTAGTGAAACGAGTAGAAGGGAGTTTTGACAAAACATCCCCCTTCCTAATTAATAAATCTATCCAAGGTTTGGTTGGTGAACCAAAAACAATAAAAAAACTCCGGACAGGTGAACTATTAATTGAAGTAAGCAATAGTCGACAAGCAGCCAACTTAAAAAAACGTACTCATTTTGCAAACATTGCAGTCTCCATATCTAAACATAGAACTTTAAACACATCTCGAGGTGTGATCTCTGAATCTGACCTCTTGCATGTCACTGAAGATGAAGTTGTAGAGAATTTAAAAGAACAAAATGTCATTGAAGAATAAAAATCTAGGCTAGAAGAATAAAAATCTACCGTCGAGACGAGCAAATACCAGCTAATCAAATACAAATTCCTACCAAGCACATTATTCTCACATTCAACTCACCAAACCTACCCAAATCAATAAAAGCCGGATATTTGTCATGTTCTGTAAGGCCTTACATCCCAAACCCACTGCGTTGTTTTAAATGTGAACGCTTTGGGCATTCAAAAACCTCATGCCGTGGTAAAATCACCTGTGGTCGGTGCAGTGCAGTAGGCCACGAAAGTGAACACTGCAATGCCCAACCATGTTGTGTAAATTGTAAAAAAGACCACCCATCTTATGCTAAATCATGTGAACAATGGAAAATAGAAAAAGAAATACAAACAATACGCACTAAAGAAAATATATCATACCCTGAAGCCAGAAAAATAGTAGAATCCAGGACACCCAAAGTTGGTGTATCATATGCTGCAGCCCTATCAAAAACCGCCCAAAAAACTCATAAAACTATTGCAACACAAACCGAATTCCCCACTGGAACTAATTGCCAACCTATTCAAAAACAACACAACCTGTCTAATAATTCTGATAAGACAAGCAGATCAACGCAGTCTGCTGCTCCTAAGTCACCTAAATCTGTTGCTCCTAACTTGCCTAGTTCTGTTCCTCCTAAATCATCAACAAATCCTACTTTAAAATCATCACAGTCTCTTATTTCTAAACTTCCACTTCATAAAAGAGGTTCTCAAAATACAACTAAAACACCATCCGTGAAACCAAACCGTAAATCTGATGCAGAAAAATTTAACCTACCAATAATTAAAGCCACAGTCTCATCTGAAAATACACCCAAGAAGAAAAAGAGTAAAAGATTTAAAATGAAACACAATCAAAACAGAACGATAAAATGGAAGAGGATGATGCCCTTGCTCTTCACCCAGAACCGGATGAACAATTTAACGATGGAGATAGTATGTCTACTATCTCTGATTAATATAACGCAGATAATTTTCATCTAGGAAAAAATAGTAAAATCGATCATGACTAATATTATTTCATGGAACTGTCGAGGCTTTCATAATAAATATGACGAAATTCGAAGTATTCTTCATGACCATCAACCACTATGTTTAGCTTTACAAGAAACCCATCTTAAAAATAATGACAAAGCTAAATTGCGCACCTTCGCCACATACAGAAAAGATTTTACAGGTAGTGTTAGGGCCACTGGTGGAGTGGCTCTTTTCATCTCTCGCAATTTATTCAGTACCAAATTATTCAGTCAGCACTACTTGATGATCTCCTTCTTCAACTCCCAACTCCTTTCATCATCGTTGGGGATTTTAATGCTCATAGCCAACTGTGGGGGAATTCTGACACTAATCAACGTGGTAATATCATCGAAAAATTAATTTCAGACAATGGCTTATGCCTACTCAATAATGGTGATCATACATATTTTCATGAACCGACACGCACCTTTCATGCCATAGATCTCACTATCTGTTCTCCATCTATCTATCCGTATTGGAATTTCTGGATTTCAAGTGACCTGCACGGCAGTGACCATTTTCCCACTTTCATTTCACAGACCACTCCTGACAGGGATTCTAATCATTATTTTAAACGCTATAACTATGACAGAGCCAATTGGCCAACTTTCACAAATCATGCTAAAATCACAAATCATATGGTAGAAGGTGACATAGACGATGCAGTTGATAATATCACCCAGTGTATTATCAATGCTGCAGATATTAGCATCCCTAACTCATCATCTAGAATGAGACATCGGAAGCCATGGTGGAACAGTGACTGTCAAGCTGCAAAAAAAAATCAACAGAAAGCCTGGGGCATCTTTCGGCGTTATCCCAATAACACTAACTATCTTGCCTACAAAAAAGCAAAGGCTGAAGCTAGAAGAGTGCGCCGTAAAAGCCAACGTGAATCCTGGATTCAATATGTATCTAATATTAACACAAATACCTCTAGTAAAGTCCTCTGGAAAAAAGTAAAAAATTGTATGGGTCTTTATCCTGAAAACCACATCACAATCTTAAATCATAACGGACAAACAATAGCTTCTCCTAAGAATATTGCTGAAACCATAGCAAATACATTTGCATCTAACTCTGCCTCTGAATCATACCCGAAACCTTTTTTTATCATACAAAAGACAAACAGAAACTACCCAACTCAATTTTAATTCCCGTAACTCTTATGACTATAATCTCCCTTTTACTCTCTCAGAGCTCATAAAATGTTTGCAAAATAGCCATCTATCAGCTCCAGGTCACGATGGCATCACCTATACCATGCTTAAACATCTCTGCACAATCTCGCTCAATAATTTACTTGCATTTTACAACAGAATTTGGATAGAACAGGTCTTTCCTCAAGCCTGGTGTAACTCTATTATCATTCCTTTTCCTAAACCAGGGAAAGATGCTAGCAATCCCAATAATTATAGGCCAATCGCACTCTCTAGCAGTCTTTGCAAATTACTTGAAAAAATGATCAATTGTCGTCTTGTGCATATTTTAGAAAATAACAATTGCCTTGCTGCGTTTCAAAGTGGGTTTCGACGAGGTAGGTCAACTATCGATAACCTGATCAATCTTGAAAATCGCATACGGACAGCCTTTCTAAAACGCAACCATTTGGTGTCAGTATTTTTTGACATGGCAAAAGCCTACGACAGAACATGGCGATACGGGATCCTTCGTGATCTTTTTAACCTAGGCTTTCGCGGGAATCTCCCTATTTTTATTAAGAACTTCCTCGCCATTCGATTTTTTCAAGTCCGAATCGGTGGGGTACTCTCTAGGTTTTATGTACAAGAAGAGGGTGTACCCCAGGGCAGTGTCCTGAGTGTCACCCTCTTTGCTATAAATATAAATGACATTCTTAGTCAATTGCCCCCTTCTGTGAAAGGTGATTTATATGTTGACGACTTCCGAATTATGTGTATGGGACAGGATATTCGTTTTATTGAAAGACAGTTGCAAATTGCAATCACCCATATTCTTAATTGGACTAATAAGAATGGATTTATAATTTCTCATGACAAAACTTCTTGTGTTCACTTCTGTAGACGTAGGGATCTGCATCCAGATCCTGAAATTTTTATTGGACCAACTCAAATTCCTGTTGTGGACAGTGTTCGTTTTCTCGGCCTCCAATTTGATAGTAAGCTAACCTTTTTACCACATATTTTACAATTACGCACAAAATGTGAAAAATCGCTTAACCTACTAAAGGTGCTTTCAAATACTTCCTGGGGAGCAGACCGTACTTCTCTTCTTAAAATCTATCGAGCCGTCATCCGTTCCAAAATTGACTATGCCTGCCAGGTCTATGGTTCCGCACGTAATTCTGTTCTTAAAAAACTTGACACTGTGCACCATAGCGCACTCCGTGTTTGCTCTGGTGCATTTCGTACCTCTCCAGTTTTAAGCCTTTATGTTGTCTGCAATGAACCAGCATTACACCACATTCGTGAAAAACTTTCTTTAGAACTTTATTACCGTATCCTTTCACATCCAGGCCATCCTCTTCATTCATACATTCTAAATACAGACAACGATATGCTTTATCAGCATCGGCCATCTTGCATCCCACCTTTTGGTGTCAGAATTAGGAACATTACTGAAAATAGCCCACTGAGTAGTATCGAGGTAAGTCCATGTCCATTGCATGTACTCCCTCCTTGGAGACCTCCTAGTATTACATCGCTCCATCCTTTTAAAGGATACGATAAAAACACCTTAGCTCCTGTTGTTTTTCAACAGATATTTGCTGCACACAGATCAAACTTTAATGATTACACTGACATTTACACAGATGGCTCTAAAAGTGGAGATACTGTTGGGTGTGGGATATTTTGTGAAAACAACTCTTTAAGCTATCGCCTTCATTCATCTACTTCTGTCTTTACAGCCGAACTGATTGCAATAGAGAGAGCCATGTTCTACATCTCTCATCATCATAGCTCATCCTTCATCATTTATACCGACTCAAATAGCTCTATTGACGCAATTAAATCATTTAAAAAGCATCCTTATGTTTCATTGATCCTTGATTTTTATAATAAATTGTAAAGACGTGGCTATAACATTTTATTTTGCTGGGTACCTGGACACATGGGTATTCCTGGTAATGAGAAAGCGGATGAGGCGGCGAAACGTGCCCTTAATCCGTTGTGCCATAAAGTTCCATTCTCAGACGTAAAACTACTTATCAAACGCTTTATTCATTGTAAATGGCAAGAAAGTTGGAATTTAGAATGCAATAATAAACTGCACCACATCAAACCTACCATCATGACCTGGCCTCCGTGTTATCCAAGGAAAAACGATGTTCTTCTGACCCGTCTGAGAATTGGACATTCTAGAATCACTCATAAAAATCTTTTACTTCGGGAGGATGCTCCCATGTGTCCACATTGCCATTTTGATTACCTGACCATTCATCATGTTTTAACTGACTGTCCGGGTCTCCGGCACTTATACAGAATCTATTTTAATTCATCATCCCCAATCTTGACAAACCTCATTGGGGAAACACCTCATGGGGCACTCTTCACTTTTTTAAAACATGCTGGATTTTACTTTGAAATATGATTTCTGCATCTTTGTTTGGTTTAAAAACAACTTGAATTGTTCTTTTAATTTTTTCTGACATCTGGATGGGATCCCCATCCAGATTGCACTTCTGCACTTTTTACCTAAAATCTTTTATAGTGCGTTTGTTTAGTTTTTAATTTTCTTCCTTATCTACACTATTCTGACTACATCTGGATGGGACCCCCATCCAGATTGCTTTTCTGATGCTCTTTATTTTTATGCTTTTAGTCTATTCTTGTTTGGCGCAGCATGTCCCTTATGGGATTTTGTGCCATTAAACAATATACAACCAACCAACCAATCTAATATGGATGGAAAAAATTTATTTCCTTCTATTTCTCTCCCATGTGGGGAGCAACAAATTGTACAGCCTGATGCTTTTACTAGATTCTTTGACATAAAGCGCTCTGACTGCCTATCTGATGGTTGTTCAAAATGAACGTCACCTTTCCTTATTGCCAAAACATATCAGTCTGATTTAGGTTATGGTCATTCTCTCAAAAAATTGCAGACTGGGGATTTATTGGTTGAGCAGGCGGTCGCAACTTCTATCAAATTATAATATAATAGGTTATTTTTCTTTTCTCTTAATACGAGCCTTACTATAATACCTGAACCGGAACATTCATTTTCTACAAATTAACCCTTAAATGCCGGATGTTGCTTTTCGGCAACATACCCAATTAAGGCTCTAAAATACTATTAGAATAATATTGAAGCTATAATGCCTAATGTTGCCAATCAAATACATGCTAAAAATATTATTAAATCGATTTTCAACATGTAGATGGTAACACTTGTGCTGTTTAAGAATAGAGATAGATTTACTTTTTCAATTGCTGCTACTTGTTCGTTTTGTTTTGTTTGGAAGCTTGCGAAATGCTCTATTAGGTAGCTTTCTTTACAAAAAAGCTATCTATTGCAGCCGTTTGGAGGAAAGCGATTTCAAAAGATTTTGGTATATTTTCATCGATCATGACCCCCAGACCCCGAAACCACCCTCCGTTCAAAATTGATATATATCTGACATATGTCACACTGTAACTCCCGTAATTATGAACCGATTTCGATGTAATTCGGTGTGTACATAGTACATACCAATGTCACGACCGAGTTCGTTGGCCAGCTTCACCCGCCGTTTTGTTTCAAAATGGCGGCCATTTAATTTTTTTTAAAAAATTTAAAACTTGAAATGTGGTACCAAAAAATTAAAAATGGAAAAATATTTTTTTCTTATGTATTTGGCCTTTATACAAAGATTCCGGAGCAGTTTTGTTTCGTCTATATCTTAAAAAATGGCTGAGTTATAGCATTTTGAATTTCTAGCGTGGCTGACATTTTGAAACGTCCTGAATTTTGTCACGCGATAAAAGGCGTATTTATGAACCGATTTGGATGTAATTCGGTGTGTACGTAGTACATACCAATCTCTCGACCGGGTTCGTTGGCCAGCTTCATCTGCCATCTTGTTTCAAAATGGCGGCCATTTAAAAAAATTAAAAAATTTAAATGAGATACCAAAAAATTGGAAAATGAAAAAGATTTTTTTTTGTATGTGTTTGACCTTAATACAAAGATTCCGCAACAGTTTTTCTTTCGTCTATATCTAAAAAAATGGCTGAGTAATAGCATTTTGAATTTCTCTTGTGGCTGACATTTTAAAACGACCTGATTTTTGTCACGCGATAACATGCGTATTTATGAACCTATTTGGATGTAACTTGGTCTGTACATAGTACATACCAATGTCTCGACCGAGTTCGTTGGCCAGCTTCATTCGCCATCTTGTTTCAAAAGGGTTGCCATTTAAAAAAATTAAATTTAAAATTCAAAATGAGGTATTAAAAAATTGGAAAATGAAAAAGATTTTTTTTATGTGTTTGGCCTTGATACAAAGATTCCGGAGCAGTTTTTGTTTCTGAAAATTTGTTCTTTTGTTGATATCTTAAAAAATGGTTGATTTATAGCACTTTGAATTTCTAGCATGGCTAACATTTTGAAACGATCTTGTATTTGTCACGCGATAACACACGTATTCGCCTATTTCGATGTAAGAAGGCATGTGGATAGTATACATCAACACCTCGACCAAGTTCGCTGGCCAGATTCATCAGCCATCTTGTTTCAAAATGGCGGCCATTAAATTAAAAAATATATATATATTTAAAGTGAGGTGCAAAAAAATTAGAAATTGAAAAAGGTTTCTTTCTTAAGTATTTGATCTTGATATAAGGATTCAGGAGCATTTTTTGTTTGTCTTTACCTTAAAAAATGGCTCAGATATAGCAGTTTCAATTTCTATTGTGGGTGACATTTCGAAAAATCTGATTTTTGCATGCGACAGCACTCCTATATATTAACCGATTCCGATGTGAGTGAGCATGTGCACAGCAGTTACTAAGGTCTCGACCAAGTTCACTGCTTAGCCTCATTCACCATGTTGTCTTAAAATGACAGGCACTTTAAGAAATTGCCGAATTTGGCAGCCAAATATAAGTTAATTTAAAGAAAAGCAGCTTGGATCAAGCTGACTATATTCGCGAAATTCTCATTCATTATATTGATAAAAATTAGTATTGAATCTCCTATATTCGGTTTCCACTAAATTGAGCTTCGTGTGTTTGCATGATATAAGTTGGCTTTTTTTAAATAAGGATTATGAAAGCTACCTCTTCCTCCCGGCACTGGCCGGAAGGACTTTTTTGTTCTGCAGTGAGCAAGTAAAAGTTATTTCTTATTATAGTTCCTAAAATTCTTGTGTGTTTAATAATGTAGAATTTTATGAAGGAAAATTATTTTAAATTTGAAGGAAAGACAATAAAAAATATCAATTTCAAATTTGCGCCTAGTTGTCTTCTAAATCTTTGTTTTGATACTGGTAAAAACCTATTATCCTCAAATACAGAAATTTAAAATATATACTTATTTTTATAAATTGGGAGAAATGTCCCTTTCAACCCCATTGCAGAAGATGAAAGGGACACTGTGTGGCGTTAAAAAAGACACACATAATTAAAACACTTTAATGAACATTTGTACTTTTTATTTGAGATTACATTATTTAAATATAAAAGATAATAACCCACAAATAAAAATTATAGAAACATATGATAAAACAAAAAAAAATAACATGTTTATGCCTATTTGACATAAAACAAATTTAAATCAGTCGAGAATTTTAACCCTAGATCTACCGGGAATTTTATTCAAGTTTTAATAAAACGTTCTACACCAGAATTTTTATTTAAAACTATTTAACTTATTTATTTACCTTATTTTTGTCTGGTTTATATACTTAGTTTATTTTAAAGAAATTTCTGGTTTGAATGAATATTTTGTATGTACCTGTCGGGTCCAATGGACCCGTCTGGTAGACGGAGGGGGAAGAAAGATTTAGCTTTAGCTGTCAAATCAACAATTACAGGATTAGGATCATCGGAATATCATTAATATTCACGTCACTCATGTCTATAGTATCAGGAAATAAAAAGTGGTTTGTTTCAGCTTATTTGCTGAAAAAAAATAATTCATTACGAGTGATTTTTTTGGTAATTTTCCCAGCATACATTACTTCTAATCTTCTTCCTTTAAACCGCGCTACTCGTAAAATAAAATCATCAACGTTTAAATTATCAAAGGTTGAATCTATATCACCGTCTGGTTAAATCACTATTAGTACTATCTAGGAAATCTAAAAATGTCCTATCTTCTTAATTGTCATTGCGCATGTCTTCGTTAAAGAAACTTGCTTTTCACAACGTTTTGCTTCTAGGGGGTGGTTCTAAAAAAGTCCCCGATATATGAACCCCTAGCGGCCTAACCACTCACTCAGTCGAAAAGAAATTTTAAATATACTTATTTGAACGTATGCGTTCCAGATCGTGATGATTTTAAACAATAGATATCTTACGGTTACAATGAAAAAAAGTCGAAAATATCGGATGGCAATTCCCATTTTTTTTCCTTACGCAAATTTATCAGCGCATTGAAAAACCATAAATGGCGTTGGAATAATACATGTACGATGAATATTGTCGGCGTAAAACACTCGAAAAAAAGACCATTGTAAAGGACAATGACAACACAAGAGCGAAAAAAACATTTATTTGAATTAGCAGTTTTTAACATGTCCATCTTCGCAGACAAAAACGCGTTGCATAGGTGAGACTATTGACAACAATGCCAAACGTAACATTGCAGAAGGAATCTGTACAACTTCACGATTTATGGCAACTTTCAATTCTGACAAATTTCTTGGATTTGATGTGTATACCTTTGATTTCAGATAACCCCAGAAACAGAAATTCATTGGAGTGAGGTCGGGGGATTTTGATAGCCACGAAACTGCAAAGTTACATGAGATGGTACTACAGTGCGTCTCATAAGTATATGGATAAACGACTTTTTGAAATAGCAGCTCAAAATATGAAGCCGTAATCACGAAAAAATAATAAGCATATGGAATCATAATATATATTTGTTACAATAACGAAATACTGTATAGGTTTCACAGAATTTTTGAAAAAAAAATAGAATTCAAAATAAGCTCTCCCAAAAATATATGGACAATGAAGAGAATTGCTTTTATTTCCACGGTATCAAAAAAAAATTTGTATTTTCTTCGTTCTGTACGTGCCCCCCAGGGGGATACCTTCTTTAGGTATTCACGGGCTTCGCAACCCCGGGTTCCTGAGCGATCTTTCTTTTTTCCTTTTCCTCTTATTTCTCTTCTCTTTCTTTCCTCTGTGTTTCACTCTCGTTGTGGTTTCCTCTTCGGAGGTGAGGGCAATTCTGTATGGGCCGATATCATCCTGTATATCGACTCATGGAGAATTGTAAACCACCCACGTGTTTGCCGTGCGTGGCGACCCGTGTCCCTGGAAAGGGGGATCCTGGCAGTTGAGGGAAACCAACACACTGCTTTGGCCTCTGCTTCAGGTAGACGGGAGGTGTATATTGGTCCCGTATGCATCAATCGGCTGGTCAGCTGACTTCTGTCACTGGCTGGGGATCAAGTGAGCGAGTACTTACTAGCCATCTCGTTAAGGGTAGAGACTGGCATAGGAGTGTCTTGTGACCGTATGGGCCCTGGTTAGCACTGGTGCACGAATGTGCATCCCCTTGTTGGGCTCGGTAGTGGGTGGTGCGGCCGGGGTCTGAATTCTTATTTTTTTTCAAATATGGATGCAAATATTTCACTTACTTCCATTTCTCTCCCACGTGGAGAGCAACAAATTGCACAGAATTCCTCTTACCCTCGTTTTTTTGTCATTAAACGTACTGATAGTCTCTCTGATAGCTCTTTCAAAAAAACTTCACCATTTCTCATTGCAAAAACATTCCAGTCTGTCTTAGGGGACGGTCATTCTCTCAAAAAAATTACAATCTGGGGATTTGCTTGTTGAGGTTTCTTCAGCCAAACAATCACATCTTCTCTCAAATTGCTCTGCAATAGGCTCTTTCTCAGTTTCTGTTCAAGTACATAAAACTCTAAATACAAGCCGTGGTGTAATATCCGAGCCAGATCTTTTATTCTCTACTAAAGATGAACTATTACAAAATTTAAAAGACCAAGATATCATAGATGTACGTCGTATAACTATCCGTCGGAATGGGCAGGTGCTTCCTACGAAGCACATCATTCTGACTTTTAATAGCCCTAATTTACCATCAAGAATTAAAGCTGCTTACTTGAACTGTCCTGTCCGTCCTTATATCCCAAATCCTCTCCGTTGCTTTAAATGCCAGCGTTACGGTCACACCACAACTACCTGTCGTGGTTCTGTTACCTGTGCACGCTGCGCAGAAGTTGGCCACGACGGTAATTCATGTCAAAACTCTGAACGCTGCATAAACTGCAAGGGTGATCATACAGCATATTCCCGTTCCTGTCCAAACTGGATACGTGAGAAGGAAATCCTTGCAGTTAAAGTAACTCAAAATCTCTCCTACCCTGAAGCCCGCAAAGTTGTTGAATCCAGGACTCCGTCAGTAGGAGTCTCCTACTCTAGTCTACTCAAGCAACAACAAAATTCTGTAAGGCACATAAGCACCCAGACCGACACCTCCTTTTCACCAAGTAACTCAGCTAAAGCGCAATCAACAACCACTTCAAATAGAGAAACCCGAGATGTTAGTTGTGGTAGTAAATGCTATGCAACCCCACTATTAGAACGATGGCAACCTTCCTCAGAACCTGTTAAAATAGTATACCCAGTCAATCAGTCTCAAAAATCTCCATGTCAATCCCAAAAGTCACCTGAACTTCAGACTAAGGCTGTTACATCTGCAAAAACACCACATAGACCTGATACTAGTAAAACTGACAAACCAAGCAAAACATCTTGTATACAGAAAGAGAAAAAGACAATCCGGGGTTCTTCACAGTTTTCCACTGTGAAGAAAAAGAACAATAACAAAAGCCTAAACCCATCAGTTAGTAATTTAAAGGATCGGAAACAACTGAAAAACTTAGATGAAGAAATGGAATCTGACTCAAATGAATCAAATGCTGATTAGGAAACATCAGTTTTTGATCAATTTACACCGAATTAATTTTATGATTGTTATTTATTTCTGCGAGTCTAAATTTGTTTTTAGGTAGTATTTGTACGTCATCTTGGACTTTGTTGGTATTTTAACGGTTATTGCTTTTTAACTTCACAGTTTTTAATCAGAATACTTTGGTCTTTTAACTATTAACTATCAACCTTTACTCTTTTTAATGGTTTTAAATATACATATCAGTTTTCTCATTTATTATTTTTCTCATCTTTTTTTTTTTTTTTTTTTTTTTTTTTTTTTTGCTGCTCAATTTTGGGTAATATATAATTTTTACAATTTGACTTTGTCTTGGCGCAGCATGTCCCTGAAGGGACTTTGCGCCATAAAATCCCAATCAACCAACCATCGTTCTGTACGTGTAAAGTACCCACTGCTAAATACAAAATCACTGTTCATTCTTCAATTATCGAACAGTGGGAAAATGTCTCGCAACGTTCAATTCTCTGATGCTGATATAGCTAAAATTTGGCGTTTAAAGACTCAAATGTTAAAATTTCTGATATTGTTAAACAAATAAAGGGTAACAGATCCGGAATTTATGAAATTTTATCAAAAAGTGACAATGCGATTGCAAAACAACGTTCAGGTCGACCAAAAAAAGCAACTTTGCGACAAGACAGAGTGATTTTTCGAGTAGTTTCAGCCCAAAAGAAGTTTGTTCGTGAAATTTCAAAGACTTTAACGTTTAATATTACTAGATCTACTGTTCACCGTTGCATACACACAAGCAAAATTCATAAATATCGCAGAATGTGCACGGAATCTATTCTGAAAGTGCACCATAGAAATGCACGCGTTCTTTGAACTGAAAAACACACGGCTTGGGAAGATAAATTGTTAAGTGTTTCTTCAGGGACGAAAACAAAATCAATTTGAATGGCCCTGATGGCTGGGCAAACAATCGGCATGATCTGCGACGAGAATCTCGAGAGTTCATTAGTCGAAAACAAGGAGGGGATTCTCTCATAGTGTGAGGCACGATTGTTTCAATGGAACAACGGATATTGCTTCTATTCATGGTCAGCAGTTCTCTGAGGATTATTAAAATATCCTAAAAAGCAATCTAATTCTCTTTGGAAAAAATTTTGAATGGGATAACTGAAAATTCCAAGAGGACAATGCATCAATTCACATCCGTCATTCAACAACACCTTGATTGTATCAGAATAAAGTGACAGTTATAGACTGGCCAGCTATCAGCCCAGACATCAATCCAATTGATAACCCCCCCCCCAGGGGGATACCTTCTTTAGGTATTCACGGGCTTCGCAACCCCGGGTTCCTGAGCGATCTTTCTCTTGTCTTTTTCCTCTTATTCCTCTTGTCTTTCTTTCCTCTTTGTTTCACTCTCATTGTGGTTTCCTCTTCGGAGGTGAGGGCAATTCTGCATGAGCCGATGTCATCCTGTATATCGACTCATGGAAAATTGTAAACCACCCACGTGTTTGACGTGCGTAGCGACACGTGTCCCTGGAAAGGGGGATCCTGGCAGTTGAGGGAAACCAACACACTGCTTTGGCCTCTGCTTCAGGTAGACGGGAGGTGCATATTGGTCCCGTATGCATCAATCGGCTGGTCAGCTGACTTCTGTCACTGGCTGGGGATCAAGTGAGCGAGTACTTACTAGCCATCTCGTTAAGGGCAGAGACTGGCGTAGGAGTGTCTTGTGACCGTATGGGCCCTGGTTAGCAGTGGTGCACGAATGTGCATCCCCTTGTTGGGCTCGGTAGTGGGTGGTGCGGCCGGGGTCTGAACTATTTTTTTTCAAATATGAATGGAAATACTTCACTTCCTTCAAATCCTCTCCCATGTGGAGAGCAACAAACTGTACAGAGCAATGTTTTCACTCGCTTCTTTGTAATCAAACGTACTGATAGCCTGTCTGAAAGTTCATTTAAGAAAACTTCACCTTTCCTTATTGCAAAAACATTTCAGTCTGTTTTCGGTGATGGTCATAATCTCAAAAAACTGCAGTCTGGGGATTTATTGGTTGAGGTTACTTCAGCCAGCCAGTCTGAATTTCTATCAAATTGTAATACAATAGGTCCATTCTCTGTTTCTGTTAAAGCACATCAAACCCTAAATACAAGCCGTGGTGTAATATCCGAACCAGATCTTTTATTTTCTACCAAGGATGAACTTTTACAAAATTTAAATGATCAAAATGTCATAGATGCACGACGTATTACACTCCGTCGGAATGGACAAGTGCTTCCCACAAAGCACATCATTCTGACTTTATAGCCCTACCTTACCAAAAAGAATTAAAGCTGGTTACCTTAATTGTCCTGTCCGTCCCTACATTCCTAATCCTCTACGTTGCTATAATTGCCAGCGTTATGGCCACACTACTACTAACTGCCGGGGTTCCACCACCTGTGCACGTTGTGCAGAAGTTGGCCATGACAATAAATCATGTGAAAATCCTGAACGCTGCATAAATTGCAAGGGTAATCATACTGCATACTCCCGTTCTTGTCTTACCTGGATACGTGAAAAAGAAATCATTTCTGTTAAAGTAACTCAAAATCTCTCCTATCCTGAAGCCCGCAAAGTTGTTGAATCCAGGACTCCGTCAGTCGGAGTCTCCTACTCTAGTCTACTCAAACAACAACCAAAATCTGTAAGGCACATAAGCACCCAGACCGAACCTTCCGTTCCACTAAATAACTCACCTATCACAGTACCACTCAGCGCCACAAAGGTACAAACTCGTGATGTCTGCTGTGGTTCTAAATGTTATGCAACCCCATTATTAGAACGTTGGCTACCATCCTCAGAACCTGTTACTATAGTATATCAAACTAGTCAATCACAAAAACCTGCAGTTCAATCCAAAAAGTCATCCGACCCAGTTCAATCCAAAAAGTCATCCGGCCCAGTTCAATCCAAAAAGTCATCCGAACCAGTTCAATCAAAGAAATCATCTGAACTCCAGACTGATACTAAGGCTGTTAAATCTAAAAAAACATCACAGAAACCTGATACTACTCAAACAGTGAAACCAAGCAAAAAAATCTGCGTTCAGAAAGAGAGAAACAATCTGGGGCTCTTCACAGTGGAACACTGTGAAGAAAAAGAACAAGAACAGCTGTTTAAATCCGTCTGTCTCTAACTTAAAGGACCCAAAACAACTGCAGCACTATGTCGATGAAGCAATGGAATCCGACTCTTATGAATCAAGTGGTGATGAAGGAAATACAGTTTTAGAGGAATTTTTACCTAATTGATTTTACATTGTTTTTTACTCTCGTGATTTTAACCTTGTTTTCATGTAGTATTTGTACATCCTTTTAAACTTTGTGTATTTTAATAGTTATTAATTTAATAACTCCACAGTTTTTACTTATAACACGCTTGACTTTTAACTATGAACCTTTGATTCTTTTAAACGGTTTTAGATATACATATTACTGTTTTCATTAATTTTTTTGTTTTTATCACCGTTTTGTTATTCTTCTTTTAATCGTTTTTTTTTTGGATATATACATTTTTACATTTTGACTTTGTCTTGGCGCAGCATGTCCCTACTGGGACTTTGCGCCATAAAATCCCATACAACCAACCAACCAATTGATAACCTTTGGGGGGGGGGTACTTGCACGAGATGTATATGCTCATGGTCGTCAGTTTTCTAATATTCAGGAATTAAAACAAAACGTAGAGCATAATTGGTTTTCTTTACAGCCACACATCCTCCAAACATTAGTTTGAAGCTTACTTGATACGCTTTTCAAGATAATTCAAAGGAATGGATCCAAAATTTGAATTTAAATGTAAAAAACTCGGAAAGTCCATATATTTTTTAGATAGCGTATTTTGATTTTGATTTATTTACACAAATTCTGTAAAACCTATACTGTATTTCTTTCTTGCCATAAACTTGTATTAGAATTCCATATTCTTAATATTTTTTTCGTGATCATGGCTTCATTTTTTGAACTGTTACTTCAAAAAACGCCTGTCCATATACTTTTGAGACGCACTATATCATCAAAGTGATGTTGCAGCACTTGTCAAACAGATGATACGACGTGTGGAGGAGCACCATCTTACATCCGTACAATATCGTTAAAGACATTTCGCTGCTGCAATTCTGGAATTATGTAATTATGCAGCGTTGTTGTATACCGAGCAATTGTGATGGAGCACGTTTTCATACCTGTGGAAGTAATCTCCTGGAAAAAGTACGGGCCCAGAACGAATTTGTTTGCGATGCCGCACAACACAATCACTTTAGCTTCGTGTAAAAGCGTTGGTGTCACATAGTGAGGATTTTCATCAGCCCAGTGAACGCAGTAATTGGAGTTTAGCTTTCCAGTTAAAGAGAAATGTGCCTCATCCCGTCCGTAATATTCGGAATAGCCAGCAATTATCTTCATCGTATCTGATGAGAAAAAAAAATTGGCCAAGTCCAAACGCTGTTGCTCGTCTCCAGGTTGCAACTTCTGGACGCGCTGGAATGGATAGGGAAACATCCGCACATTTGGCAGAATCC
This sequence comes from Maratus speciosus, assembly GCA_963932465.1. Taxonomy (NCBI): domain Eukaryota; kingdom Metazoa; phylum Arthropoda; class Arachnida; order Araneae; family Salticidae; genus Maratus; species Maratus speciosus. The sequence continues at coordinate 640,546,848 of OZ010787.1, forward strand.
ATAGGACTGTTGTTTTCGGTACATCCAATCTGCATTCAACATTTCTTGAGGTATACAATGGATCTGCAGTACTCCTGTTATGCACTTCCGCAACAACAGGAATAGATGGTCGTCCGGATCATGGTCGATCACATGTGCATCCACTTTCTTCAAATGTTTTCACCAAATCACGTACAGTGCTTACGGAACATGGGACTCGTCGTAACTTATGATTTCGGCGATGAACTCGCTCTGCTTCAGCTGCATTTTTCCCGTTCAGATAAAACAGCTTTATCAATTCACCTCGTTCCCCCAGGGGAATACCTTCTTTAGGTATTTACGGGTTTCGCGACCCCGGATTCCTGAGCGATCTTTCTCCTTTCCTGTCTTCTTCTCTTTTTGGTTGTCTATCCTTTTTCTTTGTTTCACACTTTTTAATCTTCTCTTTTTAGTTTGTTATCCCTCTTTGTTCCAGTTCATGTTCTAGTTTTTTTACTAACTTATTTGTTCAAATTGTTCTTTGTTCTACTAACATTGTTCTCGTTCTGTTAAAAAAAAAAAAAAGAAAAAAAAAGTTTTAAAAGTTTTAAAAAAGACAAAAATACACCTTTTTTTCTAAGTTCTCTCTCACATTACTTTTTTCTTTTTTTCAATAGTGGATTTTTTTTATTTTCACGTGAGACACTCTGGGTGTTGAGGTTTTTTAATCTCATCGCCTCGTTTCTACCTTTTTAGGCTGATCTCGAGTCCCAGAGTGCAGGGCATCTCCGAATTCCGGTTCCGTGATCGGTGGGCGCCATACTTGTATGGCGGTGGTTAGGAATCCACTGGGCGACTGGTGTCCTTTCGACGTAAGGGCGATGTAGGTTGGACAGAGCTGTAAAGGCTTACCTACGACAACCGAGTTCCACTGTGAAAGAACTAGAGTTTGGAGATGCTATCGAGTTTAATCCAACGTTCGAAAAACGTGGAAGTTTGTTGATAGTTTTCACCCTTTTGAGACCTGCGCCTAAAGTAACGGTAAGAAGAAGGGTCGGTGACCAGGCCCGATGCCTGGCGTTTTTTCAATCCTTTCTAAATATGGCTACAATCTTAGGAAATCAAATATGCGATGTGGAAGCCCCACAAGCTAATAAAGAGAAAAATAACGCATTGAGCTCTGGGTCAGGAGCTACTGTTAATCAGATCAAAAAAGATTCATGGGGTGAGAGAGTTGAAGAGTCTGTTTCCAGTACGGAATCTAAAGATCCCGACTCTCACAAAAGTAAAACTGAAGAAAGATTCTTCATCGTCAAACGCCAAGATGGGAGTTTTGATAGAACATCACCCTTTTTGATTAATAAATCTATTCAAGGACTGGTTGGCGAACCCAAAACAATAAAAAAACTCCGTACAGGTGAACTGCTAATTGAAGTTAACAATAGTCAAGAGGCAGCTAACTTAAAAAAATGTACACACTTTGCTAACATTGCTGTCACAATATCGCCACATCGTACTTTAAACTCATCTCGCGGGGTGATCTCCGAGCCTGACCTCTTGTATGTTAGTGAAGATGAATTACTGGAAAACTTAAAAGAACAAAATGTCACAGAAGCTAGAAGAATCAAAATCTACCGTCGGGATGAACAGATACCCTCTAACCAAATTCAAATACCTACAAAGCACATTATACTTACTTTTAACTCACCCAAGCTACCAAAATATATAAAAGCTGGTTATTTATCATGTTCTGTCAGACCATACATACCAAACCCACTGCGTTGCTTTAATTGTCAACGCTTTGGGCATTCAAAAGCAAATTGCCGAGGTAAGGAAACCTGTGGTCGGTGCAGTGCAGTTGGCCACGAAAGTGCGCAATGCAATGCTCCACCTTGTTGTGTCAACTGCAAAAAAGACCATCCATCTTACGCTAAATCATGTGAACAGTGGAAAAAAGAAAAAGAGATACAGACCATACGCACAAAAGATAACATACCGTACCCAGAAGCCAGAAAAATCGTTGAATCCAGAACACCCAAAGTTGGTGTGTCATATGCTGCTGCCTTAGCTAAAACCGTTCATAAAACATATCAAAGTATTGCAACACAAACCGAATTCCCAATTGAAAATAATTGCCAAGCAAGTCAAAAAGAAATCAACCTGTCTACTAATTCTGGTAAAACAAATAGTTCAACGCAATCTAAACTTCCTAAGTCGCCGAAATCTATTCCTTCTAACTCTCCGAACTCTCTTCCTCCTAAGTCACCAAAATCTGTTCCTCCTACACCATCACAAAATGCCTCTTCAAAATCATCACACTCTCATATTCCTAAAAGAGGCTCTCAAAATACCACCAAAAGAGGACATCTAAAAACCAACCATAGATCTGATGCAGATAATTTCAATCTACCAATAATTAAAGCCACTGTTTCATCTGAAAATCCAGCCAAAAGGAAAAAGAATAAAACATCCAAAAATGAAATCCATCCAAATGTGAAAGAAAAAATGGAGGAGGACGATGCTGTTGCTCTTCACCCAGAACCGGATGAAGAATTTAATGATGGAGATAGTATGTCTACTATCTCCGGATAAAAGGACGCAGATAAACTTATCAAAAAAAAAAAAACTCATTCATGACTAATATTATTTCGTGGAACTGCCGTGGGTATCACAATAAACATGACGAAATCCGTAATCTTCTCTCTGACCATCAACCATTATGTTTAGCTCTACAGGAAACTCATTTAAAACCCAATGACAAAGCAAAATTACGACATTATGCTAGCTACCGAAAAGATTTCACCGGTAATGAAAGGGCCACTGGTGGAGTAGCTCTTTTCATCTCTCTCAATTTACCTCATACTCACATTAATTTAAACTCAAATTTACAAGCTGTTGCAGTCCGTGTACATATAAAACAACTCGTAACAATATGTACCATTTATTTACCTCCGAACCATAAAACTCAATCAGCAGATCTGGATAATCTCCTTCTCCAACTCCCCACTCCATATATCATTGTTGGAGATTTAAATGCACACAGCCCACTCTGGGGAAACAGTGATTCTAATCACCGTGGCAATATTTTAGAGAAAATGATTTCTGACAACGGCTTATGCCTGCTCAATAACGGTGATCATACTTATTTTCACGAGCCAACACGTACATTCCATGCAATAGATCTTATAATCTGCACCCCATCTCTCTATCCCTTTTGGAACTTCTGGGTTTCAAATGACTTACACGGCAGTGACCACTTTCCAACTTTTATTTCTATGAATTCTCCTGATAGAGATTGTAATAACTCTCCCAAAAGATATATATATGACAGAGCCAATTGGCCAACTTTTACTGCACTTGCAAACATTACAGTTAGCATGATTGAGGGAAATATTGACAAAGCAGTTGACAACGTAACTCACTGTATTATCACTGCTGCTGACACTAACATTCCCAAAACTTCATCTGCTCATAAACACAGAAAACCATGGTGGAATAGTGATTGCCAAGTAGCAAAAAAACAACAACAGAAGGCTTGGGGTCTATTTCGCAGGTACCCTAATAATATTAACTATATAGCATATAAAAAGGCAAAGGCAGAAGCTAGAAGAGTGCGACGTAAAAGCCAACGTGAATCCTGGGTTAAATACGTCTCAAGCATAAATTCTAACACATCAAGTAAAGAGCTGTGGCAAAAAGTAAAAAAATGCATGGGCCTGTACTCTGAAAGTCATATTTCCATTTTAAAACATAACGGTCATACCATTACTTCTCCTAAAAACATAGCTGAGACAATAGGGAATACCCTAGCATCTATTTCAAACTCAGACTCATATCCAGAACCGTTTTTAACGTACAAAAGACAAACTGAATTGACCAGGATTAATTTTAATACTCATAATTCATTTTCATATAATCAACCTTTCACTATATCAGAGCTGATAGATTGTTTGCGAGACAGTAACTTATCTGCCCCAGGTCATGATGGCATCACATACATCATGCTCAAGCACCTCTCTCCACTCTCTCTTAACAATCTCCTTTCCCTTTTCAACAGGATTTGGGTGGAACATACTTTCCCCCGATCTTGGAGCAGAGCGGTTGTTATTCCCTTTCCTAAACCAGGTAAAGATGCTAGCAATCCGAATAATTACAGGCCGATCGCACTTTCTAGCTGCCTTTGCAAACTATTAGAAAAAATGGTCAATCGCCGCCTTGTTTATATTTTGGAGACTAACAATTGCCTTGCCGCATTTCAAAGTGGGTTTCGACGTGGTAGGTCAACTATCGATAACCTGATACACCTTGAACATTACATTCGGACAGCTTTTCTTAAACGCAACCATTTGGTGTCAGTATTTTTTGACATGGCAAAAGCCTATGACAGAACATGGCGTTATGGGATTCTTCGTGATCTTTTTAACCTGGACTTTCGTGGGAACCTCCCAATTTTTATTAAAAACTTCCTTGCCATTCGAACATTTCAAGTTCGAATTGGGAGGATTTTATCCAGTTTCTATGTACAAGAAGAGGGTGTACCTCAGGGTAGTGTCCTGAGTGTCACCCTCTTTGCTATTAAAATAAATGACATTCTTAATCAATTACCCCCTTCTGTCAAGGGAGATTTATATGTTGATGACTTCCGCATTATGTGTATGGGACAAGACATTCGTTTTATTGAGAGACAACTGCAAAGTGCAATAAAAAGTATTCTTAGTTGGACCAACAAAAATGGTTTTTTAATTTCTATTGACAAAACTTCTTGTGTGCATTTCTGTAGAAGGAGGGATCTTCATCCAGATCCTGAAATTTTTATCGGTTCATCTCAAATTCCTGTTGTGGAGAACGTTCGTTATCTCGGCCTATATTTCGACAAAAAACTTACTTTTTTACCACATGTTTTACAATTACGGACAAAATGTGAAAAATCGCTTAACTTACTTAAAGTACTTTCAAATACATCTTGGGGAGCAGACCGCACTTCTCTCCTTAAAATCTATAGAGCTGTAATTCGTACTAAAATCGACTATGCCTGCCAGGTCTATGGTTCTGCCCGTAATTCTGTTCTTAAAAAACTTGACACTGTGCACCATAGCGCACTCCGTGTTTGCTCTGGTGCATTTCGTACATCTCCAATTTTAAGTCTTTATGTTGACTGTAATGAACCAGCATTATACCGCACACGTGAAAAACTATCATTAGATTTGTATTACCGTGTCCTTTCTCATCCTGGCCATCCTCTTCACACCTATATTTTAAATACCAACAATGATATTCTTTATCAGCATCGACCCTCTTGCATTCCATCTTTCGGAGTCCGAATTAGGAATATTATTGACAATGGCGCTCTGAGTAATATTGAGGTGAGTCCATGTCCATTGCATGCAATCCCTCCTTGGAAACCTCCGAATATTACTTCGCTTCATCCTTTTAAAGGATACGACAAAAACAATTTGGCTCCAGCAGTTTTTCAACAATTATTTGCTGCACATCGTGCAAATTTTAATACCTACACTGATATTTATACAGATGGTTCTAAGAGTGGGAATATCGTTGGCTGCGGTGTTTATATCGACAATACTAGTTTTAGTTATCGGCTTCACGCATCAATGTCTGTCTTTACAGCTGAGTTGATTGCGATAGAGAGAGCGATGTTGCACATTTCTCATCACCATAACACATCCTTCATCATATATACTGACTCAAATAGTTCTATTGACGCAATTAGATCTTTTAAAAAGCATCCTTATGTTTCAGCTATCCTGGATTTTTACAATAAATTGACAAGACGTGGTTATCGAATTTTATTTTGTTGGGTACCTGGACACATGGGTATTCCTGGAAATGAAAAGGCAGATGAGGCGGCAAAACTGGCTCTTAATCCTTTTTACCATAGAATTCCATTCTCAGACGTTAAACTACTTATAAAACACTTTATTCATAATAAATGGCAAGAAAATTGGGATTTAGAATATGATAATAAACTGCACCATGTTAAACCAACAATAATGACCTGGTTTCCGATTTATCCAAGAAAAACTGATGTTATTCTGACTCGTCTGAGAATTGGACATTCAAGAATCACTCATAAACATCTTTTACTTCGGGAGGATGCACCCATGTGTCCACATTGTCATTTTGATTACCTGACCATTCATCATGTATTAACTGATTGTCCGAGCCTCCGGCATTTATATAGAATGTATTTTAACACATCATCACCAATCTTGACAAACCTCATTGGGGAAACACCTCATGGGGCACTCTTTACCTTTTTAAAACACGCTGGTTTTTATTTTGAGATTTAGTTTCTATAAGCTTCATAAGTTTGACTTTATTGACATCTGGATGGAAACCCCATCCAGATAGCTTTGCTTTACTTTTACTTAACTTCCATTCACTTTGCTTTACTGGGTTTCTATTTTTACTTTGTTTTTTTACCCTTGTTTGACGACTACATCTGGATGGGTACCCCATCCAGATGGCCTTTCAGTTTACATATGTTATCTCATTTCATCATTTTTTCTTGACTCAAATTTTGTTTGGCGCAGCATGTTCCTACAGGGATTTTGCGCCATAAAACCCAATACAACCAACCAACCAACCAACCAATTCACCTCGTTGTTTTAAGTGTTATCTTGTTAACACGTACGGACAACTGATTGAAGAAATAATCTTCCAACCATCTTATTAAAAATTTTCTACACGCTATGATTTGCATATGGTTTTCTATGATTGGTGCTTCTACTATCTATTCCTGTGAATTATTCAAAGTGCGTCACTTCACGTCGTCTTTCAATTGCTATTGGTCCTTTACAATGCATTTTTTGCAAATGTTTTATGCCGGTGTAACGACCTAAATATCACTTGAAATACGTGATTTTTCGTAAGATGCAAAACTCCAAATAAACTTAGGATTCACCATGAGACACAAAAGCAGGACTTGCTCCTGAATTGGAGTCCTTTTTACATGCGTCTGGCTGACTTCACTACCGTACGAAGGAGCACGTTTTCGATATGCGAGAAATGAAGGAGTGGCTACAAGACATGTTTTTCAGTAACCGCTTTCTTTTTCACTTGTGAACTGAGTAATACTATGTGATATGTTTTAAAATGTGTTTTTGAGTTCTGTTTGTGCACACATAGTGAAAATAAAAATGTAATCATTTGTTTTAAGGAACTGATTAGGATTGAGTGCCACGATATTACACGGTCAATTTTAGTCATAGGTGTATCGTTCCAACGCCATTTACGGTTACGCCATTGATCTGCACAGGAGAAAAAGGGTGTTGCCACTCGAAAATTTCGAGTTTTTTCCTCCGTGACCGTCAGAGTTTTATTGCTTTAAAACATCCGATCTCGAGCTCATACCTTCAAATAACTAAATCTGAAATTTTCTTTCGATTGGTTGAGTGATTAGGTCGCTAGGAGCACATACATTGGTGGACAAAACTTAAGGACCAAGAAGAAATGTACGCGTAAATGAGAATCTACGTGAGATTCTGGGTTAAGAAGCAAACATTAGTATTTACAAAATGTTACTCAGGATTTAATATAAGAATTTGGTTGAAAGGACGTATACTAGGTATTAACAGAGGATATTTTTGTGAAACGTGCATATTGTCCGAAAACATGCCTGTACAAAGGAAGCAAAATACTCACAATTAACAATTGTCAGTGCCATATCAATAAAGGATGTGGCCATCGTGTAATACGAGACAACTTTCAACATGGCGTGGCATACTCAGAACCACATGAATAAGTAACTGTTGAGGCAAGTTTCCCCTTTCACCGCACGGATGAGGGTTTCCTTGTTTATGTGAGGAAATCGTTGAGCAGTTATACGTCTTCACAAAGCTTCCCATACATTTTCAATGGATTCCGGTCAGGGCAACGTGCTGGCCAGTCTATGCGATGATATCTTTGGTCTCAAGACAATCTTGTACAGACTGTGTGCGATGACAAGGTGCGTTATCGTCCATGAAACGAAACTTTTCGCCGACAGCACCTCGAAAAAGTCGAACATATGGAAGCAGGACGTCTTCAATATACCATCTACCGGTCATGGACCCTTGGTCAAGCAAATAGAGATCCGTGCGGCCATTGAACATGATGCCTTCCACATCATGATACTTGAAGTCGCATATCGATCTCTTTCTAGACTATTTCCGTGACAGTAAGCACTACCAACCTATTGCCATATCACTTTACGTCTACAATCAGACCGTAGACTGAATCTGCTCTGATCTCAGAAGAGCATGATAGACAAGTCGTCATCAGTCCAGTTGCCGATGCACCACTGAAAACAAGTGCTACGTTGGCGTTTCGAGAGTGGAACACACACAACAAATCTTCGGCGTATAGTCCACCCTTTTTCAAACGTCTTGCAACAGTTTTCCGCGATATTTTAGTTTCTGAGGCAACACAAAAGTTGATTTGATTTTTTACCAGCTATTCTGCGTCGGTTCCTTTTTGCCGCAATAACAATATAGCGATCTTATTGGGACGTCATACTGATAAAACGACCTCCTTCCGTGTGCCTAGTACATATTCCACTGTTTTGGAATGCCGCCTCTAGCATAGAAACAATACTGTGCGCGATATTAAATTCACGGGCAACATCTCTAATTTGCGTCCTTCTTTCAACTTTCCGATTCTTCTATCACGAGTAATATTGTCTAAATGATGCCTCGAAAAAGTGTTCAAAATTTCAATGTTTAAGCTTCACTCCATCTCTCTTAATTTTTGCATCTAATGATAAATCGTAGCAACCGCCGATTGCCAAAAATCTCTTTTCGCTGCTGTCATGTGATCGACAAAAACGGAAGTGCAAAATTTGCATAAGTTTCACAAAATAGGGTACATCCCACATTCATGCAAAATTACACGTGCTGCCTCAGATCTATTTCTAACTGTAATCGTTAAAAATAACAGTGGACTTAAAAATTGTCCACCAGTGTATATCGGGGACTTTTCTTTATGACCGCCCTGTATATTAGGTGGGCTGTGCACTGTCATTAATCATGTTTCATGGCAGCTACATATTACACTCATTGCCATAAAAATTTGCGCACCAAGAAATAATTTTGGGATCGTAACGAAACTTGGCATGAAGGTACATATCAGGCAGATATGCAAATGATTAGAAATGCAGCGTGATTGCGCATTGCGTAATACCACTAGAGGGCGTTGAACTTCGTCCTTCTTGGAGTATAAAACAGGTAAGCAGAACTTGTCTGAGTGTACCTTTTCTTTTGCAAAGGAAACGCTGAGGTAGACATGCCGTTACGTAGCCATCAAAGACAATATGAGCAGCTATCAGAGTTCGAGAGGGGAAGAATCATCGGGATGATGGAAGCTGGGTGATCAGCTCGGCGAGTAGCTCGTCAAGTAGGCCGTTCTGATTTTACTGTGAGGAGGTGTTTGGACCAGTGGACTGAAGAGATGTCCTTTACACGGCGACCAGGCTCGGGACGCCCTCGACAGGCCAGTCGTCGAGAAGACCGTCACATCATACGAAACGCACGCGTAGAGTCAACTGCCTCATTGGCCGCTATCCAGACACAGGCAGCACCTTCACTATGGACCCCTGTGTCTTCCCGAACCATCGCAAGGCGCTTGGCTGAAGGACATCTGGTATCGCGGCTCCCATTACGTGTGCTGCCAATGACACCCATCCACCGACGCCTCCATTTGGAGTGGTGTCGCGCACGACGGGATTGGACTGCAACGGAATGGAACCAGATCGTCTTCAGCGACGAGTCTAGATTAAATTTGAGCAGCGATGACAATCATGTTCGTGTCTGGAGGCCCCGTGGTGAACGCCTCAATCCTGCCTTCGCTTTACAACGACACACCGCTCTTACAACTGGTGTGATAGTATGTGGTGCCATTGCTTACGATACACGGTCACCCCTAATAATGATCCGTGGCACAATGACAGCCCAGCGGTACGTCCAGGACATCCTTCAGCCACATGTGTTGCCATTCGTGGCAGGGCTCCCAGGAGCCATTTTTCAGCAAGACAATGCTCGGCCACACACAGCAAGGATGTCACAACCCTGCCTCCGCCACATTACCACCCTTCCCTGGCCTGCTCGATCCCCAGATTTGTCACCAATCGAGCATATCTGGGATCATTTGGGACGGCAAGTTGGACACCCTACGAGTTTGGTTGAACTCGAGGCGCGTTTACAGCAACTGCGGAATGAGATGTCTCAGGACATCATACGGAACTTGTATGCCTCAATGCCCGCTCGTATCGCATCCTGCATTCGCGCTAGAGGAGGTCCAACAGAGTACTAAAATTTCCGTTCATTTGTACTTTTTTCTGCAATAAATGATCCCTTTTCTTTGGTTTTCTAATCACTTACTTATATCACAGTCGTACTTACACGTGTAAAATTTCGTTTCATTTGGACGTCTTTTTCTTGGTGCGCAAATTTTTATGGCAATGAGTGTACATTCGGTGTAAATTTATAGCGATCCATAACTGAGTGAATGTTTTAAATAAATTTATCAAAAGGTGCTTTGTTGAAACTTTTAGTTCTTGATAAACTAATAGCTTCAGGTTTCCAAAAGGGAAGTGTTGAATTTCGTTGCAAAGAACTTTGGAACCAATCGATTCCAGCTTGCATCTTTGTTCGCCAAGATATTTAAAATTCCAAGATAGGGGCATATTTGGAGAGTTAGAAACATTTGAATACTCATATGCCATTTGTTTCTGCACAGCCGTCAAACCATAGGTCATATTAGATGCATGGAAGAAATGTAATTCATCCGATGGTGCATTATTAAATTTTAGAACGACTTAAGGCAGCTATCATTTCTTCTTCAATAGTTTAATTTTTCTCACTTTTGCTTTTATATTTTCGAAGCATGCTGACTTTCTGGAAAAGGGGGAAAATGCCTAAATCGTTGGTAAATGTTACTGTAATATTTATATAATTTTGTTCTTCATAATAATACATACATTCTTTCTACATAAAAAAAAAATAAAAATCATAGCTTCATTATACAGGAACTAGACAATTTTTACGATAACATATATATTTTTTAACTTACAGGTATAGAGACAAACGACCCTGAAAGTTCCAGGAAAAGTTAATTCATAAATTAAAACTGTAACTGATAAAAATTCAAATAAATAAGCTTAATAATAATCTAAACTTTTAAATAAATAAATATATATATATATATATATAAACATAAAGTATAGTAATCATCAACAGAAAACAAAATAAATTCATGTGAAATGCGCCAAACAGCTGCAGTAAAACACATAAATTAAATATAAACCAGTATAAGATTATATTTATCCTGAACCAGCACACCCTCCCCCTCACAGAACAAGAAAAATAACTATGTAAACATTAAAACTATAACAAAAACTAGGAAAAAATAGGCTGCGGTCTCATCGGCAGTGGGTTATGTTTCAAAAGCAGCCGAGCATTCGATAAAATATGCAGTAGTGGCAGCGGGTTTCGGTCAGAACAGTGATAGCAAAATCAAATGTTAACATTCGATGGCTATTATCACATGCTCACCCACCAGACCCTACGCCAACCATATTAAATGAATGCCTCACCTGGAACACAGTAAAAGATGCTAAAAATATGCTCGTTGAAAAAACCACACTCAACCAACTTAGCCACATTGTTTTATGTTTTATATTTGGGTTGTGGCAAACTAAACAAAGCAGAATCCAACATCCAATCAACCAATCCTAATTCTTTCCAGGCCTGTTGCCAATCGACGCAGCACATCATCATAAAACCGTCCTTGAAAAGGCTTTAGGAAATATGAGTCATTCACTGACGTCGAAAAGCAATCGATCAGTAATGAAGAAAATCTGCAAAATCTGAATATTTTTTTTATAAAAGTTAAAGGTATATTGTAATATAGATTACTTTTAAAATTAAACAATTCCTTCTTAAACAGATGTTTATCTGTACAAATTCTAAAAAATCGAAATATTTGACTAATAATTATATTAATATAAATGCGTTTGTAAATATTGGAGGACCAGTGAACAAGTTGATTAACCTGAAATTGAAAACTATTACTTAACATATATAAGATACACAAAATGTAAATATATTGCTTACAGGTGTCAAGTATGATAAAATCCTTTAAAAAACATTAAAGTCATTTAAAATTCATAACGTTTTCGACCGACACTTACTCGGTCATCCTCAGTGAAAAACTAGCAGTTGTTCTGTCTCCGCGTCTCCAGCCTTGTCCGGAACAGACCATTTCACTTCAAGGGTCATTTTCACATTCAAGTTCTTGAGAAACTTATCTGTAATTAAATAGTATACTACCCAGTGTTTTTGTATACTTGTAAGTCGCTATAACTGTAATATCCTTAACTGGAAATAAGCTATTGTATCTTGAAATTATTGAGCTTCTCAAGAACTTGAATCATACCTGGATTTGGAATGTAAATGCGAAGATTATAAAAATTCAACGTTTTTAAACGATACCGGACAACATATCGTAACAGGAGATCTGAGCATTATCAAAAATGATAATCTACGTTATCTATTGAATTTCGGAACCAAATTCCGTATTAACAAAAAATTGAATCCAGTTAAAAGTTTTAATACTTTTAAAGCTGATTTGAATGCTTTTATTTTAAATTTAAGTTACAGATATAATACACCAATCCCCCTCTTTACAGATTGGAAGCTACATATTTTAAGCGATTTTAAATCGTTTCAGGGTAGTTTCCTTAATAATTCTTCTTATACTTATCATAATTTTAGTATGGATATCACAAATGAAATAACCAATTTGAAGCGGATGTTTGTTTTCTGTCAAGTAGATAAAGCAGCTGGAAATTTTGCAGTCATATGAAAAAATTTTATGCTGAAATGCTCAATGCAGAGTTAAATAATAGTATAACTTACAAAGTATGTAAATCTTCCGTGCAGACACTTATTAATAAGCATTTGGCTTTTTCGAAGCAAACAAAAATTTCTTTCCCTCGTAGTAAAAATCTATCATCCCCATTTCTTTTTCTGACCCCTAAATTTCATAAAGTTCCTACAGAATATAGATTTATTTGCAGCAATTTCAACAGTATAGGCAATAATTTTAATAGGAAATTTGAGGATTTACTTAAAAAAGTTTTGAACATGTTAAAATATAAGTATAAAGATAGTAATTGTTTCTGGATTATTTCTAATAGCTTCGAAATTGCTGAAAAATTAAAAAGCAATAGTATTAATTCTATCCAAACATATGATTTTGAAAATTTATTCACTACCATTCCTATTAATAGTTTAAAGGAGGCACTTTTAAAGACAGCGGAACCGGTTTTAGATGTTACAGATTTCAACTCTAACTTGTTTAATAAATTATGTCGTTTTTGCCTTTACAACAATTACGTTTATACAGGTTCTAAAGTATACTTACAGATCAATGGAATTGGTATGGGTACTAGTTACTCATCCACAGCTGCTAACTTATTTTTTATGAGTTTCAGTACAGTATTAATAAAGCTCATCTCAAGTTCCTGGCTTACAGATACATAGACGACTTGACCGTCTTAAACTTCAATAATGATTTTAATAAAATTTCTCAAGAAATTTATCCTGATTACCTGACACTAAAAAAAACTAACAATAATAGTTTGGAGTCTGATTACCTTGATTTAAAAATAATTTTAGAAAGTAACAAGGTACATATTTCAATTTACAATAAACGTAATAGTTTTCAATAGAAAGTTAAAATTTTAGTGCACAATTTACCTTGATTTAAAATTAACATATATAAGATACACAAAATGTAGATATATTGCTTACAGGTGTCAAGTATGATAAAATCCTTTAAAAAACATTAAAGTCATTTAAAATTCATAACGTTTTCGACCGACACTTACTCGAACATCCTCAGTGAAAAACTAGCAGTTGTTCTGTCTCCGCGTCTCCAGCCTTGTCCGGAACAGACCATTTCACTTCAAGGGTGGATTGGAAAATAAGGGGGGGGGACATAAATGCTATTCTTTTATCGAAAAGTACAGATTTATTAACTATTTATTAATTCTTTCCAGACTGCGTGGATATCATATGATAATATATCGTTACAAACTATTTCTTTATTTGATATTATTTCCAGAGATTCTCTTATGATAGCTTCTTGGTGGTTACTTGTATGGAAAATAATTTTGGCTCTATTGAAATCTATTTTTATAGGTTGAATTTGTTCTAATCATGATAATGCAGTGTGGGGTCTATTCAATCTCAGATCTGCTTCATGTTCCCTAATTCTGTCACGAAATTTCCGCAGTGTCATACCTATGTACATAAAATCTCTATTATCTTTCTTGAAGGGTATAATATAAACTCCCGATCTATTGATAGCTTGGATAGGGTCAATTTTCGTATTTAACAAATCCTTTAATTTCGGGGGAGGGACTGCGATTAATATAATACCAAACTTGAGGAGGGAATGCCTCATACTCTCGAAAAACCTTGGGATATAATTAACTTTACAGAATTTCAAACTTTTAATCGGAACTGTATTTTGCCTTTCTTCATTTTTCCTTTTAAGTCAGTTTATGATTTTTTTTTTCAACGAAATGAGATGTAACAGAATTTTCGGTTGCTATTTTTCTAATTATATCTATTTCTTCATTAAGGAATTGGATCGAACAAACTTCAAATGCTCTTTTTATATAAAAATTGAAAGGTGCTAACTTGTAATTTATAGGTGAGCTGCAATTAAACGGGATATTGGAATTAGATCTGTTAACTTTTCTAAAAACTGTACGATCGATACTCTGTTTGTCCATATCTCTGATTAGTTGTACATCCAAAAAAAGCCAGTTTTTGATCTTGTTCTATTTCTAATGTAAATTTAATTTTGTTGTCAAGGTTATTGATTTTATCTAGAAATGAGTATAATGCATCTTTTCCGTGATTCCATATTATGTAGACATCATCTACATATCTGAACCAGCAATCTGGACCTGGTTTTATGGTTTCCATGATTATATTTTCAAGAGGACGTAGTTTAAATTCAGCAAGTAAACCTGAAATGGGGGAACCCATTGGGGCGCCATTGACTTGTTTGTAAGCTTGGTTGTTGAAAACGAAAATGTTTTTGTTGAACAAAGTTAAAGAACTAATCGGAAAAGGAACTTGGCCAACATTTATGAAAAATAAGCTAAAACTTAACAAGACTGCAACAACTCCCCCCCTAATAGGTAGACTAAAAAATCATAAAATAGGCTTACCAATCCGTCCAATCGTTACAAAATGTTCCTCTCCTACATATTTTATGGAAAAAACCTACACTCACCTTTTGAAGCGATATTTACCGCCATCTGATTTCGTTATTGATTCAACTTCGAATTTTATTGAGAAAATTAAAAATATTAAGCTTGAAAATTCCAGTATTATGGCTAGTTTAGACGTGGTATCTTTATACCCATCCATCGAGCCCCCAGGGGAATACCTTCTTTAGGTATTTACGGCTTTCGAGACCCCGGATTCCCGAGCGATCTTTCTCCTTTCCTGTCTTCTTCTCTTTTTGGTTGTCTATCCTTTTTCTTTGTTTCACACTTTTTAATCTTCTCTTTTTAGTTTGTTATCCCTCTTTGTTCCAGTTCATGTTCTAGTTTTTTTACTAACTTATTTGTTCATATTGTTCTACTAACATTGTTCTCGTTCTGTTTAAAAAAAAAAAAAAATTAAAACAGACAAAAATACACCTTTTTTCTAAGTTCTCTCTCACATTACTTTTTCTTTTTTACAATAGTGGATTTTTTTATTTTCACGTGAGACACTCTGGGTGTTGAGGTTTTTTAATCTCATCGCCTCGTTTCTACCTTTTTAGGCTGATCTCTAGTCCCAGAGTGCAGGGCATCTCCGAATTCCGGTTCCGTGATCGGTGGGCGCCGTACTTGTATGGCGGTGGTTAGGAATGCACTGGGCGACTGGTGTCCTTTCGACGTAAGGGCGTTGTAGGTTGGACAGAGCTGTAAAGGCTTACCTACGACAACCGAGTTCCACTGTGAAAGAACTAGAGTTTGGAGATGCTATCGAGTTTAATCCAACGTTCGAAAAACGTGGAAGTTTGTTGATAGTTTTCACCCTTTTGAGACCTGCACCTAAAGTAACGGTAAGAAGAAGGGTCGGTGACCAGGCCCGATGCCTGGCGTTTTTTCAATCTTTTCTAAATATGGCTACAATCTCAGGAAATCAAATATGCGATGTGGAAGCCCCCCATCTAATAATGACAATAATAATGCATTGAGCTCTGCCTCAAATGCTACTGTTAATCAGGGCAAAAAAGAATCATGGGGTGAGAGAGTAGAGGCTTCTGTTTCCAGTACGGAATCTAAAGATCCCGACTCTCACGAAAGTAAAACTGAAGAAAGATTCTTCATCGTCAAACGCCAAGATGGGAGTTTTGATAGAACATCACCCTTTTTGATTAATAAATCTATTCAAGGACTGGTTGGCGAACCCAAAACAATAAGAAAACTCCGTACAGGTAAACTGCTAATTGAAGTAAACAATAGTCAAGAGGCAGCTAACTTAAAAAAATGTACACACTTTGCTAACATTGCTGTCACAATATCGCCACATCGTACTTTAAACTCATCTCGCGGAGTGATCTCCGAGCCTGACCTCTTGTATGTTAGTGAAGATGAATTACTAGAAAACTTAAAAGAACAAAATGTCACAGAAGCTAGAAGAATCAAAATCTACCGTCGGGATGAACAGATACCCTCTAACCAAATTCAAATACCTACAAAGCACATTATACTTACTTTTAACACACCCAAGCTACTAACATATATAAAAGCTGGTTATTTATCATGTTCTGTCAGACCATACATACCAAACCCACTGCGTTGCTTTAATTGTGAACGCTTTGGGCATTCAAAAACAAATTGCCGAGTTAAGGAAACCTGTGGTCGGTGCAGTGCAGTTGGCCATGAAAGTGCGCAATACAATGCTCCACCTTGTTGTGTCAACTGTAAAAAAATCATCCATCTTACGCTAAATCATGCGAACAGTGGAAAAATGAAAAAGAGATACAGACCATACGCACAAATGATAACATACCGTACCCAGAAGCCAGAAAAATCGTTGAATCCAGAACACCCAAAGTTGGTGTGTCATATGCTGCTGCCTTAGCTAAAACTGTTCATAAAACATATCAAAGTATTGCAACACAAACCGAATTCCCTATTGAAAATAATTGCCAAGGAAGTCAAAAAGAAATCAACCTGTCAACTAATTCTGGTAAAACAAATAGTTCAACGCAATCTAAACTTCCTAAGCCGCCGAAATCTATTCCTTCTAACTCTCCGAACTCTCTTCCTCCTAGGTCACCAAAATCTGTTCACCCTACACCATCACAAAATGCCTCTTCAAAATCATCACAATCTCAAAATACCACCAAAAGAGGACATCTAAAAACCAACCATAGATCTCATGCAGATAAATTCAAGCTACCAATAATTAAAGCCACTGTTTCAACTGAAAATCCAGCCAAAAAGATAAAGAATAAAACATCCAAAAATGAAATCCATCCAAATATCAAAGAAAAAATGGAGGAGGACGATGCTGAGTCTCTTCACCCAGAACCGGATGAAGAATTTAATGATGGAGATAGTATGTCTACTATCTCCGTATAAAAGGACGCAGATATACTTATCAAAAAAAAACCTCAGTCATGACTAATATTATTTCGTGGAACTGCCGTGGGTATCACAATAAACATGACGAAATTCGTAATCTTCTCTCTGACCATCAACCATTATGTTTAGCTCTACAGGAAACTCATTTAAAACCCAATGACAAAGCAAAATTACGACATTATGCTAGCTACCGAAAAGAATCTCTCTCAATTTACCCCATACTCACATTAATTTAAACTCAAATTTACAAGCTGTTGCAGTCCGTGTACATATAAAACAACTCTTAACGATGTGTACCATTTATTTACCTCCGAACCATAAAACTCAATCAGCAGATCTGGATAATCTCCTTCTCCATCTCCCCACTCCATATATCATTGTTGGAGATTTAAATGCACACAGCCCACTCTGGGGAAACAGTGATTCTAATCACCGTGGCAACATTTTTGAAAAAATGATTTCTGACAACGGCTTATGCCTGCTCAATAACGGTGATCATACCTATTTTCACGAGCCAACACGTACATTCCATGCAATACATCTTATAATCTGCGCCCCATCACTCTATCCCTTTTGGAACTTCTGGGTTTCAAATGACTTACACGGCAGTGACCACTTTCCAACTTTTATTTCTATGAATTTTCCTGATAGAGATTGTAATAACTCTCCCAAAAGATATATATATGACAGAGCCAATTGGCCAACTTTTACTGCACTTGCAAACATTACAGTTAGCATGATTGAGGGAAATATTGACAAAGCAGTTGATAACGTAACTCACTGTATTATCACTTCTGCTGACGCTAACATTCCCAAAACTACATCTGCTCCTAAACACAGAAAACCATGGTGGAATAGTGATTGCCAAGTTGCAAAAAAACAACAACAGAAAGCTTGGGGTCTATTTCGCAGGTACCCTAATAATATTAACTATATAGCATATAAAAAGGCAAGGGCAGAAGCTAGAAGCGTGCGACGTAAAAGCCAACGTGAATCCTGGGTTAGATACGTCTCAAGCATAAATTCTAACACATCAAGTAAAGAGCTCTGGCAAAAAGTAAAAAATTGCATGGGCCTGTACTCTGAAAGTCATATTTTCATTTTAAAACATAACGGTCATACCATTACTTCTCCTAAAAACATAGCTGAGACAATAGGGAATACCAGCATCTATTTCAAACTCAGACTCATATTCAGAACCGTTTTTAACGTACAAAAGACAAACTGAATTGACCAGGATTAATTATAATACTCATAATTCATTTTCATATAATCAACCTTTCACTATATCAGAGCTGATAGATTGTTTGCGAGACAGTCAATTATCTGCCCCAGGTCATGATGGCATCACATACATCATGCTCAAGCACCTCTCTCCACTCTCTCTTAACAATCTCCTTTCCCTTTTCAACAGGATTTGGGTGGAACATACTTTCCCCCGATCTTGGAGCAGAGCGGTTGTTATTCCCTTTCCTAAACCAGGTAAAGATGCTAGCAATCCGAATAATTACAGGCCGATCGCACTTTCTAGCTGCCTTTGCAAACTATTAGAAAAAATGGTCAATCGCCGCCTTGTGCATATTTTAGAGACTAACAATTGCCTTGCCGCATTTCAAAGTGGGTTTCGACGTGGTAGGTCAACTATCGATAACCTGATACACCTTGAACATTACATTCGGACAGCTTTTCTTAAACGCAACCATTTGTTGTCAGTATTTTTTGACATGGCAAAAGCCTATGACAGAACATGGCGTTATGGGATCCTTCGTGATCTTTTTAACCTGGACTTTCGTGGGAACCTCCCAATTTATATTAAAAACTTCCTTGCCGTTCGAACATTTCAAGTTCGAATTGGGAGGATTTTATCCAGTTTCTTTGTACAAGAAGAGGGTACCTCAGGGTAGTGTCCTGAGTGTCACCCTCTTTGCTATTAAAATAAATGACATTCTTAATCAATTATCCCCTTCTGTCAAGGGAGATTTATATGTTGATGACTTCCGCATTATGTGTATGGGACAAGACATTCGTTTTATTGAGAGACAACTGCAAAGTGCAATAAAAAGTATTCTTAGTTGGACTAACAAAAATGTTTTTTTAATTTCTATTGACAAAACTTCTTGTGTGCATTTCTGTAGACGGAGGGATCTGCATCCAGATCCTGAAATTTTTATCGGTTCATCTCAAATTCCTGTTGTGGAGAATGTTCGTTATCTCGGCCTATATTTCGACAAAAAAATTACTTTTTTACCACATGTTGTACAATTACGGACAAAATGTGAAAAATCGCTTAATTTACTTAAAGTACTTTCAAATACATCTTGGGGAGCAGACCGCACTTCTCTCCTTAAAATCTATACATCTGTAATTCGTACTAAAATCGACTATGCCTGCCAGGTCTATGGTTCTGCCCGTAATTCTGTTCTTAAAAAACTTGACACTGTGCACCATAGCGCACTCCGTGTTTGCTCTGGTGCATCTCGTACATCTCCAATTTTAAGTCTTTATGTTGACTGTAATGAACCAGCATTATACCGTACTCGTGAAAAACTATCATTAGATTTGTATTACCGTGTCCTTTCTCATCCTGGCCATCCTCTTCACCCTTATATTTTAAATATCAACAATGATATTCTTTATCATCATCGACCCTCTTGCATCCCATCTTTCGGAGTCCGAATTAAGAATATTATTGACAATGGCCCTCTGAGTAATATTGTGGTGAGTCCATGTCCATTTCATGCAATCCCTCCTTGGAAACCTCCCGATATTACTTCGCTTCATCCTTTTAAAGGATACGACAAAACAATTTGGCTCCTGCAGTTTTTCAACAATTATTTGCTGCACATCGTGCAAATTTTAATACCTACACTGATATTTATACAGATGGTTCTAAGAGTGGAAATATCGTTGGCTGCGGGGTTTTTATCGACAATACTAGTTTTAGTTATCGGCTTCACGCATCAATGTCTGTCTTTACAGCTGAGTTGATTGCGATAGAGAGAGCGATGTTGCACATTTCTCATCACCATAACACATCCTTCATCACATATACTGACTCAAATAGTTCTATTGACGCAATTAGATCTTTTAAAAAGCATCCTTATGTTTCAGCTATCATGGATTTTTACAATAAATTGACAAGACGTGGTTATCGAATTTTATTTTGCTGGGTACATGGGCACATGGGTATTCCTGGAAATGAAAAGGCAGATGAGGCGGCAAAACTGGCTCTTAATCCTTTTTACCATAGAATTCCATTCTCAGACGTTAAACTACTTATAAAACACTTTATTCGTAATAAATGGCAAGACAGTTGGGATTTGGAATACAATAATAAACTGCACCATACCAAACCAACAATAATGACCTGGTTTCCGATTTATCCAAGAAAAACTGATGTTATTCTGACTCGTCTGAGAATTGGACATTCAAGAATCACTCATAAACATCTTTTGCTTCGGGAGGTTGCACCCATGTGTCCACATTGTCATTTTGATTGCCTGACCATTCATCATGTTTTAACTGACTGTCCGGGGCTCCGGCACTTATACAGAATTTATTTTAACTCATCATCACCAATCTTGACAAACCTCATTGGGGATACACCTCATGGGGCACTCTTCACTTTTTTAAAACATGCTGGATTTTATTTTGAAATATAATCTTTATTTCTTTTGGTTTAAGAACAACTTGATGTTTTCTATACTCTTCTCACATCTGGATGGGTGCCCATCCAGACTGCACTTTGCATTTCTGTATTTGAAATCTTTTATGCTCTGATATTTTAGCTTTTAAATTTCCTTATTCATCTTCACTTGTCTGACTGCATCTGGATGGGACCCCCCATCCAGATTGCTTTTCTCTTTGCTCTTCATGTTTTTTTATTTATGTGTTTAGTCTCTTCATTTTTTTTGGCGCAGCATGTCCCTTAAGAGATTTTGTGCCATTAAACATCATTCAACCAACCAACCAACCTTTTTAAAACACGCTGGTTTTTATTTTGAGATTTAGATTTTATAAGCTTCATAAGTTTGACTTTATTGGCATCTGGATTGAAACCCCATCCAGATAGCTTTGCTTTACTTTTACTTAACTTCCATTCACTTTGCTTTACTGGGTTTCTATTTTTACTTTGCTCTTTTTACCCTTATTTGACGACTACATCTGGATGGGTACCCCATCCAGATGGCCTTTCAGTTCACATTTTATCTCATTTCATTATTTTTTCTTGGCTCACTTTTTGTTTGGCGCAGCATGTTCCTACAGCGATTTTGCGCCATAAAACCCAATACAACTAACCAACCAACCCATCCATCGATATAAAAGAAGTTACTAACATCATAGAGACTTTGATCGATTCTGATCCTTCCTTTACAGAAAATATTAAAAATACAGTTAAATCAGTTTTAAATTTAATCATCAACAACAACATTTTCGTTTTCAACAACCAAGTTTACAAACAAGTCAATGGCGCCCCAATGGGTTCCCCCATTTCAGGTTTACTTGCTGAATTTAAACTACGTCCTCTTGAAAATATAATCATGGAAACCATAAAACCAGGTCCAGATTGCTGGTTCAGATATGTAGATGATGTCTACATAATATGGAATCACGGAAAAGATGCATTATACTCATTTCTAGATAAAATCAATAACCTTGACAACAAAATTAAATTTACATTAGAAATAGAACAAGATCAAAAACTGGCTTTTTTGGATGTACAACTAATCAGAGATATGGATAAACAGAGTATCGATCGTACAGTTTTTAGAAAAGTTAACAGATCTAATTCCACTATCCCGTTTAACTGCAGCTCACCTATAAGTTACAAGTTAGCACCTTTCAATTTTTATATAAAAAGAGCATTTGAAGTTTGTTCGAGCCAATTCCTTAATGAAGAAATAGATGTAATTAGAAAAATGGCAGCCGAAAATTCTGTTCCATCTAATTTCATTGAAAAAAAAAATCATAAACAGACTTAAAAGGAAAAATGAAGAAAGGCAAAATACAGTTCCGATTAAAAGTTTGAAATTCTGTAAAGTTAATTATATTCCAAGGTTTTTCGAGAGTACGAGGCATTCCCTCCTCAAGTTTGGTATTATATTAATCGCAGTCCCTCCCCAGAAATTAAAGATTTGTTAAATACGAAAATTGACCCTATCCAAGCCATCAATAGATCGGGAGTATATATTATACCCTTCAAGAAAGATAATAGCGATTTTATGTACAGTCGGGAAAAAAAAAGTAAACACCCCCTACTAACTCCTCAACAAATTATCGTAGAAGAAAGTTCCTGGTACCGAACGATTGGAAATAAAGTCTACTTTTAAATGATGTATATAAAATTTGCTTAGGGGGCTACCTACATATTAAAACGAACCATAACTTTGTTTTTTTCAATAGCAGTACCCAATTCTGACAACATAAATGAACTCTACATCCTTCAATTAGCCTAAAAACGAATTTTTATGCAATTCATGCCATAAGTTTCCGAGAAATTAATTATTTTAAAACGAGCGTATTTTAAGGGCTGTATCCAAATTGAAGTTCCGTACTCGATTATTAACCGAGAGAGCTCCCTTCTTGATCGAGGCACCTTAAGCGCCACTCAAGGAGTCAATGAAGCGTGTTAGATTACAGTACGGCAGAATAAATTTCAAAATGTCTACTCACTTCCATCATAAACCATCATTTTGCCGTTTTTTAAGCATAATTTGAAAACTACTTGGAAGAAAAGTGTGAAATTTTTTAATTTCCATAAAGCAGTACTTAATAAATCTAAATCCATCAAAAAAAAATTGTAGGTTGGAATTCATAATTTTTTCGAATGCTATTTTTATAATTTTATGAAATTAATAAATTCAGCTTATTTATGTTTGGGTATATTAGTATTATTACCACACAAAAAATTAGCACATTAGGAGCATAATTTCGGGATATGAAAATATAATTTAACATAAGAAGCACTAAATTTTGAATGTTTATAATTCAAAAACTTATCATTCAAATGACTTGACATTTGGTGTCTAGCCCTCCGAGCGTCTTGCAAAAAGGTAAAATTGTACTGTTGTTTTCTTTGCATTTTGTTTTAAATGCTAACAAAATATGATTCTTTCAACATTAAAAGAAAAACTCAATTACAAATATGAATGTAATCCTTGAGAGCATTAATCATTCTTTAATGTATTTAAAATTCATTAAATCTATAGAATTACTTACCGTATCCTTTCACATCCAGGCCATCCTCTTCATTCATACATTCTAAATACAGACAACGATATGCTTTATCAGCATCGACCATCTTGCATCCCACCTTTTGGTGTCAGAATAAGGAACATTACTGATAATAGCCCACTGAGTAGTATCGAGGTGAGTCCATGTCCATTGCATGTACTCCCTCCTTGGAAACCTCCTAGTATTACATCGCTCCATCCTTTTAAAGGATACGATAGAAACACCTTAGCTCCTGTTGTTTTTCAACAGATATTTGCTGCACACAGATCAAACTTTAATGATTACACTGACATTTACACAGACGGCTCTAAGAGTGGAGATACTGTTGGGTGTGGGATATTTTGTGAAAACAACTCTTTAAGCCATCGCCTTCATTCATCTACTTCTGTCTTTACAGCCGAACTGATTGCAATAGAGAGAGCCATGTCCTACATCTCTCACCATCATAGCTCATCCTTCATCATTTATACCGACTCAAATAGCTCTATTGACGCAATTAAATCATTTAAAAGGCATCCTTATGTTTCATTGATCCTTGATTTTTATAATAAATTGAAAAGACGTGGCTATAATATTTTATTTTGCTGGGTACCTGGACACATGGGTATTCCTGGTAATGAGAAAGCGGATGAGGCGGCGAAACGTGCCCTTAATCCATTGTGCCATAAAGTTCCATTCTCAGACGTAAAACTACTTATCAAACGCTTTATTCATTGTAAATGGCAAGAAAGTTGGAATTTAGAATGCAATAATAAACTGCACCACATCAAACCTACCATCATGACCTGGCCTCCGTGTTATCCAAGGAAAACCGATGTTCTTCTTACCCGTCTGAGGATTGGACATTCTAGAATTACTCATAAACATCTTTTACTTCGGGAGGATGCTCCCATGTGTCCACATTGCCATTTTGATTACCTGACCATTCATCATGTTTTAACTGACTGTCCGGGTCTCCGGCACTTATACAGAATCTATTTTAACTCATCATCCCCAATCTTGGTTGGTTGGTTGGTTGTATGGGGTTTTATGGCGCAAAATCCCTTAAGGGACATGCTGCGCCAAAAAAGTAGACTAAAACATCAAAAAAGTAAGAGATAGAAAAATGACAAAATAAAGGAACAATGAGAAGAGCAATCTGGATGGGGTATCCCATCCGGATGTAGTCGAAAAAGTGTAGAAAAGACTAACTTTTAAATACTAAAAAAGAGTAGAGTAAAAACATAAGAGTAAGTCAATAAAAAGTGCAGTCTGGAAGGGGTTCCCTTCCAGATATCACAAAGGTGTGAACAGAAAACTTAATCGTTAAACCAAAGATATACAAATTAAATTTCAAAGTAAAATCCAGCATGTTTTAAAAAAGTAAATAGTGCCCTATGAGGTGTATCCCCAATAAGGTTTGTCAAGAATGGTGATGATGACTTAAAATAAATTCTATATAAGTGCCGGAGGCCCGGACAGTCAGTTAAAACATGATGAATGGTCAGGTAATCAAAATGACAATGTGGACACATGGGAGCATCCTCCCGAAATAAAAGATGTTTATGAGTGATCCTTGAATGTCCAATTCTCAGACGAGTAAGTAGAACATCTGTTTTTCTTGGATAACTCGGAGGCCAGGTCATTATTATAGGTTTGATATGGTGCAGTTTATTATTGTTTTCTAGATCCCAACTTTCCTGCCATTTATTCTGAATAAAAAAATTTATAAGTAGTTTAACGTCTGAGAAAGGAACATCATGGTGTAACGGATTAAGAGCACGTTTTGCCGCCTCATCTGCTTTCTCATTGCCAGGAATACCCATGTGTCCAGGTACCCAGCAGAATAAAATATTATGACCACGCCTTGTCAATTTGTTATAAAAATCTAGGATGGATGACACAAGAGGATGCTTGTTAAAAGATTTAATTGCGTCAATAGAACTATTTGAGTCTGTATATATAATGAAGGATGAGCTATGATGATGAGATATGTGCACCATGGCTCTCTCTATTGCAATCAGTTCAGATGTAAAGACAGAGATAGAAGGATGAAGGCGATAGCTTAATGAAGTGTTGTCACAAAATACACCACAACCAACAGTATTACCACTCTTAGATCCATCTGTATAAATGTCAGTATAGCCATTAAAATTTGCTCGGTGTGCGGCAAATAACTGTTGAAACACTGCAGGGGCCAAGTTGTTTTTATCATATCCTTTAAAGGGATGGAGCGATGTAATATCAGGAGGGTTCCAAGGAGGGAGTACATGCAGTGGACATGGACTTACCCTGATATTACTCAGTGGGCTATTATCAGTAATTTTTCTAATTCTGACACCAAAAGATGGGATGCAAGATGGTCGATGCTGATAAAGAATATCATTGTCGGTGTTTAAAATGTATGTATGAAGAGGATGGCCAGGATGTGAAAGGAGACGGTAATACAGTTCTAAAGAAAGCTTTTCACGAATGTGGTGCAATGATGGTTCATTGCAGTCAACATAAAGACTTAAAATTGGAGAAGTACGAAATGCACCAGAGCAAACACGGAGTGCGCTATGGTGCACAGTGTCAAGTTTTTTAAGAACAGAATTACGGGCAGAGCCGTAGACCTGGCAGGCATAGTCAATTTTAGAACGAATTACAGCACGATATATCTTAAGGAGAGATGTACGGTCTGCTCCCCAAGAAGTATTTGAAAGCACTTTAAGTAAATTAAGCGATTTTTCACATTTTGTCCGTAATTGTAAAACATGGGGTAAAAAAGTAAGTTTTTTGTCAAAGTATAGGCCTAGATAACGAACGTTGTCCACAGCAGGAATTTGAGATGTCCCAATAAAAATTTCAGGATCTGGATGTAGATCCCTTCGTCTACAGAAATGAACACATGAAGTTTTTTCAATAGAAATTAAGAAACCGTTTTTGTTAGTCCAGCTAAGGATAGTATTTATTGCTATTTGCAGTTGTCTCTCAATAAAACGAATATCCTGTCCCATACACATAATGCGGAAGTCATCAACGTAAAGATCTCCCTTAACAGAAGGTGGTAGTTGATTAAGGATGTCATTTATTTTAATAGCAAAGAGAGTGACACTCAGGACACTGCCTTGAGGTACACCCTCTTCTTGTACATAGAAACTGGATAAAATCCCCCCAATTCGAACTTGAAAAATTCGAATTGCGAGGAAGTTTTTAATAAAAATTGGGAGGTTCCCACGAAAGTCCAGGTTAAAAAGGTCACGAAGAATCCCATAACGCCATGTTCTATCATAGGCTTTCGCCATGTCAAAAAATACTGAGACCAAATGGTTGCGTTTAAGAAAAGCTGTCCGAATGTAATGTTCAAGATGGATCAGGTTATCGATAGTAGACCTACCTCGTCGAAATCCACTTTGAAATGCCGCAAGGCAATTGTTAGTTTCTAAAACATGCACGAGGCGGCGGTTGACCATTTTTTCAAGTAACTTGCAAAGGCAGCTAGAGAGTGCGATTGGCCTGTAATTATTAGGATTGCTAGCATCTTTTCCTGGTTTAGGAAAAGGGATAACAATAGCTCTGCACCAAGCGTTGGGGAATTTCTGTTCTGTCCATATTCTGTTGAAAAAGGAAAGGATATTGTTAAGAGAATGTGGTGAGAGGTGCTTAAGCATAACATATGTAATGCCATCGTGACCTGGGGCAGATAAATGACTGTCTTGCAAGCACTTTAATAGTTCTGATATGATAAATGGTTGATTGTAGGAAAATGAATTATGAGAGTTAAAATTAATCCTGGTCATTTCAGTTTGTCTTTTGTAAGTTAAAAAGGGTTCTGGATATGCGTCTGATTTAGAAATTGATGCAAGGGTGCTACCTATCGTCTCAGCTATGTTTTGGGGAGACGTGATGGTTTGACCATTCATATTTAGAATGGAAATATTATTTTCAGAGTACAGGCCCATACATTTTTTCACTTTTTGCCAGAGTTCTTTACTTGAGGTGTTAGAGTCAATGCTCGAAATATAGTTAATCCAGGACTCCCGTTGGCTTTTGCGTCGCACTCTTCTAGCTTCAGCCTTTGCTTTTTTGTATGCCATATAGTTAATATTATTTGGATACCTACGAAATAACCCCCAAGCCTTTTGTTGTTTTTTCTTTGCTACTTGGCAATCATTGTTCCACCATGGTTTTCTGTGTTTAGGAGCAGATGACGTTTTAGGTATGCTAGCGTCAGCAGCATTGATAATACAATGAATTATATTATCAAGCGCTTTGTCAATATCTATGTCAGTCTCTATCATGCTATCAGTAATGTCTGCAAGTGCAGTAAAAGTTGGCCAATGGGCTCTGTCGTAAACATATCTTCTCGGATAGTTATTAGAATCTCCACTAGTAGTCAATGATATAAAAGTAGGAAAATGATCACTGCCGTGTAAGTCATTTGAAACCCAAAAGTTCCAGAAAGGATAGAGAAATGGGGAGCAGATTATAAGATCTATTGCATGGAATGTGCGTGTTGGCTCGTGAAAATAGGTATGATCACCGTTATTGAGCAGGCATAAGCCGTTGTCAGATATAAGTTTTTCTATAATATCACCACGTGGATTAGAATCACTGTTTCCCCAGAGTTGGCTATGTGCATTAAAGTCACCAAGAATGATATATGGAGCGGGGAGTTGGAGAAGGAGATTATCCAGATCTGCTGAATGAATATTTTTGTTTGGAGGTAAATAAATCGTACATATAGTTATGAGTTGATTAATATGCACACGGACAGCAACAGCTTGTAGGTTTGTAGTTAAAGCAATATGTGTATGGGGTAAACTATTGGAGATGAATAGAGCCACTCCACCAATGGCCCTATCACTGCCGATAAAATCTTTTCTGTAGGTTGAATAGCTGCGTAATTTGGCTTTGACATTGGGTTTTAAATGGGTTTCCTGTAGAGCTAAGCATAATGGTTGGTGGTCGGATAGAATGTTACGGATTTCGTCATGCTTATTGTGGTAGCCACGGCAGTTCCATGAAATAATATTAGACATGAAAAATTTTAATTAAGTAATAAATCTGTGTTATTTTAATCGGAGACAGTAGACATACTATCTCCGTCGTTAAATATTTCATCCGGTTCTGGGTGAAGAGCTAGAGCATCATCTTCCTCCATTTTATCATTCTGCATTGAATGGGTTTTATTTTTGGATGTTCTGCTCTTTTTCCTTTTGGCTGTATTTTCAGTTGACACAGTGGCTTTAATTGCTGGAAGGTTAAATTTTTCTGCATCAGATTTATGGTTTGGATTCACAGATAATGTTTTAGTTGTATTTTGAGAACCTCTATTATGGAGTGGAATTTTAGTAATAACAGATTGTGATGATTTTAAAGAGGCATTTTGAGTTGGCTTAGAAAGACCAGATTTTGGTAAATTAGGAGGAGCAGATTTAGGTGACTTAGGAGGGGCAGAATGCGTTGATCTATTTGTCTTACCAGAATTATTAGACAGGTTGTTTTCTTTTTGACTAGGTTGGCAATTAAGTTTAGTGGGGAGTTCAGTTTGAGTTGCAATGGTTTGATAGGTTTTATTCGCAGTTTTAGATAACGCCGTAGCATATGAAACACCAACTTTGGGTGTCCTGGATTCAACGATTTTTCTTGCTTCGGGGTATGATATATTTTCTTTTGTGCGTATGGTCTGTATCTCTTTTTCCTTTTTCCACTGATCGCATGATTTAGCATAGGATGGGTGGTCTTTTTTGCAATTTACACAAGAAGGTGGTGCGTTGCATTGTACACTTTCGTGGCCAACTGCACTACACCGACCACATGTGGTTTTACCTCGGCATGATGTTTTTGAGTGCCCAAAGCGTTGACAATTAAAGCAACGCAGTGGGTTTGGGATGTATGGTCTGACAGAACATGATAAATACCCTGCTTTTATATATTTGGGTAAGTTGGGTGTGTTAAAGGTCAATATAATATGCTTGGTAGGTATTTGTACTTGGTTAGCTGGTATTTGTTCATCTTTACGGTTTATTTTTATACGTCTCGCTCCTATGACATTTTGTTCTCTTAAATTTTCCACTATTTCATCTTCAGTTACATGTAGGAGATCAGATTCCGATATCACTCCACGACACGAATTTAATGTTCTATGTGGCGATATGGTGACAGCAATGTTAGCGAAGTGAGTACATTTTTTTAAGTTCAGAGCTTGTTGTTTGTTGGTTACTTCAATTAGTAGTTCACCTGTACGGAGTTTTTTTATTGTTTTGGGTTCGCCAACCAGTCCTTGGATAGATTTATTAATCAAAAAGGGAGAAGTTTTATCAAAACTCCCTTCTTGGCGTTTAACGATGAAGAATCTTTCTTCTGTTTTACTTTCATGAGAGTCGGGATTTTTAGATTCCGTATTGGAAACAAAATCTTCGACTCTCTTACCCCATGATTCTTTGTTATCCTGATTAATAGTAGCATTTGAGGCAGAGCTCAATGCATTATTTGTGTTATTATTAGCTTGTGGGGCTTCCACATCGCATATTTGATTTCCTGAGATTGTAGCCATATTTAGAAAAGATTGAAAAAACGCCAGGCATCGGGCCTGGTCACCGACCCTTCTTCTTACCGTTACTTTAGGCGCAGGTCTCAAAAGGGTGAAAACTATCAACAAACTTCCACGTTTTTCGAACATTGGATTAAACTCGATAGCATTTCTTAATCTCTAGTTCTTTCACTTTGGAATCAGGAAGCCAGTAGGTAAGCCTTTACAGCTCTGTCCAACCTACAGCCCCTTTCGCCGAAAGGCACCAGTCTCCCGGTGTTGGTCCTAACAGCCACCATACAAGTATGGCGTCCTCCGATCACGGAACCGAATTTCGGAAATGCCCTGCACTCTGGGACTCGAGATCAGCCTAAAAAGGTAGAAACGAGGCGATGAGATTAAAAAACCTCAACACCCAGAGTGTCTCACGTGAAAATAAAAAAAAAACCCACTATTGTAGAAAAAAAAAGAAAAAGTAATGCGAGAGAAAACTTAGAAACAAGGTGTAATTTTTGTCTTTTTTAAAACCTTTATAATATTTTTTTTTTTTTTTTCAAAAGAACAAGAACAACGTTAGTAGAACAAAGAACAGTTTCAAGAAAACAGTAACAAAATCGAACAAGAACAAAGAGGGATAACAAACTGAAAAGAGAAGACTAAAAAGTGTGAAACAAAGAAAAAAGGATAGACAACCAAAAAGAGAAGAAGACAGGAAAGGAGAAAGATCGCTCGGGAACCCGGGGTCGCGAAACCCGTAAATACCTGAAGAAGGTATTCCCCTGGGGGGCCCCAATCTTGACAAACCTCATTGGGGAAACACCTCATGGGGCACTCTTCACTTTTTTAAAACATGCTGGATTTTACTTTGAAATATGATTTTTGCATCTTTCTTTGGTTTAAAAAACAACTTGAATTGTTCTTTTAATTTTTTTTTGACATCTGGATGGGAGCCCCATCCAGATTGCACTTCTGCTCTTTTTACCTAAAATCTTTTATAGTCCGTTTGTTTAGTTCTTAATTATCTTCCCTATCTACACTTTTCTGACTGCATCTGGATGGGACCCCCATCCAGATTGCTTTTCTGATGGTCTTTATTTTTATGTTTTTAGTCTATTCTTGTTTGGCGCAGCATGTCCCTTATGGGATTTTGTGCCATTAAACAATATACAACCAACCAACTATAGAATTATATTACCTTAAATTTTGCTTGTGTTGCTGTGAAACCTGGAGCTTAGTGAACGGAATATTACGCCGCAAACACTTAGAGGGCTAGGCATAGTTTGAACCGAAGATTTGAAATATCTCGTTAAAATTGGGTATTGCAATTGAAAAAGATGAAGTTAGGATTCGTTTTAATATGTAGATGACCCCCTAAGAAAATTTTATATACATCATTTAAAAGTAGACTTTATTTCCAATCGTTCGGTACAAATAACTTTCTTTTATGATGATTTGTTGAGGAGTTAGTAGGGGGTGTTTACTTTTTTTTTTCCACGACTGTACATAGTTATGACACTGCGGAAATTTCGTGACAGAATTAGGGAACATGAAGCAGATCTGAGATTGAATAGACCCCACACTGCATTATCATGATTAGCACAAATTCAACCTATAAAAGTAGATTTCAATAGAGCCAAAATTATTTTCCATACAAGTAACCACCAAGAAGCTATCATAAGAGAATCTCTGGAAATAATACCAAATAAAGAAACAGTTTGTAACGATATATTATCATATGATATCCACGCAGTCTGGAAAGAATTAATAAATAGTTAATAAATCTGTACTTTTCGATAAAAGAATAGCATTTATGTCCCCTCCCCCCTTATTTTCCAATCCACCCTTGAAGTGAAATGGTCTGTTCCGGACATTTCTTGAGAAATTTTATTAAAATCATTATTGAAGTTTAAGACGGTCAAGTCGTCTATGTATCTGTAAGCCAGGAACTGGAGATGAGCTTTATTAATACTGTACTGAAACTCATAAAAAATAAAAATAAGTTAGCAGCTGTGGATGAGTAACTAGTACCCATACCAATTCCATTGATCTGTAAGTATACTTTAGAACCTGTATAAACGTAATTGTTGTAAAGGCAAAAACGACATAATTTATTAAACAAGTTAGAGTTGAAATCTGTAACATCTAAAACCAGTTCCGCTGTCTTTAAAAGTGCCTCCTTTAAACTATTAATAGGAATGGTAGTGAATAAATTTTCAAAATCATATGTTTGGATAGAATTAATACTATTGCTTTTTAATTTTTCAGCAATTTCGAAGCTATTAGAAATAATCTTGAAACAATTACTATCTTTATACTTATATTTTAACATGTTCAAAACTTTTTTAAGTAAATCCTCAAATTTCCTATTAAAATTATTGCCTGTACTGTTGAAATTGCTGCAAATAAATCTATATTTTGTAGGAACTTCATGAAATTTAGGGGTCAGAAAAAGAAATGGGGATGTTAGATTTTTACTACGAGGGAAAGAAATTTTTGTTTGCTTCGAAAAAGCCAAATGCTTATTAATAAGTGTCTGCACGGAAGATTTACATACTTTGTAAGTTATACTATTATTTAACTCTGCATTGAGCATTTCAGCATAAAATTTTTTCATATGACTGCAAAATTTCCAGCTGCTTTATTTACTTGACAGAAAACAAACATCCGCTTCAAATTGGTTATTTCATTTGTGATATCCATACTAAAATTATGATAAGTATAAGAAGAATTATTAAGGAAACTACCCTGAAACGATTTAAAATCGCTTAAAATATGTAGCTTCCAATCTGTAAAGAGGGGGATTGGTGTATTATATCTGTAACTTAAATTTAAAATAAAAGCATTCAAATCAGCTTTAAAAGTATTAAAACTTTTAACTGGATTCAATTTTTTGTTAATACGGAATTTGGTTCCGAAATTCAATAGATAACGTAGATTATCATTTTTGATAATGCTCAGATCTCCTGTTACGATATGTTGTCCGCTATTGTTTAAAAACGTTGAATTTTTATAATCTTCGCAGTTACATTCCAAATCCAGGTATGATTCAAGTTCTTGAGAAGCTCAATAATTTCAAGATACAATAGCTTATTTCCAGTTAAGGATATTACAGTTATAGCGACTTACAAATATACAAAAACACTGGGTAGTAGGGGATACCGGGGGAATGGCGACACCTTAAGGGAATTTAAATTTTTTCACCTCGAAAAAATGTTTATTTTTTAATAGTAAAAATTCTAAAGCTGAATCATGATCTTTAGTATCTGTATAAATTTAACAGTAATAATAACTGTAAACTAAGCATACATAAAAAATTATTTTTTAAATCTCTGCACAGTGGCGGGATTACCCAGGACACTGGGGTAATTCCGCCACTGTACTGGGGTAATGCCGCCACTCTTTAATGACCTAGTACATGCATCAAATGGATACTAGGAAACACACAACCTACTGAAAATAGTTAGAAAGCAATGTAATTGAGCAGAATAATGGTTAAGCTTACGATTTACTTCATATTGCAAAAATCACTCTGCTGAATCTGCTCCACTACATTGAAATGAGGCCATATCTCATCCGATTTGCATGGCAGCGGCATTACCCCGAGAGGATAATATGGCGGAAATCCCCAAGCAAAGCCAAAAGAAGAACCAAAATTGTTTAACACATTGCATCAAAATGTCGGCGAATGCATGTAGATTACGGGTCATATTAACTTAAATACCTAATGTTACAATAAAAGGTGCTTATCTCTACTCATTTTAAGCTCCAAAATAATAAGAAACTAGATGAAAACTTTGCTAGAACAAACGAACGGCGTACAGCAAAGTCACTCTCACTTTAGACACTGTTTATATTGTTGGCCGCTATAGTGCAGGCACATTCACTATCTCAAACTGCCCTTAGTTTTTAAACTACGTGGGGTGGCGGCATTCCCCCGGTCTCCCCTATACTATTTAATTACAGATAAGTTTCTCAAGAACTTGAATGTGAAAATGACCCTTGAAGTGAAATGGTCTGTTCCGGACAAGGCTGGAGACGCGGAGACAGAACAACTGCTAGTTTTTCACTGAGGATGACTGAGTAAGTGTCGGTCGAAAACGTTATGAATTTTAAATGACTTTAATGTTTTTTAAAGGATTTTATCATACTTGACACCTGTAAGCAATATATTTACATTTTGTGTATCTTATATAGGGAAGACCGGGGGAAGGCCGTCAACCCGGGTTATGCCGCCACCACACCTAGTTTAAAAACTAAGGGCAGTTTGAGATGGTGAATGTGCCTGCACTATAGCGGCCAACAATATAAACAGTGCCTAAAATGAGAGTGACTTTGCTGTACGTCGTTCGTCTGTTCTAGTGAAAAATGTAGTTTTCATCTAGTTACTTATCTCTACTCATTTGAAGCTCCAAAATAATAAGCACCTTTTATTGTAACATTAGGTATTTAAGATAATATGACCCGTAATGTACATGTATTCGCCAACATTTTAATGCAATGTGTTGAACAAGTTCCGTTCTTCTTTCGGCTTTGCTTGGCCATATTGTCCTCTCGGGGTAATGCCGCCGCCATGCAAATCAGGTAAGAAATGGCCTCATTTTAATGTAGTGGAGCCGATTCAGCAGAGTGACTTTTGCAATATGAAGTAAATTGTAAGCTTAACCATTATTCTGCTCAATTACATTGCTTTCTAACTATTTTCAGTAGGTTGTGTGTTTCCTAGTATCCATTTGATGCATGTACTAGGTCATTAAAGAGTGGCGGAATTACCCCAGTGTCCTGGGTAATCCCGCCATTGTGCAGAGGTTTAAAAATATTTTTTTATGTATGCTTACTTTACAGTTATGATTACGGTTAAATTTATACAGATACTAAAGATCATGATTTAGCTTTAGAATTTTTACTGTTAAAAAATAAACATTTTTTCGAGGTGAAAAAATTTAATTTCCCTTAAGGTGTCGCCATTCCCCTGGTCTCCCCTATGTTAAGTAATAGTTTTCAATTTCAGGTTAATCAACTTGTTCACTGGTCCTCCAATATTTACAAACGCATTTATATTAATATAATTATTAGTCAAATATTTCGATTTTTTAGAATTTGTACAGATAAACATCTGTTTAAGAAGGAATTGTTTAATTTTAAAAGTAATCTATATTACAATATACCTTTAACTTTTATAAAAAAAATATTCAGATTTTGCAGATTTTCTTTATTACTGATCGATTGCTTTTCGACGTCAGTGAATGACTCATATTTCCTAAAGCCTTTTCAAGGACGGTTTTATGATGATGTGCTGCGTCGATTGGCAACAGGCCTGGAAAGAATTAGGATTGGTTGATTGGATGTTGGATTCTGCTTTGTTTAGTTTGCCACAACCCAAATATAAAACATAAAATAATGTGGCTAAGTTGGTTGAGTGTGGTTTTTTCAACGAGCATATTTTTAGCATCTTTTACTGTGTTCCAGGTGAGGCATTCATTTAATATGGTTGGCGTAGGGTCCGGTGGGGAGCATGTGATAATAGCCATCGAATGTTAACATTTGATTTTGCTATCACTGTTCTGGCCGAAACCCGCTGCCACTAATGCATATTTTATCGAATGCTCGGCTGCTTTTGAAGCATAACCCAATGCCGATAAGACCGCAGCCTATTTTTTCCTAGTTTTTGTTATAGTTTTAATGTTTACATAGTTATTTTTCTTGTTCTGTGAGGGGGGGGGGGTGTGCTGGTTCAGGATAAATATAATCTTATACTGGTTTATATATATATATATATATATAAAACCCCTTAAAGGGCGGTGGGATATATTATATC
This sequence comes from Maratus speciosus, assembly GCA_963932465.1. Lineage (NCBI taxonomy): Eukaryota > Metazoa > Arthropoda > Arachnida > Araneae > Salticidae > Maratus > Maratus speciosus. Next base: position 640,583,010 of record OZ010787.1, read on the forward strand.
CCAACTAATTTTAATGCAGATTCGTACCAGAAACTTGTAATTAAATTTTACTTTTTAAGCTTTGGTGGAAAAAAGTCAATAAATTGCTTTTCCTCTTTTTGAAGTAATTCTTTTCTTAAATTCCGGTGTGATTTCAACATTACACAAACACAGTTGCTTACCCCTCAAAGGGTTAGCCCTTAAATGGTGAGGTGATTTTTTTTATAACTGAAGTGGTGAGGTGGAATGTATGTAATTTCAAAATTTGATTACATGTGCACTCCAGAAAAGTTAGCGAATTAAAATAAGAATCTCCTGTGAATTTTGAACCATTTACTTGCGTAAAAACAACTGACGTTACTGTAAGTGTACAGTCCTTCTAGTAAAGTACATGGCAATATTTCAGAATTTGAATTTTTGTGGGGTGCAAAACACCGCACCTCACCAAGTAATGTTTAAAACAAAATGGAAAAAATATTGTGGTAATTCAGCTATTATTTTTTGAATTATAACAAAATTTCAAAAAATATCACTTTAAAGCTGAAAATTATAATTATTTTTCACTAAAGTTTTTAAAAAATATAAATGTTTAAAAAGCTTCAGGACCATAAAGTTCACTCCTTTTTTCCTAAAACAGTAAGTTTTTAATTGAATTTTTTTATCGAAATACACATTTTAAATGCTTACAGATACCTTAATATATGGGAAATGTCTGAAGTGACTCCGCTGAAGTTTCCGCACTCTTGTGTCTGCGTTCAGAAATTAAAAATAATCAAAATTTTATAGTTTTACACAATGCAATCGGCTGAATACGAATGCCGGAACTACTCTTTTGAAACTGGAGTCCTTAACTCGGCTCTATTAGTGCTTGATGATATCGCCGCGATATATATTATTCATACTCTTATACATTTCCTTAGTAATTTCTTCTGTAGAATCACTTGTCGTGGTACTGTTACCTGCCCTCGTTGTGCAGAAGTAGGCCACGACGGTAAATCTTGTAAAAAATCCGAACACTGCATAAATTGTAAGGGTGATCATCCAGCATACTCCCGTTCTTGTCCTAACTGGATCCGTGAAAAAGAAATAATTGCTATTAAAATAACTGAAAAAATTTCCTATCCCAAAGCTCGTAAACTTGTTGAGTCTAGAACCCCGACTATCGGGGTTTCTTACTCTAGTATACTCAAACAACAACCAAAATCCGTAAGGCACATCAGTACCCAGACCGACTGCTCTTTTCCACCAAATAATGCATCTATGACACATTCAACCAATACTTCACCTAAAAAAACCCGGGACGTCTCTCTTGGTAGTAAATGCTATGGTACCCCATTATTGGAACGTTGGCTACCATCCTCAGAACCAGTTACAATAGAATATCAACTTACTCATTCACAGAAATCTCCAGTTGGATCCAAAAAGTCATCTAATCGTCAGACTGAAACTAAGGCTGCTTCATCTCCAGTTCTATCATTACAGAAACCTAATTCTCCCCGAACATCATCAGCTAAATCAAAAATATCCGCCGAACATAAGACTAAACAAACGCCAGCTCCAGATAAAAGCAAATCTGTGAAACCTATTGTTCGTCCAACTCCGAAAGCAAATGAAAAAACTTGTGCTCAAAAAGAAAGAAAGAAACCTCCAACTCAAATCTCTTCACAGTGGAAAACTGTGAAGAGAAAAGGCAATAAATCATGTCTTAGCCCAGCAATAACTAATATTAAAGATCACAAACAGCTGCTCAACTATGCAGAAGAGGCTATGGACTCCTGTAGTTATGACTCTGATAACGATGACAATAATACAGTTTTTGAAGTTATTCATCCTACGTAGCTTTATATCGTTTTAAAATTTTGAATTATAACTTCGTTCTTAAAGCAGTATTATATAACACTTTATGCTTTATTTCTTGAACATATAACTTTTCATAACTTTAGAGCTTTTAGAATTTTTTAATTTAAATATTCTTGTCTTTTAACTATGTTTTAACTTTTAAAACCTTGTGTATTGTCGCTTTCTTTGTGCATTATTTTAATTACATGTATCATCACATTGCTTTCTTCATTTTACTTTGTTTTTTCACTTTTATATTTCTGACAGTATTTTGCTGTAACTTTTAATTTTTAACTATGTTTTACTCAACTTTTTCTTGGCGCAGCATGTCCCTACAGGGACTTTGTGCCATAAAACTTCAACCAACCAACCATCTTCTATAGAATCGGTCTTAAAATGGATTAAATGACTAATCTGTCTACCGATTTTACAAAATCTGTTTTTGCGACAGTGATCAAAGTAACTAACTATGCCACTATGACGAGACCCGTATTTGATGCCTCAAAAAACAGAATGGTTTGCCTTCTTTGAATGATTATTTTGCAGGTTGTTCCAAAAGTATCTAACGAATTTCAAAATCACTTGTCGTACAGGAGTGCGGTTTGGACAAAAATTCTTCTCTCAAGAACTCCTTCAAGCGAATAAAAAATTTAATTTCAAAATTAACCCATAGATGGCGCTTTACACTGAATTATCAAAAAGAAGCGTAGAAATAACTCAAGGCAATCAATTACGGAGCCTTTTATTTTGTCAAAAGCAGTTGCAGAGCAATAATTTGTGCAATTCAATCAGCAGAGTTCAGCGTGTGAACCATTTGTAGCTAGAGCCACACCCCAACTGGGCTTAGATGCCGTATATTCCCTTGGCCTCCATCTTTGATGTTTGAGATTTCTTCGCGATTTTATGTTAGCGATCTTTATCGATATGGAACCCGTGTAACGTGTGTGTCCGTGCGTGACGTGTTCTGGCAACCTCGTTCTTCAGCAAGATTGTGCTTGAGGATTTCGTTTGGGATTTTGTGCATGTGCTTTATATCGTGTTGTATCGTTCTGTCTTTTTATTTTTGTTAAATTTATTGGATGTATTTCAATGACTATGTGTTCAGTAGTCCGTTTAAACGCTCTTGCTGCTGTAATTAAGAAATATGAGAAAATTTTGAATGATAAAGGAGGTTTGTTTACAATGCATAGTCATAAGCCTATATCAGGAAATGAAGATGATGCTAGGAGGTATTTCGTGCTTGAGCTTTCGAGAAAGATGTCTGTTAAGGTATGTTGATATTTTTATGTATATTTTGTTGTTTTATTTTATAGTAATGTTTTCTATTAGACGTTTATTCTATACTTCTCATGCATTTCGGAGATTGGTGCACAGCAACATACGTGCATTTACTAACTGCGGCTATAACGAGTTATGTGCTTTTTGTGATTACTGCAGAAGGAGTTAGGTGAATCCAGTGATGTTGTTTGTTGTTGTTAATGAGCGCTTAGCGCTTATACGACGGTTACTGATTGCCACTTTAACGAGTTTCGTGCATTTTTGTGATCGCGGCAGAAGGAGTTAGATGAATCCAGTGATGTTTTTTTTCGGTTAATGAGTACGTAGCAGTAGCACGTAGTAGCACATACGACGTTTAGTGATTGCCAATTTAACGAGTTTTGTTTATTATTTACATTTTATTTTCGTTAAGCCTAACATGCGTATCAATTGGTGCTTGGAGACGTTTACTACTTGGTGGAAAAGGGGTTTTCACGCCAAGAAAAATTCCAACATGACTGTCCTGGGAATTTTTGACATATGTTCGAAGTGTGGGGGGCGGGGGAGTCAAAACTAATCTGAAAATCGCAAAAAAATGGAACCGAACATACGGACAAGTGGCGCCATCTATGATCTCAGTTTGGAACTAATTGTTTTCATTCGCTTGAAGAATGAATCAATTTCATCGTCACAAGCATTTTAGTCTAAACCACAGGACTTTTCATACACCCTGTCTATTCGTGAAATAGAGCTTAAATGAAAGATACGTGTTCACACACACGACATCAATAATTTTATTTGCAGTATATTTTTGTAAAGTAAAAATCTATAGATTTACATTTGTAAAAGAACATGATCATTAAAGTAAAATACTTTTCATGTTTGCATAAGAGAAAAAAAAATAAAGATATTACAAGCAATGGTTATATTTAAGAAAATAACTTAAATACCTCGAAATGTCAATACATAGTTAAACTGTTTTGTGTAGTCAGTTTCACAGAAGAAATAATATAGAGCAGAATTGAAAACAATGACAAAGTATTTTTAACATAAATTTCTTTTCACAGCTGTTGAAAATGACATCCTTTATAGATTTTAGATAAAGTCAGTGCCTAAGAGAAAGTATTAAATATTTTAAAGAAAATGTTTAGAATTACTTTTACGATTACGGATTCAGCGTAAATATTCGGATCTTGAAAAATCCTGATATTTTTAAATAATGCGTTAAAATCATCATTCCTCTAAGAGACATTTTTCTTTTCCATTTTTCTGTTAGTACATTTGATACGTTATGAATTTTTCTTTTAAATATTACATTAACGTGTACAAGTTAATTTTTTTAAAGATTATCTGTTAAAAATTTTCAATTAAGTTTTAGTGATGATATTCATTGAAATATAAAATAAATTTAAGGATGTCAATTTCTATATCCTGTCTAAACCACCTTTTCATTAAAATGTTTTTACGATATTAACAATTAAAGTTGAATTATTTACTTAGTCTCTCTCACATGGTTATATGAAATATTGGTAGTTAAAGAATGATTTTTGGCAAAGTTCCGTATTGTAATTAGAAAAAAATAACTATCTGTACACGGAAATATAGTATTGCGATATTTTATTTAACTTTTATCAGATCATTTTTTTTAAGCGGCTTCAAAAAAGGATAAGTTTTTGGTCGTTATGTATGTGTGTATAAATTAGAAATAAAAATATATAATTATGTATATAATAATAATATATACTTATGTTCTTAATCGTCTCAGCAACTACTGAGCAGATTCTAAAGCAACGTTCACGCTGTAATTCTTGTGAACCAGGTAAGAAAACAAAGGATTCATTGTATAGCCTAAAGTTTAACTTTAAAAAAAGTGACACGTGAAACAGTCATTTAAGGGAAACTAGGGGAATGGCGCTCATTTAAGAGAAAACATGAATAGCTTATCAAATTTAGACAAAAAAAATAAATATTTTATTAACGAAGTATAACTCCATAAGGAACAGTTTTCAATCAACTAATTTTCTTAAAAGTTTTAGGAATTTTTTTATCGTTTTATTTAAATTACCATTGATTGAGCGGTAATGCCCGACATAGTAGGGTAATTGCGCTCAGTTTGAATGCAACATTTAAGTAAGACGAAAGTCACATATGTAGTTGTGTGGACCGTTCACACCACTGCAGACTTTTTGCGACCACTTTACACATATTATGGTACACATATAGTGGGCTACTTTTTTTAATTAAGGTTTTTTCATTTCACCACTTTTTTGAAATCTTAAAATTCTCTTTGTTTAATGACATATTAAGGCGAAATCAAGGGAATTTTACCATTTCAAAAAAGTGGTGTTAATCAATAAATTAGAATTTTAAAAAAGTTGCCCACTGGCAACACTTTTTCTGGAATTCCACGCGCGCGCAAATAACCATTATCGCCATGTTGGTTTTTAATGCATTATAATAGGCGTAACAACGCACTACAAAAATAAATAAAAGCATGAAAGTACAGCTAAATGTATATATTTTGTAGACATAATGAGTAAATTAATATTTGAAAATAAAAGTGTACACTTACCTTCAAGTTAGTTCAACTTTCCACAATTTTGTTGTAGAAAGATTTATATATTTTTTAAGTTAGAAGTATATGTAATAGCTACTTTACTAATGTATGTAGCTTGGAACAAAAAGGGCCAATGTCCAAAATCGAGAAATTTGAGTTAAATGCACGAATGAATTCAAAATGCGATATAAAGTAATTGTTAAAAGGGCTAATGTCCTCCGAATATTAGATCATTGAAAACAAAATATTTTGACGAGGCCATTATTATTACTGTTAATGTAAAAATGGCCAATTTAAAATGTAAAAAAAAAAAAACTAAATCAATGTAAAAGTAGATTGTAGTGAGAAAAAAATTACTGAATTGAAAGGTACAACTTTGAAAAATAATATTGCAGAAATCGTAGCAAGATTCTTAAAATTCCTCAAACTTAAATTGGGTTTTCTGCCATTTGAGAAAAATGGACATTGGGCCTGTTTGTTCCAAGGTACAGATATAATCTTCTTAACTTACTTTTATCTTTTCTAATTAACCTTCCAGCACGCGCGCGTATGGTAGAGATACACTAGAGTTTAATTTAGTTTTATATATTGCGTGATTGCAACAGTCCTACCCGTTTTTTAGCAAAAACAGAAAGGCGGAGAACACAAAGTTAAGCACCTGTGAATTCACGCATGCACTATCTTTATGTATGACCTCTTGCCATCTGTTTGACAGTAAGTTAATCCTACGCCGATAAAACTCATCCGTTTTACAATCAAAATACTGTTGTAACTCCCTTTTTACAGTCTCTACATCATTGAAGTTTCGGTGAGCAAAGGCGTTTTGTAACGATCAAAAAAGGTGATAAACTGAAGTTGTAAGGTCGGAGCTATACACAGACTGAGCTAAAAGTTCCCAACTAAGCAAACTTCTTAAAGCAACATGAAGCCTGACTTTATCGTGCTGAAAGAGAGCCCCTCTGCGATTGATTAATGCTGGTCACTTAGACGAGCGTTTTGCTCACAATTTGTCCAATTTTTGGCAGTAGAGGTCTGCCTTGATCATTTGGTTTGTGGTGCGAGAACTTCCTAGTTGGTTATTCCCCTGGCATTAAAATATAGACTGAGCAAAACATTTTTGAATGGAGTCCTCCTGTTTAGGTCGATGGAGTGCCCTCTACAACATCGGCACATGGTCCCTTGACGCTTCACATTACGGAAAAGTACCCACGTCTCATAACCCGTTACAATTATATTCAAAAATGTTTCTCTACTGTTACCGGAAAGCAAAGAAACACAGGTGTTGATCCTCTCTTCTTGTTGCCTTACTGTAAGCTGGTCTGGTACCCACTGATCGAATTTGGTGATGAAGCCAAGCGTATGCATCCGTCTTTTGACTGTTGTTCTGTGTACCGAGAACGTTTCCGCTAATTCTGTGAATGTTGGAAGAGGAAATTCCAATGGCTGTGTCCGGAACCTCGTCAGAAACCACTGATGCGCGTCCAAAACGGGCATGATCGTTACAGCTCCTGTCTCCGTCCCGGAATTTCCTAAACCAACGACAGCAGGTGCTATCCTCCACGGCATCTTCCCCATACACATGCCAAATGCTGCGGCAAGCTACGGCTACTGTAACGGCTTTACCAAACTCGTACCGTAAGCAATGTCTGATGTAGTTTGCCTGCTTGTCATGTTGTTTCCCGTCCTGCATGACTTCTTCTGACAAATGCTGTGCCTATGCATACTCTACTGCTCCATGCGTTATTGCCAACTTTCCTGTCCTCAAAACGTCAGCTGTAACGTCTGTATTCCACTTGACATTTATATATGCTCAAAACGGGTAGAACTTTTGCACTCACACAATATATAGTCCTGAGGTCTCTTCGAACACCGGACCTTGGCTATTCCTCTCTATCTTCCTTTAACTTACTTTCAGTTACATTTTACAATTGCATATCTAGGAAATACGCACGACCTTCCATGTAGGCATGGTGGGCGCGCCTGATGGAATGTTAAGTTTTTTTTAAATGTATAACGTAGGTACCTACCTACTTTAAAAAAAATTTCTACTTTAAGACTTAACTACAGTTCGCAGTCTCACAGACGGCTGCTATATTCAGTTTTCACAGTTTGAATTGTAATTTTCAGTTTAAATGTTGATGTTTGTGAAATTTTGATTTCTTAGAAACTTAGCAGTATCTCTAGAGACTTCAAAATAAGGGAATTATTATAATAGGCCAAATAATTTTAATGTTTAGTAGAAAAACAGTATCTTATCAATTAGTCGACTCTTTTATTCATTATACGATAGTTTTAGTGGAAATGGGGGGGGGTCGCAGTAATAAGGCAGAAATACGCACCGTTTGTTCCTCCCCCCTCCTGCGGTTTTTTTTACCCCAGTCAAAGATGCGCAGAGCAATGTTTTATAAAAATTGCAATTTCTAACGACATTATAATTTGACAGAATGATGGTGGCACTTGCTCAAGGCTCTAATATAACATTTTAATCACTCATCACACAAGTTTAGAATAGTTCGTTAAGAACTTTCCATTAATTTTTATTTTTATCTTTACCCCCAGCTACCATACATGAAAGGATATTTGTTGCAAAATATCCAAATAATTCGATCACTTCTATGGAGATCTTAATCCGTGTTATACACTTAATAATTTGTATATTAGTATTCCAATAAAAGTATTTGTTTGACAATCATGGTTTCAGTACTGCTTTTTCTTTTCCAAAATTTCATTTTCATGTTTTGAAATTTTTATTTTCTTATGAACTGAAATATTTCTTTTAATGTAGTTATTTAATTTTGTACAAAATTTTTCTTACTATATTTCTGAGCTGATAATTTATTTTTATCAATAAAAAAAATAAACATTTATTTAGAAAATTCATTAAATCGAATTGATACGTCTCCAGCAGCTCGATGTTTGTCAAGTAATGGAATTTTCACCATTTTTAACTTGGAAAAGTATACGTCTTACTTTTTTTTCATAATTATATCTATCCACATAAGGTGTATCGTTAGTACTTAATTCAAAGAATGTACTTAAAGAATCTTTATTATGGGCTTATGAAGACCTTCCTTCAAAGAAACTTATTTAACCTTTATGTTCCGACATGACTTTGAAGTTGTTTTTTTAAAAAATGCAATATAAAATTTATTTAATTAGTCTACTAATACAAGTATACTGTACTTGTCCTGCAAAATACTTTGCTGGATCACATTCAGTAAGCACAAAGAAACACATGAAGCTAAATATTTTTTAATGTGGTTATTTTCTCAACCACTTAGGGGAGACCGGGGGAATAGCGACACCTTAAGGAATTTTTTTTTACCTCAATTTTTTTTTTTAATTTTTTAATAGTAAAAATTCTAAAGCTGAATCATTACTTTAATAACTCTATAAATTTAACCGTAATCATAACTGTAAAGTAAGCGCACATAAAAAAAAAAAATCTTTCAACCTCTTTACAGTGGCGGGATTACCCAGGACACTGGGGTAATGACGCCACTCTTTAATGACCTAGTAGGGGAGACCGGGGGAATGCCGCCAACCCGGGTTATGACGCCATCCCACCTAGTTTAAAAACTAACGGCAGTTTGAGATAGTAAATGTGCCTGCACTATAGCGGCCAACAATAGAAACAGTGCCTAAAGTGAGAGTGACTTTGCTGTACGTTGTTCGTTTGTTCTAGTGAAAAATGTAGTTTTCATCTAGTTGTTTATTATTTTGGAGCTTCAAATGAGTAGAGATAAGCATTTTTTATTGTAACAATAGGTATTTAAGATAATATGACCCGTAATCTACATGCATTCGCCGATAATGTGATGCAATGTGTTGAACATGTTCGGTTATTTTTTCGGCTTTACTTGGGGATTTCCGCTATATTGTCCTCTCGGGGTAATGCCGCCGCCATGCAAATTGGGTGAGAAATGGCCTCATTTTAATGTAGTGGAGCCGATTCAGCAGAGTGACTTTTGCAATATGAAGTAAATTGCAAGCTTAACCATTATTCTGCTCAGTTACATTGCTTTCTAACTATTTTGAGTAGGTTGTGTGTTTCCTAGTATCAATTTGATGCATGTACTAGATCATTAAGAGTGGCGGTATTACCGCAGTACAGTGGCGGAATTACCCCAGTATTCTGGGTAATCCCGCCACTGTGCAGAGTTTAAAAAAATATTTTTTTATGTGTGCTTACTTTACAGTTCTGATTACGGTTAAATTTATACAGATACTACAGATCATGGTTCAGCTTTAGAATTTTTACTATTAAAAAATAAACATTTTTTCGAGGTGAAAAAATTTAAATTTCCTAAAGGTGTCGCCATTCCCCCGGTCTCCCCTAAATACATAAAATGGATACTAAGAGACACATAACCTACTGAAAATATTTAGAATGCAATAATTTAGCAAAATAAGGAATAATTACAATATTCCTTAAACTAAATTTATTAATGTGCTAAGCTTGCAATTTAACTTAAATTGAAAAAGTTGCTCTTTGCCATGCTGTCGGCATTACCCCGAGAGGACAATATAACGGAAATCCCCCAACAAATCTAAAAGAAGAACCGAATTTGTTCAACAAATTGCATCAAAATGTCGGCAAATGCACGTAGATTACGGGTAATATCTTAAATACCTAATGCTACGATAAAAGGTACTTATCTCTACTCATTTGAAGCTCCAAAATAAGAAGCAATTAGATGAAAACTACATTTTTCACTAGAACAAACGAACGACTTACAACAAAATCACTCACTCTAGGCACTGTTTCTATTGTTGGTCGCCATAGAGCAGGCGCATTCACTATTTCAAACTGCCGTTAGTTTTCAAACTAGGCGGGGTGAAGCCATTCCCCCGGTCTCCCCTACACGGATTTAGCTTTTCCCCTAATAAAAAATGTTTTATGAAACATTTGTAACTACAAAATTTCTTCTTAGTTACAGATAGGATCACAGTACATTTATTTACATTGTTCTTGTAAGAATTGGGAGGATTCTATAACAGTAATTTTCGTTAATCTAATTATTCTTGTAACTATTTTACAAAAAAAAAAATACTTACCGATTTATTAACCTTTAACTGATTTCACAGAAATTGTCACATAACTATAGTGAAGCGGTCTGTGAGACCGCTCCATCGAAAGATGAATAAAAGCCGCTATTAACTCATAGGCTGTTGTTTTTGTACAGAAATGTTATAATTAAAATTAACCTATTTAAAAGTCTCTGATGTTAGTACTCAAGTTCCAAACGAAACAAAATTTCAGCAGTGTTTGTAGATAATCTGAAATTTGCAAGTTAACCCTTAAATGCCTGATTTTTAAAAAAATCATTTGTAATAATGTTTTTCGGCTTTCATTTTTTAAATAAATCATGGGAAAAATGCTTTAAAAAATCCTATTTTGTTTTAAGTATGGTTTTCGGCTAAAAAACTGTTTGTTACTAATCGGCAATACTTGTCTTTAATTAAAAAATAATTTTCCTTCATAAAATTCTATAATATTAAACTCGCAAGAATTTTAGGAACTATAATAAGAAATAAATTTTACTTGCTCACTGCAGAACAAAATAGTGTATTTCGCAAGCTTCCAAACAAAACGAAAAGAACAAGTACATTTATTTTTTTCAATTCTTGCTATCTTTATTCTTAAACAGCACAAGTGTTGTCATTTCCATGTTGAAAATCAATTTAATAATATTTTCAGAATGTATTTTATTGACAACATTATGCATTGTAGCTTCAATATTATACTTATAGTATTTTAGGGCCTAAATTAGGTATGTTGCCGAAAAGCAGCACCCGGCATTTAAGGGTTAAACTATCAAAATTGAAAAAAGCACCGATCTTACAGACCGGTAATATCAGTTAAATGTTAAATCAGTTTTATCTAAAAATCAAATTATTATTATATAAGTTTTGGAACTCTTCAGACATATTAACGAAAATATTGAAGAGGAACAAATTTCTGATTTTAAATTCGGGAGATGGTGTTAAAACATAGTTGAAGTATTCAAATATGATTCAAACTGACGTCATGCTTTGAAGGTGACATAGAAGTTTATTATTTCCTACATAAAATTTACGTGATTTTATAGATATAACATTTAATTACATTTCAATATTGATTGTCTTTTATTTCGGGTTTGGGGTTGAAGTGAGTAAAATTTCGTTCGGTGTTGGATTGAAGAAAATCGTTTTGATGACTTCAAATCCGGTTTCGCTTTGACAAAAAATTAAGGTGTGTCCCACCGAAATAAAGCCACCGTGATTGCGTACTGTAATTGGACACGAAAAAAACCAATAAGAACGCAACAAATATATTAAAGTATATATATAAATACATATTTACAAGGAGTAACTCACTCCCCATGACATGCACCCAATTATCCAAAAACCATTCCCAGGAGGATTTTTGAACATGAATGGAGGTCTTGTCCCGCTGGAAAATCCAACTTAGTCCACAAAGTCTCTTTGAAAATGGCAGTAAATGGTTTTCTAGCATTTCTTGGTAATCGGTAGCCTTCATGCGGCCTGAGAGAAAAGCCAAGCAATGTTTAACTCCATAACCGAAGCCTCCCCACACCGTTAATGAGTCTCCACCTTGCTGTCTTTTGGAGAAATTTTCCTATTATTTCCTCATGTAATACCAATAGAAACCAAGGCCGTCTGGCCCATCCAAATTAATTTTTTCTCATCTTAGACTATAACACGATGCCACTGGTCCTTCCAGGTTCGATGATATTTGGCCTAATCGACTCTCCATTGCATGTGGATAACTTTAAACATGGGCGGCCGTTTCCGTTTCTTGTGTCGCAAGATGCCGATACGTTTTTCAATTCGTTTCATGGTTGATTTTGTCACAGGGATGTTATCTTCTTTGGCCAACTGTTTTAGGGAAATACCACCTCGTGAAGACGACGCAAAACATTCTTTTCCCTACCTGGAAGTCATTTTTCTGCATATACACCTCTTTTTTTATACCCGTACGTATTGCCCTGATTTAGAAAATTGTTTGTTACGGTTTTAGATCGTTTGATTTGCTTAGATATTGGTCAATGTGAAAGAACTTTTTCCTTAAAAGTTGTTAATTGTCCTTTCTCGAACTTCGATAATTTTTTTTTCATTCCCATTCCAATACTGCAGGAGAAATAGAAAATACAGCCTTCTAAAGTCTGCACAAAGTTCGACTGGCTCAGAACAAGTATTTGACAACTTCCCGACATCATAAACATATTGAACTGCAGCAGCTCGAATGTCGGTAATTACCAATAAACACTAATATTGACAGTGGCTTTATTTCGGTGGGACACTTTTTCCCCCTCTTTTTTTACGCATTCATCTTTTTCTCCTGCCCAGGTGGGGCAAGGAGTGAGTTACTTCTTGTAAATATGTATTTGTATATGGACTTTCTTAATATATTTGTTTCGTTCTTATTTGTTTGTTTCGTGTCCAGTTACGGCACATAGTTAGGGTGGCTTTATTTCGTTGGGATACACCTTATCTTTTTCAGATCGGATTTCGGGTTGACTCAAACATATTTTTCGGGTTTGGATCATATATGACCCCAGAACCTGCAGGATTCTAATGCGTATAACAATAAAGGTTGCGAGAGAAACACGATAATAAGAAACAATTCCTTCAAGTCTGTTTTTTTTTCCTTAAAAATTACTTGTAACAATTTCATGAGAATTCTCTCTTTACAATGAGCTAGTATAAACTAATAAAAACATTGGATTTTGCACACTGTGATTCTTGTTTTAACCAAATTGAATATTTAGGAAGCTATGCATTACAAGTTATTTGTTTTGGCTCATAACATACTTCTTTTATAAGCTAAATTGTTTTACATCTTTTTAAAGTTCTTTCAATCATTGTTTTCAAACATTGACAAAGGATTTACGTTAAATAAAGAATTTTAAATAACAAGTATGTTCTTTAAAAATTTTAATATTTTTGACATTTTTAAAGAATAACTAGTATCTAGATATAAAATGTTATTTGAAATACATAACAATTAAAAATCGTTTTATATAAATATTTTTCTTATTATTCAACTATAAAATGTATTGTATTTTAATAAAGTATATATAACATGTGCTATTGTAAGATTTTTACCTAATTGGCTCCTTAATTTAAATTTTAAATTAATGAAATAAGTAAAATGAGAGATTATACTTATCAGTAAAGAATATTTACTCGTGGGCCATTCCATGAGAAACAAACTGACAAAATCTCCCGCAGAAGACGCTTACACAAATACCTATATTTATTAACTTATAAGTTGTCAAAATATAAACTGTACATTAAAATTAACAAAAACCTAAATCTTCATATTAGCATAGTTGTTTAAATTTGAGGAATACAATAGCATTGTGCAAAAGCTGTTCCACACGTGATATGACATGGATTGTCATGTGACATATTTATGTCCAATATACCACCTTTTTTAAATTCCTTTTTACAGTGTATTAATCCTTATTCTTAATACCTCTTTCAATATATTCACCCATCTCATTTTAAAAGCTATCATTCATTATTTCTATCTTAAACCGTAATTTCCCTTTCTTTTTATTATTCGTTCAAAACTTTCTAAGCAACGATGTATTTTTCATTTCTGTTCGACGGCTGTGCGTCGCTTTTGGCCATTTGCCAAACCGATCTCTGGATCGATTTTCGCATCCATTCTTCCGTCGGCGTTTTCCCGCACATGCGCACTTTCGACCGTAAGTCTGAGCCGCTCTCTTCCTTCGTGGCGCGTCGGCGCTTTGGCGTGCGTTCGCATCCTCGGAACTTCGTTGGCGCAATCCTCTCGGACGCGCCGATTTTTGAATGCTCCAGCGAGGTCAGTTATATTCCTATCGCCGAGTCAGTTACAGTGAAACTACGGATCTAGCGAATACGCGTTTTTCTCGGCTCTCGGACATTATCGTTCCGGTCTTATGATGTACGTGGATGCGGTCGGTTCTAAGTTTCCTTTATTTGGTCCTTTTCTAATGGACATCCAAACGCGAAATTTAACGAAAGTTCTTATTTAAATTATTAAGTGAATGCATCGACATGGAAGAAATCGGTACCATTCTCGCCTGCGAGATTTTAACTAGATTCGGATGGCGCATGGACCCCCACCTTTTCTCAAGAAATTGCTGTCAATAAAAAGAATTCTAAAGCCTTAAAGTATGTTTGATTTTGTTGGTTCACCTCTACAATCCAGGTACTGTTTTTATGTATTATTTTCTGTGTAATATTTAAACCTGAAGATACATTGCATCGATCACATTTCTCACGGTCTTTACGATACGGTGGTGGCTTGTAGCAGCTTCTCCTTCCAGGAGTTAATTAAAATTGTAAAAGAACCTCATAATATGGATCTTTTTAATAGGTTTAAAAATCTACACATTTAAAATCCTAGACCGTAGTAAGCTGCCCGTTTGTAATAAATAAATAATAAAAATAAGAAATATTCTCATTTTAAATCCTACACCTAAGTAATCTGCATGTTCCATGGCCCATTCTATGAAAAACAGACAAGATGTCATGCGCGCGACACTTGCATAAATACCTATATCTGTTGATTTATATGCAAGTTAATAAACATAAAGACTAAGATGTGTTATTATCCCTCCGTCCGTCATCTTGGGTTTTTGGCGATTTTTATCGCTTTGGTAACCCGACGGTTGGCGTCGAGTGATGTGATCTGGCAACTCTTTTATTACGACGCGTGAGCCGGCATTATCGCGGGAACATTCATTTCAATCCTGGATCTTGTTGCTGAGGGGTTTCCACGTGCTATTACTGACCAGGTTGTATGGCCTTTTTTTTTTTTTTTTTTTTTTTTTCAATCTTCAATTTATTGATTTTTTTATTGCTTTTGCTCTTATGGCTTCCCGATTTGAGACGTCAACGCTAAATACCTGGCCCTTTTCCGCACTTCTGGAAATAGGCCTATTTTGGGCAAAGAAGGCGATGGTAGTAGTTTGTTTATTGTGGAGCTAAATCGCGACAGAGAATTGTTTACTTTTTAAAAAGAAATTGGGTTGATTAAATCCAGCATGTGTTGCCGTGAATGTAATGGAGACATGAAAATCCGTAAATGGACGCAATTGTCTGATGGTTGCACGTGGGTTTATCGTAATAAGAGAATCTAATCTTATTTTTATTTTTTTTAAATTTGTTTGCTTAATCAAGAGAATTTTGAGAATTTAATCTTATTTTTGTTTTTTTTCGTATTTAAAGTAATCTAGAGATATCACCTGGTTAATTTTATAGCTTATTCTAATCCAGAATTTAATGTTTTTGTATTTTTTTTCCCGAATTTGTCTATTTAAAGTGTTGTGTATTTCAAATGTAAAAAAAAAAAAGGTAAGTAATCTAGAAAATCTAATATTTGTGTATTTTTTCCTGAAATTTTGCTTTTAATTACATTGTTAAATTTTCTTTATTGTGTTCTCTAGTGATTTATGTGCATGTTACGATTAACGAAAATAAAATGTAAATAATGAAGAAAACATGCGCATGTTAGACTTAACGACAAAATAATGTAAATGAGACAAATTTACATAGTATTTGTTAAGCCTAACATGCGCATATTTTCATCATTATTTACATTTTTTTCGTTAAGCCTAACATGCGCATATATCGCTACTTGGCGGCATTTTGTACTTGGCGAAAAAGGGGGTTTCACGCCAAAAAAATCCAAGATGTCGGATGGAGGGATAATAACACATCTGTTCCAAAAATTTCTAGGGTTAGGTTTCAAAATATTTAAAAAAAAAAAATTACACGGGATAACATTTCATTGCGCGCAAAATATCTCATGCAGATTTCATGTTATTTGCATAAATATTATCTTAAATTAAACAGAATACCCTGGACTATAATTTGAACTACAATTTTTATGAATTGTTAGATAAAGAGAAATTAGTTTAATTATGAAAAATCATGAATTTTTACATACATTTAACCCGATAATATTTTTCATACTGAACACAGCTACATGATTCTAGTTAATTTTCATTATCTGCATATTTAGGTAGAGTAAAAATTCTGAAACTGTATTTCAAACGGTTTTGGAGATATCACGCGCACATGCGTAAAAATCTTCATTTTGTGAAAAAGCCGTTTTAAGATTTAAATGTTTTTTACAAATATAAAACTCATAATAAAAGAAACAAAACTACTAATAAAATAAATTATTCAGTATTAAAAATAAAATTTGATGCTTTCCTAAATAGAAAAATAATAGTTTGTAAAATGCAATAAAATATAGGAAGTTGCGTTCACCTTTTACCAGTCGTAGAAAATGCGAAATTCGGTCATTTGATTAGTTTTTTTTAAATGACTCTAGTAGCACCACAATTTTAGGGAATCTTTAGATGTTATTGAACTACGTTTATATAAGTTTAGTTATGATATAATATGGTAAAAAAAAGGGGGGGGGGGAGTTGTACGTTTCAAAATATTTTTTTGGCTGAATCCCAAAACAGCCGAGAGACTTGGCATCGTTGAATTTGTCGAGGCGATAAATGGATTATCGTTGTTACCAGTTCGTTTCGTAAATTTTTTCCACGCCTACAATGGTTTGTTCTTGAATTTGGATCGCGTTAATGGGATACGTTGGATGGTTGTGTATTGGATGGTTGGCTTTTTAGAGAGATTTTGCATGAAGTAGTACCTGTTTGAAATGAGTTTGTTACGTGAGTTTTGTGTTTATATTTTAAAAGCTTGCGATGTATATTTGTATGGATTAATTTTTATTTTGATGTTTTTTATTCATGTATTTTACGGATATTGTTTATTTGACTAAATAGTAAGATAGATTTGTGAGATATTTGTGAGCTACGGGTGTATGCTTTTTTGGAACTAAAAATTCAATGATTTAAATTGATTTTTCAGTGACATTAAGAAGATTAACATGACGTATTTATGTTATTCAAAACGCATTTCTACATCAGAAATACTTTTTCATTAATTAAAAAAAAAAAACTTAATATTTACGCATTATTAATATAATCAAAAAATAATTTGAAAATTTTAACGCGTGTTTTTGTACAATTTTATATAGATTTTAATAGTTTGATTAATGCGTTATTGAACGCAACTTTTACGTGTTTTGCGCATTTGAGAAATTGTTGCAATGCGATTTTCGTGCAACCAGTGATTTTTTTTTTTTTTTTTTTGCTTTGGTGTCAGTGCCGTTACTGATTGCGGCATCGACGAGTTTCGTGCGTTTTAGAGATCGTTGCACAGTGAGTTTCGTGCGTCCAGTGATGTTTTTTTCGGTTTACAAGCGCGCAGCGCTCATACGTGCGTTGCTGATCGTGTCATCGACTAGTATTGTGCATCTTAGAGATCGCGGCATCGACGAGTTTCGTGCATTTTAGAGATCGCTGCACAGCGAGTTTCGTGCGTCCAGTGATGTTTTTTTCGGTTTATGGGCGCGAAGCGCTCATACGTTTGTTACTGATCGCGGCATCGACGAGTTTCTTGAATTTTAGAGATCTCTGCACAGAGTTTCGTGCGTCCAGTGATGTTGTTTTGGTTGTTGTTGTTTTAATGGGCGCGCAGTGCTCATACGTGCGTTAGTTTTAAATTATAGAAATTGAAGTGTTCGATAATTGTACATAATAAATTTTAGAAATAAAATATGTGCAAAATTTAGGAACCGAAGTTGTAAAAATCTACAGAAATTTGTACAAATCTCTTTTGTAAAATGTTAAAATTGCTTTTTTAAAAATTTTTATAATTCGAAAGTAAACGTTTTATGCGAATTTTTAAGTAATCAAATCTATTTCTGATGTAGGAAGGCATTTTAAATAACATGACATCAGATTAATATTTTAAGTTAGATCATACTTTGAATGTGTACTTCGAGAAAATCGCTAAAACTCTATGGATTCGTTTGATGTAGCGCATAAAATATCTGATAAGTGTACGGTACTATTTATTGAAATAAGCAATATCTGTAAAACACGTGAATAAAAAAGGCCTCAAAATATAATTTCGTGTAAATATACGCAATGCGCTTTTAAAATTCATTTTTTGTAATTTTTTTAATGAGTAAATATTTCTTTTAAACTGATTTTTAAGGGACAAAAAAGTATTTCTGATGTAGAAGGGCACTTTATATAAGTTCGAAACATTGAGCTTAATTTGAGAAAAGGTTTGAAATTTTGTAATTTATGAATCGTCTGCCGCAGCGCGCGCCATCTGGCAAGGAGAAAATTATTTTTTTGTTTTCCAGATTTTTTGCTTCTATGTTTCGAACGTGTGATTTGTTGTTAAATTAGATTAATACTAGAACCTCTTTGCAGGATTAAATAACTCGTTAAACAGAAGTAAAGGTGTTATTTTTCATTGGTTTTATTTGTTGAGTATTGTGTTTTGTGTCAGAAATTAGTGCATATGGAATTTTGAATATTTGTTTACATTGTGGAAAAGTTGTTAAAATCTGAAATTTCGGAGTGAAAAGTTCGATAAACAGAAAATAATCGGGAGTAAAATGTAAGTAATTGTAAATTTATTGATATTTGCTTTGTAGAATATTTATTTTATGAAAAGAATGGTCTTTGGAACTTTATTACGTGCAGGCGTTGTGATTGATGAGAATTTCTTGGTTGCCGATAACTCGGTTGGCGCGCGTATATGGTTGGCGTGTCTTGAAAAATCGCCAAAATCAGGTGTTTCGGCTGTTTTGGGATTCTGCCATTTTTTTAAATTTTACGTTGCATAACATTTCATTGCACACAAGATATCTCAAGCAGATTTCATTCGATTCAGATAAATTTTATCTTAAACATAATACTCGGGACTATAATTTGAACTTTTTTTTATATAAATGGTTAGTCATATAAATAGTAATGACTTTTGAATTAAAAAAATGGGAATCATGAATTTTTACACACATTCAACCATATTTTTTTTTTCAAACTAAACACAGCTGCATAATTCTACTTTATTTTCATCATTATATGAATACTTAGGTGGGATAAAAATTTTGAAGCTATACTTCAAACGGTTTTGTAGATATTATGCGCGCAAGCGTGCAAAACTTCAAATTTGAGAAAAAACCGTACATTTTTGCACACATTCAACCATATGTGTTTTCGAACTAAACTCAGCGGCATAATTCTACTTGATTATATGAATACTTAGGTAGGATGAAAATTTTGAAGCTATACTTTAAATGGTTTTGGAGATATCATGCGCACAAAACTTCATTTTGAGAAAAAGCCGTACATTTTTCACACGGTTGAACCTTATATTTTTCACCAAACTAAACACAGCTGCATAATTCTATTTTATTTTCAGCATTTTCTGAATACTTAAGTAGGATAAAAATTTTGAAACAATGCTTTAAATGCTTTTGGAGATATCATGAGCACAAGCGGTCAAAACTTAATTTTCAGAAAAAAACGTACATTTTTGCACACGTTCAACCTTATAATCTATTTCATGCTTTTTTAACCCTCGAAAACTCGCTAGTGAGAATTTCTCTCATGTTGCCCAATTGCTTTTCTTTTACATAACATTCGCTTAATATCTTTTTTTTTTCTTTTTTTGCTTGGCTTAGTACATTTATTCACAAAAAGGTAAAATAATTGAAATAACATTTTTAAATTTTAATTAAAATGAAAAATTGTTTAAATAAGTCTTAAAAAAAAGTACGACGGTGAGAGAAAATCTCATGCAGCGAGTTCTCCCGGGTTAAAATATAAAATTCAGAATAAACAAAACAATTATATATCATATTCAGAATAAAAAAAATAACATCAAATGCTAGTTTAAATTTAAAAATTTGGAAAACGCTACAGTATATACAAAATATGAGAACTTGTCAAAATGTATATAAATGAGAAATGTAACACTTGAAAATCGTTTAAAGCTACGATTTTACTTCGCATTGATTTTGAATTGACTAAAATGTATACTTTTTAAAAAAATTAATATTTTATACAAAATATATTCATTTATTGAACAAAAGCAGCTTTTGAAAGTATTTTAAAATTTTCTACTTTCATAAACAATACTTTCTTTTGCTTTTATTTTTTCAAGTTTGGAATTATTTAGAATTATTTTTAGCTCTTCGAGCTTCTAAGTATTTTTCTGCAGCTTTTTTTGCTTCTTTAATCCTCAGTTCTTCCGCTTTGTGCATGTTTTAGAATCTAACAACTTTCCTGCCGCATTTCAAAGCGGTTTGCGACGTAGTAGGTGTACTATTGATAACCTGATTCCTCTTGAAAATTACATACGGACAGCTTTTCTAAAACACAACCATTTGGGTTTTTTTTTTGACATGGCGATATGGGATACTTCAGGATCTTTTAAACCTCAACTTCCGTGGGAATCTCCCTATTTTTATCAATTTTTCTCAATATTAGAATTTTCCAAGTTCGAATACGAGGACTTTATCTAGTTTTTTCTAGTACAAGAGGGTGTACCCCAGGGTGGGGTCATGAGTGTCACCCTCTTTGCAATCAAAATAAATAGCATCCTTAGCCAATTACTCCCTTCAGTTAAAGGAGATCTATATGTTGACTTTCGAATTATGTGTATGGAACAGGTAATACGTTTTATTGAAAGACATTTGCAAATTGCAATAACCCGTATTATTAATTGGACTAATAAGAATTGTTTTATAATTTCCCAAGACAAAACTTCTTGTGTGCATTGTAGACGTAGGGATCTGCATCCAGATCCTGAAATTTTTATTGGCTCTACACAAATTCCTGTTGTGAAGTGTCAGTTTTCTCGACCTCCAATTTCATAGTAAGATAACCTTTTTACCTCATTTTACAATTAAGGACAATGTGATAAATCACTTAAGGTGCTTTCAGATGCTTTCTGGAGAGCAGACCGTACTTCTCTTCTTAAAATCTATCGAGCTTTGATCCGTTCTAAAATTGAATATGCCTGTCAGGTCTATGGTTCAGCACGGAAATCTGTTCTTAAAACGTGACACTGTGCACCACAGCGCACTCCGTGTTTGCTCTGGGGCATTTCGTACCTCTCCAGTTTTAAGTCTGTATGTTGACTCCAATGAACCAGCACAACACCACATTCGTGAAAAGTTTTCTTTAGAATATTATTACAGTATCCTTTCACATCCTAGACCCAGTAGTGTAGTCGTAAAAAAAGCAGAGGGTATACGCTCTAAGCAGAAGGTATACGCTCACTCCAGAGGGTATACCCTACAGTGTATATACTGCATCTTTATTGAGAAACAGAGGGTATACGGTGTTCTTTAAAAAAATCCAGAAGGTATACGGCGTATACCACCGTATTCTCTCCACTACATCCCTGCCTAGACCTCCTCTTCATACATATACTCTAAATACAATTATATTCTTTATCAGCATCTACCATCTTGTATCCCATCTTTTGGTGTCAGAATCAGGAACATTATGGACAATGGCCCTCTGCGTAATATTGAGGTGAGTCCATGTTCATTGCATCTTCCCCTCCTTGGAAACCTCCTAATATTACCTCGCTCTATCCTTTTAAAGTAGGTGTGCACAACCTTTTTTAGAGAAGGGCCACTTACAAAAATATCTTGGTTGTCGAGGGCCACGTAAGTAACATGGAGAGAATTCTATTTCGGGGAGGAGATCTGTGTCCTATAATCGGATAAAAAAATATGGTTTCAGTGAGTGGGGGGGGGGGTTACACCCTCTAGGTTCCCCTACCCAGTCAGCATATCAAATTCAGTTGGCAAGGATATATCAACAGTTTATGTTTGTATGTATATAACACATATACAGCAAGGATTGTTTTCAAGGTGTGATAATATTCCTTGACTGTATTCGGCAAAGTAAATTTTGTTTTATTATAAGTGCTAAAAAACAAACATAGGCATGAAAGTGAACAAAACAACCGAACAAAAAAATGCAAACTTTATGAACGAAGGGGAGAGAAGAAGCCAATCCATGAGATTTGATATTTTTCCACACCCGATCAATGAAATTCGCGATTATTCTGCGTCCAATCAAAAAAATTTGCGATTTTTACGCGCCTGATCGAGGGGCCGATTGACAAAATTCACGATTTTTCCGCATCCGACAGACATGATTCGCTATTTCTCCGCACCCGACCGACAAAATTCGCTTTTTTCCGCGCATGATAGACGAAATTTTCGATTTTTCCGCGCGTGATAGACGAAATTTTCAATTTTTCCGCGCGTGATTGAAAAAATTCGCGATTTTTTTCGCGCCCGACCAACGAAGTTCGCGATTTTTAGGAACCTATCGATAAAACTCGCGA
The DNA here is from genome assembly GCA_963932465.1 of Maratus speciosus. Taxonomy (NCBI): domain Eukaryota; kingdom Metazoa; phylum Arthropoda; class Arachnida; order Araneae; family Salticidae; genus Maratus; species Maratus speciosus. The sequence goes on from OZ010787.1 coordinate 640,605,895, forward strand.
TTTTCTCGTGCTTGATTGACGGGATTTACGATTTTTCTGCACCTGATCGACGAAATTTGAATTTCTCTGCCCCTGATCGAAAAAAATTCCGTACTTTTCCTGCACTTGACCGAAAAAATTCGCTATTTTTCCGCGCCTGTTCGAGGAAATTCGCTATATTTCCGCACTCGATAGACGAAATTTTCAATTTTTCAGCACCTGATCGACAAAATTCGCGATTTTTTCATGCCCAACCAACGAAATCCGCGATTTTTCTTAGACCCTGATCGACGAAATTCGCGATTTTTCCGTGTTCGATCAACGACATTCGCGATTCTTGATTGACGAAATTTGCAATTTTTTCCCACGGCAAACTGACAAAATTCGCGTTTTTTACTCGTGATAAACTGACAAAACTCACGATTTTTCCGCTGCCGATTAACGAAATTTTCAATTGTTCCGCTCATCATCGACAAAATTTGCGGATTTTTCCACGCCCGATCTACAAAATTTCAGATTTTTTCGCGCCTGATCGACAAAATACGCGTTATTTTCGTGCCCAACCAACGAAATCCGCGATTTTTCTTAAGCTGATCGACAAAACTCGCGATTTTTCCGAGATCGATCGGGAAAACTGATTTTCACGCCCCTGATCAACGAAATTTGTGATTTTTCCTCGCCCGATCAACGAAATACGCCATTCTTCACTGATTCACGAAATTTACAATTTTTTTACGCGGCAAATTGACAAAATTCTGGTTTTTTTTTTTCACGATAAACTGACGAAACTCACGATTTACCGCTGCCGATCAACGAATTTTGCAATTTTTCCGGGCATCACCGAAAAATTCGTGATTTTCCGCGCACGATCAACAAAATTAGAGATTTTTAAGTGCTCGACAACGAAATTTGAGATTTTTCTTAGCCCGATCGACAAAACTTACGAATTTTTTCGCGTCCGATTGGCAATTTTTCTGATACTGATAAACGAAATTTTCTGGTTTTCCCAAATTTGAAATTTTTTTTCGCGGACAATTGACGAAATTCGCTGTTTTTCCTCGCGAATGACGAAACTCACGATTTTTCCGCAGCCGATCAAAAACATTTTCAATTTTTCTGTGCATCATCAATAAAATTGACGATTTTTCCGTACCCGATCAACGAAATTTACGATTTTTCCGAGCCTGATTGACAAAATTCGCGATTTTCCCTTAGGCGACCAAAGAAATTCACGATTTTTCCGAGGCCGATCGACGCAAAAACGCGCATTTTTTCCGTGTCCGATCGGCGAAATTTGAGATTTTCCCGCACCTCACTGACAAAATTCGCGATTGTTACGCTCTCATTGAAAAAAATCGCGCTTTTTCCCGATCAACGAAATTCGCAAATTTCCGCGCCTGATCGACAAAATTCGCGACTTTTAAATGGCTGACAAAATTTTCAATTTTTCTCGCGACAAATTGACGAAATTCGCTTAATTTTTTCCCTGCGACCTATAGACAAAAATTGCAATTTTTTCCAGTTATAAATTGACGAAGTTTGCGGGCCACACGCTAACCCATCGCGGGCCAATTTTGGCCCGCGGGCCACAGGTTGTGCATCCCTATTTTAAAGGATACGATAAAAACACCTTGGATCCTGCAGTTTTCCAACAGTTATTTGCTGCACATCGTGCAAATTTTAATACCTATACTGAAATTTATACAGATTGTTCTAAGAGTGCGAATATCGTTGGATGCGGGGTTTTTATTGATAGCACTAGTTTTAGTTATCGGCTGCATGCATTACTATGCGTCTTTACAGCTGAGTTTATTGCAATAGAGAGCCATGTTGCGCATATCTCATCACCATAATACATCGTTCATCATTTATACTGACTCATAGTTCCATTGACGCAATGACATCTTTTAAAAAACATCCTTATGTTTCAGCTATCCTGGATTTTTACAATAAATTGACAAGACGTAGTTATGAAATTTTATTTTGCTGGGTACCTGGACACATGGGTATTCCTGGTAAAGAGAAGGCGGATGATGCAGCAAAACGTGCTCTTAATCCGCTGTGCCATAAAATTCCATTCTCAGACGTTAAACTACTTATCAAACACTTTATTTATAATAAATGGCAAGAAGGTTGGAGTTTAGAATGGAATAATAAACTGCACCAAATCAAACCTACCATCATGACCTGGCCTCCGTGTTATCCAAGAAAAACCGATGTTCTTATGACTCGTCTGAGAATTGAACATTCTAGAATCACTCATAAACACCTTTTACTTCGGGAAGATGCACCCATGTGTCCACATTGTCATTTTGATTACCTGACCATTCATCATGTTTTAACTGACTGTCCGGGTGTCCGGCACGTATATAGAATTTATTTTAACTTATCAACAATCTTGACAAACCTCATTGGGGAAACTCCTCATGGGGCACTCTTTACGTTTTTAAAACATGAAGAATTTTATTTTGAAATTTAATTTACTTCTATCATTAGTTTGAGTTTGCTTTACACATCTGTGACGTCTGGATGGGAGTTCCATCCAGACTGCACTTTTTGTAAAAATATTTTACTTTTTTATTCTACTGCTTTTAGAATTTAAATTTTTGTTTTTTTCTACACTTGTCTGACTGCATCTGGATGGGATACTCCATCCAGATTATTTTTCTATTTGCTCTTTTTTTTTTTTACTTACATGTTTTCTGTCCCACTTTTTGGTGTTTTTAGTATTTTTGTTAGGCATGTCCCTTAAGTGATTTTGCGCCATAAAACCTCATACATCCAACGAACGGTCTAATCCTCAGTTCATCAACTTTATTGGCTGTTTCAAGTGCATTCTGTCCTACACTAAAACCGGCAGTTTTCATAACTTGCAGCCTTCCTTTGCGCCCTTCATTGAAAGCTACAACTGCTTCGGTCGCAGCTATTCCAGCAATTAATTGGCTTGACCCCGATGCCTTGGAACACATTTTCCCCACAAGCGAATTAAATGATTCGTTCGGGTTTTAGGTTCAACCACCGAGGCAGCGTTTCAGTAATTTCGGATACGTCCTTGAAAGTCATTTTTATACAATCCATGACAGGTATCGGAATTGTGTGCTTGTATTATTTGCTTTTTGGTATTCACACCAAAATGTTGGAGCAGCGCGGTAGAAATTATATAATGGTTCACTGTAATTGGAACGTTTATGAAAAAAATTTGCCCGAATTGCTTTACGCATATCTGCGACGGAGTCCTTATTATCCCTTATGGCCTTTCCATAGTAAATTGTTAATTGGTTTATAAGACTGTCAGTTAATCGACCAGTACCACTTAAACGTTTTCAATCTGCTAATTTCTCTTTACGCATGGAATTTTTCAGTGTCCGTAATCGGCTTCCCACTCTTTTCTGAATATGTCCGACACATTCTACTTTGTTTATATATCTGTCTTCGATCCATAGACATGGCTCTTTATAAGTTCAAGAAAAGTTTTAGTATCCCCATCTCCAATGTAAATTAGGTATTTTTTCTCCAATGTAAATTAGATATTTTTTATTGTTAAGTTCTGAGCGACGAAAAATCTTCAACATACCAATCACTTCCATCATTCCTGCTGACCCCACATGATTTATAACGCACCATTTTTCATGATTTGTTTTCCATGTTTAAAACTATGTGCCAGATTTCTTTCTACCTGTTTCACAGCCTTTACATGACATTAGTATGACATTGTGAGAATTCGACGATATCTCACATTGAAACTCTCAATTTACAAGGCAGAAACCAGCATAGGGAAACTAATGTATTTTCACCTAGCCTCCAAATTTCTTCAGAGTCTTAGAAAATGTCGCTAAAGATGAAACAAATATATCAATTTCAATCCATCTTTACAAGTGACACTACTGTGAAAGGTACTCCTTTATTTAGCGAGAGAAATATTTCTTTGATATTTACGAGGATCTCTTTCCCGTGAAAAACTAGATAGTGAAACTCCATATTGACCTGACGTCAGGTTCCTGACTGCAGCCTATAGAGAAAGGGCTTGTATATGAGCTCATGGTCACGGATGGTGAGTGGCTAATGAGAGTGGTTTTTGTCCTAGACGGGAAAACGAAATTGATAAAAGGGTATGCAGGAGCATTCTCGGGGGTCTGGTTTTTGAGTTCTTTTTTTGGAAGCTGAGGCTCCGAGAACACTTTAGCTGTGTAGAGGAGGATCTCTCACGGGTTGGCTACGGAACATATTCCGAAGCACAGTAAAAGAGGTAGCCAGGCGTGGCGGTAAAATTTCTCCATCCCGGAGAACGACATCGGAGGTCCCTAGACCTTGATCGGACATTCACTAAAAGGGCGACATTTCTGTCGCGTTTCACCGACTCTCATCTTCGAATACCTTCTTTAGGTATTCACGGGCTTCGCAACCCCGGGTTCCTGAGCGATCTGTCTCTTTTCCTTTTCCTGTTATTTCTCTCGTTTCTTTCCTCCTTGTTTCTCTATCGTTGCGGTTTCCTCTTCGGAGGTGAGGGCAATTCCGTATGAGCCGATATCATCCTGTGTATCGACTCATAGAGAATTGTAAACCACCCACGTGTTTGCCGTGCGTGGCGACCCGTGTCCCTGGAAAGGGGGATCCTGGCAGTTGAGGGAAACCAACACACTGCTTTGGCCTCTGCTTCAGGTAGACGGGAGGTGCATATTGTTCCCGTATGCATCAATCGGCTGGTCAGCTGACTTCTGTCACTGGCTGGGGATCAAGTGAGCGAGTACTTACTAGCCATCTCGTTAAGGGTAGAGACTGGCATAGGAGTGTCTTGTGACCGTATGGGCCCTGGTTAGCACTGGTGCACGAATGTGCATCCTCTTGTTGGGCTCGGTAGTGGGTGGTGCGACCGGGGTCTGAATTGAATTTTTATCCCAATATGGATGGAAAAACTTTACTTCCTTCAAATCCTCTCCCATGTGGCGAGCAACAAACTGTACAGAGCAATATTTTCACTGGCTTCTTTGTAATCAATTGTACTGATAGCCTGTCCAATAGTTCATTTAAGAAAACTTCACCTTTCCTTATTGCAAAATCATTTCAGTCTGTTTTCGGTGATGGTCATAATCTCAGAAAACTGCAGTCTGGGGATTTATTGGTTGAGGTTACTTCAGCCAGCCAGTCTGAATTTCTATCAAATTGTAATACAATAGGTACATTCTCTGTTTCTGTTAAAGCACATCAAACCCTAAATACAAGCCGTGGTGCAATATCCGAACCAGATCCTTTATTTTCTACCAAGGATGAACTTTTACAAAATTTAAATGATCAAAATGTCATAGATGCACGACGTATTACACTCCGTTGGAATGGACAAGTGCTTCCCACAAAGCACATTCTCACTTTCAATAGCTCTACCTTACCAAAAAGAATTAAAGCTGGTTACCTTAATTGTCCTGTTCGTCCTTACATTCCTAATCCTCTACGCTGCTTTAATTGCCAGCGTTATGGCCACACTACTACTAACTGCCGGGGTTCCACCACCTGTGCACGTTGTGCAGAAGTTGGCCACGACAATAAATCATGTGAAAATCCTGAACGCTGCATAAATTGCAAGGGTAATCATACTGCATACTCCCGTTCTTGTCCAACCTGGATACGTGAAAAAGAATCATTTCTGTTAAAATAACTCAATCTCTCCTATCCCGAAGCCCGTAAAGTTGTTGAATCCAGGACTCCGTCAGTCGGAGTCTCCTACTCTAGTCTACTCAAACAAAAACCAAAATCTGTAAGGCACATACGCACCCAGACCGAACCTTCCGTTCCCCTAAATAACTCGCCTATGACAGTACCACACGGCACCACCAAGATACAAACTCGTGATGTCTGCTGTGGTTCTAAATGTTATGCAACCCCATTATTGGAACGTTGGCTACCACCCTCAGAACCTGTTACTATAGTATATCAAACTGGTCAGTCACAAAAACCTGCAGTTCAATCCAAAAAGTCATCCGACCCATTTCAATCCAAAAAGTCATCCGACCCAGTTCAATCCAAAAAGTCATCCGACCCAGTTCAATCCAAAAAGTCATCCGACCCAGTTCAATCCAAAAAGTCATCCGACCCAGTTCAATCCAAAAAGTCATCCGAACTCCAGACTGATACTAGTCAAACAGTGAAACCAAGCAAAAAAATCTGCGTTCAGAAAGAGAGAAACAATCTGGGGCTCTTCACAGTGGAACACTGTGAAGAAAAAGAACAAGAACAGCTGTTTAAATCCGTCTGTCTCTAACTTAAAGGACCCAAAACAACTGCAGCACTACGTCAATGGAGCAATGGAATCGACTCTTATGAATCAAGTGGTGATGAAGGAAATACAGTTTTAGAGGAATTTTTACCTAATCGACTTTACATTGTTTTTTACACATGTGTTTCTTAAACTTGTGTTTATGTAGTATTTGTACCACTTTTTAAACTTGGTATCTTTTAACAGTTATTACTTTATAACTCCACAGATTTTAATTAGAATACGCTTGCCTTTTAACTATGGACTTTTGAATATTTTAAATGGTTTTAATTATACATCTTGCTGTTTTCATTAATTTTTTTGGTTTTCTCATCTTTTTGTTATTCTTTTCTTACTTAAATTTTTGGGTTTTTTATGTTTTTCCATTTTGACTTTGTCTTGGCGCAGCATGTCCCTATAGGGACTTCGCGCCATAAAACCCCAACCAACCAACCTCATCTTCGAAAATCGTGAAGCATAGACATTCTCCCTGAAAGCAATTGGCCACTTGAGGACTGGACTTGATTCTACAAATACATTGACAGCTGAACTCGAACCTATTTATGAAAGATGTTGTACATATGCCTTATTTAATCAAGAAAACCTTATTTAATTGATTGTGATACAATAAAATATTTTTTCGATATTGATAAAACTCGGCCGTTGAAGTAGCCCGCTACCACACCACCTTACGACATCGGCTTCCGTTACAACATAACCTCTATGTCTAAAACTTTTCTATTTTCAGCGCCAATCAGACTGAGAATTCGAACGTTCGATGAATGTCCAGGCGTTTTCCAAGATCCATCGCCACTAACCGCAAGCCCAGATTGTCCTGTAATTTCTTCTTCCTGTTTCGCAGCATTTTGCATGAATATTGATATAACTTTAACAGAATTGCACATTTTTCTTAGTGACCTATTGTAAGCTCATCTGAATAGGTTCTGAAAGATAGGGGAGACCGGGGGAATGGCGACACCTTAAGGGAATTTAAATTTTTTCACCTCGAAAAAATGTTTATTTTTTAATAGTAAAAATTCTAAAGCTGAATCATGATCTTCAGTATCTGTATAAATTTAACCGTAATCATAACTGTAAAGTAAGCATACATAAAAAAAATATTTTTTAAACCTCTGCACAGTGGCGGGATTACCCAGGATACTGGGGTAATTCCGCCACTGTACCGGGGTAATGCCGCCACTCTTTAATGACCTAGTACATGCATCAAATCGATACTAGGAAACACACAACCTATTGAAAATAGTTAGAAAGCAATGTAATTGAGCAGAATAATGGTTAAGCTTACAATTTACTTCGTATTGCAAAAGTCACTCTGCTGAATCGGCTCCACAACATTAAAATGAGGCCATTTCTCACCCGATTTGCATGGTGGCGGCATTACTCCGAGAGGACAATATGGCGGAAATCCTCAAGCAAAGCCGAAACAAGAACCTAACTTGTTCAACTCATTACATCAAAATGTCGGCAAATGCATATATTTTACGGGTCATATTATCTTAAATACCTAATGTTACAATAAAAGGTGCTTATCTCTACTCATTTGAAGCTCCAAAATAACAAGCAACTAGATGAAAACTACATTTTTCACTAGAACAAAAGAACGACGTACAGCAAAGTCACTCTCACTTTAGGCACTGTTTATATTGTTGGCCGCTATAGTGCAGGCACATTCACTATCTCAAAGTGCACTTAGTTTTTAAACTAGGTGGGGTGGCGGCATAACCCGGGTTGGCGGCATTCCCCCGGTCTCCCCTATATTGCTCCACAAAAAGTTTTAATGATGCAGCAGTATCCTTGTCCTATGCATCTCATGGAATAAATAAAACGTCTTATTTCAGGCACATTTTGTTTTTCACCCATCATGTTTGAATTCCTGAAGGTTGATACTTTATCGCGTTTAATGGAAAACACTGGCAAGCCATTTTACAAGGATTCTGATATTTGAATGGCCCATCCAGTCTTTGCAGCACAAACATTCGAATTATTAGCCGAACAGAATATAAATAATTCGGTTTCTTAAACTATCACTTGAAACAAAATCGCAGTCAAATTGACTACTATTTAGTTTTTTTATAAGATGAGCAGCACCTTCTGACATGTTATCATTCGAATGTAAACGACGATTACCATTACCATGAAACTTGCGTTTCTTTGGGCGTTTTCCTGAAGCACTTTTCACATTATTCATTATTATAATTCATAACAATTTCTTGAAATTCAATGTAAAATATTGAAAGGTTTGTTCTGAAAAGAACAGTTTTGTTTAAAATTACACTTATTAGCGATAAAAACAGTCGAAAGCTAAGCAGAATAGCAACCACGTTTCAGAGCAAAATCATGAAAGTAAATATGCTTGGTGGAAGTTAAAGTATGTTTTAAAGTTTTCCTCTTACTATTTACAGCATTCAACTAGAAAAAAAATGCATTTTCGCAAAATTTCCAAATTCGATAATGTGAAAACCTGACAACAAAATGTAAACAAACCGCCATGACAGTTGTTGGAGGGCATTTAAATCTGAAACGGAGGCGCGATGCATTTAACTTATAGAGTGATGTTTACATTTTCAGCGGTAGCTCAGTACATAAGATCCGCACAGTTAAAATTATTGGTATCAATTTATTCAGAATAAAATTCTTTATAAAGAAATAAAAATCTAAATAGTTTTCGGCCATTTTAAAAGTGTACTGCCCTTAAATAAAACGATAAAAAAAATTCTAAAATTTTTATACAGATTAGTTGATTGCAAACTGTTCTTTATGCTTTTGAGTTATTCTTCATTAATAAAATATTGATTTTTTGTGTAAATTTGACTAGCTACTCATGTTTTCCCTTAAGTGAGCATCATTCCCTTACTTTTCCCTATGCATTAAAAATAACAAACTTTACATTTTCTTTTTACCATGGTTGTTTTAATGCTATAACATTGTTAAAACAGCAGAAATATGCGAAAACCTGTCGCACACGTGACATGGAATGACCCTCGTAGATTATTTTGTACATCGTAGGAGAATGTTGAGAGGAGTGGGACAGATTTCACAAATTTTTTTTAATTCACTACTTATCTTTTACCAAGAGTACAGCTTATAAAAATCTAATAGTATGTTACTTAAGCTATGTTTAAAAAATACAAACACAGTCAAATACAAACAACTGGCTTTTATTTGCATGCTTTAAAATGTTAGCATTTCTGTCCCAGACCTCCGTCAAATGGGGGAGGGATGGGACACTGTTTAAAAAAAATTAAATCAACGCATATTGTATTTTGATAAGTCAAGACTGAAAGCAAAGTAGGACTGGGCTCGGCTGGTACAACCAATTATTTGTGGTTGAGGTAATTAGATATCCTTTTTCTCTGCATCGCTGAAGTCATTTTCTTGTGGGAAGTGAAATTTTTCATCATATTTGAATATGATACTCCTTATCACTGTCTATATGCTCAACTTCGCCAAAATAATAAACAACTATCTTCTTCGTCAAAAATTTAACAAGTGCAAAGTCATTTATCCTAATTTTGGATCATCGGTTAACCAATCAATATCTTTAGCATATTCATTATTGTGAGTAATCAAATCAAGTCTTCATCTGTAGAGTCATGCAACATAAATTTTCCATCAATGGAATTATCAGATAAGTCCTTCTCCTTTTTTCTGTTTCTTCCTTTTCACCTTATGAGTTTTCTTTTTACACAATTTCTTATTCTTTTTGTCAGCGACTATTTTTTTACTTTCTTCTTTTTATGCAGTGTGTCAGCGATGATTTGTGATTTTTCCTTTTTTCTGCCCCTATTTATTAGTTTTCGTGTTGATGGTTTGGGATATGGGCGTAGGGGAGACCGAGGGAATGGCGACACCTTAAGGGAATTTAAATTTTTTCACCTCGAAAAAATGTTTATTTTTTAATAGTAAAAATTCTAAAGCTGAATCATGATCTGTAGTATCTGTATAAATTTAACCGTAATCATAACTGTAAAGTAAGCATACATAAAAAAATTTTTAAAACTCTGCACAGTGGCGGGATTACCCAGGACACTGGGGTAATTCCGCCACTGTACCGGGGTAATGCCGCCCCTCTTTAATGACCTAGTACATGCATCAAATGGATACTAGGAAACACACAACCTACTGAAAATAGTTAGAAAGCAATGTAATTGGCAGAATAATGGTTAAGCTTACAATTTACTTCATATTGCAAAAGGCACTCTGCTGAATCGGCTCCACTACATTAAAATGAGGCCATTTCTCACCCGATTTGCATGGCGGCGGCATTACCCCGAGAGGACAATAATGCGGAAATCCCCAAACAAAGCCGAAAGAAGAACCGAACTTGTTCAACACATTGCATCAAAATGTCAGCGAATGCATGCAGATTATATTATCTCAAATTCATATTATTCAGGTCATATTATCTCAAATACCTAATGTTACAATAAAAGGTGCTTATCCCTACTCATTTGAAGCTCCAAAATAATAAGCAACTAGAGGAAAACTACATTTTTCACTAGAACAAACGAACGACGTACAGCAAAGTCACTCTCACTTTAGGCACTGTTTATATTGTTGGCCGCTATAGTGCAGGCACATTCACTATCTCAAACTGCCCTTAGTTTTTAAACTAGGTGGGGTGGTGGCATAACCCGGGTTGGTGGCATTCCCCCGGTCTCCCCTATACCGGATAGACTCAAAGGTATTTAAGAACATGTCCCATTCATCCCTCATTGATGCTGTCCCATTCCTCCTTCTGTAGAATATTTTAAAAGCATAGGGGAGACCGGGGGAATGGCGACACCTTAAGGGAATTTAAATTTTTTCACCTCAAAAAAATGTTTATTTTTTAATAGTAAAAATTATAAAGCTGAATCATTACCTTTAGTACCTGTATAAATTTAACCGTAATCATAACTGTAAAGTAAGCACGCATAAAAAAATTTTCTTTCAACCTCTGTACAGTGACGGGATTACCCAGGATACCGGGGTAATTCCACCACTGTATCGGGGTAATGACGCCACTCTTTAATGACCTAGTAAATACATAAAATGAATAATAGGAAACACATAACCTACTGAAAATATTTAGAAAGCAATAATTTAGCAAAATAATGAATAATTACAATGTTCCTTAAGCTAGATTTATTAATGTGCTAAGCTTACAATTTAACTCAAACTGGAAAAGTCACCCTTTGCAATGGTGGCGGCATTACCCCGAGAGGGCAATATAGCAGAAATTCCACAGCAAAGCCGAAAGACGAACCGAACTTGTTCAACAAATTGCATCAAAATATCGGCGAATGCATGTAGATTACGGGTAATATTATCTTAAGTACCTAATGTTACAATAAAAAGTGCTTACCTCTACTCATTTGAAGCTCCAAAATAAGAAGCAACGAGATGGAAACTACATTTTCCACTAGAACGAACGAACGACGTACAAAAAAATCACTCTCACTCTAGGCACTGTTTCTATTGTTGGCCGCTATAGTGCAGGCGCATTCTCTTTCTCAAACTACTGTTAGTTTTTAAAATAGGCGGGGTGGCGGCATAACCCCGAGTGGCGTCATTCCCCCGGTTTCCCCTATAGCATGCTACATTTAGGCTTAACTTGACTGCTAGTTTGCACGCACTATATCTTTAAGTTTATTATACAGTTATAACATTTTTGTCTTAAATATAATTTAAAAAAATCATTGAAAGAGTAAGAATTTGTACTTACTTCTGAGGTATGAAAATAAGATTTTCCCTTTTAAATAAAAACAATAAATCAGCTGGTGTAACAATTAAAATCAAACATGAGGCTATAGATACTCAATCTAGTGGACAAACTAGAAGTAAATTCTATCAGTTATTTTGGACATAAATGCTGCTGTCCCTCTCCTCCCACCTCTCCTCTATAAAAATAGATACATTTTATTCCGCTCAATTATGTGGACGTCCTACGATTTATCTCGTATATTAAATTCTTCGGATGCTGCTTAGAATGTTCTTAAAGATTCATACTCTACAACTTTTAAATGACTCTGCAGTAGGCTTTTATTTATCAGAAAAGCAAAGCTTTTTAGTACAAAGGTAAAATTAATATTGTTTTAATGCTGAAATGTTATATTTCCTTCTTGAAAATATCAGATGAAGACGAGATAAAGCATAAATAGAGTGACGTTACTTATTTAATTTTTCAGATAACTGACTTGCAACTTTTTTCAAACAAACTTTAGCAGTTAATAATTAACTAAATAAAATACAGAAGTGTTTATTAACAATTTAAAGCAGAACAATCGCATTAGGATTATAATTTCAGGAGAAATTAATACAAATATGATAATGTAATTTAATATTAGAAGCTCGAAATTTTGAATGTTTATAATAGAAAAACTTATCCAAATGATTTGAACTTTTTTTTCTAGGCATAGTTTGAACCGAAGATTTGAAATATCACGTTAAAATTCGGTATTGCCATTGAAAAAAAAAATGAAGTTTGGATTCGTTTTAATATCTAGATGAAAATAAATTTTTAATATCTGATGTTGCTATTGAAACAAAACATAGTTTGATCTAGTTTTGATTTGTAGATGGTCCCCTGAGAGAAATTTTTAGACACCATTTAAAAGTAGACTTTATTTCCAATCGTTTGGTACTTAACTTTTTTCTATTATAATCAGTTGAAGAGTTGGGAGGGGTGTTTACTTTTTTTCCACGACTGTACATTCGTGATTCAAACGATACCTTTCAATAAAAAAAAATTACTATTTAAAAAATATCTAAAAGTAATTGCTGTATAATTCAGTTTTTTATTGATTCATCTCATCTTTAAATTTTTAATATCTTTAATTTTTTTTTAAAAAAAAATACATCTTTTTCGTTTTTATTAACAATTGTGTTAATAAAAACGAAAAAGATGTATTTTTTTTATTATATGGATACTGATATTTAAAAAAAGATTTTCGTTTTGATGAAACTAAATATATTTACTCCATAGCTAATAAAAGAAAATTGAATAAAAATATACGGAATATTTTTAAATTGTTAAATGAATTTGAAATATCTGACTATTTTAAGTAAAAGACCTTCCCTCAAAGAACATTTCTTTTAACAAAGCTTTTGAATACTACTGAAAATCGGAAGGATAATTTTTTTAAAAGTACACTTTTGGAATCAATAACACTTGTTAGATGAGTTTAGAGCAATGCATCACTCTACACACTGATTGAGGGAGTATCCACCACACAGGAACTTTTATAATAAAACCCTAAATCGATGAGGCCACTTTTTTTTTTATAAAATAAAAATTTCTTACCGATAGAAAATTCTACAACTATTAGTTTTTAATATTATTGAACCGAATAAGTGTTAGAATTTTCTTTTGAAGTCATCACTGAATTTTATGGGATTTACAACATATTGTTTATTCTCTATGAGTACGTTTGGTGAAATTGTGCGATTTACCCTTAATTGCTGTGACAAAAATTGTCGCATAACGACAGCGAGCAGTCTTCCAGACCGCTTAATCTAAAGATGAATAATAGGCTACATTAACTCCTTAAGTACCATTTCTGTGCTAAACATTATGTACAGGACTATTATAATTAAAATGCACCTATTCAGAAGTCTCTATTGGTCGTACAAGGGTCTAAAACAAACAAAATTTAACCAGTATCTGTAGTTAAATTGGAAATCTCAAGTTAAACTGCGAAAATTGGGGAAAAAAGCGGTCTGTATGACCGCTAGCAGTGGTCAAGGGTTTGAAAGACTTGAAATTTGCAGATTAATATTCATTGTTATAGGGGATTTTGTCTAGTATGAAAAAAATAGTTTAAAATATCAACAGTATAGGGCGCTTTTAAAAACAATTATGAGTTTCTAATTTTGACATCAATTATTTTTACCTGCAAGTGGTTAATGTGTACACCACTAAGTTTCAGTACCAAGTACAGTTAGTTGCGTTATTATTCCCGATACAGCATTAAACAGCACGTCCCCAAACGTAGCTGCTATTTGTTGTCGTATGGTGTTTTTAGTTCAGAAGGTTTCATCTATAATCTCGTAATTTTAAGTAATCTCACAACCAGAAATCGCACAACGTGCTTAGACGTGATCCTCATTTTGCGTTGTTCACATATGCATACTACACCTTCCTCGCATTACTTGCAGCAGCGCCGTTTGTCGGGATTTTGAAATTTTTTTTTCCCGTATTATGTAGATTATTGGGGGAAAGTAGGGGAATGGCGCTCACTTAAAGGAAAACATGAATAGCTAGTCAAATTTGTCCAAAAAAATCAATATTTTATTTTCGAAGTACATTTCCGAAGCATAGGGAACAGTTTGCAATCAACTAATTTTCATAAGTTTTAAGATTTTTTTCTATCGTTTTATTTAAGTAACCATCGATTGAGCGGTAATGCCCGACATGGTAGGGTAATTGCGCTCAGTTTGAATACAACGTTTAAGTAAGACAAAAGTCACATGTAGTTGTGTCGTCTGTTCACACCACTAGACTTTTTGCAACCACTTTACACATATTGTGTTAGACATATAGTAGGCTATTTTTTTTAATATTTAGGTTTTTTGATTTTCACCACTTTTTTAAAATCTTAAAATTCTCCTTGTTTAATGACACATTAATAAAAGCTAAAACAGGGAAATTTTACCATTTCAAAAAAGTGGTTTCAATCAACAAATTTTAATTAAAAAAAGTTGCCCGCTGGCAACACTTCTGGAATTCCACGCGAGCGGCATTACCCCTCATCGCCATATTGGGATTTATTGCATTATAATTGGCGTAACAACGCACTATAAAAACAAATAAAAGCATGAAACTACAGCTAAATGTATATATTTTGTATACATAATGGGTAATGTTTGAAAATAAGAGTGTGCACTTACCTTCAAGTTAGTTAGTTGTAGAATTTTATAGTAAAAGAACTGCAAACTAATAACTTGAGGACACAAAAATACTTTCCTCCCGACGGGCACTAAATCCTTACTGGGAACTTAGGATGAAGTTTGCTAGGTGCCGGTACCGATCACACGTTTTCAATTCTATTTTGTTTAGAGATATTTGGTTAGCTGGATTACCCTTCTGAGCGTCATTGCCCTACGTCCCCTAATCTGCGAATCACAAGTTTCCCAACCCTAAGATTTTTATATTTTTTAAATTTACTTTTGGGATTTTGAAATTTCCGATATTTATAACATTTTTACAATAAATACTGCTATAAAATAAATTTTAATACATTCTAAATACCATACCGTTCAGTGGAAACCTCAACAGAAAATTCTTCTATTTATTCTTTTGAATAATATCGAAAACTGATAGTGATGTACATTTAGCAAAAGTTTTTACCAATAAACAAATTCTGAACTTATAAAAAGAGTCATCATCGATTTACAGTTTTATTTAAAACTTTACAGTGAGGTGAATACCCCCTCAATCGGTATACGGAATAATGCATGGCTTTAAATTCATCCTGGGAGGTATTATCGAATCCAGAGAACTTTTTATCCTGGTTCTCACTTTCACTAGTATTGAAGGACTTCGTTAAAAGAAAATAGGCTTTGAGGAAATATCTTTTACTTAAATTAGTCCAATAATTGGAAGTCATTTTAATTTTATAAATATTTCGAACAATTGTATATTTTTATTCAATTTTTATTAGATATCTCTATGAACTCTTAGATCTTTTTGTATCGCGACTTAATTTTTCTCCGAAATTTTGAAAAACCCCTGTATAAAAATACACTAAGATAAAAAAAAATCTATTGTAAAACCTACTTAGCCAGAATGAGCAGGATTAGTTTTAAGCAGGTTTCTGTCTCAAGTGTAATCGTATTGGACTTTACTGTGTTCGAAACCACAAAATACAGGATTGCGTTATAAGCGTATTTCGCAAGTTATACCGTGTAATGAAATTCTAAGAAAAACCGAAGCATTTGTCTTCAAATCCAATATTGATCAGATAGAAGAAATTTTTGAAAATTAGTTACATACAAAGTGCGTCTAAAAATTTCGGTGAACGGATAGATGGATATCTTATAAACAACGCGGGTTAAAAATGCGTTCCTGCGCATGTGCGGGTATAGACCAATGGAGAGACGGTACTTAGCAAGAAGCGCAAGAAACCAAGGCACAATATTCTGCTATAGGCAGTCGAACGGTGTGTGTTTGAAAGCTCGCGTCATATTGAAATGGAGCAACGAATATACATCAAGTTTAGCTACAAATTGGGAAAAACCGCCACAGAAACACATGCAGTCTTGACCCATGTGTACAGAACAGACGCAGTGAGCAAAGAATACGTGTACGACTATTTTAAACCTTTTCAGGAGGGATTGGAAACAGTGGATGATGAACAAAGTTCAGTTTGATCCTCAACAAGTGTGAAGACAGACAACATCGAGCGGCTGCGACAGATGCTGTTAAAACAATCGCCAACTGTCTTTTTGATGGATATCGGAGAAATCCTTTCGCAGACGTACCAGACATCCGACGACATGTGACATCCGTGTGACGGTCGATCCCAATAGAAGCCTTCGCTGACCCATTCCAGCAACTTTATTAGCGATGTCAAAAGTGTATTGTGGCCAACGGATGTTACTTTGAGAGACATTAAAGGTATTTTGTTTAATTAATTTCATGCTTCCATTCACCGAACTTTTTAGACGCACTTGTATCATTGTAGAATAGTTTATAATTCAAAATATAAATTACGACAGTTATATCTTACAGCCTGGGAGAGAAGGCGGAACTTAATACACTGTAGGAATAATTACCAATATTATCCAATATAAAACCAGAATAGAGAAATTGTGAAGTCAGGATTGAAATCTGAAACTTTTTCAAGCAATTACCTAAAATAAATGTATTAACAATTTAAAATGTTCGTTACAGGTGGCCCCCCCAGGGGGATACCTTCTTTAGGTATTCACGGGCTTCGCAACCCCGGGTTCCTGAGCGATCTTTTTTTTTTCCTCTTATTTCTATTCTCCTTCTTTCCTCTGTTTCACTCTCGTTGTGGTTTCCTCTTCGGAGGTGAGGGCAATTCTCTATGAGCCGATATCATCCTGTATATCGACTTATGGAGAATTGTAAACCACCCACGTGTTTGCCGTACGTGGCGACCCGTGTCCCTGGAAAGGGGGATCCTGGCAGTTGAGGGAAACCAACACAATGCTTTGGCCTCTGCTTCAAGTAGACGGGAGGTGCATATTGGTCCCGTATGCATCAATCGGCTGGTCAGCTGACTTCTGTCACTGGCTGGGGATCAAGTGATCAGGCAATTACTAGTCATCTTGTTAAGGGTGGAGACTGACATAGGATTGTCTTGTGACCGTATAGGCCCTGGTTAGCACTGGTGCACGAATGTGCATCCCCTTGTTGGGCTCGGTAGTGGGTGGTGCGGCCGGGGTCTGAATTGTATTTATTTTCTATTATGGATGGAAAATCTTCACTTCCTTCTATTTCTCTCCCATGTGGAGAGCAACAAGTTGTACAAAACAATTCATTCACACGTTTTTTCATAATTAGACGTGCTGACAGTATTTCAGGTAGTTCATTTAAAAGAACTTCGCCATTTCTCATTGGTAAAACCTTTCAGTCAGTTTTTGGAGATGGCTATTCGCTGAAAAAAATGCAGTCTGGAGATTTGTTGTTACAGGTTTCTTCAGCCAAGCAATCTCAATTTCTCTTGAATTGTACAACAATAGGCTCTTTTTCTGTTCAAGCTCATCAAACTTTAAATACAACCCGTGGTGTCATATCTGAACCAGAACTTCTATTCTCTACAAAGGAAGAACTTCTAGAGAACTTAAAAGATCAAAATATCATAGATGCACGTCGTATCACAATCCGGTCGAAATGGGCAAGTGCTTCCTTCAAAGCATATTATTCTCACTTTCAATAGCCCGAATTTAGCAACTAGAATTAAAGCTGCCTACTTAAGTTGTCCTGTCCGCCCTTATATCCCTAACCCTCTCCGTTGCTTTAAATGCCAGAGTTATGGCCATACAAACACTACCTGTCGTGGCTCTGTTAGGGGAGACCGGGGGAATGCCGCCAACCCGGGTTATGCCGCCACCCAACCTAGTTTAAAAACTAACGGCAGTTTGAAATAGTGAATGTGCCTGCAGTATAGCGACCAACAGTATAAATAGTGCCTAAAGTAGCAGTGACTTTGCTGTACGTTGTTCGTCTGTTCTAGTGAAAAATGTAGTTTTCATCTAGTTGCTTATTATTTTGGAGCTTCAAATGAGTAGAGATAAGTACCTTTTATTGTAACATTAGGTATTTAAGATAATATGACCCGTAATCTACATGCATTCGCCGACATTTTGATGCAGTGTGTTGAATAAGTTCGGTTCTTCTTTCGGCTTTGCTTTGGGATTTCCGCCATATTGTCCTCTCGGGGTAATGCCGCCGCCATGCAAATCGGGTGAGAAATGGCCTCATTTGAATGTAGTGGAGCCGATTCAGCAGAGTGACTTTTGCAATATGAAGTAAATTGTAAGCTTAACCATTATTCTGCTCAATTACATTGCTTTCTAACTATTTTCAGTAGGTTGTGTTTCCTAGTATCCATTTGATGCATGTACTAGGTCATTAAAGAGTGGTGGCATTACCCCTATACAGTGGCGGAATTACCCTAGTGTCCTGGGTAATCCCGTCACTGTGCAGAGGTTTAAAATATATTTTTTTATGTATGCTTATTTTACAGTTATGATTACGGTTAAATTTATACAGATACTAAAGATGATGATTCAGCTTTAGAATTTTTACTATTAAAAAATAAACATTTTTTCGAGGTGAAAAAATTTAAATTCCCTTAAGGTGTCGCCATTACCCCGGTCTCCCCTACTTGTGCACGTTGTGCAGAAGTCGGCCACGACAGTAAATCTTGCAATAATTCTGAACGTTGTGTAAACTGTAAGGGTGACCATACAGCCTACTCTCGCTCTTGTCCAAATTGGATTCGTGAAAAAGAAATCCTTGCTGTTAAAATTACCCCAAAATTTTCCTACTCAGAAGCTCGTAAACTTGTTGACTCCAGAACTCCATCCGTCGGAGTTTCCTACTCCAGTTTATTGAAGCAACAATCAAAATCTGTAAGACACATTTGCACCCAGACTGAAACCTCATTTCCCCCAAATAATTTACCTGTGACACCATCTTCCAGCACTTCAAAGAAAACTCGTAATGTCTCCTCTGCTACTACTGGAAAACTTACACCAAAACTAGAACTTTGGTCGCCATCATCTGAACCTGTTAAAATAGAGTACCCAACTAGTCAGTCGCAGTAGTCTGCAAGTAAAATAAAAAAGTCAACCCAGCATGAGACTGAAGAAACCCCGGTATCATCTGCATTTAATTCTTCGAACTCTGATACTAATCGAACGGCAAAACCGAGTGATAAAGCTTGCATACAGAAAGGGAGAAAGACAATTCGGGGTTCTTCACAGTGGGAAACTGTGAAGAAAAAAGAGGAAATCATGTCATAGCCCAACTTACACGAATTTCAAAGATCACAAGCAGCTGCAAAGTTATGTTGAAGAGGCTATGGAGTCTGACTCGAGCACAGATAACGATGATGCTGTTTTTGAAGAGTTTTTACCAAAATAATTTTACTTTGTTTTTAAATTCTTTGTGACTTCTTAAAACTTGTCTTTTACACGGCATCTTTTACTTTGTCCATTTTTTTTAACATGTATTACTTCATAACTTTTAGAGATTATTCTAATTATAATAATTGTGTCTTTTAACTATTGTCTTTTGACCATTTATAAATGGTTTTAATTATATACACCATTGCTGTTTTTCTTTTAATCGATTTGATTTTATGATCTTATTGTCAATTTTTTTTATTCCAAGTTTTGTTTAGTTCTTGACTGTCTTGGCGCAGCATGTCCCAAAGGGGACTTTGTGCCATTAAAATTTAATCAACCAACCAACCAATCGTTACAGGTGCCCAAGTGTCATCAATTTAGAATAGTTTTCTGAAGATAGCGTTATTTTCTCAAAGCTTAGCTATCTTTCAAATTTGTCTCTTTCACGAAACAGCGTTAATGCCAAAGACTTCGGTACTACTTTATCGAAATAAATAAAAGGTTTGAATTCTTGCCAACGAAGATGCTCCACTGGCTCTCTACGATGTTTTTTTAAGTCTGAATCCATTCGCTTATTCTAATATCGACGCTATTACTTTCGTAAACTTCATGATACATACTGTTATATATAGGGTTAATTATTAAACGTATTTTTTATTAAAGTGGCTATAAATAATTGTTGGTATCATTTGTATTTTTTTAATATTAAATCTTTTTAAACATTAAATTTATGAAAAGCGCTTGGAGTTGTTCTTTATCTCTTTAGGCAAAGGTTAATATATTTCAAAAAGAGAATTTTTTATTATGAGAAGAGGAAGATTGAAAATGTCTTCCCACGAAGTAGCAAAAAAGGCTCCCCAGATCCTAAACCCGTACTTCTATGTCTAAAACAATTTGGAGGAAATGATATGAATTGGGGAGTTGTAACTTCTGATACAGTACGAAATCTAAACTTTATTGATGCTTCAACAACATGCTAGTAAATTAGGCCTAAAAATTTTTTGTTTACTGTAAAAAATTATCCTAAACATAGTTATGTAGTCGCAAAGATATGGCTGATTTACAATTCTGGATGACTAATTGTAACTGTACCACAATTTTTACAGCTAAGTTGTGAAACATAGATGCTATTGGACACTGAAATTCAAACAAAACATCACTGCTGTAAATAATTTTAAACAATCTCTCATTAAAGCATTGGAGACGATAGACACGGGAAAACAAAGTATAAGGTAAACCTACATTGTAATACGATCAAATCCTGTGTGAGTATGTAAATTTTATCTTAAAACCGGCTCTAATGATTTTGACTATTTTTTCTATCTTAGCGTTTTCCGGCACGAGAGGACAATTGGACTAGGTCATATGCTGGAGAAAATTCCATTAGTGGGTCTTTTTGCGATGACCACGGGTTAATGCATGTCAGTGAGAATGGAGATTACGATTTCGTTCAACAACTTAATAAATGTTTCAAAGTTGGCAAACATTCACCGAATTTAGAGATTATTGGTGAAATGTTGGAGAGATTGGGCGGGAAATTGATATTCATGAATACTAGTCCCAAAACACAAGCCTGCCACCAAATGACTGAATACCGCGAGGTGTGCGACTTTTCGCCAACACTTGGCAATATTTGGCGAAAATTTTGGTTTTTACAGTCTGAAGGACTTTTCTAAAAATTTCTTATAGGAGCCGAGATACTTGATTCAACCAAACAGTCCGTAGAACATTTTTAATGTAAACGGAGCATTGCTCGGTCTTCCCAGTTGGTGAAATCATATGGTACAACGTCTTGAAACAGTTATCAGATGTTGTGGACATGTGTAAACATTAGCAGGTAAGACTTGAATAGCGATTTCTTGTCCTTTGCGCGATTACTTAGATCGATGCGAGTTCTGCTGCCATTCGTGATTTTTATAGCTGTTCGATTGCCACATTATCTTTTGGAAGAAAGAGAAAAGAATTATCTTCCCAAAGAATTCAATGAATACTATGGAAAAATTTTGTCCTTGTAAACAAATTATATGATATACGCATGGTTAACATTTTTTCTAAAGAAAAGAATTAATTCAGAACTCCATCACGCATTCTGTATCAAACTGCAGAGTTCCGTACAGTTCGAAATAAGTATCTTACCCGTGGCCCTAATTCTTTGCGCACCAGTTTAAACGTAAAGTTTTTCAAAGAAAGAAAACTCAAACTTAATTTTCTCTATATAAACAACCAAATTCTTGAAATGTCAGTCGTCTAAAATTAATTGCATTGAATAAAAAAAAATAGTCTCACAATCAGATTTGCGCATGTAAAACATTTTTCCTCATAAAAATAGACTTATTTTGCGCACGTACATTTAAAGAAAATTTTCGACAATTTCGATTGGCTAGTTGTTTCCAACTATGCAAATTATCACATCCGGGACATATGGCATGTGTTGTTTAAAAGAAGAGCGCGTTCAAATCAATTCATAAGAAGAAAATGGGTGGTAAAAGATTGGCGGTAGAGATGCGGAAAAAGATAATCAAAAACGAAATCGTGGGTGTCTAATGAGGCAAATAGGCAGGGATTTGATGCTTCCTGAATTAACAGTGCGTTATGTTTTGAAAACTTTCGTTGCAACCGGATATATACAGCCAAGAAACAGTACTGGTTGACCATCAACAACGGCCCGAGAAGATCGAATGTTGCGTCGAGTGGTAATTAACAGCACACCAGGAACGATGACAGAAGCCGCATCCCTATAGCGTGGTTTACACGGAGCGAGTTTACTAGCTACAAGCCGGCGAATTCACTAGCTGCTAATAAACTCGCTCCGTGTAAACACGTTGGCTAGCGAACTATCTGGCATTTCAGCGAGTGCGAAAAAAGTTGAAAGCTCGGCTACTTTTCTCGCTACTCGCTGGCGTGTTAGCTATCTGGCTAGTAAACTCGCTGTGTGTAAACGTTGTTGCTAGTGAAATCGCTGCAAGTATTTGGTGGTTCGGGGTTCTGTACATGTAAACAATGTCGACTGAAGTAGTTCGTGTCGGCGTGAATGAACAAAATAATTTTTCGAACAAACTTAACAATTAAGATACCAATAATTAAAATATTTTTGAGAGTTATTCACTGTTTGAAATAACTACCGTAATTACCACAAGGTGAATATTTTAATTATTTTAGATAGATAGTTGGAAATACTAATGTCGGGGAATTGCAGTTATCAAATTATTGAGACTACAGGGTTTAGAGGGCAATAATTGAAAAAATAAAGTTTTGGCGTATTAGTGAATAGATTCGTATATTTTTCCATTATTTTTAACAGTTAAACTACCTGAAAGTACTTTTAGTAATTAGTATTACAAATATGATAGGAATGATACTGAGGGTTGAATGTTTTAAATACTAAATAAAATAATTTCAAAATAAAACTGCAGAACTATGATGGCGTTTGAGGCTACTGATCTGCAGATTTACTAGTTCAATTATTACCATAGATTTTATTAATATTACAATCATTTTTTGTGAGAGATGAATAAGTAAAAATGTTTAAGACAGAAAATAATAAATTTTTAACAACTTCAGTATTTTTTTTTACGAATTTAATATTTCTAACTGAGCGAAAAAATGCCCAGGCTGGAATCAAACACAGATCATTGGCTTACAGGGTTAATGCTCTGCCGTTTACGCTAACTGGGCGGACAGCCGGTGAGCATATCTGCAAGCCAAGGATCTGTGTTAGATTCCCGGCCTGGGCATTTTTTTGCTCAGTTGGAAATAATCAAATCGTATGATAGCTTTACCAATCAGTTTGATTGTGTTAAAATAATAGTTTACTGCAATTTTCCGCGTATCCGCCACGGCTTCGTTAAGTCTTTTCAGACCGGAAATTTTATTGAAAAAAAGAAGACAAATAAGTGACAAGCAGAAGCAAGTCACATTTTATTTAAAATAAACTCTGGTAGGAAATTGAGTTATCCGAGGTGCGGCAGATGGACGCGAAATTTCGCGCTTTAGTTTTTATTTAAATGGGGAGGGGCTGAGCCCTATGAGCCTCTCTTTTCCATATGCCCTTAAACAACATGCTTTACTTCCTGGTTTGTTTCATTGATTGGCAGATAACTAAATAGGGCAGAGTTATAAAAAAAATTATGTGATTAAAATATTGAAAATTTTATTAACCACATGAAATTAATTAAAAGCAGCACTATTTATAACATTTTGGTGTTCCTATTAAACATCAGTGAAATTGCAGTTTTAGCAACGATTACATGGGGTGTCCATTACTGAAAATAGACTAATTAAAAGTTACAACACGGGTCTTAAAACCTTAAAAATTAATGAAATTTGATAAATGATCATTAGAATATAAAATTCAAATTTCATCTTTTAATTTCGTATTGAAGTAATCTGTGTGTTTTATTTTTTATAACGCAGGTACTCTTGGTATACATTTAAAAATTCGGCAATATCATTTGCGTTCCACTTCAATTTTCCAAGGACACACATACACATAAAAAAAAAAAAAACAGACGGGAAAACTCGGCACTTAATATAAAAACAAACACTGTTTTCAGAAAAAACATAAAAGAAAGCTTTAAAACGCAGCAAGTGACGCAATAGCGAATTGGCTACTGGGCGAGCAAACAAGTTCGTGTGTAAACGATCACTATCTCGCTAGCTGACTCGCTCGCTACTTTTCTCGCCGGCTTGTAGCTAGTAAACTAGCTCCGTGTAAACGAGCCTTAAGGAAAGACAGCATAGGGCGACCAGTGAATGGATACAAAACGATTGCATAAAATGGGCTTAAAATCTTATAAAAGCAAACGTAAGCAAATGCTCAAAAAAAAGAAACGTTTTCTGTGGGCTGCCGATCACTTAAAATGGGCAGATCAGCAATGACAAAGTGTTATATGGTCGGATAAATCCCCCTTTCCAGTTTTATATGGAAATATCGGTCGTCGGGTAGTACGGCAAGCAAATGAAGCTTTAAACCCAAAATGCGTCCGACAAGGGTGCAAGTTTCCTTCATATATTCAAATTAGGGGGTGTTCTGGTTATTCTGGTGTCAGTCAAATGATGCCATATGACGGGACTATCAATGCACAACGTTATTGATATATTTTGCTGAATAATTTTCCGCCTTCGATTCAACAACTTGGCCTTCAATCGGGGTATCTTTTTCAACAAGACTAAGCCATACAGCTAGAGCAACAAAAGCCTGGCTTCAACAAAATGGTATTCCTGTGCTAGATTGGGTTCCGAATTCACCGGACATCAATCCTATCGAGGATTTGTGGTGGTACTTAAAGAAGGAAGTTCTAAAAAGAATAACACGTGACAATCAGCAGTTGAAAATAATTCGTCTTTGAGAATGACAAAAAAATTCCAATTTCTGAGTGCCAACGATTAGTTTCAACTATGCCGAGAAGAGTGAGAGATGTTTACGTTGCCAAAGGAGGACCAACGTAATGGTAAGACTTACTTATTTCGTCTCATTCGCATATCCGTAAAACAATAGGGACATAAAAAAAAACTTGCAAGGAAATGGATTTCTTTGGTCACAAAGTATGTGTTGTTTATTACTGGTTGTTCAATTTCACTATGTAATAGTTATATGTATCATTTTTCAATTAAAATAATTTATATATTTTTTTCAATTATTTTTAACTTTTTTTGTCAAAACATCAGCGACAAACTACTGCGCAAAAAATTAGGGCCACGGGTAAGGTACTCTTGTAATCAGTAATGAAATGCTTTACAAAATATGCAATATTTATACTTAACGAAGTTAACATGTTTAATAGAAGTGATGAATGTGACAGAATGCATTTAAGATCCCACATTGGCCAACATTAAATCTGTATGTGGCCAATATTTGGTGTGGACTGTGATTATGCAGAATTAGTCACAAAATTAAATATTTTTCTTTGTACGTTTCAAAGAAATGTGACAATTCTGAATTTTGAAATTTCTGCACTATTTTCTTTAAATGTATATATTTTTTGAGACTTTTCAGGAAGTATAATGGAAGAATTTATATTATTAAATATGTTTCGGAATATCATCTTCATCCACCACACATGACGGGATTTCACCGAGTTACTATATAATATACTGCAATCGGTATAAAAATTCTGTTATATTGTACGGAGCCATAAGGATTGTGTATATAACAATTTTTTTAAATTAAAAGCCAACATCTATTCTATAATATATCAATGTGAAAATTGTTTTACAGAGAAACAAATATTTTTAGTTTTTGAAATAACAACAATAAAAGAAAAATATGTAAAAAGGAAAATCCTGAAATACTAATGGAAAAAGTATTTTACAGATTTTGTAAAGTTAAAAATAAACTTTTAACCTTTATGCTCTGACGGTATTTTTATGTAACCTTAAAAATGTAATATAAATATTATCTAATCTGTCTATTGATAAAAGTAGAATTTACTTTTCGTGCAAAATATTTTACTCGATCGCATTCCCAGCGAAATATTCGGAGCTAAATATTTTTAAAGTTATTAGCTCAACCATTTACTTATGTTTAGATTTTCTTTTATATATAAAAAAAATGTTATACGAAAAATGTTCAACAACAGAAACCTTTTCATGACGGATACAATCGCAACACATTTATTTACAATGACTTTATGGGAATTGCGAGATTTTGTTAACAGTATATTTTTAAATTAATCTAATTATATCGCTTTCTGTACAGTATTTACAAGAATAACTACCAATTTATTGAATTATTTTAAAGTATCTAAATTTCATATTATTAAAACATTAATTATATAATATATCTAGAAATTAAGGAAGATAACTATTGAAGTGAAGCAATTCCTTTCTTTATCCTCCTTGGTTCAGAAGTATCACATGTGATACTTCCGAACCCAGGAGGATATAAACTAAGCGATTTGGTTTTTTTACATTTTTACTTTACCTCTATATAGCTGAATGTTTTTGGCTTTCGAACAAAACCAATAAATGGCAGCACTGATGCTTGTTTCCTCATAAAATAAATGTTAGCACATGAGTTTTAAAAATGCATTCCAGACAAAGTGTCCAAGAAAGAAAATTTTATAATTAACTACAACGCTTTAGAATAAACAATTTTGAGGATTTGTAGGGGAATGACGCTCCCTTAAGGGAAACATGACTAGCTAGTCAAATTTACACAAAAAATCGATATTTTAATAATGAAGTATAACTCCAAAGCATAAAGAACAGTTTTCAATCAACTAATCTGCATGAAAGGTTTAGAATTTTTTTTTTTCGTTTTATTTGACAATGGATTGAGCGGTAATGGTAGGGTAATTGCGCTCAAAATTGTAATACAATAGTTAAGTTGGTGTTATTTATAGTTGCGCGACAAAGCACTACAAAAATAAATAAATGAATGAACGTACAGCTAAATGTTTATATATATATATATTTAGAAATAATGAGTAAATTAACCTTTGAAAATAAGAGTGTACACTTACCTTGAAGTAAGATGTTGTAGAATTTTATTCTAAAACAACTTCAAACTAATAACGTGAGGAAACAAAAGTACTTTCCTTTTGGCGGGCACTATATCCTTACTGGGAACTTATGAAGTTCGCTAGGTGTCGGTACCGATCGCTCGTTTTAAATTGTATTCTGTTTAGAGATATTGGGGTTAGCGTGATTGCCCGCTGAGCGTCATTACCCTACTTTCCCGTAAGGAGTTACATGGGTTTGAAAATTTAAAAAAATCCATTTATTTTTAATCTAATAGTACAATATCTCTAGAATATTTTTCCAAAGTTTCAATTCAATCGGTGTAAAAGTCTACAAGATAGAGCCTTCGGAAATTCCCCCTCATTAGGCTAGACTAGTGAGAAGCAACTGATGTATATCGCTTTTTTCCAAAAACACTATTTTTGAAGTTTTATTGCGCGCTATAAATTTTACGCACTTCTTCCAAACAGGACTTACTAGTGATTGAATGGAGGTTTTTCTTTCTTTTTTTTTGTTATTACAAATAATTTTACAAGGCTATACGTAGTGTAAATTGTTTCAATAATTGTATTGTTTTGCATATAACTCTGCCAAAAATTCAAATTTCAATTTTCATTTAAATCATCAGTTCAATAACGGGCTATACGTATTTACTAATAGAAAATTGGGTTTTTTAATTTCAGATAAAGCTATCGTGTTATTCTGACCCCCACGAGGACAATTTTTTATGGGTCTCTGGAAACCAGGTGCCGCCGGCTGAATTTTCCAAATTTTTGAACAAATTTTTATAAAATATTGTTTAAATGTTGGTCTTTTATCTTATTAATAACATTACATATAATTACATATAAATGTTGTCTTAAAGTCACTTAATTTACTTAAGGTGCTTTCGAACACATCTTGGGGAGCAGACCGTGGCTCTCTCTCCTTATATATAATAAAAAATATATTTATTATATATAAGAGAAAATGTGCTTTTTTTAAATCTTCAAAACCCGTGCAACCGCTTATTCTGGAAAAATTTGACTTCTGTACATTGTTCTTTAATAGATAGATTTAATAAACTTGAATTGAAATAAATTTTCATTGTATGTTGCGTATATTACACTAGTCATCTGAAAGACGTTCTTCAATATACAAACAAAAATAAAACAAAATTAGGACATTGATGTAGCCTTCTTCCTTAAAAACTATAGATACTGAAATTTTTATTGGAGCATCTCAAATCTGTTGTTGACTGTGCACGCTTTTTTCGCCTTTATTTTGACCAAAAAACTCACTTTCTTACCTCATGTTTTGAAATTACGTAAAAAGTGCGAACAGTCACTTAATTTACTTAAGGTGATTTCGAAAAAATCTTGGGGAGCAGACCGTGGCTCTCTCCTTAATGTTTATCATACTACAATCCGCTCCAAAATCGACTATGCCTGCCAGGTCTATGGGTCTATGTAATTCGGTTCTTAAAAAGCTTGACACAGTGATCCATACCACACTTCGTGTTTGCTCTGGTGCATTTCGTACTTCTCCAGATTTAAGCTTGTAGATTAGCGTAATGAAGCATCACTTTATCATATTCGTGAAGAACTCTCGTTGAACCTGTATTACCGTGTCCTTTCACATCATGGTCATCCACTTCATTCCTACATTTTAAATACGGACAATGACATTCTTTATCAGCATCGCCCATCTTGCATCCCATCTTTTGGTGTTAGAGGGCTTTTTGTCAATTATGTTTCCGATTCTGAGGAATATCGAAGTGAGCTCATGTCCCTCGCATGTGCTTCCTTCTTGGAAACCTCCTAATATTACTCCTCTGCATCCTTTTAAAGGATATGACAAAAAAAAGTTTGGCCCCTGCTGTCTTTCAACAGTTATTTGCTGCACACAGAGCAAATTTTTAATGGCTATACTAACAAATATACAGATGGCTCTAGGAGTGGCAATACTGTTGGTTGTGGGATTTTTTGTGAAAACATTAAGTTATCGCTTTCATTCTTCTATTTCTGTCTTTAAAGTTGAACTGACTGCAATAGAGAGCCATGTTGCACATGTCACCATCATATATACAGACTCAAATAGTTCTCTTGACGCAATTAAATCTTTTAAAAAGCATCCTTTTGTTTCATCAATCCTAGATTTTTATAAAAAATGAAGGCGTGGTTATAATATTTTATTTGCTGGGAACCTGGACACATGGGTATTCCTGTTAATGAAAAAGCAGATGAGGTGGCAAAACGTGCTCTTAATCCATTACACTATAAAATTCCTTTCTCGGACGTTAAACTTACTTATTAATAATATTATTCAGAATAATTGACAAGAAAGTTGGGATCTACAATACAATAACAAACTGCATCATATTAAACCAACAATCATGACCTGGCTTCAGAGTTATCAAGGAAATCTGATGTTTTTCTAACTCGTCTGAGACTAGGTCGTTCAAGAATCGACCACAAACATCTCATACCTCGACAGGATGCACCCATGTGACCATGCTGTCACTTTGATATCCCGACCATCCATCTTATTTTCACTCACTGTCCGCGTGGCAGCTTCTCTGCACATATCAATTTCCAGCCCCCCGTTACTCAAAATCTACTTTGAACAAGTGAAATCATTAAATGAATTCATTTTATTAAAACAATACGTAGTTCTATATACATGTATTTTTTTCCTCTTCTTTTCGCAACGAACATAATTCAACACCTTCAAATACAAAGATTTAAGATTTCATTTTCCAGTTATTCAAAATTCTATTCTATTCTCGCATAATTAATTTCTATTTCTTAACTGTCTTTGTTTAAAAGTAAGCAAATAAAGACGCATAAATCTAAGTGCACCTGGCCTTTTAACATTACATTTTCTTTTATCGTATTTTATCTGCGTTGTAAATAAATCGTTCTTAATTGCCATTAGAATTTGACGGTTAAAGGAAAAAACAAAAAAATAAAATTATTTTATGGTAATTGCAGTTTCAAATATATTTCATTTATCTTAGCACATATGCCTTTTCTCTGCATTTTCCATACATTCGTTTAGATTTCACAATCACATTTAAACTAATTCGTTGGTGTTTAAAATAAACAGACCCAGACTTTATGTCGCTCTTGCACATGAAATAAACTAGGGTTGCTTTACATCCCGGTGAGTTAGTGCTGGGGGGGGGGGGGCTGCCACTTTATATTCGACTAAACCACCCGCCAATGTTTTGTTTTTTTATTCCGGCGTCAAACTTTGTAAATTGGCGATAATGTTGTACGCCAAGTCATGTAAATCAGTACGCAAAAAGTTCAGTTGGCTTTCTCCACCTGTTGCTAAAAGGGCCGCTGCTTATTCTTTTTCATGTTACGAAGAACCTCTCCACATATCCCCATGTTTTGTATATACAACTGGATATAATTGTGTTCTCCATTATGATTGTTTCCGTCCTTCTGTCCCCCCCCCGAGGGGGATACCTTCTTTAGGTATTCACGGGCTTCGCAACCCCGGGTTCCTGAGCGATCTTTCTTTTTTCCTTTTCCTCTTATTTCTCTTCTCTTTCTTTCCTCTATGTTTCAATCTCGTTGTGGTTTCCTCTTCGGAGGTGAGGGCAATTCTGTATGGGCCGATATCATCCTGTATATCGACTCATGGAGAGTTGTAAACCACCCACGTGTTAGCCGTGCGTAGCGACCCGTGTCCCTGGAAAGGGGGATCCTGGCAGTTGAGGGAAACCAACACACTGCTTTGGCCTCTGATTCAGGTAGACGGGAGGTGCATATTGGTCTCGTATGCATCAATCGGCTGGTCAGCTGACTTTTGTAACTGGCTGGGGATCAAGTGAGCGAGTACTTACTAGCCATCTCGTTAAGGGTAGAGACTGGCATAGGAGTGTCTTGTGACCGTATGGGCCCTGGTTAGCACTGGTGTACGACTGTGCATCCCCTTGTTGGGTTCGGTAGTGGGTGGTGCGACCGGGGTCTGAATTCTTATTTTTTTTCAAATATGGATGCAAATAATTCACTTACTTCCATTTCTCTCCCACGTGGAGAGCAACAAATTGCACAGAATTCCTCATACACTCGTTTTTTGTCATTAAACGTACTGTTAGTCTCTCTGATAGCTCTTTCAAAAAAACTT
Organism: Maratus speciosus; assembly: GCA_963932465.1. Taxonomy (NCBI): domain Eukaryota; kingdom Metazoa; phylum Arthropoda; class Arachnida; order Araneae; family Salticidae; genus Maratus; species Maratus speciosus. The sequence goes on from OZ010787.1 coordinate 640,637,306, forward strand.
CACCATTTCTCATTGCAAAAACATTCCAGTCTGTCTTGGGGGATGGTCATTCTCTCAAAAAATTACAATCTGGGGATTTGCTTGTTGAGGTTTCTTCAGCCAAACAATCACATCTTCTCTCAAATTGCTCTACAATAGGCTCTTTCTCAGTTTCTGTTCAAGTACATAAAACTCTAAATACAAGCCGTGATGTAATATCCGAGCCAGATCTTTTATTCTCTACTAAAGACGAACTTTTACAAAATTTAAAAGACCAAGATATCATACATGTACGTCGTATAGCTATCCGCCGGAATGGGCAGGTGCTTCCTACGAAGCACCTCATTTTGACTTTTAATAGCCCTAATTTACCATCAAGAACTAAAGCTGTTTACTTGAACTGTCCAGTCCGTCCTTATATCCCAAATCCTTTCCGTTGCTTTAAATGCCAGCGTTATGGTGACACCACAACTACCTGTCGTGGTTCCGTTACCTGTGCACGCTGCGCAGAAGTTGGCCACGACGGTAATTCATGTCAAAACTCTGAATGCTGCATAAACTGCAAGGGTGATCATACAGCATATTCTCGCTCCTGTCCAAACTGGATACGTGAGAAGGAAATCCTTGCAGTTAAAGTAACTCAACATCTCTCCTACCCTGAAGCCCGCAAAGTTGTTGAATCCAGGACTCCGTCAGTCGGAGTCTCCTACTCTAGTCTACTCAAGCAACAACAAAATTTTGTAAGGCACATAAGCACCCAGACCGACACCTCCTTTCCACTAAGTAACTCAGCTAATGCACAATCAACAACCACTTCAAATAGAGAAACCCGAGATGTTAGTTGTGGTAGTAAATGCTATGCAACCCCACTATTAGAACGCTGGCAACCTTCCTCAGAACCTGTTAAAATAGTATACCAAGTCAATCGGTCTCAAAAATCTCCATGTCAATCCAAAAAGTCACCTGAACTCCAAACTAAGGCTGCAAAAATATCACTTATACCTGATACTAATAAAACTGACAAACCAAGCAAAAAACTTTGTATACAGAAAGAGAAAAAGACAATCCGGTGTTCTTCAGTTTTCCACTGTGAAGAAAAAGAATCATATAATCAAATCAGACTCATATGAATCAAATGCTGATTAGGAAACATCAGTTTTTTGATCAATTTACACCTAATTAATTTTAAGTTATTTATTTCTGCGAGTCTAAATTTGTTTTTAGGTAGTATTTGTACGTCATCTTGGACTTTGTTGGTATTTTAACGGTTATTGCTTTTTAACTTCAGTTTTTAATTAGAATACTTTGGTCTTTTAAATATCAACCTTTACTCTTTTAAATGGTTTTAAATATACATATTGTTTTTCTCATCTTTTTGTTACTTTTTTTTTGCTGCTTAATTTTGGGTAATATATAATTTTTACATTTTGACTTTGTCTTGGCGCAGCATGTCCCTAAAGGGACTTTGTGCCATAAAATCCCAACCAACCAACCGTCCTTCTGTCTAAATAAAAATCTATGTCGGCACATATTGCTGGAGTTTTTCCTTTTTGCGAACCCGGAACCACCGTTTTTTGGCGAACCAAAACGCCTTCACAGGAAACTTGATGCATATGGCCGTTTTTCTCCAGTTAAAAGAAAATGCAATTAATGGAGAGGTGCCTCGTGCTTACTCCTTCCTACTTGCTGTTCGTCTTGCTCCTGCCAAGCTGCGTCAAAAATATCTCTCTGCTAAAAAAAAAAATCCCCCTTGTCCTGGTATTGCGCGCGGTCGCTTTGGGCCTCCCTAAAGTGAATCATCTCTGCTGTCAACGGGAAGGGATATGTGTCTCAAAGGAGTACGCTGCTGATGTTTCTTACTGACGTCCCGTCAGTATTGTTATGATGTTGTCCCGCGACTAGTTATATTAAAAAAACCTGTTGAATGTACGCAAACCGTCTCGTGATATGAGCCTGGAGAGTTTCGGGTGTCCTGGATGAAAGAAAAAAATTCCTCCATCGGCCGCAAGTGATGCAAGCCACCTGCTTTGAGCCGATTCCCCCTCCTCTTGGCAAAGTTCGTGTAAGGTTCGGCTAGCTGTTTTTTCCCTCTTATCATCGCTTGGTCTCCCGCAAATCTGAGAATCATCGTATGCTGCTTCCGTCCTCTCAGCGAAACTGTTTTTTTTTTCGACATTGTGAAACCACGTTATCTGCATCTTATCCCTTCAAGATCCAACCCGCACGATCGTGCGGGTTAGAGATTCATTTAATTGCGTGCTTCTAAGTCGTTTATAATAAAAACTCTAATCGAACGATCGTTCTGGTTTGCAGATAGAGTAATGTGTCATTTTTTATCAACAGGTTGCGGTTGCAGTCAATGTTTTACTTTCTACAGGCATGAATAGCTTTGTTTACAAATACACCCGGTCTTAAAGGGTTAAACGTGGGGTATGCAACCATCAGATCCATAAAAAAAGTAGATTCCTTTTTTAGTGAAATATGCGTGATTGTTTGCCAAAGGAAAATGTTTTTCCTAACCGGTGCTGTGTATAAAAAAAATCGTGTGCCTTATTACTAAAAATTTAGTGTTCAAGTTGTTTTGCTTCTCCAAGATCTTATACGAACCAGTTTGAAAGCTTCAGTGTCCACTGCTTCAAAAAATGTGTTTCTGTCTACCACTTCAAAAAAATCTTTCAAAGAATGTGCTTATAGGAAAAGTGTAGTTCGTCATTGATCGCCAAGTTATAAAGTGATTTAGAAAATTTATTCGTAAAGAAAAAGCTTCGTTGCAAAATTTTCGTTTGCAGTTGATTAAAAAAAATGTTTTTCAAACACATAAATAGAATATGAAAGCTGAATATCTAGTTAAAATTTTCTTTTAAGTAATTTACTGAAATCGCAATAAGTGTTTGCATAGCGTTATATTTTGTTCAGTTTTATTATTCACAAAAAATATTTTAATGTCTGTTTATTTTTCTTTAATTTAAATGCTTTACATTATTTTGCCTTGAATTTCATACATTTTGATTTAATTTCTAGATTTAAAAAATGATGATTTCTTCTTCTCAAACAATTTAAAATCCTCACTTTTTAAATTTGTGATTTTTCATAAATTTAGGGGATATTTGATGTAACTATTTTTGCATTCCTCTACAAAAAAAAAAGTTATTTGCTTATTCATGTTTTTTTCTCATTTTATTTGCATAATTTAAGTAGATTTTTTTACTCTTAAAGAGGTTACAATAAGACATTTTTTTGACAAGGTTAAAAGAAGAAAATTTTTTCTTTAAATTTATGCTATATTGTATTTAATTACATTTTTTATATGATATAATTAAATTGCATTTTATTATTTGATAAGCTTTGATTTTATGCATTATTATTATTATATGTATCATGCAGAAACTCGGTAATTAAGAGGTATCTTATTGCTTATATTATTTTTTTTGACAATGGCTGCTAAAAACATCCCAATTGGTGTTATTGGGTTCGATGGGGACCCTGAATTATTGCATTTTTTCTTTGATCAGGTCAAGGCTGTTGCCGAAATAAATAAATATAATGAGCAAACAACTATTTCGTTCCTCATTGGTAAATTACAAGGACCGGCGCAAAAATTTTTTGCACAAAATCCTGATTTCAAAAACACCAGATTTGGAAACTTTGCAGAAAGAATTTGTGGTTTTTTACCGCCCCAAGTAAATGTGCAGCCACTCTCGAATTGAATAATTTATCGCTCTTGCCTGCCGAGACCATAAAAAATTTAGCTCACAGCTTAAATATTCTGGCACCAAAAGTTTATGAGGATATATAGGATCCCAGAGCGCCGGATTCCATAAAATACATAAAATTTCTTGAAGCAATTCCTTCACAGATTCGAATCAAAATTAGAGAAGAAGGAATCGCTGATTATTGTACCACGGTTGAAAGGGCAAATAAGTTATGAGATTCCGCATAATGAAAAAGTGTTGCATGCTTTACCCTCTATCCCAAAATCAGAATATAACGTCGAACAACATTTACGCGAAATTTCAGAAAAAATAAATGCGTTGACATTTAAACCTAAAGAATCAAATAAAGAGGACATAAATAAAAAAATCTGACAGACCTAATCGAAACTCATAGTTTTCGTTACAGGCAAAATTTTAAATATCAAAGACATTTTAGACATTTTTCCCCGCGTAAATTTCATTAAAAAATGTTACAACTTGTCAGCTGTGCAACAGATATGGCAATGAGGCCCAGACTTGTCTCAAATGGAAACGTGGAAATACTCAGAGAAGAGAAATTATTTAGAAAAAGTTAGTCGCCAAGGTCAGGGAAACTAAAACAGAGCTGTAATGTTGCTGATGCTATTGTAACTCACATTAACAGTTCCACATCAGCTAATTTTTTTTATTGACCCAAACTTACCCAAAATCTATAAAGAAAGATTGGTTAAGTCTGTTGGTTCTCAAACTACACAGCATATTACTATTGCCAGTTGCATAGCGACACAAACTGAAAATAACAAGACACACTTAATTTGTAATGTAAATACACACACACCTTCTCTTCCACTTGTCAAAGCTACTGTGGCAAAACAAACTGTCACTTTTCTAGCAGATTCTGGAGGTTCCATTTCGCTTTTGTCAGAAAAGTTATTTAATGAACTTAAAACTACACTTAAATACAAACGACTCTCCACTGGCATATGCATCAAAAAAGTAAATTGTGATGTTGCTTTTTCTGCATGCATTAGAGCTACAATAAAATTACAATATCAGTCTTTCTCCCATCATTTTTATATTGTTGATATTCCTGTATCCTCGACTTTTGAAGGTATTCTGGGATACGACTTTATAAACAAATTAAATATCATAATAGACTCGGCTAACAAATGTGTACACATAAATAACAGCTTAACTATTCCATCAGAGTGTACAAATACTAATGCAACTCTCAGTAATTTAACCCAATGTAACAATCACTCTGTTTGCACAAAAATTCAAGATGTTCTTCTAACACGTAAAATGACATTACAACAACATGAAGAAAAATGGATATCTATCTACACTAATAAAATTAACAAAGTTTATTTAAAGATTAGATTTTTAATCGTTGCGTATAGATTGAATATAGATGTAACGGTAGATGATGATCCGTAAAAGAGCCAGCACTCTTAGTGTGGGAACAACAACAAAAAAAAAAAAAAGTCCAAAGAAACCTTTTCTATTGTTTCTTTAAAAAAATCTATTTACTCCAAACCGTCCAAAAACCCCTTTCTGTTGTTGCTTTAAATTAATCTATTTACTCCGGTTTTTTAATAAGTTGTTACTTGAAATATTGGTTTTAAACCGTGACTATACTTAAAAAAAGGTTTTTTTTTTTAATACTAATTTTGATAGTCGAAAGCCAAATGGTCCCTTTTTTAAAAATTTGCAAAAGATAGAAAAATGAAAAATATTATTTTGAAAAAATATATACATTAGTATGTATAGTTCATACTGTTAACCATTCTATAAAAACATTTTTTTTCTTAAATAGATAAATATTTTGAGGAAAAAATATAAAATAGATGTCAATGCAACGGGAGCGTTAGCATTTAATGGATTTAACGCATTTACAATCCTATTTCTTCGTAAACAGCATCTATCTGAATTCGGAGATTATCGGCTGCAGAAGCAATATAATCACAATATTGACACTTATTTATCTTTTCACAATAGATTTATGTGATTTTGGGAGTTTTGGCGAGCCAGCGATATAGGATTTGTCATACTTTTTTCTTTAAGTAAGGATTTACATAAAATGTGTTATTATCGCCACTATAAAACGTTTTTTTTTATATTAATATTTTTTCTAAATTTACTTTTAAATAATGCAGGTGGTCTGACATATTAAAATAACTGAAAATGACCATATATTTTTACCACGAGTGCGTATTCGAGTTATTTCATTGTGCATTAAAAGTTGATTTTTTAACTACGCTTTTGACATATGTCTCTTTCCTCTCAAAATGGGCTGCAATCTTATGCTTTTGAAGGATTTTCGGATCTTATAATTATTGTTCACAACTGTGGCGTTTCCTTCTTCGTGCACCGCCATGACATACTCTCTGAAATCACTTGCATGGACACTGTTCAGTTCTGCACGGGTCGGATTGTACCCGACCAGAACCCGCAAATTCTATTTTAAGTCCACCTGCAACCCTATCCGAACCCGACCCAAAAAAAATTCCTCAACCCACAACTCTACTAAAACCCGCAAAAATTATTTTTGACAACCCGTAACCGACCCAAACACGCAATGAAAGAAAAGTAAATCATGTTTTAATGCCATTATGAAAAAGGTTCTACAATTGTATCTCTAATATCTTTTTTTACATTTTTCATAGAAGAATTAACAAATCTATATTCTTTAATATTCAAATATAGTAAAACCTCTGAACAGTGGACATCTCGGGATCGTTGAATACAGTCAAACATCGGGTCGGATTATAACGAACTTTGTCTTTTCGGCTCAGAATTAATCTAATTTTCTTTCTGCAGGTCAGTTTCACACTAGAAAATTCTTGCGGGTCAGTTAAGTTTTTCCCACTCAAATTATTGGGATTTTCACAAAACGTTTGAGCAAAAATGTTTCAGATGAAAATAAATACGTATTTGAATTAGTTCTTCACGGGTCGGGTTGTACCCAAGTCGTGCCCGTATACGACTCATTTAAATATCACAGGTATGGTAAATTTTACACGAACTTTGAAACATTTTTCTACTTTCTTTGTTTTCATTGTATCAATCTATATGTAATGGTTAAAAATTAAAATTCTAATCTTTAAATAAACTTTAAAATTTGTTCCGGTGTCAAAAGTTACTTATAACGGTACACCTTGAATTACACAATTAGCATTCTGCCTTATCGTACTTTTAAAAATGCAATACGCTGAAAAAGGGCCAAATGATCCTGTCTTCCTCACAGTAGATTTTTATCATAACATTAAAAGTATAAAGACTATGACATTAGAGTTGTAACTGTTTAGCTAAAATGTTTTAACAATATAAATGGCATTCATTATAATCCTTATCGTACCATTAGTTGAAAAAGTATGTTTATATTAAATTCCAGAAACTGATAAAACTAGACTCATTTGGCTTTCATGAAACTTTGATTTGCGGTTTAATTGACTTTTAACGTGAAAAAATATTTTGGAGATTCTTTAAAAAAAAAATCGGGGCAACCCGAACCTCAACAAAAAAAGTTGAAGTCGACTCGATTAGCAACCGGAAAATATAGCGTCGGCCCGACCCGAACTGTGGGTCGGGTTCGGATAAAAGAGGGTAACTCAACCTGATGCACGAGTCTAGGACACTGATTCTCTTCCCTTTTAAAAGCTGCATCAATGTGATGTCGAGGATGAACTGCTTGGGATGGTCTGTAATCACACAGCTCACATTTAAAAGGTATTTTTCTTGTAATATCTGCATAGATATGAATTCGAAGGAGACTGTTTGGGATGCATTACAATTGTGAGATTTGAATGGTCTTATTCCTTCGTGAATTGCGTCTGTATTCCTTTGAAGATTTACCGCTTGATATGATCTATAACCGCATATTTGATACCCATATGATATAGTTTAAATTCACATACATTTTGTGAACTAGAGATTATTAGCTAGAGCAGCACCATAATCACAGTATTGACATTTATGCAAACTTCCACCACTCTTTACATCTTTTATCTGCGTTCGGCAGGAGTTGCTAGACGGCGATATCTAATTTGTTGTACTTTGTGCTTTTTATAAAATTTTTACATAATGTAAGCATTACAGTCATGATCAAAAATTAAGCGTTTTTTTAGTAGATTTCTGTGAAAACGGTGGACGTATCAAGATTAGGACATTACAATATTATCTATTCAGCAAAAATGCTTTAGCAACGAAGATGGCATTCGTTAGTCCTTATCGTAACATTATTTGAAAAAATATGTTCATATTAACTTCCAGAAACTAATGAAACTAGACGCATTTTTCTTTCATGAAACTTTGATCTGCGGTTTAATAACTTTAAACGTGAAAAAATATTTTGGACATTCTTTTAAAAAACGTGTCAACGCGAAAACGAGCCGACCCGCAACAAAACAATTTGAAGTCAACCCGACCCAACTTGCAACCGGAAAATATAGCGTCAACCCAACCCGATCAGACTCTAACCGCGGGTCGGGTTCGGATAAAAGCGGGTAACCCGACTCGATGCACGACTCTAGGACACTGAGTCTCTTCCCTTTAAAAGCTGCATCTACGTGATGTAGAGGATGAACTGCTGGGGATGGTCTGTAATGACACAGCTCACATTTAAAGGGTACTAAATAAAAAAACAGATCGTTTTTTGCTGAGTGATATAACTCAGCCAATTTTTAAGATAAACGAAACAAGAAATGCTCAGAAACCTATATCAAGGTCAAACACATAAGAAAAAAATATTTTTACATTTCTAAATTTTAATACCTCATTTTAAATTAATTTATTTTTAAAATTTTAAATCGCCATTTTGAAACAAGATGGCGGATGAAGCTGGCCAACGAACTCGGTCGAGACATTGGTATGTACTATGCATACAATTAATTTCCTCCAAATCAGTTTATAAATACAAGAGTTATCGCATGACGAAAATCGGATATGTAACATTTGAACGGAGGATGGTTTATGGGGGGTCATGATCGGTGAAAATGTACCAAAATTTTCCGGACGGCTGCAATAAGTAGCTTTTTATTTTTTGTAATAAAAGCTACCAAAAAGGAAGATTCGACCGTGAAAATTATAAAAGATATATATATACTATGAAATAATAAATAAATAAATATATTTTTTGAGGACTCCGGCGTGAACTATGGTAACTGATAAATATATATTCTGATTTTATTATAAAATTGATAAGCTGTATCCTGACAATCTATTCAAAGTACAAGATTTACGTATTACTCATTACTTGCGATCATAATAAAAGAAATATTTTTATGCCTTTCTCAATGAATTTTTGTTATTAAAAATTATTTATTGTAATAAAGTAAAAAAAAAAAAACTATCAGATAAAGAATATTGCACATAAGTTAAACGAAGGTTCATATTTAAAAAAAAAACAGCTGTTTCAAAGGGAGCAATAACTATAGCTTTAGTTGTAGTTCTCTTTACAAAACATGCATACTGAATATCTCAAAGCTTGCATTTTTATTAACTGGTTTTGCATCCGTATACGAGACCTTTATATACATATATTTTAGATGTTATTGTTACTAAAGTACACACAGTGTCAACAGCAAAGCTAACTCTCCACATTTTGTGTGTGTGTGGGGGGGGGGGGGGAGTTTGGAGGTATTTTTATGAAGAATCTGCTCTGATACGCAAACTGCTTACACTTTAAGGTATTCGCGAAGTAATATTTACTTATAAATGCGCTAAATTTGTAGATATGCTTATAATTCCACAAAATTTGTTGGTGTATTCATAACTGCACAAAATTTACAAGAAATTGAACACTGTTTTTCTTAAAGGCAAAACATATTTAATAAAATGTGTCAAATTTTGTAAATTTGAGATTCGACAACGAGAAGATCGTCATCAATGAGCATAAAAAAGATGAAATTTAATAATATATTAATGAAACATGGAGTTCTATTTGAAAGTTATATGCAAAAAGTATGTAATTTTCAAAATGAAAATCCATATTTGATGTTAAGGGGACAGTTTCTCTTTTCAACAATTTTTTTTTAAATGTTCCAAATGGTGAAATCACTGCATTCCAATGTTCAACTTAAAGCGCATTTTGAAAAAAAAAAGTAACTGCGTATTTAAATTTTTTTTTTTAAATCCCTACTACTTTTAAAAAAATTTATATTTTTGTCCAATTATTTTTTAGGATTTTCAAATGTGTAATACATAAGACTGCGCATGGATTTTTAGATGCATCTAAGATTACATTTAACATAATTATTTTACTGATATTTATAGTATAAAATTATGAAATCTAACACACCTTCATATTCTTTTATTAAAAAAAAAATAAGAAACCTGAAAGCTAATTCCATGGGCAGATTTATCACATATATAATAAAGAACATCTAAAAAAAGTTTAAATTTTTACCTCAAATACCAAAAAAGCCTTAGCATTTGTAAAATATGAAAGTGGAGAAAATATGAACATGCAGAAAAAGCCATTTGAAGTTTTAATTTGTATGGGTAAATTGTGCTAATTGTATTAAAAAAGTTTACAATATATTGCGATATGATTACCGTATGGGGGAAAATGCCAAAATATTCACAATTAAACAGTTTTTCATTTAACATTAAAAAGAAAAATCGATGTTTGACCAATTTTATGGTAAACTCTCCTCTTAATAGTCAAACTACGTACTCTTGCTCTTTTTCTTTGAACCCCCCAGGGGGATACCTTCTTTAGGTATTCACGGGCTTCGCAACCCCGGGTTCCTGAGGGATCTTTCTCTTTTCTTTTTCCTCTTGTCTTTCTTTCCTCTTTGTTTCACTCTCATTGTGGTTTCCTCTTCGGAGGTGAGGGCAATTCTGCATGAGCCGATATCATCCTGCATATCGACTCATGGGGAATTGTAAACCACCCACGTGTTTGCCGTGCGTGGCGACCCGTGTCCCTGGAAAGGGGGATCCTGGCAGTTGAGGGAAACCAACACACTGCTTTGGCCTCTGCTTCAGGTAGACGGGAGGTGCATATTGGTCCCGTATGCATCAATCGGCTGGACAGCTGACTTCTGACACTGGCTGGGGATCAAGTGAGCGAGTACTTACTAGCCATCTCGTTAAGGGTAGAGACTGGCATAGGAGTGTCTTGTGACCGTATGGGCCCTGGTTAGCACTAGTGCACGAATGTGCATCCCCTTGTTGGGCTCGGTAGTGGGTGGTGCGGCCGGGGTCTGAACTATTTTTTTTTTTCAAATATGGATGGAAATACTTCACTTCCTACAAATCCTCTCCCATGTGGAGAGCAACAAACTGTACAGAGCAATCTTTTCACTCGCTTCTTTGTAATCAAACGTACTGATAGCCTGTCTGAAAGTTCATTTAAGAAAACTTCACCTTTCCTTATTGCAAAAACATTTCAGTCTGTTTTCGGTGATGGTCATAATCTCAAAAAACTGCAGTCTGGGGATTTATTGGTTGAGGTTACTTCAGCCAGCCAGTCTGAATTTCTATCAAATTGTAATACAATAGGTCCATTCTCTGTTTCTGTTAAAGCACATCAAACCCTAAATACAAGCCGTGGCGTAATATCCGAACCAGATCTTTTATTTTCTACCAAGGATGAACTTTTACAAAATTTAAATGATCAAAATGTCATAGATGCACGACGTATTACACTCCGTCGGAATGGACAAGTGCTTCCCACAAAGCACATCATTCTGACTTTCAATAGCCCTACCTTACCAAAAAGAATTAAAGCTGGTTACCTTAATTGTCCTGTCCGTCCCTACATTCCTAATCCTCTACGTTGCTTTAATTGCCAGCGTTATGGCCACACTACTACTAACTGCCGGGGTTCCACCTGTGCACGTTGTGCAGAAGTTGGCCATGGCAATAAATCATGTGAAAATCCTGAACGCTGCATAAATTGCAAGGGTAATCATACTGCATACTCCCGTTCTTGTCTTACCTGGATACGTGAAAAAGAAATCATTTCTGTTAAAGTAACTCAAAATCTCTCCTATCCTGAAGCCCGCAAAGTTGTTGAATCCAGGACTCCGTCAGTCGGAGTCTCCTACTCAAGTTTACTGAAACAACAACCAAAATCTGTAAGGCACATAAGCACCCAGACCGAACCTTCCGTTCCACTAAAGAACTCACCTATGACAGTACCACTCAGCACCACAAAGATACAAACTCGTGATGTCTGCTGTGGTTCTAAATGTTATGCAACCCCATTATTAGAACGTTGGCTACCATCCTCAGAACCTGTTACTATAGTATATCAAACTAGTCAATCACAAAAACCTGCAGTTCAATCCAAAAAGTCATCCGACCCAGTTCAATCCAAAAAGTCATCCGACCCAGTTCAATCCAAAAAGTCATCCGACCCAGTTCAATCCAAAAAGTCATCCGACCCAGTTCAATCCAAAAAGTCATCCGACCCAGTTCAATCCAAAAATTCATCCGGCCCAGTTCAATCCAAAAAGTCATCCAAACCAGTTCAATCCAAAAAGTCATCCAAACCAGTTCAATCAAAATAGTCATCTGAACTCCAGACTGATACTAAGGCTGTTAAATCTAAAAAAAACATCACAGAAACCTGATACTACTCAAACAGTGAAACCAAGCAAAAAAATTTGCCTTCAGAAAGAGAGAAAAACAATTGGGGGCTCTTCACAGTGGAACACTGTGAAGAAAAAGAACAAGAACAGCTGTTTAAATCCGTCTGTCTCTAAGTTAAAGGACCCAAAACAACTGCAGCACTATGTCGATGAAGCAATGGAATCCGACTCTTATGAATCAAGTGGTGATGAAGGAAATACAGTTTTAGAGGAATTTATACCTAATTGATTTTACATTGTTTTTTACTCATGTGATTTTAACCTTGTTTTCATGTAGTATTTGTACATCCTTTTAAACTTTGTGTATTTTAACAGTTATTAATTTAATAGCTCCACAGTTTTTAATTATAATACGCTTGACTTTTAACTATGAACCTTTGATTCTTTTAAACGGTTTTAGATATACATATTACTGTTTTCATTAATTTTTTTGTTTTTATCACCGTTTTGTCATTCTTCTTTTAATCGTTTTTTTTGGATATATACATTTTTACATTTTGACTTTGTCTTGGCGCAGCATGTCCCTACTGGGACTTTGCGCCATAAAACCCCATACAACCAACCAACCAACCTGCCGTAGTAAAAGGTGTTTGTGGGTGATCCTTGAATGTCCAATTCTCAGGCGAGTCAAAAGAACATCTGCTTTCCTTGGATAACTCGGAGGCCTGATCATAATTGTTGGTTTGATATGGTGCAATTTATGATTGTATTCTAAATTCCAACTGTCTTGCCATTTATTGTGACTAAGTGTTTGATAAGTAGTTTAATGTCTGAGAATAGAAATTTATGGTATAAAGGGATAAGAGCAAGTTTTGCCGCCTCATCTGCTTTTTTGTTTCCAAAAATACCCATGTATCCATGAACCCAGCGGAGCAAAATATTATAGCCGCGTCTTGTCAATTTATTATAATTATCTAGGATGGAAGAGACAATAGGATGCTTTTTAAATGATTTTATTGCGTTAATGAAACTATTTGAGTCAGTATAAATGATGGAGGTGTTATGATGATGAAATCTGCAACAGATTGCGATGAGATATGGTGTAGATATGGCTCTCTCTATTGCGATCAATTCAGCTGTAAACACAGAAGTAGACGAATGGAACCGGTAGGTTAGATAAGTTTTTTCACAAAAACCCCACAACCAACAATATCTCCAATTTTAGAACCATCTGTATAAATTTCAGTGTAACTATCAAAATTTGAATGATGTGCAACAAATAAATGTTGGAAAATAGTAGGAGCCAAGTAATTTTATCATATTCTTTGAAAGGATGGAGAGAGGTAATGTTAGGAGGTTCCCAAGGAGCGAGCACATACGATAGACAAGCACTCACCTCGATATTACTCAGAGGGCTATTGTCAATCATGTTTCTGATTCTCTCTCCAAAAGATGTGATGCAAGATGGGTGATGCTGATACAGAGTGTCATTGTCTGTATTTAAGATGCAGGAATGAAGTGGGTGACCATGATGGGAAAGGAGATGGTAATACATGATCAAGAAGAGTTTTTCAAGAGTATGGTATAGTGACGGTTCTTTACAGTCAACATACAAGCTTAAAACTGGAGGTGTACGAAATGCACCAGAGCAGACACGAAGTGCGCTATGGATGAACAGTGTCAATCTTTTTAAGAACAGAATTGCATGCAGAACCCTGGACCTGGCTGGCATAGTCAATTTTAGAACGGATGACAGCACGGTATATCTTAAAGATTGATGTACGGTCTGCTTCCCAAGAAGCGTTTGAAAGAACCGTAAGTAAATTGAGCGATTTTTCAGATTCTGCCGTATTTGTAAAATATTTGGTAAAAAAGTCAGTTTTTATCAAAATAAAGGCCTAGATAATAAACACTGTCCACAACAGGAATTTGAGATGAACCAATACAGACTGCGGGATCTGGATGCTGACCTCTAAGTCTACAGGAATGCACATAAGAAGTTTTGTCATGAGAAATTATAAAACCATTATTATTTGCCCAGTTAAAAATATTTTTGTTTGCAGTTGTCAATTTTTCGTTTTGTCACTTCAATGTGTGTCCTTTCTGCATTCATTTGGCTCATTATAAAAATGTATTGCTACGAGAACATACAAAGAATGATGAAAAACCGCCAACTACATCTCACTCAGGCGCGGATTTTAAGCGCCATATATCCGCAAACTCAAGTTCCAATATTACAAATTTGGCATCGAACTGTTAAATTGAAATTAATATTTCGCAAGATTTTCTATTTTGAAATTTCCTAAATAATTCGAATGTTGAATAATTGAATCAGTCACTTTTGAACAATAAGCAACAAATCTAAGTAACTTTTTAACATATTACATTTAAACTACGCTTTACCCTTGCAAAAATTGAATTTTTAGGTAGCTTTATATAGAAATGTAAATACAATATGTAAATTTGTGACCACAACATTTATTCTCATGAGTTTTGACTTTTAGTTGTCAAATGAAATTCATTGTATTGAAAAGAAAAAAAAATTGCATGGCAATAAAATATATAATTATATTTATATTCTATCACATTTGAGAAATAAAAAATATATGTGAATAAAAATAAATAATCGGAAACCGTGTCTGTTAAAATGTCTAAAAATTCCATTTATTCATGAATCAAAATATCTATAAAAATAATTTTATATAAAGTTCAAATTCAGTAGTATTTAATGCTATGAAATATATTTTAGCAAATGAATAGATGCATAATTTTACGCTTAAAGTTATTGTTACTTTTATGAATTATAAGCCACAGGTATTGTTTTGAAAATTAAAAAAAAAAAAAAAAAAAAGAAATGTTATAGAAATTCCTTCCATCTTTATGTAATTGCGCATATTCAATTCTTTTAATCTTTTTTTCACTTATGAAATTTTGTAAAGCAAATATTTATTTAAAAATAAAGGGATATTTCAATATCATTATTGAATTGCAGACGAAAGCTGTTGGCATTGTTGATTTATACAGAATGAAAAATCTTATTAATTCATTATAAATTAATGTAAAATTTCAATAAGATATTTGTATTAGCACAAAGCCGCTTTGAAATAAAATTAGGGAAAATATTAATAAAAAAATATTTTTGCTTGCCAAACTGATCGCTATTGTGACCTATTTAGCAGTCTTATAGTGAGGGTTACCATAAATTTCTTTTACTAGAAAGCAAGATATTTGTGAGGTACAGTCTTGTTAACTTTAACCCTTTATGTACTGAATTATGAATTCATGAAAAATTTATCTTCGAAAGCATTTTCAATGAATGTTTGAAACTACATTAGCAGATTTACATAACAATTTAATAGATTTTTATAGGGATTTTAGAAGAATTGAAGGATTTAGGATTAATTAAATTTGAATTTATAGGGAATTTGTGCAATATTTATAACCCCGCTCAAATCTTTTATTTTAAATATATTTCTTAGTATTTTGTTGAATTACGAAATGTTCAAATAAAATGTTCTTACAATAGATATTTAAAAATATTTCCGGAGTGAAAAAGCCCCATCTCACCCCAACGCCAAGAAAGCTTAAAAGATGCAAAGGCAAAAAAAAATCATCCTTTTAAAAATATTTTTGTTTTGTTTAACCAATAATGCTATTGGAACAAAATAAAGATTTGCATCTATAACTCATTTTAATCAGTGTTACTACTGATCGGTGTATTAAATGAATTTTCTAACAAGTTATTTTAATGGTACTTATTACCGCCAGTAGATAAAGGGTTAAGATGCTTTATGTTAAGTATTAAAACTGCTAAAATTTTCTAACACACTTAAATAAACACACTCGTACAATTAAACTATGTATTTATCGTGAGATACAATTTTGTGACATAATTCTTAAAACCTTTTTTGACGGATAAACCGAATATTTCAGATTCTTTTCGGTTAGCATACGAAGAAGCTCCAACCGTTTGCTTCGTTCTAGAGTACGATCAATGTCTAGTTTTTTTTGTGAAGCTAATCTGTCCCAATAAATACAAACCAAAATTTCATTCATTAACACAATATTTGCAGCAATTGTACCCAAACAAGTTGTGTTATCCTCAGCATAGTTATTTAAAAAATGAAACTTTTATAAGTACAAACTTGAAAAAGTAAAAGCTAAACTTTAAGCAATGTATAAATTAATAAGAGAGGGATGTATTTTTGGTAATTTATATGAATAATACAAACCAAACTATACTTACACTGAAAGTTTTCTACAAGCATCCTTGCATGAAATTTCTTTAATCATCATATGCGACACACTTTCTGTTCCTATTTGTCCTCACCTATCTCTTAAGTTTCTATATAATTGCAATTTTTTCTTCAAACTTTAAGCTAGTGTTAAGTAAGACGGCCTGGCTCGGGTAGTGCACAAGGAGCTGTTTCATTGGCCTTTGTATCATCAAAAAATGAGCAGCAAAACATATATAACCGTAATCTTCTGCTTTATTTACGTCGTTTACGACATATCCCCCCATCTTCCAACAAGATAATGCATCAGTACATGCCAATAACAGTATGAAACAATGGCTGTCTGCTACCAAAATGTGGATGTAGGAGAAAATAGAATAATGACGCTCAGAAGGGCAATCCCGCTTGCCCAAATATCGCTAAACAAAATAGAGTTGAAAACGTGCCATCGGTGCCGGCACCTAGCGAACTTCATTGTAAGTTTCCAGTAAGGATATAGTGACCGTAGGGAGGAAAGTAATTTTTGTATAATCACGTTATATGTTTGGAGTTTGTTTTATAATAAAATTCTACATCTAACTTGATGGTAAGTGTACACTCTTATTTTCAAATGTTAATTTACTCATTATTTCTAAAAAAATATATACATCTAGCTGTACGTTTATTCTTTTATTTATTTTTGTAGTGATTTGTTACTCCAACTTAAATGTTGTATTAAATTTTTAAGTGCAATTACCCTACCATGTCGGGCATTACCGCTCAGTCCGTTGCTAATTAAGTAAAACGATAAAAAAAATCTAACACTTTTATGCAGATTAGTTGATTGCAAACTGTTCTTTATGCTTTGGAGTTATACTTCACTAAGAAAATATCGATTTTTTGTGTAAACTTGACTAGCTGTTAATCGTTTCCCTTGAGTGAGCGCCATTCCCCTAATGGATTCTCAAGCATGGTCATTAGACTGCAACCCTACGGAACATGTTTAGGGATTTTTAGGCGTAGAATTTATGATGCAGATTTCAATTACATTTCAGATTCTAAATTAAAGGAAGGTATTAGTAATGCTTCGGACAATTTGGAACAATATACTTTGAAAACTCTTTTGGAGAGCATGATAAGTAGAATTTTCGATCTCATCTGTAAAAATGAGTGGTCCAATTAATCCATAGATTGCATGGACCTATATTTGTGTTAAACCCTTGAGGGCCGATGGGATATATTATATCCCACCTAATTTTAATGACGATTCGCACAAGAAACTTTTAATAAAATTTTAATTTTGAACTTTGGTGGGAAAAATGTTAAACTGCATTTCCTCCTTTTGAGGTATTTTTTTTTTTTCGAAAATTCCGGTGTGAATTGAACAATACACAAACAGAATTGCTTGCCCCTGAAAGGGTTAAGCTACATGTGTTGTCATTGTTTTAAAATGTTTAGTTAATTAATCGGTTGCAAATAAAATTTTTATTTGGGTTTTGCATTTTCCATTTTATTATGTCGTATTATTGGTTTTCGTGTACAGAATTTCGAGGCATAATTTCTTAGTATAAGCCTACACTTTAGTACCTACACTTTAAAATGACATTTTTCAGCTGTAGGGTTTTTATTTTCTGCTATACATTGACATGCTTTCGCAGTTTACGAATTGTTCTGTAAATGCAATAAACAAAAGACACATTCTCCGTTCATGAGCTGCGTCGACGTGATGTAGAGGCTGAATGGCTTGAGATAATTTGTAATCAATGAGTTGACATTTGCAGGACCTTTTCGTGAATTGCAGCCTTTGCCTTTGAAGGTTTATGGCTTGATAGGATCCATGATCAACGCATTTGACACTTTTATGGTCTTATTCATTCGTACACAGCATCTATGCGTTTTCGGAGTTTATTTCTTAGAGAAGCGCTGTAATCGCGGTTCTGACACTAATACAACCTTTTTATTTTCATGCACTTGATTTATGCTATTTCGAGGGGACTGACGAGCCAGTCCCCTCGATTACTAGTATTTTATTTATACTTATACTTTGTGCATTTTGTAAGGATTTTAATAATGTAATCGTGACAATTACGATTTTGAAACACATATTTTTTCTGCATGTTGTTTGACATTTTTTACTTTTAAGAATATATCAGATAGCCTGAAATTATAAAATTGCCAGAAATAATTATACAATGTTAGCAGTGGATTGTATTTTGAGTTTTCTTTAAGATTAGAACATAGCCTAAAATTTATTAATTAAAAAGAATTAGTCGCACATTTTTAACATGAGGGTGTATTGCAGTTTTTTTAAGGGGATGAAACCCATCCAGATTTCTTTTCTGATTGATCTTTCTATTTTTTATTCTTTATATTAAAATGACAATGCTTTAGTCTCATATTATGGTGTTTTCGTTTTTTTTTTTTTTAATTTTGGTGCAGCGTATACCCTATCTGATTTTGTGCCATTAAACCTCATACAACCTACTAAGAAGACGAAAATGAATACACGTTTTTGAACTAAGATTTTGACATTCCTGTGTCTTTCTTCCCATCATGGATTTCATTTATATGCTTTCCAAAGATTCCGGATAAAGAAGCCATATCGCTCGTGGGCTGCAATAGTGGCACATTTCAAAAAGTCGGGTTCTGTGGTTAATGGGTTTGAAGTTTCGCCTTGTAATGAAATGCAAAATTTACACGATTCATTGTTGTCATAAGTGTTAACTGGTACTAAATGACTCCATTAATAACAATGCAAAAAAAGTACCCTCACACCCAGTGCTATATTGATGATAAATATGATTATATGATAATGCATTCAGATTATATCATATATAAGGCAACAGTGGCACTTCTGCCATCTGTTGGTGAATACTGAACTACAAGATACGCCGCTGTTGCTACTGAAAAGAATACCAATCTGCAATGCTGGAGAGCGCATTAACTCAAAATTCGTATTTTTTGAGTTGTGCCACTATTGCAGCCCACGAGCGATATAATCCTAATTGTGAAAATTGAGTGGTTTCATGCACTGAATTGAAATGATTTCTTTGATCACAGGCCAGAACTTTTCGTAAGTACCATGAAAACATTAATGAGGTCTTTTCTCTTCATGAACTGCATCGACTATGTAGAGACTGTCGAAGAATGAATAGCTTGATATGCTCTGTAATAATACTTTTTCACATTTGTAGGGTCTTTTCCTTTATAAATTGAATCGGTGTGAACTCGAGGAGATGGCGCGTAGTGGGCTGAGATTTGCATGGTCTTATTTTTTCGTGAGAACCAGCTTTTTATGTCTTTGAAAATTTACTTGATATGATCTGTATTCACCAAATTTGGCATCTTTATAACCTTATTCCTTCTTTCACAGCAACTGTGTGAATCATTAAAATATTCGCTAGAGAAGCACTGTAATCACAGCATTGATTACTTTAGGGAGGCGTGGTGGCGCAGAAAATACTTAATTTGTTTATGCCTTATCTAAGGTTTTACTTAAAGTAAACTTTAAAATCATTACAAAAAATTACATTCACATAAAATCACAAACAAAGAATTGCATTGATTTCGTTTATATGCTTTTGAAGTAGCTCATTTCAAGATGCCATATAATCACATTGCAGATAACTGACATATTAAAATCTCTAGTGCACCGCGTTGACATGCTTTTGGAGATCACTGGCTAGAACGTATCTGCAAATGTGGCGAGGACATTTATGAGGCTTTCTCACTTCATAAGATGAATCTACATGTTGATGAAGATGAATGGCTTGCGCTGCTCTGTAATCACAATATTGACATTGGTAAGGACTTTTTCCTTCATGAACGGTATCGATACTAATTCAAAAGTTTGTATGAATAATTGGGCAAGATATCTTGTAGTTACATCGCTGACATTTTGTGTGATATCATTCCTTCGTGAATTGTAGCATTATGTCTTCGGCGATTAATAGCTTGATTGATCTATATTCCCCCCATTTGACATTTTTATTATATTCCTTCGAACACAGCAACTATGTGAATTGGTAGATTATTGTCTAGGAAACACTATAGTCGGTGAATTGACACTTCTACGACCTATAATAACCCCAAATAATAAATTATGTTTTTGTAAGGATTTACATAAAGTAATCATGTCAATAAGACCTTTAAAAGACATATTTTTTTGCTATATCTTATTTCATATTTTTTAAATATTTCTTTTAAATATATTTCAGGTGTCCTGCCATTTTAAAATGGGAAATAAGTATACCGTATCAGTGAAGGTTTGTATCAGAGTTCTTTCATAGGGCGTTGAAAATGAATTTGGACATTTTCGAAATCCGTATACAGGGTGCCCGATAAGCTTCGCTCCCCCCCCCCTCTTAACTGCAAATGACTGCAGCTGTAAACATAAAAGCGGTGTGTAAGTATAATAAAGTGGCAATGCGCTATTAGAAGACTTCTTATAGCGTCATGTGGTGATAAACGGCGGATTTAGCGTTCCTATCTCGAAAACTGTACGAAATATGGGGAAAAATGAATTTGAAAGCTGATCATCATCGATTTAGTACGAAAAGACACGATGTTAACCCGGGAGAACTCCGGGAGAACCCGTGAGAATGCCCAATTTCTTTTCTTTTACTTTACTAAGCCAACCAAAAAAAGTTATATGAATGTACTTTTATTCACAAAATAGGTAAAATAATGGAAAAACATTTTGAAATTTTAATTAAAATGAAAAATGATTTAAATAAGAATCTTAAAAAAGTACGACTGTGAGAGAAAGTCTCATGCAGCGTGTTCTCCCGTGTTAACAATTCTAAAAACAGAAGGGTTAAAACACGCGTTTGTTCGTTAGCGATTTCTTACACTATGACATGACGAAACAATCTTAGGAAACAAAACAACTAATTATGACAATTTACCTTAATTTTCGATGTTCATACCTCAGCTACAATGCACATCGGGATACTTGTTCGAACGTAATATTGTAGAATAGCGGGTAACATGTTGGCACAAGCATCCGTAATGCGTCAATAAAGGTCCTGCATTGTTGCTTGGGTGGGTCATATACCACTGCTGTTTCATGTATCCCCACAGACAAAAGTCCTTAGGAGTCAGTTCAGGTGAACGTGGTGGCCACCCTACGAAACCATAATACCTTATTTATTGTTCCCCGAATTCCTCCACCATGTACTGCTTCACTGGTGCTGTCTTGTGCGCAGGCACGCCGTCATGTTGGAACAATACATTCCGTAGTTAAATCAACGACAGCTTTTCAACAAAATCGGTTATTGCGTTCTGCAGAAGTTCTAGATTAACGTACCCTGGTAAAATACTGGGCCTATCAGCGTAATTTCCACACCAAACATTAATCGAAAACTGCAATTGATGTCGAACGTCAGCAAAACAAGGAGTATTTTCCAACGCCCAGTAATAGGTGTTCTGCCTATTGTACATTTCATTCGCAAAAAGCATACCTCATCCGTCCACACTCCCCCAGGGGGATACCTTCTTTAGGTATTAGCGGGCTTCGCAACCCCGGGTTCCTGAGCTATCTTTCTTTTTTCCTTTTCCTCTTTTTTCTATTCTCCTTCTTTCCTCTATATTTCACTCTCGTTGTGGATTCCTCTTCGGAGGTGAGGGCAATTCTGTATGAGCCGATATCATCCTGTATATCGACTTGTGGAGAATTGTAAACCACCCACGTGTTTGCCGTGCGTGGCGACACGTGTCCCTGGAAAGGGGGATCCTGGCAGTTGAGGGAAACCAACACACTGCTTTGGCCTCTGCTTCAGGTAGACGGGAGGTGCATATTGGTCCCGTATGCATCAATCGGCTGGTCAGCTGACTTCTGTCACTGGCTGGGGATCAAGTGATCGGACACTTACTAGCCATCTTGTTAAGGGTGAAGACTGGCATAGGAGTGTTTTGTGACTGTATAGGCCCTGGTTAGCACTGGTGCATGACCTTGTTGGGCTCGGTAGTGGGTGTTGCGGCCGGGGTCTGAATTCTTATTTTTTTTCTAATATGGATGCAAATAATTCACTTACTTCCATTTCTCTCCCACGTGGAGAGCAACAAATTGCACAGAATTCCACATACACTCGTTTTTATGTCATTAAACGTACTGATAGTCTCTCTGATAGCTCTTTCAAAAAAACTTCACCATTTCTCATTGCAAAGACATTCCAGTCTGTCTTGGGGGATGGTCATTCTCTCAAAAAATTACAATCTGGTGATTTGCTTGTTGAGGTTTCTTCAGCCAAACAATCACATCTTCTCTCAAATTGCTCTACAATAGGCTCTTTCTCAGTTTCTACTCAAGTACATAAAACTCTAAATACAAGCCGTGGTGTGATATCCGAGCCAGATCTTTTATTCTCTACTAAAGACGAACTTTTACAAAATTTAAAAGACCAAGATATCATAGATGTACGTCGTATAACTATCCGTCGGAATGGGCAGGTGCTTCCTACGAAGCACATCATTCTGACTTTTAATAGCCCTAATTTACCATCAAGAATTAAAGCTGCTTACTTGAACTGTCCTGTCCGTCCTTACATACCTAATCCCCTCCGTTGCTTTAAATGCCAGCGTTATGGTCACACCACAACTACCTGTCGAGGTTCCGTTACCTGTGCACGCTACGCAGAAGTGGGCCACAACGGTAATTCATGTGAAAACTCTGAACGCTGCATAAACTGCAAGGGTGATCACACAGCATATTCCCGTTCCTGTCCAAGCTGGATACGTGAGAAGGAAATCCTTGCAGTTAAAGTAACTCGGAATCTCTCCTACCCTGAAGCTCGCAAAGTTGTTGAATCCAGGACTCCGTCAGTCGGAGTCTCCTACTCTAGTCCACCCAAGCAACAACAAAATTCTGTAAGGCACATAAGCACCCAGACCGACACGTCCTTTCCACCAGGTAACTCAGCTAAAGCACAATCAACAACCACTTCAAATAGAGAAACCCGTGATGTTAGTTGTGGTAGTTAATGCTATGCAACCCCACTATTAGAACGCTGGCAACCTTCCTCAGAACCTGTTAAAATAGTATACCAAGTCAATCAGTCTCAAAAATCC
The DNA here is from genome assembly GCA_963932465.1 of Maratus speciosus. Taxonomy (NCBI): domain Eukaryota; kingdom Metazoa; phylum Arthropoda; class Arachnida; order Araneae; family Salticidae; genus Maratus; species Maratus speciosus. The sequence goes on from OZ010787.1 coordinate 640,660,799, forward strand.
CCATGTCAATCCAAAATGTCACCTGAACTTCAGACTAAGGCTGTTACATCTGCAAAAACACCACATAGACCTGATACTAGTAAATCTGACAAACCAAGCAAAAAATCTTGTATACAGAAAGACAAAAAAACAATCCGGGGTTCTTCACAGTTTTCCACTGTGAAGAAAAAGAACAATAACAAAAGCCTAACCCCATCAGTTAGTAGTAATTTAAAGGATCGGAAACAACTGCAAAACCTTGATGAAGAAATGGAATCTGAATCAAGTGCTGATTAGGAAAATGCAGCTTTTGAGGAATTTGTACCTTATTTATTTCTGTGATTTTATATTTGTTTTTAGGTAGTATTTGTACGTCATCTTGTACTTTGTTTATATTTTAATGGTTATTGCTTTTTAACTACAGTTTTTAACCAGAATACTTTGGTCTTTCAATTATCAACCTTTGACTCTCTTAAATGGTTTTAAATATACATATTAGTGTTCTCATTTATTGTTTTTCTCATCCTTTTGTTAGTTTTGCTCAAATTTTTGGGTAATATATAATCTTTACATTATGATATTGTCTTGGCGCAGCATGTCCCTAAAGGGACTTTGCGCCATAAAATCCCAATCAACCAACCAACCAACCATCCGTCCACACTATATCTACGAATAATATCTGCTGGACCTCTATCTGATTCATGACAATGTTGCGCGATGCATAACGTCTTTCGGCATCCCCGTCCGGTAATATCTGATGAGGAGTTAGCCGGTATGGATGAGCACCTATTTCGTTTAGGATTTTCCAAACTCAACTTTTTGAGAGGCGATAGTTTTCACTTATCTCTCTTGTGCTGCTGTTTGGATATGTGAGGACGTATGATAATACATTTTTCTGTTGTACTTGCCGCCCTACCTTAGCTTGTCAGTCGGAATGAAGTCGGCTGTTCACCCAGCCTGTTTCCCTAGAACGTTTTACAACATTTAGGATGGTTTTATGAGAAGGGTGCGGGCCTAGAGGGAAACGTCACCGAATGCAACGTTACCGCTGCTAATCGTACCCTACGTCCGCACTCACCGTCCAGTAAAACTCTCTCACAATATTCATTTTTCTAAAATCGCAACATGATCTTCAGCATACAACCCCGAGGGTATATCTCTTTTATAGCTATGTCAGGTGAATAGGTGTGAAGTTTAATACGTATTTGTATAATGCACAACCTTTTTGCACGAAGATCAAGTTGCCTTGATACATTTTGCGCCACGATTTTGCACGATCTACATATTGTGTACTCTTTGTGCAAGTACAAGAATGCACCCCCGCTGGGTTTGAATCACAGTCCTGTCTACTGGGAATAAACAAGCGATACCACTGCTCTGTGATACGGACACTTTTTTTTGTCCAAAAAAAATAATCTTTTCTGCTTTCATTCAATTGTCGTGACGTCACAGTTTCGGAAATAGCAAACAAATGCCCGTTTTAAGCGTTCTATTGTTAGCATTATGTTTACAAGGTGTCTTTTCGTACGAAATCGATGATACTCTAGAATTTTGTAGTTAACTTTTTTCCCCATATCTCTTACTGTTTTCGAGATAGGAATGCTAAATCCACCGTTCTGCACCATCTGGCTCTGTAAGCGGACTAATCTAGTAGCGCATAGACAATTACTATACCTAGACACCTCTTTTATGACTATAGCTGCAGCCGTTTGGCAGTTAAGATGGTAGGAACGGATTTTAGTGGGCACTCTGTATATCTTTTTCCCCATAATTGATTCTATTCATTGCATTCGAAGGAGCTCTGATCCAGATGCTATATAATCACATTGTTGACATTAGTGGGGTTTCATTCCTTTGTGCACTACATTAACATGCTTTCGGAGGTTACTGTCCCGAACTGTTCTGTAAATACAGTGAGGACATTGATGAGGCCTTCACCCAATATGGACTGTATCGACGTGATGTCAAAGATGAATGTCTTGCGATGCTTTGTAATCACAGTATGGACATTTATATGGTCGCTATCTTTTAAGAACTGAATCGCTAGTATGCATTCAAGAATGATCGGCTCGAAATGGGCTATGAACACATTGCTGACACACGTAAGGAATTATTCCTTCTTGAATTCCAACTTTTACTGCTTTTCAAGATTTACGGCTTGATATTTGCTATCTTACACTCCTTTTATCGGATTTCGGGAGGAGTGGCATTCCATATTTAGTAAATTTTTTAGATATTTGTAAAGTTTTTTATTAAGTAACCGTTACACGACAACTACATATTTTTTTCCCTAATGTTTGTATATTAACATTTAAATATTACAGATATTCAGAAATATAAAGATATTACATTTTTCATATCAACATGCATTTAAGTTCTTTCTTGTGTCATTTAAAGTGTATTGTTACATTTTGAAAGTAAGCTTTTGACATTTCTTCCCTTATGTTGGTTTCATTCATATGATTTGGAAGGGGTTCGAATCAAGATATCTTGCACTCAAATTGTTGATAACTGTGTGGTTATTCTTTCGTGCTCTGCATTTACATGCTGTCGGAGATCAGTTGCATGAACTGTTTTGTAAATGCAGAGGGGGCATTATTAAGGCCTTCTCTCTTGATGAGCTGAATTGCCGTAATATCGAAGATAAATGGCTTGTGTTTGCTGTGTAATTGAATTGTTGACAGTTGTAGTGTTTTTTTTCCTTCATGAATTGCATCTTTGTGGATTGAAAATATAGGATAAGTCAAAATGAATATAGCGATTACAAACGGCTATAACTATTTAATGGAAAAGAATTTCTCGATAAGATAAACACAGAATGTAGGTGAAACTTCACAATTTTGTATACATACGTCACAGATGTTCTATGTGACTTCCCTTGGTCACACGAACATCATCTAGACGGTAGTCCATTTCACGCCATACATTCCGAAGCATTTGTTCAGTCACCGACGCAAGCGCATTACAAATGTGTACTTTGAGTTCTTCAATTGTATTGGACTGGGAGGCACACTGTCTTTCACATAACCCTACAGAAAAAAATCGGCCATTTTTACTAATGAGACGGCCGCAATGAACAGGTTTCTTGTCGTTGCAAAGTTTCAAATCGCGCATGCGTAGGCTTCCACTTCACTGCACTTGCCTTACATAAAAAAATTCTGAAGTTCTGTCTACATTCTGTTTTAATCTTATTGATAAATTATTTTCCATTAAATAGTTATAGCTGTTTGTAATCACTATATTCATTTTGACTTACCCTGTATATCGCCTCGAAGCGTCCTGTAATCACATTGCTAACATTTGTACGGTCTTGGTACATCGTGAATTGCAGCTATATATATGCTTTTGAATATTTACTACTGGATAGCTACATGTGTACATAGCAAATGTGACACACGTGATCTTTGTGATCTTTTTCCTTTTGTCGTCAGCATCCAGTGTTGGGCAAACTCAAAATAAAACAAATTAATTAAAACTCAAATTCGGCTTTTGAACAGAGAGTTAAGTTTGCGCTCAAATTAGAAAAATAAATTTAAACGAATTCGCTTAATTACAACTCGTTTCTAAAAAAGAGCGAAACTCGCTAAAGATTCATTTGTTTAAAAGTATACCAGAACTTTTATATTCCAAAGTTTAAAGAATTCTGAACTGATATTTTAGTTATGTAAAACATTTTTATGTGTTTTTACACCTGCATGATAAGTTGTCGTGTTTCTTCTTTCAATGTGTATGATTTTTAATTAAATACTGATATATAAAAATAAAGAAGAAAAAATTCTGATGATCATAGGATGCCCAATAATACTAAAAAAACACTTTCTTATTTTGTTTCTTGTACTTTCTTATACAAACAAATTATGATTGTGTAGTACTTAGAATTACATTTTAAGTTTTTATTCTTTATTTAATATATACACACATGGACGCTATCGCAGACAAAGCTGGGCTGTTCATTGTACTTTAAAATTTAACTAAATTGTATTTACCTTTTTTAAAATAAAATAGTATTTTTCTTCCTAAGTGACTGATAATAATTAAACACAAAGAGAAAGAACTAAGAATTTTCCGACAGGTTATCTGCCCCTCCCCGCTCTATAACCTAACACGCAGAACACTATTTTCAATTATGTTTTTCTTTTTGCGTTCCTGCACTACAAATTTAACTTAAATTGTGGGGAAAAAATGAGCTGTTTCAAATTTCTATATTGAAAAATGCTGACAGAACCTTTTTTTCAGTATTTGATATTTCTTAAATATTAAGTTTGTGTTTATATGGTTAAAATTGTATGAAGAGTTATAAAAAATTTCTTAGTTTAGTTTATTCCATGTTTATATTGTGTATTAAAAAAAATCGTCTTAGGCAGCGGACTATAGCGGACACAATCATTTCCCTTCCTTTGATTTCTTTCTGCCGACCCGCATAGGTATGAAATAATTTTGTTTATTTTAACTTGCTGGCTTTCAATATATTTAATTAACAGCGGATGTTTTGCTTTTTTACCTATCTGAACAAGAATGCTCCCGAAACATGCGTTAAATATTTTTATTCAACCATTTTCGGATAATCCATCAATAAGCCCTTTTTTAGCCATACAAATATTTCCAACTTCTATGGCTCACAGCAAAGGGAAGCCATTGCCCTTTCTCGAATTTTTAATTTGATCAAATTTATCTTTATTTTCCCATGACTTAACAAACAAACTTAACCAGGACTTAGCCATGACTGAACCAGGAAAGCAAAATTCAACCAAAAAATCGATTTTTGCTTTTTTATATCATTAAATGGTTTAAACTTTTATCTTTCCAACAATATGTTAATCATTTATATATAAAAAAAATAAGTGTTAAAATTAATCATTCTTTCTAAGACTACTTCGCAGCTTAATGGTCATTTAAATCTTTGACTTTTTCTCAGAACTTGGATTTTTCATGTTTGTGTTCCTTTTTTTCAGTATCTATTAAACTTAAGAACTCAGATTTTTTTTAATACTTATATTATGTTATATTGCATATTTTTACACAGGGATTTAAAGATTTGTTGGGAATTATTTATTTTAGGCAGTGAAATCTTACGAAAAATTATAATTTAAAAATGACTTTCAATAAATAATTATGAGTTTCACTTAGAAAGAAAATGGTCTGTTAATATACGTAAGTCATGTTATTTTTACTACTCTAAAAAATCTAGACATCTATCTTTCACCATTTCTGAGAAAAGGGTACATAAAGTTGGTGAATTTAACATGGCGGAGATTTCCTGGCCCCCTAAAAATAATTAAACATTACCTGACTAAAAGTGTTATATTCATTTAAAAAAGGATTGATGCATAACTCCATTAAAAACAAATCTTGTTCCTTTTACGCAAGATTTTGTTCTGTCGGGCACCGATAAAAATGAAATTATCTGATAATAAATAAATAAATTTTCACTATTTTCAAATCGGAACTCAAAAATTTAATTCCAAACATATTTCCTTCGCTCAACCAGATGGAAATCTGACACATTAAGGAGTTTATTTGCACGTAAAGGCATGAAATCAGCAGATATAACTACCTAAGAATTGAATAGTCAATAGTTCCAGGCCCATGCTCCTGTTGGCCTATATTTTAATTATTCCCTGCTCAACGCTTTTCTTAATTTTTCTATTTTTCGCTGGGTAAAATATGCGAAATTTTTAACAGTGTAGCAAATTAATTTTTTCAGAAATTTTCATGTAACTTGTTGACGAAATTCTCTTGGTTCGTCTTTGTTTTAACCCTTAAATGTCTGATTTTTTTTTTCAAAAATCATTTTAATATTGTTTTTCGGTTTTCATTTTTTAAATAAATCATGGGAAAAATACTTAAAAGAATCATATTTTGTTTTAAGTATGGTTCAAAGCTAAAACACTGTTAGGCAATTCTGGTCTTTAATTGAAAAAATAATTTTCCTCCATAAAATTCTATAATATTAAACACACAAGAATTTTAGGAACTATGATAAGAAATAAATTTTATTCTTGAGCATCTCTCAATATCTTTATTCTTAAACAGCACAAGTGTAGCCATCTGCATGTTGAAAATCGATTTAATAATATTTTCATAATGTATTTTATTGGCAACATTAGGCATTACATATTATTCTAATAGTATTTTAGAGCCTAAATTGGGTATGTTGCCGAAAAGCAACACCCTTCATTTAAGTGTTAATATTTGTTTTTCTTTTAAAAGAGAAAATGCGACACTACCCTTTTATTATTTTATTCCTTAGTTCAAAAACAAAAATTATTTGTAAATTTTCTAAACTGGCACTCTGAGCACACCATTCAAAAATACACATACAAATATTGCCAAGAAAATAAACCTCTTTTTAACTATGTTTACGAGATTAATTTTGCCACTAATCAGCTGTTTTAAAATATAGGGTAGACCGGGGCATGTTTAAGCGGTTTTTTTTTTCAATGAATTTTCTAATTTTTACGTTTTAAATTAGCAAATTTCGGACATTGTGGATTTATAAAACAGTTAATAAAGTCAAAATTTGTGTATTTAGTTGTTGCCCTATTTGTTTTTAACCGTAAAATAATTTTTTTTTTTTTTAGGTCGAAGTCTTTTGCGTAAAGTTCCCCGATCCCGGGGCAAGTTTACGCATCAAGTGGGGCACGTTTACGCATATTATAAGTGATACCAAGGAGTAAGTGAAATAAATATTTAATCAAATTGAAATGTTTTATTTGTAACTTAAAACACTGTTAAAAAAAAATGAAATAACATTTTATAGGCTAAACTGAAAACATAAGGCTCATTGCTAATTAAAAATAGAAACTATTTAGTCATCTTTCTCTTCATCATTCTTCAGTTTTTACAAGCAAAAAATAAAGTATTTTCTTTTGCACACTTGTCATGGGATCACCTTTTGCATCTAAGACATTGAACCCAGTCTTGACCTTGTTTAGATCGGTTGTATGATTTCAAACAATGAATACACACACAGTTTTCATCTTCGTCATCAGATTCATTCACTATTTTCATTTTTCCAGAGTGTACCAACTTTTTCCCTTTTCCAGTTAGAAGTTGGCCATGACAATAAATCATGTGAAAATCCTGAACGCTGCATAAATTGCAAGGGTAATCATACTGCATACTCCCGTTCTTGTCTTACCTGGATACGTGAAAAAGAAATCATTTCTGTTAAAGTAACTCAAAATCTCTCCTATCCTGAAGCCCGTAAAGTTGTTGAATCCAGGACTCCGTCAGTCGGAGTCTCCTACTCTAGTCTACTCAAACAAAAACCAAAATCTGTAAGGCACATAAGCACCCAGACCGAACCTTCCGTTCCCCTAAATAACTCACCTATCACAGTACCACACGGCACCACCAAGATACAAACTCGTGATGTCTGCTGTGGTTCTAAATGTTATGCAACCCCATTATTAGAACGTTGGCTACCATCCTCAGAACCTGTTACTATAGTATATCAAACTAGTCAATCACAAAAACCTGCAGTTCAATCCAAAAAGTCATCCGACCCAGTTCAATCCAAAAAGTCATCCGACCCAGTTCAATCCAAAAAGTCATCCGACCCAGTTCAATCCAAAAAGTCATCCGACCCAGTTCAATCCAAAAAGTCATCCGAACCAGTTCAATCAAAGAAATCATCTGAACTCCAGACTGATACTAAGGCTGTTAAATCTAAAAAAACATCACAGAAACCTGATACTAAAACAGTGAAACCTAGCAAAAAAATTTGCCTTCAGAAAGAGAGAAAAACAATCGGGGGCTCTTCACAGTGGAACACTGTGAAGAAAAAGAACAAGAACGGCTGTTTAAATCCGTCTGTCTCAAACTTAAAGGACCCAAAACAACTGCAGCACTACGTCGATGAATCAAGTGGTGATGAAGGAAATACAGTTTTAGAGGAATTTTTACCTAATTGATTTTACATTGTTTTTTACTCATGTGATTTTAACCTTGTTTTCATGTAGTATTTGTACATCCTTTTAAACTTTGTGTATTTTAACAGTTATTAATTTAATAACTCCACAGTTTTTAATTATAATACGCTTGACTTTTAACTATGAACCTTTGATTCTTTTAAACGGTTTTAGATATACATATTACTGTTTTCATTAATTTTTTGTTTTTATCACCGTTTTGTTATTCTTCTTTTAATCGTTTTTTTTTTTGATATATACATTTTTACATTTTGACTTTGTCTTGGCGCAGCATGTCCTTACTGGGACTTTGCGCCATAAAACCCCATACAACCAACCAACCCTTTTCCAGTTTTGATTTCATCCTTTTTCTTTTGTTGTCTTCTTGTTCTGCTTCCATAGTAACTAATAAATTTTTAAGTAATTTCACCTTTTTGAACGTGCATAAAAGTGTCCGTCTCCATGTTTGGATTTATTACAATTATTTTAAATTAGTTACATTTCTGTTCATACAAATACAGTTCTCAAAAAACAATAAAATTCTGCTAATGCTCATATATTTGTTTATCCTTAAATAAGTATTATTAATCCACAATAAGTTTCAATACTTTCAACACAAAATTTACTCGCCTTGACAGAAAACAGGTTATTCTTTCCATATGTTAGACCAAATCTCGACTGACGCTCAAAAACGTGCGAGAATACCCGAAATCATCAAACTGTCATGACTGGTGGCGCGCCAGTTATATCTCATTTCGGAAACAGTGCGCTGCGTAGATGTGCCCCATGCGTAAACGGTCCCCGGTCTACCCTACATAGTATCAATATTTGTTAAAGAGTCCATGAGTCAGTAATTTAAAACAGAGTTTATTTTATACTCTGTATTCATTCAACTTAATTCTTTATCGTTTCTTATGTTTTATATTTAATTATGACTACTCCAGAATTGAAATCAATTTTCACAAAAAATGAAAATATTATTTTGCAATGTTACATAATAAAATAATTGCTTAACCCCTGAAGAATCTCTTAACCCTTAAATGCCGGGTGCTGCTTTTCGGCAACCATACCCAATTTAGGCTTCTAAAATACTATTAGGATAATATTGAAGCTATAATGCCCAATTATGCCAACAAAATACATTATGAAAATATTATTAAATCTATTTTCAAAATTTATATGGCAACACTTGTGCTGTTTAAGAATAAAAATTTGTTCCGTTTGTTTTGTTTGGAAGCTTGCGAAATACCCTATTTTGTTCTGCAGTGAGCAAGTAAAATGTATTTCTTATTATAGATCCTAAAATTCTTATGTGTAAAATATTATAGAATTTTATCAAGGAAAATTTTCTCAATTAAAGACCAGTATTGCCGATTAGTAACAAACTGCTTTTTAGCCGTAAACCATACTTAAAACAAAATAGGGTTTTTTAAAGTATTTTTCCAATGATTTATTTTAAAAATGAAAGACGAAAAACATTATTACAATAGTTTTTGAAAAATCAGGCATTTAAGGGTTAATATTTGGAAAAACCATAAAGTACCTATTTTTGTATTGCAGAAATTGAATAATTATAAGGTTTCTGAATGAAATAAGCAATCATTTTTTAAGGAGGGAAAAAAAGATGTTATAGAACATATTCACATTTGTTGAAAACCCATCATGCGAGAATTCTGTGATTTAATGTTTGTTTTACATTATACAAATTAATGCGTATAAGACCTTTATTTGTGACGTCTTTGCAATTTTTTACAAATAATATTTGAACTAATACATATACATTAAATTTTGATAATCGGCAATTTTAGGTAGGTTTAGCAAGATACTTCCTATTGCTGTCGTTACCATGGTGTGACCTTTAAAAAAATTCCTTCTTAACTTTTCATTATATGAACCCGGGAACCCCAAACCTCCCCACTTAAAAGTTACATACATGTATATATATATGTACTAAATTTTGTCCGCACGATAAAAGTCGTAATTAATCACGGATCGTCTTCAAACTCGCCATGCACATTGAGATGGCTAATATCTAGGCGGGGATTGAAAATGAGCAAAATCGGTCCAAGGGGGTGGAAATGGTAAGAGTTGAAAATTTTGAATACAGCCTTAACTTAATTCCGATAAAACCAGCTCTTGCAGAAAATGACAGGAAAAATACATTTTTTGTCATAGCAATTGCCAACAATAAAAAAAATTAAATTAAATTCTCACCACAACAATTCCTTTTCTGTTACAAGATTTCCACGTGGAAAATGAAATGAATATTTTGACGAATTGAAAAAAAATGAATATTACGTCATAAGTTTTCTACAGCAAGATTTCCACGTGAAAACTGAAAATTAAATAATTTTACATAACGAATTAAATGACGAATTGAAAAAAAAATATATATAACGTCATATTGGAAATATAATGGACGTCAGCAGGTAAATATTTAACGCCATGTGAGTTTGAAAAACGTATTAAAAGAAGATAAAAACCAGACTATGGAAATATTAACATCTTTTAACATTTTGAGGTTCTCTGAATTTATTTTCGCCATTTTAAGACCTATTCCGTTTATATGCGTGTGGGTATTCGTGAACATTACAATTTCACAAAATGTTTAGGCGCCTAGAGCTCTTTCTGAGTGAAGAAACTGGGTTTATCTCTAATCTTGATTTAGGTTTTGTTGGGGAAATTAGTATTTAACTTCGAAATCTACCTCCACATGTAGGCCGAGCCGGCAGAGTTTTTTATTTTAGTCAGATAGGGGAGCCTGGGGCAATGGCGACACCTTAAGGGAATTTAATTTTTTTCACCTAAAAAAAGGTTAAAATTTATAAAGCTGAATCATTATCTTTAGTATCTGTATAAATTTAACCGTAATCATAACTGTAAAGTAAGCACGCATAAAAAATTTTTCTTTCAACCTCTGTACAGTGGCGGGATTACCCAGGATACTGGGGTCATTCCGCCACTGTATCGGGGCAATGAAGCCAGTCTTTAATGGCCTAGAATACATAAAATGGATACCGTATTTTTCGGCCTATAATCCGCGGATTATCTGTTAAAAAACCTCAAATTTTAAGTGCGGATTATCTGCGGATATTTTTTTGCCGTAATGTAACGGAAAACTTTTGATTGTCCCTGTCATTAAACTATACATCCTATTTTCATAAAATTTGAAATGACTCAACACAATTTTGCAACACTTATATATTTAAAATTTCAGACCATTCGCTTGGGTAGTTTTTGCTCTGTTATATGCAGACGGATGGACAGACAGACCGAACGACGACTATGGGTGCTATGTATTTATACAATTAACAATGTACCTAAAAAGAGTTATACAGAATAGCAATATTTGATATTATTTAGGCTTTATATCTCTTCGAACTTTTATGGTATACCCATTCATACTTTTCTAGTATATACAGCTATACACAACCCTATGTTGTATAGTTTTTTTTCAAAGTCTTATTATTCGTTTACAAACGATTCTTTTAATAATACAATTAATATTTCATACATTTATTGTATGGAACCCTCTGAGCGTGAGTAATACTCGCACTTGACCGTTTATTTCAATTTGTGATGAAATAAAGTGTTCACTTTTAATCAGAGTCTGGAGACTAGTATAAAAAATCAAGGCAGTTGCAGGTCTGTGCTTGGGCTATAAACTTTTTTCTCCCAAATGTATTTATGCATGAAATAAAAATTAAAAAGTTATTTGCATTTAATGTTTATGATTTTGAGAAGAATACACTTAAAAAAAAAAAGCTATTTATATTTCTTATCTTTGAACACCTTCCCATAATTTTGAATTAAAAAAAACTCTTGATAGATTGAGAACATTAAACAGAAGGGGGCTGATACGTCGTCGTTCAGACTGCAGGTTTGGTAAATTCAAATTATTCCATAGTGCGTAGAAGAATAAAAACGTCTTCATAAATTAGTTCTATTATATATCAAATTCGTAACTTCAATAAGTAAACACACTCTACAGCTCAAATTAAACAACTTCTTAAAAAAAACTTATATACATTTATTTACAAAACAATATTAAAATATTATTATTACTCTCATTTGAGAGTTCTATTTTTACCGATACGCGGGTTCAAATCAAAAGTTACATCTACATTGAAAAGAAAATTAGAAACAACAAAAGATGGGGTTGCCAAGCAGCCGACTGACAGAAAATGGGAAGTATCGCCAAGTTGGCATTCTCAACATCCTGCCCCGGGCTGAACACTTAGTTCAGCATCTATATTAAACAATTTAATAAACATAAGAATATACTTACATACATGACAAATTTTCAGATGCATACTTACATACAGCTACAGATATAAAAGCAAAAATAATAAGAATGCTGCAATCTACGAAAGAAAATAAAACACATGAATTGTATGAAAATTAAACAATAATAAGGGTAAATATGAGTAACAAAACAAATTAAATGTTCCAGAATAGTTCTTATTTATAGTGTCAGAGGTTTTTTTTTAGTATCTTTTAGTCCACTAAGTCCAGTTCGAGATTTTATAATAACTGCACAGGTCGTTTAAGATCGCCTTTTGCAGTCAGTAATACACATGATCTTATTTTCGAGTCACGACCAAATATGAGTTCTTTAACACGACCACACTTCCACATATGTTTTGGGAGCTTTTCATCATGAATTATCACTATATCGTTAACTTTGAACTGAGGCGATGAATTTATGTTTTTCACTTGAAAAGTAGATCTAAGTTCTAACAAATATTCGTTTCTCCACCTTTTCCAAAAGTGGTCAGTAATTTGTTGCTTATATTTATATTTTCTCGTCAACAAAATCTTATTCGATTTCTCTTGCGTACAAACTGGTAATCCATAAGAAGGTAAGGACATTAATCGTTTACCAACTAAAAAATGAGATGGCGTTAAAGGGGATGCTTCAGCATTTTCTTCGTAGAGATAACATAAGGGACGTGAATTAATCACAGCTTCAATTTCTGTAAGTATTGTTTCTAGCTCTTCATAACGGAGACAAGTTTTGCCTAGAACCTTTTTTAAAGGTGTTTTAACTGATCTCTCCATTCTTTCCCAGAAGCCGCCCCACCAGGAAGCCCTGGTAATTGTGAACTTCCATATTATCTTTCTCAAATAATCAAAAATTTCTTGCTTAGAAATTCTTTCCCAAGCATCTTTTAACACCAAATCAGCCTTAGAAAATGTCTTGGCATTGTCACTGTACATTATTTTGCAGAAACCTCTTCTAGAGAAAAATCTTCGTAGTGCTAAGATAAAGGTTTCTGTACTTAGATTGGTGACTAACTCTAGATTTATCGCTCTGGTTACAGCACATGTGAATACGACAATATAAGCCTTCCCAGTGCCTTCAGAAGTTTTATAATAAATCGGACCGGCAAAATCGACGCCAGAGGTTTCAAAAACTGGTGTTTTGATGATTCTATCTTTCAGTAAAGGTGCTATTTCCACCTTTCCAGGAATAGCATTAAGTTTTCGACATATCATACTCGATCTTAAGACTGATTTTACAAATCTTCTTCTCTTTAATATAAAATACCTTTCACGAAGGTGAGCTAAAGTGACAGCTACACCAAAATGGTACATTCTTTCATGAGCATCCTTAATTAGTAATTTTACAAAATAAGGTTTATTAGGAAGTATCCACGGATGTTTTTCCTGCTCTGTAACTTCAGAAAACTGAAGTCTTCCGGATAAAACAAGTAAGTTATTTTCGTCGAATTGTGGATTAAGGTTGTACAAAGAAGAATCTTTATTAAGTGGGTTTTTTTTGTTTAAGTGCTTCTATTTCAACTTTAAATGAAGTTTCCTGAGTTTGTTTATTCCAGTATTTTTCTGCTATTTCTATTTCTGAGGTAGTTGAAGGTCCTAAAATTTTAGGGTTTTTCGAATTGGCATTATGAATAAAACGCATTATCCAAGCAGTAATATTATACACGCGATTTAAACTACTGAACTTTGTCATATCAAATACTGGCTTAGGAGTAGAGTTTGATTCGTTACACAATAGTGTTAAATTTGGTTTTGCTTTCATTTCATTAAAAGCTTCGTGATCCATTTTTATAGCCGTTTTTGAAGGCTACATATCTTCTTATAGTGATAACCAAGGTGGGCCGTATCACCATATATTATTACCCATTAACTTCGATAAGTTTTCCCCTTGCGTAAGCAGATCTGCAAAGCTTTCTTTTCTGGGACAATAATTCCAGTCCTTTGGATCCGTCAATGACTGAATTTCAGTTACACGATTTGAAATAAAAGGTTTCCAGTTTGTAGTAGAACCCATAATCGTACAAAGAGTTATTTCTGAGTCCGACCATAACTTTAGATTTAAATTCGAAATATGTAATTTCTGTTTTAAATATTTCCACATTCTAGCGGCAACTACTGCACTGATCAATTCCAGCCGTGGAATAGTTAACTTCTTAAGGGGGCTATTCTACATTTACTCCAAACAAAACTTGTTTGAATTTCGCCACTTAATGAAATGGAACGCAAATAAGAAACTGCTCCATACCCTTTGGGACTAGCATCACAGAATATGTGAATTTGTGAATTTTCAGAAATGTTTATCATATTAGGAAAATATTTTCGGGGTATTTCAAATGTGCGTAAATGTACAACTTCTGAACACCAAGTATTCCACTCGCATTTCAAATCTTCAGGTAATTTATTGTCCCACTCTAAACCTCTTTGCCATGTTTCTTGCAACAAGGCTTTAATACGTATTACAAATGGATTCACAAATCCTAATGGATCATAAATTTTCAGTAACATTTTAAGAACTGTTCGCTTCGTGGGATCATCGATATAACACTCTTCAAAGGGCTGCGCATCTAACATCAAAACATCAGATTCATTATTCGATATCAGTCCAAGCACTTTTAAGATACTACCTGTGTTTTCCTCACTTATACCTAAGTTACCAGATTCCCACAGTTCCCTAAATTTAACAGAATTTGTTTTTAATTTCCTGAAATTCATCCCAGCTTCTTTAAGAATTTCAGAAGCGGTAACTGATAAATAATAAGCTTCGTTATCTAAATCTGAATCGGAGATTAAATCATCGACTTATAAGGAATTATCTAACACATCTACAACACTTGGATGTTGATCTCGATATTTATTTATATGATGTTTAATTGTGGCAGCCAAAATAAATGGTGAGCATTTAATGCCAAATGGCACACGTCTAAATCTTAAAATTTTGAAAAAGTTGTTTGCGTCATTATCCAACCAAAGAAATTTAAGGTAATCTCGGTCTTCTTCAGCTACAGAAATTTGAAGAAAGGCCTTTTCAATATCTGCACAAAACGCAGTATTGAATTTTCTGAAATTAATAATTTCTAATAAATATGTGTTCAAATTTGGGCCACCGTACAAACAATCATTTAATGATTTGCTGTTTTCTTTTGAGGAAGCATCAAATACCATTCTAACTTTAGTTGTGGGTTTATCATCTCGCAAGACAGGTTGGTGGGGCATAAAATAACCACTATTTACAGTTTTATTAGAACATTCTTCCACTATGTTATTTAATTCCTGTTCAATCACAATTTCATTATTTCTGCAATAATCCCTTATCTTTAAGCAATTTTCGATTTAAGTTAATAAATCGGTTTCTAGCATTGCTATAATTACTTCCTAAATCTCTTTTAACATCTTTCCATAATAATTTAGCTTCGTAACGGTGCTCAAGAAAATGCAAATTGTTTTCGAATTTCTCGATTATCTCTTTATCTAATTCAGAAATATTTTCTTCAGTGTTCATCCCTAAAGTTTCTAACTCCCACAATGTTTTCAAATTATTTTGAATAGGTTTCATAACCTGAGTAGATAACACCCCAGCTTGTTTACTCTCACTATTTTTATTTACGACAATTGTCCCGCAGAGGGAATGCCCAAATAAATTTTCACAGACGAACAATGATTTATTTATGGGATATGTTCTGTCGTTAGTTTGATATAAGTAGTCAGCTCCCATTAATATATCAACATCACTATTTTCCAAATGTTCCCATCTGTCAAGATGAAATTTGGAAAGTTTTCTCATAATTTTGATTGGAAGAGGAGGAATTTGTATCAAAGAATTGGTTATTAGCGGTGTGACTAATGCTTCAATTATTGATCTACGTTTTCTGTCCGTCAAGTGAATTGGCTTTAGCTTAACGACATCATAACATCGTTCTTCAGATTTTCTCGAACCGAAAGTATAGACAGTTAATTTTTCCTTTCTAATGACCTCAGGTTTATTTTGAAACTAAATTTTCTGTTATAAAAGTTCGATGGCTAGCAGAGTCAAATAAACAAAGAGCAGTTTCTGAATTTTCACCCGCTTCCACTTTTACATGAATTGTTTGCAATATTACTTCTCTACTGATATTATTTATATTGCTTTTGCAATGAGATACGGAGGAAATAATACTATCTGAATTTTTTGATACTTCTGTTTTTTTATTAGAATTACAAAGTATAGTATTATATGTTTTTCCACAAACTTTGCAGTTTTCATTCGAAATTTTACAAAATTTCGCGATGTGAAATTTACGGAAGCATTTGAAGCACCTTCCTTCCCTTTTCAATTTTTCTCGCATTTCCGGAATGGTGAAAGACTTGCACTTTTCAGTATTGTGATCAGTTTGATTACAAAATATGCAGTTATTTTTAATATTTGCGGTTAACCCGGGAGAACTCGCTGCATGAGATTTTCTCTCACAGTCATACTTTTTTAAGACTCTTATTTAAATCATTTTTCATTATAATTAAAATTTCAAAATGTTTTTCAATTATTTTACCTATTTTGTAAATAAAAGTACTAAGCCAACCAAAAAAAGTTGCTATTATATGAATGTAAAGTAAAAGAAAAGCAATTGGGAATTCTCACTAGCGAGTTCTCCCGGGTTAAGGCAGAAGCTGATGGAATGAATTTTTTATAATTTTTCTTATAATTTTCCTGCTTCTCAGGGATTTTTTCAAAATGGTTTAATTGGACAGTGGCTCCGCAAGATTCAATTTCGTCTTTAATGAAATTTATCAGCTCATTAACATTCCAGTCAGTGTTTTTAATTCGTTTTCTATTAAATTCCAGCGCAATATCTGATGGAATAAGTTTCAGAAGAATCGGACATAACAAGTGCCCATATGAACATGAGGCAACACCTAAAGAATTAAGATTTCTTATTTGAATTTCGTATTCATCATACAAATCTCTAAAAGCCTTAATGTTACTAGAATTTCGTACTGGTTTCAAATTTAGCAGTTTAGTCATGTGACTATTTATTACCAGGTCATTACGACCAAAACGATTTTTCAATAATTCTATAGCATGAGCATAATTTTCCTTAGTCAGCGAAAAGCCTGCTATAGTATTTGCAGCACTTACGTCCAAAAGTAACTTTAAGTAGGAAAATTTATCAACCGGAGTTAAATGTTCATTGTTATCAATCGCATTCGGAAATTGACTCCAAAATTCGAGCCATAAACACGAATCACCATAATATTTATATATATTAAGTTTGGGAAGTTTAATCAAATTTTGATTCAGAATTTTCTGACTTTTTAGTAGAGAACTATTCTTGCTACTACTATCACTTTCAATGTCTGAAGAATCTTGTTTAGTTTCAGGAGTAACTGTGTTATCATTTAAAAATTTGGAAATTTTATATTTCCATTCAACAATATTCTCATTATAAGATTCCGATTTTTCGATTTCTTTTTCAAATTTAGTATTTGGAACCAGTGGTTCAATTTCAGAATTTAATGATTTTAAAGTTTTCATTTTATCATTCAACTGCTGTTTAAAAATATCCAGCTGTGATTTTCTATTCTCAAGCTCTAATGCTTGTGTATTATCTAATAAATCCCTTATTTTATCCAATATTTTCGTAATTTGACTACGAATCGTAGCTCTTTTTTTCTTCAGCGTTTCGAAATCCATTATAAAATAAAGAATTCAATTTATTCGATACAGTTCAGTTAATAAATGTATTCATAATTCAATTTATTCAATATAATTTAATTTGAGGTACTTACCTCAATCGATGATGAAATCCAGACATCCTGGACGCTTTGACGCCAGAAAAATGATACGTCGTCGTTCAGACTCCAGGTTCGGTAAATTCAAATTGTTCCATAATGCGTCGAAGAATAAAAACGTCTTCAAAAATTAGTTCTAATATATATCAAATTCGTAACTTAAATAAGTAAACACACTCTACAGCTCAAATTAAACAACTTCGTAAAAAAAAAGACTTATATACATTTATTTACAAAACAATATTAAAATATTATTATTACTCTCATTTGAGTTATATTTTTACCGGTACACCGGTTCAAATCAAAAGTTACATCTACACTGAAAAGAAAATTAGAAACAACAAAAGAAGAGGTTGCCAAGCAGCCGACATTCAGAAAATGGCAAGTATCGCCAAGTATCGCTCAGAAATTGTCACAATGACTTTTAAAAATGGTTATTTCAGTGAAAATACCGAAAATTTTACACCTGAATTCACTGCCAATTTCAAGTTTTATTTATTCTACCTGAAGTTTTATTCATAAGTTCAACAATAATATATAAATTTTAGAAAACATTTCAATAAGCTTACCTTGTTAAGTAGACACAACAAGAAGAGCTTAAAGTGGCCACTAGCCTTGTCTAAACAAAACTCAGTTAGATTGTTTATGGAATCCAATTAACTGAATCTATACTAACATGCTATAGTGAAACCTAGAAAAAAGCATGAAATATTAATGCAATTTATTAATAACAACTAGTGTGAACATTGAATTGTTATGCATACTGCTTTGAATGAAAAAAAAAGTTAACTGAACAGAAACACAAAAACATGTGAAATTTAGAGCCATAGAGAAATCTATAAAAACGAATGAAATTGTCTAAACAAAGTATTAATTTAAAAACAACTGTGAACCAGGGCCGAAACTAGGGGGGGGGGGGAGAAGAGGGGGCATGTACCCCAAACGAAGGGGTGCAAAATGAAATTTTGTTTTTCAATTTTTCTCACATATATGTTTAGCATGGTATTGTTAAAATCATCCTGCCTGGGGTATGCCAAAGCATTACAAGAATCTAAAGAGGATGTGGCATAAGGATCCTGTATAAAGCGGTCTTTTTTTCGATTCTTTTCTATTCCATTTTCAAAATTTTAATGAATCAATATTTGACAAAACAGATTACATAGTTCAGTGTTACATATTTTAAATATTAAAGTAAGTTGGCTATTAGAAAATTACTAAAATTCTCTTTGCAAATACACTTTGGAGAGGAGACGGGGGAGGCTCCAAAATCCATGTTTGCCCCGGGTGCAAAAAATGCTTTGAGCCCTGTTGTGAACATTGAAATGTTATGCATAGTCCATTGAGGGAGGAAAAAAGTTTACTATACAGAAACATAAAAACATACGAAACATAGTGAAAGTGTAATTTGATAATCTAAAAATCATTATAAATGGGCTTTAGTTTACTTGATACACATAAAAGAAAGTACTATGCTACCTTGTTATAGAAGCCCCTACATTTATAATTACACAAAGCTTACACATATCATTTCGCTAAGTTCCTATATTTTTTATATATAAGAATTGTATATACATTAAAAAAGTACCAGAGCCCTAATATTCTTCAGTAGTACACTAAAACTGTAGCATGCCCCCCCCCCCCATTCTCACAGCTGCTGTCACTATAACCCGCATATTTATATTTCATACATTATTTGCAAATTTTAAAGCATCTTTTTTTTTTCTTTAGTAACGTAAAAATTTTAAATATATCTACCTCTATATATTTGTCAACTGTTCCAGTTTTTATTTCATCACTCCTTTCGGATAGAAATTTTGACTAATTTTAATCTCAGAATACTACAATTAAATAAGGAAGAATTATGATTTGGAAATAGTGTTAACACAAAAAAAGAAAGATTCAATAGTTTTATTAAAAAAGGCGAAACACTGCTTGATTGCTTTCTACCAGAATAATAAACAATATATGGCAATTACATCTACTGACAAATGAAAGTTACTTCATAAATGTGCAGAGCAGAGCCTTGGCATGGACAGAGTTCATGATGAAAAACAAATTAAAAAATCACTACCGTTATTTTCATACATGTACACAGTAGAAGACTAAAAATCTAAAACAAACAAAACCTCAAATTGATGCTCGTTGAATTAAAAAAAAAAAAAACTCTCTCTTTTCTGGTTAAGATACTAAATAAAAAAATATAAAAGATCCAATTAAAAATATCCTACTGTCACAGAAGAAAATTGAACTGAAAGCAATTCTTGTTCACTCTCTTGAGTGGCACCATATCAACATGTCCCCACCATCAATGCCACACATACGTAAATCTGCAAATATCACTAGAATAAAAAAAACACAATTTCTGTTTCCCCTTCATTCTGATCAAAATATCATTAAAATGATTTGAAATGGAATATGTAATTTTTATGAGGGGAAAAGTTCTTTTTATTTCTATACATGGCTAAATAAAATTTTGAATGTACCGTATTTTTCGGCCTATAATCGGCGGATTATCTGTTAAAAAACCTCAAATTTTAAGTGCGGATTATCTGCGGACATTTTTTTAAGCAGAAGTTCATGTCAGATATCCTGTTTCTACCGGCAGTCAAAATAAAAATGTAAACAGCACACGATTGTTTACTATCGACCGATCGCTGAGTCGCTCGTGATTCGTTCACATATGACGTGTACATGCTAGTGGCCTTTTGGTTTTTTTGGCCTTTTGGCAACATGTTTTTATGAAGAACAAAGCGTTTCTCAACTCATCTCTTTCAAAAATTGCAATGCAACTTAATAAATAATGTCTAACAGAAAACGTGTTATTTAACAGTACAGAATTTAAACTGAACATTAATATAAAAGCGGAAAATTATTTAAAAACAGCAATCATTATAGAATTATCTGTATTCACAAGAGTCTTCATTTTAGATATAAGATTCAATGAAAAAAAAGTATTTGTATTTTTAACTTGTAATTAATTTATAATTTTTTTTTCAAGTATTTTATTACAATTGTGTCGCCTAGTTGCAAAACCGGCCATCTCCAAAAAATAAAATTTTGAGAAAAAGCTGATTTTTTACCACACTTAGCCAAATAAAGTTTGGAACCAAAACTCTTCAGTTTTATAGTCATTAGGGCAGTATATTTGAAAACACGAAATAAGGTGGCAGGGGCACATGAAGGGAAGGGGTTATTTAGGTCTTTGTTTTGGATTTGGCCGCCTTTGCAACTTAGTTTGCAGTTGGCCGGTTTTGCAACAAACCAGAAATTAATTCTTGCTAAATTTAATCTGACATTGGGTTTTTAGGGGTTACAAATACACAAAAATGTTTTGTTCAACTTAATATTATTTAACAAAAAGAACTTTAGGAAAGTTATTCACGTAAAACGACTCTTGCACACTTACTGATTGTTAAAACTGACTAACAGTTAAAACTAACAAACTAGCTGTTAAAAGTGATTTAAATGTCACTAAACAAATGATTTAAATGACATATTATTTTAAATAGAATTATTAAATTTTAAAACTATGTACATGTGCATACAATTTCAAACTTTAGTGGTCTCATCGTTTTCGATAGTCTCACAAATTTCGTCATGATGGTCCATCCATGCGTGTTTTTCTTCATCTTTGCT
This sequence comes from Maratus speciosus, assembly GCA_963932465.1. Lineage (NCBI taxonomy): Eukaryota > Metazoa > Arthropoda > Arachnida > Araneae > Salticidae > Maratus > Maratus speciosus. The sequence goes on from OZ010787.1 coordinate 640,682,374, forward strand.
TTCTGCTTTTTAAGCAGCTGATGCCAATATATTTTTGTAAAAAAAAAAAAATAACCGCTGGCCAGCATCCCAATTTGGCCCGAAATGTTTTGTCAGTAAGTTTTGGACATCCCGAAGTTTTAGAGGATTCACCGGAGCCACGTCCTCGAGCTTGCTGTTCATAATACTTCTCTTACTCTTGACAAGACTTTCTGACTTCTACCTCAGATTTGTGGAAGACCTCCTCTTGCACCAACAGCTACTTTTATATTCGGTTATGATTTATTTTTCATAGGAGCAAGTTTGAAATGCCACTGTGCAGGTGGTTTGGGGAAGAAATTGCTGGTCTTCTTCCAATCATGGTCGGTCTCTTCTCGACTTGAAAACTGTTCCATATTTAGATATCATTTCTTCATACTTTTCGGGCTGAATGAGGGACTTTATTTTCTTCAATCTCCTTTCAATTTGAGCTGAAACACGGTCTGGAGGGATAAAAGAATACTGAATCAACGTAGGCAAGTTATTAGATTAATAAAATATTATGGCATCATAATTAATTAATCAAAATATGCTAACTATGATGTTATTATGATATCAATTAATTATGTATTATATTATCCTTAGGGTGGATTACTCATAAGTCAACTTAGGCTATGGCCAAGGGGCGTACGCTAGGTAGGGTTTGCAAAATTAAGAACTTTAAAGTTTTTAAATTTAATGAAATAAGAAAAATTTAAAATTTTAACGAAAAGTGTTAAATAAAAAATTAATTTTTAATAATTACATTTAAAATAATATTTCTACTTCTCGATACACCAACACAAATTTCTCTCGGATTTTAAGTGTAACAAAAGCCCATTCATTTCCAATCTACAATCTCAAAATACTATAATTTATAAAGGAAAATTTAAGTATTATTTAATTAAATAGATTTAAAAAATTCTTAAATTTGTCAAAGAAAATTCACTTAGTTTTATGAAGAAGGGTGGGGAGGCTGCGGAAAAGTATTTTGGCCAAGGGCGTCAAAAAATGATAAATCACCCCTGGTTATCAAAAGGTGTACATTGCCTTTGAATTTTGGGTTTTCTCTTTTACCACGTCGTAGATACACTTTGCCGCTTCCTTGGTTGATTAGTAGACACTTCTTTCAGAAACACTTCCATTGTCGGAGAAAACACGAAGCTAAATTATTAGAAAATTTGTATGCACCAAGGGAGAGCAATCACAGGCGAGAGAAAACACGATAACGTTAATCTAATCAACAAGTGAGAAATTATTGTGGGTTCGAGCAGAAGCTTTAGCTAGCGGATATGGAGATGGCCGGTTTTGAAACTCACCGGCTGAAGGATTTGGCCGCTTTTGCTCCGCATCGTGATTTTCAAACGCATATAACACATGGATTGACAGGTTTTTGCATGGTTTATCGTTTCCAGATGATAGAAACCTTTACTTAGAACTTAAAAAACTGAAAAAAACACATTTTCAATTTTTGAGGAGTTGGCCGGTTTTGCAACTAGACGACACAATTATCATTTAAATAGAGAAACTAAATAAATAGGGAGGTGGTTTATTAGTAGTACTTTGTAATGTTGAAAACAATGAGTAATCCTCGTATATTCTGGCATATTATCCGCGGATTATAGGCCGATGCGGATTATCTGATGAAATTTTTTTATGCGCACTAAAAATGGCGACTGCGGATTATGGACCGAAAAATACGGTAGTAGGAAACACATAATCTGCTGAAAATATTTAGAAAGCAATAACTTAGAAAAATAATGAATAATTGCAATGTTCCTTAAGCTAGATTTATTATTGTGCTAAGCTTACAGTTTAACTCAAATTGGAAAAGTCACCCTTTGCAATGGTTGCGGCATTACCCCGAGATGGCAATATAGCGTAAATCCCCCAGCAAAGCCGAAAGAAGAACCGAAATTGTTCAACACATTGCATCAAAATGTCGGCGAATGCATGTAGATTACGGGTAATATTATCTTAAGTACCTAATGTTGCAATAAAAGGTGCTTACTTTTACTCATTTGAAGTTCCAAAATAAGAAGCAACGAGATGAAAACTAAATATTTCACTAGAACAAACGAACGACGTACAACAAAATCTCTCTCACTCTAGTCAGTATTTCCATTGTTGACTGCTATTGTGCGGGCGCATTCACTATCTCAAACTGCCGTTAGTTTTTAAACTAGGCGGGGTGGCGGCATAACCCCGAGTGGTGGCGCCATTCCCCCCTGTCTCCCCTATATTTCGAAAAATGCAATACAAAGTTCAACATCACAGTCCGCTCAAAAATAGTTTCTTTTCGAATACGATTATTATTTGCATCCCTTTTTAGAACAAAATACTCTCCATTCTCTAAATGGTTGTTTCGTCGTTGAAGCAGGTAATTGTTTTACAAACTGGCGTTCTGTCAAACGTTTGGGATTGTCTTATGAACTGGGACGTCGTCTATTTGGATCATTTTCGGATGAGTGATATTTTTCCAGAAGGGACTCTACCAATTCCAATAGAAACGTTTGTTTTTAGGCAGTATTACTATAAGATGTTTTTTGGATTAATTTTAACTTTTCATAACCTTGGAGATTTTAGAGATTTTTAATTTAAATATTTGCTTTGTCTTTTAATTACATTTTGGATTTTTAAACCTTGTGTATTCTCACTTTCATTGTACATTATTTTTAATTACATGTATAATCACATTTCTTTCTTCAGTTTACTTTGTTTATAACTTATATATCTCATACAGTCTTTTAATGTAACTTTTAAATTTTAACCATGTTTTGCACCTTACTCTTTTCTTGGCGTAGCATGTCCCTGAAGGGACCTTGTGCCATAAATCTCCAACCAACCAACCAATCGAAACGTGAAATGAGATTTTGTTCTACCTTTCTTTTTTCTAAGTAATGAAAGAATTTAATATCATTTGTTCTGCAAGATGGAAAAAAATATTTTTCTATAACACTTTTTCCCCCTTTTTCTATCAATTGAATAATCACAAAGATACTGATCTACAATATCTACACCTCCCATACTTTTAATATGATTAACTATCACAATTGGTTTTTTTTACTACTTTGTTATCATACACATTACATCAGACATTTTGTTTGTATGCACCGTTCACAGCATTGTAACACCTTTTTCGTCTTTCCATTTGATGGCAACTTCCTTAACTCGGCAAAAAGCGATATATTGTCATCTTCTCATTTTTTTCATCAGCTGTGGTAGCATTTCTTTCAGATTGTGTTTGACTGTCCCATATGTATCTGTTTAATTCTACCGAAGAATGTCTGTCAATTGTGGGGACGAATAAAAGTTATACCTTATTACACAGTATCCTTTTTTAATAAATGTTTTATAAGAGACATTACGACTTGTATGGACTGGGGTAAATCTTTGTATTGTGGATCAAATACAATGCCTTTCCCGGTATATATAATTTGTGACCATATGTAACTGGAGCTTGACTCGCACAACATATAAAATTTTATTCCGTAACGTGACCTTTTCGTGGGATCTACTGTCGTCACCACAAACGACCTTTTATAAAGCATCAGTTTCATCAGTAGTTTATTCACATTGTGGAGTCACAGCGCGTTGTAAGTAACTATTTGCATGCTCGAATACTAGCCGAATCTTGTTTAATTTCGTATTTGGATGATTATTTTGATCATAAGGTTCATTGCTTACAAAATGAATGTATCTATGTAATACGCAAAATCTGTTGCATCGCCGTTATCGCCGTACAATATAAATTCTAAATTATACAGAAATAAAAATAATGAATAAAACATTAACATTGAGTAACTTCTATCCTACTCGATATCATCATCAGCGTTACAGTTGTCATAAATAAAAAATCGAGTGTCTCCGTTTGAGCAAGCCTCGTGTGCCCAAATTTTTGCAACCACTTTTCTCTGTGTTTGCTATTTTTCAAGCTACCAATGTGTTTTTCAATCGCACCATACAGTGAGCCAACTTGTCCCGTGTTCAATGCGTCTACTAGCCCAATAATAAATTTCTTCACAAAAGGACACGTAACATCTAAGCGTAGATAATCCAAGTAAATCACATATGGGGTAGATACGGTTAATCATACACTAAGAAAAACTGAACAAGTTAAATTGCAATTATTAATATAAGTATTAGAAATTAGAAAAATAATGAAGCAATAAAAAATTACTTTTGAGTGCAAAAAAAAAAAAAAGAAAAAAATCTTAATAAAAGTCCACAGGACGTAGGTAATGCTGCAAAACTACAATGAGGACTGTAAAAAGCAAGAAGAGAGGTACTCTGTGACTAGTTGCGCAATCTACCCACACACAGGCAGTTTATGAGGACTGCGCCTACTTACCTCTGTTTCCAACTAGTCCCGGTCTCCCCTAATGCTAAAGTAAAAAGGCGTTGAAATGGAATGTCTTTTTCTCCAATACGTTTTGGTTTGCGGTTTTTATATAATGGCTTGTAAGATGTTAATGCCGAAAAATATGGAATGTCTTTTTCTCCATAAAATTTTGGTTTGCGGTTTTTATATAATGGCTTGTCAGATGTTAATGCCGAAAAATACCATTAATTCATTTTTAGGTAGGGTTTTTGCAACTTTTTCCACCTTTTTGAAAAGCGAAAACATTGAGCTTCCTGATGTTGTTTGGCGTATACGTTCGTTTCTGATACCATAAGATCAATTAACTCATCATTTAAGAAATACGCAAAATATTGCAAAACACACAAAATTCGATCAAAACTTACTTTTACTTTAGGTATTTCCGCAAATCTAAAATGTGGGTAATTCCGGTCGGAAACAGCATCTAAACTTTCTTGCCATACACGGCCACGTAACAGTGCTGCTTCATTACTGGTATCATCAAATTCCTCATCTGAATCTGAACTTTCTTAAATTGTACATTTTCCGAATCGCTGCCAGATTCACTAACATTCCAGTTATCATCAGAAATGCTTGATTCATCAGAATCCTTAATTTACCAAAAAATACATATATCATGCAAACTAAAGCTAATATTCAAAGACTTCACATTGAAATGCCAGTTAAATTTTTCTGATTTCAGAATAAAACAGTTTTCCCTGTTATACAGGGTGGTTATAATTAAAGTTACCCTGTTTAGACCTACGTAGAGTCCGCTCTGGTTGACAGATATCGATGAAACTTGGAATATAAGTTATATGGACCGTAGGAAAATGAAACCTGCAATAAAAAAATTAGTTCAGATTTCGACCACCAGGTGAGAAAGAGGCGCAGGAAGACCAAAAATCTGAAATTGGAAACACAAAACTTTTTTTATTTACAGCATATGTTCAATGTGCATTCACTTTGTGTCAAGCAAATGTTCAAAGTGTGTTATAGCGTGTTCAACAGTAGCGGGAAGGGTTTCTCGATCAATTGCAGCAACATGACTAGTTATTCTTTTTTTTTTTAAATCAGACAGAGTCGTATGCTTCCTCCATACACAATCTTTCAGGAATCCACAAAAACCAAAAGTCAGAGATTAAAGTCCGGTGAACGAGGAGGCCAGGTTATCGGAAAACTTCTCGAAATTACCCGATCATCTCCAAAGTAGGCACGAAGCAGTGCCGTTACTGCTCGGGCTATGTGAGGAAGTGCATAATCTTGAATGAATACGGTAGTCTCTAAACACTCTCGCTATTGTAAGGATGGAATGACCAGCTACTGAAGGAGGTCGCAGTATTGGGTACCCGTAATGTAACAACTTTTAGGACCCTGAGAAGTGTTCTCCTAAAAATGGGACCAAGAACGAAATCAGCCGTAAAGCCACACCATACAGTAATGTAATCAGTGTGCAAAAACAGTTGATGCACAATATTAGGACTTTCAGTACCCCATACGCGACAGTTCTGAGTATTCACTGCTCCGTCTAGAGTAAAATGCGTCCCGTCCGACCACAAAATGTTCCAAGACTTGTCAACATGTTTGACACTGTCAACGGTTATTGTGGCCCAAAATATCCTCGCAAATTGAGTTCGTGTATCCGGGTCTGCAGGATTCAGAGCTTGCACAATGTGAATCTTGTATGGATACCACTTTATAATGGGATCGAAGAACCTTTCGTACTGTAGACCAAGAGAGAGACAAATCCGTGACACCGCTCGAATACTTTTCGAAGAATATAGATAACTGGATGCTCTTTCGACTACGGAAAGAGCGACTTCTTCGGCAGTTTAATTTGAAATCCGTTTCCGTCCTCTTCTCCCCCAGGAGGATACCTTCTTTAGGTATTCACGGGTTTCGCAACCCCGGGTTCCTGAGCGATCTTTCTCTTTTCTTTTCCCTCTTATTCGTCTTGCCTTTCTTTCCTCTTTGTTTCACTCTCATTGTGGTTTCCTCTTAGGAGGTGAGGACAATTCTGCATGAGCCGATGTCATCCTGTATATCGACTCATGGAAAATTGTAAACCACCCACGTGTTTGCCGTACGTGGCAACCCGTGTCCCTGGAAAGGGGGATCCTGGCAGTTGAGGGTCACCAACACACTGCTTTGGCCTCTGCTTCAGGTAGACGGGAGGTGCATATTGGTCCCGTATGCATCAATCGGCTGGTCAGCTGACTTGTCACTGGCTGGGGATCAAGTGAGCGAGTACTTACTAGCCATTTCGTTAAGGGTGGAGACTGGCATAGGAGTGTCTTGTGACCGTATGGGCCCTGGTTAGCACTGGTGCACGAATAAACATCCCCTTGTTGGGCTCGGTAGTGGGTGGTGCGACCGGGGTCTGAACTATTTTTTTTCAAATATGGATGGAAATACTAAAGTTCCTTCTACTTCTCTCCCATGTGGAGAGCAACAAGATGTACAGTATTTATTTACTCGTTTTTTGTTATTAAACGCACTGATAGTAACTCTGATAGCTCTTTCAAAAAAACTTCACCATTTCTAATAGCAAAAACTTTCCAGTCTGTCTTGGGGGATGGTCATTCTCTAAAAAAATTACAATCTGGTGATTTACTGGTTGAGGTTTCTTCAGCCAGGCAGTCTGAACTTTTGTCAAATCCCAATAATATAAGTACTTTTTCTGTTTCTGTTAAAGCACATCATACTCTGAATACTTGCCGTGGTGTAATATCTGAACCCGATCTTTTATTTTCCACAAAAGAAGAACTTCTATCTAATTTAAGCGATCAAAATATAATAGATGTTCGTCGTATCACTATCCGTAGAAATGGGAAAATTCTTCCTACAAAACACATTATTCTCACATTCAATAGCCATATTTTACCTACTAGAATTAAAGCCGGTTATCTAAACTGTCCAGTCAGGCCTTATATACCTAATCCTCTCCGCTGTTTTAAATACCAACGTTATGGCCATACTAATACAACCTGTCGTAGCAATGTTACCTGTGCACGTTGTGCAGAGGTCGGACATGATTGTAAAACTTGCGAAAAACCCGAACGCTGTGCAAACTGTAAGGGTGATCACACACCATATTCTCGCTCTTGTCCTAATTGGATCCGTGAAAAGGAAATTCTTGCTGTTAAAATAACCCAAAAAATCTCCTACCATGAAGCTCGTAAACTCGTTGAAATCAGGACCGCATCTGTTGGGGCATCATACTCCAGTATACTCAAACAACAATCAAAATCTGTAAGGCATATAAGTACCCAGACCGACTGCTCTTTTCCACCAAATAATTCAAGTATTATACAATCAACTAAAGAAACCCTCGACGTGTCTCTTGGTAGTAAATGCTATGGTACCCCACTATTGTAACGTTGGCTACCATCCTCGGAACCAGTTACAATAGTATATCAACTTACTCAGTCACAGAAACCTCCAGTTGGATCTAAAAAGTCATCTAATCATCAGACTGAAACTAAGGCTGCCTCATCTCCAATACCATTACAGAAACCTAATTCTCTCCGAACATCATCAGTTCAATCAAAAATATCAACCGAACATAAGACTAAACAACCGCCAGCTACAGATAAAAGCAAATTAGTGAAACCTATTGTTTGTCCAACTCCGAAAGCAAATGAAAAAACTTTCGCGCAAAAAGAAAGAAAGAAAACCTCCAACTCAAATCTCTTCACAGTGGAAAACTGTGAAGAGAAAAGGTAATAAATCATGTCTTAGCCCAGCAATAACTAATATTAAAGATAACAAACAGCTCCTCAACTATGCAGAAGAGGCTATGGACTCTTGTAGTTATGACTCTGATAACGATGATAATAATACAGTTTTTGAAGTTATTCATCCTACGTAGCTTTATCTCGTTTTAAAATTTTGAATTATAACTTTGTTTTTAAAGCAGTATTATATAACATTTTATGCTTTATTTCTTGGACTAATTATAACTTTTCATAACATTAGAGCTTTTAGAATTTTTTTATTTTAAATATTCTTGTCTTTTAACTATTTTTTGGCTTTTAAAACCTTGCGTATTGTCGCTTTCCTTGTGCATTATTTTAATTACATGTATCATCACATTGCTTTTTTCATTTTACTTTGTTCTTTCACTTTTATATTTCTGACAATACTTTGCTGTAACTTTTAATTTTTAACTATGTTTACTCAACTTTTTCTTAGCACAGCATGTCCCTACAGGGACTTTGTGCCATAAAACTCCAACCAACCAACCAACCAACCATAACTGAAACAATTTTTGTCTTTCTGATAAAAGGACTATTTTCAAATTGGATAGTTTGACGTGGTACGGATGCTTAGAAAAATAAAAATATCCAAACATTTGCGGCAAAGGATCGAATATGCCATATTGGACAGTTTGACATTGTAAATTTTGGAAAAAAGTGAATATTGGATACTTTGAAGCAATCGTTATCTAAGTTTCTAAGCAAGCTAGAGACGTGACGATTTTGATTAGTACGTATCATGCACAATACAACAAAATGGCACAAAATATGAAAAATGCATTTTTTCACATTGGATAGTTTGACATGGTAGCGACGATATGACGGCCAACTTTTACTTCACTTGCAAACATTACAGTTAGCATGATTGGGGGAAATATTGACAAAGCAGTTGATAACGTAACACAATGTATTATCACTGCTACGGACGCTAACATTCCCAAAACTTCATCTGCTAATAAACACAGAAAACCATGGTGGAATAGTGATTGCCAAGTAGTTAAGAAAAAACAACAGAAGGCTTGGGGTCTATTTCGCAGGTACCCTAATAATAATAACTATATAGCATATAAAAAGGCAAAGTCAGAAGCTAGAAGTGTTCGACGTAAAAGCCAACGTGAATCCTGGTTTGAATATGTCTCAAGCATAAATTCTAACACATCAAGTAAAGAGCTCTTGCAAAAAGTAAAAAAATGCATGTTCCTGTACTCTGAAAGTCATATTTCCATTTTAAAACATAACCCAGCAAGCACAGAACTAACAGAATGGCACAAAAATTGCATCTTTCGCGAAGTACTAAAGGTATTATTTCGATAACAGCGAATCGTAACCTAAAAGTATCGATTCTGTCCTTTCATTCGATATCTTTGACGATACATTCATTAGTTATCGAGGTTGCGCCAGAAATATGGCAGAGCGACGGGAATCGGCGATATAGTTGATACAAATAGGTAGGAATTAGGAGATTGCTGGCATAAAAATGTTAAAATAAGGGCACAAATTCGGTATCCAATACTAATCGTTTTGAACTGTATTTTTGATGCACATATGACAATATAGATCTTGTGCCAATCTAATGATATTTTATACGTATGTCGGCGAATATTTTTAATGGATTTAATTACACATTTTGTAGTATCGAAACTGTTTTAACCCCTCCAGGGCAAAACACTTCCATTACTACAATGTTGAAATGAATGAATGAAACCAGAATTTACGAATTTGGATACAAGAAAAAGGTAAATTTCACATGCATCATGAATTTTACTTTTCTTTTTTATCAAATCAAAATTCTGGCACCATTCTGTAATTAAAATTAAGTGGTTTCATAAATGCACCACCGCCCTTGATAAAGTTATATAATTGAGAAAAACTTCTTGTATATTTATAATATTCGCATGTACCTTTCTTAAGTTTCAGAATCTTAAATAGCACGATTTTCCCTAAACTAATTTTATATTAGAGAATTTAAGGTTATGTTGTCGTATTTTAAAATGTTGGGACTGAAAAACACCCCCCCCCCACCCCCACGACCTTGCAGTTAACACGTTGAATGCTAAGTCTAATTTGTCTGTCTTTCCGTTTGGGCCGTGAAACAAAATTCCCGTTACACAATCTAAGTGTCAGTCGCCGGTAACTGACGTGGGTCTACTTGTTAACTTAGTTTATGTCATGGTACTTAACTTTTCAATTTCTTTTTTTTACAGATATTAAAAAACGATGGTTTTTTCTAAGCATATCTTATATAAATTTCTTCATTGTTTAATGTGTGCTTCACTATTATTTTTGTATTTTTGATCGGCCATGTTCATCATATCTAGTGAAATGTACTAGAACTAAATTTTTAAAAGGGTATCATTTTAAACCAACAGATAAATTCTGACAATAAGAAAAAAATTTCTCAATATCAATGTCTCAAACAACATAATTTCCTTTTCATAACACAGCTTCATGGCGTAGATCAATATAATCAACACTTGTTAAATGTATATTCATATGTATTATATTTCAGTAGTTTTTTTATATAAAGTATATATAACTTATATAAAGATAACCGTTAGTATAGCATACAGTTGCTAATCTGCTGTTTTTCAATTGTCATTCATCACTCCTAGTTACATATGTGATTCTTTTAAACGGTTTTAGATATACATATTACTGTTTTCATTAATTTTTTTGTTTTTATCACCGTTTTGTTATTCTTCTTTTAATCGTTTTTTTTTTGGATATATACATTTTTACACTTTGACTTTGTCTTGGCGCAGCATGTCCCTACTGGGACTTTGCGCCATAAAACCCCATACAACCAAACAACCTAGTTACATATGAGAAAATATTTTTAGGGGGGGGGGGGGTGATACAGGTTTAAAATCCAATAAAATAGTTAAATATTTATCTCGTACAAATTTGAACGTTATGCAAAATGAGAATACACACTTAATTTTCCAGGATATTAAAATTTCTTCTAAATGCCACATGTTTCTATTTTATCCCATGCAAAGAATTTTAGAATAAAGAAGTTTTAAAAATTCCCAGAAATAGACTCAACTTTCATGTCTAGAAAAATCTTAATTTCCACTGAAACATCTTTTCTCTATATAGAACCTTGAAACTGGATCCTTCACAAACGTAGATTGTAAATAGCTTAAATTATCAGACTTCCCAGCAAGATAGCTAATGTAACTTACCTTTGTTAAAAAGAAAATTCAAATGTAAAATTGCTTCAATAACAATTAATGGAAATGATTAGGTCGAAAACTTAATACAAAATTTGGATTTTTTTTCTTACATTATTGGCTGTAGTTTTCCAAATAATCAGATTGTAATTGCCAGAAATGTACTTTATCAGTATGGGAAAATTCACCTGTTTATACCTTTATTAATATGCATTATTTTCATATCAAATATCTGCATGGATTTACATAAATATAAAAGATTTGACTATGATCATGATTACAGTTATGATTTTGCTTAGCTTTTACATAAATTAAAATTTGAGTTTATTCAAGACGTGTTTAAAAACGTTAGAAACCAAAAATTTAATAGTTTTACAAAGTAAACATGGTAATTAAAGTTATATCCTATACTAAACCCTCTTGTGTACACTTCAATTTAAAAAAACAAAAAATGAAAATATTTGTAAAAGTAAAAAACTATTTTTCAGTTTCTTGCATCTTGTTGGCTAGTCCCACACCTGCCCGCGTACGTATTTCATTCATGTTTCACATGAATAACTTGATCACATTCATTATAAAATGTCACCACTATAGTAACATCTCTGTTGCTTCACAATTTGGCCTTGAGGGCTGAAAAGCTGCTCTAAAAAAAAGTGGACAGTAACAAATTCGATTGAAGATTTGAAAATATTTATGCCAAAAATTAGAGCCGTACCGAGTACTCGGTAAATACTCTGTACTCTGCCAATTTGCCGAGTACTCGGTACTCGGCGAAATTTTGGCCGAGTACTCGGCCAAAACCGAGTAGTGTTAAGAATTTCATTTTTTAAGCATATGAATTTAAAACTGATCTGTAAAACGTTATTCGAATATCAATGTATAGTATATGCAATAATTCATAAAAGTATTTTATCTGTATTTAGCATGTCTACAAAATAAAAAAAAATTAAGAACAAAAACCCTCATAAAATGTTTCTAGATTAAAATTTAGTTTCACATTTATATAAATAAAAATAAGTTTTTTTTTTTTTAAATATATAGGAAAACAGAAAAGACTTATTTTGGATAAAGAAACTGAAACTACCATAAATGTAATAAAAAAAATAATTAAATTTATTATATTTTAAATTATGGTGCAAAAACACCAAATGTTCTACATTATCAGTAGACAGGGCATTTCTTTTACTTCTATAAATTTGGCCTACCTCTGAAAATATATGTTCAGAATAAACAGTGGTTGAATGTGCACATAAGAATTTTTTTGCAAGGTTGCACATAATCGGAAATTTTTTTTTTACCCACCATGCAAATGTAGTGTCAGTTTTACATAAGTCTTCTGTTAAGAAAGCCTGTATTACTTTTTGTACCTCTCTTTATATTTTTCTCTTTTTTATTTTTAATCAAAAGAAAATAAGGTACAGTTACAAAATAAATGTGAAATGTTTTGCATTATTCAATAGATTGTTACAGTAACCAATAAACATTTTTATTTTTGATAGACAGATTTAAGGTATCCGAATAAATTGGAGGGTTGAAGAATGTTTTAATTTTATATTGGCTAATAATTGTACTTGTTATGTGTCAATTCTCCTTTTTTTGCTACTGTTTTGAATTGTCAAAAATTGTCTTTAAAAGGTACACAAATAAATTTCAAATTTAATTAATTTATATATACTATATATGTATATTATATCTATGTGCACAAGTATATTTATATATGTGTACACATAAGCTCACATTACGTGCACATCAGCGTTCTTTTCCTTATTACACAACTACTCGGTACTCGGCCAAAGTACTACTCGGTACACCACTACCAAAAATAAAATTTGTTACTTTAAAATGGCGTCATTCATATACTGAACAATACACAAAATTTGTCTTTAAGCTGCAATAATATTGGTTAAACTTTCATTTTTATTTTTAATAATTTAAAACTGTTGATATATTTAACAGAACAGTAAGAAATAAATTTTATAAAGTAGTTTACACTTTCGGCTAATGTATAATAAACTTAAAAAAAATCCTTTCTTCACTTTGTCCTCAGCAATGGAAAAAGGAAAAAAAAATTTAACTTTGGAAAAAATTCTATTTATCTCTGTACAAATATTTCAAAACCTTTGAAATTGTTTGTAATCCAATTTTTGATATTAAGATTTGGAAAAAAAAGAGACAATACAAATAGGTGGCAATTTCTTTATTATAGTCAGTTACAAAATTTTCTTGTACAATAATAGGTTGTGGAATGTTGGAATGTTTCTTACGACAGCCCAACTCCCGATCTGTGGCATATCGCAGCCATAAATGTGGCTTACAGCAGCATATTCAAACATTTTATTGTGTCTCACTGAAGCTAGAAAATTTTTAAGAATACAATATTATTACATTTTAATATAAAATAACAAGACAAATTAGTTTTGGTAAGATAGGATTTAAATAAGATTTTATTTCAGAAAGCTGCAGAGAGATCCTTTTCATTGTAAAAAGTGCTCATGCATGCCTTTATGAATGATAATATACACACCTAGAAGTGACTCTTCAAAAATATAGGAATTTTTTCAAGAAAATGTATTAATTATATATAAAATACCACAGACGCCAATATTGTGAAGACAATATCAGGCGTTAACTAAAGTTCACTCCTGACTATTTCAAGAATTTTGAACACTCTTCAAGAGTAAAATATTAGCGTTTCAGAAGATGTACGCAATTTTTTTTAAGTTTTACTTTAATATTTTTTACAATTATTTTCTGAATAATCATCCCTAATAGAATTTGCATTTATCCATACAAAGAGAATTGAAATAAAGGTTAATTTACTTTTATTTTTTAAGTATAAATTACTTTTTTGTAATAATTTTTATGTAAAATTAATTACATTTGTTTTATCCATATAGAGCAAAAAATATGCGATTCATACAATTGCGTGAAATTATGTAACCAATTGACTAATTATGCGATTTTTGTTTTTGCAATTGACAAAATTTGAAATTTTTATCAATGAATTTCAAAATTTTTTGTCACAAGCGATTGACAAAATTATTTTTTTCCAATGACCTATTGACGCCCTTCCGAGATACACTGATGAAATTCGCTATTTTATTTTTGCACCTTTGTTTTCTGATTGATGAAGCTCACAATGATGAATATTTTTTTTAAGTGACAAGCTGACAAAATTCACACTTTTCTTCCGTGACTAATTGACAAAATCTGACTTTAGTTATACCGCGAGTGACTGCCGAAAATCTATTTTTATTGACAAGAATGATCGACAAATTTCGGAATATATTTCGATGGCTGACAAAATCAGTGATTTTCTTTTCTGCAATTGCTGAAACCTGCATTTATTTATTTTTTTTCAGTGAATGACTGCCGAAATTTGCAAATTTTAGTGACGAATGAGCGACACATTTTCTGATGAATTTCAATGACCGACTAACAAAATCAGCGATTTTTTTTTTTTTTTAACTGTAAGTCAAACTTGTATAAAACCAAAAACTTCCTGTGCACACAAATATTGGGTCAAAAATTTTCTGCAAATTAATTTAATGTCTAATAAAATTATGTGTTATATTGTTTTGATGACATGAATTAAAAACAGTAGTTTAAAATAATCACCATTTAAATTAATAATTAATATTAAATAATTGAATAATTATTTTGGTTAAAAAATAATAAGCAGTAAGTCTGGGTAAAAGAAAAAAAAATTCAAAGCAAATTTCAAAGCAATTTAGCAGAGGGAGGAAGTTCCCTCCCAACACTAACTACTTTTATTGCCCATCGAGTAAACTGTTTTCAGGTCGGGTGGATTTCAGGCTGAGTGTAGATTTCTTCAGTTGGGTTAACCTGATTTTTCAAAAGTTAGTTTTTAATCTGAAATAATATACTGAACTAACAATAAGCAAAGATGTTTGTATGTGTGGTGTTTTCCAAAGAGACCACTGTGCTTTTTTCGTGAACTTTTGATTAAATTCAAGTTTATACCTTGATCCTTGATCCTTTCACCAAAATTAGTATTTTTTCGCAACCCTTTGTCGAAATGCGCATTTATCCTGTGACCCTTTGATGAAATGTGTGTTTATTCAGTGATCCTTTGAAGAAATTTCCTCTTCAGCGATAATTTGAGGAATTAAGTGTTTTTTCAGCTGCCTTTCATGAAATTTGCATTTTTTCGTGATCCTTTGTTGAAATTTCATGATTTTTCCTCTGCCGTTTAACGAAATTCGCATTTTTTTCCCACAGTCCTTTGATGAAATTAAACGTTTTCAATGCGACCCTTTAATGAAATTTGCATTTTTATGCAGCCCTTTGTCGAAATTTGCATTTCCTCCTTAATGCTTTGACAAATTTCACGTTTTTTCCCGGAATTTTTTCATGAAATGAGTTTTTCCTGCGATCATTTTATGAAATTTGCATGTTTTTCGCAGTCATTTGATAAAATTAAGAGTTTTTTGAGCAACCCTTTAATGATAGTCGCATTTACTGTAACCCTTTGATGAATTTCACGTTTTTTACGCAATCATTTGACGAAGTTAGTGGTATTTCTTTCTGCGATCATTTGCCAAAATTGATTGTCCAAATTTTCGGATTGATGAATTTTTTTTTAATATTCAGAACAGAATCATCCCTGCTTTTAATTGGGCATGAAAAGTAAATAAATTGTACATAAAATTGGGGAATATTTTTAATTTTTTGGTATTTAAAAATCTGCGATTTTTACAGAGACTGATTGAAGAAATTTGCAATATTTAACCACGACTAACTGAAGGAATGTGATTTTTTTTGCTGCGATTGAACGACAAAATCTGCGATCTTTTTTAGTGATTGTTGAAATTTTTATCAACGAACTCTTGACAAACTTCGCATTTCATTTCAACAACCGATTGACAAAATCTACGTTTTTTTTTTATGAGACTGATTAATGAAATCTGACTTCAAGTGGAAGATACAGCTGAAAATTAAAATTTTTATCAACTACTGACAAAATCAGCGATTTTTTGCAGAGACTGAAAAAATCAGTTTTTTTTTGTTGTTACGGCTGACTGACAAATTTGTAGATTTTTATTTTACAGTGACTGCTGAAATCTGTTTATCAACCAATGGTCGACAAATTTTGCGATTTATTTCAGCAATTGATTGACAAGACAGACTGAAGAAACATTTTTTAAACAGAAATTACTGATGAAAACGACGATATTTTGAAAAGGGTGAATGCCGAAATTTAAGATTTTTATTAACAACTGATCAAAAAATTTTCTGATATAATACACAGACTGATTGACAGAATCAATGATTTTTTAGTGAGATTGACTGGTGATTTTTTTTTTTTAACCACACTTGATAGACCAAGATGACGATTTTTATCAGCCATTGATTAACAAAATTGGCAAATTTTTTCAATGACTGAGACTGAATTCACATTTTTTTCATCTAGGATATACATTGACAAAAATCTAGATTTATTTTCAACCGATTGATGAAATTCATGATTATTTTTCGCAATTGAATGACGAAGATTCCAATATTGCCACAGACTTAAATTTACATTTTTTAAATCTACAGGATTGACGAAATTACAGATTACTTACACGACTGTCCGACTTACTGACCCCCCCAGGGGGATACCTTCTTTAGGTATTCACGGGCTTCGCAACCCCGGGTTCCTGAGCGATCTGTCTCTTTTCCTTTTCCTCTTATTTCTCTCGTGTTTCTTTCCTCTTTGTTTCTCTCTCGTTGTGGTTTCCTCTGGAGGTGAGGGCAATTCTGTATGAGCCGATATCATCCTGTATATCGACTCATAGAGAATTGTAAACCACCCACGTGTTAGCCGTGCGTGGCGACCCGTGTCCCTGGAAAGGGGGATCCTGGCAGTTGAGGGAAACCAACACACTGCTTTGGCCTCTGCTTCAGGTAGACGGGAGGTGCATATTGGTCCCGTATGCATCAATCGGCTGGTCAGCTGACTTCTGTCACTGGCTGGGGATCAAGTGAGCGAGTACTTACTAGCCATCTCGTTAAGGGTAGAGACTGGCATAGGAGTGTCTTGTGACCGTATGGGCCCTGGTTAGCACTGGTGCACGAATGTGCATCCCCTTGTTGGGCTCGGTAGTGGGTGGTGCGGCCGGGGTCTGAATTCTATTTTTTTCAATTATGGATGGACATACTAAAGTTCCTTCTACTTCTCTCCCATGTGGAGAGCAACAAGATGTACAGTCCTTATTTACTCGTTTTTTTGTTATTAAACGCACTGATAGTCTCTCTGATAGTTCTTTCAAAAAAAACTTCACCATTTCTTATAGCAAAAACTTTCCAGTCTGTCTTGGGGGATGGTCATTCTCTAAAAAAATTACAATCTGGTGATTTACTGGTTGAGTTTTCTTCAGCCAGGCAGTCTGAACTTTTGTCAAATCCCAATAATATAAGTACTTTTTCTGTTTCTGTTAAAGCACATCATACTCTGAATACATGCCGTGGTGTAATATCTGAACCAGATCTTTTATTTTCCACAAAAGAAGAACTTCTCACTAATTTAAGCGATCAAAATATAATAGATGTTCGTCGTATCACTATCCGTAGAAATGGGCAAATTCTTCCTACAAAACACATTATTCTCACATTCAATACCCATAGTTTACCTACTAGAATTAAAGCCGGTTATCTAAACTGTCCAGTCAGGCCTTATATACCTAATCCTCTCCGCTGTTTTAAATGCCAACGGTATGGCCATACTAATACAACCTGTCGTAGCAATGTTACCTGTGCACGTTGTGCAGAGGTCGGACATGATGGTAAAACTTGTGAAAAACCCGAATGCTGTGCAAACTGTAAGGGTGATCACACATCATATTCTCGCTCTTGTCCGAATTGGACCCGTGAAAAGGAAATTCTTGCTGTTAAAATAACACAAAAAATCTCCTACCCTGAAGCTCGTAAACTTGTTGACATCAGGACCCCATCTGTTGGGGCATCATACTCCAGTATACTCAAACAACAATCAAAATCCGTAAGGCACGTAAGTACCCAGACCGACTGCTCTATTCCACCAAATAATTCAAGTATTGTACAATCAACTAAAGAAACCCGTGACGTGTCTCTTGGTAGTAAATGCTATGGTACCCCATTATTGGAACGTTGGCTACCATCCTCAGAACCAGTTACAATAGAATATCAACTTACTCAGTCACAGAAATCTCCAGTTGGATCCAAAAAGTCATCTAATCATCAGACTGAAACTAAGGCTGCCTCATCTCCAATACCATTACAGAAACCTAATTCCCTCCGAACATCATCAGTTCAATCAAAAATATCAACTGAACATAAGACTAAACAAACGCCAGCTCCAGATAAAAGCAAATTGGTGAAACCAACTCGCCCAACTCAGAAAGCTAATGAAAAAACTTGTGCGCAAAAAGAAAGGAAGAAACCTCCAACGCAAGTCTCTTCACAGTGGAAAACTGTGAAGAGAAAAGACAAGAAATCATGCCTGAGCCCAGCAATCACAAATGTAAAGGATACCAAACAGTTACTGAACTATGCAGAAGAGGCTATGGACTCTTACAGTTATGACTCTGATGACGATGAAAATGCTGTTTTCGAAAAATTTAATCCTACATGATTTTTTATAGAGTTTTTTAAATTTTGAATTATAACTTTTTTTTAGGCAGTATTACTATACTGTGTTATGCTTTGTCTTTTGGATTAATTTCAACTTTTCATAACCTTAGAGCTTTTAGAGATTTTTAATTTAAATATATGCTTTGTCTTTTAATTACATTTTGGATTTTTAAACCTTGTGTATTGTGATTTTCATTGTACATTATTTTAATTACATGTATCATCACATTTCTTTCTTCAGTTTACTTTGTTTATAACTTATATATCTCATACAGTCTTTTAATGTAACTTTTAAATTTTAACCATGTTTTACACTTTACTTTTTTCTTGGCGCAGCATGTCCCTGATGGGACCTTGTGCCATAAAACTCCAAACAACCAACCAACCGACTTACTGACACTACAAAGTTCGTGAAATTTGGAAAAATTAAAAAACATACTTGTAGAAAAATCACATCCGGATCGTGGAACTTTGCAGCTGAATAAAAAATAATTACGAAGGTGGAAGGCTGAAAAAATAGGAATGTTTTCAAATTTATAGGAACTATAGGAGCGCTGTAAAGCATATTTAGCACTTTCAGAGGCAAAGTAATTCTGCTAATAAAATGTTGAAATGGGATGATTTCTTTCTCTTCATATTTCAGTGCTACAGGGAGGACAGTTAACTCATTAATTAGTGCAAAAGTATCATTAGATGCAATAGCTTTTTGGGCATGCCTGCCAGTAAACTTGCTTAGCTAGAAGGGCTCATATGAAATCATGTGAGACTATAAATTCAGAAATCGTTTGGATGTAAATAAATGTGCTAAATTGGTTATATACTATAGAATGCTGCAGGATTAAATGATCTGGATTATTAAATGTACAAAATGAATTTCCAATAGAAAAATCCAGAAAATATTTTATTTACAACTAATAATTAAATTTTTTTTGCAACTGTTAAATTACTATAATATAAAATAAAAGATTACATAAATCATTACGACTTAATGTATATCATTGTTAAAATGTTTTAAAGTGTGTAACATTTAAACCAATTTTTGGTGCCAAAAACCAAACCCTGGAATTAAAAATTTATTTTTAGGTTAAGTATACAAACCTGCAACAAACTGGATAACCTGTTTGTATTCCTGGAATGACCGCTTCATACGGCTTCCAATCCAGTTATAGTTCCTTGCTAAGATATTTGAAATTCGCATAGACATTATTTTCCTGATAGCACTTTGTGCATCTTTCCCACCAAATGTAGCGAAAAAGAGAACCTGAAATATACAAACAATACTTCACAGACAAACAATTTTTGCAATTTCAGCTATAAACACAATTCATAATATCTTGATTTTGAATTCAGTGTAAATATTTTAATTTTAAATGCAAATTAGTAATTTTGTTTTAAATTCAAAATTATGCACCTTTATTAAAGCATTTGATTTATGCATATTTTTATTTTAATTTTTAATTTACTACAGTTAAAGATACTAATTTTATTTGTAAATTTCTGTTTACATTTATGCACTCTAAGAATAAATCTGTTTTGCATATTTAAAGTATGCTTAAAAATGGAGTTTCAGCACCAAGTGAATAATCCAACATTAATGCACATATTATATATATTATATGCAGGCCTAGAAGCGACTTCAAAAACTTTACAAGCAATATAGGAATTTCAAGAAATTATAGCAATTTTCATTCAGAAATTGTAAAAAGTTCCCCGATTTTCCCATTATTTCCCTGACTATTTTTATCAGACTTCCCTGATTTCCATTATTAACAATACACATACGGTATTTTTTTCATGTATGCCAATTCCTCATATAACACCCTTATCCAGCTTGCTAATATCTCATTTAGGCGAAAAAACAAAAGAAAAAAACAAAAATTGCCTAATATTCATTAAGTATTGGTTGACAGTTTATAAATCGAAACTCAAAATTTAGTCCAACAACTTCATATATAGTGGCCAATGGATATAGAGTGGCCACAAAATTTCCTCATTTTCTGAAAAATATTAAATTCTATAACTGAACTACATCTGACGGGATAGCTAAATGAATTAAGCTGGCCACCTGGTCAGGTTATGCTAATGTATCATTTAAATTTTTTTTAAATGGGTAAATTGCCTTCAATATAAGCACTATCTACAGAAAATGAGGACATCTGATCACCTTAATCCCCCAAGGGGGATACCTTCTTTAGATATTCACGGGCTTCGCAACCCCGGGTTCCTGAGTGATCTGTCTCTTTTCCTTTTCCTCTTATTTCTCTCGTGTTTCTTTCCTCTTTGTTTCTCTCTCGTTGTGGTTTCCTCTTCGGAGGTGAGGGCAATTCTGTATGAGCCGATATCATCCTGTATATCGACTCATAGAGAATTGTAAACCACCCACGTGTTAGCCGTGCGTGGCGACCCGTGTCCCTGGAAAGGGGGATCCTGGCAGTTGAGGGAAACCAACACACTGCTTTGGCCTCTGCTTCAGGTAGACGGGAGGTGCATATTGGTCCCGTATGCATCAATCGGCTGGTCAGCTGACTTCTGTCACTGGCTGGGGATCAAGTGAGCGAGCATTTACTAGCCATCTCGTTAAGGGTAGAGACTGGCATAAGAGTGTCTTGTGACCGTATGGGACCTGGTTAGCACTGGTGCACGAATGTGCATCCCCTTGTTGGGCTCGGTATTGGGTGGTGCGTCCGGGGTCTGAAGTGATTTTTTATCCCAATATGGATGGAAAAATTTTACTTCCTTCAAATCCTCTCCGATGTGGCGAGCAACAAACTGTACAGAGCAATATTTTCACTCGCTTCTTTGTAATCAAACGTACTAATAGCCTGTCCGATAGTTCATTTAAGAAAACTTCACCTTTCCTTATTGCAAAATCATTTCAATCTGTTTTCGGCGATGGTCATAATCTCAGAAAACTGCAGTCTGGGGATTTATTGGTTGAGGTTACTTCAGCCAACCAGTCTGATTTTCTATCAAATTGTAATACAATAGGTCCATTTTCTGTTTCTGTTAAAGCACATCAAACCCTAAATACAAGCCGTGGTGTAATATCCGAACCAGATCTTTTATTTTCTACCAAGGATGAACTTTTACAAAATATAAATGATCAAAATGTCATAGATGCACGACGTATTACACTCCGTCGGAATGGACAAGTGCTTCCCACAAAGCACATCATTCTCACTTTCAATAGCCCTACCTTACCAAAAAGAATTAAAGCTGGTTACCTTAATTGTCCTGTTCGTCCTTACATTCCTAATCCTCTACGCTGCTTTAATTGCCAGCGTTATGGCCACACTACTACTAACTGCCGGGGTTCCACCACCTGTGCACGTTGTGCAGAAGTTGGCCACGACAATAAATCATGTGAAAATCATGAACGCTGCATAAATTGCAAGGGTAATCATACTGCATACTCCCGTTCTTGTCCCCCCAGGGGGATACCTTCTTTAGGTATTCACGGGTTTCGCAACCCCGGGTTCCTGAGCGATCTTTCTCTTTTCCTTTTCCTCTCTTGTCTTTCTTTCCTCTATGTTTCACTCTCGTTGTGGTTTCCTCTTCGGAGGTGAGGGCAATTCTGTATGAGCCGATATCATCCTGTATATCGACTTGTGGAGAATTGTAAACCACCCACATGTTTGCCGTGCGTGGCGACCCGTGTCCCTGGAAAGGGGGATCCTGGTAGTTGAGGGTAACCAACACATTGCTTTGGCCTCTGCTTCAGGTAGACGGGAGGTGCATATTGGTCCCGTATGCATCAATCGGCTGGTCAGCTGACTTGTGTCACTGGCTGGGGATCAAGTGAGCGAGTACTTACTAGCCATCTCGCTAAGGGTGGAGACTGGCATAGGAGTGTCTTGTGACCGTATGGGCCCTGGCTAGCACTGGTGCACGAATGTGCATCCCCTTGTTGGGCTCGGTAGTGGGTGGTGCGGCCGGGGTCTGAATTCTTTTTCTTTTTTTCAATTATGGATGGAAAACCTAACATTCCTTCTATTTCTCTCCCAAGTGGCGAGCAACAAACTGTACAGACGTTATTCACTCGTTTTTTTTAATTAAACGCACTGATAGTCTCTCAGATAGTTCTTTCAAAAAAACTTCACCTTTTCTAATAGCAAAAACATTTCAGTCTGTTTTGGGTGATGGTCACTCGCTCAAAAGATTGCAGTCTGGGGACTTACAGGTTGAGGTTTCTTCAGCCAGGCAGTCACAACTTCTGTCAAATTGCGATACTATAGGTACTTTTTCTGTCTCTGTTAAAGCACATCAAACTCTTAATACTTGCCGTGGTGTCATATCTGAACCAGATCTTTTATTTTCTACAAAAGAAGAACTTCTAGCTAATTTAAGTGATCAAAATATCATAGATGTATGCCGTATCACTATCCGTCGAAATGGGCAAATGCTTCCTACTAAACACATTATTCTAACTTTCAATAGCCATATTTTACCTTCTACAATTAAAGCTGGTTATTTAAACTGTCCAGTTAGGCCTTATATCCCTAATCCTCTGCGTTGTTTTAAGTGCCAGCGGTATGGGCATACTAATACTACCTGTCGTGGATCTGCTACTTGTCCACGTTGTGCAGAAGTCGGCCATGACGGTAAAACTTGCGAAAAACCAGAACGCTGCGCTAATTGTAAAGGTGACCATACATCGTACTCTCGCTCTTGCCCTAACTGGATCAGTGAAAAGGAAATTCTTGCAGTTAAGATTACTCAAAAACTTTCCTACCCTGAAGCCCGTAAACTTGTTGAATCTAGGACCCCCTCTGTTGGGGTATCTTACTCCAGTATACTCAAACAACCAAAATCCGTAAGGCACATCAGTACCCAGACCGACTGCTCTTTTCCACCAAATAATACCTCTATGACACATTCAACCAATACTTCACCTAAAAAAAACCCGGGACGTCTCTCTTGGTAGTAAATGCTATGGTACCCCATTATTGGAACGTTGGCTACCATCCTCAGAACCAGTTACAATAGAATATCAACTTACTCATTCACAGAAATCTCCAGTTGGATCCAAAAAGTCATCTAATCATCAGACTGAAACTAAGGCTGCTTCATCTCCAGTTCTATCATTACAGAAACCTAATTCTCCCCAAACATCATCAGTTAAATCAAAAATATCAACCGAACATAAGACAAAAAAAACGCCAGCTACAGATAAAAGCAAATAAGTGAAACCTATTGTTTGTCCAACTCCGAAAGCAAATGAAAAAACTTTCGCGCAAAAAGAAAGAAAGAAACCTCCAACTCAAATCTCTTCACAGTGGAAAACTGTGAAGAGAAAAAGCAATAAATCATGTCTTAGCCCAGCAATAACTAATATTAAAGATCACAAACAGCTGCTCAACTATGCAGAAGAGGCTATGGAGTCTTGTAGTTATGACTCTGATAACGATGACAATAATACAGTTTTTGAAGTTATTCATCCTACGTAGCTTTATATCGTTTTAAAATTTTGAATTATAACTTCGTTATTAAAGCAGTATTATATAACATTTTATGCTTTATTTCTTGAACATATAACTTTTCATAACTTTAGAGATTTTAGAATTTTTTAATTTAAATATTCTAGTTTTTAACTATTTTTTGTCTTTTAAAACCTTGTGTATTGTCGCTTTCATTGTGCATTATTTTTTATTACTTGTATCATCACATTGCTTTCTTCATTTTGTTTTGTTTTTTCACTTTTATATCTCTGACAATCTTTTAATGTAACTTTTAATTTTTAACTATGTTTTACTCCTTAACTTTTTCTTGGCGCAGCATGTCCCTATGAGGACTTTGTGCCATAAAACTCTAATCAACCAACCAACCCGTTCTTGTCACCCCTGGATACGTGAAAAAGAAATCATTTCTGTTAAAATAACTCAAGATCTCTCCTATCCTGAAGCCCGTAAAGTTGTTGAATCCAGGACTCCGTCAGTCGGAGTCTCCTACTCTAGTCTACTCAGACAACAACCAAAATCTGTAAGGCACATAAGCACCCAGACCGAACCTTCCGTTCCCCTAAATAACTCACCGATGACAGTACCACTCGGCACCACGAAGATACAAACTCGTGATGTCTGCTGTGGTTCTAAATGTTATGCAACCCCATTATTGGAACGTTGGCTACCATCCTCAGAACCTGTTACTATAGTATATCAAACTGGTCAGTCACAAAAACCTGCAGTTCAATCCAAAAAGTCATCCGACCCAGTTCAATCCAAAAAGTCATCCGACCCAGTTCAATCCAAAAAGTCATCCGACCCGATAAAAGCAAATTAGTGAAACCTATTGTTTGTCCAACTCCGAAAGCAAATGAAAAAACTTTCGCGCAAAAAGAAAGAAAGAAACCTCCAACTCAAATCTCTTCACAGTGGAAAACTGTGAAGAGAAAAAGCAATAAATCATGTCTTAGCCCAGCAATAACTAATATTAAAGATCACAAACAGCTGCTCAACTCAACAGCTGCTCAACAGCTGCTCCAGAAAGTCATCCGACCCAGTTCAATCCAGAAAGTCATCCGACCCAATTCAATCCAAAAAGTCATCTGAACTCACCCCTGATACTAAAGCTGTTAAATCTAAAAAAACATCACAGAAACCTGATACTAGTCAAACAGTGAAACCAAGCAAAAAAATCTGCGTTCAGAAAGAGAAAAACAATAGGGGGCTCTTCACAGTGGAACACTGTGAAGAAAAAGAACAAGAACAACTGGCTAAATCCACCTGTCTCAAACTTAAAGGATCCGAAGCAGCTCCAGAACTATGTAGATGAAGCAATGGACTCGGAGTCGTATGGAGTCAAGTGCTGAGGAAGAAAATACAGTTTTCGAGGAATTTTTACCTAATTGATTTTACATTGTTTTTTACACATGTGTTTTTTAAACTTGTGTTTATGTAGTATTTGTACCTCTTTTTAAACTTGGTATCTTTTAACAGTTATTACTTTATAACTCCACAGATTTTAATTAGAATACGCTTGTCTTTTAACTATGGACTTTTGAATATTTTAAATGGTTTTAATTATACGTCTTGCTGTTTTCATTAATTTTTTTGGTTTTCTCATCTTTTTGCTATTCTTTTCTTACTCAAATTTTTGGGTTTTTTATGTTTTTCCATTTTGACTTTGTCTTGGCGCAGCATGTCCCTATAGGGACTTTGCGCCATAAAACCCCATACAACCAGCCAACCAACCTGATCACCTTAATTTGCGTTAAATATCAAAAACTCGTACCATGTGCATCTTTTTAAGAATATTGGGAGCGACTACTCAGCGTGTGAAAAATATGGTATATACAGAAGACAAATAAGTCTCGTTGGCAAGGTGAAAATTAAAATATTTTGAAATAGACAAATTTCCCCGATTTTTGAGTATTTTTGCAAAGTTCCCTGACTTTTCCATGATTCCCTGATTTTTAGATTCTGTAGACACCCTGTTATAAACAGTCATTGTAAAGACTATCAGGAGTAAAATATATTTAAAATTTACTCTTATTTGAGGAATTTTTAACACTCTTCAACAGTAAAATATTACCATTTCACAGGCTGTACGCTATTTTTTTTTTTCAAACTTCATTTTAAACTGTGTTTTACAATTATTTTCTGAATCATCACTCTTTATAACATTTGCATTTATATATACTAACTTTTTTTCTGTGGATTTTATCTTTCTCACAACCAAATCCAGCGCCCAATGTCTTTTTTTTTTTAAAGCAAAAAACTGATTTTTTTTTGGTCATTAGACTTCATGATATTGATTAACAATAGATTAACAACATTTACCATTTATATTTCAATGCCCGATTGACAAAATACATGATTTTTAGTTTCCCCCCCCCCCCCCCCCTCCCCTTTAACCGATTGATGAAATAAGTTTTTTTTCCATTACAATCCAATGCAATAAGTTTCCAATATTGCGACAAACTGAAGAAATTTATAATTATTTTGAGGAAGATTGACAAAATTCAGGATTTCTTTACATAGATGATTGACAAAATTTGTGCTTTTTTGATAAAAAGAATGATTCGCAGACTTCAGCAAAATTAAAATGCATTTGCAGAAAAATCATATCCAAACTGCAGAGAACAAGAAAATATGAACTTTTTCAAATTTATAGGAAATATAGGAGTACTGTGAGGCCTGTAAGGGAGACCGGGGGAATGGCGACACCTTAAGGGAATTTAAATTTTTTCACCTCGAAAAAATGTTTATTTTTTAATAGTAAAAATTCTAAAGCTGAATCATGATCTTTAGTATCTGTATAAATTTAACCGTAATCATAACTGTAAAGTAAGCATACATAAAAAAATATTTTTTACACCTCTGCACAGTGGCGGGATTACCCAGGACACTGGGGTAATTCCGCCACTGTACCGGGGTAATGCCGCCACTCCTTAATGACCTAGTACATGCATCAAATGGATACTAGGAAACACACAACCTACAAAAAATAGTTAGAAAGCAATGTAATTGACCAGAATAATGGTTAAGCTTACAATTTACTTCATATTGCAAAAGTAACTCTGCTGAATTGGCTCCACTACATTAAAATGAGGCCATTTCTCACCCGATTTGCATGGCGGCGGCATTACCCCGAGAGGACAATATGGCTGAAATCCCCAAGCAAAGCCGAAAGAAGAACCGAACTTGTTCAACACATTGCATCAAAATGTCGGCGAATGCATGTAGATTACAGGTCATATTATCTTAAATACCTAATGTTACAATAAAAGGTGCTTATCTGTACTCATTTGAAGCTCCAAAATAATAAGCAACTAGATGAAAACTACATTTTTCACTAGAACAAACGAACTACGTACAGCAAAGTCACTCTCACTTTAGGCACTGTTTATATTGTTGGCCGCTATAGTGCAGGCACATTCACTATCTCAAACTGCCCTTAGTTTTTAAACTAGGTGGGGTGGCGGCATAACCCGGGTTGGCGGCATTCCCCCGGTCTCCCCTATGTATGAATGTTTTGTAACATTTAGTTTTAACTGATAAAATCTAGCAGAATAAAATATTTTCAAATAGTTTTCCGATCTAGAATAAACCAATTACAATTGTTTTCATTGTGAACTTATTTCATTTTTCAGAAGCACCCCGCAGTTTCTTTTTTAGAGTAAACACTATATTAGGGTTTAATAAAATTGCCATTTTCGAAAAGACTTCATGGTCTTTAAGGCTCTCATTAAAATTACATAATACCTCTGTTGTTTCTATTTTTTGGAAGTCTTCATACATTTGTGGGCTGCTGCGTTTTTCAATGTTGCTCACGCCAATCAAGACATTGGAAAGCATCACTTTCATTTCTAATATGTGCTTATTGGAGGAAATTACCTCTTGTTCCATATTTATTACTCTTTCTAAAAAAATTAAATAAAAATTAAATAAATATAAAAAAATCCAGAGAAAAATTTAAAAAAAAATACGAAATTCATACTTTCTAAATCAGCACAATTGGAACATTTCACATCTATGGCAGATGTATTACGGATTACCCCCATATTAAATCTAGTAGTAGGAGTAGATATCAAAATACTGCTCTCTGCATCAGTGTCCGGTGAAAAAATGTCTACATCTTTAAACGACTGGAAATTCTGTATTGCTTCTTCAGCACTTGAATAGCTTTCTATAATAAAGTAAATCGAAAAAATTTCTTACAAAAAAATAAAACAACATATCAACTAGGCCTAGACATTAAAACAATCTATAAATCAGATTTATCTATTTTTAGGGGTGGGAAAATGCATCCTTTTACTCAACACTGGCAAGTGGATTTTCTAATAGTGTGAGTGAAATTTTATGCATTTTTTGAAAAATTGCAGGCTATAAAATGCATACAAAAACTTTCTTTTTACTAAGCTATATTTTGAAACTTACCAAATTACTGCGATATAAACATGATACTGAATTCTATACTATATTAATTTTTTTACTGTTGTATACAGGGTTTGTTGATATATATATCCGATATTTATTTTCGACATCAAGATTTTTTTTATATTTTCATATTACTTGATTTTTGTTTTCAAAATATCACTGTGCAAGATATTTGATATTTTCAGTCAAAACAAGTGCCAATGAAATTTCCAAATATTATGACTGTTGTTCTGTAAACAAAGAATTTTTGTCTCTGATAGTAACTTCTTTAATCGAAAAAGAAAAATGTCTTTTACAAGCTTTATGTTTGAATTTATTACTTTTAACTGTAGATTATGAGGGGCATAATTCCAAACAGTCACTGAAAGATAAACTGACTAATTTAGATACTCAGTTATATAGACAGATTCATTAGAAAAGAATCTGTTCTGGTATTTAGTTCAGTTTAAACTGTACAACATGTTAGGGAATAAAAAAATATAAACTTAAATTTATGTTAATTTTCAATTAAAACAATATTTTGTATCTTAAATTTTGTTTTGATTTATTGATAGTTGATACTGAACCCTATAGCATTTTCTTTTTTTTAATATTTCAGTATCATAAGTTAAAAAGAAGGGGAAAAGAAAAATGCTTTTTTAGTGTATTGTTTAAGTTTTCATGTAAGTGCAATATGTTTGTTTCTAATTTATGTTATGACTGAAAATATTTATTATTAGCAGTAGGGATGGGCATTATTTAATGTATTAGGATAAAAAACACTATGCTGGAACCTAATATTCCATTAATATGTTACCGAAAAGTCCCTGTTAATTAAATAATATATGGTTTTAAATGGCAGCGTCTTCATTTTGTGCCTCTAAAATAGAACAACATTCACTAAAAACATCATCAATCGTTTCTTTTGAGATTTGCGCATCTTCACACTCTAGTTTCACATTCACAATGAGCCAATTGTATGAATAACAGTATCTTGTAAAGGCAAAATTTACTAAGTAGATTCAATTGGCTATCCTCATGAATTTAATTATCTTTATGAGCTTGCATGTATTGCCATAAATAAAGTAGAGGAACGCTGTGGTTGTTTTATTGGCAGCTTTGTAACAGACAATGCTGCCAATGTTGTAATAATGAGAAATGAACTTCAAAAGACTGAGAAGAATAATATCAATAGCAGCGAAACAGCACCGAAAACTGGCGATATGAAGTAGTTAAAATAATAAAACTTTGTAAAAAATCACCATAAAATTAAAACAAAACACAGGACGCGTTTCGAGCTAAAAACATAACAGCTCGTCATCAGCTAAGCATTTTTTACTAAGTTTTATTATTTTAACTAAATAATATCAATATTTCAACTTATGGATGTTCAGCTCATGTCTTAAATCTTCTAGCAAAAGATATTAAAATCTCCAATATAAAAATTAAATATTTTCGAAATGATCATTTTGATTCAGCAAAGCTTTGGGAAACAGTTGCTAAAAAGTTTGAGTTACCATCGGGTGTCAGGTGGAATTCCATGTTGGACACAATGGAGCTTTATATAAGCAATTGGCCACAAATTTTGAAAGTTTGTGAGGATAATTGAGAGAAAATCAATTCTAATATTTCTAAGAAAGTCTATAGACTTGCAGTTAAAAAGAAATGTTGAAGATTATATCTAAAGGCTCAAACATATTGCAGTTGCACGTGACAAAGCTCAGAAAAATAATTGTACTATTAGTGATGTAGTTGAAGTTTGGAAAGATTTTTAAAAAGAAATGTCAGAAATATGTGCTGCTAGTAATCTTACCATGATTACCAAAGAAAAAAAAATTGAAAAAGCCGTATAAGACAGATATTAAATGGCCGCGACACCTGTACATTTCTTGGCAAACATTACCGATCCGATCTTTACAGGAGAATCACTTACAATTGATAAGACAAAAAAAGGGCATGAACCTTGCAGCCGAATTATGTCCTGAACAAATTTAAATAATTATAAACTATAAAGCTAAGTCAGCTCCACTCTCCAGTTATATGATAATGCACTTTTTCTTCTGATAAATTTTACACATGCTTGTGTAATATTTAATATTTTTATTAATCTGTAATTAAAATACTTAGTAATCATGCATCTGTTTATGTATTAAAATTTTGACACATGGATTTTTCTTATTATTAAATGTAATAATGTATACTCCACATTATAATAAATGCTTACAATAAAATAAAATATTAAAAGAAGTAAAGTAATAAAAATTCACTTGTTTAAAAATAAAAGTCAAATAATGTTTAAGCAAATATGCATTTTTTTAATGTATTATTCAATTAAACTTATCTCAAAAGATACACTAATAATTTACAACAAAATCTTGTTCACAGATGTGAGGAAGTCTACTGTACTACTAAAATTATTTTAATGAATTTTTCATCTTATAATGGAGTATAATTATTCTATCATTTACAATTAAAGTTGAATCATGTACACACATGAGAAAATAATCCACTAATATGGTACTGGAAAAATTAAAAACAATATTAAGATAGTGGAGACGAGATTTTGGAGAGAGCATGAAAAATAAATTACTTACTCGATGTATGAATCAATTTTGCTGGTTATGACCTCCGGCAACTTTCAGGCTCTTTCTGGTCTTTAGTCAGTTGAACTAGTTGATTATAACTGGCCAGTTCGGGCCATTTGCAATTGAAGTCTGTTTCCGCAGTTTGCTGCAGCCAACTTCTAGGCACAACAGCAACACTGTTCTTTTCGTTCGGAAAAGATACAGCACAAAACTTCTTTAGTTTTCTGAGAAAGATTCAATAAAACAGGTAATAACTTAAGCACAAAAAATTGCATGTGGCCAAACATTATCTAAATGTAAAAAATTATGCATGCTAGCAGCAATAGTAAGCAATTAAGTAAAAAAAAGAAATCAGAACTGTTTAGGAAGAAACTGGGTCCTTAAATTTTTTTATTTCAAAACAGGACCCTTCACAAAGTTTTTCATTTCAAAACAGGGTGCTTTACAAAATTTTTAATCTCAAAACAGGACTCTTCACAAAATTCTTTGTGTTAAAAATAGGCTTTTTACAAAATTTATACAGCTCTAAACAAATTTTTTCACAAATTTAATCATTTAAAAGTAAAACCTGACCTGCCACTTTTACAAAAATAAAGAAAATACATGTACTTTACATACATATACCTTCTTAAAAAATATATAAAAAAAAACCTGAACATAACTATCATTTTAAATTTATAAAATTAGGATTAGATTTTTCACAAATGTAAAAAAGCTGTTCACAATTTCGCAAAAACAGGACCCTGAGAGAAAAGTCTGGGCAGACTCCTGAATTAAATGTATCAATGTTTAATAAATTTATATGAAAAGCAATAGGTTGCTTAAAATTTTTTTATGAATTCTAAGTAGCAAGTAAATTTTTTTGCACTTGGGGTAGAGCTAAACGCCTATTGATTATGTTCATGACCCTCATCTGCCTAATTGAATTCAAAGGATTTTTTTCATGATCATTTGAAATTTGTGATGTTTACAGGATCGTAACATGAATAACTTTATTATTATTATTTTTAATATTTACAGAAACACGATTCAGTCTTGGCTTGGTTCCCCAAAGCAGAATTCTTTGCAATGTTCTGCAACAAACTTCAGCTGATCAAAAATGTTCTGCAGGAATAAAAAAGAAAGATACCGGGAGATTTCCTTGTATATGAAGTGCACTTGCAGCTGTTATAGAAATGCAAAAGACATTTTGTAAAATGCTGACTGACACACACACGAAAAACTATTGCCGATTTTACACAGATAGAATGATGAATTTCGGATTTCCCTCTTCCCCCCCCCCCCCAATCGGTTGACGATTTTTGCAATATTACGATAGGCAAATTGTGATATTTTTCTTTGGCCAATTAGCGAAAATCTTAGTTTTTTTTTTATTTTCATGCGACTGATCCACGAATTGAGTGCTTTTTTACCAACGACTGATTGGCAAATGTTCCAGAAAAATTGTGAATTTTTTCCATGACTGATTCTGCAACAAACTTCAGCTGATCAAAGATGCTCTGCAGGAATAAAAAAGAAAGATACAGGGAGATTTTCTTGTATATGAAGTGCACTTGCAGCTTTTATAGAAATACAAAAGAAATGCTTTGAGTGCTTTTTACCAACGACTGATTGGCAAATGTTCCAGCGAAATCGTGAATTTTTTCCATGACTGATCAGAGAATTTCACAAATTTTCTGACAATTGATAGGGAAATTATTACATTTTCTTTTTACCAATTGGCAAATTTTTTCTATTTTTCCTTGTTGACTGATTGGATCAACGAGTTTGAGAACCTTAACTCTTTTCTAGCATTTAAGGGATGAATTTCTTGATTTTTCCTTCAACTGAATGATAAATTTTCTTGAAAATAATGTGAACTCTTCTGCAGAGAAGCCCGTTGTTCTGCGACGTATGGAACACTTTTCAGCATATTATGCTTTGGGAGCTTCGTTAATAATCTATTAAGAGGGTTTTATGTCTTCATCCTTTTTTTTTGTGTGTGTGTGTGTGCTATTTTTAATATATATAACTAAAAAATTTTAGAGTTTGGACAATAAGAAATGTTTCTTTTTTCCACTCCCTTCTCTAGAAAAAAAAAACAAAAAAAAAACTTCATAATACAGACAAAGCTAACATTTTAAAGCAAAACCTTATGATAAACTGAATTTATATAAATTAAACCTATTAATTTTCACGGTACTATTTACAGTTCTTATGATAAGCACTTTCAATGATTATTATTCAAAATTTTAATACGATTTCATTTCAATTAAATTTTATCTGTACACAATTTGTTTTGCTTAAAAAATTCAGTAGCAATGCCGAACAAATATGATTTGATGCCTTTCACTTCCTTACGTAGAAAATGAGATGAAGCTTAGCAAGAACAAGCACATTAATTGATGCAATTTAAATTTTTACACAAATGCTAAAAAACAAGTTAATGCTAGCAAGTAACAAGGAAATCAATTGTAAACTATGCAAGACTTTTATGAGTAGATGCATAAATATAAATTAAAAATATATAGGGGAGACCGGGGGAATGGCGACACCTTAAGGGAATTTAAAATTTTTCACCTCGAAAAAACGTTTATTTTTTAATAGTAAAAATTCTAAAGCTGAATCATGATCTTTAGTATCTGTGTAAATTTAACCGTAATCATAACTGTAAAGTAAGCATACATAAAAAAATATTTTTTAAACCTCTGCACAGTGGCGGGATTACCCAGGACAATGGGGTAATTCCGCCACTGTACTGGGGTAATGCCGCCACTCTTTAATGACCTAGTACATGCATCAAATGGATACTAGGAAACACACAACTTACTGAAAATAGTTAGAAAGCAATGTAATTGAGCAGAATAATGGTTAAGCTTACAATTAACTTCATATTGCAAAAGTCACTCTGCTGAATCGGCTCCAGTACATTAAAATGAGGCCATTTCTCATCCGATTTGCATGGCGGCGGCATTACCCCGAGAGGATAATATGGCGGAAATCCCCAAGCAAAGCCGAAAAAAGAACCGAACTTGTTCAACACATTGCATCAAAAGTTAGGCGAATGCAGGTAGATTACGGGTCATATTATCTTAAATACCTAATTTTACAACAAAAGGTGCTTATCTCTACTCATTTGAAGCTCCAAAATAATAAGCAACTAGATGAAAACTACATTTTTCACTAGAGCAAACGAACGACGTACAGCAAAGTCACTCTCAATTTAGGCACTGTTTATATTGTTGGCCGCTATAGTGCAGGCACATTCACTAACTCAAACTGCCCTTAGTTTTTAAACTAGGTGGAATGGCGGCATAACCCGGGTTGGTGGCATTCCCCCGGTCTCCCCTATACTAGTAGTAATGACGAACAAATGTGATTAGACGCTTTTCACTTCCGTACAAAGAAAATGGGAAGAAACTTAGCAAGAATAAGCACATTAATTGAAGCAATTTAAATTTTTACACAGATGCTAAAAAACGAGTTAATGCTAGCAGGTAGGGGAGACCGGGGGAATGCCGCCAACCCGGGTTATGCCGCCACCCCACCTAGTTTTGAAACTAAGGGCAGTTTGAGATAGTGAATGTGCCTGCACTATAGAGGCCAACAATATAAACAGTGCCTAAAGGGAGAGTGACTTTGCTGCACGTCGTTCGTTTGTTCTAGTGAAAATGTAGTTTTCATCTAGTTGCTTATTATTTTGGAGCTTCAAATGAGTAGAGATAAGCACCTTTTATTGTAACATTAGGTATTTAAGATAATATGACCCGTAATCTATATGCATTCGCCGACATTTTGATGCAATGTGTTGAACAAGTTCGGTTCTTCTTTCGGCTTTCCTTGGGGATTTCCGCCATATTGTCTTCTCGGGGTAATGCCGCCGCCATGCAAATCGGGTGAGAAATGGCTTCATTTTAATGTAGTGGAGCCGATTCAGCAGAGTGACTTTTGCAATATGAAGTAAATTGTAAGCTTAACCATTATTCTGCTCAATTACATTGCTTTCTAACTATTTTCAGTAGGTTGTGTGTTTCCTAGTATCCATTTGATGCATGTACTAGGTCATTAAAGAGTGGCGGCATTACCCCGGTACAGTGGCGGAATTACCCCAGTGTCCTGGGTAATCCCGCCACTGTGCAGAGGTTTAAAAAATATTTTTTTATGTATGCTTACTTTACAGTTATGATTGCGGTTAAATTTATACAGATACTAAAGATAATGATTCAGCTTCAGAATTTTTACTATTAAAAAATAAACATTTTTTCGAGGTGAAAAATTTTAAATTCCCTTAAGGTGTCGCCATTCCCCTGGTCTCCCCTAACAATGGAAATCAATTGTAAACTATGCAAGATTTTTACAATGAATAGATGCACAAACATAACTGGAAATTTAAAAAGTTAGTAGCAATGACGAAAAAATATGATGATGCTTTTCATTTCTTTACAAAAATAAATGAAATGAGGTTTGGCAAGAATAAGCACATTGATGGAATTTATATTTTTAGAGATGCAAAAAAAAGGAACAATATGCTAAAAAATACAAAAATTAAATTCTTTTAAACATTACAAGTAAGACTTTTATAATTTTTTTGTGTGCCATAAAGGAGTGCATAAAAAGCAATTAGTTTTATATTCTATGGCAAAAACTTTGTACTTTATTTGAGACACAGTAAAGATATAAAGTTTTGAAGAAAGGTCTTTGACTTTAAAAATATTCAAAGAACTGGATGTACAAGGCTGCGAAAAGAAATCTTGCTTGTTTGAAAACTTTTTGCCAACAACAAAAATTTTATTTTTGTCATTAACAACAAAATTAAATACCTTGTAAACATAATTAGTATCTGACAAAATATAAGAATTCTTATCCTTGATATTTAATTTGTACTTTCTATTTTTTATCTCTGAATAATAAGTACCTTTGATGGAAGATATGCAATTGAAATTTTTACTTTTTTTTACAATGGAAAACTTGTTCTGCGATTCACCTGTTATGGATACAGACGACATGCCCTGCTGCCGCTCATGCATTTTTTTACAACTTGTTGGAGTGGTTGATTACTTTTAAAAACCATGTGCTTTAAGGTGTGAAGATAGTTTTCAAAAGGAAAGGCGCTGAAAGAGTCCAACGGTCCACAATTAATTACATCTGCACTTAGATGTACCAACGAATGTATACACTATGACGCAAAAGTTTAGACAATGAAGAAATTCTTACATACTTTGAAAAATATTTATTCAATTTTCAAATCACTGCTTGAAATTAATGTGCTGTACATATAAACAATATTTATAACAAAGAAAAGTGGAATTGTGCATATTGCAATAAATTAAATGGTAACAAAAATAAACTGCTGTCTCAAAAGTTTAGACACAAATTAAATAAAATCGAAATAAACAATTTTTAAAACCTGGTTGCGCATCCATGCTTATGTATTACGTTATATACACGAGATTGCATGGAAGAAACTAAATCTTGCATAGTTTGTGGATCGATATCGTACCATGCATTCTCAATAGATGTCTTAAGTTCCTTTTCAGAAGAGTATTGTCTAGCGTTGCTATAAACTTTGCGACACATGATGCTCCAAAGGTTTTCTATAGGGTTACGATCTGGGCTACATGCTGGCCAGTCGAGAACTCTTATATTATGGGAATTAAACCAAGATTTTGAATGTTTTGCAGTGTGAATTGAAGCATTGTCTTGCTAAAATTCCCACTGAGGACCCCCTAGAAGCTCAGCAAATGGCAGTAGGTTTTCTTCTAATGTCTGTGTATAATGCTGTGAAGTTTGACGACCACTGGTGAAGGTCAGAGATACTTGTCCATTATAGCAAAAGGCTGCCCAAACCATCACCGAGCCCCCTCCTTGTCTGCGACTAAAAAAACGTCGAGGTTCCTTCCGCAAGTCATGCCAATACGATAAACAACCATCTGGACCATCCAGATTCCACTTTGTTTCATCGCTAAATATGACTGACTGCCATTTCTCTCCATATGACATATGCTTTCGAGCCCACATAAGTCTTTGTAACTTATGATGTGGTTTCAGAGCTGGTTTCTTCTGCATTTTGTTATAAACGATTGTTCCTTTTTCCAAAATTCGTCTACGAATCGTATCCTTTGATACAGAGTGTCCCGATGAGCTTTGAACTCCACGTACGCTCATTTGTTGAGTACTCGCTAGTCTTTGTATCAGGCGATCCTCTCGTACATTTGTCACACGTGGCCTCCCAGACCGACATTTTGCTTTATATTCGGATCCACTCGATAAAACTCGATCAATAGATTTTTTTGACCTATTAATAATAGCAGAAATTTCAGAAACGCTCTTCCCTTCACCTTTCAACTGCCAAATCCTTGAAACCTCATTCACTTGAATTTCTTTAGCTCTCGGCATGTCGACTATGAAGCGCAATCGTTTGCAGAACTTAAGTACTCTAAATTTGTGACATCATCGATTCTAAATTTGCATATGCCAGCGAATATTCAAAGAAATTTAGAATAGTGTCTAAACTTTTGCGACAAGTACATTTGAATTTTTATGAAAAAAATTAGTATTATAGCAAATAAAACGACTGTCTTTTGTACATAGCATTTTAAATCAGTTTTTGAATATATTTACAGGTTTTTGTAATTCTGACGTCATAATTCTACATTTTAAAGCTGAATGACGTCATTGTCTAAACTTTTGCGTCATAGTGTATTATACACTGAACATTCAGATCCATAATGTTCTGGCACTTCCTCTACAAATGAACGTAAGAAATCAGCTGCTAAATTGTTCATTGCAGAACACATTTCTTCACTGACTAGGATTGTTACACCACAAAAAAAACTTTAGAAAATGAATATAAGCTGTTTTGGGGAGAATCTTCTTTAAGCAGAGTGGAGCTAGATATAAAAGAAAGCTACGGAATTCAGTAGCTTTCCATAGATCTAAAAGTTTTAGAGACCTTGTCTGGCGATTGAATTCCGATGGAAAAGACAGTTGGACATCTGAGATAAAAGAATTCAAATAAGTTTTATCCTGTGATGAAATTTGGCCAACATGTGTTTTTGCCTTTCCACACCAAATCATCAATAATCTACGCATGACTCCGAGGCATACTAGATGCATGTAGTCATGTGGAAAAGCATCAATCATATTGATATCAAGATCAATGAGAGGAGATTCATCTTTGTGATGACGTGGTTGTTTCTTTGAACGGAAAGTTTCATTAGTGCGCAACTCTGATCTTGCATTTGTAAAGATAACACGTTTTTTCCATTACCTTTTTGAATGCACCGATCACAACCGTAATAGGCATTATGGGGCCTTGTGCATTTTATATATGCTCGTGCTGGGGCATCACAAGTAAAGCATCTGATTTTGACCATGAAATGGCGATTGTTGAAGAAAATGCCCCTATTCTGCAGATCCAACATTTCTGCAACAAATTCAGATAAGAATTCCTTTACAGGTGGCTTTGATGAACCACAGAAGAAAGAAACTGTAAATGGCTTTTTCAGGGGATCTTCTTCCAAGAAACACAAAATGGGCCAAAATTGGTTATTTGTGCTCTTGTGCAATTGCGTTCCATCAATGTTAAAATGTAAATGAAGTGTTGAATGATCAGTGCAATTAAATCTTTGCAGTTGATTCAAAATTGAAGTTTTCAATCCAAAATCATGAAATAAGCCACGACCCATTGGCAGTACTTCCACATTACGTGGGGTATCCAAGAGTGTTCTTGCATCTGACAGCAATTCAGGAAACCAGTTTTTCAGCCCCTTCAGCAATTCTGTAAGCGCTTGTCTAGGAACTGATCTTGCAGAATTATACCACCCTCTTAAAAATTCAGCAATATCAGGTTGACTGTCATAGTCACTGCTACTATCGCTACTGGAACTGGACAAGACATCAGGTAAATTTGATACACTGCCAAATGATGAATGTGAACTTTCACTGGATGAAGAAGTTCCAGTTGATGATTCAGTGAAGCATCTACCATAATCACAGGAATCATTTTCCATACTTGCAGAACCATCACCATCTATAACTTGAAAGGGTCCCGTAAAATACCGAGAAGTTGAAGTCACTTCATTTAAATTTCTTCTAAAAGAAAAACTTTCAGAAACTCGCGAATTTAACTTAACTTCATTGGCATCATCCCTCATAAGTTCCCGACAACACGGCGTTTCTGCTTGGAACTAATACTTATGGAAAATTTTTATTTTAACAGCTGACATTTATTGCTTTTGTATAGAATCAGTTACACATGAACCCTGGAAAATTCATAAAAATCATGCAGGGTTCATACTCTATTTGAATAACAAAATTCCCTGACTTTCCCCACACCATATTTCCCACAATTCACAACATTTTTAGAAATACGAATTACAATTCTACATCTTTAATGACTGAACTTATAAAGAAAAAGAGTACACTGATACATTCATAACAGTAAAATGAAAAATTACTCCTAAAAATGAAAATAACCTACAAAATTGAAACTAAAAATTTATATCATTCGATATTAAAAAACCCCTATAATACAACTCAGTTGGATTCAAAGTAACTTTTTACATGGTAAATTTATAGTAAAGTACACATAGTAAATTTATACATAGTAACATAGTAAACATTAAAAAAATTTTAGACAGTTCTGCTTCATATCCTTTTATTTGTATTGTTTCAAAAACAGTTTGTTGCTTAAGTTTAAACTTTTGTCTACACATTTTAATTTCAGCTACAGCTATTCTTTTTCGCTTGCTTCTTAATTCTTTTTTTTTTATTTAAATATATGTTATCTCAACAAATTTGTTTAGCTAAAACATCTTTATGTCAAAAATATGAATACAGTAGACTCCCTCAAATCCGCACAGCTTGGGACCAGAGGTTGTGTGGATTTTAGAATTTTGCGGATTTCTGGTCATTGATTTGTTTACATTTTTGAAACATTAATTTGATAGGTAGTTAAGCAAGGGAAATTATCATGAATGCTTACAATAAAGTGAAACATTAAAATAAGTGAAATATTAAAATAATTTATTAGTTTAAATGTAAGTTATAATTAAAATAATTATGTAAAATAAAAATTTTGAAAAATAATAAATTATTACGGGTGAAATCAATTCAATTCGATTCCAAGAGTCCTGTGCTGCCACCTAGTGGTAGCAAGGAGAACAGTGTTAATGCTATTATCAGTATATATAGCTTATTGTGCTCTCTAATTTTTTTCATTGTTATTTAGAGTCTTGAATGCTTTTCTTATACTGCTTTTTATGTTTAGAAATAAATTTGTCTATAAATTTTAAAAAAAATCCGCGAACAATAATTTTAAAATAGCGTTTTGGTTCGTGGATTTTTCCATTTCGAACTCTGGAATTTTTTATATAGATATGCTAATTTATATCAAAATCAAAAGTAATGTAAATTTATTTAGTAATAAATGAGCTGTAATAGCCAAAAGAGAATAATTAACAAAAAATTTAGTTAAAAAATATTGCGGTAGTCGCTGATTTCGGCGCCATCTTGAATTTTGTTCCTTGCAACTTAGCTGTAAATTTCATTGTTTACATCTGAAAAAATGCGGATTTTAGGGTCGCGGATTTAAGGGAGTCTACTGTATAGCAAAAATTCTACTTGCAAGTGAAAATTTCAAACTTTTTTGAGGACGGACCTCAGAAATCAGGAGAATCTTGACACTTGATAGCACATAAAAAAGAAATTTCTAACTTTTCCAGTTTTTAGAAAAAAAAAATTCCAATTTTCAATGACTTTTTGAGCACTTGTCATATTCCGATTATTACCTGCTTTTCAATTTCGAAATACCATGTTGATATCTATTGTGTTAGTTGGCTGATTAACGATATTTGCGATTTTTAACTGACTCTGATGAGATTTGCATTTTTTCCCGGCAACAAATTCACAAGCTTTTCTTGCAACTGATGGACAAAAGTAGAGATTTTTTCCAGTTATAAACTAACAAAATTCATGGACCATATGTTGTGTATCTTTAAGTTCAACTAAATTATTCTTGAGAAAAATATTATGCAAAATTAGTATGAATTAAAAATTCAATCCATTAAAACAACACTTCCTAACCTTTTTTTCCTTCACATACATTTTCTTAGGCTTTTAATTTCAGAGTACCCCCAATTTTTCATAAATATGCACCCCTATCCCCTCCACTCAAAATTATTTTTTTGTTGTCTTTTTTTCATTAGTTATCACAATCCCCCAAGCAGAATACAGGGCTTGAATTTCAGGGCGGGATTTGTGCCTAAAATTTTAAAATCCTGCCAAAAGAATGTCATGGGCTCCCGTCCAAAAAATCTTACAACTTTCCTGAAAATTTTGCATTTTTAAATACGATCAACTCCCACGTTCAAAATTCCTCAATCGGTCACAGGAAAAAAATTGCGAAATTCATTAGTCTATCTTGATCATAAGAAAAAATCGTGAAATTAATTCTTCAGCTGGTTGCAGGAAAAAATGCTAAATTCGTTGAACAGTCGCTGGAAAAAAATCTCCGATTTGCACCAATCATCAACCAGAAAAAACTTCAAAATGTGCCATTCAGTAGAAACAAAATTCCATGAAATTTGCAAATTAGTTGAGAGTCAAAAATGCGAAATTCGTCAGCAGATCGTCTGGTAAAATCATGAAATTTGACGATCAGTTGTGGAAAACCCCTGCAAATTTTGCCAATCAGTCGTAAGAAAAAGATAAAATGTGCCAATATGTAGAAGTAAAATACCGCCAAATTCACTAATTACATGTAAAAAGGCAAAAGTCGTCAGTGGATTGTTGGTAAAAATCACGAAATTATTTTATCAGTCGCAGGAAAAGACCCACGACTTTCCCCAATCGGTCGCAAGAAAAGGCTGCAAAATTTGGCAATCAGTAAAAAGAAAATATTGCAAAATTTGCCAATCAGTCGCGGGTAAAAACTGCAAAATTCATTTGTGGATTGTCAGAAAAAAATTACGCAATTCGTGAGTGGATCGTCACAAAAAGTCGTGAAAAAATCGATCAGCCGAGGGAAAAAAATTCATGATTTCTTCAGTAGATCTGAAGACTGAAATCTGCCAATCTATACAGGGAAAATATTGCGAAATTCACTAATCAAAGCGGAAAAAAATAGCAAAATTCATTGATCAGTTGCAAATTAATTCGCCATTCGATCAAGGAAAAATCTAAAAAATATTGTGAAATTAGGCAATCGGTCATGAGGAAAAATTACGAAATTCATCAATCGGTCAGGGAAAAATCATGTAACTTTGGCCCCAGAAAAAAATATCGTGATATTCTACTGACAAATCTGAACTCTAAACAAACCAGTTCAAACTATCTTTTGAACAGAATACATTTCTGTAAAAGATGAAAAAACACTCTTACATATACAAGAACAGCCCCAGGGTCTTTCTTTTTTACTCCCGCAGAACATTTTTGATCAGCTGAAAGTATGTTGCACAACATTGCAAAATATTCTGCTTTGGGGATCACAACTATATAATAAATCTATACAAATAACATTGACACTTCCTTGCATTTTAAAGTCAATATCACTTTTTATAATATTAGCCAAACATTAAGAAAAATCAATTTAGAAAAAACATTAAGATATGAAGAACTTTAATCATTCTGCAATTATTAAACACAGCCAAGGGGGGGAGAAAAGTTTTGGGGAAGATGGAAAATACACAAGTACACATGCAATAAATACTGGGTAGGTCAAAATGAATATAGCGATTACAAACAGCTATAACTATTTAATGGAAAAGAATTTATCGATAAGATTAACACAGAATGTAGACGGAACTTCAAAATTTTGTATACATACGTCGTAGATGTTCTATGCGACTTCTCTTGGTCACACGGACAAACATCTAGGTGGTAGTCCATTTCGGTAACTGAACAAATGCTTCAGAATGTAA
Organism: Maratus speciosus; assembly: GCA_963932465.1. NCBI lineage: Eukaryota > Metazoa > Arthropoda > Arachnida > Araneae > Salticidae > Maratus > Maratus speciosus. The sequence continues at coordinate 640,725,618 of OZ010787.1, forward strand.
TGGACAACCACCTAGATGTTGTCCTTGTGACCAAGGGAAGTCACATAGAACATCTATGACGTATGTATACAAAATTTTGAAGTTCCGTCTACATTCTGTGTTTGTTAATCTTATCGATAAATTCTTTTCCATTAAATATGTATAGCCGGTTGTAATCGCTATATTTATTTTGACTTACCCGATACTTATCAGAAAACGAAGCTGCTGACATTGCATTATCAATGAAATATTAGTTATAGTGAGCCTTCCCCCCCCCCCCTCATTTTGAAAGTAACATTTGATTTACATATGAGATTAACTTTGTCGCCTAAAACTATCAATTTTCTTTATGCGTTTAGTTAAAACCATTTTTGTAATTTCCATCATTAGTACTGATAATATCTTTAAGTACCCCTAGCTGGCCCACCACTATAGGTCAAAACTGGGAAATTTCATTAGCGGCCACTGGCCGGTAGAACTAGTTTAAGTGGACACTTTTTTATTTAAAAATACTAAACAGTAAAATTTCTATAAGTATTCATCTAAAAGTGAATAGCCCAAATAATTATGTTAATATAAATATATTGGAACAAAAAAAAGTAGAATCCTTGATGAAATGCAAGAAAATTTTATTCTCCCCTTGTAAATAAATGCCCGGAAGGTGCCCACCCGATAGACAATTTTTCACTAGCCACTTTTTCTCATTTATTAGCCCCGTGGCTAGTGGTAATTTTGAACTTTACTTACCACGTCCGCCTGGTTGCGAACCGCTGCATTAAAGTGTTGTCATTTAACAGTAACATTGTCTGCTATCAATGCTTAAAATTAACAAACAGCCAATTTTTAAATTAATTTACACAAACAAATAAATTAACTTATTTTTTCTCCATTAAATTTGAACAGTGGGATTTCATAGAATATTCCCACTATAATGGCATACAGTTTGCAGGAATATACATTTGTAATGTAACATCCGAATTTAGGAATAAATGATCCTCTAGCGTAGGGTTGCACAACCATAATTGGCTTTTATAAAGTGAAGCATTGTAATTATAAACTACACATTTTAAAGTGTTTTTAATTAGTTTTAATGACACTTAATTGATCTAGAGTTTAACAAGTAACCCAATCTCTGAATAATGAAGACATTAATATTGGAATAAAAATTAGAGGGTTTTGCTAGTGATTTGTAGTCAGAATTGCAAATATGTCAGCTAAATTTTAAAAAGGTCCCTACCAACTGCTTTATCTGACCTTTAACTCCACTCCCACCTCCCCCCAATTTTTTTCATTTTTACTGCTTTATAAAATTGAAGAGGACAATGGTTACTTAGTTACATGTTTTATTACTTAATTTTAAGAGCTATTAATATACAAGTCTTATTTTATTTCTAGTAAACATTCAAAATTATACAAAGTCATGTAATAAAAACACCATTTCTCACTATTAAAAATATTATAAATAACATGCATGAAAATGCTTAGCAACAAGATTTTCAATTTTTTTTTTACCTGTTTAAATGCTTTTTTTTATACACTTATGTGCCAAACTCTCCTAAAAAATTATATCCTTCCTAATTTCTCTTTTAACATATGAATAACTTAATCTCTCCATATGGACACATAAGAATGTTTCCATTTTGATGTGATTACTTTTTGCCATTGTTCAATTAAATATAATCTTTAAAATGTGTAGTATATGTGGAGCTATGTAATGTAGAATTTCAAAACACCAGTTTGGAATCTAACTTATATCCTTTTCAATATTTATAACTTTTTTTTCAGACATAATTTTTTTATTAGAAAATATTTATAAGTGTATTAAAAATTAATTGATCTAAATTTAAAACGAATTAGCTGTAAACCAACTAAAAATAAAACCCGGCTTTTTTTAAGTGGCTAAAACCAAAAAAAAAGCCAGCCGGCTTTTTTCTTACCTGGCTAAAAGCCGGCAACCCTGCTTATTTGGGAGAGTAAATTTTGATTTATTAAAAGTGATAAAAACAAACATAGGCATGAATGTGGCTAGTGCTGAAAAAAAAAAATGTGAGCTTTATGAACGAAGAGGGCAGGAGGAGGCGACCAACGAAATTCGCTACTTTTCCGCACCTGATCAACGAAATGTGCTATTTTTTCACTCCTAATAGATAAATTTCACAATTTTCCTGCAGCCGATCAATGAAATTTGTAATTTTTCCGCACCCGATTGAAAAAATTCACGATTTTTTCCCTCCCAATAGACGAAATTTGCAATTCTTCTGCGTCTGATCGACGAAATTCACGATTTTTTCGTGTCCGACGAACGAAATTCGCAATTTTCCCCAGTCCGACCAACGAAATTTTCGATTTTTCCTTGGGGATCGACAAAATTCGGGATTTTTCCATACTTGATCGACGAAATTCGCAACTATAACGAGGCCTATCAACAAAATTCGTGATTCTTAACTCACTGTGTGCAATTTTTCCTGCAGCCGATCAACGAGATTTTATTGCGCATGATCGACAAAATTTTCCTGCAGCCGGTCAACGAAATTCAGGATTCTTAACTGACTGACGAAATTTCAGTTTATTTCCCCGCGGCAAATCGACGAAATTCGCGACTTTTTTCTTGCGATAAAATAACGAAACTCACGACTAAGTTTGCTATTTTTCCACGTCTGATCGACAAAATTTGAGATTTTTCCGTACCAGATTTATAAAACATGCGAATTTTCCGTGCAAGACAGACTAAATTTGCGATTTTTCTGAGAGTAGTTGACAAAATTTGCAATTTTTCTACACCGGACCAATGAAATTCGCGATTCTTAACCGATCTTTCAATGCCCGATCGACGAAATTTGCAAATTTTTTGTGCATCATCCACAAAGTTTTCCTGCACCCGGTTAACGAAATTCAATGATTCTTAACTGACTGACGAAATTTCAGATTAATTTCCTGCGACAAATTAACGAAATTCACGACTTTTTTTGTGATAAACTGACAAAACTCACGATGAAGTTTGTTTGCTATCTTTTCATGCCTGATTGACAAAATTAGCAATTTTTCCGAACCCTATTTAACAAAAGTTTAAATTTTTCCGTACCAGACAGACGAAATTCACAATTTTTCCGTGCCCGACAGACGAAATTCACAATTTTTCCGTGCCCGACAGACGAAATTCACAATTTTTCCATGCCCGACAGACGAAATTCACAATTTTTCCGAGCGTAAAGGACAAAATTCGCAATTTCTCTGCACCCGACCAACGAAATGCGTGATTCTTAATCCGATCTTCCATTGCCCGATCAATGAAATTTGCAAATTTTCTATTCTTCATCCCACAAAATTCGCGATTTTTCAACACCTGATTGACTAAATTAATGATTTTTCCGTGTCTCATCAACAAAAATCACGATTCGATCACGCTTCACGTGCCTGAATGTCAAAACTCTAAATTCGTCCGTGCCCGATCGGCGAAATTTGCATGTACGATCAATGCAATTTGAGATTTTTTTTGCTCGATCGGCGAAATTTGTGATTTTTCCTTCCCGGATCAGCGAAATTCACATGTACAATCAATGCAATTCGAGATATTCTTTGCATAATGACTGACGAAATTCGGAACTTTGGAATTTCCTATGTTGATATCTATGGTATCGGCCAGCCAATTAACGAAATTCACGATTTTTAACTGACATACGAAATTTTATATTTTTCCCCGCGAAAAATTGACGAAATTCACAAATGTTTTTCTGCGAGATATGGACAAAATTTACGTGTTTTTTCCACTTATAAATTGACGAAATTCGCGGACCACAAGTTGTGCATCCCTACTCTAGTGTATTTTGTGCTATAAACTCCCTCCCTCCCTCCAAAGTGTCATACAGAGCAGAAAATAAACACTCAACATGGGTAATTGGATAAAAATATGCTAAAACTAAAAAATGTATATGGGAAAAAAAAAACAAGTTCTCACATTCAAGGATGATTTTGAGCATTGGATGACAGAGAAAGATCAAACATTTACCATAAAATCCTGTTAATTTGCAACTCCAGACTTGACAAAAAAACGTAATATATACAGAAAAGACATATACACGGGACTAAAAAGGTATGTAATATGTATGGATGTGTAAAGGAGGAGGCACTGATGAAATCTTAAAAATAAGAAAGCTCACAGTAATCCTTTCGCATCAACAAAGTGTTAGTGATAAAATACTTGAATGCACTCGGAAAATGATCAAGGTTGTTAGGAATAATATCCCATCAGTATTTCCATAAATTCGCAGAAATTCCAAGATGGCTGCTACATATAATATACATGCCATATGTTGCAAGAAATGGAGGTTCAAGTTAATCCACTTGCATCTACTTGGACATTGAGGAAATCTATTTTAAAACAGCTGGAGATAGATTAAGAATACTATATTTTTTAATAAAAATCCATATTTTCAAAAAGAAATGTCGCTGATGGCAAATTAGTCAAAATATTCAAGATGGCTGCCACACATGGCCTACGAGGATGTTTTAAAAGTTGGCGTGTTTAACAGAATTATATTTTGGGTTATAGAAATATCCCGTAGAGTAAACTGTCTACAGAGAACTCTGTGTAAGACAGAAATCTGTCCTACTCAAAGATTTCCAAATGATGGCAAATCTACAGACAGTAAAGTTTGTCAGAAAATTTTTGGGATCCCAATCGATTCTGCCAAAGAATTTACTGTATTAGTTTCTTTACATAAATTTAAAAATCAGTATGAAATAAATCATTAAATGAAATTCTTTAAATATAAAGACGCTTGATTTTAAAAAAAAAAGCTAACTAAAGTAATTTCGTCTGAAAACTTAACTGAAATACATTGTATAATTTTTAAGCATACAAAGATATTTATAAATAACAAAAATTAACAAAAATAAATATTTGGATATGAGAAAAATACATAAACAATTCTAGTATTTACCATCACATAACTAAATCAAAATATCTGAATAATTTATCAACAAAAAACTGCTAATTAGTTATAGGGCAATAATTCAAAACATTTGAAGGAATTCTATTAAATTAAAAAATCAAATACAGAGTTGACTGAACCAATTTGGGAGGGTGCAGCATGTGATGGTATCTTTTGACTATTTTATGCACCCGGTGGCCCTTTTCAAACTACTTTATGCATCTGTTGGCCCCTTAGTGCTCTTTTTTGATGTGCCCTTTCAGATAATTTCCTTCCAAAATACACCATTCATCAACAAGAAAAATTGTGAATTTTGTCAATTGGCCGAGGGAAAAATATAACAAAATGCATACAATGGATGAGGAAGAGAGGGGATGCGAAATTTGTTGATTGGTTGCACAGGAAAAATATAAAAAAAAATTGTCAATTGTCCACAAAGAAAAAATAAAACAAAATTCATTGATCAATTGTCATCAAAACATCTTTAAATTCATCAATCAATCATAGAAAAGAAAAAAATTTAATTAGAAAGGAAAAAAACAATATTTTCACAATCTACATCCTTTGACAAAATTATCAGATCAATTTTCTGTCATTTGAGTCGATCGGATAGGACAAGTCTGGTTGCAGTTTTTTTTTTTTTTTTTTTTTTTTGGGGGGGGGGGGCATTGATTTGAAAAAAACTAACCAGTTAGAGAAAGCTCTGAAAATATTTGGTGGGGAATGATTTAACATTAACATGTCTTATAATGAATAATGTACTTAAGGATTAAATATGAAAACTTTTTTTTTAAATGTTGCATCCAATGAAAGAAAATTTTCATTTAGTATCATCATAGTGTAGTAAAATTTTATGTTAGCCGGGCACAAGCGATAAATGGCCATACATTATTAACACTATTAATTACCTTTAAAATATAAACCACTGGACCTCTTCACAAAATTCCATTCGATATAAATTCTCTGAATTTACTCTCTATTCTTATTTTTATTTTGTTAGGCTTTAAAATGTGAAAAACAAAACATTCACCTGAAAGAAAAACTTTAACAGAAGAAATTAAATTATTAATAAATGCTTGATTCTAATTTCAATGACTAGACTTCACCTTACTAATAAAATGATATTCCTCACAAAAATGTATAAATTTAAAAATAACTTTTATTGTTTACGAAATGGGCCCCAAGAAAAAAAAGCCTTGCATTGAGGCTTGATTAATAAATAAAATGGAAAGTTTTATATTATAAAAGCAACAACATGCTATTTTTGCACAGTAATAAAAAACATGATATAGGTGAATCACGTTAGCTACGGAATGTTAAGATTTTCACTAAAAACAGTGGAACTGTGAAACATTTTCCGATTGTTGATTGGTTTGATTTAAGAGTAGGTATCACCAATAATCATGATTATAAATCATGCAAAGAAAAGTTATGAAAAAAAAAGTATAAAAACAAAATTTTTCTCAATTATTTCTAACCAATAACTTCGAAGGATATTCATTACTAATACATCTAATTACATTTTAAACACATAATAATTTAGCGATTTATTTAAATTTCAAAGCATTTCAATTGTTACACGAGAAAAATAACTTACATGTAAGCACACACAAAAAAAATTCCAGTCACATTTAATAAATATAGTAGTATAACATTATGGACAATAATAATAATAAATCTAGCCACTTGTGATCGCCATGCATTTAATAATTAAAGTTTTAAAATAAATGTTTTAGAAAAATCATGTGCTGCTCTGTTTAAAAATGTAGGCTAAAACAATTTTTTCTATAAAGCTTTAAGCCTATAAAGCTTTAAGCAAAAATATGCCGGCGAATACATACGCACGTGAATATAAACATCTCTCATAGAAATTAATTTTAAAAACACTACTAAAAAGCATAGATTATGTTCTTACATATAGCTAGCCATCTTTTGGATAAGCACTTGGGAAAAAATAAATATAATAAACTATCTCTCGAGGTAAACAGCAGGTCAGGAATCAGCATGCAAAAGCGTGGGCAGGTAACAAGAATACGAGAAGATTCAATTCTCCCATTCAGTTAATTTTCGTTTGGCGGTTACGGATATGGGAACTTCTGGGATAGCATATCGATAGTGTTTGGATTCTTTAAAATCTGGTATTGAAAAATTATCATATCCTTGGTCTTATACAAGTATCCCAGAAACCATACATTAGTGGCTAGTCAAACAACTAACATATGTCGGATAATTGAAGGATAGCGAGTGTTCGACTCGTATTCAGCACCACGTAGAACTATCGCCTTTATATTAGTATATTGGCGCCACTTATGTGATCTAACTTTATTTTTACATTAAAGACATGTCGTAAGGTTGCATAATAATTGATTAGTTTGGCAATTATGATAATTGTGGCATCGGAAGGTAAAGTTTCTGGCAGAACTGTGTTTGCTGGGAACGGTCATACAATCACTTCTCCTAAAATCATAGCTGAGACAATGGGAATACCATAGCATCTATTTCAAACTCGGACTCGTATCCAGAACCGTTTTTAACTTAACAAAGACAAACTGAATTGACCAGGTTAATTTTAATACTCATTATTCATGTTCATATAATCAAACTTTCACTATATCAGAGATGATAGATTGTTTGCGAGACAGTCACTTATCTGCCCCAGGTCATGATGGCATTGCATACATCATGCTCAAGCACCTCTCTCCACTCTCTCTTAACAATCTCCTTTCCCTTTTCAACAGGATTTGGGTGGAACATACTTTCCCCCGATCTTGGAGCAGAGCGGTTGTTATTCCCTTTCCTAAACCAGGTAAAGATGCTAGCAATCAGAATAATTACAGGCCGATCGCACTTTCTAGCTGCCTTTGCAAACCACTAGAAAAAATGGTCAATCGCCGCCTTGTGCATATTTTAGAGACTAACAATTGTCTTGCTGCATTTCAAAGAGGCTTTCGACGTGGTAGGTCAACTATCTATAATCTGATACACCTTGAACATTACATTCGGACAGCATTTCTTAAACGCAACATTTGGTGTCAGTATTTTTTGACATGGCGAAAGCTTATGACAGAACATGGCGTTATGGGATTCTTCGTGATCTTTTTAACCTAGACTTTCGTGGGAACCTCCTAATTTTCATTAAAAAATTTCTTGCCATTCGAACATTTCAAGTTCGAATTGGGAGGATTTTATCCAGTTTCTATGTACAAGAAGAGTGTGTACCTCAGGGTAGTGTCCTGAGTGTCACCCTCTTTGCTATTAAAATAAATGACATCCTTAATCAATTACCCCCTTCTGTCATGGGAGATTAATATGTTGATGACTTCCGCATTATGTGTATGGGACAGGATATTCGTTTTATTGAGAGACAACTGCAAAGTGCAATAAAAAGTATTCTTAGCTGGACTAACAAAATCCCCCAGGGGAATACCTTCTTTAGGTATATACGGGTTTCGCGACACCGGATTCCCGAGCGATCTGTCTCCTTTCTTGTCTTCTTCTCTTTTTGGTTTTCTATTCTTTTTTCTTTGTTTCCCACTTTTTAATCTTCTTTTTCCAGTTTATCCCTCTTTGTTCTTGTTCTAGTTTTTTATTAACTTATTTGTTTAAATTGTTCTTTGTTCTACTAACTTTGTTATCGTTCTGTTAGAAAAAAGGTGTACTTTTTGTCTTTTTTAAACTTTTTTCCTTTCTTTTTTTTACCAAGTTCTCTCTCACATTACTTTTTCTTTTTTACAATAGTGGATTTTTTTATTTTCACGTGAGACACTCTGGGTGTTGAGGTTTTTTAATCTCATCGCCTCGTTTCTACCTTTATAGGCTGATCTCGAGTCCCAGAGTGCAGGGCATTTCCGAATTCCGGTTCCGTGATCGGTGGACGCCATACTTGTGTGGCGGCGGTTAGGAATCTACTGGGCGACTGGTGCCTTTCGGCGTAAGGGGGTTGTATGTTGGACAGAGCTGTAAATGCTTACGTACGACTACCGAGTTCCACTGTGAAAGAACTAGAGTTTGGCGATGCTATCGAGTTTAATCCAAAGTTCGAAAAACGTGGAAGTTTGTTGTGAATAGTTTTCAACCTTTTGAGACCTGCGCCTAAAGTGACGGTAAGAAGAAGGGTCGGTGACCAGCCCGATGTCTGGCGTTTCATATATATCTCTTATTATGGCTACAATTATAGGGAAAACAACAAGCAATGTGGAAGCCACACAAACATTTAAAGTGATGAGTACCTTCTTAGCTTCTAGTTCAGTAGCTAATGATCAGAGCCAAACTAAATTGATTTAAAATTCTTGGGCAGATAGAGCAGAAGCTACCACTGGAAAAATAGAAGATTCAAATGTCTCCTGAAATGCTAATAAATCTTGCAAAGCAGATGAAACGTTTTTGTAGTTAAACGCCTAGAGGGGAGTTTTGATCACACATCTCCCTTCTTGATACATAAATCTATTCACGGTTTGGTTGGTGAACGAAAATATACAATAAAACTACGATCTGGTGAACTTCTTGTGGAGGTTAATAATAGCCAACAAGAAGCCAATTTAAGAAAATGCACACATTTTGCAAATATTCCTGTCTCTGTTTCTCCTCACAGAACACTAAATACATCTCGCGGAGCGATATCAGAATCTGATCTCATGCATGTTTCTGAAGATGAAATACTGGAAAACTTAGGGGAACAAGGTGTCATAGAAAATGGACGAATAAAAATTTACCGTAAAGACGAACAAATACCAGCTAACAAAATACAAATACCTACCAAGCATATTATACTTACCTTCAACACGCCACACTTACCAAAATATATAAAAGCTGGTTATTTATCATGTTCTGTAAGACAGTACATACCAAACCCACTGCGTTGCTTTAACTGTCAACGCTTTGGGCATTCAAGAAGATCATGCCGAGGGAAGGAAACCCTGGTCGCTGCAATGCAGTTGGCCACGAAAGTGCACAATGCAGTGCTCCACCGTGTTGCGTACCGTGTTGTGTAACTGCAAAAGAGATCATCCATCCTACGCTAAAAAATGTGAACAATGGAAAATAGAAAAAGAAATACAGACAATACGCACAAAAGAAAATATATACCCTGAAGCTAGAAAAATAGTTAAATCCAGGACACCCAAAGTCGGTGTGTCATATGCTGCTGCCTCATCTAAAGCAACCCATAAAACATATCAAACTATTGCTACTCAAACAGAGATCTCTACTAAAACTAATTGCCAATCTAATCAAATAGAAAACAACCTCTCTAATAATTCTGATAATAAAAGCAGATCAACGCAATCTGTTGCTCCTAAGTCACCTAAATCTGTTCCTCCTAAATCATCAACCCCCCCAGGGGGATACCTTCTTTAGGTATTCACGGGCTTCGCAACCCCGGGTTCCTGAGCGATCTTTCTTTTTTCCTTTTCCTCTTATTTCTATTCTCCTTCTTTCCTCTATGTTTCACTCTCGTTGTGGTTTCCTCTTCGGAGGTGAGGGCAATTCTCTATGAGCCGATATCATCCTGTATGTCGACTCATGGAGAATTGTAAACCACCCACGTGTTTGCCGTACGAGGCGACCCGTGTCCCTGGAAAGGGGGATCCTGGCAGTTGAGGGAAACCAACACACTGCTTTGGCCTCTGCTTCAGGTAGAGGGGAGGTGCATATTGGTCCCGTATGCATCAATCGGCTGGTCAGCTGACTTCTGTCACTGGCTGGGGATCAAGTGATCAGGCAATTACTAGTCATCTTGTTAAGGGTGGAGACTGACATAGGAGTGTCTTGTGACCGTATAGGCCCTGGTTAGCACTGGTGCACGAATGTGCATCCCCTTGTTGGGCTCGGTAGTGGGTGGTGCGGCCGGGGTCTGAATTATATTTATTTTCTATTATGGATGGAAAATCTTCACTTCCTTCTATTTCTCTCCCATGTGGAGAGCAACAAGTTGTACAAAATAATTCATTCACACATTTTTTCATAATTAAACGTACGGACAGTATTTCAGATAGTTCATTTAAAAAAACTTCACCATTTCTCATTGGTAAAACCTTTCAGTCAGTTTTTGGAGATGGCTATTCGCTGAAAAAAATGCAGTCTGGAGATTTGTTGTTAGAGGTTTCTTCAGCCAAGCAATCTCAACTTCTCTTGAATTGTACAACAATAGGCTCTTTTTCTGTTTCTGTTCAAGCTCATCAAACTTTAAATACAACCCGTGGTGTCATATCTGAACCAGAACTTCTATTCTCTACAAAGGAAGAACTTCTAGAGAACCTAAAAGATCAAAATATCATAGATGCACGTCGTATCACAATCCGTCGAAATGGGCAAGTACTTCCTACAAAGCACGTTATTCTCACTTTCAATAGCCCGAATTTACCAACTAGAATTAAAGCTGCCTACTTAAGTTGTCCTGTCCGCCCTTATATCCCTAACCCTCTCCGTTGCTTTAAATGCCAGCGTTATGGCCATACAAACACTACCTGTCGTGGCTCTGTTACTTGTGCACGTTGTGCAGAAGTCGGCCACGACAGTAAATCCTGCAATAATTCTGAACGTTGTGTAAACTGTAAGGGTGACAATACAGCCTACTCTCACTCTTGTCCAAATTGGATTCGTGAGAAAGAAATCCTTGCTGTTAAAATTACCCAAAAATTTTCCTACCCAGAAGCTCGCAAATTTGTTGACTCCAGAACTCCATCCGTCGGAGTTTCCTACTCCAGTTTATTGAAGCAACAATCAAAATCTGTAAGACACATTTGCACCCAGACTGAAACCTCATTTCCCCCAAATATTTCACCTGTGACACCATCTTCCAGCACTTCAAAGAAAATAACTCGTAATGTCTCCTCTGCTACTACTGGAAAACTTACACCAAAACTAGAACTTTGGTCGCCATCATCTGAACCTGTTAAAATAGAGTACCCAACTAGTCAGTCGCAGAAATCTGCAAGTAAAATAAAAAAGTCAACCCAGCATGAGACTGGAGAAACCCCAGTATCATCTACATTTAATTCTCCGAACTCTGATACTAATCGAACTGCAAAACAGAGTGATAAAACTTGCATACAGAAAGGGAGAAAGACAATCCGGGGTTCTTCACAGTGGAAAACTGTGAAGAAAAAACAGAGGAAATCATGTCATAGCCCAACTTACACGAATTTCAAAGATCACAAGCAGCTGCAAAGTTATGTCGAAGAGGCTATGGAGTCTGACTCGAGCACAGATAACGATGATGCTGTTTTTGAAGAGTTTTTACCAAAATAATTTTTCTTTGTTTTTAAATTCTTTGTGACTTCTTAACACTTGTCTTTTACACAGCATCTTATACTTTGTCCCTTTTCTTTTAACATGTATTACTTCATCACTTTTAGAGATGATTTTAATTATAATAATTTTGTGTCTTTTAACTATTGTCTTTTGACCATTTATAAATGGTTTTAATTTTATACACCATTGCTGTTTTTCTTCTAATCATTTTGTTTTTATGATCTTATTGTCAATTTTTTTATTCCAAGTTTTGTTTAGTTCTTGACTCTGTCTTGGCGCAGCATGTCCCAAAGGGGACTTTGTGCCATTAAAATTTAAACAACCAACCAAACCAAACCTAAATCATCAACAAATCCTACTTTAAAATCATCACAATCTTTAATTTCTAAACTTCCACTCCATAAGAGAGGTTCTGAAAATACAACAAAATCACCATCTGTGAAACCAAACCGTAAATCTGATGCAGAAAAATTTAACCTACCAACAATTAAAGCCACAGTATCATCTGAAAATACATCCAAAACAAAAAGAGTAAAAGATCTAAAAATGAAACACAATCAAAACAGAATCATAAAATGGAGGATGATGATGCAGTAGCTCTTCACTCAGAACCGGATGAACAATTTAACGATGGAGATAGTATGTCTGCTATCTCTGATTAATATAACGCAGATAATTTTCATCTAGGAAAAAATAGTAAAATCGATCATGACTAATATTATTTCATGGAACTGTCGAGGCTTTCATAATAAATATGACGAAATTCGAAGTATTCTTCATGACCATCAACCTCTATGTTTAGCTTTACCAGAAACCCATCTTAAAAATAATGACAAAGCTAAATTGCGCACCTTCGCCACCTACAGAAAAGATTTTACAGGTAGTGATAGGGCCACTGGTGGAGTGTCTCTTTTCATCTCTCGCAATTTACCCCATACTCATATTAACCTAAACACAAACTTACAAGCTGTTGCAGTCCGTGTTCATGTAAAACGTCTCATTACAATCTGTTCTATTTATTTACCACCCCATCAAATTATTCAGTCAGCACTACTTGATGATCTCCTCCTTCAACTACCTACTTCTTTCATCATCGTTGGGGATTTTAACGCTCATAGCCAACTGTGGAGGAATTCTGACACTAATCAACGCGGTGATATAATATAAAAATTAATTTCTGAGAATGGCTTATGCCTACTCAATAATAGTGATCATACATATTTTCATGAACCGGCACGCACCTTTCATGCCATAGATCTCACTATCTGCTCTCCTTCTATCTACCCGTATTGGAACCTCTGGGACTGCAATGACCTGCACGGCAGTGACCATTTTCCCACATTTATTTCACTAACAACGCCTATACAGTGATTCTAATAACTATTTCAAACTCTACGCCAATGACAGAGCCCATTGGCCAACTTTTACAGACCTTGCTAAAATTACACTCGATATGATAGAAGGTGATATTGACGATGAGCTTGATAATATCACACAGTGTATTATCAATGCTGCAGATATTAGCATTCCTAAATCACTTTCTACACCGCGACACAGGAAGCCTTGGTGGAATGATGAATGCAAAATGGCAAATAAATTCAACAGAAGGCTTGGGGCATTTTCAGACGCTACCTGAATAATACTAATTCTATTGCTTACAAAAAAGCAAAGGCTGACGCTAGACGAGTGTGACGTAAAAGCCAACGTGAATCCCGGATGCAGTACATTTCCAACATAAACTCTAATACATCAAGTAAAGTTCTCTGGAAAAAGGTGAAAAATTGTATGGGACTGTATTCAGAAATCCATTCCTCAATCACAATGGTCAAACAATAGCTTCACCCAAAATTATTGCTGAAACAATAGCAAATGCACTTGCATTTAATTCTAGCTCCGACTCATACCCGGACCCATTTTTATCATACAAAAGACAAATGGAAACTACCAGCATAAATTTTAACTCTCGTCATTCTTATGACTATAATCTACCTTTTACTGTTCAGGAACTCTTAAGATGTTTGCAAAAAAGCCGTTTATCTGCTCCAGGTCATGATGGCATCACATATACCATGCTGAAACACCTTTCCAGTGCCTCTCTCAATAATTTACTTGCTTTCTGTAATAGAATTTGGATTGAACAAACTTCCCTTAATGTCTGGTCAAAAGCAATTATTATTCCCTTTCCTAAACCGGGAAAGGATTCCAGTGACCCAAACAATTACAGACCTATCGCACTCTCTAGCAGCCTTTGCAAACTCTTAGAAAAAATGGTTAACTGCCGCCTGGTGCATGTTTTAGAAACGAATAATTACCTGGCAGCATTCCAAAGCGGACTCTGACGTGGTAGGTCTACTATTGATAATCTCATTCTTTTAGAAACTCATATACGGACTGCTTTTTTAAAACGAAACCATTTGGTCGCAGTGTTCTTTAACATGATGAAAGCATATGACAAGACATGGAGATATGGTATCCTTCGCGATATTTTTAACTTGGACTTTCGTGGAAACCTCCCGATTTTTATTAAGAACTTCCTCGCCATTCGAATTTTTCCAAGTCCGAATTGGGGGGATTCTCTCTAGTTTTTATATACAAGAAGAGGGTGTACCACAGGGCAGTGTCCTGAGTGTCACCCTCTTTGCTATAAAAATTAATGACATTCTTAGACAACTACCCCCTTCTGTGAAAGTTGATTTATATATTGATGACTTTCGAATTATGTGTATGGGACAGGATATCCGTTTTATTGAAAGACAGTTACAAATTGCAATCACCCATATTCTTAATTGGACTAATAAAAATGGATTTATAATTTCTCATGACAAAACTTCTTGTGTTCACTTCTGTAGGCGTAAGGATCTGCATCCAGATCCTGAAATTTTTATTGTACCAACTCAAATTCCTGTTGAGGACAGTGTCCGTTTTCTAGGCCTCCAGTTTGATAGTAAGCTAACCTTTTTACCACATATTTTACAATTACGGACAAAATGTGAAAAATCGCTTAACTTACTAAAGGTGCTTTCAAATACTTCCTGGGGAGCAGACCGTACTTCTCTCCTTAAAATCTATCGAGCCGTGATCCGTTCCAAAATTGACTATGCCTGCCAGGTCTATGGTTCCGCACGTAATTCTGTTCTTAAAAAACTTGACACTCTGCATCATAGCGCACTCCGTGTTTGCTCTGGTGCATTTCGTACATCTCCAGTTTTAAGTCTTTATGTTGACTGCAATGAACCAGCATTACACCACATTCGTCAAAAGCTTTCTTTAGAACTTTATTACCGTATCCTTTCACACCGTATCCTCACTTACTAAAGTTTCTTTCAAATACTTCCTGGGGAGCAGACCGTACGTCTCTCCTTCCCCCAGGGGGATACCTTCTTTAGGTATTCACGGGCTTCGCAACCCCGGGTTCCTGAGCGATCTTTCTTTTTTCCTTTTCCTCTTATTTCTCTTATCCTTCTTTCCTCTATGTTTCACTCTCGTTGTGGTTTCCTCTTCGGAGGTGAGGGCAATTCTGTATGAGCCGATATCATCCTGCATGTTGACTCATGGAGAATTGTAAACCACCCACGTGTTTGCCGTACGTGGCGACCCGTGTCCCTGGAAAGGGGGATCCTGGCAGTTGAGGGAAACCAACACACTGCTTTGGCCTCTGCTTCAGGTAGACGGGAGGTGCATATTGGTCCCGTATGCATCAATCGGCTGGTCAGCTGACTTGTCACTGGCTGGGGATCAAGTGAGCGAGTACTTACTAGCCATCTCGATAAGGGTGCAGACTGGCATAGGAGTGTCTTGTGACCGTATGGGCCCTGGTTAGCACTGGTGTACGATTGTGCATCCCCTTGTTGGGCTCGGTAGTGGGTGGTGCGGCCGGGGTCTGAACTCTTATATTTTCAATTATGGATGGAAATACTAAAGTTCCTTCTATTTCTCTCCCATGTGGAGAGCAACAAAGTGTACAGTCTGCATTTACTCGTTTTTTTGTAATTAAACGCACTGATAGTCTCTCTGATAGCTCTTTCAAGAAAACTTCTCCATTTCTTATTGCAAAAACTTTTCAGTCTTTCTTGGGAGATGGTCATTCTCTCAAAAACTGCAATCTGGGGAATTACTGGTTGAGGTTTCTTCAGCCAAGCAGTCTCAACTTCTGTCAAATTCCAATACTATCGGTACTTTTTCTGTCTCTGTTACCGCACATCAAACTCTGAATACTTGCCGTGGTGTAATATCTGAACCAGATCTTTTATTCTCCACGAAAGAAGAACTTCTATCTAATTTAAGCGATCAAAATATTATAGATGTACGCCGTATCACTATTCGTCGCAATGGGCAAATACTTCCTACTAAACACATTATTCTAAATTTCAATAGTCATATCTTACCTACTAGAATTAAAGCTGGCTATCTTAACTGCCCAGTCAGGCCTTATATCCCTAATCCTCTCCGTTGTTTTAAATGCCAGCGTTATGGCCATACCAATACTAATTGTCGTGGTACTGTTACCTGTGCACGTTGTGCAGAAGTCGGCCATGACGGTAAAAATTGCGATAAACCAGAACGCTGTGCAAATTGTAAAGGTGATCATACATCATATTCCCGTTCCTGTCCTAATTGGATCCGTGAAAAGGAAATTATTGCTGTCAAGATTACTCAGAAACTTTCGTACCCTGAAGCCCGTAAAGTAGTTGAATCTAGGACCCCGTCTGTTGGGGTTTCCTACTCTAGTATACTTAAAGAACAATCGAAACCTGTAAGGCACATGGGCACCCAGACCGACACTTCCTTTCTTGCAAGTAATTCAGCTAAAACCCAATCAACCACCACTTCAAATAAAGAAACCCGTGATGTTTGTTGTGGTAGTAAATGCTATGCAACCCCATTATTAGAACGCTGGCAACCCTCCTCAGAACCTGTAAAAATAGTATACCAAATCAATCAGTCTCAAAAATCCCCAAGTCAATCCAAAAAGTCATCTGAACTCCAGACTAAGATTAAGTCTGCTACATCTGCAATAACATCACATAGACCTGATACTAGTCAAACTGACAAACCAAGAAAAAAAACTTGCGCCCAGAAAGAAACAAAGACGATCCGGGGTTCTTCACAGTGGAACACTGTGAAGAAAAAGAACGGGCTAAAATCATCTGTTACTAATGTAAAGGATCCGAAACAGTTGAAGAAATATGTTGATGAAGCAATGGAAATGGCATCCGATGACTCAAGTGTTGATGATGAAAATACAGTTTTCGAGGAATTTTTACCTAAGTGCTTTTACATTGTTTTTTACTTATGTGATTTTAAAACTTTTTTTTATGTAATGTTCGTGCATCATTTTAAACTTTATGTATATTTTAAGTTATAAAGTAACTCCACAGTTTTTAATTATACGCTTGTCTTTTTACTATGAACTATTGACTCTTTTAAATGATTTTATTCTTACATGTAACTGTTTTCATTAACTTTTTTGTTTGCTGACCTTTTCTTAATTGTTTTCTTTTACTCAAATTTTTGAGTTATATATTTTTTCCATTCTGACCTTGTCTTGGCGCAGCATGTACCTAATGGGACTTTGTGCCATAAAAACCCATACAACCAACCAACCGTACGTCTCTCCTTAAAATCTATCAACCCATGATCGTTCCAAAATTGACTATGCCTGCCAGGTCTATGGTTCCGCGCGTCATTCTGTTCTTTAAAAGCTTGACACTGTTCAGCAGAGCGCATTCCGTTTTTGCTCTGGTGCATTTCGTACCTCTCCAGTTCTAAGTCTTCGTTGACTGCAATGAACCATCATTACACCACATTCATGAAAAGCTTTCTTTAGAACTTTATTACCGTACCTTTTCTCATCCTGGTCATCCACTTCGTACATACAGTATTCCACAAAAGTGATGGTACAGGAAGTATTTTTCGGAAAATATGCAAAATTAGCTATGATGAGGCAAATAAAATTAAATTAACAAATCAGAATTATTTAATAACAGATTTTGCTATATTATACAAGAAGAATTCAATAATAATTTCCTTTAGAAATTTTCATAATAAAAATAAACAAAATATAAGTTCAAAAATGCTTCCACAAAACTCATGGTACACCTGGAAATTTTATAAAATTATTAAAGAGAAACCTTTTCTAGTATTTAGTTGCATATTTTTTTTCATATTTAGGTTTGCTTTAAGTCTGTTTATCATTGATTTTATCAGATTTTCTGTAACATTTTTCTTAATTTTATTCCATTCTGCAAGTAAAACACTTTTAAAATAGTTTTTTTATTTCTAATATCATAATTGTTCACTTGCTTCTGTATGTACTCTGTAAATGTTTAATGGGATTTAAGTCTGAAATTTGTGAAGGGGTGGCAAGTGTGTGTGTGTGTCTGGGGGGGGGGCAATGTCGAGCAGCCATAATCGGACAATGTGAGAATTGTGCATGGGATCATAATCTTATTGGAAGTAAAAGTCCTGTGAGACACCAAACTTTAATGCACTGTCCTCCAAATTTTATTTAAAACAGTTAACTGCTCAAATATGTCCATGATAGTTTCCATGAAATCTAAATTTCATACTCCTGAAACTGTCAAACAGCCCCAAATGATTACAACTGCTCCAACACGCTTTGTAGTTTTTGTCGTATATCTGGGATTCAGTGCATCATCCTTTCTCCTCCAAAGTCTAAAAGGGGGATCCTGGCAGTTGAGGGACACCAACACACTGCTTTGGCCTCTGCTTCAGATAGACGGGAGGTGCATATTGGTCCCGTATGCATCAATCGGCTGGTCAGCTGACTTGTCACTGGCTGGGGATCAAGTGAGCGAGTACTTACCAGCCATCTCGTTAGGGGTGGAGACTGGCATAGGAGTGTCTTGTAACCGTATGGGCCCTGGTTAACACTGGTGCACGAATGTGCATCCCCTTGTTGGGCTCGGTAGTGGGTGGTGCGGCCGGGGTCTGAACTATTTTTTTTTCAAATATGGATGGAAATACTAATGTTCCTTCTACTTCTCTTCCATGTGGAGAGCGACAAAGTGTACAGTCTTTATTTACTCGTTTTTTTGTTATTAAACGCACTGATAGTCTCTCTGATAGTTCTTTAAAAAAAACTTCACCATTTCTTATAGCAAAAACTTTCCAGTCTCTCTTAGGGAATGGTCATTGTCTAAAAAAATTACAATCTGGGGATTTACTGGTTGAGTTTTCTTCAGCCAGGCAGTCTGAACTTTTGTCAAATACCAATGATATGGGTACTTTTTCTGTTTCTGTAAAAGCACATCAAACTCTGAATACTTGCCGTGGTGTAATATCTGAACCAGATCTTTTATTTTCCACTAAAGAAGAACTTCTATCTAATTTAAGCGATCAAAACATAATAGATGTTCGTCGTATCACTATCCGTCGAAATGGGCAAATTCTTCCTATAAAACACATTATTCTCACCTTCAACAGCCATATTTTACCTACTAGAATCAAATCTGGCTATCTAAACTGTCCAGTGAGACCTTATATACCTAATCCTCTCCGCTGTTTCAAATGCCAACGTTATGGCCATACTAATACAACCTGTCGTAGCAATGTTACCTGTGCACGCTGTGCTGAGGTCGGGCATGATGGTAAAACTTGTGAAAAACCCGAACGCTGTGCAAACTGCAAGGCTGATCACACATCATATTCTCGCTCTTGTCCTAATTGGATCCGTGAAAAGGAAATTCTTGCTGTTAAAATAACCCAAAATCTCTCCTACCCTGAAGCTCGTAAACGTGTTGATATCAGGACCCCATCTGTTGGGGCATCATACTCTAGTATACCCAAACAACAACCAAAATCCGTAAGGCACATCAGTACCCAGACCGACTGCTCTTTTCCACCAAATAATACATCTATGACACATTCAACCAATACTTCACCTAAAAAAACTCGGGACGTCTCTCTTGATAGTAAATGCTATGGTACCCCATTATTGGAACGTTGGCTACCATCCTCAGAACCAGTTACAATAGAATATCAACTTACTCATTCACAGAAATCTCCAGTTGGATCCAAAAAGTCATCTAATCATCAGACTGAAACTAAGGCTGCTTCATCTCCAGTTCTATCATTACAGAAACCTAATTCTCCCCAAACATCATCAGTTAAATCAAAAATATCAACCGAACATAAGACAAAAAAAAACGCCAGCTCCAGATAAAAGCAATTTAGTGAAACCTACTGTTTGTCCAACTCCGAAAGCAAATGAAAAATTTTTCGCGCAAAAAGAAAGAAAGAAACCTTTAACTCAAATCTCTTCACAGTGGAAAGCTGTGAAGAGAAAAGGCAATAAATCATGTCTTAGCCCAGAAATCAGTAATATAAAAGATCACAAACAGCTCCTCAACTATGCAGAAGAGGCTATGGACTCTTGTAGCTATGACTCTGATAATGACGACAATAATACTGTATTCGATGTTATTAATCCTACGTGACTTTATATCATTTTTAAATTTTGAATTCTAACTTTGTTTTTAAAGCAGTATTATATAAAATTTTATGCTTTAATATTGTTTTTGACTAATTATAATTTTCATAACTTTAGAGATTTTAGAATTTAGAATTTTTTAATTTAAATATTTTAGTGTTTTAACTATTTTTTGTCTTTTAAAACCTTGTGTATTGTCGCTTTCATTGTGCATTATTTTTAATTACTTGTATCATCACATTGCTTTCTTCATTTTGTTTTGTTTTTTCACTTTTATATCTCTGACAATCTTTTAATGTAACTTTTAATTTTTAACTATGTTTTACTCCTTAACTTTTTCTTGGCGCAGCATGTCCCTATGAGGACTTTGAGCCATAAAACTCTAATCAACCAACCAATCAACCAACCTCCAAAGTCTAATGCGTCCATTTATGCTGAAAATATTAAATTTAGACTCATGTGAAAAGAATTATATGTTTCAGAAATGCATATAAATATTTTCTGTCAAACTCTATTCTTTTCTTTCTTTTGATCGGAGAGATATGGTTTCCTCCTTGCAGATCTTGATCTAAACTCAGGATCATTAATGACCTTAATGATAGTTACTGTATATACTCTGCTCAAAACAATTAAGGGATATTGCAGTTTTAGGTGGATTTTGTATCTGGTAAACTGTTTAGCTGATTGATACATGGTCGACAGACATAGTAGGTTATACGAGAATAAATTACACATGTTTGGCAGAAAAAATGCATTTTATTGCGCATTTGTGTACTAAAGGAAAAAAAACACAATTTGTGCATATGAGAAAAAAAGAATAAGAAAAGGTGTTTTCTTCAAAGAAAATCATTTTCAGTAGGGGTATGGTTTCCACGGGCGGCTAGCAACGTTGAACACCTTTGAGGCATGGACACAATGAGGCTATTAATGACGAGTTGGGGTATTCTGCCCCACTCTTCCCCCCCAGGGGGATACCTTCTTTAGGTATTCACGGGCTTCGCAACCCCGGGTTCCTGAGCGATCTTTCTCTTTTCCTTTTCCTCTTATTTCTCTTGTCTTTCTTTCCTCTTTGTTTCACTCTCACTGTGGTTTCCTCTTCGGAGGTGAGGGCAATTCTGTATGAGACGATATCATCCTGTATATCGACTCATGGAGAATTGTAAACCACCCACGTGTTTGCCGTACGTGGCGACCCGTGTCCCTGGAAAGGGAGATCCTGGCAGTTGAGGGAAACCAACACGCTGCTTTGGCCCCTGCTTCAGGTAGACGGGAGGTGCATATTGGTCCCGTATGCATCAATCGGCTGGTCAGCTGACTTGTCACTGGCTTGGGATCAAGCGAGCGAGTACTTACTAGCCATCTCGTTAAGGGTGGAGACTGGCATAGGAGTGTCTTGTGACCGTATTGGCCCTGGTTAGCACTGGTGCACGAATGTGCATCCCCTTGTTGGGCTCGGTGGTGGGTGGTGCGACCGGGGTCTGAATTGATTTTTTTCATTTCAATATGGATGGAAAAACTTTACTTCCTTTAAATCATCTCCCATGTGGAGAGAATGCAAACCAAAATAAATTGTGTGATGATAAAGATGAATATTGCCTCAAATACCAATTCATGTACTGAAAGATTCTTTGTTATCAAAAGACAAGAAGGCAGTTTTGACAAGACCTCTCCCTATTTGATCCACAAATCTATCCAAGGACTGATGGGTGAACCTAAGACAATAAAAAAAATAAGATCTGGTGAACTTCTTATTGAAGTAATCAATAGCAAACAAGCCACAAACTTAATGAAATGTACACATTTTGCAAATATCCCCATCTCTGTAAGCCCGCATAGAACACTCAATACATCTCGTGGAGTTATTTCTGAACCCGACCTCTTGCATGTTACAGAATCAGAAATAGTAGATAATTTAAAAGAACAAAATGTTATTGCAGCCAGACGAATAAAATTCTTCCGCCGAGACGAACAAATACCAGCAAATCAAGTACAAATACCCACCAAGCACATTATACTCACGTTTAACTCACCCAACTTACCCAAGTCAATAAAAGCAGGATATCTATCATGTTCTGTTAGACCGTACATCCCAAATCCTCTACGCTGCTTTCAATGTCAACGTTTTGGGCATTCCAAAACAAATTGCCGTGGTAAAATCACATGTGGCCGGTGCAGTACAGTTGGCCATGAAAGTACTGACTGTAAGGCACCGCCTCATTGCGTAAATTGTAAAAAAGAACACCCATCCTATTCTAAATCCTGTGAACAATGGAAAATGGAAAAAGAAATACAGACAATACGCACAAAAGAAAATATGTCGTACCCTGATGCAAGGAAAATAGTTGAATCCAGGGCACCTAAAGTCGGTCTTTCATATGCTGCTGCCTTAACTAAAACTGTGAATAAAACTTATCAAAGTATTGGAACCCAAACAGATTTCCCTACTGAAAATAATTGCCAACCAAAACAAAAGGGAATTAACCCGTCCAATAATACTGGTAAGGTAAATAGTTCAACACAATCTGTTCTTCCTAAGCCACCGAAATCAGTTTCTTCTAAGCCATCGAATAGTGTTCCTCCTAAATCACCGCAACCAGAAACTGTCTCTTCTAAGTCAGCACAACCTAATTTTTCGAAACTTCCACTCCATAAAAGAGGCTCTCAAAATATCACTAAACCAACACCTTTAAAACCGGGCCATAGAACTGATGCAGAAAAACATAAACTACCAATAGTTAAATCCAGTGTCTCATCTGATAATACTACCAAAAAGAAAAAAAGTAAAACTTCCCAAAATCAAACCCATACAAAACATGATAAAATGGAAGAGGATGATGCTTTAGCTCTTCACCCAGAACCGGATGAAAACTTTAACGATGGGGATAGTATGTCCACTGTCTCCGAGTAATATAACGCAGTTAATTTTATATAAGGAAAAAAAAATGACTAATATTATTTCGTGGAACTGCCGTGGATATCATAATAAACATGACGAGATCCGTAATATTCTCTCTGACCATAATCCATTATGTTTAGCACTTCAGGAAACCCATTTAAAACCCAATGACAATGCAAAATTACGTAATTTTGCTAGCTACCGTAAAGATTTTACTGGAAATGAAAGGGCCACTGGTGGAGTGGCTCTTTTCATCCTTCGCAATTTACCACATACTCATGTTAATTTAAACACAAACTTACAAGCTGTTGCAGTCCGTGTACATATAAAACAACTCATAACAATATGTACAATTTATTTACCTCCTAACCAAACTATTCAGTCATCACATCTTGATAATCTCCTTCTCCAACTCCCTGCTCCATATGTCATTGTTGGAGATTTTAATGCACACAGCCAACTCTGGGGCAACCGTGATTCTAATCTACGTGGTGATACTATTGAAAAACTTATATCTGACAACGGCTTATGTCTGCTCAATAATGGTGATCACACTTATTTTCACGAGCCGACTCGTACTTTCCATGCAATAGATCTTGCAATTTGCTCACCATATCTTTATCCTTTCTGGAACTGTTGTGCAGAAGTAGGCCACGACGGTAAATATTGTAAAAAATCCGAACGCTGCATAAATTGTAAGGGTGATCATCCAGCATACTCCCGTTCTTGTCCTAACTGGATCCGTGAAAAAGAAATAATTGCTATTAAAATAACTGAAAAAATTTCCTATCCCGAAGCTCGTAAAATTGTTGAGTCTAGAACCCCGACTATCGGGATTTCTTACTCTAGTATACTCAAACAACAACCAAAATCCGTAAGGCACATCAGTACCCAGACCGACTGCTCTTTTCCACCAAATAATACATCTATGACACATTCAACCAATACTTCACCTAAAAAAACCCGGGACGTCTCTCTTGGTAGTAAATGCTATGGTACCCCATTATTGGAACGTTGGCTACCATCCTCAGAACCAGTTACAATAGAATATCAACTTACTCGGTCACAGAAATCTCCAGTTGGATCCAAAAAGTCATCTAATCATCAGACTGAAACTAAGGCTGCTTCATCTCCAGTTCTATCATTACTGAAACCTAATTCTCCCCGAACATCATCAGTTAAATCAAAAATATCCGCTGAACATAAGACTAAACAAACGCCAGCTCCAGATAAAAGCAAATCTGTGAAACCTATTGTTCGTCCAACTCCGAAAGCAAATGAAAAAACTTGTGCGCAAAAAGAAAGAAAGAAACCTCCAACTCAAATCTCTTCACAGTGGAAAACTGTGAAGAGAAAAGGCAATAAATCATGTCTTAGCCCAGAAATCAGTAATATAAAAGATCACAAACAGCTCCTCAACTATGCAGAAGAGGCTATGGACTCTTGTAGCTATGACTCTGATAACGATGACAATAATACAGTTTTTGAAGTTATTCATCCTACGTAGCTTTATATCGTTTTAAAATTTTGAATTATAACTTCGTGCTTAAAGCAGTATTATATAACATTTTATGCTTTATTTCTTGAACATATAACTTTTCATAACTTTAGAGCTTTTAGAATTTTTTAATTTAAATATTCTTGTCTTTTAACTATGTTTTAACTTTTAAAACCTTGTGTATTGTCGCTTTCCTTGTGCATTATTTTAATTACATGTATCATCACATTGCTTTCTTCATTTTACTTTGTTTTTTCACTTTTATATTTCTGACAGTATTTTGCTGTAACTTTTAATTTTTAACTATGTTTTACTCAACTTTTTCTTGGCGCAGCATGTCCCTACAGGGACTTTGTGCCATAAAACTCCAACCAACCAACCAACCTTTCTGGAACTTCTGGGTCTCAAGTGACCTACATGGCAGTGACCACTTTCCCACTTTTATTACACTGACTACTCCTGTTACGGATTGTAATAACTATACAAAACATTACATATATGACAGAGCCAACTGACCATCTTTTACATCACTGGCAAACATCACCACTAACATGATTGCGGGGAATATTGACAATGCACTTGATAATATAACTCAATGTATTATCAATGCTGCTGATTCCAGCATTCCAAAAACATCATCTAACCATAAAAACAGAAAACCATGGTGGAATAGCGATTGCCAAAGCGCTAAGAAAAAACAACAGAGGGCTTGGGGTCCTTTTCGGAGATACCCAAATAATAATAACTATATAGCATTTTAAAAAGCAAAGGCAGAAGCTAGACGAGTGCGACGCAAAAGCAAACGGGAGTCCTGGATTAATTATGTATCAAGCATAAACTCCAATACTTCAAGCAAAGAACTCTGGGTAAAAGTAAAAAAATGTATGGGCCTTTACTCTGAAAATCATGTTTCTATTTTAAAACATAACGGTCACACCATCACTTCTCCTAAGAACATTGCTGAGACAATAGGTAGTACCCTAGCATCTATTTCTAAATCAGACGCATATCCGGAGCCTTTTTTATCTTACAAAAGACAGACTGAAATGACCAGAATTAATTTTAATAGTCATAACTCATTTTCATACAATCAGCCATTTATTATTTCAGAGCTTTTAAATTGTTTACAAGACAGTCACTTATCTGCTCCAGGTCATGATGGCATCACTGACATCATGCTCAAACATCTCTCACATACTTCGCTTAACAATCTGCTTTCTTTTTATAACAGGATTTGGACAGAACAGCTTTTTCCCAATGCTTGGTGCAGGGCTATCGTTATTCCTTTTCCTAAGCCAGGAAAAGATGCTACCAATCCAAATAATTACAGGCCGATCGCACTTACTAGCAGTCTTTGCAAATTGCTTGAAAAAATGATCAACTGCCGCCTTGTACATGTTTTAGAAACCAACAATTGCCTTGCCGCTTTTCAAAGTGGATTCCGACGTGGTATGTCTACTATCGATAATTTGATTCATTTGGAAGATCACATCCGGACAGCCTTTTTAACACGCAACCATTTGGTGTCCATATTTTTTGATATGGCGAAAGCTTATGACAGAACCTGGCGTTATGGAATCCTTCGTGACCTTTTTAACTTGCTCTTTCGTGGGAACCTTCCAATTTTTATCAAAAACTTCCTCACAATTCGACTTTTTCAAGTTCGGATTGGTGGAATTTTATCTAGTTTTTATGAACAAGAAGAGGGTGTACCTCAGGGCAGTGTCCTGAGTGTCACCCTCTTTGCAATAAAAATAAATAACATCCTGAATCAACTACCCCCTTCTGTGAAGGGAGATTTATACGTTGATGACTTCAGAATTATGTGTATGGGACAAGACATGCGTTTTATTGAGAGACAACTGCAAATTGCAATCAAAAATATTCTTAACTGGACAAATAAAAATGGTTTTATTATTTCCTATGACAAAACTTCCTGTGTGCATTTCTGTAGATGTAGGGGTCTGCATCCAGATCCCGAAATCTTTATTGGCTCTTCTCAAATCCCCGTTGTAGACAACGTTCGTTATTTAGGCGTTTATTTTGATAACAAACTGACTTTTTTACCACATGTTTTACAACTAAGGACAAAATGTGAAAAATCGCTTAATTTACTTAAAGTGCTTTCAAATACTTCATGGGGAGCAGACCGTACATCTCTCCTCAAAATTTATCGTTCTGTAATCCGTTCAAAAATTGACTATGCCTGCCAGGTCTACGGTTCAGCACGTAATTCTGTTCTTAATAAACTTGACACTGTGCATCATAGTGCACTTCGTGTTTGCTCTGGTGCATTTCGTACATCACCAGTTTTAAGCTTGTATGTAGATTGTAATGAACCGTCACTCTATCTGATTCGTGAAAAACTCTCATTGATTCTGTATTACCGTCTCCTTTCGCATCATGCCCCCCAGGGGAATACCTTCTTCAGGTATTTATGGGTTTCGCGACCCCGGGTTCCCGAGCGATCTTTTTCCTTTCCTGTCTTCTTCTCTTTTTGGTTGTCTATCCTTTTTTCTTTGTTTCACACTTTTTAGTCTTCTGTTTTCAGTTTGTTATCCCTCTTTGTTCTTGTTCGATTTTGTTACTGTTTTCTTGAAACTGTTCTTTGTTCTACTAACGTTGTTCTTGTTCTTTTGAAAAAAAAAATTATAAAGGTTTTAAAAAAGACAAAAATTACACCTTGTTTCTAAGTTTTCTCTCACATTACTTTTTCTTTTTTTTCTACAATAGTGGTATTTTTTTTTTCACGTGAGACACTCTGGGTGTTGAGGTTTTTTAATCTCATCGCCTCGTTTCTACCTTTTTAGGCTGATCTCGAGTCCCAGAGTGCAGGGCATTTCCGAAATTCGGTTCCATGATCGGAGGACGCCATACTTGTATGGTGGCTGTTAGGACCAACACCGGGAGACTGGTGCCTTTCGGCGAAAGGGGCTGTAGGTTGGACAGAGCTGTAAAGGCTTACCTACTGGCTTCCTGATTCCAAAGTGAAAGAACTAGAGATTAAGAAATGCTATCGAGTTTAATTCAATGTTCGAAAAACGTGGAAGTTTGTTGATAGTTTTCACCCTTTTGAGACCTGCGCCTAAAGTAACGGTAAGAAGAAGGGTCGGTGACCAGGCCCGATGCCTGGCGTTTTTTCAATCTTTTCTAAATATGGCTACAATCTCAGGAAATAAAATATGCGATGTGGAAGCCCCACAAGCTAATAATGACACTAATAATGCATTGAGCTCTGCCTCAAATGCTACTATTAATCAGGATAATAAAGAATCATGGTGTAAGAGAGTCGAAGATTTTGTTTCCAATACGGAATCTAAAAATCCCGACTCTCATGAAAGTTAAACAGAAGAAAGATTCTTCATCGTTAAACGCCAAGAAGGGAATTTTGATAAAACTTCTCCCTTTTTGATTAATAAATCTATCCAAGGACTGGTTGGCGAAACCAAAACAATAAAAAAACTCCGTACAGTTGAACTACTAATTGAAGTAACCAACAAACAACAAGCTCTGAACTTAAAAAAATGTACTCACTTCGCTAACATTGCTGTCACCATATCGCCACATAGAACATTAAATTCGTCTCGTGGAGTGATCTCGGAATCTGATCTCCTACATGTAACTGAAGATGAAATAGTGGAAAATTTAAGAGAACAAAATGTCATAGGAGTTAGACGTATAAAAATAAACCGTAAAGATGAACAAATACCAGCTAACCAAGTACAAATACCTACCAAGCATATTATATTGACCTTTAACACACCGAACTTACCCAAATATATAAAAGCAGGGTATTTATCATGTTCTGTCAGACCATACATCCCAAACCCACTGCGTTGCTTCAATTGTCAACGCTTTGGGCACTCAAAAACATCATGCCGAGGTAAAACCACATGTGGTCGGTGTAGTGCAGTTGGCCTCGAAAGTGTACAATGCAACGCACCACCTTCTTGTGTAAATTGCAAAAAAGACCACCCATCCTATGCTAAATCTTGCGATCAGTGGAAAAAGGAAAAAGAGATACAGACCATACGCACAAAAGAAAATATATCATACCCCGAATCAAGAAAAATCGTTGAATCCAGGACACCCAAAGTTGGTGTTTCATATGCTACGGCGTTATCTAAAACTGCGAATAAAACCTATCAAACCATTGCAACTCAAACTGAACTCCCCACTAAACTTAATTGCCAACCTAGTCAAAAAGAAAACAACCTGTCTAATAATTCTGGTACGACAAATAGATCAACGCATTCTGCCCCTCCTAAGTCACCTAAATCTGCTCCTCCTAATTTACCAAAATCTGGTCTTTCTAAGCCAACTCAAAATGCCTCTTTAAAATCATCACAATCTGTTATTACTAAAATTCCACTCCATAATAGAGGTTCTCAAAATACAACTAAAACATTATCTGTGAAATCAAACCATAAATCTGATGCAGAAAAATTTAACCTTCCAGCAATTAAAGCCACTGTGTCATCTGAAAATACAGCCAAAAGGAAAAAGAGCAGAACATCCAAAAATAAAACCCATTCAATGCAGAATGATAAAATGGAGGAAGGTGATGCTCTAGCTCTTCACCCAGAACCGGATGAAATATTTAACGACGGAGATAGTATGTCTACTGTCTCCGATTAAAATAACGCAGATTTATTACTTAATTAAAATTTTTCATGTCTAATATTTCGTGGAACTGCCGTGGCTACCACAATAAGCATGACGAAATCCGTAACATTCTATCCGACCACCAACCTTTATGCTTAGCTCTACAGGAAACCCATTTAAAACCCAATGTCAAAGCCAAATTACGCAGCTATTCAACCTACAGAAAAGATTTTATCGGCAGTGATAGGGCCATTGGTGGAGTGGCTCTATTCATCTCCAATAGTTTACCCCATACACATATTGCTTTAACTACAAACCTACAAGCTGTTGCTGTCCGTGTGCATATTAATCAACTCATAACTATATGTACGATTTATTTACCTCCAAACAAAAATATTCATTCAGCAGATCTGGATAATCTCCTTCTCCAACTCCCCGCTCCATATATCATTCTTGGTGATTTTAATGCACATAGCCAACTCTGGGGAAACAGTGATTCTAATCCACGTGGTGATATTATAGAAAAACTTATATCTGACAACGGCTTATGCCTGCTCAATAACGGTGATCATACCTATTTTCACGAGCCAACACGCACATTCCATGCAATAGATCTTATAATCTGCTCCCCATTTCTCTATCCTTTCTGGAACTTTTGGGTTTCAAATGACTTACACGGCAGTGATCATTTTCCTACTTTTATATCATTGACTACTAGTGGAGATTCTAATAACTATCCGAGAAGATATGTTTACGACAGAGCCAATTGGCCAACTTTTACTGCACTTGCAGACATTACCGATAGCATGATAGAGACTGACATAGATATTGACAAAGCGCTTGATAATATAATTCATTGTATTATCAATGCTGCTGACGCTAGCATACCTAAAACGTCATCTGCTCCTAAACACAGAAAACCACTGTGGAACAATGATTGCCAAGTAGCAAAGAAAAAACAACAAAAGGCTTGGGGTTTATTTCGTAGGTATCCAAATAATATTAACTATATGGCATATAAAAAAGCAAAGGCTGAAGCTAGAAGAGTGCGACGCAAAAGCCAACGGGAGTCCTGGATTAACTATATTTCGAGCATTGACTCTAACACCTCAAGTAAAGAACTCTGGCAAAAAGTGAAAAAATGTATGGGCCTGTACTCTGAAAATAATATTTCCATTCTAAATATGAATGGTCAAACCATCACTTCTCCCAAAAACATAGCTGAGACGATAGGTAGCACCCTTGCATCAATTTCTAAATCAGACGCATATCCAGAACCCTTTTTAACTTACAAAAGACAAACTGAAATGACCAGGATTAATTTTAACTCTCATAATTCATTTTCCTACAATCAACCATTTATCATATCAGAACTATTAAAGTGCTTGCAAGACAGTCATTTATCTGCCCCAGGTCACGATGGCATTACATATGTTATGCTTAAGCACCTCTCACCACATTCTCTTAACAATATCCTTTCCTTTTTCAACAGAATATGGACAGAACAGAAATTCCCCAACGCTTGGTGCAGAGCTGTTGTTATCCCTTTTCCTAAACCAGGAAAAGATGCTAGCAATACTAATAATTACAGGCCAATCGCACTCTCTAGCTGCCTTTGCAAGTTACTTGAAAAAATGGTCAACCGCCGCCTCGTGCATGTTTTAGAAACTAACAATTGCCTTGCGGCATTTCAAAGTGGATTTCGACGAGGTAGGTCTACTATCGATAACCTGATCCATCTTGAATATTACATTCGGACAGCTTTTCTTAAACGCAACCATTTGGTCTCAGTATTTTTTGACATGGCGAAAGCCTATGACAGAACATGGCGTTATGGGATTCTTCGTGACCTTTTTAACCTGGACTTTCGTGGGAACCTCCCAATTTTTATTAAAAACTTCCTCGCAATTCGAATTTTTCAAGTTCGAGTTGGGGGGATTTTATCCAGTTTCTATGTACAAGAAGAGGGTGTACCTCAAGGCAGTGTCCTGAGTGTCACTCTCTTTGCTATTAAAATAAATGACATCCTTAATCAACTACCACCTTTTGTTAAGGGAGATCTTTACGTTGATGACTTCCGCATTATGTGTATGGGACAGGATATTCGTTTTATTGAGAGACAACTGCAAATAGCAATAAATACTAGCCTTAGCTGGACTAACAAAAACGGTTTCTTAATTTCTATTGAAAAAACTTCATGTGTTCATTTCTGTAGACGAAGGGATCTACATCCAGATCCTGAAATTTTTATTGGGACATCTCAAATTCCTGCTGTGGACAACGTTCGTTATCTAGGCCTATACTTTGACAAAAAACTTACTTTTTTACCCCATGTTTTACAATTACGGACAAAATGTGAAAAATCGCTTAATTTACTTAAAGTGCTTTCAAATACTTCTTGGGGAGCAGACCGTACATCTCTCCTTAAGATATATCGTGCTGTAATTCGTTCTAAAATTGACTATGCCTGCCAGGTCTACGGCTCTGCCCGTAATTTTGTTCTTAAAAAACTTGACACTGTGCACCATAGCGCACTCCGTGTTTGCTCTGGTGCATTTCGTACTTCTCCAATTTTAAGTCTTTATGTTGACTGTAATGAACCAGCATTATACCATACTCGTGAAAAACTTTCATTAGAATTGTATTACCGTGTCCTCTCTCATCCTGGCCATCCTCTTCACACTTACATTTTAAATACCAACAATGATATTCTTTATCAGCATCGACCATCTTGCATCCCATGTTTTGGAGCCAGAATGTGAAACATTATTAATAATGGCCCTCTGAATAGGATCAAGGTGAGTCCATGTCCCTCACATGTGCTCCCTCCTTGGAATCCTCCTAATATTACCTGTCTCCATCCTTTTAAAGGATATAATCAAAACAACTTGGCTCCGGTTGTTTTCCAACACTTGTTTGCTTCACATCAAGCTAATTTTAAGAACTACACTGAGATTTTTACAGATGGCTCTAAAAGAGGCGATATTGTTGGTTGTGGGATTTTTTGTGAGAGCACTTCATTAAGCTATCGCCTTCATTCTTGTACTTCTGTCTTTACAGCCGAACTAATTGCAATAGAGAGAGCCATGTTCCACATTTCTCATCATCATAGCTCAAAGTTCATCATTTATACTGACTCAAATAGTTCTATTGACGCAATTAAATCATTTAAAAAGCATCCTTATGTCTCATCCATCCTTGATTTTTATAATAAATTGACAAGACGTGGCTATAATATATTATTTTGCTGGGTACCTGGACACATGGGTATTCCCGGAAATGAGAAAGCGGATGAGGCGGCAAAACGTGCTCTTAATCCATTACACCATAATGTTCCATTCTCAGACATTAAACTACTTATCAAACACTCTATTCATAATAAATGGCAAGAAAGTTGGGATTTAGAATATGATAATAAACTGCACCATGTTAAACCAAGAATCATGTCCTGGCCTCCGAATTATCCAAGGAAAACAGATGTCCTTCTGACTCGTCTGAGGGTGGGACATTCTAGGATCACTCATAAACATCTTTTACTTCGGGAGGATCCACCCATGTGTCCACATTGTCATTTTGATTGCCTGACTATTCATCATGTTTTAACTGACTGTCCGGGGCTCCGGCACTTATACAGAATTTATTTTAACTCATCATCACCAATCTTGACAAACCTCATTGGGGATACACCTCATGGGGCACTCTTCACTTTTTTAAAACATGCTGGATTTTATTTTGAAATATAATTTTTATTTCTTTTGGTTTAACAACAACTTGAAATGTTTTCCATACTCTTCTGACATCTGGATGGGAGCCCATCCAGACTGCACTTTGCATTTTTTTTATTTGAAATCTTTTATACTCTGATATTTCAGCTTTTAAATCTCCTTATTCATCTACACTTGTCTGACTGAATCTGGATGGAACCCCCCATCCAGATTGCTTTTCTCTTTGCCCTTCATGTTTTTTTATGTGTTTAGTCTATTCTTTTTTGGCGCAGCATGTCCCATATGGGATTTTGTGCCATTAAACATCATTCAACCAACCAACCTTTCGCATCATGGTCATCCACTTCATTCCCACTTGTTAAATACTGACAATGCCATGCTTTATCAGCATCGCCCATCTTGCATCCCATCTTTTGGTTTAAGAATAAGAAACGTTATTGATAATAGCCCTCTGAGTAATATCGAGGTGAGCTCATGTCATCCACATGTGCTACCTCTTTGGAAACCTCTTAATATTACTTCTCTCCACCCTTTTAAAGGATATGATAAAAATAATTTGGCTCCAATTATTTCCCAACAACTATTTGCTGCACATAGATCAAATTTCAATAGTTACACTGACATTTATACAGACGGTTCCAAAATGGGAGATATTGTTGGTTGCGGTGTTTTTTGTGAAAACACTTGTCTCAGCTACCGGCTGCATTCGTCTACTTCTGTGTTTACAGCTGAACTGATCGCGATAGAGAGAGCCATGTTGCACATTGCTCATCACCATAACACATCCTTCATCATTTATACTGACTCAAATAGTTCTATTGACGCAATAAAATCTTTTAAAAAACATCCTTTTGTCTCATCCATCTTAGATTTTTATAATAAATTGACAAGACGCGGCTATAATATTTTATTTTGCTGGGTACCTGGACACATGGGTATTCCTGGTAATGAGAAAGCAGATGAGGCGGCAAAACGTGCTCTTAATCCATTACACCATAAAGTTCCTTTCTCAGACGTTAAACTACTTATAAAACACTTTATTCA
The DNA here is from genome assembly GCA_963932465.1 of Maratus speciosus. Taxonomy (NCBI): domain Eukaryota; kingdom Metazoa; phylum Arthropoda; class Arachnida; order Araneae; family Salticidae; genus Maratus; species Maratus speciosus. The sequence continues at coordinate 640,759,999 of OZ010787.1, forward strand.
GAATAATTGGCAAGAGAGTTGGGATTTAGAAAACAATAATAAACTGCATCGTATTAAACCAACAATCATAACCTGGCTTCCGATTTATCCAAGAAAATCTGATGTTATTCTGACTCGTCTGAGAATTGGACATTCAAGAATTACTCATAAACATCTATTACTTCGTGAGGATGCACCCATGTTTCCACATTGTCATTTTGATAACCTGACCGTCCATCATGTTTTATCTGACTGTCCGGGCCTCCGGCACTTATATAGATTTTATTTTAGCACATCATCACCAATCTTGACAAACCTCATTGGGGAAACACCTCATGGGGCACTCTTTACTTTTTTAAAACACATTGGTTTTTATTTTGAGATATAGTTTTTTTATAGGCTTCATGTGTGGGACATTCTTATCGACATCTGGATGGAGGGCCCATCCAGATAACTTGTTTACTTGGTTTTCCTGGATTTCTTTTTTACATTGATTTCTATCCTTGTTTAACGACTACATCTGGATGGGTTACCCCATCCAGATGGCTTTTCTATTTCAACTCGTATTTTTTTTTCTCGGTGTCATTTGTTTACTAACTTCTTTTTTTTCGCCTTTGTTTGGCGCAGCATGTCCCGTTGGGGATTTTGCGCCATAAAACCCAATACAACCAACCTGCCCCACTCTTCCAGAAGAGCTCTTTCCAGTTCTTGGAGAGTTTGTGGGGGTTGTTGGCGGCCAGAAACTCGTCTTCCTAGAGCGTCCCAAACGTGCTCGATTGGATTCATGTCTGGAGAACACGCTGGCCATTCCATTCGAACGATTCTTTCCTCGAAAAGGAAACCCTCCACCAGGTTTGCACGATGTGGCCTGCAGTTATCGTCCATTAAAATGAAGTTATCTCCGATTGCTGCAGCGCAAGAGACTACAATAGGTCTGAGGATCTCATCCCTATATCGGCGACCAGTCAGAGCTCCATCTCGAATGATGTAGAGGTCAGTGCGCCCGTCAATGGAGATGCCACCATACACCAACACTCCTCCAACGTCAAATCTGACACTTTCGTGCACGAACGCAGGATTATTCCTACTGCCACGGTCCCTCCAGATGAAAATACGCCTATTATCCGGATGCACAGAAAAACGGGACTCGTCAGAAAACAGAATATTGCTCCATTCATTTCTCCTCCAGTTGACATGCACGGTTGCCCACTCCCTGCGGTCGCGACGATGCCTTGATGTTAATCTGACACATACCATCGGTCGGCGAGCATACAGACCTACAGCATGGAGCCGGTTTCGGACAGTCTGAGTTGAAATCGTGGTGCCTGTAGCCGAGCGAAGGTGTTGTTGGAGAAGAGTAGCGTGCATGGTTCGGTGTCTCCGAGCTGTTAACGCTAAATACCGATCTTCATTGGGCGTTGTTGCCCGTCTACGACCTTGCCCTGGTCTTCGGCCTGCACATCCACTCTTCAAAAAACGGTTCCAGATCCTGGAAATGACACTTTGTGACACTCCAATGGCTTGCGCTACTTTGGCTTGAGTTTGGCCCCCTTCTAACCTACCAACAATTCTCAAAGCTTCTGAATCTGTCAAATGACTTCGCTGAGACATCGTACTCATCGAAACAAAGCAATCACTGAATGCCGATCATCCTTGTCTTCATTATCTTTTATCCAGTTGAAAGTCAAATTTCATTCGCTGCCGCTGAAGCGACGTTTTTGACGTCGAACTCAACATTTGCATACTCCACAGTTTGAAAACCAGAAAAATTTGCATTTGTGATTCTCTTCTTCTATTTTCGGCAAAAAAATTTCGTTTATATCTTTATTTTATATAAAACTTCAAATATCCTTTAATTGTTTTGAGCAGTGTATTATTTCATTGACATACCTTTACAATTCTTCTGTTATATTTCTAGTAATAATTGAGGGATTTTCAGAAATGCAGAGTACTATTATTCAGAATGTACTATTAACTGTTAATAATTTTGACAGAGATTTATTAAACTTCCTTTCTACTAACGTACAGAGTGGTGTTTCCTTTTGAAGTGATGAGAGGATTGATAAAGATTCTGGAGCAATTATATATATATTTTTTTGGAAAGCAGGTAGCTATAATTTGAAGATATTAAATGCTGAAAATAGTCTTTTTGTTTTCATTTTTTCCAATTTTAAGATTCCTCAGACCCCTTAAGTCTACAGCTTTTTCTAAACAGTAGTTTTGGATTTATATAGACATTTTACTTTAGTTATTTATTAGATGAAGATGTAAAAAGACGATAACGCCATCGAAAAAGGAACATTTGGCATGTCTTCCAACTTCTACGCTTTTCTAAATCAAATAAATATATTTTCAACCAAAAAACTTATAATAAAATGTACGTTGAATTTATTCAATGAAATGTAGTAAATACCTTATTTGAACCAGAAATGATTCCTAATAAATAAAATATGTTTGACTAAAAAAAGCGAGGGGTTGGTAGCCATGCGTTTGGCTCGTGCAAAGTTCCTATGCCATTAAGCCGAGTTAAGTGGGTAAGTAGTTTCTACAGCATATATATGCATAAACCATGAAAATAAAGACTTTTCGTATTATGAACAGTGTAGTGCATCAAGAAATAAAAAGGGCATCAACATTTAAAAAACCTTTTTACTTAGTGAGTACAAAACTAGTGAGAACAAAATTATTAATTCTTTTATTTTTTTGAAAAATTATTTCATTTTCATTTAGAAAATTCTTTTGTTGTTATGGACAATGTAGTGCATCAACACTTAATTTTTTTTAAATTAGTGAATGCAAAATTAATGAAATTAGTGAGAACAAAATTATTAATTACTTTTTTCGATTATCAAGCTACATTTTTCATTACTTATGTGTGCGAACAAATAAAAAATATACACTAAAATATATTAAATTAACAACACTAATATAAGACAATTCTTTAAATGTGTAGTAAAGGTAATAATGAAGAGAAAAGTTTCAAGAAAAATGACAATAAAAAAATCTACATTTTCCTTATATAAATTTTTGTTTTGAAGTAAAACTTTACAAAAATGAATGATGGTTTGACGCTCTTTATAAAACATTTTCAAATGTAGTTGAATAATTCTAAATAAATCAAATAACTCTGCATTTTTCTATAATATTCTAATTAGATGCACTAATCATTTTACAGTAAATAAACAGAGATGGTTCAATTAAAGATGATCCATGTCACTTGCTAGATAAATTATGCTTCATTAAATAAATCCGAAAAATTTAGTACCTTAATTGGATTTTCAACATACTCTATGACGTTTTCTCTTAAATCTTGTGATATGTGACTTGCGTAATGAACTTCGTTAATACTTTCATTTAATTAAAGTAATAGTTGGTCAAAACAGGTTAAAATTTCATTTTCCAAGTGCAGAAATTTGATAATCATGACAGACGAATTAAATATTTTAGTTATAAATAAATAATTGTTAATGCTTTCTAAATGGATTATACAAATATCGTGTTTTAGAATCGGAAGTTTAGTGAATTACTAAATAAATGAAATTACTCTTACATTGAATGTAAACTTTAATATATTAATTAGGTTTAGCTTTATAATTATTAATATTCTGAATGAATATAACTAAAATTTTCAGGCAATGTATCATAAAATAAATAAAAATACTTATTTTTTCGCATTAAAAATATCTTCTATTTTACTTGTAAAATTGGTTCCAATAATGAATGCTTTCGTGTTTGTGTTGGAAAAAATAACTTTCCGGATTAAAAAAAAACAACCCTTCTAGACTACCATAGATTCGGTATAGACTGCTTTTATTCTCAAATATGAAATGAACATATACAAAATTTCTTATATACATTGGACCATAGAAAAATAATTTATCATAGTGAACTCAAATAACGTGGTTAAAAAAATAAAGTTTTTACTAATAAATATTAAAAAAAAAGTTGTTTTCATAAAAATTGGGAGCGTGTTCTTTCTTGTTTCTAAGTTAAACCTCGTAACAGAAATAAAGTATCTTGCTAAGGTGATAAAGAAAATTCAAATGAAATTATTTTACAATTTTACTGACAGGTTACACTTATTAAATAGTCTTTTACGGGAGTTTCGGTACGATGTTAAGAAACTTTGAGATAAGACTACAACAATTTTTGTATAGGAAAGCAGATGCACAAACCATTTATTGATTTCAATAACACAGTTGGCTTTCCAGTCTGAAACCGGACTTTTATCGAATCAATAATGGACGAGCTTGTTAGCAAAATTTTGTTTCGTTTGAAGTCCTAATACTAAGGGACATTTGAATAGATGAAATTGAATTAGAATAGTAGTTAAGCGGAGAAACAGTATCGCATGAGTTAATCGCATCTTTTATTCATCTTTCGATCGAGAGGTCTCGCACACTGCTCACAGTAGTTATGTGACAGATTCTGCCACACCACTTAAGGTATAGATTAGGTAGGGGGTAAAAGATACGCATTGGCTGATTTAATATGAAAAAACATTTCTACAATCATGAACACTACGTTGTAGTTTGGTCTCAAATATAGTAGTTGTGAGTTCAAACCTTGTGAAAAAAAGTAGCACTCCGTGACCAAGAAAATGAGGTAAGTTTAAATTTTCACAATTTGATCTAATATTTTTAAAATTTCACTTTATTGTGTAGATGACAATACTTCGAATTTTTACAAATCGGAAAATTCAGTGGAGAACGGAAGCTCTATAGCTTCTAAATGCCGTATAGTCTATCTCGATCGCATTTGTTTAAACTTGTCGGTAGTCGGTTAAATAAAATACTGCAAAATGGGGTAATAGTACGCAACCGTCTTAGGGCAAAGATACATACAAGTTTAAGGATTTCGGCGCTTTGCCCTATTGTTTTAGCTAGATGCAAAGCTTTCCAATATTACGTTGTGGAAAGTTTCATTTTTTATATTGTATGAACTTTAGGGGAAAGTAGGGGAATGGCGCTCAGAAGGGTAATCCCGCTCACCCAATATCTCTAAACAGAATAGAATTGAAAACGTGCGATCGGTACTGGTACCTAGCGAACACCATCCTATGTTCTCAGTAAGTATTTAGTGCCCATCGGGAGGAAAGTATTTTCATGTCCTCACATTATTAGTTTGAAGTTGTTTTAATATAAAATTCTACATCTAAATTGAAGGTAAAAGTACTCTTATTTTCAAATATTAACTCATTATGTCTACAAAATATATACATTTAACTGTACTTTCATGTTTTTATTTATTTTTGTAGTGCGTTGTTACGCCCTTTATAATGCATTAAAACCCAACATGGCGATAGCGGGTAATGGCGCTCGCGTGGAATCACAGAGAAGTATTGCCAGTGGCCAACTTTTTTTAAAATTTAAATTTGTTGATTGACACCACTTCTTTTGAAATGATAAAATTCCTCTCGTTTCGCCTTAATTAATATGTCATTAAACATTGAGAATTTTACGATTTCAAAAAATTGATGAAAATAAAAGAAACCTAAATATAAAAAAAGTAACCCACTATATTTGTAACACAATATGTGTGCACAATATGTGTAAAGTGGTCACAAAAAGTCTGCACAATATGTGTAAAGTGGTCACAAAAAGTCTGCAGTGGTGTGAAACAGCCCACACAACTACATATGTGACTTTTGTCTTACTTAAATGTTGTATTCAAACTCTGAGCGCAATTACCCTACCATGTCGGGCATTACCGCTCAATCGATGGTTATTTAAATAAAACGATAAAAAAAAATTCCTAAAACTTTTATACAAATCGATTGCAAACTGTACCTTATGCTTTGGAGTTATACTTCGTTAATAAAATATTAATTTTTTCCCTAAATTTGACTAGCTATTCATGTTTTCCCTTAAGTGAGCGCCATTCCCCTACTTTCCCCTAATAGCTACTTAACAAATATAAGCTAGTTAACTACAATTTACTTCTTCTAGTTAAGTTCTTTTCAATATAGAACGTAGGTATCTACCTACCTGCTTTTAAAAATTAATATTCTTGTATCATAAAACGATTTTGTTTTAAGTCTTAGACATAACTCCTGTTAACGGCCTCGCATACCGCTGCTACACTGTAAAAAAGAACGGACTAAAAAACGGAAATACTACTGGCAATCTAGAAGCTAGTACTATTTCCGTTTTTTTTTTTTTTTTTTACGGGAATTTTTACCCATAAATTACAGAAAAATTTCCCTTTTTAATGAGAAAAAACGAATCTTTGTTGAGAGAAATAGAAGGAAGAGAGAAAAAGTTTTTATATCCATATTAGAAAAACTAATAATTCATATCCCGCAGGCACCGCCCACTACCGAGCCCAACAAGGGGATGCATATTCATACACCAGTGCTGACCAGGGCCCATTCGGTCACAAGACAATCGTCTGTCAGTCTCCAATCTTAACGGGATGACTAGTAATTGCTCGCTCACTTGATCCCTTAGCCAATGACATAAGTCATCTGACCAGCCGATTGATGCATACGAGAACAATATACACCTCTCGTCCACCTGAAGCAGAAGCCAAAGCAATGTGTTGGCTGTCCTCAACTGCCAGGATCGCACTTTACAAGGACGGGTCGCCACGCACGGCAAACACGTGGGTGGTTTATAATTCTTAGACAGGATGATATCGGCCCATGCAGAATTGCCCTCACCTCCGAAGAAGAAACCACAACGAGAGTGAAACAAAGAGAAGAGAAAGGTCGCTCCAACGCCCAGGGTTGCAAAGCCCGTGAATACCAAATGGAGGAACACCCCTGGGGGGGAAATCTCAGTTTCGAAACATCCCTGGTAGTTTAACCCTTAAATGCCTGATTCTTCAAAAATCATTGTAATAATGTTTTTCGGCTTCCATTTTTTAAATAAATCATGGGAAAAATACTTAAAAAAATCATTTTGTTTTAAGTATGGTTTACGGCTAAAAAACAGTTTGTTTTAATCGGCAATACTGGTCTTTAATTGCAAAATTAATTTTCCTTGATAAAATTTTGTAATATTAAACACACAAGAATTTTAGGAACTATAATAAGAAATAAATTTTACTTGCTCACTTCAGAACAAAATAGGGTATTTCGCAAGCTTCGAAACAAAACGAAAAGAACAAGTAGCAACAATTGAAAAAATAAATGTATCTTTATTCTTAAACAGCACATGTGTTGCCATCTACATGTTGAAAATCGATTTAATAATATTTTCAGAATGTATTTTATTGGCAACTTTAGGAATTATAGCTTCAATATTATTCTAATAGTATTTTAGAGCCTAAATTGTGTATGTTGCCGAAAAGCAACACCCGGCATTTAAGGGTTAAGTAACCTAAGTAGAAATGGAAATGTCTAAATTTGATACCAAATCATGTATGTTCATGATTTTTGAATCTACTCATTTGTCAAATGAAATTCATTCCAATGAATGAAAAAAAAATTGCAAACAACGAAATATTTAATGAAATATTTAATAATTATATTTTCGTTAATATTCTATCACATTTTAGAAATAATCTATCTTAACTCGATGTAAAAATAAGAAATCGGAAAATCGTGTCTTTTCGAATTATTATTAGTTTTGTTTATTCAGGAATAAAAATACCTATAAAAATAATTTATTATCAATTTTAAATTCAATATTCAATTCAATGTCACAAGATTATATTTTTCTCAAATGAAAAAATGAATAATTTTATACTTAAAATCATTGTTATTTTTGTGAATTATACGCCACAGGCACTGTTTTGATTAACTCTAATAAAGAAATAGATCCATAGAAATTCATTCCATCTAGAAATAATGGCATAATTTAAGTTTTAATCTGTTATATTTTTTCACTTATGAAAGAAAGACTGAAATTTTATAAAGTAAATATTTATTTAAAAATATTTCAATATCATTATTTAATTGCAAACGAAAACTTTTGACAATGGTACTTTTATGCAGAATAAAAACTTATTCATTCATTATAAAAGAATTATTATGATTTTTTTATATATATATATTATTTGATTGGAACCTAAAATTAAATTTTTAAAGCTACATGATTATGGTGAAACAAATTACAGGGTTGAAAACATGATTGATATAATTCTGCAATTTTTAAATTTATTTTCCATGCATTTATTTAGAAGGAACAATACAGTAATATTGTTGCACTTTGTAAATATATATGTATCTGAAGAGGTTTATATTGAACAGAATTTTATATTTTAAAACATAGGAAGAATTTATTAATTTTATTGATTCATCAGAGCACATTTTATGTTTTATACACAGAACTTATACACTGTTTTCTTTGTTAACGTTGATCAATAGCTAATTTCTAAATGTTTTTAGAGGTATAGTTCAGTTGCTGATATATTTCAAATGTTGCTTTTTCCAGATATAAAAATCAATATATGTTGAAATTCTTATATTTTAATAAGTTACGAAATTTGAATTTTTATACGATTTCCGGATATTAGGTTATAGTTAAAAATAAAATATCCTTTCTTTAACTCAAAATTTACAGATATGATACATTGAATTAGCTTTATCAGTTTTCAAAGTTCCCCGGCTCGAATTCTTTTCATTTTATTTTATTTTTTCCGCCATTTTATTTTGCTTTACAGATTTATGAATATCAAGCAGTTTAATACAATAAATAATAGTTAAACTGCAATGGAAAATCTCGACTGATAAAGCTACAATAAATATTTTCAAAGTAACTAAGATCAGATTATTTCCTTATCGACTAAATTTGTTAATCACGAAAATATCTTCTGAATATAAAAAATGTATTCAAAAGAAAGATTTTTCTTAAAATCATACAGACATTTCAAACACTTTTAAAAAATAATCTAAAATTGCCTGCCGTTGATTTAATTAAAAAAGAACGAAAAATTATGTGTCCAGCATAGATTATACAACATTTTCCAACACATTCAGAATACTGTAACAAAACTTTACTGTTTATTTAGGTAACAGATGTCTAACTAAACAATTTATAAAACGCATGACGCATTTAAAACCATTCTGCAATTACCACGAATAGTTGGAAATTAATCCGAATTTTTTTGTGCAGCGCTGTATTGGATGTACAGATTTATTTGTATGTATACTAGTACATAGTATGCTAAAAGTTATTTCAATTAAATGCATAAGCACCGTTGAAAATTATCATTCAACAATTTCTATCAATAAACGGAAATGTACTTGATCTTTTGTTTAGCCCTGTATAGGATCTATGAAATTTATACACACAAAGTAATTTGCCAAAAGAAAGTTAAATTCAAAACGCGTACCACAACTACGAGGGGGAGTCGGAAAATAAGTTTCCCCTGTCGACTGTCGCCAGAGTTGTGTATGAAAGTAAAAAAATAGAATGAGACATTAAAGATAAGACATATCTTTATTTTTCTACATAATTACCAAGCACATTGATACATTTGTGATACCGCTTGATAAGCTTAAAAAATCCCTCCAGGAAAAAATCAGGGCTTTTCATATGGAAGAAGCGTTGAACGGCTTGTTTGATTTCAGCATTGCTTCCAAAGGGCCTTCTGACGAGATTCTTCTTCAAACGTGGAAACAGATGGAAGTCACCTGTGAGAGATCAGGACTGTATGGCGGATGGTGTAGTCGCTGCGAACCAAGCGTTGCAATATGGTTTTGCGTTGCCGTCGCGAAGTGTGGTCTCGCATTGTTATCCAACAGCAGAATGCCAGATCTGAGAAGTCCAAGCCGCTTTTTCCGAATCACCTCTTTCAATTTCGACAGAGTGTCCAGTATCGCGCACCTTTGATGGTTCCATCCTCCAAAAAGTCCAGCAATAAAACTCCTTGAGCGTCCCAGAAAACGGTGAGGAGCACTTTACCTGCAGACGGAGTTCTTTTGAACTTCCTTCGGACAGATGATGACGGATGTTTCCACTCAATGGATGCGGTCTTCGATTCCGGCGTGAAATGGTGGACCCACGTTTCATCCCCCGTCACAATCCGGTCGACCTCTACCCAATGGTGTATCGGTGTCTTGCACATTCGCGTTCTCTTGCTGTATCGTCTGTCGCCTACAGCCGTTCAACGCTTCATCCGTATGCAAAGCCCCGATTTTTTCCTCGAGGGCTTTTTGAAGCTGATAAAGCGGTATGACAAATGTCTCAATGTACTTGGTACTTATGTGAAAAAATAAAGTTATGTTTTATCTTTAATGTCTCATTACATTTTTTGTCTTTCATACACACCTCTGTCCACAGTCGCCAGGGGAAACTTATTTTCCGACTGCCCCTCGTATAAAAGCACACTCAGCAATTATTCTTCGTAGGCAATACTGTATCGAAATACTTTTGTGTGTCCCTGTAAATGAACAGTAAGTTATATACACTCCAGTTTCTACAGTAAGGATCTTCTAGTACACCTAATTTATATATATAAATTTTAATATGTTATAGATAAGTGAAATATGAATAAACTACAAATCGCTTGCTGAAATGATGTATAAACATTTAATATAGATTAAAACTTTAAAAACATTAAAATATCTATTTTACGGTTTCAGCACACGTCCGTGGCCTTCCTCAGCAATCTAAATGAACAAAGATGTCAGCCATGACAAAACTACGCCCGACAGAAAATCGTACACATGGCGTACAATCGTACATAAAAAAATAACCAGTGACAGGGAAATCGGAATTTACTGGTGCCATTTGTTGAGGTATGATGATAATATAAATACTCTGTCGCCATCTATGTGTGTAAAAATTCGATAAACTGCATAACTCGAACATTTCTAATATTTCATCAAAGTTTTGGGATATTATATGATATATTGTTATTGCATACTTCATTTTTTCTTAATAAAATTTCTATTGATTCTCTAATTAAATTTTTATGTGTGTTATTACCTGGAACAGTAATTCTAGCATCTCAAAATGAATATAGCAGTGATAATTATTGAGATAAAATCCTGACAAGGCTGTAGACGGTTTTTGGTATTTTATATCATATCTGTGCTCCTTTAACCTTTCCACAAACTTCCTCTTAGTAGTACCTATATAATATTTCCTACTATTGACCTCATTAGAAATGGGTATTTCATATATGCCAGCTCGAAAACTGAGAAGAATGGGGTCCAAATGTATGACCAACAAATACATTAAATTGGGAGGGGAGGTAGCTATGACAGCTATATTAAAAATTTTGTAAGTCTTTCAAATATAATAGATAAATATTGAAACTTCCTAAAAACCCTTGTCGGGAAATCTACATCTCTATGTTGAACTAAAGGGCTGTCCAACTTCCTGATGATTCTATTAATTTAACCAATAGGGAAATCATGATCAATACGAATTCCTTTGTTAAAATAAAGTTCGTTTTGCAATTGAGAGCCATAACAAACCAAAAAGGCTCGATTGATAAAAGAATTGAAGGCGGCGATACGATAATTAAATGGGAGTGAGGCATTAAATGGGATAACCGAGTTTAACTTAAACGGTTTCCTATAAACTGAGTGTGTCAAAGCCAGATCCTCCTTTGTAATAAGCAAATCTAAAAATGGCGAAGTCAAAATTTTCCTCCATTTCTAAAGTAAATTTTATATTATCAATTTCATTAACCTTTAACTGATGTTACCAGTCTCTCAGGCCGTCGCTTTTTGCCATTTTTATAGTTTAACTTGCAATTTTCAGTTTAACTACAAACATTACCGAAATTTTGTTCCGTTTGGAACTTTAGTACTATCACCAGAGACTTTTGAATAGGTGAATTTTAATTATAACAGTCCTGTACAAAAAGTTTAGTACAAAAACACCATCCTATGAGTTAATGCCTTTTAATCATCTTTCGATGGAGCGGTCACACAGACCGATTCACACTAGTTTCTGAGACATCAGTTAAAGGTTAATTGCCGAGAGGAAGTCGGATAATGCCGAACGACTATGTTCCCATAAAATAAAAATACCTAATAATATAAATCAATTTTTTTTTAAATTTTAGTTTTTTTTTTTTATTCAGAATCTGTACCAGTTTACATATAAGACGATATTTCGATTTACATCAACTGCGAAGTATTTTTAATGTAACAAAATATTTTAAGTATAAAGCCAAATGTGCAACTTTTGAAAAGCTCATGTGTGGATATACAGTGGAATCCATGACAAACTTAAAAAAATTAAAAGATCATTCAAATTTGAGAATCATAAACCAACAGACACAAATTCGGCGTTATATTTCTCTTTTATGAATTTTAATGTATCGGAAACGGGATATGGTTCTTCTTCCTAGTTTCTCCGTTTTATAGTATAGATTTGGCACATATTATCAGAAGTTACACAAATCCTGCGAAATGCTTTCAATAAAGTATGAACCTAAATTATCACCGCATATACATATAATACAGCGGCTTTTACAATAAAGTTATTAATTTTCGAGCCATTTTCAAGTTCTTTTAAATCATCTATAAGCTGCTGGAAAATGTTCGCTAATTAAATATTTGCTAAACAGTTTTATATTCTCTTACATTACAAAGCAGAAAAAGGTGTATCTGATTAATGGAAGAGCGATAAGCTGGATAATTTCGATTTAATGTAAAATAAACGACTAACATTTTATACTTATTTCTGGATAAATCCAAATGACTCACAATTCCAAAATAATTTTGATACATGATCATTTGCAGTGTATTAGGATTCTAAAATGCAGTATTTGAATGAAAAAGAATGGCATATTTTAAATCGGTTAAGATCTCTGTGTGAGATTACTGAGGATGTTAAAACTTCAAATTACTTTTATATCAATGAGCGATTTAATGTGTCTTTAATGGGCATATAATGAAATGTTCGATTCCACATTAATCCTTTCCGATGAGCTTGTTTTAAGGAAATTTTAATTTGTAATTTTCTTTGGAAAAAAAATTGCCAATTTAATCACTGGAATGCTATGATTGAGACAAAATTTTCAATTAACCCTTAAGTGGTGAGGTCTTTTTTTTCTAACGTAAGTGGTGAGGTGGGGTGTACGTAACCCCAAAATTCAACTTATTACGCACTCCTTAAAATTTAGCGAATTAAAATAAGAGAATTTCCTGTGAATTTTGTATTATCTACGTGTATAAAAAGAACTGAAAAGTAACTGTAAGTGTTCATGCATATACATATAAATTCATGTATCTAAATATCAGAAAATTTTGTTTGCCAATGTTGAGCTCATATGCAATTTCTCTAGGGTGCAAAACACCCCACCTCACCAGTTAAGGGTTAAAAACGCCTGGTAGGAATAATAAATAGTACACTGAGCACTTTATGTGTCATATATACACGACACCCATCCCGAAAGGTTTAAACTTATCATAACAAAGTAGTATTTCTTCAGGTATTACAAAATTAACTTTCCTTCAATCTTAATAAACCATTTTCAGAATTGAAAATTGGTAAACAATTATTGCTATTATTTATACAGCATAATATTAACATCTGTTGTGTGATATATAATCGTAAGGATTGACTATTTCGTACTAACAAGGTATTAAAATCCAAATTTTCTGTTAAAATTTTTAAAAATTCAATTTCTGTATGATTTTTGTAATAAAGAGGAAGTAATTAAAAACTATCCTTCAAACACAAGACAAAGTGAAAGGATTTTTTTCGCTTTAAGATTTTACATCTATAATAGTTTAATATATTACAGTAACGGAAGCAATGCATTTATCATCTGAAATTTCTTCTGTTTTAGCCTGCTGCAAATTAGATATCTATTTTAAAAATGTAATGCTGAAATATTTGTTTGGAATGATACCTTTTAATACGAAAAGCAAATAAAGATATTAAGGTGAAAGGTCTTGCTACAACATCTGAAATGATTTTGCCCAATCTCATTTGCGAATCTAACCTTCCAGCAGGCGCGCCCACCATACAAACACGAAAGGTCGCGCGTATTTCCTAGATATATTTTACAAATTACATTTTACAATAGCATAACAAAGTAGGCAAAAGGAAGAGAGGAATTGCAAGGTCAGGTGTTTAAAGCGCCTCATGACTAAAAGGAAATTCATCTCTAGTGTATCACTCACATACGCGACCCTGCTGGAAAGATGAATGCGGTATCAAATATCTTAATTTGCTGTATTTTTTGTCACGTAACATCTGAATTCAACGTAAATTTGTGAAAAATGAATTATACTTTTATATTTTACTTCGTAAGCAATTATATCTAGAATCAAAAATATCAAAATCATAAAACGTCTTGATTGTCTTATTGCACCTTACAATTCCGCATTTGAACTTGGAATTTGCTTCGTATCTATATGGAACCAGATGATTAAAATAACTTTATGTGGAATTTTTTAACCCCTAACTGCGAACGTCAAAATCCCATGCACAAACAGAACACTAAATAATTTACCAAATAGTGAAGTTAAACATTTACCAAATAGTGAAGTTAAACATTTAATCATTAATAGCAATGCATTATCAGGACCAATTTTTTAATATAACAGCATAAAAATATGCTTGGAATGTCGGAGAGAGAAAATATTAAGGGCAGGAATGTAGACGCAACCATCTCACAGACTGTAAGTTTCCGGTTAAGGGTTAAGATAAACATATATTACACTCCGAAAAAGTGAACATTCATTCATTAACAATTTGACAATAACTAAGATTTCCATAAACCGTATCGGACAACTTCATATTTAGGGGGAAGTAGGGTAATGACGCTCAGAAGGGCAATCCCGCTCACCCAATATCTCTAAACAGAATAGAATTCAAAACGTGCGATCGGTACCGGCACCTAGCGAACTTCATCATTAGTTCCCAGTAAGGATATAGTGACCGTCGGAAGGAAAGTATTTTTGTGTCCTTACGTTATTAGTTTGCAGTTGTTTTATTATAAAATTCTACAACATCTAACTTGAAGGTAAATGTACACTCTTATTTTCAAATATTAATTTACTCATTATGTCTACAAAATATATACATTTAGCTGTACTTTTATGCTTTTATTTATTTTTGTAAGGCGTTGTTGCGCCAATTATAATGCATTAAATCCAACATGGTGATAATGGGTAATGGCGCGCGCGTGGAATTCCTGAAGAAGTGTTGCCAGTGGGCAACATTTTTTAAATTCAAATTTGTTGATGGACACCACTTTTTTGAAATGGCAAAATTTCCCGGTTTTCGCCTTATTTAATATGTCATTAAACAAGGAGAATGTTACGATTTCAAAAAAGTGGTGAAAATCAAAAATCCTAAATTTAAGAAAAGTAGCCCACTCTATGTGTAACACAATGTGTGCAAAATATGCGTAAAGTGGTCTCAAAAAGTCTGCAGTGGTGTAAACAGCCCACACAACTACATATGTGACTTTTGTCTTACTTAAATGTTGTATTCAAACTCTGAGCGCAATTAACCGATCATGTCGGGCATTACCGCTCAATCGATTGTCAATAAAATAAAACAATTAAAAAAATTCCTAAAACTTTTATTAAAATTAGTTGATTGCAAACTGTTCCTTATGCTTTGGAGTTATACTTCGTTAACAAAATATTGATTTTTTTGTCTAAATTTGACTAGCTATTCATGTTTTCCCTTAAGTGAGCGCCATTCCCCTACTTGCCCCTATATTTGTAATAATATTTAAAAACTTTTTGTTTTATTAGTAGAAAAAAACAGAACTTACATTTAAAATTTTAAAATTTATGCTTGCGACATTTTTCGAAAAAATCAAAATATTTAATGCATTTTTAAACCATTTCTACAACCTATTCTTACAGAATATCTATTTTTTTTCCAAATAAAGTTAAATGCTGAAAAATGTTTAATAACGAAACGTTTGTACATTAATTTAAATTGTGTGATAAATTATTACATAAATATTCATATGTTTGAAATTTTTTAAAACTTTATTTGAGACGATTTTTTCTGGGTAACTTTTCCTTACTATAACAATGGATACAATAAATTTAATAAATAATTCGATCAATTAAATAACTATATTTGAAAAAGGCAATGTAAAAAAAATAATTATTTTAAAATAATCGTCCACTTCGTTTTCTTCTCGGGAAAAGTGTTGATGTACTAAATATTATAAAATCTTACATAAGCAGAAGGGGGGGGGGGGGGTCAACTATTTACTTTTCTTTACAAGAGGGGTAGGGGATACAGAATGACTAAAAATGACAATGATTAAAAATGCGTATGTAATACATGAATAGCCCATTGACTAATTCAAAATAATTTAGATAATTTTTAATACAAAATATAATAAGATTTAATCATCAAAATACTGGGTGATCCAAAAGTCAGGACAAACATTAAAAATGAATAATTCGATAGCGAATCAAGATACAAAGATACGGTTTGCACCAAACGGATGAAAAAGAAACCGGGTTTTGTATGGAAACGAAAAAATAAATAGTTCTGTTGGTGACCAACAGATGGCGCTGTAGTGTTTTATTGCACCAAAAGATGATTTACAAATGAAAAAATGTTCACAACTTACAAGTCAGCTTAACTACAGTTAATTAATGCTACAGTAAATGTTCAATGTGCTGTCCATCATTCAGAAGTACAGCTGTGAGACAAGTCACCACACCATTCACAGCATTTAGTAGCATTTCTTGCGTTATGGCAGACACATTTTGGCGTATGGCATCTTTCAGTGCTGCTAGTGATGCCGGATGGTCGCGGTATACTTTTGATTTCAAGAATCCCCACAGCCAAAAGTCACAGGGTGTCCGATCGGGAGATCTTGGAAGCCATGCGTGATTAAAGTAGCGACTGATAATGCGATCCTTCCCAAATGTTGAGCGTAGCAGGCGTTGCACAGGCAGAGCAATATGAGGTGGTGCTCCATCTTGCATGAAGGTGACTGTTTGGAGTGCCTGTCGCGCTTGCAGTTCAGGAATAATGTTCTGTAACGGTGCTACATATCGCTGATCAGCGACAGAAACTGTTTTGAAACCCGTCTATGTGACTTCCTCGAAAAAAATTGACCAATTATGAAATCAGCAATTCGGAATTTTAACTCAATAAATAAAAATTATTTTAAAATGTATCCCTGACCCACTTAAATAAGTTTCGCATCAAAGAAGCGCTAGTAAAAAATCTGACAAAATAAACTTCATGATAAACATTTTTGAGAGGTTTAAGAATGTGCATGATAACATCATGTCTCAGACCATTATTTGATCTCATTACTTTGTCATTTCTTCCGCAATACAATTCAAAATTATACGCATATCCGAGAAAAGGTGTGCACAACATCCATAGCTTAATCCCACGTTTGGCCGGTTTCAGAGGCATATATTGGATGATTCCAAGGCGTCCTTTGTATTTTAATAAAGCTTCGTTAACAGAAAGTTCTTTATATGAATTAAAATTCTGTTGAAATTTATCACGTTCTTCAATATACGTATCACGTTCTTTAATATACAAACAAAAATAAACAAAATTGGGACATTTATGTAGCCTTCTGCTTTCAAAAGCTGTATCTACGTTATGTCGAAGATGAACTACTTGCGATGGTATGTAATCACAGTGTTTACACTTACAGGGTCTTTTTCTCCTACATGAACTGCAATAATATGAATTCAAAGCAGATCGGTTTGAGATTCATTGCAATTTACAAGCTGGACACTTGAAAGCTCTCATTCCTTCGTGAATTGACTCTATATGACTTTAAAGATTAACGGCTTGATATGATCTCTAATCGCACATTTGACTCTGCTAGGTTCTTATTCTGTCGTGCGCAACATGTATGTGAATTCGGAGATTATTGCCCCTGAAGAACTGTAGTCATATAATCGACACTTATACGGTCTTTTAACCAACATGCAGTCCATTTATGTGATCTCGAGAGGAGTGGCATACCATAGATATCTAACTTCTTGTATTTATTTTTATGGTTTTACATAAAGTAATTGTTATAATCACGACAAAAAAATTGAATGAATTTTTATGCTATATATTTGTTAATTTATTTTTAACTTTTCCACAGCAGAGAAATTTTTACCTTCCTTAGAATCCCGGCCAACCGCCCGAGATTTCATTCCCCCAAGAAAGAGGTAGAGACACGCTTTAGTTATTCAAATGAATGTGCTATTGTTCAACCCCTTTGCTGTAGTATCTGTCTAATAGTCCAAGAGCTGTTAAACATTTTAGGGAAGGTATTTGAGGCACTCTGAAAATTTGTGCAACACTTCTTTTGTAATGGCTGAATACAAAATCGAATGTCTGGCTGAAGGATCGTGGCCCAAAAACTGTGCCAGACACGTGTCAAGTGCCATTTTTTGACTACCCCCCAAAAAAGATATTTGAGGCACGCTGAGATTGAGACAGAATAATATTTATACTTAGAAAAAAAATATTTTGAAAACGACAGACACTTTAGTCGGCCCAAAAACTGTGCCAGACACGTGTCAAGTGCCAAATGGCACTTGACACGTGTCTGGCACAGTTTTTGGGCCGCGATACTTCAGCCCGACATTCGATTTTGTATTCAGGCATTACAAAAGAAGTGTTGCACAAATTTTCAGGGTGCCTCAAATACCTACTCAAAAATGTTCAACAGCTCTCCTACTGTAAGGAAGAAGCTATTGCATTACCTTTTGTTATCCAATTCCCCACGTTTGGCCGGTTTCAGAGGCATATATTGAATGATTCCAAGGCGTCCTTTGTATTTTAATAAAGCTTCGTTAACAGAAAGTTCTTTATATGGATGAAAATTGTGCTGAAATTTATCACGGAGTGTTGAAAATAGGTGTTTTGAGGATAGCTGAAATCTAGGGAATCTTTATTCATTTCTTCCGATTTGTCCGACATATGGAAATATTTCAGCATCTGAAAAAATTCATTTCTTGGCATTAGTTTTTTTTTGTCATATCATATCCAAGTATAGGATTAGTACTCCAATAATCACGAAGTCGTGACATTTTTACTAAACTCAGAATCATAATAATAGAGAAAAATATTCTAAGTTCCAAAATATCAGTAATTGGTGTCCATTGTTTATCTTATTTTTAAGACTTTGTTTCACAAAATTCAGCATACATATTAGTGTTTATTCTGATTTTATTACAGATTTCGTCAGAAAAAAATGAAAATAATCCAAAGCTGTAAGTCCACGTTCTAAATCGTGAATAGGTCCAGGATTGCCGTCAAATTTATTTCTATCAATTTTTTGCTCGATATCTGCCGTCCAAGTAAATTTCGTTTCTTCAGCATCATCATCGTTTTCTATTTCTGATTCTAAATCAGAATCTGGAAGCGTTCCTGCATTCGGACATAGTATAGAAACTTCATCAGAACTTTCATCGGTACTGGATTCCTTTTTACTGTTATCTGATGAAGATGGAAACAAAATTGCATTAATTTCGTGTTGGGTTAATACTTTGGTCAGTTTAAAATCCATGTTCAAAACATATATAGTAAAAATGCGGAGTTTTCTCCGGATAAAAATGCAGAATGAATATGACAAAAATCCCACGTGGTCAGTGAAGATCAGTGTTCCTATGTAAAGTAAACCTATTTTGTTACTATATGACGAACTGCTTCTAATCCCATTGTGTTCCTATCTACTATTTGTTAAGCAAAAAGCAGTCACGCCCAGTCCATGTTCGTTCGTTTCTTTGTACAACAATAGATACAATAAATTTAATAATTTATTCGGTCAATTAAATAACTGTATTTAAAAAAGGCAATGTAAAAAAAAAATAACTATTATTTAAAAATAAACGTCTACTTATAGTTTTTATTTATGTAGGTAATTCAAAATGTCATTTTCCTGTTGGGAGCCGTTCAAGTTTTACATCAACAGTATGAAAGAAGGTATGTGTCCAGGATCTCCTTTTTATGACAAGGGGGGAGGTGGAGTTATTTACCATTCTTGTTTAAGTTTTAGACAATGAAGCAACTATAATGCAACAACAACAAGGAAACAAATCATGGTGGAAAGTGAGAACATTATTATGCAAAATTACATTATTAACGATATATTAAAACCATTATTATTTTGATACCGCAATCCTGTATATGGCCAATTATATTAAATTTATAGAATTAATAATATAATTTATTGGTAATTGTTTTCTTCATGGAAAAAGTGTTGATGTACAAAATATTATAAAATCTTACATAAGCCAAAGCGGGGGGGGGGGGGTCAAGCATTTGTTTATTTTTCTTTACAAGATGGGGGGGGAGGGCGATACAAAATATCTAAAAATTGACAATGAATAAAAATGCTTATGTAATACTTGAATAGCCCCTTGACTAATTCATGAATTTAAGAATTTAGATAATTTTTAATTCAAAATATAATAAGATTTAATCATCAAAATATAAAACACTTAAAAAAGGTTCTATAATGATTACAGCTGGTGGTATTAAAATAAACTTTCAACAATTCATGCGTCCATAACAACACTTACGATTTAATCGCTGCATGTAATGAAATACTGTGAAAAAAAGGGGAAGCAAAAATTAACTGTAAGAATTAAACTGTTAAATATTTTTTTCATTCTTGAGATTCGGTTTTATAAATTGGCATGATAATAAGATATCTTTAATAATTTTACATCTTATTACTTGAAGATTAAAAAAAAAAATGTGAAAAATTATAAAAGAAGCGAAAATATTTATTGACTTTTTATTATTTAATTTGATTTTTCAACTGTAGACAAGCTATAATCGTTAGTTTAAATCCCTCTATATTTAGCGGACGCTTTTCTGATCTCCAACATCTATATGTTGGTACATTTTTATCTGTCAATAGCGAACACCTCCGAATACCTATTGTTGAATGGCTCCTATTCCCATTGTGTTCCTATCCACTGTTCGTTAAGCGGAATAAGCAATCACGCCCAATCCAAGTTCGAAGACTTGCACTTCACAAAAGAGCAGGGAGAAATAAACAAGGTCGTCTGCCGGGCGTTATGAGATTCTAGCATCTCGGGCGAATTTCGGCCGGTTTGGGATCTAAAAGGTTTATGTAGCCCCACAAAAATGAGTCACATGTGTTCAGTCCCGGAGAATATGGCGGCCAAGAGAGCCCAATTCCAGTGGCCTCTGGGTACCCCAGAGCTAGAATGCGGTCCCCAATGTGCTCCTCCAGGACATCAAACACTTTCTTGGTCCGATGGGATCGAGCTCCATCTTGCAGGAACCACATCTTATCGAAATCGGGGTCACGTTGGATAATGGGGATGGAACCATTTTCCAAAACCTTCACGTATCGTTCAGTAGTCACCGTACCTTCCACGAATATTCGACGGATTATTCCGTGACTGGACATTGCACACCACACAGTCACCCATTGCAGGTGGAAAGACTTCTCGATCGCGAAATGCGGATTCTCAGTCCCCCAAATGCGCCAATTTTGCTTATTGACGAACCCATCCAAATGAAAGTGGGTTCGTTGCTAAACCAAACCATATTCGCATCAAATTCCTGTTCACCAATTCTCTCGACAATAGTGTTGATGAACATAACCGCTATTTCATGGCCATGGGGCTTAAAGGCTGATGGGTTTGAATTTTGCATTGGAAGAGATGCATGTCTTCAACAACAATTGGTCGCAGGATCTGCTGGTTTATTCCCACCTGTTGTGCAGCTCGTCTGAACGATTTCCTTTGGCTGGTTTGAAACACAGCGCGTGTCTTCTGGATGCTTCCAGGCGTTCTCACACTTGTTTGTCGACCGACATTGCCAACACTGTAATAACAAACAGTACTATTTCTCTGAAACTTGCGAATAAAATTCTGTAATGTTAGGACACTTGGACCGGTTGTCTTCAGCTTGTATTCGGTCGCAAACTTCCTTTGAGACTCAATCGGGCTGTTATTGCTCGCATAGTAGGCCTTCTCAAGAAATATCCGCTCAGGCACACTGTACACTTGCAAATGGCCGACAACAACAAGTTGCGTGTGCATGCGCATACTAATTCCCATCATGCCCTGTTGTAAAAAGCGAAGTTTGAACTTCAACACGTGAACCGTTCAGAAGTTATGACAGTTTTATTTCATATAGTTCAATAATTGTCACCGTGTATTTGAATCTTTTTCCTTTTCCTGAAAAATTTAAAAAACTAGTAACCAAAAATATGATTAAAAATCAAAACAAAGTCTATTTAAAAAGAAAAATAAATACATTTTTTTAAACTATTATTTACATATTACTCACATTTTTTCACAGCAAAAGAACCATATTTCTTGGTGAATTTTAGTTTAATACCCATACGGCAACGTTGAGAAATCCTTCCTTTTTGCAACGCGGTTATCATACACCAAGCGGTAGAGTTTAGTCTCTTTTTTTTATTCACCACACGATGTCTCTTTGCATCTCATATTCATTTTGAAAAGTTTTGAATTGCTATATTAGCTTCCATATCAAAATTGCGAACCAGGTCCTTCAGGAATCGAAATTTAATTGCAAACTTTTGGAACAAATCAGTGTGAATCCTCGTATTTTGCAGCAGTTTTTTGCCTGCTGACGTCTCATAGGCGTAGTTTTTTGGACCACCTGGATTTTAAATATATATATATTTAGAAATAAGTATAAACATACATCACATTCATTATATAAATAGAAAAATGCTTAAAAATAATTATCTGAAACAAATGTCGTAATAATGTCTCCTTTGAGTTAATTTGTAAAGTCACCCAAGAAATTTCCCATAGATGGGTCATTTGTTCCATCACTAGCGTATACAATGCTATCTGTATCATGGTACAAAACTCTCTTAACTTATCCATTTTTGAGTAAAGCTTAATGCGAGCCCCTTCAGTGTTAAAAGCAGCAATGAAGATATTGGTCGACGCATCTTAGGGTTTAAAATTGTCCGTGCTCTCCACGTACTTAGCAGCTGTTTCACTCGTAGGAATATAAACATCTTTAAACACTTAATTCTCGCTCCCGTCAATATCATGGACTGAAGTGTCGTTAGTTATTTCTCGTGCCCGTCATATTTCCGGGCTGGAGATTTATTGCTGGAAAAAACTTCTGAAACCAGAAAACTAACTGCCATTTCGGTGTGAAGTCTTTGAATATTAGCGTTTGGATTTGGTTTTTGGCGCTGATTGTAATGTTTGAATTTGTATCGCATGTTTCGAAATATATCGCACTCATAAAAATTATTAATAATCAAAATTTGATGTATGTTATATTATTTCAAATATGGTTTGTAAAAATTTGTTTGATGATGATAAAGATCTAAGATGTGAAAAATAAAGGTTTTATTCGCATTAATTTGTATGATGTAAATCAAACATTAAAACACAGAATTCTCGCATGATGGCTTTTCCACAAATGTGAATTTGTTCTGTAACATCTTTTTTTTCGCCTTAAAAAAACTAATTGCATATTTTATATAGAAATCTTATAATTATTCAATTTCTGTAATAAAAAATAGGTACTTTTTTGATGGTTTTTGCAAATATTAAGCGACCGTTAAGGGGTTAATCTAAAAAAAAATAGAATGATAGTTTAAAATGATAACACTACAGAATAGAGAAAGTTAAAAACATCCATGACTTACATTTTTAGTTGTATCCTGTAATATCTTATTGAAATCTGGAACGGATTTCACATATGTAAGACGAGGTTTATTTAAATTCATATCAAACCTAAAATAAATAAAATATAGCAAATTACTTGGCACGTATTAGTGAATAACTAGGAGTTTAAGGTAGTGCATTGAAAACAAAACAGTCCCCATAAGCTCTTCAAAGCTAATTTAGTGACTTGGCTTCCAGAATTTTTTGAAATTAGTTGTGGATCTAATTTGACTCTCTCGGGTTCGTGATATTCCTTTATGTAATTTTCTTTTTGTTTTGAAGTTTCGAAATTAGCAGGCCACCAACTGCTCTCTTGCTTTATTTTCAGCAACATGTCAATAAAGTCCCAAAATAAGGTGTCAGATGATTCCTCGAAATGATAAAATTCATAAATCTAAATAAAAAATTATAATTAATCAATTTTTCTTTATTCTCTAGAATAGATGAATATTAAATAAAAATGGTCTTAAATTTAAAATTTTATATCCTTTTTTAATCGACAAGTTCACCTCTTCCGACATCCATGTTCCTATAAGCGAACGTTCTTTATCATTATGTGTGCATTCTGTTTGCACCATCGTCTCCGCAAATAAGCAGCATAATGGAAACATCATCTTTTCTTTAGGGGAGACTGGGGGAATGGCGACACCTTAAGGGAATTTAAATTTTTTCACGTCAAAAAAATGTTTATTTTTTAATAGTAAAAATTCCAAAGCTGAATCATTATCTTTAGCATCTGTATAAATTTAACCGTAATCATAACTGTAAAGTAAGCATGTATAAACAATATTTATTTCATCATCTGTACAGTGGCGGGATTACCCAGGACACTGAGGTAATCCTGCCACTGTATCGGGGTAATGACGCCACTCTTTAATGACCTAGTAATAACATAAAATGGATAATGGGAGACACATAACCTACTGAAAATATTTAGAATGTAATAATTTAGTAAAATAATCAATAATTACAATGTTACTTAAACTAAATTTATTGATGTGCTGAGCTTACCATTTAACTCAAATTGGAAAAGTCACTCTTTGTCATGGTGATTATACCCCGAGAGAACAATATAGCGGAAATACCCCAGCAAAGCTAAAAGAAGAACCGAACTTGTTCAACAAACTGAATCCAAATATCGGCAAATGCATGTAGATTACGAGTAATATTATCTTAAGTACCTAATGTTTCAATAAAAGGTACTTAGCTCTACTCATTTGAAGCAACTAGGTGAAAACTACATTTTACACTAGAACAAACGGACGACGTACAACAAAATCACTCTTACTCTAGGCACTGTTTCTATTGTTGGCCGCTATAGTGCAGGCGCATTCACTATCTCAAACTGCCGTTAGTTTTTAAACTAGGCGGGGTGGCGGCATCATCACGAGTGGCGCCATTCCCTCGGTCTTCCCTACATCTGTAGGGTCATATGGGTGCAAAAAACACTTTAGATGGCAACACCTTGCACTTAATAATGTCGAAATATTGGTCCATTTCCTTAAAAGCTTTCATAATTATTGTGGAATGTCCAATTGGATATCTGCTATATTTTTTAACCTAAAAAAAGGACATAGAGGCATGTTCCACATGAAAGACAAAAATAAAATAAAACTACAAATAAATAGGTATTTAAAGTTCTTACCCATGGATAGAGAGACGTAAAGTCAATGTATTTGGCAGTACCTTATATATTAAATCCATACCATATCTTCGGGCATTATTACCATAGTAGAGAGTTATGATAGTATAGATTTTTTTTTTTTTTATTATGTTATCCAATTTATAAAAACATTATTTTTTCATTCAATTTTTTTAATATTGTTTGTATACATTTACATTAAAATTTTTTATAAAACATATTTCGTTACTTTTCATAAAAGTCTAACAGTTCAAAAGTATGCTATATATCACTATTACATAGTACCTGGCTTATTATGTACAATGTAGCGTCTATACTGCCCAGTTCAATTCCAAAAAACTTTTTCGCCCCTTCATCGGAGGCTCCCTCAGTTTGATATGATGTTTTGGCTTAATTGCAGTTCGGCATGAGAACTTCTAGATTTCCCTCTTTTTCCCTCTCTTTTCTTCAGTTTTTGCCTTTCTTCCATCATCACTTGCCAGCGGCTGTCGATAATTGAATGTGCGATGTCATTGCATATATTTTCACTTTCTAAGTTGATTTCTATAGCTTACCTCATTAATGTGTTGAGGTTTTCGCAATTGGCTATTTTTTCTAATTCAATTGACTCTGGTTTCAAGTTCTTTTATATTTGATCTTGAAAGGGTCGTTACTTGGCTATTGTATTTTAGATCGCGAATATGCTCTTTAAACCTTAAGTTAAATTTTCTTTTAGTTCTCCCTATGTATGTTACTTCCTTATTTTTTATATTCGAAGCTTTAATTCTATAAACCCCGCTGTTTGTAAATTCTCTTACTTTTCGAGATCATTTCTTATCATTTTAAATAAGGAGGGGTTGGGTGTGATCGGAACTTGTTTTCCTAGTTTGTTTCACGTTTTAGTTTTAATGATAATCCATCCATAAATGGGAGGAGGAGATGCAGAGTAGGTAGGGGCAAAGATACGCACTTTCCATACATTTTCATTTTTAACACACACATTGGTCTAAACTTAAGTAATGAGCGATTAAAATGTTGGTAGCACTTGCCTAAGGTTTTAATCTATCAACCGACATTCTGTCAAATTATAATTCTGAGAGAAATTGCAATTTTTAAAAAACATTGCTCTGCGTATCTTTGCCCCATCAGTTAGGGCAAAAGTACGCAGTCGTGGGGCAAAGATACGCAATGCGTATTTTTGCCCATTTACTGTGGGTTTTTACCCCATTTGCAATAAAAAGAATGAGTTATGCAACATCATTAGTAAATTTCACTAGTATTTATAGTTAAACTGAAAATTGTAAGTTAAACCACGAAAATAAAAGAAAAAACAGGGGGTCTGTGAGACCGCAAATAGCAGTTAACCTCAAACTACTGTGACAAAAATTGTTACATAAATACTGTCAGCGGTCTTAAAGACCCCTTGATCGTAGAATGAATAAAAGGGTTGACTGACTCATTGGATACTGTTTTTGCGCTAAAACTTTATGTAAAGGCCTATTATAATAAAAGTTCTCCTCATTTAGAAGTCTTTAGGGATACTGTTAAGTTTCCAAACGAATCAAAATTAAACTAACATCAATAGTCAAATTGAAAATTACAAGTTAAGTTATGAAAAATGACTATAGCAGCAGTCTGCGAGACCGTTAACAGGAGTTAAGGGTTAAGACTTTAAAACAAAATCGTTTTATGAAACGAGAATACAGTAAACTCTGTCTAAGGCGGAATCGATCGGGACTGAGAAAATTTTCCGTGGTAGACAATATTCCGGCTTATGCAAAAAAGCTCCCCCCCCCCCCCCGAAAAAAAAATCCTTGAATTTGATGATTTTTACTTACCCATCATACGTAGTATAGGGTATCTTGTAATCATTTTAAAAATCGAAAAAAAAAAATTTGACGGATTTACACATTTCAGACACGGGAGATTTCAAAAAACAAATTTTTAGAAAAAAAAATGTTGCCGTCCGTCTGGATGTGTGTGTATGTGTGTCTGTAAACGCTCTATCTACCGAACAAATTGAGATAGAGACTTGAAATTTGGTGTGCACTTATGAAGTAATAATGGAAAGAAGCCTATTGAATATTAGTAACCTCGATTATCCGGAACTATTTTTTTCGTACTCTCGAAATGTTCTTTCTGATAAAAGGTATACAAAAATGTTCGAAATTGTTTATTTAAAGGGGTGACTATAAAAGACAATAAAAAAACATAAATTTTGCATAAAGAATGAAGTCGATCGGATAATTTGTTGACGAGATATTTGTAATCCTATTTTTCACACTCTTCGATTTTCCGTGACCCTGTATTTCATTCAAATTTCAATTCAAAGATATATTTTAATTGGAAATGAGACGTTTAATCCGGCACAGTAAACTGTTAGTTAATATGATTATAATTTTTCGAGTTATAAGGATGTTTCTTTTACGCAATTCGGTGCTACTCGATTATCCCGCCGACCCAAAAACTATCGCCCAATTTGGCGACCAAAATTAGTCGCCAAAGGTGACGCCAACTTGGCGGTATCTCCAATATTTCGCCAAATTTCCATAGACGTCCAAGACGTGGTTATAATATTTTATTCTGCTGGGTACCTGGACACATGGGTATTCCTGGCAATGAGAAAGCAGATGAGGCGGCAAAACGGGCTCTTAATCCGTTATATCATAATGTTCCTTTCTCAGACGTTAAACTACTTATTAATAACTTTATTCAGAATAATTGGCAAGAGAGTTGGGATTTAGAAAACAATAATAAACTGCATCATATTAAACCAACAATAATTACCTGGCTTCCGATTCATCCAAGAAAAACTGATGTTATTCTGACTCGTCTGAGAATTGGACATTCAAGAATCACTCATAAACATCTTTTACTTCGGGAGGATGCACCCATGTGTCGACATTGTCATTTTGATTACCTGACCATTCATCATGTTTTAACTGACTGTCCGGGCCTCCGGCACTTATATAGATTTTATTTTAATACATCTTCACCAATCTTGACAAACCTCATTGGGGAAACACCTCATGGGGCACTCTTTACTTTTTTAAAACACACTGGATTTTATTTTGAGATATAGTTTTTTTATAAGCTTCATATTAGGGACTTTCTTATTGACATCTGGGTGGAAGGCCCAACCAGATAACATGTTTACTTTGTTTTACTGGATTTCTTTTTTACATTGATTTCTACCGTTGTTTGACGACTACATCTGGATGGGTATCCCATTCAGATGGCTTTTCTATTTCAGCTCATATTTTTCTTTTCTTGGTGTCTTTTCGTTACTTCTCTTTTGTATTTTAGTCTTTGTTTGGCGCAGCATGTCCCTTTGGGGATTTTACGCCATAAAACCCAATACAACCAACCAACCATAGACGTCCATTGTAAACCAATAGTGTTTACTTGCTTACAGAAAATCAACATATTGAGATATTTTAATGCAACAAAAAGTAATATTAGCTTAAGAGAGTCCAAGTAAATTGAATTATGAATAAAAGTAACATGATACAATGCTTAGCATGTATCGCATGTTTCATTTTCATATTTTATATTATGTATATCCATGATGGGTAAGTATTACGGTGGCCCCCAACGACTAGTTTATTGATTTTCCTGACTCGAAAATCGGTTGAAAACTGAAATTCGTTAAGATCTTTTGTCTTTATAGATAAATGAGAAACACTATTCAATTTTTTAGTACTGCTGTAATACATGCGAGTTGGAAGTTTACATACACACACAAACAAAAAAAACAAATCTAACCCCCCCCCCCCCCCCCAAATAAACTTGGAGAATGAGACAGAACGCTATAACTTTGAATTTGAGTATATCCTTAAAGTATAATATATTGCACTTTCGAAAAAATATACTTTGATAAATGTTCATTCTACTAGACATATTAACTTTTAAATATAATTTTGCATATGAAAAAATGGCACAAGCATAAATTCCTTAAAATTTAAACAGTTTCTGTCCGTTTGAATTAACTTTTTCAAAGTGTTACGGAATTTAACTAACATGCACGACATTGAGTATTTGACTTGTCAGTTTATTAAAATTTAATAAACAAAATGCCTTTCATTTTTAAATTATCCTTTTTTCCGCCTTATGCAAAATTTTGGTTTCGGTGGCACCTTAAAATGCTTTCCGTTTCCGCGTTAGACAGATTCCGGCTTATGGAGAATGAATTAATGTTATTTTCTATGGGTTCGCCGGGACTTGAAAATTTTTCCGCGGTAGACAGATTTCCGGGTTATACAGAGTCCGCCTTAGACAGAATTTACTGTATTTATTTTTAAAAGTAGGTTGGTAGATACCTAAGTTCTATATTAAAAAAAAATCTTTACTAGAAATAGGAAAATGTAGTTAACTAGCTTATATTAGTTAAGTAGCTATTATATTTTATAAAATATAAAAAAAAATTACCACAACGTAATTGTGAAAGCTTTGCATCTAGCTAAAACGATAAGGCAAAGCCCCGAAATCTTAAATTTGTGTGTATCTTTGCCCCAAGACGAGTGCGTACTTTTGCCCCAAGACGAGTGCGTACTTTTGCCCCATTCTGCAGTATTTTACTTATCCAGCTACCTACAAGTTTAAAAAATGCGATCGAGATAAACTATACGGCATTTAGAAGCTATAGAGCTTCCGTTCTCCACTGAATTTTTGGGTTTGTAAAAATTCGAAGTATTGTTAGCTAAACAATAAAGTGGAATTTAAAAAATATTGGATCAAAATTCGAAAATTTAAACTTACCTCATTTTCTTGACACGGAGTGATACTTTTTTCATAAGGTTTGAACACACAACTACTACACATGAGACCAAACTACTACCTAGCTGTCATGATTGTAGAAATGTTTCTTCATATTAAATCAGGCAGTGCGTATATTTGCCCCGTGTGTATCTTTGTCCCCCACCTACAATATATTCTTTCTTTTTTTTTACTTTGTGCGGATTGGATCCAGTCAACTCTTTCCTTAGCTTTTCTAATTGTTTTATATATTGTTTTCCGTGGGTGGCCAGCATTAAGTCCTATTTTTTCAATAATTTTCAATTCTTCATTAAGCAATTTTTCCGTTGAACATATGTAGATAGCTCTATTATAGTCCAAGAGCTGTTAAACATTTTTGGGAAGGTATTTGAGGCACCCTGAAAATTTGTGCAACACTTCTTTTGTAATGGCTGAATACAAAATCGAAAGTCTGGCTGAAGGATCGTGGCCCAAAAACTGCGCCAGATACGTGTCAAGTGCCATTTTTTGACTACCCCAAAAAAGGTATTTGAGGCACGCTGAGATTGAGGCAGAATAATATTTATGCTTAGAAAAAATTATTTTGAAAATGACAGACACTTTAGTCGGCACAAAAACTGTACCAGACACGTCAAGTGCCAAATGGCACTTGACACGTGTCTGGCACCGTTTTTGGGCCACGATCCTTCATCCAGACATTCGATTTTGTTTTCAGGCATTACTAAAGAAGTGTTGTACAAATTTTCAGGGAGCCTCAAATACCTACTCAAAAATGTTCAACAGCTCTCCTACTATTGATGAACGTATTTAAGGCTGCAAGTCTATAAATGTGTGTATCCGTTGTGTTTGGGATTATTGCGAGGTTGACAGTAGGTTTTCTATATACTGTAGTTTGTATTCTTTCTTTTTTGTATGTTATTTTCACATCAAGTTATGCGAAGGATCGGTTATTCTCATCTTCTATTGTGAATTGTATGTTTTCATTATATTGATGAAAGATCATATTGATGTCAGTACCTTCATAATAAAGTTGAACCACATTTGCCAGCCCGCCAAAAAAATGCGTCCCTTGGCTTTAGCCTGTCCATGAGCTCGTGTGAAGTTCGACATATTCTGTCTTATGCTTCACAAACTCATATTCCCATATTTCGATCACTGTAAAACCCATAACACGTAGCTTTGCTATGGTTTCTAATGTTTTTGCGAACAATGTACCCATGGCAATACAATGTAGTGTATTTTTAATCTTTTTGTCATAACAAGTAGAACATCTGTGGTAGAAACATTCCTGTAAATAAGAAAAAACAATAATATTAAAACATAAATAATAGATTAGTTTAAAAAAAAATTGAACTTACAAGATACTGATAAACGGTGTTTGTACCAATGCAAAAGCCATCTAAGATATTACAGGCAACTTTGTTTTCTCCAAATCCATTTAAAGCATGGTGTATAAATAAGTTATTTTATATCCAAGATATTACAACCATCGTAATGAATCCGCTCTGAAATTAGTCGAATTGACAGAACCACGCACCGGAACCATTGCACTGGTGTTATCTTTGATGTGTCGTATTCGAAACTCATCTATGCTCACTGATGCTATTGCTATATAGTTAAAAATATATATATAAACATGCTATTAGAAAAGAAGTTGCTTGAAAAAAGGGTTTGAAAATAAAAACTTTAAACATATTTACCAAAGGGAATCCACTTCAGCTATTTTCAGAAATCCATGACTGAATTCATGCCTGGCAGCACCTACGTAGAATGTCAACATCGTATTTAACCCGGGAGAACTCGCTAGTGAGAATGCCCAATTGTTTTCTTTTACTTTACATTCATATATCAACTTTTTTTGGTTGGCTTAGTACTTTTATTCACAAAATAGGTAAAATAATTGTTAAAATTTTTAAAATTTTAATTAGAATGAAAAATGATTTAAATAATTAGAATGAAAAATGATTTAAATAAGAGTCTTAAAAAAGTACGACTGTGAGAGAAAATCTCATGCAGCGAGTTCTCCCGGGTTAAACATGAAAGTAATAAATGTGTACAAAAACAACTAAAATATTTTGAGATAAATATTTTTCTTATATTTTGTTATACCAATATCCTAGCCATTACCATTATAGTAGGCATCAGTATAGACATATTTTTCATATCTGTTTACCATCAATATGTAAAAACTCATGACACTTACTTTTAATTAAAAAAAATCTTTTATCTTGCTTTTGTACATATTAAAATCGAAAGTCATAATTTACATTTTCCTTATTTTTCATAAAAAATTAAAACATATTTCCCTATTTTATTTAAAAGAACATACATTCCGGTAGATTAAAAAAAAAAATGCTATTTAACAATATATAATGCATCGTCTAATATCTTTTGGCACCTTTCTGAAAACGTTTTCATCCCTTATTCCGGGACATCTTCAGTTTCAAATGATGTTGTTTCGCTTAAGGTCTTGTAACTTTTCTCCTTTTCATTTTCCCCTTCTTTCTAGCATTTTTTGCCACCAGGAGTCAATATTTGCATGTGTAATATCGTTGCATACATTATGTCTGTCGAGGTTTATCTCTATGGCCTGCCTAATATGTACAAAAGGCAAGATAAAAGATTTTTTTAATGAAAAGTAAGTGTCATGAGTTTTTATATATCGATGTTAAACAGATATGAAAAATATGCCTATACTGATGGTAATAGTACTGATGATAATGATAATGCCTGGGATATTGGTATAAGAAAATATAAGTATAGTACGGCCATTAAATAAGACAGTGATTTCTGTCGAAAAACACAAACTAAATAAATATTTTTCTTTTAGGTAATTAAAAAAAATTAAACATACATACCTCCAGTAGCCCTCTTGAAATATAAATCTGTCTTTCTCATGTTGTTTATGTCATACTAAAAATGAAGATCTTGCAGCATTAGACATCGTATCTGGACTGTAAACGGCGACTTCGAAGGAAGAGGTTCAGCATACTCTTGATTTCCCCAATTGTTAAATAGATATGGGGATAATCTTTTTTTCAGTATTGAAAACCCGAAACATGTTGGCATTCTTGCTAAGGGCATGGGTAAAAATTTAAAAGAGTCGATCGTTCTTATACTTAACCCGGGAGAACTCGATGTATGAGATTTTCTCTCACAGTCGTACTTTTTTAAGACTCTTATTTAAATCATTTTTCATTTTAATTAAAATTTCAATGTTTTACAATTATTTTACCTATTTTGTGAATAAAAGTACTAAGCCAACCAAAAAAAGTTGATATTATCTGAATGTAAAGTAAAAGAAAAGCGATTGGGCATTCTCACTAGCGAGTTCTCCCGGGTTAAAGTTTTGAGTCTGATGGCCATATCTACATAACTTTAGATCATGTGCGATTATTTATGGTGTATGTCCTTGCTCCAATAACTATCCTAATAGAAACCATCTGACAGATTAAAAGAAAATAGAAAAAACCCAATGTTTTTTAACATATGCAACTAAAATATATTTCATCGCAATTCTTACTTATTCCTGTTATCTGCTATCGCTGTATATCTGTTGTGCTTGGAAGAAAATAGCCAGCTGCAAAAATTACTGCAGACGGAATATCTTTAAAAAATTACTTTTGTTCCATCGCCATTCTGTGCCAAAGCAAAATTTACCAGGTATTCACCCGTAGCCTGGTTCCGGTCTCAAAAAAAAAAAATCTGATTGAGACTTTATTGTTTCGGATCGAAGGAAATATCTGTGAACATTTCTATTACATATTTATCACGGGAGGGGTGCTTTGTCGTCCCACATCGATGTAGTTCTTGTCGATAGTTCCTGCGCAAAATAATTTTGTAGAATTTCCTGCATTGATACATTTAACCCTTAAATGCTTGATTTTCAAAGATCTTTGTAATAATGTTTTTGGGCTTTCATTTTTTAAATAAATCATGAGAAAAATACTTTAAAAAAATCATATTTTGTTTTAAGTATGGTTTACGGCTAAAAAAGTTTGTTACTATTCGGCAACACTGGTCTTTAATTGAAAAAATGATTTTCCTTGATAAAATTCTATAATAACACACAAGAATTTTAGGAACTATAATAAGAAATAAATTTCACTTGCTCACTGCAGAACAAAATAGGTTATTTCGCCAGCTTCCAAACAAAAAAAGATCAAGTAGTAACAATTGAAAAAATAAATATCTTTATTCATAAGCAGCACAAGTGTTGCCATCTACATGTTGAAAATAAATTTAATAATATTTTCAGAATGTATTTTATAGGCAACATTAGGCATATAACTTCAATATTATTCTAATAGTATTTTAGGGTTGGGTATGTTGCCGAAAAGCAACACCCGGCATTTAAGGGTTAAAACAATATACACTTTTGTAAATTTATTTTACGTACTTTAAAAATAAGTTTTATATAATAAAATTTTAAATAACATTTAATATTCGTAAAACTGAATGAATAACTGTTCATAAAAAAAAGAAAACTCCTCACACAATGACAATGTCTTATTGCCACATTTTTATTTGTGCTATCTGAAACACATTTCAGAACTACAAAGCCTGTCGCAATCATTGCAACGATTTGGTTCTCCACATTGTATGCACACACTTTCTTGACATATTGGGAACGTAAAAGCGCGATGGTGTTTTCCCTAGGTCTGACATGGTTTTTCACACGCCTCACAACAAAAATGCTATCCATAAAATTGGTTAAGTCGCTTAATGACATCGAAATGGCCGTCATGCAGCCAAAGATTTATTCTTTTCTGTTGGGGGATCCTGGGTGGCATTTATATGATACCTAGAAGAAAAAAATTACACATTTTCGGAAAAAGTAAGAAACCTTATTGGAAAATATGTATGTATGTATAAATATTTAGAAAGAAATAAAGAAATATTTACTTCGGTTAAGTTCTGTGCTGAAATAGCTACTGACCGTAGTTCAAAGAATTTCTCAAAAATTGAAATTTCGTCGTACGTAAAGGGACCTAAAGGTACATTTGCAACTTCGTAAAATGCTATGGTGGTATTTGTAAGTGTCGGACGCCGATCATCTCTAAAGCCCTTGAGGGTCTTCCTGTTATTTTTTGCATAAGCTTCGGCATACAGAATGACTTTTGCACAGCACAATCCTTAATCGTCACTTGGCATTGGAAGATTGTTTTTTCGAAGACGATCCACATCTATAACTGCCGTCTTGATCATTTATCTCGATTAATTGTCATAATGTCTACAACAAAACCCGAGTCAAGTTTTATTTTCTGCTTCGACTGCAAAAATTTCATAACCTTAGATTAATTTCTTTATACTGTCAGATCTCCAAGAGACATTGCTGTGGTTTGTACAATTCATCTACTTGAATGCA
Organism: Maratus speciosus; assembly: GCA_963932465.1. Classification (NCBI taxonomy): domain Eukaryota; kingdom Metazoa; phylum Arthropoda; class Arachnida; order Araneae; family Salticidae; genus Maratus; species Maratus speciosus. The sequence continues at coordinate 640,795,237 of OZ010787.1, forward strand.
GATACGTAATAAGATCTGAAGGTATCAGTCTTTCCGTGCAGCGTTCTAATAACGTATAAAAAAGTTATCGCACAGTTTCTATTGCAGCGACTGAGGGATCTCTCAATATCAACTTTTGCGCGATAGGTTGTTTCTTCCCCTTGATATTCACAATCATTTCGAATTACCAGGACATCCAGAAATTAAATATGTTGTTGAGTTTCAATTTCAAAGGTAAACTGGATACATAGATCAATTGAATTTAACAGATCAAGTACAGCGTTGATATTATGTTTAGACAAATCAAGTAAAGCAAAAGATTCATATACGTAACGTGTATAAAATGGAAACACTATTAATTTAAATAATTTGACTTTAAAATAGTACATATATATACTTAAATCGGCGATTAAAGAGTTATCCATAGCTAAACATTCCGACATTTTATAAAACTTCCCTTGAAACACGAAAGTATTTTAAGACAAACAAATGCGGGTTATCAATTTCATATTGAAAATAGTGAAGCTCATTCAATCTATTTCTTAAACAATCTACAGGAACTTATACTGGAACATTTGTAAAAAGAGATTTGACATCAAATGAAACTATAGTATAACCTGTTGTATTGATGTTACGAACTCTATTGGCAAATTGAGCTGAGTTTTTTGACGTATAAATATTGTTAACCATGAAGGGGGAAACCTGGAAACTAAATGTCTTGTAATTTATAATATTCAGTACCAATGTTAGAAACGATAGGGCAAAATGGAATATCAGGTTTGAGAACATTACGTAAAACATATAAACGAGTACAGTTACCCACAGATAGTATGAGAGAATATTTGCTGGGAGTGGATATAATGGGGGATGAATTCACTGCAGATTTTATCTTAAGTTCAGAGCAAGATGGTTCTTTTTATAAATTGATCAATTAACAAACCTCATTAATCAATTTCAAGACATTTTGAACATAATTAGTTTTCTTTAGTACCAAAATTTGACATTCATTGTCTGCTTTAATTATAATGATATCTGTATTACATTTTAGAGTTTTAAGGAAGTTTTTCGCTGAATTACTCTTATTTAAACTGGTGTGGCTTAGATTTGAATTTTAATCAACATTATTTTTAATAAGATGCCTAATGGAATCTTTTTGCAGGGGGAGACAAAACGCTAAACTTAAAAGCTCTTTAAATAGGAGCAATTATTTTTGGAATGTCAGGGATTTTGCTAACTGAAAAATTGTTGTTAAGATTTAAAGCATTAATTTAATAATAATAGCCATAATTATAATTAGTAACCTTGACGTTGAAAATGTGACCGAAGGTTAGTTGTCGGTGAAGACAACCTGAGGGCAAGTTGAAGGAAACTCCTTGCCTAGTTCCAGACTTTAGGATTCTGAATGTGAATACGTGCCGTTGACATGTAGATTTCGGTGTATATGATCGTTGAACGGTAATATTGTCTCCTGAAAAAAAATTACAGCTCGGGATACTTATACAAGAAAATTTACAAATTATCACAGAGACTTGCTTAAGACCTGTATTACTTTCAAATTAGACCAGTATTAAAAGTGATTTTAACAAATAGCTAGAGACCAATTAAAAACACAGTCATTTGAATTTAAATTAGTCTAAATCTATTCCTAAACCTGCCTACAAAGGAAGTGTATCCTATTGGAATTGCAGTCATGCTTGTTGCTGCGACCAGCTTTTCTCAGTTTTTCATTATAATGAAGTTTGTTAAAATAAACTTGCATTCCCTTATTTAAATATGATATCAACATCTTTATCTTAGGTTTCTTCAATATGAAATTCAAAAATAGTTCTGTAAACATTGTATTAAAGACAGAATTAGTAAATCAACTTTTTCAAGGTCAGTTCACATATAAAGATAAAACTGCTTTTACACGAAACAAAAACATTCATTAAAATGTTCTTAACCCGGGAGAACTCGCTAGTGAGAATGCCCAATTGCTTTTCCTTTACTTTACATTCATATAATATCAACTTTTTTTGCTTGGCTTAGTACTTTTATTCACAAAATATGTAAACTAATTGAAAAACATTTTGAAATTTTAATTAAAATGAAAAATGATTTAAATAAGAATCTTAAAGTACGACTGTAAGAGAGAATCTCATGCAGCAAGTTCTCCCGGGTTAAATCCAAAATCAGGCCCACAGTCCTTTTTCCCAGTTATAAATAATCTTTATTTCTAAAGCATAAATTTTCAAGATTAACTTTTAACGTCTGTGACAAAATTTCTCGGATATCTACTATGAGTGGTCTCTGAGACAGCTTAGTCGAGAGATGTATAAGAAGCTCAATTGACTCACAAGATAGTATTTTTGTAATAAATTTTATAGACAAGGCTGTTGTAACTAAAACTCATCGATCCAGAAGCTCGATTTAAAAAATAGATACCAAAAGGGAGTACGGGAGCGCTGTTGCAAAGTTATAAACGTTTGCCTGTGTGCAACCTGTTTGCCTGTGTTCCTGTAACCAGATAGACTCGAGCAGTCTAAACTGTTATCCCACGAACCGTACTACAAAAATAACAATTTCTGTATATTGTTTCAGCAGACGTGCATGTTCTGACGTAGTTTGCTCCAGAGAACTTGATACAGTGATTTTCTTTATTCAACTTAACGGATAGATGACCAAAGCATGGCGATTGAAACATGTTTTAATGTTGATTAAATCATTCGACTTTATATCACTCAAAATCAGCACATATTCTACTGTGATTTATTAAAGCTTCTCTAACTTCACTATAAATATATATTAACCAGTTATGACGTGTCTTGAATATTCTTAAAACCTCCATGTTATGTCTGCTCCGCCAAAAGTTCCTTTGGTCTCTAGTGTGCAAATCAGGTCCCTCAGATTCTCCTCAATATTGCAGATATCCCCAGTCCTCAGCCCTGCGGCATCCAAAGCACTCTTTACAGATTCAACCACTGTTTTGGTCAACGCTAAGGATGAGGATTCCCTCTGTCTTCTTCTTAGGAACTGTGATTTTTATTTTCTCATTCAGAAAAACATTTCCTGTCAATTATCTGAAACTTTATGTCGTTGTTCTTTCTTTTTATGACAATTTGTCTATTTTTTGTTGCTACAACATCCCTAGGATAAGGAATTTCAGCCTTTTCACGGTATATTTTCTTGATTTAGTTTTCCTCTTCACTGCGTTTGTCTGTTTTTCCCAATATAGATCAATGAGAAGTCCCCTTTTAACCCGGGAGGTCTCGCTGCATGAGATTTTCTCTCACAGTCGTACTTTTTTAAGACTCTTGTTTAAATCATTTTTCATTTTAATTAAAATTTCAAAATGTTTTTCAATTATTTTACCTATTTTGTGAATAAAAGTACTAAGCCAACCAAAAAAAGTTGATATTATATGAATGTAAAGTAAAAGAAAAGCAATTGGGCATTCTCACTAGCGAGTTCTCCCGGGTTAAGCTTTTCCGGGTTGCTTCCCTTTTATTCACATCCCCTTCAGATGTTATCGAAGGTCTTGATATATTTTGCTTTAAGGTCTCTGGTACTTTATTAGCTTTCTGGTTAGTATTTATTTTGGTCTTGAATACTACATTTTCCTTATTTTAACACCTGACTGTCAAGCAAAGGATAAAATTGTAGTTTTTTCTTACTAGTTTATTAAAAATTGTAAAAAAAGCCTTTTTTTTTCTAACACCATATAAACATTTTTATTACTTATAGACATGTATAAGCCTTGAGAGTATTAATCCTAACTCATGTTTTTAAAACTGTTTTATCTGTAGAATTGCAGTGATTTAAATAATGCTTCTGTTGCAGTGAAACCTACAGCTTAGTGAACGGAAATATCCGTTCGCGGCGGTGAGAAGATTGAGTGAAACGTTGTAAAAGATACAAGCGTTAAATACTTTTTTTTATTATTTATAAAAAATATATGCTTTTATTTGTTCCAAAAATATTAATTATTCATAAGTCAAATATATAAAAAAAACTTCCCTTTTTTATTATTAAAACGAAAGACACTGAGGTACATTTAATTTAAAAAAAAAAATATTGTTGATTTAAGAAAATACAACAATATGAAAGATCATTAAGACGATAAAATTTAACTGCGTGAAACATTTTGAAAATTAATAAAATAAAAATGAAGAAATCTCATTAAAAATATATTTTAAGCAAGCTTTAAAATAATGCAGCGTTCGGACTATTCATGTCAGATTGCATATTCATCATAATTATATTTTACATATTTTAACAGAACTTCTGAAAACAAGTGTACATTTGACTAAATCATTGCTTCCTTATACATTTGTTATATTTGATCAGAAATCATTATCGGTATCCCTTTAAATGGCTCAATTAAAAAAATTATCTATAATTATATTTAGTGAGGTAATATATGGCATGAACCTGTACCTTTTTTGCATTTTTAAATTACGAGATTTTTTTTGTAGAAAATTTTATAGAAAGATGAACAAACAAAAAATGAAAACCTATGTATTAGCAATATATATAATAATCATTTATAAACAGATTAATTCATATAATAATGTTATAAAAAGTGATAAAATATCTTTATTAAGATTGACGATCGTTTTATCGCACAAACGGCGACATTTTCAAAATTATTCACGATAGAAAATATTTTCACATAATGTAATGTTTATATGAATCTATCGTGAATGATTTTGAAAATATCGCCTTTTGTACGATAAAACAATTGTCAATCTTAATGAAGATATTTTATCAATTTTTGTAGCATTATTTAACTTAACCTATGTATTATTTTCTTGAGGCTTTAAAGTTTAGAGTAGTTCTGGTCTTTTAATATACTTTTGCGAAATATATAGTTTAATCATTTTTCAGTCAGTCCAAGATTTTTGTAAATATTATTTTTAAATTATTGTAAAATGCTTTTATAAAAAATAAGTGTATTTTATGAAAGTGTCACTCGTACATATATACATTAATAAAAGAAAGGTTTTTATATCTGTCGTAGCTAGGAAATCTATCGCACGTAGAGATCTGAAAATTTGGATAGACGAAGGCATGTTGGAAGGCACAAAAGGATGGATTTTTTTCAATTTTTGATAATTATCGGATATTTTAAGTAAAACTACAATGAACATCGGAAAACGGTGATTTTATTTTCTTCAAAGGAATTCTGTCTGTGCAGTTCTTGACATTCCACAGTCCTAGAAACGAAACACCTTTTTTTGTGTGTGGAGTTAGGAAGTGACATCGCCAGGCCCCCCTTAGAGTTACAAAAAAAATACAAATTTTTGACTTAATATCCCCGATCTAACGGTATCTTTCGATTTAAAAATATTCATATTAACTGTCTAAAAAATATATTTTACCGCACCTCAATTCGCGTCAATAATCAAGTTTTCAACACTCGCATCCGCTTTTTCGAAAATATAAAAAAAGATAATTCACCCACTTATGGGTCATTCCATGAAAAAGACGGCGTACCATCTTCCAGTCCCAGGCCCTTGCAGGTCCATACGTGCGCGCACGAAGAGACCCCCGTTCCACCCCCCGCGGCGCGTCCCGAAGGTCACCGGCAGGAGTGGCCCGTTAGGGCCAGTCCACACGCGCACTCCGGTCAAGCCGGTGCACTGCCCATCGCACGTCACACCGGATATTCCCAAGAGGACGAATGGTCGAATGCGACAGATCCCGCCACTTAGCTAGAGGAGCCAAATGGTCCCTTCTCTTGGTTCCCGACCCGGGACGCCCCGGCAGCCCGCAGGAACCGAGCACCTATGAAGGAGTCGGGCCCACGAACCAAATCGAGGTTACCGAGCCGGAGTTGATGTACGGAGACCCCCTCAAGATCAAATACCATTATCCGGCAAAGACATTTTTGAGGGACAATCGATTAAAGGGGGAAGGTGCCGCTCGCGAGCCCAGGAGATGCGCGGAAAGTTTCTCCTTGAGCGCATAGACACGCCCTCGCTAGGGGTGGGCCGCGGGGTCGGACGTCTCCGGCCCCCATTCCACAAGTACCTTACCTATATAATTATTGCACTACACATATTATACAGTACTACATAAAAAAACTACTACATGAATACACTACGGCATTTTATACATTACTAAATGCAGGTTCATGAGACAATGTCTCGAACCTGAGAACTTCATGCACCACCACCTCCCAGTACCGCGCGTACGACGGACTGGTTGATTTGCGTTCAACTGCGGCGCTTGACCGCGAATGGCTCTGGTACGGCGACCATGCCTTTGGCGACCCAAGTCTCGATCTAGTGTCCGCAGGAGGAGATCCTTTACGATGGCCATCACTCACTTCCGACAATAGCCATCTAGACACAGATCGAGAAGCGTTCGAGTATGGTAGTTCCATGGGAAGAATTTCTCCCTGATGGACCGCCATAGCGGGCAAGAGTAGAGACAATGTCTCCTGTCACTCATCCCTACCCCACAAAAGCATGTTGGGTCCTTCTGAAAGAAGCGAGCCTGGTGGTCGCCAAAGGTGCCGTGTTCCGTGAGAACTTGGTTGAGGTAGAAATCGCCGTGCAAACGTCGTAGACGTACGCGCGGAAAAAGTTCATATGTCGTTTCGCCCTCACCCATGGTTTCCCATTTGCTTTGCCATCTCGAGATGGCACGGGCCAAGAGCTCTCTCTTGGCCTGGCGGCGGGTGGTTTTCACCTCCACATCCACAGACTTGCGGGTCGTAGCGGCTTTCTCCAGCTCGTCCGCACGCTCGTTGTAGATGTGTCCCACGTGGGCTTTGATCCAGTGCATATGAACACCGATTCCACTACTCTTTACCAAGTCCCTGATCTCAGAAATAGATCTGTGTCTTGGCACGAGACTATTTAGGGCTTGCAGCGCCGATCTCGAATCTGAGTAGATATCGAGCTCACTGAGATCCCTCTGGTGGGCATCTGTTATCGCCTCCTTGATCGCGTGGACCTCGGCTGCGAAGACTTCTGCACCATCTCAGAGGCGGAACTGGCCCTCACTAACGATCTGTCCCTCTGTCACGGCTCCCCCAGGGGAATACCTTCTTTAAGTATTTACGGGTTTCGCGACCCCGGATTCCCGAGCGATCTTTCTCCTTTCCTGTCTTCTTCTCTCCCCCAGGGGAATACCTTCTTTAGGTATTTACGGGTTTCGCGACCCCGGATTCCTGAGCGATCTTTCTCCTTTCCTGTCTTCTTCTCTTTTTGGTTGTCTATCCTTTTTCTTTGTTTCACACTTTTTAATCTTCTCTTTTTAGTTTGTTATCCCTCTTTGTTCCAGTTCATGTTCTAGTTTTTTACTAAGTTATTTGTTCAAATTGTTCTTTGTTCTACTAACATTGTTCTCGTTCGGAAAAAAAAAAAGAAAAAATAGTTTTAAAAGTTTTTTAAAAAAAAGACAAAAATACACCTTTTTTTCTAAGTTCTCTCTCACATTACTTTTTTCTTATAGTGGCTTTTTTTTTTTTTTTTTTTTTTTTTTTTTTTTTTTTTTTTTTTCACGTGAGACACTCTGGGTGTTGAGGTTTTTTAATCTCATCGCCTCGTTTCTACCTTTTTAGGCTGATCTCGAGTCCCAGAGTGCAGGGCATCTCCGAATTCCGGTTCCGTGATCGGTGGGCGCCATACTTGTATGGCGGTGGTTAGGAATCCACTGGGCGACTGGTGTCCTTTCGACGTAAGGGCGATGTAGGTTGGACAGAGCTGTAAAGGCTTACCTACGACAACCGAGTTCCACTGTGAAAGAACTAGAGTTTGGAGATGCTATCGAGTTTAATCCAACGTTCGAAAAACGTGGAAGTTTGTTGATAGTTTTCACCCTTTTGAGACCTGCGCCTAAAGTAACGGTAAGAAGAAGGGTCGGTGACCAGGCCCGATGCCTGGCGTTTTTTCAATCCTTTCTAAATATGGCTACAATCTTAGGAAATCAAATATGCGATGTGGAAGCCCCACAAGCTAATAAAGAGAAAAATAACGCATTGAGCTCTGGGTCAGGAGCTACTGTTAATCAGATCAAAAAAGATTCATGGGGTGAGAGAGTTGAAGAGTCTGTTTCCAGTACGGAATCTAAAGATCCCGACTCTCACAAAAGTAAAACTGAAGAAAGATTCTTCATCGTCAAACGCCAAGATGGGAGTTTTGATAGAACATCACCCTTTTTGATTAATAAATCTATTCAAGGACTGGTTGGCGAACCCAAAACAATAAAAAAACTCCGTACAGGTGAACTGCTAATTGAAGTTAACAATAGTCAAGAGGCAATTAACTTAAAAAAATGTACACACTTTGCTAACATTGCTGTCACAATATCGCCACATCGTACTTTAAACTCATCTCGCGGGGTGATCTCCGAGCCTGACCTCTTGTATGTTAGTGAAGATGAATTACTGGAAAACTTAAAAGAACAAAATGTCACAGAAGCTAGAAGAATCAAAATCTACCGTCGGGATGAACAGATACCCTCTAACCAAATTCAAATACCTACAAAGCACATTATACTTACTTTTAACACACCCAAGCTACCAAAATATATAAAAGCTGGTTATTTATCATGTTCTGTCAGACCATACATACCAAACCCACTGCGTTGCTTTAATTGTCAACGCTTTGGGCATTCAAAAACAAATTGCCGAGGTAAGGAAACCTGTGGTCGGTGCAGTGCAGTTGGCCACGAAAGTGCGCAATGCAATGCTCCACCTTGTTGTGTCAACTGCAAAAAAGACCATCCATCTTACGCTAAATCATGTGAACAGTGGAAAAAAGAAAAAGAGATACAGACCATACGCACAAAAGATAACATACCGTACCCAGAAGCCAGAAAAATCGTTGAATCCAGAACACCCAAAGTTGGTGTGTCATATGCTGCTGCCTTAGCTAAAACCGTTCATAAAACATATCAAAGTATTGCAACACAAACCGAATTCCCAATTGAAAATAATTGCCAAGCAAGTCAAAAAGAAATCAACCTGTGTACTAATTCTGGTAAAACAAATAGTTCAACGCAATCTAAACTTCCTAAGCCGCCGAAATCTATTCCTTCTAACTCTCCGAACTCTCTTCCTCCTAAGTCACCAAAATCTGTTCCTCCTACACCATCACAAAATGCCTCTTCAAAATCATCACACTCTCATATTCCTAAAAGAGGCTCTCAAAATACCACCAAAAGAGGACATCTAAAAACCAACCATAGATCTGATGCAGATAATTTCAATCTACCAATAATTAAAGCCACTGTTTCATCTGAAAATCCAGCCAAAAGGATAAAGAATAAAACATCCAAAAATGAAATCCATCCAAATATGAAAGAAAAAATGGAGGAGGACGATGCTGTTGCTCTTCACCCAGAACCGGATGAAGAATTTAATGATGGAGATAGTATGTCTACTATCTCCGGATAAAAGGACGCAGATAAACTTATCAAAAAAAAAAAAAACTCATTCATGACTAATATTATTTCGTGGAACTGCCGTGGGTATCACAATAAACATGACGAAATCCGTAATCTTCTCTCTGACCATCAACCATTATGTTTAGCTCTACAAGAAACTCATTTAAAACCCAATGACAAAGCAAAATTACGACATTATGCTAGCTACCGAAAAGATTTCACTGGTAATGAAAGGGCCACTGGTGGAGTAGCTCTTTTCATCTCTCTCAATTTACCTCATACTCACATTAATTTAAACTCAAATTTACAAGCTGTTGCAGTCCGTGTACATATAAAACAACTCGTAACAATATGTACCATTTATTTACCTCCGAACCATAAAACTCAATCAGCAGATCTGGATAATCTCCTTCTCCAACTCCCCACTCCATATATCATTGTTGGAGATTTAAATGCACACAGCCCACTCTGGGGAAACAGTGATTCTAATCACCGTGGCAATATTTTAGAGAAAATGATTTCTGACAACGGCTTATGCCTGCTCAATAACGGTGATCATACCTATTTTCACGAGCCAACACGTACATTCCATGCAATAGATCTTATAATCTGCACCCCATCACTCTATCCCTTTTGGAACTTCTGGGTTTCAAATGACTTACACGGCAGTGACCACTTTCCAACTTTTATTTCTATGAATTCTCCTGATAGAGATTGTAATAACTCTCCCAAAAGATATATATATGACAGAGCCAATTGGCCAACTTTTACTGCACTTGCAAACATTACAGTTAGCATGATTGAGGGAAATATTGACAAAGCAGTTGACAACGTAACTCACTGTATTATCACTGCTGCTGACACTAACATTCCCAAAACTTCATCTGCTCATAAACACAGAAAACCATGGTGGAATAGTGATTGCCAAGTAGCAAAAAAACAACAACAGAAGGCTTGGGGTCTATTTCGCAGGTACCCTAATAATATTAACTATATAGCATATAAAAAGGCAAAGGCAGAAGCTAGAAGAGTGCGACGTAAAAGCCAACGTGAATCCTGGGTTAAATACGTCTCAAGCATAAATTCTAACACATCAAGTAAAGAGCTGTGGCAAAAAGTAAAAAAATGCATGGGCCTGTACTCTGAAAGTCATATTTCCATTTTAAAACATAACGGTCATACCATTACTTCTCCTAAAAACATAGCTGAGACAATAGGGAATACCCTAGCATCTATTTCAAACTCAGACTCATATCCAGAACCGTTTTTAACGTACAAAAGACAAACTGAATTGACCAGGATTAATTTTAATACTCATAATTCATTTTCATATAATCAACCTTTCACTATATCAGAGCTGATAGATTGTTTGCGAGACAGTAACTTATCTGCCCCAGGTCATGATGGCATCACATACATCATGCTCAAGCACCTCTCTCCACTCTCTCTTAACAATCTCCTTTCCCTTTTCAACAGGATTTGGGTGGAACATACTTTCCCCCGATCTTGGAGCAGAGCGGTTGTTATTCCCTTTCCTAAACCAGGTAAAGATGCTAGCAATCCGAATAATTACAGGCCGATCGCACTTTCTAGCTGCCTTTGCAAACTATTAGAAAAAATGGTCAATCGCCGCCTTGTTTATATTTTGGAGACTAACAATTGCCTTGCCGCATTTCAAAGTGGGTTTCGACGTGGTAGGTCAACTATCGATAACCTGATACACCTTGAACATTACATTCGGACAGCTTTTCTTAAACGCAACCATTTGGTGTCAGTATTTTTTGACATGGCAAAAGCCTATGACAGAACATGGCGTTATGGGATTCTTCGTGATCTTTTTAACCTGGACTTTCGTGGGAACCTCCCAATTTTTATTAAAAACTTCCTTGCCATTCGAACATTTCAAGTTCGAATTGGGAGGATTTTATCCAGTTTCTATGTACAAGAAGAGGGTGTACCTCAGGGTAGTGTCCTGAGTGTCACCCTCTTTGCTATTAAAATAAATGACATTCTTAATCAATTACCCCCTTCTGTCAAGGGAGATTTATATGTTGATGACTTCCGCATTATGTGTATGGGACAAGACATTCGTTTTATTGAGAGACAACTGCAAAGTGCAATAAAAAGTATTCTTAGTTGGACCAACAAAAATGGTTTTTTAATTTCTATTGACAAAACTTCTTGTGTGCATTTCTGTAGAAGGAGGGATCTTCATCCAGATCCTGAAATTTTTATCGGTTCATCTCAAATTCCTGTTGTGGAGAACGTTCGTTATCTCGGCCTATATTTCGACAAAAAACTTACTTTTTTACCACATGTTTTACAATTACGGAAGAAATGTGAAAAATCGCTTAATTTACTTAAAGTACTTTCAAATACATCTTGGGGAGCAGACCGCACTTCTCTCCTTAAAATCTATAGAGCTGTAATTCGTACTAAAATCGACTATGCCTGCCAGGTCTATGGTTCTGCCCGTAATTCTGTTCTTAAAAAACTTGACACTGTGCACCATAGCGCACTCCGTGTTTGCTCTGGTGCATTTCGTACATCTCCAATTTTAAGTCTTTATGTTGACGGTAATGAACCAGCATTATACCGTACACGTGAAAAACTATCATTAGATTTGTATTACCGTGTCCTTTCTCATCCTGGCCATCCTCTTCACCCTTATATTTTAAATACCAACAATGATATTCTTTATCAGCATCGACCCTCTTGCATCCCATCTTTCGGAGTCCGAATTAGGAATATTATTGACAATGGCGCTCTGAGTAATATTGAGGTGAGTCCATGTCCATTGCATGCAATCCCTCCTTGGAAACCTCCGAATATTACTTCGCTTCATCCTTTTAAAGGATACGACAAAAACAATTTGGCTCCAGCAGTTTTTCAACAATTATTTGCTGCACATCGTGCAAATTTTAATACCTACACTGATATTTATACAGATGGTTCTAAGAGTGGGAATATCGTTGGCTGCGGTGTTTTTATCGACAATACTAGTTTTAGTTATCGGCTTCACGCATCAATGTCTGTCTTTACAGCTGAGTTGATTGCGATAGAGAGAGCGATGTTGCACATTTCTCATCACCATAACACATCCTTCATCATATATACTGACTCAAATAGTTCTATTGACGCAATTAGATCTTTTAAAAAGCATCCTTATGTTTCAGCTATCCTGGATTTTTACAATAAATTGACAAGACGTGGTTATCGAATTTTATTTTGTTGGGTACCTGGACACATGGGTATTCCTGGAAATGAAAAGGCAGATGAGGCGGCAAAACTGGCTCTTAATCCTTTTTACCATAGAATTCCATTCTCAGACTTTAAACTACTTATAAAACACTTTATTCATAATAAATGGCAAGAAAATTGGGATTTAGAATATGATAATAAACTGCACCATGTTAAACCAACAATAATGACCTGGTTTCCGATTTATCCAAGAAAAACTGATGTTATTCTGACTCGTCTGAGAATTGGACATTCAAGAATCACTCATAAACATCTTTTACTTCGGGAGGATGCACCCATCTGTCCACATTGTCATTTTGATTACCTGACCATTCATCATGTATTAACTGATTGTCCGAGCCTCCGGCATTTATATAGAATGTATTTTAACACATCATCACCAATCTTGACAAACCTCATTGGGGAAACACCTCATGGGGCACTCTTTACCTTTTTAAAACACGCTGGTTTTTATTTTGAGATTTAGTTTTTATAAGCTTCATAAGTTTGACTTTATTGACATCTGGATGGAAACCCCATCCAGATAGCTTTGCTTTACTTTTACTTAACTTCCATTCACTTTGCTTTACTGGGTTTCTATTTTTACTTTGTTTTTTTACCCTTGTTTGATGACTACATCTGGATGGGTACCCCATCCAGATGGCCTTTCAGTTTGCATATTTTATCTCATTTCATCATTTTTTCTTGACTCACTTTTTGTTTGGCGCAGCATGTTCCTACAGGGATTTTGCGCCATAAAACCCAATACAACCAACCAACCAACCCTCTGTCACGGCAGTAAACGCACACCCGACGGTGCGGTCTTGCTGCCTGGATCCGTCCGTGTAATATGTGCACGCCGTCCGGGGACTGAGGTCCCTGGTCCACGGGATCCGACCGATGACTTCTCGTCGGTAGGTTGGTCGCCAGAGATCGCCTGACTCAGGTTCGAGCCCTGCCCCACCTGACAAGGGCCGTGAAGTCCCTGTATATCTCTGCACGCAAGTCAAGGGGTAGAACCCCCGACAAGACGTGCAGAGCGTTGTTCGAAACCGTGCTATAACATTTCGTCACGCACAGGGGTAGTCCCCTTTGTACGCTGAGCAACCTGTTTGCTTCTGCTACTTTGCCAGTGTACCAAATAGAGGCCGCATACAAGATAATTGGGTCCTAGACGAGTCGATAGAGCATCTTGCGAAGAGGCGGCTTAATCCCCCAGCTGGCTGCGGTGAGACGGTCCATTTTGTGCAGCAGATTGAACGCCCTTTCCTGAATAGAGTTCAGATGGGGCATCCAACTTAGATGCATATCAATGGTCACCCCCAGGTAGGTCAGGCGCTGCTCGAATTTGATCCGGTGACCGTTCATTAGGATCGGTCTGGATGGAGCGTAGTTGAGCCTTCCCCTCGGAGGTACCACCGTGTATTTTGCACTTGGCATAGCTGAATTCCAGACTAAACTCCGAAGCCCATTGATGAATCATGGTTAGAACCGGATTCAAGATTTCAGCAAATCGGAAGACAGCCCTGCTTCGTGCCGCTACGAAGACATCATCGGCGAAGGCTTGAATTAGCCACGCCTCGTCTATATGTGACCGCCCCAATAAGATATTAATTACAACCAGCCAGAGAATCGGGCCTAAGCATGACCCCTGTGGGACACCGACATTAAAGTAGTGTTCCCCGGCGAAGAGAATGATCGACCTATACCACAGGTAATCGTCAATCAACCCTAAGAGGTAGGGTTCGATGTCGAGATCCACAAGGCACCGGAGAATGTCCTCGGCGAACGCTGTCAAAGGCGCTCTTGATATCAAAAGTGAGCAGACATGTGAATTCTCCGCCGGCCTTTGATTCGGCTATGTAGTCCATCACTCTGCGCAACGCGTCCACCGTACTGATATTCTTGCGAAAACCGTACTGTCTGGCGTCGAGCAGTCCGTTGGTCTCAAGATGGAGAGCCAGTCTCGTTGCGCACATCTTGTCCAATACCTTCCCGAGGGTTGGTAGTAGACAGATCGGGCGGTAGGACGAGGGGTCGCTGATGGGCTTCCCCGGTTTGGGGAATTAGACCGCTACAGCCCTCTTCCAGGCCCGCGGGAAACAAGATACTCTCAAGCAGTGGTTGTAGAGGGCCAGTAGCCACTGAGGGTGGAACTGGAGGACCTTGCGGACGATCTCGAGGCTGATCCCATCGTGGCCTGGCGCCTTATTAGGCGACAGCGTTTCAGCCTCAAGCTCCTCAATGGTGAACCAGTCCGGCTCGCCGGTCCTGTTGTGCGCGACTTGCGATGCTTAATCGGCCTGCAGGAAGTGGTGTCTTGCAAGTTCGTCCTGAGAATCCTCCCAGGTGGAGATTTCTTCCCCTGAGGGAAGAATTAGGGAAACCGGAGCCTCCCTACTCCACTTACCTCGCACCACCTCGACTGCACAACCTAGCTTATCTTTAACCAGTCCCTCCGAAATGAATCGGCGGAACGATACACGTTTAGTATGCAAGATCGCCTTTTTATACTCCACTCGCCTCCGCTTGTAAAGAGCATCAAGTCTCTCCCTCTGTGGCTGCTCCGTCGTATTCTGGTAGAGCCGCCTCAGCGCACGCAAACGAGATCTTTGGCTGGTCAGAATATCTGTCCACCAACACGCTCCCTTGCGTTTCGCAGGTATGCGCTTTTTGTGCTTTTGACACAGCCTCACCAGGGTCGACATCAGGTGTTCGACACCTTCGTCGGGAGTTTCGAAGCTGTACCGACCCAGATCTACCGTGCGTAGATCGTGTAGGAACTCGTCCCAGACCAAATCCCTTTGTCTCCACCTGCGGTGGACGTTCCGGGGAGGCGAGGGCCCGGTCTGCCTTGATAGGCCCACGTCATGAGTCGGTGGTCGCTGAGTGTTTCGATATCGGACATCATCCAGTCTTCAATGCGTGAGGCGCAGAACCGAGCCAACAATATGTCGACCCAACCTTCACCTTGAGGGCCTTTGAAGGTCGAGATGCTGTCCGGATCGTTCACGATTTCGAGATTCGCGTTCGAGGCGAAGGTGATCATGGACCTCCCTCTGACGTCAGTGGGTCGTTGCCCCAAAATCGTGGATTTAGCGTTAAAGTCCCCAACCAAGATGACATTGTCACTCGGGTGGGTACTCAACAGCTGCTCCAACGAGTCGAGTACGATCTGGATGTCTTCTGAGGGTACGCAATAACATGTTATTATCAACACCTTCTCATTGGACAGATCGCAACGGATGGCTACCACATCAGAGTGCCGTCTGACCGTGCAGAATGAAACACGGCGGCTGACCCAGAGGGCTGCTCGAAAACGGCTGCCCTCCGAACTCACCTGCGTGTATCCCGGCGGAGTTCCGAGTATTTTACCCTCGCTCACGTATGGTTCGTTCAGAGATACGATGTCATATCCGGCGGACGAGACGTCCTGTGAGAGCTGGTTTGCCACCACGTTCGCGTGGTGACAATTGAGATGCGCAAATCTCAGTGGATTACTCCCCATGATTGCTCTTTCTCAATCGTTCTATCTCCAGCTTGTGGATATGACACTCTTTCGAGCCTGCGGAGTGATTGGTAGGTAATGATTTACTTCCCGGTCTCCGACGGTTTTTCAAACTGCAATTAGGGCAACACGCGTCGGCGGTGCACGGAATTACATGGTCAGTGGCGCCGCAGTTCCCGCAAATTTGCGTTCCGCGGCACACTGATTGTGTGTGGCCGTACCTCCAACACTTATAGCAAAACCAAAGGTCGCGTATTAGGTCGGAAATCCACTTGGCGCCAACCCACATTTAGACGACGGAGATTTGCGATGCGGTCGAAAGTCCTCTCGTCTACCGCCAACACCACGTTGCGCCCCCTCTCGCCCACGAACGAAGTTCGGAGCTCGAGGGTGGATCCATTCAGGATCTCGTTTTGTTCATGTAGCGCCGTAGTGATGTCGGTGGCCAGCAGATTCGTGTCCACTCCGAAGAGAACTATATCTGGAGCTCGACGTCGCGGTCTCATGACAAGGAGGTTCTTCGTCAGTTCCGCCTTCTCCAAGGCGGCCTCAAGTTTCTCCAGGTCCGCTGGACTATTGGCCAGGAAGAGAATACCTCCTCCCGAGATGTCCCGCGTCCCCCGGATCGCTATTTTGGCCTGGATGGGGTCGACTTTACTGACTACTTTTTGGCATGTATCATTGGAGGAGACAACGGCATGTTCGTCCTGCCCCTTCGGACCCGGGAGGCTGACGTAGTTGTGATCATAGTAGCATGCTGCTGTTTTCGCTCCTGATGAAAGCGTAAATTTGTCAGGAACGGGGTAAGCTAGAGCATCGTGCTATATGTCTTTCTCTTTCTCTTTAAATGTTCTTTAAAATGATATATAGTATGTGCAATTATGAGTAGGGGTTCAGGAGAAATATATAGTTAAACTTTCTTCTTCTTTACTTTCGATTTCTCCTTGAACCAGGTTTTGCCACCTATTCAACTGCTTCTTGTCCCCCTTAACAATCTTGAATATTCTAAAACTTGACAAATTTAGAATTTATATACTTTTGTGATCATTTTGATACCTATTATGTCCTCTGGAGTGTATTTTTTCATAAAAAATTAACCCATTAAACACCATGCACTTTTTGTTTACCATGAACCATTTTCAATTTAAGGTGTTTTAAACATGTTTAAAAGATATATAAAAATAATTGATAATTAAAAACAAAGGCTCATTTTGTGTTACCTAAACTATGCTGATTAATTTGGTACCATTTGTATTATGTTTTCACGAAAATCTAACCCTTAAATATCCAATTTAAAACGTGATGTTTTCATGTTTTACTCCCATGGAGATAACATGGGAATAACAATGGAATTCCATTACACTTTTGACCATGTTAAGTCACCTTTTTTGCTTTTTAATGGCTCATTTGACCTTCACTAACTCCTAAGCTCTCTTTTAAGCCCAATCTTGTAACTCTAAGTTATTCTTTTCTAAAACTTTTAACATAAATTCTCTAAATTACTTTCAAATTTCTAGAGCCATTTTCTTTTTTTTTTTTTTTTGACACTTTTCAGATCCCTTAAAAACAACTTAAACTTACATAAAACTAAAAACCATTGTTTCATTCATCTTAATTATAGTTCGTAGATCATTTTAGTACCATTCGTTTTAAACTAACGTTAAATTTTAACCCTTTATTCTCAACATCAAAAACTGCTTTTTTTGTACTTTTCTCCCATAGACTTAACATGGGTTAATCAATGGAATTCTATTGTTTTAAAAACTATCTAAAAATGCTCAAAGTGTAAATATATTGTAATTTTCATCTAGATATGAGTCCTAGCTTTATTTTGATACCAATTATGTTGTACAATATTGTGATTTACTATGAAAAACGTTTATTTTAAAAAGTGTACTTTTTTGAGTTCTTGAGAAATTGAAGTAACCCTTATTCCCATAGGGAAACATGGGATTTTGGAGGCAAATTCTAATGTTTTAATATAGCTAGATTTTCATTTTTTCCAAACTTTTCTGAAACACTAATACCAGATCTCGATAATTTGAAATTTTGGCTTTTCTCCGCCTCCACCCATGTTTCTCTAGGATGATTTAATAATTTTTAATTGAATTTTTAAAAAAGTGTCAAATTTTTGGATTTTTTTTCCCGATTTCCCATAGGATTGTGTTAGGTTGTTTACTTATTGAACTTAACTTTTAAATTATTACTTATGTTCCGATCTTCTAACAAATTACATATTCTGAAAGTCGAATCTTTGAGCTTTTTAGCGGTATAACTTGTTTTATTAAATTATATCTCTAAGTATTTTTAATTTCAATTTTAAAACTGACAATTTTTGATCTGGAGCGATTGGGTGGACACTGGTTGCTCACATACAGTCTGTGTCCAATAAGGGCAAATTTAAATTAATGCTATAAAAAAATGAACTTGAATGGGCTGCCTTTAAAACTGAGTAGCTACATTTGACGTCATACCTGCTCAAAGATTGATGATTGGTCGGATAAATGTAAATAACAGCTAAAATTATACGACAGCCAATGTTTTTGAAATTTTCATCAAAGTTATACTTGTTAAAATGATACCGGATTTCTCTATGAAGGTTTTTAATGGTTTTGTTAGGGTTTAGTTGGGCTTTTGGGGTCTTGCCAAGGTTTTAGACATAACTACTTAGCCTTTTACGGGCTAGTATTTCGCCATTATTGGCCACGAATTTTCCCTATGGGAAAGTTATTGGTAAAATTATTGAAAAAACTACCAGTTTTATCTAGGACTTTATTATGAATACCATTTAAGGTTTATAGAGTCTTTAGAGGTACGCTCATGGTAAAACTTAAACAATCTCACAAATGTGGGATGTTATAGATTATCCTCCATTTTGTTTCTTAAAAGAGTCCACATAAAGCCAATACATAAATAATCCATAATAAAATACTAAATGTTAAAATTAAATTTTTTTTTCTTTCGATGGCAACATGACTAGGAGAGTCATCTTCAACTTTTAGATAAAAAATTATTTAGCAGGATTGCCATCTAAACACTTAAAAACGTCATTTTGTTTTTAATGGGTGTTTTTTATATTGGAAATTTTGCACAAAATGCTAAATATCTTGGAAAATACTGTTCGTAGGGGTTTTTTTGCTGCGCCAAAATCAGCTGCGGGCCAACTAAGTGAACGTTTCCCCCCTCGTCTATTCCACTCTTCTGTTTGTATCTAGCTCAATTAGGGGCCGTTTGGGGAGGGGCTAAATGGGGCCCTTCGTTATTATTGCTGTTATCTTTGTATCTGCCACATCAATTGTCACATTTTCATATCTACTATTATTCATACTACTGTCACCAACTTTTGCACCACTTTTTGCCCCCACCCTCCTTATCTTTAACAATGGCTACTTTTTGCTAGTTGAGCTAGAGTTTTGGTTTTTTCTATTTTAGAGTCATTTTTGACAGTCTTAACAGTCCCCCATCATATTTCACACTTTTTCCCAGTTCTTAAGGATTTTCCTTAACAATGGCAACTTTTTCAATATTTAAGATAATTTTCTGGTTTTTTCTTGAATATGCTGGAGGTTGCTGACAGTGTTGATCCCACTTAATTTTTTTTTTACCTTGCACGTATTTTTTTGCCTAACAAAGACTACTTTTTTATTAATTCAGTAATTCTTCTGATTTTTTCACTGGGATATTACGTATGAATTACTTTCTTGATCCCACCTAACAATTTCTCATTCAGCATGCATTATCCCTAACAATAGCATTTCTTTTTGTTTTTTGGGATACATTTCTGGTTTTTTCTCGAATATGCTGGAGGTTGCTAAGCGTTTTGATCCCTCTTAAATTTTTTGACCTTGCATGTATTTCTTAGCCTAACAATGACTTTTTTTTTTAAATTATTATTTGAGTTATTCTTCTGATTTTTACACTGGGATATTACGTATGAATTACTTTATTGTTCCCTTTTAACAATTTCACATTCAACAAACATTATCCTTAACAATAGCAACTTTTTTGTTTTTTGGGATACATCTCTGGTTTTTTCCTGAAATTGCTGGAGGTTGCTGAGAGTTTTGTTCCCATTTTTTTTTTGACCAAACACGCATTTTCTTGCTTAACATTGAGAACTTTTTTACTATTTGAGTTATTCTCCTGATTTTTTCACTGGGACATCTCGTTTCATTTACACTTTTGATCCCACTTAACATTTTTACATTCAGCATACATTATCCCTATCAATAGCAACTTCTTTGTTTTTTGGGATACATCACTGTTTTTTTCTCGCAGTTATTGGACATTGGCATTCGATTTGTTCCCATTTCATTTTTTTTGTTCTAGCTCACTTCTTATGCTTAAAATTAGCAACTTAACTAATAATTTACTTTAAATTATTTAATTTCTTCGCTTTTTCCTCAGGGATTTATTAAATGTATTCCAGTTATGTTCCCATTAGTCATTTCACATTTCTTCCTATTCGACACCTTTCCTAAACTTTATATGACTTTCGGGTTGTTGTCAGCCAAGTTCACAAATCCTGGTTCACGGGCGGTCCCTGCACTGATTTTTGGCGCATTTTCATCATAAACATTTTAGTACACCATTTTTCCATTTCAGGCAAGTGCGGCGGGACCCTAGTAGCGTTGGGTGAGTACTACTTTAATTTTTTAGAGTATTAATTATTGTTTTCCATTCATCTGGTCCACCCAGTCAGCCCTAACAATATCAGTTCCGTATTTTGTTCCCCCCCCAGGGGGATACCTTCTTTAGGTATTCACGGGCTTCGCAACCCCGGGTTCCTGAGCGATCTTTCTTTTTTCCTTTTCCTCTTATTTCTATTCTCCTTCTTTCCTCTATGTTTCACTCTCGTTGTGGTTTCCTTTTCGGAGGTGAGGGCAATTCTCTATGAGCCGATATCATCCTGTATGTCGACTCATGGAGAATTGTAAACCACCCACGTGTTTGCCGTACGTTGCGACCCGTGTCCCTGGAAAGGGGGATCCTGGCAGTTGAGGGAAACCAACACACTGCTTTGGCCTCTGCTTCAGGTAGACGGGAGGTGCATATTGGTCCCGTATGCATCAATCGGCTGGTCAGCTGACTTCTGTCACTGGCTGGGGATCAAGTGATCAGACAATTACTAGTCATCTTGTTAAGGGTGGAGACTGACATAGGATTGTCTTGTGACCGTATAGGCCCTGGTTAGCACTGGTGCACGACTGTGCATCCCCTTGTTGGGCTCGGTAGTGGGTGGTGCGGCCGGGGTTTGAATTATATTTATTTTCTATTATGGATGGAAAATCTTCACTTCCTTCTATTTCTCTCCCATGTGGAGAGCAACAAGTTGTACAAAACAATTCATTCACACGTTTTTTCATAATTAAACGTACTGATAGTATTTCAGATAGTTCATTTAAAAGAACTTCACCATTTCTCATTGGTAAAACCTTTCAGTCAGTTTTTGGAGATGGCTATTCGCTGAAAAAAATGCAGTCTGGATATTTGTTGTTAGAGGTGTCTTCAGCCAAGCAATCTCAACTTCTCTTGAATTGTACAACAATAGGCTCTTTTTCTGTTTCTGTTCAAGCTCATCAAACTTTAAATACCACCCGTGGTGTCATATCTGAACCAGAACTTCTATTCTCTACAAAGGAAGAACTTGTAGAGAACTTAAAAGATCAAAATATCATAGATGCACGTCGTATCACAATCCGTCGAAATGGGCAAGTACTTCCTACAAAGCATATTATTCTCACTTTCAATAGCCCGAATTTACCAACTAGAATTAAAGCTGCCTACTTAAGTTGTCCTGTCCGCCCTTATATCCCTAACCCTCTCCGTTGCTTTAAATGCCAGCGTTATGGCCATACAAACACTACCTGTCGTGGCTCTGTTACTTGTGCACGTTGTGCAGAAGTCGGCCACGACAGTAAATCTTGCAATAATTCTGAACGTTGTGTAAACTGTAAGGGTGACCATACAGCCTACTCTCGCTCTTGTCCAAATTGGATTCGTGAAAAAGAAATCCTTGCTGTTAAAATTACCCAAAAATTTTCCTACCCAGAAGCTCGCAAACTTGTTGACTCCAGAACTCCATCCGTCGGAGTTTCCTACTCCAGTTTATTGAAGCAACAATCAAAATCTGTAAGACACATTTGCACCCAGACTGAAACCTCATTTCCCCCAATTAATTCACCTGTGACACCATCTTCCAGCACTTCAAAGAAAAAAACTCGTAATGTCTCCTCTGCTACTACTGGAAAACTTACACCAAAACTAGAACTTTGGTCGCCATCAACTGAACCTGTTAAAATAGAGTACCCAACTAGTCAGTCGCAGAAATCTGCAAGTAAAATAAAAAAGTCAACCCAGCATGAGACTGAAGAAACCTCGGTATCATCTGCATTTAATTCTCCGAACTCTGATACTAATCGAACTGCAAAACCGAGTGATAAAACTTGCATACACAAAGAGAGAAAGACAATTCGGGGTTCTTCACAGTGGAAAACTGTGAAGAAAAAACAGAGGAAATCATGTCATAGCCCAACTAACACAAATTTCAAAGATCACAAGCAGCTGGAAAGTTATGTTGAAGAGGCTATGGAGTCTGACTCGAGCACAGATAACGATGATGCTGTTTTTGAAGAGTTTTTACCAAAATAATTTTACTTTGTTTTTAAATTCTTTCTGACTTCTTAAAACTTGTCTTTTACACGGCATCTTATACTTTGTCCATTTTTTTTAACATGTATTACTTCATAACTTTTAGAGATGATTTTAATTATAATAATTTTGTGTCTTTTAACTATTCTCCTTTGCCCATTTATAAATGGTTTTAATTATATACACCATTGCTGTTTTTCTTTTAATCAATTCGTTTTTATGATCTTATTGTCAATTTTTTTATTCCAAGTTTTGTTTAGTTCTTGACTCTGTCTTGGCGCAGCATGTCCCAAAGGGGACTTTGTGCCATTAAAATTTAATCAACCAATCAACCAATCAACCAACCAACCGTATTTTGTTCAATTGTGGGAAGTCGGGAATTGAAAGGCATTGTTTTTACTGCAGTATTACTGTTGGAGATATTTGCATCAGTTTTACAATAAGAGTGTAAAATATATAAATCTGTTAACTAATTTACTTTATTATTCTATTGATTCATATTGAAATAGTGCAATATTATTCCTGCATTATAACAGGTGAACCCCCCAGGGGGATACCTTCTTTAGGTATTCACGGGCTTCGCAACCCCGGGTTCCTGAGCGATCTGTCTCTTTTTCTTTTCCTCTTATTTCTCTCGTGTTTCTTTCCTCTTTGTTTCTCTCTCGTTGTGGTTTCCTCTTCGGAGGTGAGGGCAATTCTGTATGAGCCGATATCATCCTGTATATCGACTCATGGAGAATTGTAAACCACCCACGTGTTAGCCGTGCGTGGCGACCCGTGTCCCTGGAAAGGGGGATCCTGGCAGTTGAGGGAAACCAACACACTGCTTTGGCCTCTGCTTCAGGTAGACGGGAGGTGCATATTTGTCCCGTATGCATCAATCGGCTGGTCAGCTGACTTCTGTCACTGGCTGGGGATCAAGTGAGCGAGTACTTACTAGCCATCTCGTTAAGGGTAGAGACTGGCATAGGAGTGTCTTGTGACCGTATGGGCCCTGGTTAGCACTGGTGCACGAATGTGCATCCCCTTGTTGGGCTCGGTAGTGGGTGGTGCGGCCGGGGTCTGAATTCTTTTTCTTTTTTTCAATTATGGATGGACATACTAAAGTTCCTTCTACTTCTCTCCCATGTGGAGAGCAACAAGATGTACAGTCCTTATTTACTCGTTTTTTTGTTATTAAACGCACTGATAGTCCCTCTGATAGTTCTTTCAAAAAAACTTCACCATTTCTTATAGCAAAAACTTTCCAGTCTGTCTTGGGGGATGGTCATTCTCTAAAAAAATTACAATCTGGTGATATACTGGTTGAGGTTTCTTCAGCCAGGCAGTCTGAACTTTTGTCAAATCCCAATAATATAAGTACTTTTTCTGTTTCTGTTAAAGCACATCATACTCTGAATACATGCCGTGGTGTAATATCTGAACCAGATTTTTTATTTTCCACAAAAGAAGAACTTCTATCTAATTTAAGCGATCAAAATATAATAGATGTTCGTCGTATCACTATCCGTAGAAATGGGCAAATTCTTCCTACAAAACACATTATTCTCACATTCAATACCCATAGTTTACCTACTAGAATTAAAGCCGGTTATCTAAACTGTCCAGTCAGGCCTTATATACCTAATGCTCTCCGCTGTTTTAAATGCCAACGTTATGGCCATACTAATACAACCTGTCGTAGCAATGTTACCTGTGCACGTTGTGGAGAGGTCGGACATGATGGTAAAACTTGTGAAAAACCCGAACGCTGTGCAAACTGTAAGGGTGATCACACATCATATTCTCGCTCTTGTCCGAATTGGATCCGTGAAAAGGAAATTCTTGCTGTTAAAATAACCCAAAAAATCTCCTACCCTGAAGCTCGTAAACTTGTTGAAATCAGGACTCCATCTGTTGGGGCATCATACTCCAGTATACTCAAACAACAATCAAAATCCGTAAGGCACATAAGTACCCAGACCGACAGCTCCTATTCCACCAAATAATTCAAGTATTATACAATCAACTAAAGAAACCCGTGACGTGTCTCTTGGTAGTAAATGCTATGGTACCCCATTATTGGAACGTTGGCTACCATCCTCAGAACCAGTTACAATAGAATATCAACTTACTCAGTCACAGAAATCTCCAGTTGGATCCAAAAAGTCATCTAATCATCAGACTGAAACTAAGGCTGCCTCATCTCCAATACCATTACAGAAACCTAATTCCCTCCGAACATCATCAGTTCAATCAAAAATATCAACCGAACACAAGACTAAACAAACGCCAGCTCCAGATAAAAGCAAATTGGTGAAACCAATTCGCCCAACTCAGAAAGCTAATGAAAAAACTTGTGCGCAAAAAGAAAGGAAGAAACCTCCAACGCAAGTCTCTTCACAGTGGAAAACTGTGAAGAGAAAAGACAAGAAATCATGCCTGAGCCCAGCAATCACAAATGTAAAGGATACCAAACAGTTACTGAACTATGCAGAAGAGGCTATGGAATCTTACAGTTATGACTCTGATGACGATGAAAATGTTGTTTTCGAAAAATTTAATCCTACATGATTTTTTATTGAGTTTTTTAAATTTTGAATTATAACTTTGTTTTTAGGCAGTATTACTATACTGTGTTATGCTTTGTTTTTTGGATTAATTTTAACTTTTCATAACCTTAGAGCTTTTAGAGATTTTTAATTTAAATATATGCTTTGTCTTTTAATTACATTTTGGATTTTCAAACCTTGTGTATTGTGACTTTCATTGTACATTATTTTTATTACATGTATCATCACATTTCTTTCTTCAGTTTACTTTGTTTATAACTTATATATCTCATACAGTCTTTTAATGTAACTTTTAAATTTTAACCATGTTTTACACCTTACTTTTTTCTTGGCGCAGCATGTCCCTGAAGGGACCTTGTGCCATAAAACTCCAACCAACCAACCAACCAATATAACAGGTGAATTAAACTATGGAGACTATTTTTGAAATCAACTTATGAATGTAATAATAATTGTAATTATAATCTGTGAATTATGGGTATTGGTATTGAATATGGATTGGTATTGAATATGTAAAATAATGTTGTTTTTTTTTAAAGTGCATGGTCACGGTGGCACGGGAGGGAGAGGCACATACTCCCCCCCCCTTTTTTTGGGGGGGGGGGCATTTAAATTGCTATCATTTTATTTAATTTTATTTATTTATTTTGTTTCATTTATTAATTAAAAATTTCCTCCCCTTTTTTTTCTTTTTCTTTTTACTAATTTATTTTGCATTCATTTTCACTTAGTCATTTTCGGCAGTCACGACTGCTGGTTTTTGCTTTGTACTTTCTATATACCTTTCTTTCAATGATATGTAGCGCGGGCCTAGCGGACCCTCATCCGTATTATTAAAATATTATAAATAACTATCTAGTAATATTTAATATAATAATTTTAAAGAAGGATAATTAATTATACTAAGTGAAAGCGCTGTGCAAACAGTATAATCAGGACCGAAAAAGTCACAATAGAAGACATAAGCTGATAGAGAAAATCAGAAGTATTTTTATCTACTGATATTATAAAAATATTCACAATGAAACCGGGCGATCCGCGAAATGAAAAAGAGTTGCAGTCGCAAAGGAATGATTCCTCTGTCATAACAGAGTCAGATGGAGACGGGATGAAGTCTAACGAGAAAGAAACACAACTACCACAGCGAGCAAACAAAAATTACCAGTCGGGAGATGAACTGCTGCCATTTGACGCCGAAACAGCATCATGAATGACGATACCAACTTTAATGGATCACATGCTGAGACATCTAAAGAAACACGAAAAAGGAAGTAGTGAAAACGCACAAAAATACAGAAAGATTTTGGAGGAAAAAGTGATGGAATTAGAGAAAGAAACCGCAAGACAACACGACAAGGCTGAGAAGGAAGAACACCAAGAACGAGACAAGTTGTCGAAAATGGCAGACCAGGTACTAGAATTCATGCACCAACTACAAACGCAGTTAGCGACAAACAAAGAAGTAAAGATAAAGAACACCATGGCATCAGTAATCAAAAACCTTAAGCAGCTCAAACAACAGACAGAAGAAAAAGATCCCGTAATAACGAAACTCAGCGAAAGAATTAAATTCCAAGAAGAGTTAATCAAACAGAAAAAGATCAATTGATCATCAAAGATCAATTGATCAATCAAAGAGAAGATCAATTGATCAACGATATGAACAAAATCATACAACAGAATCATGAACAAATGGGAAAAAAGACTCGTCGAACATGTTACCACTCTTCAGGCTGAAAACCAAAAGGACTCGATTGACCATAGAGAGGGTGAAACAACAATAGAAAATGATCGACCAACATATGCAGAAATGGCAAATTTTCCACCGCTCCCACAAGAAAAACCGACACTAATACTAACAGCAAAAGACAAGGAAACAAAAATGCCAATAATAAAGAAAGTTCTCAATTCTATGAATATGGCTGAATTACCACCAGTAGACTGCCAAACAACTAAACAAAATAAAATAATAATAACATGCAAAAACAAATTTGACCTAGAACAGGTGAAAGATAAAATCCGCACTACAGAAGATATGGAGGAAAAACTGGATATTAAAGAACCAAACCCGAGAACAGCCCGAGTGATAGTCTTTGGAGCCCCAGAGGCCCCAGTAGTAACACGGAAAAACGTAGAAAGAGAAGCAGACAGTTCACAGGACAACTTAGAAGAGCAACAAGAATTATATGAAAAACAAGTACTCTATCCGGCTTTGGAAAGGGCCCTGAGGAAGAAGGTGCAATATAAGCTGATAAGAGTATTGAAAGGAAGAGAGGGCGAGGAAACCTCGCACTTGGTGTTACAGCTACTGGAGAGAGACGCACTGCAACTAATGGCTGGAAAATTGTGCATAGGATTTAACCGGTGCACGGTTAGACGGTACGTGTTCATTCAAAGGTGTTTTAACTGTCAGCAAATCGGGCATACGGCAAGAATGTGCCATAATCCAGAGGCATGCGCTAAATGTGGCAAAGGCCACAACATCAAGGATTGTACTTCAAAAAAAGAAGAGTGTGTTAACTGCAAAATAGTGCTCGACTACTACAAGGGGGACCATAGGAAAGCTGGACTGTATGAAAAACATCCATCTTACGATCCATCCTGCAGCGTTTACCTGCGAAAGAAACAAGAAGCTCTAGGGTCATTGTCTTATAGAGGTGACAGTCGCTGCCCGTCTTATAAACAAGGCCAAACAACAGTAGCACAACAGCGTAATCAACGGCCCAGCTTTTAAGGTAATCCAGTGTAACCTTCAAAGAAACAAAAGTAAGACGGCAGCTTTTGTTCAGTTTGTTATCGACGGGGGGTTCACTCTGGCATGTCTTCAGGATGCATACATCTGGGAGGGCCGCCCTTGCGCACTCCCCCTAACAGTCCCTTGTTACAGCTCCAGTTCTCTAAATTGTCAAATATTAATTCTAGATCAAAATTTAAAACATTGCTTATCCTCTAAAAATAATCATTCCGTATTTGTAAATTTAGAACTCCCACAATTAATTCTATCAGTAGGCAGTCTGTACTGTCCCCCGAAAGCTGATCTTGATGTGGACCTACAGGACTGGCGGTCCTCGAGTAAACTAAGCGAAATGACTCTGGTTCTTGGAGATTTTAACGCCCACGACGGTCTCTGGGGTTATGAGAAAGATGATGCCAGAGGGAGGCTCCTCGTCGACTTTTTGCTCGCAAACAGTTTAATAATCCTGAATTCCCCGGATTGCCTGTCAACATTTGAGGTGGGGGCTAGGAGTGGTCGTCCAGATCTCTCCGTTTGTTCACAGCCACTCTTCAGCAAAATTGGCAGCTGGGAAGTTGTCCCTGAACTTTTCGGCGACCACAGGCCTATCATTACGGAACTCCTTATGGAAATCCCCCCCTTGCCAAAGAGAAGATATAAAACTAAAAATGTTCCTCTTTCAAAATTTTTATCAAAAGCTAAAACATCACTTCAAAAAATTAATTTGAACTTCGCCGCAGCACAATCACCACAAGATCTAGACGATACTTATAAAAAATTTGAAGAAACAGTACAAATTTCGGCAGAGGCCACATTTAAATTGAAACCCCCCTTTAGGAAGGCAAAGTTCTCTTGGTGGTCGCCGAGTCTTCGTGCGCAGAGGAATAAGGTCCGAGCGTTGTACCGAAAGTATAAGTCTTCGGACCTTGATCCAGCTTTTTATCAAACTTACAAGAAAGAAAGAGCATTATACCAACGACAAATACAAAAGGAAAAATGCTTGGCATGGGACAACTTCTGTAAGAAACAGACAAATCCTTACGGTATTTAAAAAAAACTGGCTTTCCAAGACTTCCAGGACAGCCTCATCAGCTACCTCCCGGACACGGCTTTCCCGGCTTCCAGGTCTTCCACCCTTTTCACCCTAACAGAAAATCTTTTTGGTACTTCCTCGGGAGCGCCAACCTTCCCGGTTATGGAAAATAGATTAAACAACTCCAACGGTCAAACGCCATTCACACAAAGAGAATTACGTAACGCCATTTATAGTTTCAATCCGAATAAGGCCCCTGGCCCCGATGGTATAGACCATCGGATGATCAGGGCCCTTTTTCATGGTTTGCCAGACCTATTTTTAAATCTCTTTAACAAAGCGTTTGAATTTAATTACTTTTTGGAGGCCTGGAAGGTGGGCGAGATTGTCTTCTTCAGGAAGGCGGGTAAGCCCATAGATCAGCATACTTCATTCCGTCCCATTACATTATTACCTATTTTAGGCAAGGTATTTGAAAAATTACTATTACGTCGAATTCATCACTTAATAACAACAAATAACTAACTCTCAGGCAAGCAACACGGCTTTCTACAAACAAAATCAACGGAGACCGCACTTCAAACCGCCCTATCATACATAGACTTAAATAAAAGTAAAAATAATTATACCTCTTTTATCTCACTAGATTTCATGGGGGCATTTGACAATCTTCCATGGGATCTGGTAATTCTGGCTCTGCAACGTTTGGGAATTCCTCTACAGTTTATAAAAACCATAGCCTCCTTTCTTTCAGGTAGACGAGCTCTTGTTGACTGGCTAGTCCCAACAATGTTATATTATTTTTCAAAAGGTTGTCCCCAGGGTTCCTGCCTTGGTCCCTTCCTTTGGCTGGTACTTCTGGACACACTGTTGGTCTCATTTGTTTTCGAGTTCTGTGAGTTTGTGGCGTATGCAGATGATGTTTTGGTAGTCATTTGGGGACAATCGCGTGATCACTTAGAACACTGGGGCTCACTAGCATTAAACTTCATTCAAAATTGGGCAGACACAAATCACATAACCATATCCCAGGAAAAATCAACAACAGTCACATTCGGAAAACCAAAAATATTGCAGAGAGGCCCACTATACAAATTAAAGGGGAAAAACATTAAAACGGTAAAGGTTATGAAATACTTAGGGGTATTAATTGATCAACACTTGAACTTTTTACCACACTTGGTAAACAAGAGACAAGAAATAACGGAAATCACACAACACATATACAAATTCACTTCTTCTTCGGGTCGCCTACCCTTATATTTCTTCAAAATCTGGTACACATCAATTCTGCAGCGTCAATTGGCTTATGCGTGTGGGGTGTGGTACCCGCGTATGTCGTACACACACGGTGCTCGACATCTCCTGGCTGCTCAGAGGCGGGCTTTACTGGTAATTTCACCTGCATATAGAAATACTTCCACTGTGGCTCTCCAGGTTCTAACGGGCCTCCCGCCATTAGACTTGCAGCTGGAGGCGGAGTCTGAGTTTGCTCGGGTTTCTCGCTTGGGTGTCTCAACAACCAACTACTTTGCTCCCCTATATTCTTCCAAATGTTCAAAGTATCGTCTTTCCTCGTTACTTGAACCTATCACGATCTGTCCAACTCAAAATTTTTTGGGAAAAACCCACATCTTCACAGATGGTTCAAAAACGGATTCCGGTACT
The DNA here is from genome assembly GCA_963932465.1 of Maratus speciosus. Taxonomy (NCBI): domain Eukaryota; kingdom Metazoa; phylum Arthropoda; class Arachnida; order Araneae; family Salticidae; genus Maratus; species Maratus speciosus. Next base: position 640,825,980 of record OZ010787.1, read on the forward strand.
GCATCGGCTTTTTGTGTTTTCAGGGAAAATCAACTTATTCACTCATGGCAGACAAGTTTGGACCCGGGCAATTCGGCATTCCAGGCCGAGCTGTTTGCAATCCTGAGAGCGGTCCTCTGGGCAGTGGAGGATGCTGACACAGATTTCCTAATTTCTACGGATAGTCTGTCGAGCCTGATGGCCTTGTCAAAATTTGATGTGGATAACTATCTCGTTCTAGAAATAATAGAACAATTGACACACTCCAATAAAAACTACTTTTTTATTTGGGTGAGGGGTCACTCGGGAATACAGGGGAATGAACTGGCCGACCAACTGGCTAGATCAGCAACAGAGGATGATACAATACCAACAACATTTTTGCCACTGCCACCATCTACACTGAAACGTGAATTACAGAGAAGACTACAAGAAAAGTGGCAGCAGCGTTGGATCACAGCAGCGGTGGGTCGCTATACAATAGACTTCGTCCCAGAAGTCTCATCCCGCTTTTTTATTCATAATAGATACTTGTACATATTCTTGACAAACCACGGACCATTTCAAGAACACTTATATACAATAAACAAAAGGGACTCATCATTATGCATCTGTGGTTCACTGGCAAATTCATTACATTACATATTAGACTGCACACTCACGTCACACTATCATGTTAAAAAGCCGCAAAAAATATTGGTGCATTTATTGTCATACATCATTTATATTTTATTACTTTATTATTGTTTTTTTAAGTATTAAAAGTGTAAAGACCCGGTTCGCCCAGAAAAATTGGGTAACCAATTGTGATTGGAAATGTACATAATGTTAAATGAATATAAATTTTCGGCATCGGAAAGCGGGACGGTTCGGTTCTGGTGTCTTCTTCCAGGGACTGCACTAAAACTCAAAAGCATTTATTGGGTTTCCCTGGGCGGCCATCCTTGCCCCTTCGGACGAACAATGAGTGCTATTTCCTCTTTCGGGGGTGGTCTCGCCTTTGGCTTGACGCTGCTACCCCGAGGGGACTGGGCCTTGTTTTTCCCTGTCCCTTGCCGTGCGGATTCATGCGGAGATTTCTTATCAGCCGCGTGGCCGTCTTTCGGTAGTCCCATTTTCTCCTTCCTCCGCAGCCTCTTCCTCATACTTTTAGTGACCACCTTCGCCCAGGACTGATTCTCCACGTGGTCAGCCGCTTCTGATTGGGTTTCAAGGTTACCCTCGGTAGGCTTCTGTCTCTGTTTCACTGGCCGAGATTCCTCCTTCTCCCTCTACTTCCCTGCTGAGAGCGGTCTTTGGTAGGCTTCGTACCCGGTTTCACTAGCCGGGACTCTTCCTTCCTTCGACTACCCTCAGACTTCTTGGCTAGTACGTTGGTCTGCTTGGTGTCATGAGAGCTTGCTCTGCCCTTCCGGTTTTGACTGTCCTCCCGGGGAGTCCGTCGCGAGTGCTTTGGCGCGACTACTTCTACCTCAGTTAGACCGTCTCCACCTTCGTTGCCTCCCGAGCCGCTCTCATTCGACTTCGCTGACGATCGCAGGTCGGTCTGGTCGCCCGGTGACGGCTGAACTCTGCTCTTTCGACGTCGGCGCCACTTGCGTGGAACTTTCTGAGTTTCCTCAGGCAGCTCAACATCACTCAAGTCGCCATCGTCTCCATTGCCTCCCGAGCCAGCCTTCTCCGTTAAACCTGACTTATGCGTTTCAGCCAGTCCTTCTTTCCGGTCTGTGGCCCTGCCCCTCGGCTTCGAACTATCAACTTCCCGAGCAGAACTTTGTGGTTTCTTACCTCCTTCTTCAGGTGGATCCGAATCCTCATTTCTCCGCTCAAAGGAAGGACCATTCTCCCCTCCGGCGCCTCCCGAGCCACTCTCTTCTGTCTGGACCGCCTTACTTTTCAACTTGGGGGATCGACGGGACGTCGACCCCTCTACATCATCGCCAAATTTCGGTACCACCTCGTTCCGAGATCCCAGAGATAGTCGAGAGCGGTTTTTCAAAGAGTAGGGTGTATTTCCTACTCCAACCTCCCTGCAAACCACCGGCTGTTCTCCCGTCTGCGAGGCATTCCCATGCAAGAGACAGAGCCAAGAGTATTGTCTGGTCACGAAGTCCATGAGCGAACAGACGTGTTCGCCATACTCATCCTTCTTCGCAACCTTCAAACTCTTGTCCCGCTCGAGCTTCTTGAGGAATATCGCACCTATCGAGTGCGCGTCCTCTGCGAAAACAGCCGAAAGCTCCACCATCTCCACAAGGGAGATATGGGCAGAGTTCGCGTTGATTTCGACTTTAACCTCCGCATACGTATGCCTATCCTTAAACGGAGCATCAATTGGGGGAATGGGGGCGTTCGAACTCGAGTTTTGGCGTTCACTGGCCTCACCCGGCTCAACTCGCCACCGCTGCGTTCGATAGTAGACGTGTTATTGATTACCTCTACTGATACCAGCTTCTCCTCCGGACTCTTGGCCAGGTCTCCCACCTGAACCTGCCGGGGCCGCACCGTGTCGAGGTGGTCCGGAGGAGGAGGACTTTCCGCCCTGAGAAGGGCGTTTTGAAAATCTTTGTTTGCGTCAGCCATCCTCAAAAGAGCAATTGTCAAGGACGTTTTGCAGTAAATGAATAATAGAAAGTATCTCGAAAACGCAAGAACTGCGCTGAAAGACTTTGTTGCTTTGATATACTCTAGGATTTTGTCAAAGCCAATCTCTCAAAATAACTTTCTAGAACGCCCCGGGACCGCAAGTTTGCTCTAAGCTGGGTGCGGTCCCGTCATTCCATGAAAAGTGAAACCAAAGTACTATTTCGTTTTTTATTTATAAAACAAATAATATTTAATTTATAAAGTCATGTAATTTTTTTTTATACCTTAGAGAGTTAATTTTCTTAAAACATGTAGTTTAAGTATAAAAAGTAAATTAAATAAAAGTATTAGCACTAAAAAGGTGAGAGTGGTGAGATTGAGAAAAATTCACTTAAATTATGGTAAAGTTTAACAAGTTATTGTCATTTCAAAAATTATTTGTAGAAGTTGTAATTAGGCTAGTTTTTGTATTTGAATATTCTATTTTTAAATTTTATAAAAGAAATTAGGGAATATATTATAAATGAATTAGAATTCATAAATAAATTTTGATGCATGGAATTGTTACGTCCGTAACAGGCAAATGTTATGTCTGTAACAATTTAATTATCTCATGTATTAATTCATAATTATTTTAATGTTTTCACAATTGCAGTATCCAACAGTTAAAACCCTAATAATGAATTTTTGAAGAAAAAGTTAAATGTTCTTCCTTAAAATTCACAGAATTATGACAATAACTGCAACTATATGCAATTTTGACTGTTTTGTGAATTACGTCCGTAACACCTAGATTTTATTTTTTCAAAAATTATGGGAACATTATTCAGATTTCAAAACTTAATATTCTATTTACAATCCTTGGACCGACCTTAAATAAAATATAATCCATGTAATAAGTATTTTTTTTTACATTATTTATGAAGCTTTAAAGTCTCTGATTGTTACGTCCGTAACCATGGAATGACCCTTATTAAGATTCATTTTTTCTAGCGGTGTATTTGAAGAAAAATAAAAATATTTACTATTTCAAAAAAAGAAAAAAAATACTTTCCGAAGTTCGATCCGTTTCTAGTTTTGGTTTGTTTCCGTACCTTTTTCAAGTTTTCTGTTTCAAGTTATGGTTTCGAAATATATTAATATTTATTATTTCGAAAAATATTTGTGGAAGGTTGATTAGAGTTGAATTTCATCTTTGCAGTTTTAACATGCAACCCCGGCAAAAAAGGCTTGCCGGCAAAAAAAACAATCAAAAACAACAACAAAAAAAATACATAGAGTATGTGAGGGTAAAGATGCGCATGGGGCAAAGATACGCACTGGCTTATTTAATATGAAGAAACATTTATACAATCATGAGTGCTAGGTGGTAGTTTGGTCTCAAGTGTAGTAGTTGTGTGTCCAAAAGTAGTGTGACAAAAGTAGCACCCCGTGCCATGAAAACTACGTAAGTTTAAATTTCGAATTTTGATCTAATATTTTTAAAATTTCACTTTATTGTTTAGCTGATAATACTTCGTATTTTTACAAATCCATAAATTCAGTGGAGAAAGGAAGTCCTATAGCTTCTAAATGCCGTATAGTTTACCTCGATCGCAGTTGTTTAAACTTGTAGGCAGCCGGTTAAGTAAACTAAAGCAGATCGGTGTAGAAGTACGTATTCCTCTTAGGGCAAAGATACGCAAAAGTTCAAGATGCGGGGTTTTGCCCAATCGTTTTAGCTAAATGCAAAGCTTTCCACAATTACGTTGTGGAAAGTTTTATTTTTTATAAATAAGTATTGTATAAAATATGATAGCTACTTAACTAACATAATCTAGTTAACTACCTTTTCCTTTTTCTAGTTAAGTTTGTTTTTAATATAGAACGTAGGTATCTACCTACCTACTTTTAAAAATCAATATTCTTGTTTCATAAAACGATTTTGTTTTAAGACTTAAACCTTAACTCTTGCTAACGGTCTCACAGACCGCTATTATATTCAGTTTTTTTTTTGTGTGTGGGCTTTCCAAACCGCCCGCCCCTCCGAGTGGAGGAGCCCCACATTCGGCCACTCACGGCAAGGCCTCTCCGTGAAGAAAAAAATACGACTGATGTGGTCCTTACCCGACCCCCCTCTCTCGGACGTGTGTTGCACGTCGTCATTTGCCGATTAAAGCGCCATGCGGCGACCCCCCCCCCAGCAAGACCCTCGAACTTACGACCTTGATATCCTTTTTTTATTGCACCAAACGTCAACAGGTCGTTAACGGAGGCCGCCGAGAAGACACCGCGCCAGTTTATGGTGCAAGATGTAAATAGCACTCCCCGGAGTCGGAGGGGCTGCAAACTGGCACGTAGGGCGCTTTCATATTTGAGAGCCTTTGTCCTGTGAACTGTGTCGAGATGCAACTGGTCATTTACCACCTGAGCGTCGATGACGATGACTTGCTCAGGAGAGTAGGCTACGATGTCGGGCTTAAAGACCCCAGCCTCGACCCGATGCACCGGCTCCTTATGCACCGTGTAGCCTCTCTGCGACAATGACCGGCTGAGGTAGTTAACCACAGCGTCGTGCCGCTGGATTCTCCGGAAGTGTGTGGCGTGGCACTGCTGCAAGATGTGGTTGAGGGTCTCTGGGACCCCACATCCTCTTGAGCAGTATTTGTTCTTATTTCTGCCACGAGCTGCACGAGATTTGTTGAATAAACAACCATATCTCACATGGATGCAGCTGATGTAGTCTCGCCCAGAAAGAAAAGATGTTCCATCTGAGACCCACGTGTGGGCCTGCGGCACCTTGGCCGCCTGGGCGAGCCCTACACCATCACACTTCCGGGACAGCTCCCTTCTCCACATTGACTGAATCTTAGCCTTGGAACTTAAGACTTTGTTATCGTACCTTAAGATTGACTCGGTACGCTGGGAGCTGTCTTTGAGACGTCTCCGCACCCACATCGGAACCATCCACCTCAAAGATGGTATTCCTATGCCACCATCGCACACCGAAGCGTGGATGGCAGAAGATGGTAAATCATGGGGGTGGTGGAGGCACTTCTTCACAAACTTCCTCACCTTAATATCTAGGCGCTTCAGATGACCAGTATGGAGACGTCCCATGACCAGTTGGTGCATGCAAGATGGAATCACATGCACCCGTAAGATGTACATCTTTTGTTGGGGCTTTAGGCGACATCCATCAAGAAGCCGAAGCTTCTCAGATAACTTAGATGGATCCGTGAACTTTCGACCTTCCGGCGTGAAACTGACACCCAGATATGTAAAAGTCTCATTTATCTGCAAAGTTCGAAGTGGTCTGTTGTAGATATGGTCTGTCCCTTCTTTCTATTCACCAACCAGCGTAAGATTTTTCCGTGTTCAGCTTCAGACCAGTGGTCGAAAGGGCTGCCGCGAGGGATTTTAACATTGACGAAAGCCCCAACGCATCTCGACTGATAAGAACCAAATCATCAGCGTATGCAACGTATGGGGTCTTGCCCGAGCCCGTCTGGATACCAGACTCCGAAGGAATCTGGGCCAGGATCATGTCCATGACAAGAAGGAACATGATCGAACTTAGGGGATCCCCCTGCCGGACCCCACTCGTTGGATGGATGGGCTCGGATACGTTGCCGTGGAAGTTCAAGAAAGTCCTAGAACTCCCATAGACGAACTTCATATAGTTTGTAAAGTCGTCGGGGAGTCCCACAGACTCCATGGCCGCAAAGATGGAGGCATGCGAGACCGAGTCAAAGGTCTTGGAAAGATCACAGAATGCGATTGAGGCAGAATTGGTATCTTTAATATGCTTGAAAACATCATCCAACAGATTTATTGCATTAGATATTCCATCAATGGGCCTAAACCCAAGCTGAAAACTGTTAAAATTTAGAGATTTCATTAATCTTTTTGCCAAGACCTTGTGGAACTCCCTAAGCATAGTTGACGAGATGTTTATGGGGCGGAACTTTGAGGGTTCCGCCACTTGACTTTCTTTAGGAATGAAGATGGTCTTCGAGTCAAGTATATGCTCAGGGACCCATCTGAGCTTGAGCCAGAGCGTGTATAACTTTGCCCTGGCTCGGGCACTTATCCTGTAGCACTGTGTGGAATTGATACCGTCGGGTCGGGGAGCCGAATGGGACGGTATCCTTGCCTCAATGACCTCATCTGGTGTTATGGGGTCCATGATGCTCGCTCCGTTATACCTTCCCGGAAGGGGGCAAAACCGGAGTGGCGCCATACTCGGTCCGAGTCAGCAGCTCTGCCCAATATGGAAAGATGTTATTTGCCGTTAACCCGGGTGCGACCGACGTATCACTAAAGATACGCTTCGCAACAGTGCTACGATTTTTCTTGTACGCGGATTGCAATTGCCGGTATTCAATCTTTTTGGCTTTCCTCCTGGACAAGGCGCTGGTATCTATTTCATTATTTCTATTGAGGCCAATTCTTGGTCTCATAAATTTTGGGGTTTAGTTCAAGGACGAAGGACATGCACAATTCCTTCGCCGGATCTGTATCATAAAGTAGTAAAGCCCTGTCCAGGAGTTCCGCTTCACCGAGACTCAACGGACCAAGATTAGAATGGCTCGTATTGAGCTTGTCGACATAATAGGCCGTGGTGCCCACCAACAAGGTCTTCTCAGGGTCAAACTCCTCCATAGATGGCGTGGGACTCGGTGACGAATGAGTCGAGCAGGGCAGGCTGCTTGAGTCTGACCCGCCCCCGTGAGGCAAGAGAGCGGGGGCTGGTGGGGGATTGTTGACAAACCCCGATGTTTGTGGGGCGTCCCGGAGTCTATTTAGATGTTCAGTCACTTTATGTTTATACTCCGCACCACGCCCTTTTTCCTTTTATGGCCTCAACAGTACGTCCGGAGACGAAACTGGTGAGCCATTGGTTTATGTTTACTTGGTTTTGGTCTAGGACGAATAGCGCTTCGGCTTTCGCCATCGTTTCAGTCTCTAGTGGTGTCCAACGAGATTTCATTGTCATTTCTCTCTCTATTTCCCTCTCCGCTGCAGCTTGATGGAAATCTACAGCATGCATACGCCTTTTGTGGAGAGTTAATCCAGCCTTACTTTTGCAGGTCTTACCGCAGGCATCGTACACATATTGGGCGCTCCCATCGGCAATTGCAGGCAAAGCATCAGTCGCCGTATTATATGCCACAGCAGCGCCAACAGCGCCGCCGTCTTCTATATCTTGGTAACTAGTGACAGCGACATAAATTAGCAAGAACACGGGGAGTCGGCCCGTATCTCGCCGAAGATTCACCAGCTAGCATTCAGTTCAGTGGAGGGTGTATGGCTTAACTTGTAATTTTCAGCTTAACTATTGATGTTAATTTAATTTCGATTCGTTTGGAAGCTTAGTAGCATCGCTAAAGACTTCTAAATGAGAATTTTTATTATAATAGGCCTTTACATAAAGTTTAGCGCAAAAACAGTATTTTATGAGTCAGTCAACCCTTTTATTCATTCTACGATCAAGGAGCCTTTGAGGCCGCTCACAGTATTTATGCAACAATTTTTGTCACAGGAGTTAGAGGTTATCGACTATTTGCCATCTCACAGACCGATTTTTTTTTTCATGGTTTAACTTACAATTTTCAGTTTAACTATAAATACTAGTGAAATTTACTAATGCTTTTGCATAACTCATTTTTTTATTGGAAATGGGGCAAAAACCCACAGTAAGGGGGCAAAAATACGCTCTGTGTATCTTTGCCGCACCACTGGGTACTTTTACCCCAACCGATGGGGCAAAGATTCGCAGAGCAATTTTTTTTTTTATTTGAATTTCTCACAGAATTATAATTTGACAGAATGTCGGTTGATGGTGGCACTTGCCTAAGGTTCTAATCTAACATTTTAATCACTCATTACATAAGTTTAGACCAATGTGTGCATTAAAAATCAAAATGTACGCAAGGTGCGTATCTTTACCCCCACCTACTCTCTCGCTCAATATGTATGTATATATATATATATATATGATTATATTTGTTTGCTTTAGTTTTCCGGTTCTAACTATATTTTTGGTTTGGCTTTAAAATATATTAAAATATACTATTAAAAAAAATATTTTATTCCCAGTCGTTTTCCTCTCAAGGGAAACCTCCTTGTTATATTCAGTTTTCGAGATCCTGGACTTTCCAGCAATCTTTCTACCTTTCCCACTTCTTCTTTTGTTTATCTGTCCTATCCTTTTCGTTATTCGTTTCAGCTTCTGTCTTCACTTTATTGGTCCCTGTTCTTGTTTATTGATTTTTGTTGAGTTAGACTCTTTTCCTACTAATAAATATTGTTCAAATCGGTTTTTACTAAACTAAACTTCTTTTCATTCATTAAATGTAGAAAAAAGGATAAAATATTAAAATGTAAAAGAATTATAAAATTAAATAAATGAGAAAAATAAAAAGTTTTCTATCAGTCTTTTCCCTGTTTATCTATTTCCTCTCTTTATCTCTAAATATCTTTTCTGTCACACAATTGCCTCGATTGCCTTATTGCTGTCTAAGCATTTCTGCGGTTATGTTTTCATAATGTGTGAGCCAACCTGATTGTGCGCCGTAAATAGACACGAAACATACTAATAAGAACGAAACAAATATATTAAGACAGTCAATATACTAACACATATTTACAAGGAATAACGCAGTCCCTGCCTCACATGGGCAGGAAAAAAAATGAATTTATAAAAAAAGGGTCCCGCCGAAAAAAATCACTACTGCTAATAACCAATATATCCGTCATGCTTATAAAGGACTTAAAATATATGATGTGGCATACCATTTGCGAATCCCTGGAGGACAGTGCACCAGTTTTTCCCAGGCTTTAATGATGGCGGTCTTCATGATTTTCTTGCTGATTGAGATCAGGGGAAAAGGCAGGACATTACATTATAGGCATCCCACCATCCAAAAACCATTCCCAGGAGGATTTTGCAACATGAATGGCGGTGTTATCCTGCTGGAAAAAACAAACTTAAACCACCAATTCTCTCTGAAAATGGCAGTTAATGAAGTTTCTATCAATTCTTAGTAATCAGTAGCCTTCATGCGCACTGAGGGAAAAGCCAGTTGTTTACTACCATAGCCGAAGCCTTTCCACATCATTAATGACACTCCACCTTTCTGTCTTTTGGAGAAAATTTCCTCTTCTTTCCATATACCTTGCACATGGAAAGCAAAGCCATCTGGACCATCCAAATTATTTTTTCTCATCTGAGAATATAAAAAAAATGCCACTGGTCCTTACAGCTTTGATATTTGGCCCAAACTTTATGTTGTGGACAGCTTTCAGCATGGGCCGCTGTTTCCTTTTTTTATATCGCAAGTTGCTTGTCTGTTTTACAGTCCGTGACTGGATTGACTTTGTCACAGGAATGTTATACTCCTTTGCCAGTTGTCTTATGGAAATACCACCTCGAGAAAGACCACACATTCCTGTCTGAAAGTCATTTTTCTTCCCCAGGGGAGTACCTTCTTTAGGTATTTACGGGTTTCGCGACCCCGGGTTCACGAGCAATCTTTCTCCTTTCCTGTCTTCTTCTCTTTTTGGTTGTCTATCTTTTTTTCTTTGTTTCACACTTTTTAGTCTTCTCTTTTCAGTTTGTTATCCCTCTTTGTTCTTGTTCGATTTTGTTACTGTTTCCTTGAAACTGTTCTTTGTTCTACTAACGTTGTTCTTGTTCTTTTGAAAAAAAAAATTATAAATGTTTTAAAAAAGACAAAAAATACACCTTGTTTCTAAGTTTTCTCTCACATTACTTTTTTTTTCTACAATAGTGGTTTTTTTTTTTTTTTTTTTTTTTTTTTTTCACGTGAGACACTCTGGGTGTTGAGGTTTTTAAATCTCATCGCCTCGTTTCTACCTTTTTAGGCTGATCTCGAGTCCCAGAGTGCAGGGCATTTCCGAAATTCGGTTCCGTGATCGGAGGACGCCATACTTATATGGTGGCTGTTAGGACCAACACCGGGAGACTGGTGCCTTTCGGCGAAAGGGGCTGTAGGTTGGACAAAGCTGTAAAGGCTTACCTACTGGCTTCCTGATTCCAAAGTGAAAGAACTAGAGATTAAGAAATGTTATCGAGTTTAATCCAATGTTCGAAAAACGTGGAAGTTTGTTGATAGTTTTCACCCTTTTGAGACCTGCGCCTAAAGTAACGGTAAGAAGAAGGGTCGGTGACCAGGCCCGATGCCTGGCGTTTTTTCAATTCTATCTTTAATATGGCTACAATATCAGGAAATCAAATATGCGATGTGGAAGCCCCACAAGCTAATAATGACAATAATAATGCTTTGAGCTCTGCCTCAAACGCTACTGTTAATCAGGGCAAAAAAGAATCATGGGGTGAGAGAGTAGAGGCTTCTGTTTCCAATACGGAACCTAAAAATCCCAAATCTGATGAAAGTAAAACTGAAGAAAGATTTTTCGTCGTCAAACGTCAAGAAGGGTGTTTTGATAAAACATCCCCCTTTCTGATTAATAAATCTATCCAAGGACTGGTTGGCGAACCCAAAACAATGAAAAAACTCCGTACAGGTGAACTGCTAATTGAAGTAATCAATAACCAACAAGCACTGAACTTAAAAAAAATGTACTCACTTTGCAAACATTGCTGTCACCATATCGCCACATAGAACCTTAAACTCATCTCGCGGAGTGATCTCAGAATCTGACCTCTTGCATGTAACTGAAGATGAAATAGTGGAAAACTTAAGGGAACAAAATGTCATAGGAGCTAGACGTATAAAAATCACCCGTAAAGATGAACAAATACCAGCGAACCAAGTACAAATACCTACTAAGCATATTATACTGACTTTTAACACACCTAACCTACCCAAATATATAAAAGCTGGATATTTATCATGTTCTGTCAGACCGTACATCCCAAACCCACTGCGTTGCTTTAACTGTCAACGCTTTGGGCATTCAAAGACATCGTGCCGAGGTAAGGAAACCTGTGGTCGGTGCAGTGCAGTTGGCCACGAAAGTGGGCAATGCAATGCTCTACCTTGTTGTGTCAACTGCAAAAAAGATCATCCATCCTATGCTAAATCGTGTGAACAGTGGAAAATAGAAAAAGAAATACAGACAATTCGCACAAGACAAAATATATCATACCCTGAAGACAGAAAAATAGTTGAATCCAGAGCTCCCAAAGTTGGTGTATCATATGCTGCTGCGGTATCTAAAACTGTCCAAAAAACTTATCAAACTATTGCAACTAAAACCGAATTCCCCGCTAAAACTAATTGCCAGCCTAATCAAAAAGAAAATATGTCAAATAATTCTGGTAAGACAAATAATTCAACGCAATCTGTTCCTCCTAGGTCATCACAATCTGTTTCTCCTAAGTTACCGAAATCTGCTCCTCCTACATCCTCAACAAATGCTTATTCAATATCATCACAATCTTTTAGCTCAAAACTCCCACTCCATAATAGAGGTTCTCAAATTTCAACTAAAACACCATCTGTAAAACCAAACCGTAAATCTGATGCAGGAAGGTTTAACCTACCAACAATGAAAGTATCAAATGATAATACAGCCAAAAAGAATAAAATATCTAAAAGTATAACCCAATCAAAACAGAAAAATAAAATGGAGGAAGATGATGCTTTAGCTCTTCACCAAGAACCGGATGAAGAATTCAATGATGGAGATAGTATATCCATTACCTCCGAATAAAATATCGCAAATAACTTTATAAATAAATAAAATTCATGTCTAATATTATCTCTTGGAGCTGCCGTGGTTATCACAATAAACTTGACGAAATCCGTAATATTCTATCCGACCATCAACCTTTATGTTTAGCTCCGCAGGAAACCCATTTAAAACCTATTGACAAAGCGAAATTACGCAACTATGCTACCTACAGAAAAGATTTTACAGGCAATGAAAGAGCTACTGGGGGAGTGGCTCTTTTCATCTCTCGCAGTTTACCTCATTCTCATGTTTTACTAAACACAAACTTACAAGATGTTGCAGTCCGTGCTCATGTAAAACGTCTCATTACAATCTGTTCTATTTATTTACCACCCCATCAAATTATTCAGTCAGCACTACTTCAGGATCTAGTTCTCCAACTCCCCACTCCTTTCATCATCATTGGGGATTTTAATGCTCATAGCCAACTGTGGGGGAATTCTGACTCTAATCAACGTGGTGACATAATAGAAAAATTAATTTCCGACAATGGCTTATGCCTACTCAATAATGGTGATCACACATATTTTCATGAACCGACTCGCACCTTTCATGCCATAGATCTCACTACCTGCTCCCCATCTATATATCCGTATTGGACCTTCTGGGTCTCTAATGACCTGTACGGCAGTGACCACTTTCCAACTTTTATCTCACAGACAACTCCTCACACGGATTCTAATAATTGCTTTAAACGCTACATCTATGACAGAGCCAATTGGCGAACTTTCACAGACCTTGCAAAAATTACAAGTGAAATGATAGAAGGTGATATCGACGATGCGCTTGATAATATCGCCCAATATATTATCAATGCTGCAGATATTAGCATTCCAAAATCACTTTCTACCCCAAAGCACAGGTGGAATGATGACTGCAAAAAGGCAAAAAAAATCAACAGAAGGCTTGGGGTATCTTCCGGAGGTATCCCAATAATACTAATTATATTATGTACAAAAAAGCAAAGGCTGATGCTAGAAGAGTGCGGCGCAAAGCCAACGTGAATCCTGGATGGAATACATCTCCAATATAAACAGTAACACCTCAAGTAAAGTTCTTTGGAAAAAAGTAAAAAATTGTATGGGATTATATTCTGAAAATCATATCTCAATCTTAAAACACAACGGCCAAACAATAGCGTCTCCCAAAAATATAGCTGAGACATTAGCTAGTACCCTTGCTTCCAATTCTAGCTCTGAATCTGGATTGAACTGGATTGAACAAACTTTCCCTAATGCCTGGTCTAAAGCAATTATCCTTCATTTTCCTAAGCCAAGGAAAGACTCCAGTGACCCAAACAATTACAGGCCTGTCGCACTCTCTAGCAGCCTCTGCAAACTTTTAGAAAAAATGGTCAATTGCCGCCTGGTGCATGTTCTTGAATCAAATAATTGCCTTGCAGCCTTCCAAAGCGGTTTTCGGCGTGGTAGGTCCACTATCGATAACCTCATTCTTTTAGAAACCCATGTACGGACTGCTTTTTTAAAACGCAACCATCTGGTCACTGTTTTTTTCGACATGATGAAAGCCTATGACAAGACATGGAGGTATGGTATCCTTCGCGACCTTTTTAACCTGGACTTTCGTGGGAACCTCCCGATTTTTATTAAGAACTTTCTCGCCATTCGAATTTTTCAAGTTCGAATTGGGGGGATTCTCTCCAGTTTTTATGTACAAGAAGAAGGTGTACCGCAGGGCAGTGTTCTGAGTGTCACCCTCTTTGCAATCAAGATAAATGATATACTGCAACAATTACCCTCTTGTGTGCAGGGTACACTATATGTTGACGATTTTAAAATTTTATGTAAAGGACAAGATATGCGTTTTATTGAGAGACAATTACAAATTGCTATCAATCGTATTATTCAATGGACAAATAAACATGGTTTTATTATTTCCCAAGACAAAAGTTCTTGTGTGCATTTCTGTAGACGTAGGGATCTGCATCCAGATCCTGAAATTTATATTGGAGCATCTCAAATTGCTGTTACTGACTGCGTTCGCTTTCTCGGCTTATATTTTGATAAAAAACTCACTTTCTTGCCACATGTTTTGCAGTTACGTAAAAAGTGCGAGCAATCACTTAATTTAATTAAGGTGCTTTCAAACACTTCTTGGGGAGCAGACCGTGGTTCTCTCTTGAAAATTTATCGCTCTATAATCCGTTCCAAAATTGATTATGCCTGCCAGGTCTATGGTTCCGCACGCAATTCTGTTCTTAAAAAACTTGACACAGTGCACCATAGCGCACTCCGTGTTTGCTCTGGTGCATTTCGTACCTCTCCAGTTTTAAGTCTTTATGTTGACTGCAATGAACCAGCATTACACCACATTCGTGAAAAGCTTTCTTTAGAACTGTATTACCGTCTCCTTTCACATCCTGGCCATCCTATTCATACATACATTTTAAACACAGGCAATGATATTCTTTATCAGCATCGACCATCTTGCATCCCATCTTTTGGTGTCAGAATTAGGAAAATTACTGATAATAGCCCACTGAGTAATAATCAGGGTAAGTCCATGTCCATTGCATGTACTCCCTCCTTGGAATTCTCCTGATATTACATCGCTCCATCCCTTTAAAGGATATGATAAAAACAATTTGGCCCCTGCAGTTTTTCAACAGTTATTTGCCGCACACCGAGCAAATTTTAATGGCTATACTGACATTTATACAGATGTATCTAAGAGTGGTAATACTGTTGGTTGTGGTGTATTTTGTGACAACACTTCATTAAGCTATCGTCTTCATCCTTCTATCTCTGTCTTTACATCTGAACTGATTGCAATAGAGAGAGCCATGGTGTACATATCTCACCATCATAGCTCATCCTTCATTATATATACAGACTCAAATAGTTTTATTGACGCAATTAAATCTTTTAACAAGCATCCTGTTGTCTCATCCATCCTAGATTTTTATAACAAATTGACAAGACGTGGTCATAACATTTTATTCTGCTGGGTACCTGGACACATGGGTATTCCTGGCAATGAGAAAGCAGATGAGGCGGCAAAACGTGCTCTTAATCCGTTACACCATAATGTTCCTTTCTCATACGTTAAACTACTTATAAATATTTTTATTCAGAATAAATGGCAAGAAAGTTGGGATTTAGAAAACAATAACAAACTGCACCATATCAAACCTATAATAATGACCTGGCCTCCGAGTTATCCAAGAAAAACAGATGTTCTACTTACTCGTCTGAGAATTGGACATTCAAGGATCACTCATAAACATCTTTTACTTCGGGAGGATGCTCCCATGTGTCCACATTGCCATTTTGATTACCTGACCATTCATCATGCTTTAACTGATTGTCCGGGTCTCCGGCACTTATATAGAATTTATTTTAAGTCATCATCACCACTCTTGACAAACCTTATTGGGGATACACCTCATAGGGCACTATTTACTTTTTTAAAACATGCTGGATTTTACTTTGAAATTTAATTTGTATATCTTTGGTTTAACGATTAAGTTTTCTGTTTACACCTTTGTGATATCTGGAAGGGAACCCTTTCCAGACTGCACTTTTTATTGACTTACTCTTATGTTTTTACTCTACTGGTTTTTAGTATTTAAAAGTTAGTCTTTTCTACACTTGTTTGACTACATCTGGATGGGATACCCCATCCAGATTGCTCTTCCTATTGTTCCTTTATTTTGTCTTTTTTCTATCTCTCACTTTTTTGATGTTTTAGTTTACTTTTTTGGCGCAGCATGTCCCTTAAGGGATTTTGCGCCATAAAACCCCATACAACCAACCAACCAACCAACCGAAAGTCATTTTTCTGCATATGCACCTCCATTTTTATACCCGTAAGCATGTCTGATTCACAAAATTATCTATTAGGGTTTTAGATCGTTTTATTTACCTAGATATTTGTCCATATGAAAGACCTTGTTCATTAAAATCTGTTATCTGTTCTTTCTCGAATTCTGATAATTGGGTTCCCTTTTCCATTGCAATGCAGTAGAAATACTACTATTATACTCATTTTGTTTACGTCGTCTGACGTTTTCTTTTTACTTGAAACTGCATGGTTTAAATACAACTCGCTTATCAATCAACGTCATATATCTTGATTAGTCTCAAATTAACCTTTTTATATTTAGTTAAACAATCTTCATGCTCTGACATGGGAGAGAAAAAAAAATTCTTATGACCAAAATTCATCTAGTTATATGAATCTTAATTTATGAATTTAATGCTTTTAACACTATGCTGGAACACATTTACTATATCTAATTGCACCTAGCTGTGAGTTTTAGTTTTTATATACAGTATAAGTTATATAAAACACAATAGTCCATATAATGCTCTTGGAATGTAAACAGTGAAATTAACAGTTAAGAAACTCCTACATCCTATGTTGAAAAAATAAAGTATTGCTCTCTAGCAGACTAAGATATTACTCTTTAAATGAAAAAAAATGCTTCACTATGACAAAACAAGTGAGAAGTGAATATTTTGATAGCAATGATACCCTATCTGATATAAATTGCAAACAAGATCAACAAACTACATATTCATGAAAAATTAATTTCCAAAAGATTATAATTGCTAAAGCATGCTAATATTGACAATATTTAAGGAATGTTAAGTTTAGCACTGATGATTTAACCCTTAAATGCCGGGTGTTGCCCCCCCCCAGGGGAATACCTTCTTTAGGTATTTACGGGTTTCGCGACCCCGGATTCCTGAGCGATCTTTCTCCTTTCCTGTCTTCTTCTCTTTTTGGTTGTCTATCCTTTTTCTTTGTTTCACACTTTTTAATCTTCTCTTTTTAGTTTGTTATCCCTCTTTGTTCCAGTTCATGTTCTAGTTTTTTTACTAACTTATTTGTTCAAATTGTTCTTTGTTCTACTAACATTGTTCTCGTTCTGTTAAAAAAAAAAAAAGAAAAAAAAAAGTTTAAAAAGTTTTAAAAAAGACAAAAATACACCTTTTTTTCTAAGTTCTCTCTCACATTACTTTTTTCTTTTTTTCAATAGTGGTTTTTTTCATTTTCACGTGAGACACTCTGGGTGTTGAGGTTTTTTAATCTCATCGCCTTGTTTCTACCTTTTTAGGCTGATCTCGAGTCCCAGAGTGCAGGGCATCTCCGAATTCCGGTTCCGTGATCGGTGGGCGCCATACTTGTATGGCGGTGGTTAGGAATCCACTGGGCGACTGGTGTCCTTTCGACGTAAGGGCGATGTAGGTTGGACAGAGCTGTAAATGCTTACCTACGACTACCGAGTTCCACTGTGAAAGAACTAGAGTTTGGAGATGCTATCGAGTTTAATCCAACGTTCGAAAAACGTGGAAGTTTGTTGATAGTTTTTACCCTTTTGAGACCTGCGCCTAAAGTAACGGTAAGAAGAAGGGTCGGTGACCAGGCCCGATGCCTGGCGTTTTTTCAATCCTTTCTAAATATGGCTACAATCTTAGGAAATCAAATATGCGATGTGGAAGCCCCACAAGCTAATAAAGAGAAAAATAACGCATTGAGCTCTGGGTCAGGAGCTACTGTTAATCAGATCAAAAAAGATTCATGGGGTGAGAGAGTTGAAGAGTCTGTTTCCAGTACGGAATCTAAAGATCCCGACTCTCACAAAAGTAAAACTGAAGAAAGATTCTTCATCGTCAAACGCCAAGATGGGAGTTTTGATAGAACATCACCCTTTTTGATTAATAAATCTATTCAAGGACTGGTTGGCGAACCCAAAACAATAAAAAAACTCCGTACAGGTGAACTGCTAATTGAAGTTAACAATAGTCAAGAGGCAATTAAGTTAAAAAAATGTACACACTTTGCTAAAATTGCTGTCACAATATCGCCACATCGTACTTTAAACTCATCTCGCGGGGTGATTTCCGAGCCTGACCTCTTGTATGTTAGTGAAGATGAATTACTGGAAAACTTAAAAGAACAAAATGTCACAGAAGCTAGAAGAATCAAAATCTACCGTCGGGATGAACAGATACCCTCTAACCAAATTCAAATACCTACAAAGCACATTATACTTACTTTTAACACACCCAAGCTACCAAAATATATAAAAGCTGGTTATTTATCATGTTCTGTCAGACCATACATACCAAACCCACTGCGTTGCTTTAATTGTCAACGCTTTGGGCATTCAAAAACAAATTGCCGAGGTAAGGAAACCTGTGGTCGGTGCAGTGCAGTTGGCCACGAAAGTGCGCAATGCAATGCTCCACCTTGTTGTGTCAACTGCAAAAAAGACCATCCATCTTACGCTAAATCATGTGAACAGTGGAAAAAAGAAAAAGAGATACAGACCATACGCACAAAAGATAACATACCGTACCCAGAAGCCAGAAAAATCGTTGAATCCAGAACACCCAAAGTTGGTGTGTCATATGCTGCTGCCTTAGCTAAAACCGTTCATAAAACATATCAAAGTATTGCAACACAAACCGAATTCCCAATTGAAAATAATTGCCAAGCAAGTCAAAAAGAAATCAACCTGTCTACTAATTCTGGTAAAACAAATAGTTCAACGCAATCTAAACTTCCTAAGCCGCCGAAATCTATTCCTTCTAACTCTCTGAACTCTCTTCCTCCTAAGTCACCAAAATCTGTTCCTCCTACACCATCACAAAATGCCTCTTCAAAATCATCACACTCTCATATTCCTAAAAGAGGCTCTCAAAATACCACCAAAAGAGGACATCTAAAAACCAACCATAGATCTGATGCAGATAATTTCAATCTACCAATAATTAAAGCCACTGTTTCATCTGAAAATCCAGCCAAAAGGATAAAGAATAAAACATCCAAAAATGAAATCCATCCAAATATGAAAGAAAAAATGGAGGAGGACGATGCTGTTGCTCTTCACCCAGAACCGGATGAAGAATTTAATGATGGAGATAGTATGTCTACTATCTCCGGATAAAAGGACGCAGATAAACTTATCAAAAAAAAAAACTCATTCATGACTAATATTATTTCGTGGAACTGCCGTGGGTATCACAATAAACATGACGAAATCCGTAATCTTCTCTCTGACCATCAACCATTATGTTTAGCTCTACAGGAAACTCATTTAAAACCCAATGACAAAGCAAAATTACGACATTATGCTAGCTACCGAAAAGATTTCACTGGTTATGAAAGGGCCACTGGTGGAGTAGCTCTTTTCATCTCTCTCAATTTACCTCATACTCACATTAATTTAAACTCAAATTTACAAGCTGTTGCAGTCCGTGTACATATAAAACAACTCGTAACAATATGTACCATTTATTTACCTCCGAACCATAAAACTCAATCAGCAGATCTGGATAATCTCCTTCTCCAACTCCCCACTCCATATATCATTGTTGGAGATTTAAATGCACACAGCCCACTCTGGGGAAACAGTGATTCTAATCACCGTGGCAATATTTTAGAGAAAATGATTTCTGACAACGGCTTATGCCTGCTCAATAACGGTGATCATACCTATTTTCACGAGCCAACACGTACATTCCATGCAATAGATCTTATAATCTGCACCCCATCACTCTATCCCTTTTGGAACTTCTGGGTTTCAAATGACTTACACGGCAGTGACCACTTTCCAACTTTTATTTCTATGAATTCTCCTGATAGAGATTGTAATAACTCTCCCAAAAGATATATATATGACAGAGCCAATTGGCCAACTTTTACTGCACTTGCAAACATTACAGTTAGCATGATTGAGGGAAATATTGACAAAGCAGTTGACAACGTAACTCACTGTATTATCACTGCTGCTGACACTAACATTCCCAAAACTTCATCTGCTCATAAACACAGAAAACCATGGTGGAATAGTGATTGCCAAGTAGCAAAAAAACAACAACAGAAGGCTTGGGGTCTATTTCGCAGGTACCCTAATAATATTAACTATATAGCATATAAAAAGGCAAAGGCAGAAGCTAGAAGAGTGCGACGTAAAAGCCAACGTGAATCCTGGGTTAAATACGTCTCAAGCATAAATTCTAACACATCAAGTAAAGAGCTGTGGCAAAAAGTAAAAAAATGCATGGGCCTGTACTCTGAAAGTCATATTTCCATTTTAAAACATAACGGTCATACCATTACTTCTCCTAAAAACATAGCTGAGACAATAGGGAATACGCTAGCATCTATTTCAAACTCAGACTCATATCCAGAACCGTTTTTAACGTACAAAAGACAAACTGAATTGACCAGGATTAATTTTAATACTCATAATTCATTTTCATATAATCAACCTTTCACTATATCAGAGCTGATAGATTGTTTGCGAGACAGTAACCTATCTGCCCCAGGTCATGATGGCATCACATACATCATGCTCAAGCACCTCTCTCCACTCTCTCTTAACAATCTCCTTTCCCTTTTCAACAGGATTTGGGTGGAACATACTTTCCCCCGATCTTGGAGCAGAGCGGTTGTTATTCCCTTTCCTAAACCAGGTAAAGATGCTAGCAATCCGAATAATTACAGGCCGATCGCACTTTCTAGCTGCCTTTGCAAACTATTAGAAAAAATGGTCAATCGCCGCCTTGTTTATATTTTGGAGACTAACAATTGCCTTGCCGCATTTCAAAGTGGGTTTCGACGTGGTAGGTCAACTATCGATAACCTGATACACCTTGAACATTACATTCGGACAGCTTTTCTTAAACGCAACCATTTGGTGTCAGTATTTTTTGACATGGCAAAAGCCTATGACAGAACATGGCGTTATGGGATTCTTCGTGATCTTTTTAACCTGGACTTTCGTGGGAACCTCCCAATTTTTATTAAAAACTTCCTTGCCATTCGAACATTTCAAGTTCGAATTGGGAGGATTTTATCCAGTTTCTATGTACAAGAAGAGGGTGTACCTCAGGGTAGTGTCCTGAGTGTCACCCTCTTTGCTATTAAAATAAATGACATTCTTAATCAATTACCCCCTTCTGTCAAGGGAGATTTATATGTTGATGACTTCCGCATTATGTGTATGGGACAAGACATTCGTTTTATTGAGAGACAACTGCAAAGTGCAATAAAAAGTATTCTTAGTTGGACCAACAAAAATGGTTTTTTAATTTCTATTGACAAAACTTCTTGTGTGCATTTCTGTAGAAGGAGGGATCTTCATCCAGATCCTGAAATTTTTATCGGTTCATCTCAAATTCCTGTTGTGGAGAACGTGCGTTATCTCGGCCTATATTTCGACAAAAAACTTACTTTTTTACCACATGTTTTACAATTACGGACAAAATGTGAAAAATCGCTTAATTTACTTAAAGTACTTTCAAATACATCTTGGGGAGCAGACCGTACTTCTCTCCTTAAAATCTATAGAGCTGTAATTCGTACTAAAATCGACTATGCCTGCCAGGTCTATGGTTCTGCCCGTAATTCTGTTCTTAAAAAACTTGACACTGTGCACCATAGCGCACTCCGTGTTTGCTCTGGTGCATTTCGTACATCTCCAATTTTAAGTCTTTATGTTGACTGTAATGAACCAGCATTATACCGTACACGTGAAAAACTATCATTAGATTTGTATTACCGTGTCCTCTCTCATCCTGGCCATCCTCTTCACACCTATATTTTAAATACCAACAATGATATTCTTTATCAGCATCGACCCTCTTGCATCCCATCTTTCGGAGTCCGAATTAGGAATATTATTGACAATGGCGCTCTGAGTAATATTGAGGTGAGTCCATGTCCATTGCATGCAATCCCTCCTTGGAAACCTCCGAATATTACTTCGCTTCATCCTTTTAAAGGATACGACAAAAACAATTTGGCTCCAGCAGTTTTTCAACAATTATTTGCTGCACATCGTGCAAATTTTAATACCTACACTGATATTTATACAGATGGTTCTAAGAGTGGGAATATCGTTGGCTGCGGTGTTTTTATCGACAATACTAGTTTTAGTTATCGGCTTCACGCATCAATGTCTGTCTTTACAGCTGAGTTGATTGCGATAGAGAGAGCGATGTTGCACATTTCTCATCACCATAACACATCCTTCATCATATATACTGACTCAAATAGTTCTATTGACGCAATTAGATCTTTTAAAAAGCATCCTTATGTTTCAGCTATCCTGGATTTTTACAATAAATTGACAAGACGTGGTTATCGAATTTTATTTTGTTGGGTACCTGGACACATGGGTATTCCTGGAAATGAAAAGGCAGATGAGGCGGCAAAACTGGCTCTTAATCCTTTTTACCATAGAATTCCATTCTCAGACGTTAAACTACTTATAAAACACTTTATTCATAATAAATGGCAAGAAAATTGGGATTTAGAATATGATAATAAACTGCACCATGTTAAACCAACAATAATGACCTGGTTTCTGATTTATCCAAGAAAAACTGATGTTATTCTGACTCGTCTGAGAATTGGACATTCAAGAATCACTCATAAACATCTTTTACTTCGGGAGGATGCACCCATCTGTCCACATTGTCATTTTGATTACCTGACCATTCATCATGTATTAACTGATTGTCCGAGCCTCCGGCATTTATATAGAATGTATTTTAACACATCATCACCAATCTTGACAAACCTCATTGGGGAAACACCTCATGGGGCACTCTTTACCTTTTTAAAACACGCTGGTTTTTATTTTGAGATTTAGTTTTTATAAGCTTCATAAGTTTGACTTTATTGACATCTGGATGGAAACCCCATCCAGATAGCTTTGCTTTACTTTTACTTAACTTCCATTCACTTTGCTTTACTGGGTTTCTATTTTTACTTTGTTTTTTTACCCTTGTTTGACGACTACATCTGGATGGGTACCCCATCCAGATGGCCTTTCAGTTTGCATATTTTATCTCATTTCATCATTTTTTCTTGACTCACTTTTTGTTTGGCGCAGCATGTTCCTACAGGGATTTTGCGCCATAAAACCCAATACAACCAACCAACCAACCGGGTGTTGCTTTTCGGCAACATACCCATTTTATGCTTTAAAATACTATTAGAATAATATTGAAGCTATAATGCCTAGTGTTGCCAATAGAATACATTCTGAAAATATTATTAAATCTATTTTCAACATGTAGATAGCAACACTTGTGCTGTTTAAGAATAAAGATAGATTTATTTTTTCAATTGTTGCTTGTCTTTTGTTTTGTTTGGAAGCTTGCTAAATACCCTATTTTGTTCTGCAGTTAGCTAGTAAAATTGATTTCTTATTATAGTTCCTAAAATTCTTGTGTGTTTAATATTATAGAATTTTATCAAGGAAAATTATTTTTTCAATTAAAGACCAGTATTGCCGATTAGTAGCAAACTGTTTTTAACCGTAAACTCTACTTAAAACAAAATATGATTTTTTAAGTATTTTTCCCATGATTTATTTAAAAAATGAAAGCCAAAAAACATTATTACAATGATTTTTGAAAAATCAGGCATTTAAGGGTTAATATTATTTTCCTCTGACTAATTTTGATAAATTGCTAATATTTAAATATTAGCAACAATAAATAATTATTTATTGTTAAATAGCATATTTTTCTATTAAAAACATTTTTTATTTTAAAATTACTGTTAAGTGTTAGGATTGATATATTCCAGACATATTTTAGCATGTTCAAAAGATCAAGTTTTAAGTATTCATGAAATGTTCAATATAATGCAAAATTCTATGTAACCCAAAACCTTCTGTTTTAAACAAAACAAATTTTAGGAACCTTGCCTTCAACGGGGCTCCACTTCATCACCTGCTGCTCTGCAGTCAAGCCATTTACCTCGGGGCCATGGAGTCACACAGCAGAGACTACCAATTTTTACCCGACTGAAAAGAAGGATTATGTGTTTCAGGCGTATCTGTGTATGTGGATTTCTTTATACCCTCGAAACATCCCAACGGCTGGATGGATTTTAACGAATGAGATCTCTATCAATTCGTCTTAACGACCCGATGGTTATAGGCAGGGTTTTGTTTTTATAAATTCAAAATGGCGGTAGAGACGAAAAAAATTACGCACCGTATTGAGTGGCACATCATTGGATATGTCTTTCAAAATGAAGAGGTTGTTTCATTGACTATTTTTCAGTTAGAAGCTCCGTTAAAATATTATACAACCTGGAAGTTATGTATGTAGGATCACTAGCTTTACTGCAACTCTAATCATCATAGACATCTATAGACCTCATCAAAACAGTGTTTATAGATAGGAACTAACAATTGAACACAACTTAAAAGTCATGAATACAAGTAAATAAAAAAATATGTAAGTAATATAAAACAAGTAATATAAAAAAAAAATTGTCAATACCTACCTAGGTCAATAAGAGAATTTTTTTTCCTCCCATTCTTCTTTCCTCTTGAGTGCCGCTGAAAATGCCTTGATCAAGAAGAGAGCTCTCTCGGTTGTAAAATACCTTGATCAAGAAGAGGGCTTTCTCGATTATTGAAAATTAATTAATTTATTAATTAATATTTGAAAAAAACTGGATTAACATCAAGTGTCATGCACTGCAAGTTTAATAAAATTTATTTGAGCTTGATTGGATGAATAACAAATATTTTATTAACGATTGAAAATTTGAACAAGATATATATAGCGAGAGTGTGAGCTAATAGTAGGAATTGAGAAATAGTTTCACATTGATGAGAAATAATTAATTAGTTTGCTTTTTAAGCAGTCGGAATTTTTGATTTTCTAAATTTAACTGTTTATGCTAGATTTATTTCGGTCCCGTCTTGATCAATCAGGAGGCGTTCCCGAGCACAGAATGTTAGTTTTTATACAAATTTTAATTTATATATAAAACTGAGAAACTTAATATTACTTGAAGTAGTTTACGACATTTATAAGTGATATTCCATGAAACATGAACAACTACATTATTACACGTGACTGAAAATGTGACTTAGGTATTTAAAACACAATAAATGGAAATGCATTGTTATTAAAGTAAAGAAAAAAAGAGTGAATATAAAGATAAAACTTACCCAAAACAGCTTCATTCACTTAAAACGGGAATATCCTAAATAATTATTAAGAAAAACAAACTAATAAAAAGCGATAACACTACAGCAGGAAGGCAACGATGAATATCATAAACATGGCGGAAAACGGCATCACGGGATAGTTGCAGATGGCGAAGATGGAGCTTCAACAACTTCGTCTGAAAATGTATGCATTACTGTAAAATTGGATTTTTGCAGAAAAAGAACTATTAACGGCACATTATGCAGGTTTGTTTTCGTTTTTTTTCTTACAGTATAGGCCTTCGGGTGCGGATTCTATTTATCAGTTTGTCTTAATTCAATCAATACGCATTCTCAGACTTTAAAATCTCAGAATATCTCCAAAAGAAATAAGGTTAACCATTTCAACACTGAAGCCTCAAAACGCATTGACATTCAAGACACAGCAAACACCTGAAAGCTGAAATATTGCTGCGAGATTTTTTCACCCACCTTCTTCTGCCTGCTTACTTGTCAGAAGCACAATAAGATGGCAACTATCTTTGAAAGTAGACCTTATTAACCGACTTCAAAAAGAAGGTTATCAATTCGACCTGTATGTATGTTTTGGCCATGTTCACGCATAACTTCTGCAAATATGAATTGATTTCGATAATTCTTTTTTTGTTTGAAAGTGTAAGTAACCCGTGTACCCATTCTAATTTCATCAAAATCTGATGAATAGAACAATTTTTTTAATAAAAACTTAAAAAGTGAAATCCTTTTTGAAGCAGTCGCCCAATTATAAGCGATAATTTTTCATGATGTTACTCTTACAGAGATACGTGATCTTTTCAAAGTGCGAAAACTTAACTGGACCAAGGATCGAGATCCAGATAGATTTTTCGCTGTTAGCGAAACGATATTGACCAGTAAAAAGTTTGCAGTTTTGCGAACTTTTCGCTTTTTGATAAAATGCAGGCTTCTACTTGGTCGACCTCGTTTCGCTAAGAGCGAAAAATCTATCTGGACCCCGATCAAGTTCCGTCATCCACCACACCGGAAGGCCCACTTAGATACAAACCGATATCGGAAGCAGGTGTCGAAAAGTTGAAAATCATCCTTTAAAGTTCCTAATATCTCAGAGCACAAGTACAGCGCCTAGAATAAATAGTATGGAAATCTACTATCCAAACAGCGCTAAAAAATTGTATCCCTTAAATGTGCAATGATGCTGAAATCCAATGATCCGATCACAGCGACATCTGCGTTATATTTTCAAATTTTTATGTAAACAGTGTATTAAAACAGCGTCTAGACCAAATGGTCTAGAAAATATCCTCAGATGTCGCTGTGATCGACTCTTTGGATTTTAACATCGTTTGACATTTAAGGGATACAATATTTTAGCACTTTCTAAGTACTACTGCGATAGCCCATTTCCACACTATATATTCTAGACGTTTTAGCAGAAGTGCCTGAGTAGGGGTGCCTGTTGTTTTGAAGTCACAAAGCGCCTTCATATCTCAATACATAGTAGAGTGCATTGCTATGTGTAGCGACACTGTCTTAAGATCCAGATTTGGCTATCGAATTAGATATAAGAATGATTTCAGATTTCCTTCAGGTAGGATTCCTTGGTAGGAAAGTGGAGTCATACGGAAATATTCGATTGGTTCAGACTAATCTAGACAAAAGCTATTTTTAATATTTTTTTTTAACCGACTTCAATAAAGGACGCGTTTATCAATTCGAACTGTATGTATTTTTTGGTCCTGTTCGCGCATAATTTTTCTAAATATGAACCGATTTCGATATTTGTTTTGAAAGTATAAGATACCCGTGGGGTCCCGTTTCAATTTCATCAAAATCTAATGATTAGAAATAAAAATTAATGAAAACTTTAAAAATCAAATCCTATTTGAATAAGTTACCCAATTAGAAGCGTTCATTTTCATACTGTTACTCTTACACAAATACATCTTTTCAAAGTGTGAAATCTTGACAGAAGAAGTTCTCTGATCCATCAAACCGGAAGGCCCACATAGATATCAACCAGTATTGGAAGTAGGTGTCGAAAAGCTGAAAATCAACCTTTTAAGTTCCCTCTAGTATCAAAGCACAAGTGCCTGTGTATGAGGGTGCCTGTTGTGCTGAAAGCACAAAGCACCAGTTGAAACATATGCTTCTGCATCTTTCACCCGAATACCTATGGTTTCGTCATCAAATTGAATTAAAATTGCATCTGGTTGTTCCCCACTTTCTAACTGTTGTCTCCTAAGAGCTGGCCATTTGATTTTTTTTATTACACCCATAATTCTGTTTACGAGACCGTCACAAACTGATATGTTACGTCGTAACATTACTCGTGATATCTCGGCTAATTTTATAGATTTTAAAAGACCACCACAATTGTTGACATCAGTTGGAATTGCGTCACTAGGTGGTTTTATTCCGTATGTGGCAGCTTCCCGAGATTCAACAATTGCAACGATATCATATACCCGGCATGTAGTACACAGAATTTCCGTCATTTTTTTATTATACTGATCAACTAAGTTTAGTGTTGGAAATATTCTGACTGCAATACCATCATCAAATTCTCCACACAACGGTACTCTTCGCCTTTCACAAAGAAGTTGCAACTGGTTGGTAGTCATTTCACCAAATCGCAAACTATTTAATAAATCAATAAATTCCAAATCATCTCTTTGTCTCATATTCAAAGTTAACTCGCAAAACGAAAATTGGTGCCACAAATTAATTTCAGCGGCGCACCAAGGCGGTTTAATAAAACACCAGCGTTCTTTGACAGGGGGTGATTGCATGATGTCTCCGAAGAGCAATATATTCACTCCACCAAATAATTTTTCATTGCTCTTGAACTCTTGCAAACGTAAATTAATTATCCTTAGATTTTCGTACGAGTTTGTGTAAGAGTAACAGTATGAAAATGAACGCTTCTAATTGGGTAACTTATTCAAATAGGATTTGATTTTTAAAGTTTTCATTAATTTTTATTTCTAATCATTAGATTTTGATGAAATTGAAACGGGACCCCACGGGTATCTTATACTTTCAAAACAAATATCGAAATCGGTTCATATTTAGAAAAATTATGCGCGAACAGGACCAAAAAATACATACAGTTCGAATTGATAAACGCGTCCTTTATTGAAGTCGGTTAAAAAAAAAAATATTAAAAATAGCTTTTGTCTAGATTAGTCTGAACCAATCGAATATTTCCGTATGACTCCACTTTCCTACCAAGGAATCCTACCTGAAGGAAATCTGAAATCATTCTTATATCTAATTCGATAGCCAAATCTGGATCTTAAGACAGTGTCGCTACACATAGCAATGCACTCTACTATGTATTGAGATATGAAGGCGCTTTGTGACTTCAAAACAACAGGCACCCCTACTCA
The DNA here is from genome assembly GCA_963932465.1 of Maratus speciosus. Taxonomy (NCBI): domain Eukaryota; kingdom Metazoa; phylum Arthropoda; class Arachnida; order Araneae; family Salticidae; genus Maratus; species Maratus speciosus. The sequence goes on from OZ010787.1 coordinate 640,854,597, forward strand.
GGCACTTCTGCTAAAACGTCTAGAATAGCGTTGGTAGTGGCAAATCATTTCTCTTACAATTATTAGTTGAACATATAGAACGGTGCTACACTCCTACTGTAGATGCATTAATAAAGCCTACTCTCGTTGAGGTTTCCTCTTTGACTGGTGTGGCGGCTCGTCAAATATTTGGTAAAACCCTACACTCAGTATTTTCACTGCCTATAGAAAAGTGTCGCACTATGACGTTTCAACGTATGTCAGGAGAAAGACTAGAACAAGAACGCGAAAATGGCGATATATTAGTTGGCTCGTGATTGATAAAATTTCTATGGTCTCGTACGAAAATCTAAGGATAATTAATTTACGTTTGCAAGAGTTCAAGAGCAATGAAAAATTATTTGGTGGAGTGAATATATTGCTCTTCGGAGACATCATGCAATCACCCCCTGTCAAAGAACGCTGGTGTTTTATTAAACCGCCTTGGTGCGCCGCTGAAATTAATTTGTGGCACCAATTTTCGTTTTGCGAGTTAACTTTGAATATGAGACAAAGAGATGATTTGGAATTTATTGATTTATTAAATAGTTTGCGATTTGGTGAAATGACTACCAACCAGTTTTTACAAAAATTCTGTAAAACCTATACTGTATTTCTTTGTTGTCACAAACTTGTATTATGATTACATATGCTTATTATTTTTTTTCGTGATTATGGCTTCATTTTTTGAACTATTATTTCAAAAAATCTCATGTCCATATACTTTTGGGACGCACTATATAACTGGATATCGTTGCACTAAGTTAAGTCGTTCAGAAAAGGATAAATCTTGGATTTCATTAGGGCTTCGTCCATCAGCTATAAGTAATTCTTTTAACATGTCTCTCCAGTTTAGATCATTACAAGAAAATGTAACAAACCATGCAGGTGGACCTAAACTCCTGACCATGGCTATCAATTCAATCCAATAAGAGGCAGACCCTCTGATGTTACGCATGGTAAGATACATATTATCCACTAAACCTTGAGGCGTTTTTTCTCATTGCCGCATTCGGCACTCTACGGACACACTAGCTTTGGCTCGAAAATTTTCCACAACTGAAAGAGCGAAAAATAGATAATCTGGACGGTTAAAACGAGTATCATGGCCCATTATACGAGCTTGGAAATAATCCAAAGGCATTATTGGTATTTCTCGTGACTCTCCAAACCCATTTTTAGCATCTGGAAATAAAAAATACCATCCCAGGTCTTCCGTTCTACGTACTCTTTCTAAATTTAAAGGTCGGGCTACTTTTCTTTGAATATTCACCATTCGGATTGGATTACTTACAAAATCCTCATCAGGGGCAGAAACAATATTACTCAAAGCTGGCATTCCGTCATCAATAGAACGTATCATACTTGTTGTACAGATCACTTGCAAATCTATTTTCTCTTGTTCCTTACGATTTGGAGCTCTACTAGAAGAATTGATATGCGAATTAATAATATCTGTTTCATTTCCTTGAGGGGGCCTATTTTCGGTAAAGATTCTTATTGGTGTAAGCGAATAAATATTTGGTGAATAAATTTCACTTATGTTTACTATCTGTTTATTGTATAAATTTCTCCTTAAAATTCGTATAAGCTATCAATATTACTAAACCGCATACAGCAAGCTACACCTCTGGAGGGGGCAATGCATCCTTTCGGACCTATGGAATGGGGATCAAAAAGTCAATAGTTGGTATTTTCACCACTAGAAACTGCGATAGACAATGCGTTGGCTGTGAGAATACCACATTTGTGCTCTCTAAAAAATAGTCAACGCATTTTTTAGGTTCGAAAAATCATCGTTACTAAAGTCATTATCAATATGACCATTGAAACTAGTTTCATGTTCAACTTCAATATTGATCTCAGAATCGTGAAATGTAATCACTGAAAGTAATTATTTAGTAGCAAGATAATCTGTATTTACTTCTCTCATATTCAGAATTTTTCGTGATGCAATGCATTCACGGAAACAGAGATCTCCTAAAATTAGGATATAATCTATATCGCTTACGCACCAATTATTAGAATCCTGAGTACGAAAGTCCTGAGTAGCTACACAAGCAACTGTCGCAATGGCCATGCACTGTTTACAGCGGCTCTCGATGTCAAACCTGTCCGAGTCTTGATTAAGTGACCCTCTCAAAATAGCAGCATTATTATTTATATTTTTGTACCTGGTTACTTGCAGTACTGGTGACTCAGTTTCTGTACAACTGTTTTAGTAGCTACTGTAATATCATCTGTAATTTGCGTAACTTCCGATTTGTCAATAACATTAGAAAATGCTGGACGAACATCCCTATAAAGAGAATTATTCATTATTAACCACTTGAGAGCTTTGTGCAGTCTGCTCATATCTATTTGAAATTGTCTTGAGCGTTGTAATTTATCCAAGCTTTCTGTTATTATGAATATTCCGGATTGATTTAATTGATTTGGAAGTTGCTCAGCCAATTCAAATAAAACCACAAACTTTTGCTAATAAAACCAGTTGACCTTTACACCAGTCTTGAATGAATCGATTTTGAACTTTAATTATTTTTAAAAAGGGAATAACTCAACTTAATAATCGCTGTTCAATATCAATTAGATCTGTTAATTCTGGAAAAATTCTCATTTCGTTCCTTTTATTCCATGAAGCCTGAGAAGGAATTTTTTGTTTTTTTAAGTTATTTGCACATCGAGTACACGTTACAATATCTCCTAAAACGTGTACATGATTAGGAACTAAATGTGCTAAGCTTTGCCTACGTAAAATAATACGTTGCTGTGGGTAAAGTGCTTTATTACATATTTTACAAGGATTATCAGCGTAAACATTAACTGCGACTATTAACCAATTCAAATTCGATTAACTATTAACCAATTCAAAATCGTCTGTACCGAAATTTTTTCTACGATTTTGGGTATCATCTTGCATTTGAGATAGACGACGAGAGCGCTCCTCTTTAGTTTCATTTAAACGTCGTTCACGCTGTTGCATTTGCATAGTAGCCTGCCGTTTTAAGCGTTCTTCTGGAGTCTCATTGGTCAAATGTTCTCGGCTTATATTAAATCTATGATGTCTTTCATATAGTAGGAGAGCTGTTGAACATTTTTGAGTAGGTATTTGAGGCACCCTGAAAATTTGTGCAACACTTCTTTTGTAATGCCTGAATACAAAATCGAATGTCTAGCTGAAGGATCGTGGCCCCAAAACTGTGCCAGACACGTGTCAAGTGCCATTTGGCACTTGACACGTGTCAAAAAAAGGGTGTAGTCAAAAAATGGCACTTGACACGTTTCTGGCACAGTTTTTGGGCCACGATCCTTCAGCCAGACATTCGATTTTGTATTCAGCCATTACAAAAGAAGTGTTACACAAATTTTCAGGGTGCCTCAAATAACTTCCCTAAAATGTTTAACAGCTCTTGGACTAATATGTTGATTCCCAGGACAATCTAAACTTCGAATATGCCCTTTTTTTAGAAATCCGTAATTCTAGATCGTCTACAGATTCTGATTTACGTTTAATAGCACATCTCTGACTATTTTTCTGAAGACTCAATCTTTTATCACTATCTGATTCTAGTAAACTCTTCTTTCTCATACGGGCGGCGTGCTTTGTTGGTCTACCCATTGCTTATTTATTTTTCAACTATGACTGCTCCATGCTATTTTAATGCAGTAACATCTGTAGACTGAGTTATTTTCCCAATTTCTTACTACCGTTCTGTTCCTGATGCCACAGAATTTATTCAAAGCACCCCAGTTATAAAAAAATTTAAATCGTCACCCAATCAGAAGCGTCTATTTTTATGCTATTACAGAGATGCGATATCTTTCCAAAGTGAGAAATCTTAACCGCACATGTTCTCGCATCCACCAAACTGGAAGACCCACATCCATAATAACCAACATCGAAAGTAGATCTCGAAAAGCTAGAAATCCATCAGTAACGTACACTCATATATCAGAGCACAAGTACCTGTGGTTGGTTGATTGGTGTCGAGGCTAACGAAAAAACAGGCTACCTCAGTGCATTTCACGTATCTTTTTTTACAGACAGCTGGAATCACGTGATGCTCGAATGCACCAATGCAGGTGCACGAAAAAAAGCATCACGTCACTCTAGCGGTCTGTGAAAAAAGACACACGGCATGCACCTCGGTAGCCTGTGTATTTCGTTAGCCTCGGATTGGGGTCTAATGGCGCAAAGTCCCATTAGGGACATGCTGCGCCAAGAAAATGGTTAAAAACACAGAAAAAAATTCAAAAGCATGCCATAAAAAACAAGATGAGTGCCAGGAGCATAATTTCGAGAAAAATATATTGAAAAAATATATAAATAAAATCATTTTACCATTTCAAAAGCTATAGCTGAGAAACTAAAGTAGAAACTAAAGTAGTAAAAAAAGTCAATGTTAAAAAGAAAAAGTAAAAGGTGTCGCAATAAAACAAGTTGAAAATCAGAGATTAAAGTACATTGTAATTTTGCCATAACAAATGAAAAACAAAGTCAAATGAATTTGCAGTGTGATGATAAATATAATTAAAAACAAACATTGAGATCTAAAAACAATGAAACTAATTATTGTTACAAATCATCCGGTCTGTGAAGTAATGCCAGGTCAATAACACGGGTTATAAAATGTCCAAAAGTAACATAAAGTCAAGAATAAAAAAATAAACAGAAAAGCAATCGATTAATGTGATAATAGGCAAAGTTAAAAATGTATAAAAAACCTCAATAGCAAAGTTAAAAAACATAATCAAAAATATGTATTATTAAAATCTGTAAAAGTTATAAAGCAATGATTACTCAAGAAACAAAGGGTAAAAATGTCAAAATAAAACTTCTTTAAAAACACATTTATACACTAAAGATTTTTTTAAAGCAATGTAAAATCATGTAAGATCATATTCTTCGAAAATATTATTAGCGTCATCTGAACTTGAGTCATACGTAGTTAAAAATATCGTGAAAAATTACCTCTGTTTTTAAAGACTATTTTCTGTCAAATGAAAACGCTACATAAACGCCAATGGAGAGTTCTAATTTTGGGTTCGTATATCCTTTTAGTAGCACAACAGACACCACGAGTTTTTCTATTTGAAGTGCTGGTTTATTGTGTCATAGCTCAATTACTTGGGGAAAAAGAGGAGTCTGTCTGGGTGCTTTTGTGCCATACAGGTTTTGATTGTTGTTTGAGTATACTAGAGTAAGATGGCCCAACAAGAGCCTGCGTATGAGATTGTCTGTTGTGCCGGAACTCTGTGTCTCCATATGCTAGAGCACAGTACGGTGCATTGCTATGTGTACCCCATTAAAAATATGCAACTTCAGCTGCAAAGTCACTCCACCGCTTTAATAGAATATCTCTATTTTGACCTATGAGAATGCTCCACATTATAGTGAAGTAACCGTTTTCCATAAAAGCAGTAGAGTGACTATTCAGCTATTTTTAGATTCAGATTGGGTTATCGGATTAGATATCAGAAGGATTTCTGATTTTGATCAATTAGGGTTCCTGGATATGAAAGTGGAGATATATGATATAATAATTGACTGTTGAAAAATTCTGGACAAAAGCGAATCGCGAAGTATCTTGGTTAGCTTGCCATTATCGTCAAGCTTGGTATCTTCTGTTGCCCGTATAATCGAACTAGTTCAGGCGAGTACCGCCAAGTTCTAGAATAGAAAATCCCTAGGTTTGCTATAGTTTGGACAAACGCGTGTGTCAAAGCAAAATATTATGCGCATCGAATGATGCCACTCTCGCATAGAGACAGCCATGTTCACCCTTATCAGATTAAAACTCAACATCCATTCATCACCGCTCATTTCCAACGCTGTTACGGTCTTTATGGCTACAGCTTATTTATTGAAACATGGCGCAGTTTTTGCTAACATCTTTCTTTTTGTGTTTTTTTTTTTTTTTACTGAAGGGGGAGTACTTTTGTCTACACATAGAAAGGCACATTACTATACACAGACATATAGAGTAACTTCGCTGTGCTCTGACATATGGAAGCACTTTGCCACACTGCGATGTATAAGGGCATCTTACTAGTGGATTGTCAGCTTTTCGGCACCCATTTTCCGATGTCCGCAGGTTACGGTGTGGACTTATGATTTGCTGGATGCGGTGACTTTCCGAAGGGCGGGATTTTACCTGTATAAGTTACCGCTTTCAGAAAACCTGAAGATCCACAACGATAGGTAAACCGACGTCAGAAGTGGGTCTCGAAAAGTTGACAATCCAAAAGCAAAGTTATAGTGACTAGAATATAGTGTGGAAATCGTCTATCCCTGTAATACTTAAAAAAGCGCTAAAATATTGTATCCCTTAAATGTGCAACGATGCTGCAGAAATATAAAGATTGCAGCGACATCTGCAGAATACTATTTAAAACTGCAAGAATAATGCTAGTCTATACAATATAATACGGAAATCCCACATATGTCGCTGCAATCGACTCTTTGGATTGCAGCATTATCGTCGCACTTTTAAGGAATACAAATTTTTAGCATTGTTTGGATAGCATATTTCAACACTATGTATTCTACACGCTGTAGCAAAGTGCCCTTAAACATATGAGCACAGAAAAGTGCCCTCATGAGTCAGTGCACACAGCAAATTGCTTGCAGTATGTCTCTGCATCGTAAAATGCCTTCTTATGTGTAGCGGTAGTATCTGCAGTTATCGGATTCGAACTCAACATGCAATTACTGCCGCTCATTTCCGAAGTCGTTACCGCCTGAGTCTAGGGAACCATAATACGAGAGTGGCGACATACGAGGTATAAAATTGGTTGGTTGTACGATTTTGGACAAAAGGTAATCGGCAGTCATTTTGACAAGCCTGCCACTATCGCCAAGCTGATGCCTATCACTCCTATAAACGAATTTGTCCAAGCAAGTATCGCCACATTCTGGAATATAAAATGCTTAGGCTTGCCATAGATAAACACGTCTGTCTAAACATAGTATGAGCATCGTTAGTCACAACATTACTATAAAGGCACCCTACTTGAGGAAACAGGTGATGGAGTTCATTGGAAAAGAATACCGTAGAATTCTGAACCAATTTGTAACATCCATGAAGATTCAATACAAAGATTACTATATATTCTGCGTTTTGCTTCTTGTCAAGAGAATTCTATTAATAATTATTCTTGAATGTAGACTGCAATGTAGACTTATGAATGCAATTTATTTTTAAAAAACAACTATATTTTAAATACGAAATCCTAATAAAACCCTATTTCTAATAATGAAAATACAAAGATTTTATTAAAAACTATTTATTTTTAACGAATAATTTTGATGAATCATAATTTCTATTAGAAATTATTTATTTATTCAGCATACATTGGAATCAGGTTAGTTATGTATTACTTTATTAATAACTAAAAAGTAGGAAATAAAATATACTTTTCAAAAAAATATATTAGCAGACATAAAAAAGCGCTAAAAAGAATTAAATAATTCTTTAAAATTACCTAATGACAAAATATTTTCGAATAACTAAAAATCCGAAATCATATGTCGGCATAAAAATGATAATATGTACAATCTAATGCCCACCAAACATGGATTTTCAAGAGAATATTTTTTACAAGAGATGAATTTTTAGGCTTATCATTTAATTTACGGGTATATAGGGGGAAGTAGGGTAATGACGCTCAGAAGGGTAATCCCCCACACCCAATATATCTAAACATAATAGAATCGAAAACGTGCGATCGGTACCGGCACCTAGCGAACTTCATGGTAATTTCCCAGTAAGGATATAGTGACCGTCAGAAGGAAAGTATTTTTGTGTCCTCACGTTATTTGTTTGCAGTTGTTTTATTATAAAATTCTACAAACATCTTGAAGGTAAGTGTACACTCTTATTTTTAAATATTAATTTACTCATTATGTCTACAAAATATATATATTTAGCTGTACTTTCATGCTTTTATTTATTTTTGTAGTGCGTTGTTACGGCAATTATAATGCATTAGAACCCAACATGGCGATAACGGGTAATGGCGCTCGCATGGAATTCCAGAAGAAGTGTTGCCAGTATGCAACTTTTTAAAAATTCAAATTTATTGATTAACATCCTTTTTTTGAAATGGTAAAATTTCCTTGTTTTCGCCTTAATTAATATGTCATTAAACAAGGAGAATTTTACGATTTCAAAAAAGTGGTGGAAATAAAAAAACCTGAATTAAAAAAAAATAGTCCATCATATGTGTAACACAATATGTGTAAACTGGTCGCAAAAAGTCTGCAGTGGTGTGAACAGCCCACACAACTACATATGGGACTTTTGTCTGTCTTAAATGTTGTACTCAAACTCCGAGAGCAATTACTCTACCATGTCGGGCATTACCGCTCAATCGATGGCTATTTAAATAAAACGATAAAAAAAAATTCCTTAAACTTTTATGCAAATTAGTTGATTGCGAACTGTTCCTTATGCTTTGGAGTTATACTTCATTAATAAAATATTGATTTTTAGGGTTCCGTACTTAAAAAGTAAAAACGGAACCATTATAAGGTCACTCCTGTGTCTGTCCGTCTGTCTGTCACAGCCCTTTTACTCGTAAACTATGCAACGTGGAAAGTTCAAATTCAAGGAAGTAATAAAGATTGACCCACATATTTACAGATTAAAAAATATTCATAAATATATTTAGGGAAAATGTAGATGGTCTAATTAAGTTACTTGAAAAAAAAATCTTTTTGTATATCGTGTGGGGTATTGTGTGAAATCTTTCGTAACACTGAAATAAAAAATATATTTCATTTAATTTTAGGTTTTATATTTTCAAAGTTATGGTGGAAAATGTAGTGCAGAAATTCGTCCCCCCCCCCATCTAATTCCGAATCTATTGAAACTAAAATTATGAAAAATTTAGAGGTAGTAGACATTAATTGAAACCTTGCAGGAAAATTTTAGCGATTACCCTAGGTCAGATAGTTTTTGAGAAAATCGTATTTTTCCGTTACACTCAAATTTCGATTTACGGGCTTCAGCAAATGTGTTGAGCAAAGCTGGAGGTACCTATCGTAGCAAAAGTATTAAAGCACTATTGATCATGAATTTCGGAAAAAAATAGTCGGTAATTAGCCGAGATATTAACCCTTAAAGACACGGACGGTTTGGACATACATAATGACAAGGACGGCATAATCTATGCTCCATCGGCTTTTAAAGCTTAGATAACAAATTTTAAGTATATATTTATGTAATGCAATGCCCTGTAGCAGTATAAAAGCAATAAACGTCAAATTGTCAAAAACAGACTAATTTAATGAGAATTAATCACTTAAATACTATGGTATTCGCGACTAGTTTCCATTGAGTGGCTTTCTCAATACACCTACTATGTCTTTAAAGGTTAACTAAAAACCTATATGGAATAACAAATATACAAAATAGCTATGTTTGCTATTACTTAGGTTCTATACAGGGTGACTAAAAAAAGATGGGAAAAATTTTAAGAGATGATAGTACACACCCAAACAAACTTTTTGTATCAAAGAATGCATGGTCGAAAACTAAACGTAAAAAAGTTAGAGGGCGCCAAAAGTTATGTTCTTATACGAGGCAAAAACACACAATGAACGATTATGTTAAGTTACGAAAACAAATTTAATGGCATGTGATTATAATAAGTGCTCAAAACATTGACCGGCAGCTGTTATGCACGCAGTACAACGGCGAAGAACAGATTGGCGAATTTTCTGAAACACACCAGGCACCACCGCGCTCGCCAGATCTTTCATGTCTCGATTTTTTTTTGTGGGGACAGCTAAAGGCTCTTGTGTATGAGACTCCCACTGAATCCGCAGAAGAACTTGTCGCCAAGCTTTCGGCCGCTGTAGGGGAAGTTCGCGATATGCCTTGTGTGTTTCAGAAAATTCGCCAATCTGTTCTTCGCCGTTGTAATGGGTGCATAACAGCTGCCGGTCAAGGTTTTGAGCACTTATTGTAATAAAATGCCATTAAATTTGTTTTCGTAACTTAACTTAATCGTTCATTGTGTGTTTTTGCCTCGTATAAGAACATAACATTTAGCGCCCTCTAACTTTTTTACGTTTAGTTTTCGACCATGCATTCTTTGATACAAAATGTTTCTTTGGGTGTGTACTATCACCTCTTAAAATTTTTCCCATCTTTTTTGAATCATCCTGTATATCTTTGAACTTTCATGGTATATCCATTTAGACTTTTCTAGTATACAGGGTGCAAGGAGAAGTCCCTTTAATCTGGAAATACTTGTGAACGGAGAGAGCTACAGCTATACAAGTGAGGTAACGATATTGTAAAGCTACTTCGCCCGATTTAATGAAAACGACAGCAGCGTCGCCTAATGGCAAAATTTGGTAGTAGCCACTGCAAAACAAAAAAGATACAGCAAAATTTCCAGTTAGAAAGTTTTAGAGGATCAATTAATTAGTAGAATACGACATTTGGTTTATATGGATAAGATAAATCTTCGCCTGTTTACCCAAAAATATCCGAAATAGATGCACTCCATTTTGTGTAAACGTTTGAATGGACTAGTAGTACGCAGAATTTATGCTATAAATACGTACTTATCTCAATACATTTTGATAACATAACATAAAAAAGACAAACTGTCTCACAGTGATGAAAAGTGAATATTCATTATGTTCGAAAAGTTAGCCATTGCTCACGATATACGTTTGTATTCGTGAGAGTAATTCTGCGTACACATTTCTCAGCATGGAACGTCTATTGCAAGCCTCTTCAATACAATGACACAGATTTAACCCTTTCAAGGGCGGTGGCTAGACGGTCTAGCCACCTAATTTTAATTCCAAAACTGACAAATGGCACCAAGAATATTTTAATAAAATTTTGCTTTTGTAATGAAATTGCAAATTAACGGGTTTTTTTTTCTAAGAAATTCGTTTGAATATTCTGGTGTCAGTCAATTATTTCATCAGTTTACGAACAGAATTCTTCTAGTCCTGAAAGGGTTATTCTAAAATTTTAAATGCATTGGAAATTAACTCTTTACAGACATTGCAGCACAGTACAACGTCACATTCTACAATTGTGCACTGCTACATTTGCGGAATGTGGATAGGCAAAGTAGAATCGTCGCTCATCGATTTCGGACATTTTTGGATATGCAGGTGAAGATTTATCTTATCCGTGTGAACGAAATGTCATTTCGTACTGATTAATTGATGCTCTAAAACTTTGTAATTGGAAAATTTGAACTACCTCTTTAAGTTTTCGATTTGCAATGGCTATTTTCCAAATTTTGCCACTAAAGGTGCTGCAGTCGTTTGCATTAAGTCGGGCGTAGTCGCTTTACTGTACCGTTACGTCGCTCGTGTAGCTGTAGCTCTCTCCGTTCGCAAGTAATTTCAGGTTAAAGGGACTTTTACTTTGCACCCTGGATACTATACAGCTATATCCATCCCTACGTTATATAGTTTTTACAAAGTCTTAGTATTCTTTTAGCAACGCAAACTTTTAGCAACTTTTAGCAATAATACACTTACTAATTCATATATTATTGGACGGAACCCTCTGTGCGTGAGTAATACTCGCACTTGACCGTTTATTTTGCCTAAATTTCATTAGCTATTCATGTTTTCCCTTAAGTGAGCTCCCCAGGGGGGATACCTTCATTAGGTATTCACGGGCTTCGCAACCCCGAGTTCCTGAGCGATCTTTCTTTTTTCCTTTTCTCTTATTTCTCTTTCCTCTATATTTCACTCTCGTTGTGGTTTCCTCTTCGGAGGTGCGGGCAATTCTGTATGAGCCGATATCATTCTGTATATCGACTTATGGAGAATTGTAAACCACTCACGTGTTTGCCGTGCGTGCGACCCGTGTCCCTGGAAAGGGGGGGATCCTGTTAGTTGAGGGAAACCAACACACCGCTTTGGACTCTGCTTTAGGTAGACGGGAGGTGCATATTGGTCCCGTATGCATCAATCGGCTGGTCAGCTGACTTGTCACTGGCTGGGGATCAAGTGATCGGACACATACTAGCTATCTTGTTAAGGGTGAAGACTGGCATAGTAGTGTTTTGTGACCGTATAGGCCCTGGATAGCACTGGTGGACGACTGTGCATCCCCTTGTTGGGTTCGGTAGTGGATGGTGCGGCCGGGGTCTGAATTCCTATTTTTTCTAATATAGATGCAAATAATTCACTTACTCCCATTTCTCTCCCACGTGGAGAGCAACAAATTGCACAGAATTCCTCATACACTTGTTTTTTGTCATTAAACGTACTGATAGTCTCTCTGATAGCTCTTTCAAAAAAACTTCCCCATTTCTCATTACAAAAACATTCCAGTCTGTCTTGGGGGATGGTCATTCTCTTAAAAAATTACAATCTGGGGATTTGCTTGTTGAGGTTTCTTCAATCAAACAATCATATCTTCTCTCAAAATGCTCTACAATAGGCTCTTTCTCAGTTTCTGTTCAAGTACATAAAACTCTAAATACAAGCCGTGGTGTAATATCCGAGCCAGATCTTTTGTTCTCGACTAAAGACGAACTTTTACAAAATTTAAAAGACCAAGATATCATAGATGTACGTCGTATAACTATCCGTCGGAATGGGCAGGTGTTTCCTACGAAGCACATCATTCTGACTTTTAATAGTCCTAATTTACCATCAAGAATTAAAGCTGCTTACTTGAATTGTCCTGTCGTTCCTTACATTCCTAATCCCCTCCGTTGCTTTAAATGCCAGCGTTATTGTGACATCACAACAACCGGTCGAGGTTTCGTTACCTGTGCACGCTGCGCATAAGTTGGCCACGATGGTAATTCATGTCGAAACTCTGAACGCTGCATAAACTGCAAGGTTGATCATACAGCATATTCCCTTTAAGTCCAAACTGGATACGTGAGAAGGAAATCCTTGCTGCTAAAATAACTCGGAATCTCTCCTACCCTGAAGCTCGCAAAGTTGTTGAATCCAGGACTCCGTCAGTCCGAGTCTCCCACTCTAGTCTACTCAAGACACAACAAAATTCTGTAAGGCACATAAGCATCCAGACCGACGCCTCCTTTCCACCAAGTAACTCAGCTAAAGCACAATCAACAACCACTTCAAATAGAGAAACACGTGATGTTAGTTGTGGTAGTGAATGCTATGCAACCCCACTATTAGAACGCTGGCAACCTTCCTCAGAACCTGTTAAAATAGTATACCAAATCAATCAGTCTCAACAATCCCCAAGTCAGTCCAAAAAGTCATCTGAACTTCAGACTAAGGCTGTTACATCTGCAAAAACATCACATAGACCTGATACTAGTAAAACTGACAAACCAAGCAAAAAATCTTGTATACAGAAAGAGAAAAAGACAATCCGGGGTTCTTCACAGTTTTCCACTGTGAAGAACAATAACAAAAGCCTAAACCCATGAGTTAGTAATTTAAAGGATCGGATACAACTGCAAAACTTGGATGAAGAAATGGAATCGTAATCAAGTGCTGATGAGGAAGATGCAGCTTTTGAGGAATTTGTACCTATTTAATTTTATGTTTTTTATTTATTTCTATGATTTTACATTTGTTTTTAGGTAGTAATTGCACGTCATCTTGGACTTTGTTTTATTTTAACGGTTATTGCTTTTTAATTACACAGTTTTTAATCAGAATACTTTGATCTATTAATTATCAGCTTTTGACTCTCTTAAATGGTTTTAAATATACATATTAGTGTTCTCGTTTATTGTTTTCCTCATCTTTTTGTTAGTTTTGCTCAAATTTTTGGGTTATATATAATTTTTACATTATGACTTTGTCTTGGCACAGCATGTCCCTAAAGGGACTGCGCCATAAAATCCCAACCAACAAACCATCCCTTAAGTGAGTGCCATTCCCCTACATATAAAAAGTAATCAATTACTTTTTGAAGTTCGGTGCTAAACTACGTTAAGTACAGTAAGAACTGTGAATATGTTGTTCCTAGTACCATGAATAAAGTGATGATGAAAAAGATGATACAAAGACGGAAATAATATATTCCTTCAGCAAATTAGCTATTTAATCATTATCGATCGGGTTTTTTTAGCACCGAACTTTAAAAAGTAATTGATTACTTTTTATATGTATATATCCGTAAATTAAATTATAAGCCTCAAACGTCTGCTCTTGTAAAAAATATTCTCTTGAAAATCCATGTTTGGTGGGTATTAGATTGTACATATTAAATTTATCCTTTTTATGCCGACACGTGATTTCGGATTTTTACTTATTCGAAAATATTTTGTCATTAGATAATTTTAAAGAATTATTTAATTCTTTTTAGCGCTTTTTTTATGTCTGCTAATATATTTTTCTTGAAAAGTACATTTTATTTCCTAATTTTTAGTTATTAATAAAGTAATACATAACTAACCTTATTCCAATGTATGATGAATAAATAAATAATTTCTAATAGAAATTATGATTCATCAAAATTATTCGTTAAAACAAGAAGTTTTTAATAAAATCTTTGTATTTTCATTATTAGAAATATGGTTTTATTAGGATTTCGTATTTATTGTACTAAAGCGCGAAGTATTTTTGCACGTTTCATCTTTCAGGATTTAATCCGAGCATATTATTTCTGAGAGTTCACAGAAATTAGATTTATTCGAGAGTTACTGTGTTAGAGTAATCTTCGTCCAACAAGGAAATTTGTTACAGGATGAATACAATTTCTTGCTTTTCGTTTTATCATATATTTTCCCATTGTAAATATTTGCAGTGAACAAAAAAAATCCATATTGCAAATCGCATAAAAAATGTAATTTTCTTTTCAAAGAAATTTACGAAAAAATACCACAATATTTCCATTGTTTTTCTTCATTGCTTAACTGAATCTAGCAGAGGATTTTTTTATGTCACAAGATATATAGTTAAAAAAGAAACATTAGAAGCGATCTAAAAATTAATAAGTATTAAATTTTCCTCCGAAAATTATTTCCCCCCAGGGGAATACCTTATTTAGGTATTTACGGGCTTCGCGACCCCGGGTTCCCGAGCGATCTTTCTCCTTTTCTGTTTTCTCCTCTTTTTAGTTGCCTATCCTTTTTTCTTTGTTTCACACTTTTTAATCTTCTTTTTTCAGTTTCTTATCCCTCTTTGTTCTTGTTCATGTTTTTTACTGACCATTTTGTTCAAACTGTTATTTGTTCTACTAACATTGTTCTTGTTCTTTTGTTTAAAAAAAAAGAAAAAAAAGTTTAAAATATTGAAAAAAGACAAAAAATAAACCTTGTTTCTAAGTTCTCACCCACATCACTTTTTCTTTTTTACAATAGTGGATTTTTTTTATTTTCACGTGAGACACTCTGGGTGTTGAGGTTTTTTAATCTCATCGCCTCGTTTCTACTTCTTTAGGCTGATCTCGAGTCCCAGAGTGCAGGGCATCTCCGAATTCCGGTTCCGTGATCGGTGGGCGCCGTACTTGTATGGCGGTGGTTAGGAATGCACTGGGCGACTGGTGTCCTTTCGACGTAAGGGCGATGTAGGTTGGACAGAGCTGCAAAGGCTTACCTACGACAACCGAGTTCCACTGTGAAAGAACTAGAGTTTGGAGATGCTATCGAGTTTAATCCAACGTTCGAAAAACGTGGAAGTTTGTTGATAGTTTTCACCCTTTTGAGACCTGCGCATAAAGTAACGGTAAGAAGAAGGGTCGGTGACCAGGCCCGATGCCTGGCGTTTTTTCAATTCTATCTTTAATATGGCTACAATATCAGGAAATCAAATATGCGATGTGGAAGCCCCACAAGCTAATAATGACAATAATAATGCTTTGAACTCTGCCTCAAACGCTACTGTTAATCACGGCAAAAAAGAATCATGGGGTGAGAGAGTAGAGGATTCTGTTTCCAATGCAGAACCTAAAAATCCCAAATCTGATGAAAGTAAAACTGAAGAAAGATTTTTCGTCGTCAAACGTCAAGAAGGGTGTTTTGATAAAACATCCCCCTTTCTGATTAATAAATCTATCCAAGGACTGGTTGGCGAACCTAAAACAATAAAAAACTCCGCACAGGTGAACTGCTAATTGAAGTAATCAATAGCCAACAAGCACTGAACTTAAAAAAATGTACTCACTTTGCAAACATTGCTGTCACCATATCGCCACATAGAACCTTAAACTCATCTCGCGGAGTGATCTCAGAATCTGACCTCTTGCATGTAACCGAAGATGAAATAGTGGAAAACTTAAGGGAACAAAATGTCATAGCAGCTAGACGTATAAAAATAAACCGCAAAGATGAACAAATTCCAGCTAACCAAGTACAAATACCTACCAAGCATATTATTCTGACGTTTAATACTCTCAACTTACCCAAATATATAAAAGCTGGATATCTATCATGCTCTGTCAGACCGTACATCCCATACCCACTGCGTTGCTTTAACTGTCAGCGCTTTGGGCACTCAAAAACATCATGCCGAGGTAAAGAAACCTGTGGTCGGTGCAGTGCAATTGGCCACGAAAGTGGGCAATGCAATGATCAACCTTGTTGCGTCAACTGCAAAAAAGATCATCCATCCTATGCCAAATCGTGTGAAATGTGGAAAATAGAAAAAGAAATACAGACAATACGCACAAGACAAAATATATCATACCCTGAAGCCAGAAAAATAGTCGAATCCAGAACGCCCAAAGTTGGTGTATCATATGCTGCTGTCTTAACAAAAACCGTTCATAAAACTTATAAAACTATCGCAACTCAAACTGAATTCCCAACTAGACCTAATTGCCAACCTAATCAAAAAGAAAATGACCTGTCTATTAATTCTGGTAAAACAAATAGATGGACGCAGTTTGCTCCTCCGAAGTCACCTAAATCTGTTCCTCCTAATTCACAAAAATCTGTTCTTCCTAAATCATCTACAAATGCTTCTTCAAAATCATCACAATCTTTTATTTCTAAACTTCCATTCCATAGTAGAAGTTCTCAAAATACAACTAAAACAACCTCTGTGAAACCAAACCATAAATCCGATGTAGAAAAATTTAACTTGCCAACAGTTAAAGCCTCTGTGTCATCTGAAAATACAGCCAAAAGGAAAAAGAGTAAAACATCCAAAAATAAAACCCAATCAATACAGAACGATAAAATGGAAGAAGATGATGCTTTAGCTCTTCACCCAGAACCGGGAGAAGAATTTAACGAGGAAGATAGTATGTCCACTATCTCCGGATAACATAATGCTGATAAATTACAAAAAAAAAATCATTCATGTCTAATATTATCTCATGGAACTGCCGTGGTTATCACAATAAACTTGATGAAATCCGTAATATTCTAGCAGACCATCAGCCTTTATGCTTAGCTCTGCAGGAAACCCATCTAAAACCCACAGACAAAGCGAAATTACGCAACTATGCTACCTATAGAAAAGATTTTACAGGCAATGAAAGAGCTACTGGTGGAGTGGCTCTTTTCATTTATCGCAGTTCACCTCATTCTCATATTTTATTAAACACAAGCTTGCAAGCTGTTGCCGTCCGTGTACATGCAAAACGTCTCATTACAATATGTACTATTTATTTACCACCCCACCAAATTATTCGGTCAGCACTACTTGATGATCTCCTTCTCCAACTCCCCACTCCTTTAGTCATTGTTGGGGATTTTAACGCTCATAGCCAACTGTGGGGTAATTCTGACTCTAATCAACGTGGTGATACAATAGAGAAACTAATTTCTGACAATGGCTTATGCCTACTTAATAACGGTGATCATACGTATTTTCATGAACCAACACGCACCTTTCATGCCATAGATCTCACTATCTGCTCTCCATCTATCTATCCGTATTGGAACTTTTGGGTCTCCAATAACCTGCACGGCAGTGACCATTTTCCCACATTTATTTCACAGACAATTCCTGACGGGGGTTCTAATAAATATTTTAAACGCTATATCTACGACAGAGCCAATTGGCCAACTTTTACAGATCTGGCTAAAATTACAAGCGATATGATAGAAGGTGATATTGACGATGCGCTTGATAATATCACACAGTGTATTATCAATGCTGCAGATCTTAGCATTCCTAAATCATTTTCTACACCGCGACACAGGAAACCTTGGTGGAATGATGAATGCAAAAGGACAAAAAAAATTCAACAGAAGGCTTGGGGCATTTTCCGACGCTACCCGACTAATACTAATTATATTGCTTACAAAAAAGCAAGGGCTGATGCTAGAAGAGTGCGACGTAAAAGCCAACGTGAATCCTGGATGCAGTACATATCCAACATAAACTCTAATACATCAAGTAAAGATCTCTGGAAAAAAGTGAAAAATTGTATGGGACTTTACTCAGAAAACCATATCTCAATCCTCAATCACAATGGACAAACAATAGCTTCACCCAAAAATATTGCTGAAACAATAGCAAATACACTTGCATCTAATTCTAGCTCCGACTCATACCCGGAACCGTTTTTATCATACAAAAGACATATGGAAACTACCAGCATAAATTTTAACTCTCGCCACTCTTATGATTATAATTTACCTTTTACAATTCAGGAACTTTCAAGATGTTCGCAAAAAAGCCGTTTATCTACTCCAGGTCACGATGGCATCACATATACCATGCTTAATCATCTTTCCAGTGCCTCTCTCAGTAATTTACTTGCTTTCTTTAACAGAGTTTGGATGGAACAACTATTTCCTCAAGCCTGGTGCAAGGCTGTCATTATCCCTTTTCCTAAACCAGGAAAGGATTCCAGTGACCCAAATAACTACAGGCCTATCGCACTCTCTAGCTGCCTTTGCAAACTCCTTGAAAAGATGATCAATTTCCGCCTTGTACATGTGTTAGAATCTAACAATTGCCTTGCCGCATTTCAAAGTGGATTCCGACAGGGTAGGTCTACTATCGATAACCTGAGCCATCTAGAACATTACATTCGGACAGCCTTTCTTAAACGCAACCATTTGGTGTCAGTATTTTTTGACATGGCGAAAGCCTATGACAGAACATGGCGATATGGGATACTTCGCGATCTTTTTAACCTCAACTTCCGTGGGAATCTCCCTATATTTATCAAAAACTTTCTCAATATTAGACTTTTCCAAGTACGGATTGGAGGAATTTTATCTGGTTTTTATGTACAAGAAGAGGGTGTACCTCAGGGCAGTGTCCTGAGTGTCACCCTCTTTGCAATCAAAATAAACAACATTCTTAGCCAACTACCCCCTTCAGTTAAAGGAGATCTATATGTTGACGACTTTCGAATTATGTGTATGGGACAGGATATCCGTTTTATTGAAAGACAGTTGCAAATTGCAATTACCCATATTCTTAATTGGACTAATAAAAATGGTTTTATAATTTCCCAAGACAAAACATCTTGTGTGCATTTTTGCAGACGTAGGGATCTGCATCCAGATCCTGAAATTTTTATTGGATCGACTCAAATTCCTGTTGTGGACAGCGTCCATTTTCTTGGCCTTCAATTTGATAGCAAGTTAACCTTTTTACCTCATATTTTACAATTAAGGACAAAATGTGAAAAATCACTTAACTTACTTAAGGTGCTTTCAAATACTTCCTGGGGAGCAGACCGTACTTCTCTCCTTAAAATATATCGAGCTGTGATCCGTTCTAAAATTGACTATGCCTGCCAAGTCTATGGTTCAGCGCGTAATTCTGCTCTTAAAAAACTTGACACTGTGCAACATAGTGCACTTCGTGTGTGCTCTGGTGCATTTCGTACCTCTCCAGTTTTAAGTCTGTATGTTGACTGCAATGAACAAGCACTACACCACATTCGTGAAAAACTCTCTTTGGAATTTTATTACCGTATCCTTTCATATCCTAGACATCCTCTTCATACACACATTCTAAATACAGACAATGATATTCTTTATCAGCATCGACCATCTTGCATACCATCTTTTGGTGTCAGAATCAGGAATATTATAGACAATAGCCCTCTGAGCAATATTGAGGTGAGTCCATGTCCATTGCATTATCTCCCTCCTTGGAAATCTCTTAATATTACCTCACTCCATCCATTTAAAGGATACGATAAAAACACCTTGGCTCCTGCAGTTTTCCAACAACTATTTGCTGCACACCGTGCAACTTTTAATACATATACTGAAATTTATACGGATGGTTCTAAGAGTGGGAATAGTGTTGGCTGTGGGGTTTTTATAAATAACACTAGTTTTAGTTATCGGCTTCACGCATCAATATCTATATTTACAGCTGAGTTGATTGCGATAGAGAGAGCCATGTTGCACATCTCTCATCACCATAATACATCCTTCATCATTTATACCGACTCAAATAGTTCTATTGACGCAATAAAATCTTTTAAAAAGCATCCTTATGTTTCAGCCATCCTGGATTTGTACAATAAATTGACAAGACGCGGTTATCAAATTTTATTTTGCTGGGTACCTGGACACATGGGTATTCATGGAAATGAGAAAGCGGATGAGGCGGCAAAACTGGCTCTTAATCCTTTTTACCATAGAATTCCATTCTCAGACGTTAAACTATTTATCAAACACTTTATTTATAATAAATGGCAAGAAGGTTGGAATTTAGAATGCAATAATAAACTACACCAAATCAAACCTACCATCATGACCTGGCCTGCAAGTTATCGAAGGAAAACAGATGTTCTTCTGACTCGTCTGAGAATCGGACATTCAAGAATCACTCATAAACATCTCTTGCTTCGGGAGGATGTACCCATGTGTCCACATTGTCATTTTGATTACCTCACCATTCATCATGTTTTAACTGACTGTCCAGGTCTCCGACATCTGTATAGGATTTACTTTAATTCATCATCACCAGTCTTGACAAACCTCATTGGGGAAATACCTCATGGGGCTCTCTTTACTTTTTTAAAACATGCAGGATTTTATTTTGAAATATAATTTTTCGTTTTCTCTGTTCTAATGGCTCAGTTTTATTCTTTAAACTTTGGTGACATCTGGATGGGATCCCATCCAGAATGCACTTTTCATTGAATTACTTTTATGTTTTAACTCTCGTTTTTAGGATTTTAAATTTTGTATTTCTACATTGTTTGGCTACATCTGGATGGGTACCCCATCCATATTGTTTCTCTCATTGCTCTTTTATTTTGACACTGTTTCTTTTTTACCTTTCTGATGTTTTAGTCTACTGGTTTGGCGCAGCATGTCCCTTAAGGGATTTTGCGCCATAAAACCCTATACAACCAACCAACCAACCAACCGAAAATTATTTTACAAATCGCATCATAAATAATAATTCTTCTTTTTATAATATATTTGTGAGTCCAAAGAAAGTACAAAATATTTAATATCGGATTTTAAAATTATGCAAGCAATAACATCATTGTGATTAAAAAAATTATTGATAAATTGATTGATGTCGGTAAAAAAAATATAGCAAACGATTTATTTTTCATTTTTAGCATTTCAAATGCTCATATTGATTTTCTATTAATTACTAAACATACAGTTTTTAAGAAAATATAGTAACTAAAAATTAAGGGATCTCAGGACTCTTAAACTTACAAAAGTTTGGTATTTTTATTTTTTTTTATATGTTAAACTTCTATCTTTTCTGAACATTTTGATGCAATTGTTTCCTTGATATTCCCATCAGTACAGAAGTTGTGGCGTTTAGAATTATACGCACTCGGAGCTGAAGCGGTGTTTCCGAATTTAAAGGGACGCCAGACTACCATATGTTCTTTGGTTACATCGTTCTTCAACCGTTATTTGATTCATAAATACATCGTAAGCATCCCACCTACAATATACATCTTCTTGCGTCAAGTCAAAGAAGTTGTTTACTATAATTCTGCAGTCATAAAGTCGGCATATTGCCGGGTCTATTGCCGATATCGTTCTGAATTTTTACGATATTTGACTGGCTTTTTTTTTATCAATTGCTCCATAGAAGTTGACTATCAAATCAAGAAAAAAAGTTATCGTGCGCGCATGCGCAGATGAAAAATATTCCATTCAATTTCTCATATTTCATCAAATATTTAATATATTTACACTCCAATTACACCATATTATTTCTATTACATATTGTCAAATTTCCTGAAACTGGCGTTAAATTAGGTAAAAAGCCCTGTATGATATAAACAAAAAACATGCAAATTTTTTTAACATAAAAATAATCTATATATCTCCATGAATATACGTTCTATTCTTCCACAAATGAATTCATATATTATACAATATCCATATATTCTTAAGCTATAGCGATAGATCATTTCATGCATTTTATTTTACAGGGTGATCCCAAACATTATTCTTTTACTTTGATTTTGTGTTGGCCCCCTAATTGCCATTCAGATCATGCCGCCGTTGATAAATATGAAGTAGGATTCATAATCTCGAAGTTCCAGAAAAATCCGACAAATATATCTTTAAATATTCGACTAAATGTGTAAAATTGAAAGTGTCCGGTCATCAATAGCCGTATAGTGTATATAAAAGCAAGACTGTATATTCAGACGGAACTGCTCATTATTCATTAACCGGCGAAATCTGATTATAAGTAAATCAACTCTCGAGAAAAACTCTACTTTCAACGTTGTTATAGCTGGATCTGATAACTATGATACCTGTGAAATCTGGCCGTGGTCGGTATCCAAATAATGCTGCGGAAGTTTAGATTGTAGGCTTCCGGATTTTTAGGCACGTTTATGTCCGACCAGGCGAATGGTGCAAGTACGACCAGTTTCGCCAACATATACCGAGTCGCAGACTTTACATACAAGGGATACTATAAACTGCGCCGATCTTTACACATTTATGCCTGAATTTTTGTTTTCTTAAATTTGTTGGTAAAATCACTTTAAAATGTTGCAAAATGAACTAGAAAGACTAAAAAAATATGCTAAAATATTTTTGCATTTATTTGATAAAATGTAAATGTACTATATATGGGAATATCCATGAGTGGAAAAATGCATAATTATATGTTTTGTCTAAATTTATATAAATAAAGCTTTTAAATTGTATATTATATACTATAATTAGTATTTTCATGAACTGCTAAAAAAATATGTTTATTTCTTTACAAAAACTAATAACATTATAAGTATTATTAATAATAAACTGATAATAATCGTATTTGAGGCCAAACAACAATTTATTTCAAAATCATCTTGAAAAGGACTTTACATAAATAACTGCCCCCTAAATGTCTAATAGAAATATGTACCCTTTCGTGCCTTGCGTCCTCTATTTTGTACGTTACAAACATGCAAAAAAATAGGCTTGTACACATAATTTTGCAATTTAAAAAATACGTATTTCAAAGAAGTCTACAAGCTAAGATTATGGCATATTTATTTGGATTCTTGACACGAAAAATACAAATAAACTTACTTTTTGCATTTCGCTTGTGAGGAATCCAATGTAATTCACCAAAAAAAAAGTCCCATATATTTTCAAAAAAGAACTCGATAGGAAAAGCAATGTATAAGCATAACAGCTCAAAATATTTCTAAGTCTAAAGGCTCTGCAGGAAATGATAAAAAGAATCCATCCATCTCAACCAACCTTAAAGGTTGACAAAAACAAAGGAGAATGGCGTGAAAAGAATAGGAGTTACGGAATTCCTTTTAAGTAGCAAGCTTGCCGATATTTTCCCAGGACAATTTAAAAATGAAACTAGATGGGAAATTTTCTCACGCTAGCAGAGAGGGTCTCTCTTGGCCTATGATATCGAAATTTGTTAGTGATGTCATTCAACCTAGACTCGGAGTGGGTCCTGAGTGGGACATAGATAACCTTTGTTCTAAGAAAAGCAAGTTAACGAGGAGAGGAAAGAAAGAAGAGAAGGGGAGATTTTTTTGGAATCCCAAGGAGGGAGTTGCTCTAAAAAGTTTGGGGCTGAGATTTCGGACAGGTCCAAAGCAGTCTGCCGATTCGGGCAGGGTAAGATTTCTCCGGTGGAAACCGCGAGATAGGAGTAATTGACAACGGACTGGTATACACAAGAAAACAGAGTCAGCTTTTTCCTGCGAGACTACCGTGACAGGATTTTGGATTTACATCGAGAAAGAATCCAGTAGAAAATTGAATGCTAATCCTATACTCTGAACATTATGCTTTTAAATGAACATTGTCGTCAGCTATAAAGTACCCAGAAAATATAATGTAGTTGTAATTCAAATATTAATAAAAAAATTTCATTTATCTTATGCCATTTAAATAAATTGTTTGATTTAAATATTACTTGGGCCTCCGCTTGACTGAAGTTCCACGCTGCCACTTCCATCTGTAAGTCGAAGGTTTTGCACGCTATCTTGAAAAATGAAAAATCTGTAAACACCGAAAAAAGGCTTTCATTTAAGCAAATAAATATCGATCCTATGCTGTTATCTCCCGGTGACATTTATAGGTAATTACTTCATTCAATTTTCATGTTGTAAAGAAGAAAATTTTAAAATTTTATTAAAACTGAAAATGTTCCAAAAGTGGGACGCTAGGCATAAATGGGTTAAGTAAAGGTGGGGAGAATTTTAGGTTTAGACTTACAAAGCATATCTTTCAAAAAATTCTGTGGCTTGCAAGTATTACTGAGACTTCAAAAGACTAGAACCTTTTTTCATAAAGATATATGTAATATGGCAATGATACATAATTAGTGGGGATACTACGAATTATAGAGGATGACGCGTAATGGACAGAAAAAATCCTTTTTAACCACCTTAAAGGATAGCCATTTTGACTTAAATCAGTAATTATCTTCTTGATTTGCCATGATGTGATTTGTGTTTGTGTGTGAACACGGTACATCTCAAACGATACTTCAATTGGAGCTCAGATTTCTCGAATATGTCGAGACTGTCGCAAGAAGTGTAATATTGTCGGCCGAAGGATAAGGTTTTTAATCCATTCTTAACCGCTTTGGGATCCATTTTATAGTGAACAACACCAGAAAATATGACAGTGAGCAAATGATAGATATTGCGGTGATGTGATCGAGCGTTAGTTGCACAAAGGTAACGTCTCGAGTTTCGAAACAAGAGGTCTAGAGCTCGAATCCAGCCAATTCCATTGTGTCGGAAATTTATAAAAATTCCTCTTTTTTTGTATTTTTCAACAAATATACTAATTTTCAGAAAGTCGAATGGAGTTTCTGAGATCCCTTTTCAATAAATATTTTTGGAATGTCTTTTTAAAGTTATTAAAAGTATGCTCTAGACGTTAAATTTAATCCACTTTTCTGCGGAAAGTATCAAAATGAAGAAAAATATAAATTATTTTTCTGTCGTGGATGGTTCTGCCGTGTAATGGATTAAAACTTATTCTTCGAATCTTTACCAAACGTCCAAGGTTGACATTTTACTTCCTGGTTTCTCAATCCGGGTAACCCACGAAATGTTATTTTTACTGGTCTCAATTATATAATGTGTATTCATATGCCCATATTTCCTATGCCAAATTTCTAGGTCTGATACCGTAGGCTGAGTTAATTGTACATGCTCTCGCTATCGGACATTACTCTGGTATTTTGATCTGAGAAAATATAAACTATTTTTCTTTTTTTGCAAAAAAATCCATTTCACCTTTGCTGTTATACACGAAATTTTTTCCATTTTCGCCAACAAATTTCCCCCCTTTTTCATCCACAGCACACCCAGGAAATAAATTCAGTCTCAACCTAGGAGAAGGTTATTTTCTTTCAAGTACCCTTTAAATTTACCAAAAATTCTACTTTGCCTATACCCTCCACTGGGCACGACTCTTCACCAATAGCAACTGATATTGTTGTATCTCCTGCTGGTCTAAGGTCAACAAACAAGTCTTTATTACGGCAAAAATGAGAAGAAGCGGCGGAATCTTTTTCCAGTCCTACTCTCCATCTTAGCCATTTCTATAACAACAGCGCACGTCCAAAGAACTACCAAGTCATGCCCCCGGCCGCAGGGTAAGATGTTTTCATTCTAGAAAATTTCTCTGCGATCTTCAAGGATTTTGTCCCATAGTTCCCAGATCTCATCCTCTAAGCAGTAAGTGCATGCCAATATACAACGTGGAGCAATATTTATAGCGTCTTCTTTGACTAACATTTATGCTACTTTCTTTCTGTCAATAGACTTTTGTGGTGTCAAAAATAACTCATCTGGCACACCTACATCAAGAAAGATACTACCACGATCATATAGTATCCAGATTGATATTTCACGGCCAATGGCTCTTACAAAGACTAACGCTTTCTCTTTCAAAAACTCTGGTAGTTGTGGAACATTTACTAATATTATGCCTTCTATCTTTGACCACTTTTCTCTGTATTTAAACCTATTTAATAGAATGTGAAATTTTTTCATTAAATCTCTAACATCGCGCGCATTCCACAATGTTGCATCTACCTTTGCAAGAGACATATATTCAAGAGATGGCTTCAGGACGTAATTCATTATCTACCTCACTAAAATAATTGACAGATCATAGAACTCCACCGATTCAAGTAAAACTAAATGGAAAGAGGTTTAAGTACCACAAGATATATTCAGTTATTCTTTTTTAAATTCAAGTGAGTTTATGTTATATATTACTATTTTTTAGAGAATGAAATAAGGTGAGCAAAGAGAGTAACTAGATTGTAGTGTAGGTAGTGATGCCTTGCTTCAAGTAATGACAACAGCAATGTTTCTTCGAAGACTTTTAAACAAACGTCTGTTGCTCTTTCCACAATGGAAGCAGAGTTTAGTGCTCTTACTGAAGCTGCGAAGGAAATGACTTGGGTTAGACATATACTTAAAGAGTGTTTTGAGATGGGATTGTTTAAGGGTGAGAGAATACACTATGAGCTTTATTGTCACAATAAAGCTTAAAGTCTTCCAAGAAACAGGTGCCTGACCAATGAGCAACACAAAACCTTCCATACTTTCCTATCATCTCGATTAGTTGTATAATTTGCATCACTATATAACTTACATTAAGGTTATCAATCTTAGATAGGTCAAGCTTCCTCTCTCAAGTAGCCTACAAAAACCAAGTAGCTTAATTAACCCGTTCCAATGAATAGGTCCAGGATTTTTCTGAAACTTAGAGAAAAGATTTATTGCAAAACAAATGTCAGGTCTAGTCCTGTTAGCTATAAAGGTAAGACATCCAACAAGGTTGCGATATGGAATTCCCTGCATTCTATTTAGCTCTACATTGCCTTTCGGAAGAATTGATTTAGAATACACGACTCTTTTAGAAATTGGGAGAGATGTGATTGGTGGTTTATAATCCTTAAACATATTGTAAACCTTTTCAATATAATTCTTTTGGTGAATGAAAAGTTTACCGTCCCCTTCTACAAATTCCACACCTAGGAGTTTCTTGGTGCGTCCCAATAATTTGAGATCAAACTTAGATTTAAAAGACCTATGACTTCAGAAACTAAGGTTTCTGTTTGCCCAAAAACTATAATATCGTCTACATACAACAATAATTGAATCTTTCTTTTAAATATAAAAATGCAAATTCGCCCATTTCAATTTCTTAATTTAATTCCTCAAGTACATGCTGAAGCTCAAAATAACACTCACATCCACTTTGTTTGAGACCATAAATTGCCTTCTTTAGGCGACAAACATGGTTAGATTTTTTTACCATCGACATATCCACGAGGCTGACTCATGAAAACCATTTCAGATAAATTTGTATAAAAATATGCACAGTTTATATCAATTTGACGATGAACCCAACCAAAGAAATAGACTAATATACTAAAAAATAATCTAATAAGAGAAAAATCAACTACTGGGCTATAAACTTCCTCTTAAGAGATGCCTTTTTCCCGCTTAAAACCTTGTGCCACAAGTGTAGCTCTATAACCAGCAATTTCACATTTCTCATTACGTTTAATGAAATATACCCAGCGATAAAATTAAAATTCTATCATCCTTGGGCTTGGGGACAAGCTACCACTCACGTAATTCTCTCATGGTTGTTACTCCCCCAGGGGAATACCTTCTCTAGGTATTTACGGGTTTCGCGACCCCGGGTTCCCGAGCGATCTTTCCCCTTTCCTGTTTTCTTCTCTTTTTAGTTGTCTATCCTTTTTTCTTTGTTTCACACTTTTTAATCTTCGTTTTTTAGTTTCTTATCCCTCTTTGTTCTTGTTCATGTTTTTTACTGATCATTTTGTTCAAATTGTTATTTGTTCTACTAACATTGTTCTTGTTCTTTTGTTTAAAAAAAAAGGGGGAAAAAAAAGTTTTAAAATTTTTAAAAAAAGACAAAAAATACACCTTTTTTCTAAGTTCTCTCTCACATTACTTTTTTTTTTTACAATAGTGGATTTTTTTATTTTCACGTGAGACACTCTGGGTGTTGAGGTTTTTTAATCTCATCGCCTCGTTTCTACCTTTTTAGGCTGATCTCGAGTGCCAGAGTGCAGGGCATCTCCGAATTCCGGTTCCGTGATCGGTGGGCGCCATACTTGTGTGGCGGTGGGTAGGAATGCACTGGGCGACTGGTGTCCTTTCGACGTAAGGGCGATGTAGGTTGGACAGAGCTGTAAAGGCTTACCTACGACAACCGAGTTCCACTGTGAAAGAACTAGAGTTTGGAGATGCTATCGAGTTTAATCCAACGTTCGAAAAACGTGGAAGTTTGTTGATAGTTTTCACCCTTTTGAGACCTGCGCCTAAAGTAACGGTAAGAAGAAGGGTCGGTGACCACGTTTTAAACATTATCTCTCAAATATGGCTACAATATCAGACAATAAGACAAGCGATGTGGAGGCCCCACAACCCCATATTTCATCCAATGCTCAACCGGAGACTGCTACGCCTCAAAATACATCTAAGGAGAAACTGACTGCATCGGCCTCACGCCTTCAAGTAGATATAAATCAGAGCCAAACCAAATCTTGGGCTGATAGAACTGATGATACATGTGCTGAAAGATTCTTTTTTGTTAAAAGGGTAGAAGGCAGCTTCGACAAGACCTCTCCCTTCTTAATTAACAAATCTATCCAAGGATTGATAGGTGAACCAAAAACCATTAAAAAAATTCGATCTGGTGAACTTCTTATTGAAGTAAACAATGGCAAACAAGCCATTAGTTTAAAAAAATGTACAAATTTTGCAAATATCCCGATCTCCGTAAGTCCACATAGAACCCTCAACACATCTCGTGGGGTGATATCTGAATCTGACCTGCTGTATGTTACAGAAACTGAAATAGTTGATAATCTAAAAGAACAAAATGTAATTGAAGCTAGACGAATCAAAATTTACCGTAAAGACGAACAAATACCAGCCAATCAAATACAAATCCCTACCAAGCACATCATACTCACCTTTAACTCACCAAACTTACCCAAATATGTAAAAGCTGGATATCTGTCATCTTCTGTCAGACCGTAAATTCCAAACCCACTGCGTTGCTTTAATTGTCAACGCTTTGGGCATTCAAAAACAAATTGCCGTGGTAAGGAAACATGTGGTTGGTGCAGTGCAGTTGGTCACGAAAGTGCGCAATGCAACGCTCCACCTTGTTGTGTCAACTGTAAAAAAGATCATCCATCTTACGACAAATCGTGTGAACAGTGGAAAAGAGAAAAGGAGATACAGACCATACGCACAAAAGATAACATTTCGTACCCAGAAGCCAGAAAAAGAGTTGAGTCCAGGACACCTAGAGTTGGTATTTCATATGCTGCTGCTTTATCCAAAACGGCCCATAAAACTTATCAAAGCATTGCCACCCAAACTGAATTCTCCACTGATAATAATTGCCAACCAAAACAAAAAGAAATCAACCTGTCTACTTATTCTGGTAAAACAAATAGTTCAACGCAGTCTGACTTTCCTAAGCCACCGAAATCTATTCCTCCTAAGTCACCAAACTCTCTTCCTCCTAGGTCACCAAACTCTGTTCCTCCTAAACCATCATAAAATTCCTCTACAAAATCTTCCCAATCTCATATTCCTAAGAGAGGCTCTCAAAATACCACCAAACGAGGAATTCAAAAAACAAACCATAGATCTGATTCAGAAAAATTTAATCTACCAACAATTAAAACCACTGTGTCATCTGAAAATCCAGCCGAAAAGATAAAAAATAAAACATCCAAAAACGAAATCCATCTAAAAATGAAAGAAAAAATGGAGGAGGATGATGCCGTTGCTCTTCATCCAGAACCGCGTGAAGAATTTAACGATGGAGATAGTATGTCTACTATCTCCGGATAATAGGGTGCAGATAAATTTATTAAAAAAAACTCACTCATGACTAATATTATTTCATGGAACTGTCGAGGCTACCATAATAAATATGACGAAATCCGAAGTATTCATCCCCCCCAGGGGGATACCTTCTTTAGGTATTCACGGGCTTCGCAACCCCGGGCACCTGAGCGATCTTTCTCTTTTCCTTTTCCTCTTTTCTCTTGTCTTTCTTTCCTCTTTGTTTCACTCTCATTGTGGTTTCCTCTTCGGAGGTGAGGGCAATTCTGTATGAGCCGATATCATCCTGTATATCGACTCATGGAGAATTGTAAACCACCCACGTGTTTGCCGTACGTGGCGACCCGTGTCCCTGGAAAGGGGGATCCTGGCAGTTGAGGGAAACCAACACGCTGCTTTGGCCCCTGCTTCAGGTAGACGGGAGGTGCATATTGGTCCCGTATGCATCAATCGGCTGGTCAGCTGACTTGTCACTGGCTGGGGATCAAGCGAGCGAGTACTTACTAGCCATCTCGTTAAGGGTGGAGACTGGCATAGGAGTGTCTTGTGACCGTATGGGCCCTGGTTAGCACTGGTGCACGAATGTGCATCCCCTTGTTGGGCTCGGTGGTGGGTGGTGCGACCGGGGTCTGAATTGTTTTTTTTTATCTCAATATGGATGGAAATAATTTACTTCCTTTAAATCCTCTCCCATGTGGAGAGAATGCGAACCAAAATAAGTCCTGTGCTGATAGAGATGGTGATATTGCCTCTAATACCAATTCATGTGCTGAAAGATTCTTTATTATCAAAAGACAAGAAGGCAGTTTTGACAAGACCTCTCCCTTTCTGATTCACAAATCTATCCAAGGATTGATTGGTGAACCAAAGACCATAAAAAAAATTCGATCTGGTGATCTTCTTATTGAAGTAAACAATAGCAAACAAGCCATAAGTTTAAAGAAATGTACACATTTTGCAAATATCCCGATTTCCGTAAGCCCACATAGAACTCTCAACACTTCTCGTGGGGTGATCTCAGAATCTGACCTCCTGCATGTAACCGAAGATGAAATAGTGGAAAACTTAAGGGAACAAAATGTCATAGGAGCTAGACGTATAAAAATCAACCGTAAAGATGAACAAATACCAGCGAATCAAATTCAGATACCTACCAAGCATATAATACTTACTTTTAACTCGCCAAACCTACCCAAATATATAAAAGCCGGATATCTTTCATGTTCTGTCAGACCTTATATCCCAAACCCACTGCGTTGTTTTAACTGTCAACGCTTTGGGCACTCAAAAACCTCATGCCGAGGTAAAACCACATGTGGTCGGTGTAGTGCAGTTGGCCACGAAAGTGTACAATGCAATGCACCACCTTCTTGTGTAAGCTGCAAAAAAGAGCACCCATCTTATTCGAAATCCTGCGAGCAGTGGCGAAAAGAAAAAGAGATACAAACAATACGAACAAAAGAAAATTTATCATACCCCGAGGCTAGAAAAATAGTTGAATCCTGGGCACCCACAGTTGGTGTCTCATATGCTGCTGCTTTGTCTAAAACAGTCCAAAAATCTCATAAAACTATTGCAACCCAAACCGAATTCCCCATTGCAACTAATTGCCAACGTAATCAAAAAGAAAATAACCTGTCTAATAATTCTGGTAAGACAAATAGATCAACGCAAGCTGCTGCTCCTCCTAAGTCACCAAAATCTGCTCATCCTAACTTATCAAAATCTGTTCCTAATTCACAACAAAATACCTCGTCACAATCTTTAATCTCTAAACTTCCAATCCATAAAAGAGGTTCTCAAAATACAACAAAATTGCCATCTGTGAAACCAAACCGTAAATCTGATGCAGAGAAATTTAACCTGCCAACAGTTACAGTCACTGTGCCATCTGAAAATGCAGCCAAAAAGAGAAAGAGTAAAACATCCAAAAAAGAAATCAACCCAAAACAGACGGATAAAATGGAGGAGGATGATTCTCTTGCTCTTCACCCAGATTCGGATGAAGAATTTAACGATGGAGATAGTATGACTATCTCCGAATAACTTAACGCAGATAAATTACTAAAAAAAAATCATTCATGTCTAATATTATCTCGTGGAACTGCCGTGGCTATCATAATAAATATGACGAAATCCGCAACATTCTTCATGACCATCAACCACTATGTTTAGCGTTACAAGAAACCCATCTTAAACCCAATAACAAAGCAAAATTGCGCACTTATGCTACATACCGAAAAGATTTTACTGGTAGTGAAAGGGCCACAGGTGGAGTGGCTCTTTTCATCTCTCGCAATCTACCCCATACGCATATTAATCTAAACACAAATTTACAAGCTGTTGCAGTCCGTGTACATATTAACCGGCTTATAACAATTTGCACCTTATACTTACCGCCAAATCAGTCTATTCAGTCAGCTACTCTTGATAATCTCCTTCTCCAACTCCCCACTCCTTACATCATTGTTGGAGATTTTAATGCACATAGTCAACTGTGGGGAAATACCTATCCTAATCAGCGTGGTGATGTTATTGAGAGATTAATATATGACAATGGCTTATGCCTGCTTAATAATGGAGATAACACTTACTTTCATGAACCAACTCGCACTTTTCATGCAATAGAGACCTTACAATCTGCTCCCCATCTGTTTATCCATTCTGGAACTTCTGGGTCTCAAATGACCTGCACGGCAGTGACCATTTTCCAACATTTATCACACAGACTACTCCTAACAGGGACTCTAATACTTATTTTAAGCGCTATATTTATGACAGAGCAAATTGGCCATCTTTCGAAAATCAGGCTACAATTACAAACGACATGATTGACTGTGATATTGACGATGCACTTGATAATATCACCCAGTGTATTATCAATGCTGCAGATATTAGCATTCCTAAATCCACTGCTACACCTAGACACAAGAAGCCGTGGTGGAACAGTGATTGCCAGATTGCAAAAAAAACTCAACAGAAGGCTTGGGGCCTCTTCCGGAGGTATCCCAATAATACAAACTATATTGCCTTCAAAAAAGCAAAGGCGGAAGCTAGAAGAGTGCGTCGTAAGAGGCAGCGTGAATCTTGGATGCAATACATATCTAACATTAGCTCTAATACCTCAAGCAAAGTCCTCTGGAAAAAAGTAAAAAATTGTATGGGCCTATATTCCGAAAACAATATCTCAATCCTAAATCACAACGGTCAAACAATAGCTTCACCCAAAAATATTGCTGAAACAATAGCAAATACACTTGCATCTAACTCTAGCACAGATTCATACCCAGAACCATTCTTATCATATAAAAGACAAATGGAAACTACCCGCATCAATTTTCATTCTCGCCATTCTTTTAACTATAATAACCCCTTTACGATTTCAGAGCTCCTAAGTTGTTTGCAAAAAAGCCACCTCTCTGCTCCAGGTCACGATGGCATTACCTATACCATGCTAAAACATCTTTCCACCGCCTCACTTAATAACTTACTTGCCTTCTATAATAGAATTTGGGTTGAACATGCCTTTCCTTATGCCTGGCGTAAAGCTGTTATTATTCCCTTTCCTAAACCAGGTAAAGATTCCAGGGACCCCAATAATTACAGATCTATTGCACTCACTAGCAGCCTTTGCAAACTTCTAGAAAAAAATGGTAAATATCCGCCTTGTGCATATTTTAGAATCTAACAATCTGCTTGCCGCTTTTCAAAGTGGATTCCGACGAGGTAGATCTACTATTGATAACCTGATCCATCTTGAAACTCATATTCGGACTGCTTTTCTAAAACGCAGCCATTTGGTGTCAGTCTTTTTTGACATGGCGAAAGCCTATGACAAAACATGGCGATACGGGATCCTTCGTGATCTGTTTAATCTTGATTTTCGTGGGAATCTCCCAATTTTTATTGACAACTTCCTCGCCATGCGACTCTTTCAAGTCAGGATTGGGGGAACTCTATCAAGTTTTTATGTACAAGAAGAGGGTGTACCCCAGGGCAGTGTCCTGAGTGTCACCCTC
Organism: Maratus speciosus; assembly: GCA_963932465.1. Lineage (NCBI taxonomy): Eukaryota > Metazoa > Arthropoda > Arachnida > Araneae > Salticidae > Maratus > Maratus speciosus. Next base: position 640,888,816 of record OZ010787.1, read on the forward strand.
TTTGCTATTAAAATAAATGATATCCTTGGTCAATTACCCCCTTCGGTGAAGGGAGATCTCTATGTTGACGACTTTCGCATTATGTGTATAGGTCAATATATTCGTTTCATTGAGAGACAATTGCAAACTGCCATCACTCATATTCTTAATTGGACAAATAAAAATGGTTTTATCATTTCTAAAGACAAAACTTCTTGCGTGCACTTTTGTAGACGTAGAGATCTACATCCAGATCCTGAAATTTTTATCGACTCAACTCAGATTCCTGTTGTGGACAGTGTCCGTTTTCTGGGCCTTCACTTTGATAAAAAGTTAACCTTTTTACCACATATCTTGCAGTTACGCACAAAATGTGAAAAATCTCTTAATCTTATAAAGGTGCTTTCAAATACCTCTTGGGGAGCAGATCGTACTTCTCTCCTTAAAATCTATCGTGCCATGATCCGGTCTAAAATTGACTATGCCTGCCAGGTCTATGGTTCAGCCAGTAAATCTGCTCTAAAAAAACTTGACACTGTGCACCATAGCGCACTCCGGGTTTGCTCTGGTGCATTTCGTACGTCTCCAATTTTAAGCCTTTATGTTGACTGTAACGAACCAGCATTACATCATATTCGTGATAAACTCTCATTGGAGCTGTATTACCGTGTCCTTTCATATCCTGGCCACCCCCTTCATACCCACATTTTAAATACAGACAATGATATCCTTTATCAGCATAGACCATCTTGCATACCATCTTTTGGAGCCAGAATACGAAGAATTATTGATGATAGTGCTCTAATCAATATTGAAGTGAACCCTTGTCCAATGTACCAGTTCCCTCCCTGGAAACCTCCTGATATTACCACGCTCCATCCATTTAAAGGTTACAATAAAAATAATCTAACTCCTCTTGCCTTTCAACAACTATTTGCTGCACATCGTGCAAACTTTAATAATTACATAGATATCTATACGGATGGTTCTAAGAGTGGGGATATTGTTGGCTGCGGGATTTTTTGTAATGACACTACCTTGAGTTATCGTCTGCACTCTTCAATTTCTGTCTTTACATCCGAATTGATTGCAATAGAGAGAGCCATGTCGCACATCTCTCATCAACATATCTCACCCTTCATCATTTATACTGACTCAAATAGTTCTATTGACGCTATAAAATCACTTAAAAAGCATCCCTTTGTTTCGTCCATCTTAGAGTTTTATAATAAATTGACAAGACGTGGCTATAATATCTTATTTTGCTGGGTACCTGGACACATGGGTATCCCTGGCAATGAAAAAGCAGATGAGGCGGCAAAGCTGGCTGTTAATCCCTTACACCATAGAATACCATTCTCAGACGTTAAACTACTTATAAACCATTTTATTCATAATAATTGGCAAGAAAGTTGGGATTTAGAATACAATAATAAATTGCACCATCTCAAACCTACAATCATAACGTGGCCTCCAAATTATCCAAGGAAAACAGATGTCCTTCTGACTCGTCTGAGAATTGGTCATTCTAGGATCACTCATAAACATCTTTTACTTCGGGAGGATGCACCCATGTGTCCACATTGTCATTATGATTATCTGACCATTCATCATGTTTTAACTGACTGTCCGGGCCTCCGGCACTTATATAGAATTTATTTTAACACTTCATTACCAGCAATGACAAACCTCATCGGGGAAACACCTCATGGGGCACTCTTTACGTTTTTAAAACACGCAGGATTTTATTTTCATATCTAATCTTTTATTTATTTCGTTGGTTTTATGACTGATTTTTGGTTTTAACATCTGGATGGGATACCCCATCCAGATACCTTTTCTACGTTATTTATTTTCTTTCATATTTACCTATATTTTAGCTACTTTATCTAACTTCATCCTTTTTTAGTCTATAATTTTTTTCTTTTTTTTGGCGCAGCATGTCCCTCATGGGACTTTGTGCCATAAAACCATATACAACCAACCAACCAACCAACCAACCGAAGTATTCATCATGACCATCAACCACTATGTTTAGCTTTACAAGAGACTCATCTTAAACCCAATGACAAAGCAAAACTGCGCACCTATGCTACATACAGAAAAGATTTTACTGGTTGTGATAGGGCCACTGGTAGAGTGGCTCTTTTCATCTCTCGCAATTTACCCCATACTCATATTAACCTAAACACAAACTTACAAGCCGTTGCAGTCCGTGTACATATAAAACGTCTCATTACAGTCTGTACCATTTATTTACCACCCCACCAAATTATTCAGTCAGCACTCCTTGATGATCTCCTTCTTCAACTCCCCATTCCTTTCATCATCGTTGGGGATTTTAATGCTCATAGCCAGTTGTGGGGGAATTCAGACACTAATCAACGTGGTGATATCATAGAAAAATTAATCTCTGACAATGGCTTATGCCTACTCAATAATGGTGATCATACATATTTTCATGAACCGACGCGCACCTTTCATGCCATAGATCTCACTATCTGCGCTCCATCTGTCTATCCGTATTGTAATTTCTGGATTTCAAATGACCTGCACGGCAGTGACCATTTTCCCACTTTCATTTCACAGAACACTCCTATCAGAGATTCTAACAATTATTTTAAACGCTATAACTATGACAGAGCCAATTAGCCAACTTTCACAAATCATGCTAAAATCACAAATCGTATGGTAGAAGGTGACATAGACGATGCAGTTGATAATATCACCCAGTGTATTATCAATGCTGCAGTTGTTAGCATACCAAACTCATCATCTACAATGAGACACGGGAAGCCATGGTGGAACAGTAACTGTCAAGCTGCAAAAAAATATCAACAGAAAGCTTGGGGCATATTTCGACGCTATCCCAATAATACTAACTATCTTGCCTACAAAAAAGCAAAGGCTGAAGCTAGAAGAGTGCGCCGTAAAAGCCAACGTGAATCCTGGATTCAATATGTATCTAATATTAACCCAAATACTTCTAGTAAAGTCCCCTGGAAAAAAGTAAAAAATTGTATGGGTCTTTATTCTGAAAACCACATCACAATCTTAAATCATAACGGACAAACAATAGCTTCTCCTAAGAATATTGCTGAAACCATAGCAAATACATTTGCATCTAACGCTGCCTCTGAATCATACCCGGAACCTTTTTTATCATACAAAAGACAAACAGAAACTACCCACCTCAATTTTAATTCCCGTAACTTTTATGACTACAATCTCCCTTTTACTCTCTCAGAACTCATAAAATGTTTGCAAAACAGCCATCTATCAGCTCCAGGTCACGATGGCATCACCTATACCATGCTTAAACATCTTTGCACAACCTCTCTCAATAATTTACTTGCATTTTATAACAGAATTTGGATAGAACAGGTCTTTCCTCAAGCCTGGTGTAACTCTATTATCATTCCTTTTCCTAAACCAGGGAAAGATGCTAGCAATCCCAATAATTACAGGCCAATCGCACTCTCTAGCAGTGTTTGCAAATTACTTGAAAAAATGATCAATTTTCGTCTTGTGCATATTTTAGAAAATAACAATTGCCTTGCTGCATTTCAAAGTGGGTTTCGACGAGGTAGGTCAACTATCGATAACCTGATCATTCTTGAAAATCACATACGGACAGCCTTTCTAAAACGCAACCATTTGGTGTCAGTATTTTTTGACATGGCAAAAGCCTACGACAGAACATGGCGATACGGGATCCTTCGTGATCTTTTTAACCTAGGCTTTCGCGGGAATCTCCCTATTTTTATTAAGAACTTCCTCGCGATTCGACTTTTTCAAGTCCGAATCGGTGGGGTACTCTCTAGTTTTTATGTACAAGAAGAGGGTGTACCCCAGGGCAGTGTCCTGAGTGTCACCCTCTTTGCTATAAAAATAAATGACATTCTTAGTCAACTGCCCCCTTCTGTGAAAGGTGATTTATATGTTGATGACTTCCGAATTATGTGTATGGGACAGGATATTCGTTTTATTGAAAGACAGTTGCAAATTGCAATCACCCATATTCTTAATTGGACTAATAAGAATGGATTTATAATTTCTCATGACAAAACTTCTTGTGTTCACTTCTGTAGACGTAGGGATCTGCATCCAGATCCTGAAATTTTTATTGGACCAACTCAGATTCCTGTTGTGGACAGTGTCCGTTTTCTCGGCCTCCAATTTGATAGTAAGCTGACCTTTTTACCACATATTTTACAATTACGGACAAAATGTGAAAAATCGCTTAACCTACTAAAGGTGCTTTCAAACACTTCCTGGGGAGCAGACCGTACTTCTCTCCTTAAAATCTATCGAGCCGTGATCCGTTCCAAAATTGACTATGCCTGCCAGGTCTATGGCTCCGCACGTAACTCTGTTCTTAAAAAACTTGACACTGTGCATCATAGCGCACTCCGTGTTTGCTCTGGTGCATTTCGTACCTCTCCAGTTTTAAGCCTTTATGTTGACTGCAATGAACCAGCATTACACCACATTCGTGAAAAGCTTTCTTTAGAACTTTATTACCGTTTCCTTTCACATCCTGGCCACCCTCTTCATTCATACATTCTAAATACAGACAACGATATGCTTTATCAGCATCGACCATCTCGCATCCCAACTTTTGGTGACAGAATTAGGAACATTATTGATAATAGCCCTCTGTGTAGTATCGAGGTGAGTCCATGTCCAAATCATGTACACCCTCCTTGGAAACCTCCTAATGTTACATTGCTCCACCCTGTTAAAGGATATGATAAAAATAACTTGGCTCCAATTATTTTCCAACAATTATTTGCTGCACATAGATCAAATTTCAATAGTTACACTGACATCTATACAGACGGTTCCAAAACTGGAGATATTGTTGGTTGCGGTGTTTTTTGTGAAAATACTTCTCTCAGCTACCGGCTGCATTCGTCTACTTCTGTGTTTACAGCTGAACTTATCGCGATAGAGAGAGCCCTGTTGCACATTTCTCATCATCCTAACACTTCCTTCATCATATATACCGACTCAAATAGCTCTATTGACGCAATCAAATCTTTTAAAAAGCATCCTTATGTCTCATCAATCCTTGATTTTTATAATAAAGTGACAAGACGTGGCTATAATATCTTATTTTGCTGGGTACCTGGACACATGGGTATTCCTGGCAATGAGAAAGCGGATGAGGCTGCAAAGCGTGCTCTTAATCCGTTGTGCCATAAAGTTCCATTCTCAGACGTTAAACTACTTATCAAACACTTTATTCATAATAAATGGCAAGAAAGTTGGAATTTAGAATGCAATAATAAACTGCACCACATCAAACCTACCATCATGACTTGGCCTCCGTGTTATCCAAGGAAAACAGATGTTCTTCTGACCCGTCTGAGAATTGGACATTCTAGAATCACTCACAAACATCTTTTACTTCGGGAGGATGCACCCATGTGTCCACATTGTCATTTTGACCATCTCACCATTCATCATGTTTTAACTGACTGTCCGGGTCTCCGTCACTTATATAGAAGGTATTTTAACACATCCTCACCACTCCTGACAAACCTCATTGGGGAGGCACCTCATGGGGCACTATTTACATTTTTAAAACACGCTGGTTTTTATTTTGAGATTTAGTTTTTATATGCTTCATAAGTCTGACTCTCTTTTTGACATCTGGATGGAAACCTCATCCAGCTATCTTTGCCTCATCTTTGCTTAACATCCATTTACTTTGCTTCACTGGGTTTCTGTGTTACATTGTTTTTTACCCTTGTTTGACGATTACATCTGGATGGGTACCCCATCCAGATGGCTTTTTTATTTCCATTGTATCTCATCTCATCAGTTCTTCTTGACTCGCTTTTTGTTTGGCGCAGCATGTCCCTGAGGGGATTTTGCGCCATAAAACTCAATACAACCAACCAACCTCATGGTTGTTATTTCATCACCCATTGCCTTAGACCACTCTTTTTTAAAAGGAGATCGTATAGCCTCAAAATAAGAAGATGGTATTTTTACCTCTGTCATGTTAGCCTCATGGTACTCAACTTTGGGACAGGGTTCTGAACCACAATTATCATCCTTATTTTTAAAAGTACCCCCAGGGGGATACCTTCTTTAGGTATTCACGGGCTTCGCAACCCCGGGTTCCTGAGCGATCTTTCTCTTTTCCTTTTCCTCTTATTTCTCTTGTCTTTCTTTCCTCTATGTTTCACTCTCGTTGTGGTTTCCTCTTCGGAGGTGAGGGCAATTCTGTATGAGCCGATATCATCCTGTATATCGACTTGTGGAGAATCGACTTGTGGCATCAAACGGCTGGTCAGCTGACTTGTGTCACTGGCTGGGGATCAAGTGAGCGAGTACTTACTAGCCATCTCGCTAAGGGTGGAGACTGGCATAGGAGTGTCTTGTGACCGTATGGGCCCTGGCTAGCACTGGTGCACGAATGTGCATCCCCTTGTTGGGCTCGGTAGTGGGTGGTGCGGCCGGGGTCTGAATTCTTTTTCTTTTTTCAATTATGGATGGAAAAACTAACATTCCTTCTATTTCTCTCCCAAGTGGCGAGCAACAAACTGTACAGACGTTATTCACTCGTTTTTTTGTAGTTAAACGCACTGATAGTCTCTCAGATATTTCTTTAAAAAAAAACTTCACCTTTTCTAATAGCAAAAACATTTCAGTCTGTTTTGGGTGATGGTCATTCGCTCAAAAAATTGCAGTCTGGGGACTTACTGGTTGAGGTTTCTTCAGCCAGGCAGTCACAACGTCTGTCAAATTGCGATACTATAGGTACTTTTTCTGTCTCTGTTAAAGCACATCAAACTCTTAATACTTGCCGTGGTGTCATATCTGAACCAGATCTTTTATTTTCTACAAAAGAAGAACTTCTAGCTAATTTAAGTGATCAAAATATCATAGATGTACGCCGTATCACTATAAGTCGAAATGGGCAAATGCTTCCTACTAAACACATTATTCTAACTTTCAATAGCCATATTTAACCTTCTACAATTAAAGCTGGTTATTTAAACTGTCCAGTTAGGCCTTATATCCCTAATCCTCTGCGTTGTTTTAAGTGCCAGCGGTATGTGCATACTAATACTACCTGTCGTGGATCTGCTACTTGTCCACGTTGTGCAGAAGTCGGCCATGACGGTAAAACGTGCGAAAAAACAGAACGCTGCGCTAATTGTAAAGGTGACCATACATCGTACTCTCGCTCTTGTCCTAACTGGATCCGTGAAAAGGAAATTCTTGCAGTTAAGATTACTCAAAAACTTTCCTACCCTGAAGCCCGTAAACTTGTTGAATCTAGGATCCCCTCTGTTGGGGTATCTTACTCCAGCATACTCAAACAACAACCAAAATCCGTAAGGCACATCAGTACCCAGACCGACTGCTCTTTTCCACCAAATAATACATCTATGACACATTCAACCAATACTTCACCTAAAAAAACCCGGGACGTCTCTCTTGGTAGTAAATGCTATGGTACCCCATTATTGGAACGTTGGCTACCATCCTCAGAACCAGTTACAATAGAATATCAACTTACTCATTCACAGAAATCTCCAGTTGGATCCAAAAAGTCATCTAATCATCAGACTGAAACAAAGGTTGCTTCATCTCCAGTTCTATCATTACAGAAACCTAATTCTCCCCAAACATCATCAGTTAAATCAAAAATATCCGCCGAACATAAGACTAAACAAACGCCAGCTCAAGATAAAAGCAAATCTGTGAAACCTATTGTTCGTCCAACTCCGAAAGCAAATGAAAAAACTTGTGCTCAAAAAGAAAGAAGGAAACCTCCAACTCAAATCTCTTCACAGTGGAAAACTGTGAAGAGAAAAGGCAATAAATCATGTCTTAGCCCAGCAATAACTAATATTAAAGATCACAAACAGCTGCTCAACTATGCAGAAGAGGCTATGGACTCTTGTAGTTATGACTCTGATAACGATGAAAATAATACAGTTTTTGAAGTTATTCATCCTACGTACCCGTAAGGCATGGTGACGTCACGTCGACGTCGTTGTGACGTCACGCTGTGACATTGTGACCGTCGATGTGACGTCACGTGACGTCGATGTGAAGTCACTGTGACTAGAATGTGAGGTCGTTATGGCCGTTTTAGAGCTCTTTTGTGACGTCACATTGTGACGACTTTGTGAAGTCACGGTGTGACAAATTTGTGAAGAGTGTGTCATTTGTGACTATTTTGGTATTAACTTTGTGACGAATTTGTGACGAATGTGACAATGCTTTAAAGTCACATTGAGATCAATTTGTGAAATATGTGTCATTTTTGACGAAATTGTCTTTAACACTGTGATGATACTGTGACGACAGCGACACTGCTTTTAAGTCACATTGTGACAATTTTGTGAAAATTGTGTGATTTGTGACAATTTTGTCATTAACGTTGTGACGAATATGTGACTAGCGGCAATGTTGTGAAGTCACACTATGACATACTTGTTCAGTTGTAAACACGTATGCATGTCACACATAGTCATAATTATGCATGTTGTAAAATCATTTACATCTATACCCCCCAGGGGGATACCTTCTTTAGGTATTCACGGGCTTCGCAACCCCGGGTTCCTGAGCGATCTTTCTTTTTTCCTTTTCCTCTTATTTCTATTCTCCTTCTTTCCTCTATGTTTCACTCTCGTTGTGGTTTCCTCTTCGGAGGTGAGGGCAATTCTCTATGAGCCGATATCATCCTGTATGTCGACTCATGGAGAATTGTAAACCACCCACGTGTTTGCCGTACGTGGCGACCCGTGTCCCTGGAAAGGGGGATCCTGGCAGTTGAGGGAAACCAACACACTGCTTTGGCCTCTGCTTCAGGTAGACGGGAGGTGCATATTGGTCCCGTATGCATCAATCGGCTGGTCAGCTGACTTCTGTCACTGGCTGGGGATCAAGTGATCAGGCAATTACTAGTCATCTTGTTAAGGGTGGAGACTGACATAGGATTGTCTTGTGACCGTATAGGCCCTGGTTAGCACTGGTGCACGAATGTGCATCCCCTTGTTGGGCTCGGTAGTGGGTGGTGCGGCCGGGGTCTGAATTGTATTTATTTTCTATTATGGATGGAAAATCTTCACTTCCTTCTATTTCTCTCCCATGTGGAGAGCAACAAGTTGTACAAAATAATTCATTCACACGTTTTTTCATAATTAAACGTACTGACAGTATTTCAGATAGTTCATTTAAAAGAACTTCACCATTTCTCATTGGTAAAACCTTTCAGTCAGTTTTTGAAGATGGCTGTTCGCTGAAAAAAATGCAGTCTGGAGATTTGTTGTTAGAGGTTTCTTCAGCCAAGCAATTTCAACTTCTCTTGGATTGTACAACAATAGGCTCTTTTTCTGTTTCTGTTCAAGCTCATCAAACTTTAAATACAACCCGTGGTGTCATATCTGAACCAGAACTTCTATTCTCTACAAAGGAAGAACTTCTAGAGAACTTAAAAGATCAAAATATCATAGATGCACGTCGTATCACAATCCGTCGAAATGGGCAAGTACTTCCTACAAAGCACGTTATTCTCACTTTCAATAGTCCGAATTTACCAACTAGAATTAAAGCTGCCTACTTAAGTTGTCCTGTCCGCCCTTATATCCCTAACACTCTCCGTTGCTTTAAATGCCAGCGTTATGGCCATACAAACACTACCTGTCGTGGATCTGTTACTTGTGCACGTTGTGCAGAAGTCGGCCACGACAGTAAATCTTGCAATAATTCTGAACGTTGTGTAAACTGTAAGGGTGACCATACAGCCTACTCTCGCTCTTGTCCAAATTGGATTCGTGAAAAAGAAATCCTTGCTGTTAAAATTACCCAAAAATTTTCCTACCCAGAAGCTCGCAAACTTGTTGACTCCAGAACTCCATCCGTCGGAGTTTCCTACTCCAGTTTATTGAAGCAACAATCAAAATCTGTAAGACACATTTGCACCCAGACTGAAACCTCATTTCCCCCAAATAATTCACCTGTGACACCATCTTCCAGCACTTCAAAGAAAAAAACTCGTAATGTCTCCTCTGCTACTACTGGAAAACTTACACCAAAACTAGAACTTTGGTCGCCATCATCTGAACCTGTTAAAATAGAGTACCCAACTAGTCAGTCGCAGAAATCTGCAAGTAAAATAAAAAAGTCAACCCAGCATGAGACTGAAGAAACCCCGGTATCATCTACATTTAATTCTCCGAACTCTGATACTAATCGAACTGCAAAACAGAGTGATAAAACTTGCATACAGAAAGGGAGAAAGACAATTCGGGGTTCTTCACAGTGGAAAACTGTGAAGAAAAAACAGAGGAAATCATGTCATAGCCCAACTTACACGAATTTCAAAGATCACAAGCAGCTGCAAAGTTATGTTGAAGAGGCTATGGAGTCTGACTCGAGCACAGATAACGATGATGCTGTTTTTGAAGAGTTTTTACCAAAATAATTTTACTTTGTTTTTAAATTCTTTGTGACTTCTTAAAACTTGTCTTTTACACAGCATCTTATACTTTGTCCATTTTCTTTTAACATGTATTACTTCATAACTTTTAGAGATGATTTTAATTATAATAATTTTGTGTCTTTTAACTAATGTCTTTTGACCATTTATAAATGGTTTTAATTATATAACCATTGCTGTTTTTCTTCTAATCATTTTGTTTTTATGATCTTATTGTCAATTTAATTATTCCAAGTTTTGTTTAGTTCTTGACTCTGTCTTGGCGCAGCATGTCCCAAAGGGGACTTTGTGCCATTAAAATTTAAACAAACAACCAACCATTTACATCTATAACGTTAATATATTTCGGCGATACATCGCAATTAAAACTTGGGGGCCGATATAACAAGGGTATACCAAAAGAATTTTATTGAATCAAACTGCAATGCCCCGCAGACTTCAATTTTTGTTGCACCTTTCTTTCCTATTGCAATAAATGAGAATATTGAAGACAACTGAATGATCGATCTATCACATTTTTTTTTTCAAAATTAGCTATTTGTTAAAAGCATTAAAATTACCAAAGAAACAATTTGTTTAAATTTTCAAATCTTTATCAAGATAAAATTTGTGTTGAAAATATAATATTTTATAATATATACAGTACTTTTTATATTCTTTAAACTATAGAAAATACTGAATGAAATTAATTTATTTCATTTAATACGCATTACAAACTCGAAGTCACTGGTGAGGTTGAATTTTTTTCGATTACACGACATTTACAATAAAAAAAAATGAAAGATAAAAAGAAATACCGATATTAAGTAATTAAATTTTATATGTTTTATGATATTGATTACCATAAAATATGTATATATATGATTGTAATTCAAACAAGTTGGGGCTGAGAAAATAGGAAACTTCTTTGTTATAGAGGCCCCTATAAATTTGATTATGCAAAAATTGCAGTAACGACATTGCTAAGATCATTGTGAAGTTTATGCATGCGTTATATACATATATATATATATATACACTCGGAACGCTCATCATGTGCCATATAGTCATTATATATGTATTGTTTACGTCTTTTATGCCCCATACATGCATTACAAAATTTCCGAAGTACATTTTAGCAATAACCATTTGAAACTACTCAAATGAAAAATACAGCTTTGGTATAGAAAATTAACTGAGTATCACCAGTATCATTATGTTGAGAATTCTAAGAACAATTTCGGCAATAATCGTTATGTTGGAAGATAGCAGCAATAAATAAAATCGTATTTTTATGCTCACTGTAAAAGTAAATAAAACTTTTAGGTATGCATAGAACGGTGATACAAAGGGTTAATTTATTTTACATCAGGGTTTGCTTGGAGTAAAATCCATATATAAAACAACTTTTTGATTATTAAAAAATAACTTTAATAATTGATTGCCAAATTTACATTTTTATTTATGAAATTATATATTATAAAAATAACTCTTACTATCTATGATTTTTTAAAACAATAATACCTTATTGTTTATAAAACACAGCACCGCAGCTACTCTATTTTGCGTCTAATGTGAAAGTTTTTATGTTTTGCCAAAGATCTATCTGGCTGGATATATGTTGCCATGACATCTATAACTCTGATAGTGTCATAAATAGTACAAACAGATTAGAATCTACAACGAAATTTTTAGAATAAAGTCTGGTGAAAGTTTTATAAATACAGTAGAATGCCGATTATTGGAACTCCAATTAACCGAACTTCCAATTATCCGAACAGCATATTTCTCTCAAAGAATTCTTTTTAACCGAATTTTCAATTATCCAAATATTTGTCTCTCTAAAAAAGAAAAAAAAAAACACCTAACTTCCAATTTATTTTTTGCTTAAATTATAATCTCTGAAGTTTAGAAAATGATAAAAGAAAAAAAAATTAAATAATAAGTAAACAAAAAACAATTAAAAAAAACAAAACAATTTTTAAGCACTCCAGTACTAACTGGTGCTGTCAGTCCTAAACCTAGATAAAGTGTGAAGGTTTTAGAATAGTCAGGAACATCCCTTAAACTGTCTGCCCATTTATCCGAACTTTTGTTTATCCGAACTAGGGTCGGTCCCGACTTGTTCGGACAATCGGCGTTCTACTGTATATATTGTATTAGAATTACAAGTAATCATATTTATTTTTATGACACAATAAAACAAAATAATGAACACAGTATCAAATGGTTAACTACTTTTTAATGTAAATAAAGTATAAATATTGAGACCATAAGCACAAAATAGAGCCACACATAGGTTCATTATTATTATTAATATTTTATTTACAAGATTATGGTAATTATAAATAAGAAATCCATTTTAATCACGCTGTTTATAAAGAGTGTATAATATCGATACTTTGAAATTTATCTCGATAAAATCATTCAGGAGATAAAATGATAAAATTATCCAGAAAAAAAAGTAAATAATAAAAGATGATTATTACATTTTAGATTCATACCGTTCAAGTATTTGCGTTATTTTTAAAGTAAAATCATATTTAAACACTTACTGATTGCGTAACTTCTATATTTTCATTTGCCAACAGACAACATTTCAGTAAGAATGTTTAACAACTGAAAAGCTTTCACCCGCTATGACTATTTCTTTATAGATTTTAAAACATTTCTCACGTTGAATTCGTCACATTAAATAATCATTTTTTTTCTTAACATTACATATCTACGATCTCTTTTAATAGTATACGTTTCCGTTGTGTCTTATTTTTTATAAATTCCTCTTCTGAGCAGATGCAATTTTTTTAAAATAAAAACATGCAATTCAAATTGTTTAAGACCATCACTTAATACAAAATTAAAAAATTATGTTTGCCAATAATTTTATTCCATAAAAAAACTTTTTTTAAAATAACTTAATTATCTTTAAATGTTTATTAATTATATTAATGACTGATTATAATACTTATCCATATACTTTCATATTTAGAACACTATGTGGTTTTAACCAAATATTTAAATAAGAATATAAACCAGATTAAAATGCAATTTAAATCACTAATTTTGATAATCTGATCAAAGCTGTTGAAAAGGAAGTTAGATACTTTAACAAAATAAAAAATAAATGTAATGAAATATTTGTGTTCTATAACATATTTATTAGAAGATAACTAAAATCATTGTAGTTAAAAAAAAAGCAAACAGGGAAAATAATATTTTAGATATTTCAACAAAATAAAAAATAAATGTAGTGAAATATTTATGTTCTACAGCATGTTTATGAGAAGCTAACTAAAATTGTTGCGGTTAAAAAAAAGCAAACAGGAAAAATAATATTTTTACTTATCTAATTTCAATGACGTTGTACGTGATACTTTGATTTTGGGGAACCAATTAAATCCGATAATAAGTACCATAGCAATGACTTGAATCATCTTCAACAAGTCAAAGCTACCGTAATTTTCTCGGGTTTATATTTTGTTAGCTGCACTAACTTGGATCCTGAGAACGTTCTTGTTTCACTTTTTAAATCCGTGTCAACACGTCTATGCCGTCCAGTGTCCACATAACTTCCCGCGTTTATTCTAAAAAGCTTCACTGTTACTTTTATCCGTTATTCTGCGGTGAGTCGTAACAACTGAAATAGTGCAGATGCAGACGATTTTTAAGTTTCGAAGTTCGAAGCAGATGTTTTTTCGGTTTTATTTGTTTTTCTATACAACAGTTTCGGAAGGAAATTAAATGCGTAATAATTTTATCAAATTGTCTCTAATTCAATTTCCTGTTTGAAAATGTTTTATTGTATTTCACCTTTTATTTTTATCAGTTTTATTGAATTGTAAAGTTTCATTTACGTAAATTATAATAATAATATTATCCATAAGTAGAGTTTACTAGATAAAATATTGCTTAATTTTTCAAAATGTGTATAAATTAATTTAATGGTAATGATGACCCCCTCCTTTTTTTAAAAGTAAAATTTATATCACAGGTAATATATACAAAATATCTTCTTAAAAAATACAACAAGATTATCGAGAAGAGATGAGTTTTTCTTTGCCAATCTGTCATTATCTTAATATTAATTTTCAGTAGAACAAAACATCTTGTAAAATAATTTTTAAAGATATATTTTGAAAACAAAAAATAAAATATGAATAATTAATTATGTCATGGGCTTTGCCTAAATTTTGTACATTAATTTTATATTCGGAAAATGTCAATTTTATTTTAAACGTCTGAAAGAAGTAGAATTAAAAAAAAAAAGTTACTTAAAATAGTGAAACACAAAGAGGGAAAAAAATGACTTGAATGCAAACTATAAAGCAAGAAATGCATATATGACTAAACTTTGAAGACGCTTTCTGCGTGCTCATTAAAAGCTGCAGACTTAACTGTAATAGAAAGTTTTTAGTTTGAAACCACAGAAATGTTTCGACTACTCTTTGAGAAACTTCTACTATAACAGATGATCATTTACAAAAATCTCCCCCAGGGGAATACCTTCTTTAGGTATTTACGGGTTTCGCGACCCCGGGTTCCCGAGCGATCTTTCTCCTTTCCTGTTTTCTTCTCTTTTTAGTTGTCTGTCCTTTTTTCTTTGTTTCACACTTTTTAATCTTCTTTTTTCAGTTTCTTATCCCTCTTTGTTCTTGTTCATGTTTTTTACTGACCATTTTGTTCAAATTGTTATTTGTTCTACTAACATTGTTCTTGTTCTTTTGTTTAAAAAAAAATTGAAAAAAGACAAAAAATACACCTTGTTTCTAAGTTCTCACCCACATCACTTTTTCTTTTTTACAATAGTGGATTTTTTTATTTTCACGTGAGACACTCTGGGTGTTGAGGTTTTTTAATCTCATCGCCTCGTTTCTACCTCTTTAGGCTGATCTCGAGTCCCAGAGTGCAGGGCATCTCCGAATTCCGGTTCCGTGATCGGTGGTCGCCGTACTTGTATGGCGGTGGTTAGGAATGCACTGGGAGACTGGTGTCCTTTCGACGTAAGGGCGATGTAGGTTGGACAGAGCTGTAAAGGCTTACCTACGACAACCGAGTCCCACTGTGAAAGAACTAGAGTTTGGAGATGCTATCGAGTTTAATCCAACGTTCGAAAAACGTGGAAGTTTGTTGATAGTTTTCACCCTTTTGAGACCCGCGCCTAAAGTAACGGTAAGAAGAAGGGTCGGTGATCAGGCCCGATGCCTGGCGTTTTTAACATTATCTCTCAAATATGGCTACAATATCAGACAATAAGACAAGCGATGTGGAGGCCCCACAAGCTAATAAAGAGAATTTTGATGCATCGAGCTCTAGCTCAAAGGCTACTGTCAATCAAGGCAATAAATTATCATGGAGTGAGAGAGTCGAGGATTATGTTTCCACAACGGAATCTAACAATCCCAACTCTCATGAAAATAAAACTGAAGAAAGATTCTTTGTCGTCAAATGCCAAGAAGGGAGTTTTGATAAAACATCACCCTTTCTAATTAATAAATCTATCCAAGGACTGGTTGGCGAACCCAAAACAATCAAAAAACTCCGTACAGGTGAACTCCTAATTGAAGTAAGCAATAACCAACAAGCATTAAACTTAAAAAAATGTACTCATTTTGCAAACATTGCGGTCATCATATCACCACATAGAACCTTAAACTCATCTCGCGGAGTGATATCAGAATATGACCTCTTGCATGTAACCGAAGATGAAATAGTGGAAAACTTAAGGGAACAAAATGTCATAGCAGCTAGACGTATAAAAATAAACCGCAAAGATGAACAAATTCCAGTTAACCAAGTACAAATACCTACCAAGCATATTATTCTGACGTTTAATACTCCCAACTTACCCAAATATATAAAAGCTGGATATCTATCATGCTCTGTCAGACCGTACATCCCAAACCCACTGCGTTGCTTTAACTGTCAGCGCTTTGGGCACTCAAAAACATCATGCCGAGGTAAAGAAACCTGTGGTCGGTGCAGTGCAATTGGCCACGAAAGTGGGCAATGCAATGCTCCACCTTGTTGCGTCAACTGCAAAAAAGATCATCCATCCTATGCCAAATCGTGCGAAATGTGGAAAATAGAAAAAGAAATACAGACAATACGCACAAGACAAAATATATCATACCCTGAAGCCAGAAAAATAGTCGAATCCAGAACGCCCAAAGTTGGTGTATCATATGCTGCTGCCTTAACAAAAACCGTTCATAAAACTTATAAAACTATCGCAACTCAAACTGAATTCCCAACTAGACCTAATTGCCAACCTAATCAAAAAGAAAGCAACCTGTCTAATAATTCAGGTAAGAAAAATAGATCAACGCAATCTGCTCCTCCTAATTCACAAAACTCTGTTCCTCCTAAATCATCTACAAATGCTTCTTCAAAATTGTCACAATCTTTTATTTCGAAACCTCCACTCCATAATAGAGGCTCTCAAAATACAACTAAAACACCATCTGTGAAACCAAACCGTAAATCTGATGCAGACAAATTTAACCTACCAACAATTAAAGCCACTAGTTCATCTGAAAATACAGCCAAAAGAAAAAAAAGTAAAACATCCAAATATAAAACTCAATCAATACAGAATGATAAAATGGAAGAATATGATGCTTTAGCTCTTCACCCAGAACCGGGTGAAGAATTTAACGAGGGAGATAGTATGTCCACTACCTCCGAATAAAATACCGCAGCTAAGCTTCTTAAAAAAAACAATTTAATCATGTCTAATATTATCTCATGGAACTGCCGTGGCTATCATAATAAACTTGACGAAATCCGTAATATTCTATCCGACCATCAGCCTTTATGTTTAGCTCTGCAGGAAACCCATCTAAAACCTACTGACAAAGCGAAATTACGCAACTATGCTACCTACAGAAAAGATTTTACAGGCAATGAAAGAGCTACTGGTGGAGTGGCTCTTTTCATCTCTCGCAGTTTACCTCACTCTCATGTTTTACTAAACACAAACTTACAAGCTGTTGCAGTCCGTGTTCATGTAAAACGTCTCATTACAATCTGTTCTATTTATTTACCACCCCATCAAATTATTCAGTCAGCACTACTTCAGGATCTAGTTCTCCAACTACCCGCTCCTTTCATCATCACTGGGGATTTTAATGCTCATAGCCAACTCTGGGGGAATTCTGACTCTAATCAACGTGGTGACATAATAGAAAAATTAATCTCCGACAATGGCTTATGCCTACTCAATAATGGTGATCATACATATTTTCATGAACCGACTCGCACCTTTCATGCCATAGATCTCACTATTTGCTCCCCATCTATATATCCGTATTGGACGTTCTGGGTCTCTAATGACCTGTACGGCAGTGACCACTTTCCCACTTTTATCTCGCAGACAACTCCTCACACGGATTCTAATAATTGCTTTAAACGGTACGTCTATGACAGAGCCAATTGGCGAACTTTCACAGACCTTGCAAAAATTACAAGTGAAATGATAGAAGGTGATATCGACGATGCGCTTGATAATATCACCCAGTGTATTATCAATGCTGCAGATATTAGCATTCCAAAATCACTTTCTACCCCAAAGCACAGGAAACCATGGTGGAATGATGACTGCAAAAAGGCAAAAAAAAAATCAACAGAAGGCTTGGGGTATCTTCCGGAGGTATCCCAATAATACTAATTATATTATGTACAAAAAAGCAAAGGCTGATGCTAGAAGAGTGCGGCGTAAAAGCCAACGTGAATCCTGGATGCAATACGTCTCCAATATAAACAGTAACACCTCAAGTAAAGTTCTTTGGAAAAAAGTAAAAAATTGTATGGGATTATATTCTGAAAATCATATCTCAATATTAAAACACAACGGCCAAACAATAGCGTCTCCCAAAAATATAGCTGAGACAATAGCTAGTACCCTCGCTTCCAATTCTAGCTCTGACTCTTACCCTGAACCTTTTTTATCATACAAAAGACAAACGGAAAATACCAGCATCAATTTTAACTCTCGCCATTCTCATGATTACAATCTCCCATTTACTATTCCAGAACTCTTAAGTTGCTTGCAAAAGAGCCGGTTATCTGCCCCAGGACAGGATGGCATCACATATACCATGCTAAAACATCTTTCTTCCACCTCTCTCAATAACTTACTTATTTTTTTCAATAGAATCTGGATTGAACAAACTTTCCCTAATGCCTGGTCTAAAGCCATTATCATTCCTTTTCCTAAGCCAGGGAAAGACTCCAGTGACCCAAACAATTACAGGCCTATCGCACTCTCTAGCAGCCTCTGCAAACTTTTAGAAAAAATGGTTAATTGCCGCCTGGTGCATGTTCTTGAATCAAATAATTGCCTTGCAGCCTTCCAAAGCGGATTTCGGCGTGGAAGGTCCACTATCGATAACCTCATTCTTTTAGAAACCCATATACGGGCTGCTTTTTTAAAACGCAATCATCTGGTCACTGTTTTTTTCGACATGATGAAAGCCTATGACAAGACATGGAGGTATGGTATCCTTCGCGACCTTTTAACCTGGACTTTCGTGGGAACCTCCCGATTTTTATTAAGAACTTCCTCGCCATTCGAATTTTTCAAGTTCGAATTGGGGGGATTCTCTCCAGTTTTTATGTACAAGAAGAGGGTGTACCACAGGGCAGTGTTCTGAGTGTCACCCTCTTTGCAATCAAGATAAATGATATACTGCAACAATTACCCCCTTGTGTGCAGGGTACACTATATGTTGACGATTTTAAAATTTTATGTAAAGGACAAGATATGCGTTTTATTGAGAGACAATTACAAATTGCTATCAACCGTATTATTCAATGGACAAATAAAAATGGTTTTATTATTTCCCAAGACAAAACTTCTTGTGTGCATTTCTGTAGACGAAGGGATCTGCATCCAGATCCTGAAATTTATATTGGAGCATCTCAAATTGCTGTTACTGATTGCATTCGCTTTCTTGGCTTATATTTTGATAAAAAACTCACTTTCTTGCCACATGTTTTGCAGTTACGTAAAAAGTGCGAGCAATCACTTAATCTAATTAAGGTGCTTTCAAACACTTCTTGGGGAGCAGACCGTGGTTCTCTCTTGAAAATTTATCGTTCTATAATCCGCTCCAAAATTGATTATGCCTGCCAGGTCTATGGTTCTGCACGTAATTCTGTTCTTAAAAAACTTGACACAGTGCACCATAGCGCACTCCGTGTTTGCTCTGGTGCATTTCGTACCTCTCCAGTTTTAAGTCTTTATGTTGACTGCAATGAACCATCATTACACCACATTCGTGAAAAGCTTTCTTTAGAACTGTATTACCGTCTCCTTTCACATCCTGGCCATCCTCTTCATATATACATTTTAAACACCGACAATGATATTCTTTATCAGCATCGACCATCTTGCATCCCATCTTTTGGTGTCAGAATTAGAAAAATTACTGATAATAGCCCACTGAGTAATATCAGGGTAAGTCCATGTCCATTGCATGTACTTCCTCCTTGGAACCCTCCTGATATTACATCGCTCCATCCCTTTAAAGGATATGATAAAAACAACTTGGCCCCTGCAGTTTTTCAACAGTTATTTGCCGCACACCGAGCAAATTTTAATGGCTATACTGACATTTATACACATGGATCTAAGAGTGGCAATACTGTTGGTTGTGGTGTATTTTGTGACAACACTTCATTAAGCTATCGTCTCCATCCTTCTATCTCTGTCTTTACATCTGAACTGATTGCAATAGAGAGAGTCATGGTGTACATATCTCATCATCATAGCTCATCCTTCATTATCTATACAGACTCAAATAGTTCTATTGACGCAATTAAATCTTTTAACAAGCATCCTCTTGTCTCATCCATCCTAGATATTTATAACAAATTGACAAGGCGTGGTCATAATATTTTATTCTGCTGGGTACCTGGACACATGGGTATTCCTGGCAATGAGAAAGCAGATGAGGCGGCAAAACGTGCTCTTAATCCGTTACACCATGATGTTCCTTTCTCAGACGTTAAACTACTTATAAATATTTTTATTCAGAATAAATGGCAAGAAAGTTGGGATCTGGAAAACAATAATAAACTGCACCATATCAAACCTCTAATAATGACCTGGCCTCCGAGTTATCCAAGAAAAACACATGTTCTACTTACTCGTCTGAGAATTGGACATTCAAGGATCACTCATAAACATCTTTTACTTCGGAAGGATGCTCCCATGTGTCCACATTGTTATTTTGATTACCTGACCATTCATCATGTTTTAACTGATTGTCCGGGTCTCCGGCACTTATATAGAATTTATTTTAAGTCATCATCACCACTCTTGACAAACCTTATTGGGGATAAACCTCATAGGGCACTATTTACTTTTTTAAAACATGCTGGATTTTACTTTGAAATTTAATTTGTATATCTTTGGTTTAACGATTAAATTTTCTGTTTACACCTTTGTGATATCTGGAAGGGAACCCCTTCCAGACTGCACTTTTTATTGACTTATTCTTTTGTTTTTACTCTACTGTTTTATAGTATTTAAAAGTTAGTCTTTTCTACTCTTGTTCGACTACATCTGGATGGGATACCCCATCCAGGTTGCTCTTCTCATTGTTCCTTTATTTTTTCATTTTTCTATCTCTCACTTTTTTGATGTTTTAGTCTACTTTTTTGGCGCAGCATGTCCTTTAAGGGATTTTGTGCCATAAAACCCCATACAACCAACCAACCATTTACAAAAATCTTTATAAAAGATAAGTCGGGGTCTGTTTACCTAAACCATTTTTTTTAATAATATGAAATTCGCATAATTAGGAAATATTTTTGTGTCGCTGATGAATTAATTACATTTTATGTTATATGAAAATAAAAAGTTTCGGTTAGAGGCACAGAGGCAACTTGGACCACGGTTTAAAAAAATTTTAAATCCGGCAGAAAAATATTTTTTACAGCAAATAACATGATTTAATAATTTTTGTTAATTTTTTTAAGTTTTCTAGGAAGTTCACATCTCAGTCACAATGTGACATCACTGAGTAGTGGCATTTTGGTCACAGATGTGACGTGACCACAGTGACTTACAGTGACGTCACTGTGACCATGCATGCTATGAGGGTAGCTTTATATCGTTTTAAAATTTTGAATTATAACTTCGTTCTTAAACCAGTATTATATAACTTTTTATGCTTTATTTCTTGAACATATAACTTTTCATAACTTTAGAGCTTTTAGAATTTTTTAATTTAAATATTCTAGTGTTTTAACTATTTTTTGTCTTTTAAAACCTTGTGTATTGTCGCTTTCATTGTGCATTATTTTTAATTACTTGTATCATCACATTGCTTTCTTCATTTTGTTTTGTTTTTTCACTTTTATATCTCTGACAATCTTTTAATGTAACTTTTAATTTTTAACTATGTTTTACTCCTTAACTTTTTCTTGGCGCAGCATGTGACTTTGTGCCATGAGGACTTTGTGCCATAAAACTCTAATCAACCAACCAACCAACCAACTATTTTTAAAAGTAAAACTTTCCTTTTGATATTCAATATTTCTAGACCTACAACAATTCTCCACGTCGCTATGAGATCGAAGCTTAGTATGTGCTCCCTCAACACCATAATATATATCATTACGAGACTTATATTTTCTCATAACTGCTTTTCTGACCCATTTAATAGCATCGCAAGGACTTTTATCAGATTCTAAATCATCCTGCTCTGAAAATTCATCCCCTGACTACTATGTTTCGGAATGCGTTAATACTGCCTTTTCAGGAGTGCTTTGCGATTTAACAGGCGAGTTTACAGAGTCTGATTGTTTAGTTTGATTGGGTTTAGATTCAGAATCTGATTCCTCGGTATCAATTATATTGAATTCCACTCTTTGTTAAAACTTTCCTATACACAGTAAACTTTCCTATACTCAGTTCAGGACGCGCCCATTGTACATTTCATTTTCATTAAAACTCACATTTAGGGTTTCCTCAACTACCCCTTTGTCAGAATTATAAATTCTATATCCCTTTGCCTGTCCTGCATAACCAACTATAATACCTTTTGATAGCACGCATGTCAAATTTCTTCCGAAGTTGTTTGGGGGAATCCCTATAAACGCAGTGCATCCGACCGGCTTTAAATGACTTACAGAAGGACAGTTTCCACCAAACAATTCAAATGCTATCTTTGATTGACCCTGGTGGACATCTCTATTCCAAACATATGTGGAGCAGACAGCTGCCTCAGCCCAAAATGCTTCCTCTTAATTACTGTCCTTCAACATCACTCGAATCCCGTTATTTACAGTTATATTGAATCTCCTAACGCGCCCATTCTGCTCCGGCGAATACTGATTAGTTCTCTGGTCATCTACCTCCTCCTTATCAAAAAGTTGTCTAAATTTAGCATTACAATTTTATTCTTACAAATTTATTCCCCTCCCTGACTTTATACTTTTAACCTTTAACTGATGTTACCGGTCTCACAGACCGGAGCTTTTTCCAATTTTTATATAGTTTAACTTGTAACTTTCAGTTTAACTACAAACACTACCGAAATTTGTTTCGTTTGTAACTTTAGTAGGGTCAGGTGGGGTAATTATGACCAGGGGGTAATTATGACCGCCGTCATATTGGAGAAAACTGTGATGGTAAAATTTTGTTTCAAGCTTTGATATTAACCTCATAATGTATATTTCCTCTTCGGTATTCTTTATTACTAGTCTGAAGCCTTTTTGAGATCCAAATAGCAATTTGAAACTAAGTCTATAAAATTTTTGATAAACGGATTTGTTACTTTGTAGTTCAAAGTGGTCATAATTACCCCCAAACAAATGTGTATTGGCAAGTATAAAGAGAAGATATAGTGGTCATAATTTCCCTACTAGTGGTCTTAATTACCCCAAACTTATGTGAATGTGAGTTTTTGGTGAGGTAATTATAACCACCCTTTTAACTTTAAAAGAAAAACAGCAATGAGAATTAAAACTTTTAAAATGTGTTCTTAAAGGATCAAAGTTACTTCTTATGTACTATAAACAGCACTTTTCCAAATAGAAATAAGCAAAAAAAAAAAAATAATAATAACAAAGTTGAAAATGTAAAAAGTGGTCATAATTACCCCTCCTGACTATACTAACACCTGAGACTTTTGAATAGGTGAATTTTAGTTATAACAGCCGTGTGCAAAAAGTTTAGTACAAAAACACCATCCTATGAGTTAATCGTGCTTTTTATTCATCTTTCGATTGAGCGGTCTTAAAGACCACTTCACACTAGTTATGTAACAATTTCTGTCACATCAGTTAAAGGCTAATTTTGTTCTCAGTGAACCTTTCTGCCTTGTTTTTAAACCTAACAAAGACCTCGTCTTTATGCTTAATTGGAATAGTCCAAGAGCTGTTAAACATTTTAGGGAAGGTATTTGAGGCACCCTGAAAATTTGTGCAACACTTCTTTTGTAAAGTCTGAATACAAAATCGAATGTCTGGCTGAAGGATCGTGGCACATAGCCCACCCGTGAATTTTTAAATTTCCAAAAGTTTCGTTGCGAAAAAATATCCTTGAGGCATTTTGAAATTTTAATGCCTTCAAATTTAGCATTTAATGAAATAAAAAATATAAAAGCCAGACACTTTAGGCGGCCCAAAAACTGTGCCAGACACTTGTCAAGTGCCATTTTTTGACTACCACAAAAAGGTATTTGAGGCACGCTGAGATTGAGACAGAGAAATATTTATGCTTAGAAAAAAATATTTTGAAAATGACAGACACTTTTGTTGACACTTTCTACTTGCCCAACAACATAGAATGTTAAACGCGAGTGCCAGTAAAGCTGGACTTGCGGTGCCTCGCTGAAGATCCATTTACTGACTTACGATACAAAAACAGCGGAAGCAGCATTGCATCTTAAGATGAATTTCAACTGGATGCGTGCGCAATCACAACAAATCTAACTGTGACAGGCTCTCTCAAGACCACGTGACTCATAGCAAGCGTGCAGTGGTTGTGAAAATTTTGGAGTAGTAATAATGGAAAGTAAAAAAAAAAAAAGTGTTATTTGCGCAAAAAGCGACGAAAAAATCACTGTTTTTACTGAAAAAACGCTACAAAAATGTTGTGAAGTATTGAAAATTCGGCAAAAACATATGTTAAAATATATAGATATTATTTTACCATCGAATGCTACTCTGAAAGACGGTTATCATAGACATTGCTAAAAAAGTTTCATTGCTTTAATAAAGAAATACGGGGTCGACAACGCTTCAGGAATATCGAATGTGCCTTCTTCTTCATTAGGTATAGTTATAGCTGCCAACTTTTACGCTTTTTTCTTACCACTAAAATTTAATAGAAATTTTTGCCTTGTTTAAATTGCAGATTTCAATGCTTAAACAAGGAAAAAAAATTATATTAAATTTTAGTGGTAGGAAAAAAGCGTAAAAGTTGGCAGCTATGGGTATAGTATAATTTTATTTTTATTCCTCATAATAATGTATTCACAAATAGCGTAAGACATTCATAGCCCTTGACTAAAATAAATCTTTTGTATCGGATAGATGAAAACACCCTTTTTACGAACTATAGAATATATTTATGTGTACTATTTATATCTTTTACCTGTATAGCTCAAGACAATAGCTGTAGCAACAGCTCGTCTACAAATTTATTACCTGCATGAATTTCAATAGTTGCCTCAATGAATGTAAAGAAACATTTTACATCAAATATTTTTTTAACGTCATGTAATTTAAAAACTTAACTAGGAAGGTTTGCATAAGTGCATACCCAGAAAACTTCGGAAACTTTTATGAAAAATACTCTTTAATAAAAAACTTTGTCTACTCTTTATACGGAACTAGTTTAAGAGAGTTTCACATAAATAAATATACTTTTATAACTATGATTTTGTCATATATATTTATATGTAATGAAATTTAACGATCGTTTAATGACGGTTAGTACAAAATTTAAACAGATTAAAATTGCTTTAAATTCAAAGTTAAGGTCTGATTCTGAGCACTGTCGATTTGTCTTCGATAGTGTTAGTGTCGGAGACAACACGAGAAAAGTATTGTTGCCATAGAAACAACGACTTATTTAATTTCGAAATATATATTGAAATAGTTCTTAATCGGACGGTTACATTTAAAGTGCACTTAAATTTATCCATCCGGTGAAACCGTCCGAAAATTAAATAATTTCAGCAACGCGCAACTAGTATATATTACATAAGCTTATAGAAAAAATAACAAAATATTTCATTGTTTAAGTTTAAAATTCTTAAGTACCGCGCATTCGAATAATCATTTAACAAGCAATTTTCAGATGCATAAAATATTAGAGTTTGGTGAGGAAATGTTTTACCCGACAAATCACGTGCACATTCGACTTTTAGCGCCAAATAATCGAAAATAGTTTATTTTTAGCTCGCAGGCTATCAAAGCCTGAGAGCTTATGTGCCCGGCGGTTCTGTATGTAAGTACGTGTGTATGTACGTAACGCGATAACTCTTGATAGAAACATCCCATTTGCTTCAATTTTTTTCTAGTTTCATTCTGATAAGGCGCTTCCCTGATTACTTTTGGGGGCTCATTGGTTAAGGATAAAGGGGAAAAGGGGCGTTAGTCCACCCCCCCCCCTTAATTCAGATAAATGGGTTTTTTATGAAGATTTGTTCGATTTGCTCCGAATTTGGTAAACCGGTTTATTATGTTAAGTAACTTCCCTGATTAGTTTTGGGGGTTCATTGGTTAAGGATAAATGGGGAAAAGAGGTGTTAGTCCACCCCCCTCAATTCAGATAAATGGGTTTTTCATGCAGAATTATTCGATTTGCTGCGAATTTGGTATACCGGTTTATTATGTTAAGGAGCTTCCATGATTATTTTTGGAAGTTCATTGGTTAAGTATAAAGGGGGAAACGGGGCTAATCCCCCTTCACTTATTTTTTTGAGGGGCATTATTCTTTAAAATAAGAGCATAATATACAAATAGTGTGAATAGCCTGTGAGCTCAATGCCATCAGTTATTTTGATGGGCAAATTTCTTTTTTATTTTAAAGGCATTCTACTGAAATTCCGCAGCTAAATTTTACTGATACTTTAAAACATACATATTTATAATAATCATTTAAAAAGCTTATAAGTTTAATAAGCATTTTTAACTCTTTCCAACAAAGTTGAAAAGTGTTTGTCAATTTGGTTTGCCTGTCTGTCTGTCCCTCGGAGCCCTACCTCTAGTAAATATAGTCCGATTGCCACGAAATTCATAGATGTTATTGGGTAACATTATGGCATGTTCGGTATAGAAAATGAAGTGTGTAGCTGTAGAATATATGGTTCATTTACAGTGACAGTCAAAATGTTACTTTACGGAATATGGAGAAAAATCGTTTCTTATGTAATTTAATGATATTACACCACAAGAGCGATACGAGAGCCTATCGCAGTTAGATTTGTTGTGATTGCACACGCATCCAGTTAAAATTCATCTTAAGCGCGATTTACGCTTTGTGTGCATCGTAAGTCAGTAAATGGATCTTCAGTGAGGAACCGAAAGTCTAGCTTTACTGACACTCGCGTTTAACATTCTATGTTGTCTGGCAAATAGAAAGTGCCAACAAAAGTGTCTGTCATTTTCAAAATATTTATTTCTAAGCATAAATATTATTCTGTCTCAATCTCAGCGTGTCTCAAATACCTTTTTTGGGTAGTCAAAAAATGGCACTTGACACGTGTCTGGCACGGTTTTTGGGCCGACTAAAGTGTCTGTCATTTTCAAAATATTCTTTTCTAAGCATAAATATTATTCTGTCTCAATCTCAGCGTGTCTCAAATACCTTTTTTGGGTAGTCAAAAAATGGCACTTGACATGTGTCTGGCACAGTTTTTGGGCCGACTAAAGTGTCTGTCATTTTCAAAATGTTTATTTCTAAACATAAATATTATTCTGCCTCAATCTCAGCGTGCCTCAAATACCTTTTTTGGGTAGTCAAAAAATGGCACTTGACACGTGTCTGGCAGTTTTTGGGCCGCCTAAAGTGTTTGGCTTTTATATTTTTTATTTAATTAAATGCTAAATTTGATGGTATTAAAATTTCAAAATGCCTCAAGAATATTTTTTTGCAACGAAAATTTTGGAAATTTAAACATTCACGGGTGGGCTAAGTTCCACGATCCTTCAGCCAGACATTCAGTTTTGGATTCAGACATTGAAAAAGAAGTGTTACACAAATTTTCATAGTGCCTCAAATACCTAACCTAAAATGTTCAACAGCTCTCCTACTATAAAGGTGCTGCAGTCGTTTGCATCAGGTCGGGCGTAGTCGCTTTACTGTACCGTTACAACGCTCGTATAGCTGTAGCCCTCTCCGTTAGCAAGTATTTTCAGGTTAAAGGGACTTTCCTTTGCACCCTGGATACTATATAGCTATACCCAACCCTACGTTATATAGTTTTTACAAAGTCTTAGTATTCTTTTAGCAACGGTATTTTTTTAATAATACAATTACTAATTCATATATTATTGTACGGAACCCTCTGTGCGCGAGGAATACTCGCACTTGGCCGTTTATTTTGTCTAAATTTGATTAGCTATTCATGTTTTCTCTTAAGTGAGCGCCATTCCCCTACTTTCCCCTACATATAAAAAGTAATCAATTACTTTTTGAAGTTCGGTGCTAAACTACGTTAAGTACAGTAAGAACTGTGAATATGTTGTTCCTAGTACCATGAATAAAGTGATGATGGAAAAGATGATACAAAGACGGAAATAATATATCCCTTCAGCAAATTAGCTGCTTAATCATTATCGATCGGGTTTTTTCAGCACCAAACTTTAAAAAGTATTTGATTACTTTTTATTTGTATATATCCTTAAATTAAATGATTAGCCTGAAAATTCATCTCTTGTAAAAGATATTCTCTTGAAAATCCATGTTTGGTGGGTATTAGATTGAACATATTAAATTTATCATTTTTATGCCGACACATGATTTCAGATTTTTAGTTATTCGAAAATATTTTGTCATTAGATAATTTTAAAGAATTATTTAATTCTTTTTAGTGCTTTTTTTTTTAAGTCGGTTAATATTTTTTTTTGAAAAGTATATTTTATTTCCTACTTTTTAGTTATTAATAAAGTAATACATAACTAACCTTATTCCAATGTATGCTGAATAAATAAATAATTTCTAATAGAAATTATGATTCATCAAAATTATTCGTTAAAACAAATAGTTTTTAATAAAATATTTGTATTTTCATTATTAGAAATATGGTTTTATTAGGATTTCGTATTTATTGTACTAAAGCGCGACGTATTTTTGCACGTTTCATCTTTCAGGATTTAATTCGAGCATGTTATTTCTGAGAGTTCCCAGAAATTAGATTAATTCGAGAGTTACTGTGTTAGAGTAATCTTCGTCCAACAAGGAAATTTGTCATAGGGTGTGAATACAATTTCTTGCTTTTCGTTTTACCATATATTTTCCCATTATAAATATTTGCAGTGAACTAAAAAAATCCATATTGGAAATCACATAAAAAATATAATTTTCTTTTCAAAGAAATTTACGAAAAAAATACCACAATATTTCCATTGTTTTTCTACATTGCTTAACTGAATTTAGCAGAGGATTTTTTTATGCCACAAGATATATAGTTAAAAAAGAAACATTAGAAGTGATCTAAAAATTAATATGTATTGTAGAAAGTACAAAATATTTAATATCGGATTTTAAAATTATGCAAGCAATAACATCATTGTGATTAAAAAAATTATTGATAAATTGATTGATGTCGGTAAAAAAATTATAGCAAACGATTTATTTTTCATTTTTAGCATTTTAAATGCTCATATTTATTTTCTATTAATTACTAAACATACAGTTTTTAAGAAAACATAGTGACTAAAAATTTATATATAAAGAGGTCTCAGGATATTTTTAATTTTTTTATATGTTAAATTTCTATCTTTTCTGAACATTTTGATGCAATTGTTTCCTTGATATTCCCATCAGAACAGAAGTTGTGGCGTTTAGAATTATACGCACTCGGAGCTGAAGAGGTGTTTCCGAATTTAAAGGGACGCCAGACTACCATATGTTCTTTGGTTACATCGTTTTTCAACCGTTATTTGATTCAGAAATATTTTTATACTCCATGGTTTTTGTACTCCTATATCTTCATACTCCATGGAGAATACAACGTAAGCATAATACCTACAATATACATCTTCTTGTGTCAAGTCAAAGAACTTGTTTACTATAATTCTGCAGTCATAAATTCGGCATATTGCCGGGTCTATTGTCGATATCGTTCTGAATTTTCACGATATTTGACTGGCTTTTTTTTATCAGTTGCTCCATAGAAGTTGACTGTCAAATCAAGAAAAAAAGTTATCGTGCGCGCATGCGCAGATGAAAAATATTTTATTCAATTTCTCATATTTCATCAAATATTTAATATATTTACATTACAATTACACCTTATTATTTCTACTACATATTGTCAAATTTCCTGAAACTGGCGTTAAATAAGGAAAAAAACCCTGTATGATATAAACAAAAAAAAAAGCATTTTTTTTTTTTTTTTTTTTTTTTTTTTTTACTTTTTAAAAAATCTCTATCTTCATGAATATACGTTCTATTCTTCCACTAATGAATACATATACTGTACACAATCCATACATTCTTAAGCTATAGCGATAGATCATTTCGTGCATTTTATTTTACAGGTTGATCCCAAACATTATTCTTTTACTTTGATTTTGTGTTTGCCCCCTAATTGTCATTCTGACCATGCCGCCGTTGATAAATATGAAGTAGGATTCACAATCTTGAAGTTCCAGAAAAATCCGACAAACATATCTTTAGATATTCGACAAAATGTCTAAAATTGAAAGTGTCCAATCATCAATAGCCGTATAGTGTATATTAAAGCAAGACTGTATATTCAGGTGGAACTGCACAGGATTCATTAACCGGCGAAATCTCCTTTATGAGTAAATCAACTCTCGAGAAAAACTCTACTTACAACGTTGTTATAGCTGGATCTGATACCTGTGAAATCTGGGCCGTGGTCGGTATCCAAATAATGCTGCGGAAGTTTAGATTGTAGGCTTCCGGATGTTTAGGCACGTTTATGTCCGACAAGGCGAATGGGGCAAGTACGACCAGTTTCGCAGTCGCAGACCTTAAATATAAGGGATACTATAAACTGGCCGATCTTAACCCATTTATGCCTGAATTTTTGTTTTCTTAAATTTGTTGGTAAAATCACTTTAAAATGTTGCAAAATGAACTAGAAAAAGACTAAAAAAAAAATATGCTAATATATTTTTGCATTTATTTGAAAAAATGTAAATGTTCTATATATGGGAATATCCATGAGTGGAAAAATGCATAATTATATGTTTTGTCTAAATTTATATAAATAAAGATTTTAAATTGTATATTATATACTATAATTAGTATTTTTATGAACTGTTAAAAAAATATGTTTATTTATTTACAAAAGCTAATAACATTATAAGTATTATTAATAATAAACTATTAATAATCGTATTTGAGGCCAAACAACAATTTATTTCAAAATCATCTTGAAAAGGACTTTACATAAATAACTGCCCCCTAAATGTCTAATAGAAATATGTACCCTTTCGTGCCTTGCGCCCTCTATTTTGTACGTTACAAACATGCAAAAAAATAGGCTTGAACACATAATTTTGCAATTTAACAAATACGTATTTCAAACAAGTCTACAAGCTAAGATTATGGCATATTTATTTGGATCCTTGACACGAAAAATACAAATAAACTTACTTTTTGCATTTCGCTTGTGAAGAATCCAATGTAATACACAAAAAAGTCCCATATATTTTCAAAAAAGAACTCTAGATAGGGAAAGCAATGTATAAGCATAATAGCTCAAAATATTTCTAAGTCTAAAGGTTCTGCAGGAAATGATAAAAAGAATCCATCCATCTCAACCAACCTTAAAGGTTGACAAAAAAAAAAAGAATGTCGTGAAAAGAATAGGAGTTACGGAATTCCTTTTAAGTAGCAAGCTTGCCGATAGTTTCCCAGGACAATTTAAAAATGAAACTAGATGGGAAATTTTCTCACGCTAGCAGAGAGGGTCTCTCTTGACCTATGATATCGAAATTTGTTAGTGATGTCATTCAACCTAGACTCTGAGTGGGTCATAGATAACCTTTGTTCTAAGAAAAGCAAGTGAACGAGGAGAGGAAAGAAAGAAGGGAAGGGGAGATTTGTTTGGAATCCCAAGGAGGGAGTTGCTCTAAAAAGTTTGGGCCTGAGATTTCGGACAGGTCCAAAGCAGTCTGCCGATTCGGGTAGCGTAAGATTTCTCCGGTGGAAACCGCGAGATAGGAGTAATTGACAACGGACTGGTATACACAAGAAAACAGAGGCAGCTGTTTCATACGAGACTACCGTCACAGGATTTTGGATTTACATCGAAAAAGAATCCAGTAGAAAATTGAAAGCTAATCCTATACACTGAACATTATGCTTTTAAATGAACATTGTCCTCAGCTGTAAAGTACCCAGAAAATATAATATAGTTGTAATTCAAGTATTAATAAAAAAAATTCATTTATCTTATGCCATTTAAATAAATTGTTTGATTTAAATATTACTTGGGCCTCCGCTTGACTGAAGTTCCACGCTGCCACTTCCACCTGTAAGTCGAAGGTTTTACACGCTATCTTGAAAAATGAAAAATCTGTAAACACCGAAAAAAGGCTTTCATTTAAGCAAATAAATATCGATCCTATGCTGTCATCTCTCGGTGACATTTATACGTAATTACTTCATTCAATTTTCATGTTGTAAAGAAGAAAATTTTAAAATTTTATTAAAATTCAAAATGTTCCAAAAGTGGGACGCTAGGCATAAATGGGTTAAGTAAAGTTGTCGATAATTTTAGGTTTAGACTTACAAAGCATATCTTTCAAAACATTCTGTGGGTTGCAAGTAGTACTGATACTTCAAAAGACAAGAACTTTTTTTCAGTAAGATATATGTAATATGGCAATGATACGTAATTAGTGGGGATACTACGAATTATAGAGGATGACGCATAATGGACAGAAAAAATCCTTTTTAGCCACCTTAAAGCTCATTTTGACTTAAGTCAGTAATTATCTTCTTGATTTGCCATGATCTGATTTGTGTTTGTGTGTGAAATCGGTACATATCAAACGATACTTCCGATGGAGCTCGGATTTCTCGAATATGTTGTAGACTGTCGCAAGAACTGTAATATTGTCGACCGATGGATTAGTTTTTTAATCCATTCTTAACTGCTTGGGGATCCATTGTATAGTAAACAACACCAGAAAATATGACAGTGTGCAAATGATAAATATTGCGGCGATGTGATCAAGCGTTAGTTGCACAAAGGTAACGTATAGAGTTTCGAAACAAGAAGTGTAGACCTCGAATCCAGACAAATCCATTGTGTCGGAAATTTATAATAATTCCTCATTTTTTTGTATTTCTCAACATATTTACTAATTTTTGGAAAGTCGAATGGAGGTTCTGAGATCCCTTTTCTAAATGTTTTTGTAATGTCTTTTTAAAGAAATTGAAGTATGTTCTAGTAATTTAAATTTAATCCACTTTTCTGCGGAAAGTATCAAAATTAAGAAAAATGCAAATTATTTTTATGTCGCGGATGGTTCTGTCGTGTGATGGATTAAAACTACTTCTTCGATTCTTTGCCAAACGGCAAGGTTCAAATTTTACTTCCTGGTTTCTCAATCTGGGTAACCCACGAACTCTGTTATTTTTACTGGTCTCAATTATATAATTTGTATTGATATGCCCATATTTCCTATGCCAACTTTCAAGGTCTGATATCGTAGGCTGAGTTAAATGTGCATGCCCTCGCTATCGGACATTACTCGGGTATTTTGGCGTGAGAAAATATAAACAATTTTTCTTTTTTTGCAAAAAAATGCATTTCTCCTTTGCTGTTATACACGAATTTTTTTCCGTTTTTTGCCAACAAATTTTCCTCCTTTCTTATCCACACCACACCCAGCAAATAAATCCTGTCTTAGCTTAGAAGAATTAAGTACATTATTCTAGGTTTTTTCTTTTGAGCGCCCTTTAAATTTACCAAAAATTCTACTTTGCTTATACCCTCAACTGGGCAAGATTCTTCACCAATAGCAACTGATACTGTTGTATCTCCTGCTGGTCTATGGTCAACAAACAAATCTTTATTACGGCAAAAATGAGAAGTGGCGGAATCTTTTTCCAGTCCTACTCTCTCCATCTTAGCCACTTCTATCATAACAGCGCACGTCCAAAGAACTACCAAGTAACTGATACTGTTGTACCTCCTGCTGGTCTAAGGTCAACAAACAAGTCTTTATTACAGCAAAAATGAGAAGAAGCGGCGGAATCTTTTTCCACTCCAACTCTCCATCTTAGCCACTTCTATTACAACAGCGCACGTCGAAAGAACTGAAAGTCATGCCCCCGGCCGTAGGGTAAGATGTTTTCACCGGCCGTATTGTAAGATGTTTTCATTATAGGAAATTTCTCTGCGATCTTCAGGGATTTTGTCCCATAGTTCCCAAATCTCATCCTCTAAGCAGTAAGTGCATGCCAATATACAACGTGGAGCAATATTTATAGCGTCATCTTTGACTAAAATTTTTGCTACATTCATTCTGTCAATAGACCCCTGTGGTGTCCAAAGTAACTCATCTGGCATACCTATATCAAGAAATATACTACCACGATGATATACACTGGTTTCAAAAATGAAGGAAAAATCACAGAATGAGCGATAACTCGTTCAAAAACGAACCTATCCGTATGAAATTCGGATATGTTGTTAACTAAAAGATGCTGACTAAAATTAAATAATACAAATTAGTGGCGCTGCAATTGGATTGTGTCATCTGTGCGGAGCATAAAAATGCATGCTAGAGAGTACGGCTGCGGGTGTCGCTCTGATTATGGGATAAGAAAACTAAGATAGCCAATTCATTAGTATGACCATGAGGTATCATTTGTCCGCATAACTGCGATATAGAGCTATTGGATGTAGGCCAAAGTCACACACGTGGCCAGATGGCTAAATGTGAGACCTTCTGTTGCTCATAGGCTTTGGCAATACTTTCAAACCACTGGTTCGGCCTCATGGAGGTTCGTCGAAGGAGGAGCAAGAGCTACGACATCACCGCTGACCGATATTTGTGGTTATGTGTACGAAGGAATAGAGCAGAAATCCTCTCTCATCTTAAATACGTCCTTGGTATAGTCACTGGAAGGTTAGTTTCAACGTCTACTGTGCGTAGAAAGCTTCATGAAGGTGGTCTTTACGCGATGCGACCAAATATTTGTGTGCCGCTCACCTCATGTCTCCGGAGGGAACGTTAGATCCGGAACGTCCGGAGGGAATATTAGATAACAAAACAAACATCTTAACAATGACAGACTACATTTCATTAAACCAAGTTCCGTCCGTACATGTAGTCAAATGATTTATAAAGACGAGATAATTAGTTTCAATATATTATTCCGATAAAAAACCTCAAAATTTCTTTTTATAGCAAGTCATATAACTGGATCCAGAGAACCTACAAAAAATGACTCTTTAATATTTACAATATAACATCATGAAACACCAGAAGCAATACCAAAGAATTACAACTACTATGACCTTAAAATACACAGCTTAAGAAAATCTCGGAAATTTGAAGAAAAATATTTAATACACTTATAGAAACAATTTTGAGACAAAGTTTTCAAGAGACACTTTGACTAAAACCTTCGTAAATATATCAGCCAAATTACCACTACTTTTAACGTAACATAAATTAAATAACTTACCACACCAAATCTCTCAAAATATGCAGTCTGACATAAATATGCTTTGACCTATAATTTTCAGTTGGTGACTTACAAATATCTATAGCAGATTTATTGTCACGATCGCTGAGATCCCAACACATAAGACATGTCCACTTCCGATTAGAAACCAAGACAGCTTACGCCATTCATCCCAATGAAAGACACACAAAAGCATATTGAATACACACGCACACAGACATACATATATATGCAGGGTGCAATATGTTATCCATCGCTGACCTTTTGTTTCTCAACAGTTGGTCGCAGACATATAGTTCCAATTACAAAAACGTTTTAAATGAGATAAATATTCATGTTGTGGTATTATATAAAGTAAAAAATCAATTTCATAAAAATTGCGAAATCTAACTTTTTATACGGTCGCCCAGTCCCTAATATAGTTATATTTAGTAAATATTTAGACATACCATAACAGATATAACACAAAAAGTTTCACATTTGTACTACAAAAATTGACACAGTTATTAAATATTGAGGTTTTTGCTCATGATTTTGTCTTTCATTGAGGGATCAGTTAAAAGATGAATTAAAGTAATCTGAGGTCAAAATCAGGGTGCAATATCCTTTTTGCTGCGAAATCACCTTTAGCAGGTATCGCCAAATCGGTGAATCACCAAAGAGGGTTATTTCATCTGAAAATTTGAACTAAATTTTATGGGTCGAACAACATTGAAACGTCAATGTAGAATCGACTACCGGAAAATAAACATTCTCAGTAAGGACTAGATAAATGGCAGAGGAATGAAAACGACCAGCCGAGCTGCAATGAGCATGAAAATTGGGATTACGCAAATTACAATAGTACCGCAACGCTACATGTTCGGGATAAAACACGAGCCATCTACCAGTGTACATGCTAGTCAGCGCTGGGATCGTGATAGCAAGCTACGCATGCATGCAATATGCCGAAATAATTCTTAAATATGGTGAATGTCAAAGGAATGCCAAAGAGGCTGCGAGGGTTTATTCAGAACGCTTCCCTAAGGATCTACATCCAGTGCATGAATAACTGCTGCATTGCACCATCTTAGAGAGAACGACTCTGTTTCACAAAGACCCAGAACAAGTAGACAGACAATGTGTAATGTTCGAGAGACCCCGTAGGAGGTGCTGGCATTCGCCCTTCGAATTCCACAACTGATCACGGTGGAAATAAGCGAGGCATCTGACCAGCATGTCTGGCATTTGTTACATGTACACGATGCGCATCCACACCATCTGACACTGGTGCAAGCATTGATGCTGGGTGACCACACAGGACAATTTGATTATTGTAATTTCATGCTCAACATCTTAGAGGAAAAATCCTTTGTTCCTTTGTGACATTCTGTAGACAGATGAGTCAATGTTTATATAGTGTGACATTGTGAACCTGCACAACATGCATTACTGGTCTCTGGAAAACCTCCACATCGCAAGCACAGTACGACGCATGTGGTGCGGTACATGGGGAACACATATTGTTGAACCCATCTCTTAAGATGGGACCTTAATGGGCGATCGTTACCTGCATCTACTACAAAATACGTTAGGTGACTGGTATGAAGACCTGCCTCTCCGACATGCATGCCTGGTGTGGTTTCAACATGATGGGGCTCTCTCCGTATAAGGCATCAAACGTTCACGAGTACCTGGCCACCGAATTAATTGAACAGATCCTTGAATATGGTGGTCCGGTACAGTGTCCACCGCGTTCGTCGGACACTCCCATGGTCTTCTATTTCTGGGGTTACATCAAGGCATAGGTCTATGTGACTGAGACCACTTCTCTGGTATATCTGAAGCAGCACATCATCCTTGATTGACGCACAGTTTGCACACCTGCTATGCTCTAACGTGTCCAGTACTCAGTACTGTCACGCCTTCAATTGTGCACTGCCACCAATGGAGTACACTTTGAGCAGTATCCCTAGTAGATTCCGGCGTTATAATAAACTGATATTTATTTTTCTGTTCAATTTTAATATTTCATTCTCTGCTTTGTATGCGACCCCTAAAAGTCATCTAAAATTTTTAGAT
Organism: Maratus speciosus; assembly: GCA_963932465.1. Taxonomy (NCBI): domain Eukaryota; kingdom Metazoa; phylum Arthropoda; class Arachnida; order Araneae; family Salticidae; genus Maratus; species Maratus speciosus. The sequence continues at coordinate 640,926,171 of OZ010787.1, forward strand.
GAAATAATCTTAATTGCTGATACTCCTATTTGGTGATACAAGCTAAATGTGTTTTCGCCTTAGAAAGGCCACTGCTCCCTGATTTTGATCTCGAATTATTTTATTTCATCTTTTAACTGATCCCTCAATGAAAGAAAATCATGTGCAAAAATCTCAAACTTTGAAATTTAGTAACTGTGTCAATTTTTGTAGTACAGAAGTCAAACTTTTTGTGTTATATGTGTTATGATATGTGTAAACCTTTACTAAATATAACTATAGGGATTGGGGGACCGTATAAAAAGTTAGATTTCGTAATTTTTATCAAATTGATTTTTTTGCTTTAAATAATGCCACAACACGAATACTAGCCTCATTTGAAACGTTTTTGTAATTGGAACTACATGTCAACACCAACGGTTGAGAAATTAAAGGTCGGCGATAGATAACATGCATGCATATATACATATGCATATATATATATAATATATATAATTAATAATCCAGTTCCAGTTTACATTTTTCCTTTCTCACACCAGATTGCAGCAAAGTTATGGGTTTCAGTCAGATAATCAACTGTAGGCCCACATGTTAAAATAGTCCTAACTCTGTTTTACCATCCAGACATGCTAGAGTCATGCTTCCTAGTATGTAATTTAGGTATTTTGTTCTCTTAATTTGCTCTCTTATCCTGTGTGAGGTGTATCTTTTTTAGATCTCTTGGATTTTTATTATCTATTTTCTGTTATTTTTGCGTTATAAGGAGCTAAGTTTTGTCATTTTAGGCTTAAAGCCGACAAAATTGGATGAAATAACGCATCTCCTATGAATGAACTCACAAGCTCCTCTGAAGATTCTGTGGGTTATTCATGGTTTCATATTTTACATACTGGTTTCCTATATTCATTTCTAATTCATCTTTGACTCATCATTGAACTTTGCCAGTTTATTAATAGTCCAGGCAATAGAGACCGTATAGGGACTCTACCTAGCAAAATTAATGGTAGTACTAGAAATAGGCTTTGTAGATTTTTTTGGGTCGCTGAATCCGAATTTGTAACTTCCCACCAAAATTTCTCCCGGCAACCCCCCCCCCCCCAAATATTGGTAAAAAGCCCCCCAAAAAGGTTTTCATTATAAAATTCCATTTTTTATTGTTTTAGGGGAAAAGAAGCTAGAAATTCAGAAAGTAGACAAAATTTACAACAAATTAGATATATGACATTATGACTTAGGATGAAAGGGAAGGGGGGATCTGCCTCGGAACATGCGCGCGGTGCTGCGTGAACTAAATTGCGCAATTCCACTTAACCACTCACTCGTTTACATTAGCCCTCCCATCTTCTCTCCGAACTTTCTCTATAAGGTTTACTTTAAGTTTTTTGGGTTGCTGAATCCGAATTTTTATCTTACCCCTAAAAATCCCCCCCGAAAACCCCCCATATTGTTGTTTTTAACTTAAATTTCTTATTGTTTTAGGGGAAAAGCATTACGAAATTCAGAAACTAGACAAAATTTGCAACAAATAGGATACATGACATTATGACGTAGGATGAACGGGGAGAGAGGGGGCTGCCTCGGAACATTCCCCGCGCTTTTCTCAAAAACAAAATTTTTTCAAAAATCAATTTTTTGGGGGGTTGCCGGGTGACATTTTTGTGGGAAGTTACAAATTCGGATTCAGCGACCCAAAAAACAAAGTGAGCCGATATCCAGAACTAGTATTAATTTTGCCAGATAAAATCCCCTACTGCCTGGACGTCATAATTTAGTGCACGTAGTGCCGCAGTGCATGTTCAGAGGCAGCCCTCACCCTCCCCGTTCATCCTAATTCATAATGTCATATATCCTATTTGTTGCAAATTTTGTCTAGTTTCTGAAGTTCGTAATGCTTTTCCGCTAAAACAATAAAAAAATTAAGTTAAAAACAACTATTTGTGGGGGGTTTTGGGGGGGGAATTTTTGGGGGAAAGTTAAAAATCCGGATTCAGCGACCCAAAAATCTTTAAGTAAACCTTATAGAGAAAGTTCTGAGGGGAGATGGGAGGGTGAATGTAAACGTGTGAGTGGTTAAGTGGAATTGCGCAACTTAGTTTACGCAGCACCGCGCGCATGTTCCGAGGCAGATCCCTCCTTCCCCTTCATCCTAAGTCATAATATCATATATCTAATTTGTTGGAAATTTTGTCTACTTTCTGAATTTATTAATAAAATATTAATTAATTTATTAATAAAATATTATTTATTAATAAAATATAATTTTTTAATAAAAACCTTTTTTGGGGGGCTTTTTACCAAAATTTGGGGGTGGGGGTTGCCGGGGGAAATTTTGGTGGGAAGTTACGAATTCGGATTCAGCGACACAAAAAACATCTAGAAAGCCGATTTCCAGTACTACCATTAATTTTGCTAGGTAAAATTCCCTATTGCCTGGACTATAATGTATTTGTGATTTCAAATTAATGATATATATACATTTTAAATAGGTTTCCGAATTCGGATGAAAATAAATATAACGTGAACATTAATCAGTTATGAAAATTGAACTTTACGGAAAAATATTTGTTATTTAAGTTATTCGATTTAGCCATTTTTTAGAGTTGTTTTCAGAAAAGAATACAGTTAACGTAAATATTTAAATTTAAAAAAATCAAGAAACGAACATTTTTTTCACGTAGAAACGAATATTAAACTGAAATACTTAATTTTGAAACAAATGATTAAATACTGAATAAAGAAAAATAATAAATTTCTTTTCTTTTTCAAAAAATAATTTCCTTAGGCCCTTTTTTGTCGACCTTATTCATATTTATGAGTTAATATAGCTTTTGTTCTTTTAAAAATTTTATATGAAAAATTTTAAGCCTTTCCATTTACAGAGAGGATCATATTACGTTTAAATACTTTCTTTTTATGAGAACTGTGATATTTCCATAATAGTATTGTTGTTGATTAATTTGATTATTCACGTAAATATTTTACAAGTTAAAACTACCGATTTATTTAATCAATTTTAATGAAAAATCTTCTAAATTTCATATTATTATTATTTAAAAATTTCTGTATATCTTCAGATATACTTACAGATACAGAATTCAGATACAGAATCAGGAGACAATTATTGAGGTGAAACAATTTCTTGACAAATAGTTCTGTAAAAAAAGAGTTAAACTATGTGTCCGAAAAGCAAAAAAAGTACTCGCAGTAAGACAAATAATAAGATTAAAAAAATTTGTAAAATACTAATGCAGAATAAGTAACAAATGCATTCTTGTTATATCAGTTCTCCAATTAATTCTTCGCATCTGGTAATTAAGCTATTTCATTTCTGTATCATTTACTGTCTTTCTAGGCAAACACAATTTCTCCATAAACATATTCCAAAACATTTAACTAATGCTCTTTTATCTTATCAATAACGAAATTAAGGAATTTCGAATGCCAACTGCATGTGAGATGTATTTGCTTCATGTTACATGAAAGCATGCCTCTTAAATAACATGGTTTTCATTAAATCTTTACCCAATTACAAAAATTCACAATTTGAAACGTTTTGAAGAAAGACTAATGAAATATATGTCATAATAAAGGGAAATTACATTTTTTTTCATGTGGTGAAAGAATCACTGTATTCAAGAAACTAAAAATGTACTCAAACCAAAAAAAAAAAAAAAAAAAAAAAAATCCCCAGTGTATAATTACTCCATGTTGTAACATAACACCAATATACAGTGTGATTCAAAATGAATATAGTGATTACAAACGGCTATAACTAATAATTCGAAAAGACTTTATCGATAAGAATTAAACAGAATGTAAAAGGAAGTTCAACATTTTGTTTACATATTTTATAAATGTTCTGTGAGACTGCCCTTGGTCACACGGAAAACATCTAATCATCCTTTTTGTTCAAACATCCGATACCATCTGCATATGTTGTTATCATTTTCGAAAATTTTGAATTACAATTTCACAATTGTCGTTCTCTCATCACAGTGAAGAGAAGATTTTGTCAGAGGTACAGTCAAGCACCTCCAAATGCTAAAAGCATACGCAGATGGTATTGAATGTTTGAACAAAAAGGATGTTTAGATGTTGTTCGTGTGACCAAGGGGAGTCACATAGAGCATTTATAAAGTATGTAAACAATTTTAAACTTCCTTTTACATTCTGTATAATTCTTATCAAAAAATTCTTTTCGATTAAGTAGTTATAGCCGTTTGTAATCAATACACTCATTTTAAATCTCACTGTATATGAACTTGTGTATTGTATTTTAATTTTCAAAAGTATTATACTCGTATGTATATATGCACTCGCTGACAAAAGTTAATCACGCAGGGGTAAATGTTAATTTCCGGAAGCCAATTGGAGTGGAGACTCTGCAATTCGCAGCGGTGTTAGAAGGAAGTATGCACATATGTAACAGCCAATCGCAGTTTCGAGTGAAGAAATATACAAAAAAGGCAGTTGTAGTAGAAACAAACATTGTGAAGGGTTTCAGAAGTTGGTGAAGTGTGTGAAGGTTACATTCTGAAAGGTTACGTCATGTAAGTGCTAAAAAAATGTTTAGAACTTTCTCAATTTTGTTTTCAAGACAGACATGCTTCTATGGCTTCCAGAAGACTTATGGAAGACTCCGAACGTAGGTGTACCGTCGGACGCATTGAAGCGGGACAACCAATTACAGATACTGCTCTTTTGTTTGGCATTCATCATTCCGTAATTCCAAGATTATAGAAACAATACTTAACCAGACAAACAGTCCTCCGAAGGCCTTCGGCATATCGTTCAAGGGTTACGATCCCCGCGGATAATCGATAAATTCCAGTTGTAGCCAAGCGGAATAGAACAGTGGCCTCCACACGTGTGACATCTATGGTTACAGCGTCTATTGGCAAGGTTATATCTGCCGCTGCTCTGTGCCGAAGGCTACACATGAATGGACCGTACGTCCGGGTACCGTCAGTTTGTGTTTCACTATCCGTCCAATCCAGAGGTACACGATTAAAATGGTGCCGGCAAAATATCAGTTTGACTGCGTCTGATTTGGTGAACATTATGTCCACGGATGGGTTGTCCTGCAACCAGATGACAAGCATGTAAGGGTTTGGAGAGAAGTATGTAGACGCAAATGGTCCTAGAACATCACCGAACATGGCGCATTGCGTGGTGGATTCATCATGATGTGGACAGGGATTTCCTTGGGATATCGCACCGACCTCTATTTGTATAGGTAGTGTTTTATGACGGCTGTCCGAAAGCGGGATGAAAACCTAGACCCTTACTTTGAGATGTACGCTGCAACAGTTGTTCTTGATTTCGTCTTAATGGACGATAATGCGCGTCTCCATAGAGCGGTCCTCATCGAAGTCTACCTGGATAGTGAGGGTGATTACGTGTATGGAATCGCTGGCGTAACCGACTGCCGTTAATCCCATTGAAAATTTTTGGGATGCCCTCGGCAGTTCTGTTTGTACACTTTTCCCATCCCCGGTCTCTCTCACAAACTTTGAAACTGCTCTATAGGAGGGACGGCAATTACTTGACTTTACATTAGTTGATCACCTCATTGAAAGCAAGACACACTGTAAACTTTGTGTGCAGGCGAGGGTTGCTCACATAATCTATTAATGTCGGTTTTGTTTGTTTGTTAAGATTTTAAACATTTTTTTAATTACTCCAATATGACATCATTGTATAATGTATGATTATTCAATATTGTTTTCATCTTTGAATGTAATTCATTATTTTGTTCAAGCCTAAACATAATGGCTAATTTCCGTATTTTTTATTATTTGTATCTTGTATCAATCCAAGCAGTAGGGGAGTCGGGGTTATGCCACCACCCCGCCTAGTTTAAAAAGTATTGGCAGTTTGACATAGTGGATGCGCCTACACTATAGTGGCCAACAATAGAAAAAGTGCCTAGAGTGAGAATGATTTTGTTGTACGTCGTTCGCTTATTCTAGTGAAAAATTTACTTTTCATTTAGTTGCTTCTTATTTTGGAGCTTCAAATGAGTAGAGGTAAACACCTTTTATTGTAACATTAGGTACTCAGGATAATATTACTCCTTATCTACATGCATTTGCCGACATTTTGTTGAAAATTTTTGAACAAGTTCGGTTCTTCTTTCGGCTTCGCTGGGGGATTTCCGCTATAGTGTCCTCTTGGGGTAATGCCGTCACTATGACAAAGGGTGACTTTTCCAATTTGAGTTAAATTGTAAGCTTAGTACATTAAAAAAATCTATCTTAAGGAACATTGTAATTATTCATTATTTTGATAAATTATTGCTTTTTAAATATTTTCAGTAGGTTATGTGTTTCCTAGTATCCATTTTATGCATTTACTATATCATTAAAGAGTGGCGTCATTACCCCGATATAGTGGCGGAATGACTCCCGTATCCTGGGTAATCGGGTAATCCCGCTACTGTACAGAGGTTGAAAGAAATTTTTTTATATATACTTACTTTACAGTTATAATACCGGTTAAATTTATACAGATACTAAAGATCGTGATTCAGCTTTAGAATTTTTACTATTAAAAAATAAACATTTTTTCAGGTGAAAAAAATCAAATTCCCTTAAGGTGTCGCCATTCCCCCGGTCTCCCCTTCTTGTCTATTTTCCCGCATTCTAATTACGCGTGCATAAATTTTGACTGTGAATTGCACATATAAATTATGTAGATTAAATTTTCGCTCTATCTTAACCACTTCTCCGGGAACGGGTATAGGGGAATAGTGCTTTTATTCCTGACTTATTTCGGGGCAAATGTGGTTAAAGTTATTGTATAGTTTTTACCCACTTACATAATTCTTTAACCCTTGTTTATCTAATTCTTTCCTGTCTTAAAAATATTCCAGTTAATCATTTTACTTTAAATACTTCATCTAAATGCGTGAATTAATCTTTTATGTCTCTTTTCAATTTTTTTTAAAAAAGAAAACACGTATTATTATTGTTTCAAAGTTTTTTCATTTTATTTCTGTCTTAAATGGCGATATGATTTTTACTAAAATTAGTTGTTCTTTAATTGTCTTTTTTTATTTACCATTAAAAAAAAAAAATCTAAAATCCCATTTTCACGCGCTGGTCGGGAAGATGCTTAACCTCATTGTTCTTCGTAATTAGGAAATTGAGTTCACATTTTTAAGCCCTACCATAGGTTCTCCATATTTAGAACATTGGATTAAAAATTCCGTGCCGGCTAATATTGATTTACAGGCAAAATTTTTTAAATCAACATTTTGTGTTTTTGAATTGTTTAAAATCAACATACGTCAGCAGCAACTGAAATCATCGTTAATAATATGGAAGACCTTAATTATCATTGTCTAATAATGTAGAATATGGTGGGGAAAAAAAGTTAAAGTGGTGGTATGTCGTAATTATTCTTATTGTAATTTTTCGGATTCGTAGCTTGTGGCGAATGTTCTACACTGTTAAAAAAATTGGAGAAAGGTTGAACCAATTTTTTGTGCTGCTGTAGATGCCACCATAAAATTGAGCAAAATTATTAAATGTATTTTAGACACAGAAAATGAAAAGACCTTACCGTTTTTAGACGTGGAATTTACAAATAGTGGCGAAAAATTCTATAGAAAAGTTTAAAGGAAACCTAACAGATCAAAACACCTTATGGCAGCGCTTCTTTTTTGATACAAATTGCAGCATATAGGTTTTATGTCAGGCGTGGTTTAGAATTATGCAAAGACACCTTTCCAGATACAGGAATAAGAAAGATTAAATTCATCCCCAGGGAAAATGGTTCCCCCCACATCATATTAATAAACTTATCTACAACATGAAATATAAAAAGCATAAAAGCAATCTAGATATCAATAAACTTAAATTTTGTAATTTTGGATGCATAAAGGGTTTGTATGAGAAGCTAAGGTATGGGTTGAAGAAATTTTATATTAATCTTGTAGCTAAAGCAACAGGAAAGCTCAAACAATCCATAACAAGATTGATCATATTCCAAAAGATCAAATCGCAGGCATTTACATAATTCCATTGGTAACAGAAGCACAAGAAGATAAAGTATATATTGGGATAAACGGGTGGAAATTTAAGGACAGATTGAAAGAACAAGTATGTGATATTAAGTTTAATAGACAAGCCACAGCGTTAACAAGACTTAAACAAAAGCAAAAGTTAAATATGTTTTAATGAAGCAAGCGTCATTATTCCTACCTTTCATTATCATATCTCATTAATAAACAAATCTATAGAGATTTTAATCAAGGAATTAAGGCAATTAATGATAATCTTTCATATAAAATTCCAGAAATATGGTTGAAAATTATTTTAAATACCAGAAGAAGTGTTAAACTTAAAAGAAAAATTTCACTGAGCTACCTCCCCCCCCCCCCTAAAAAAATTAAACTCACCTGGCTCTCCAGCCGAGGACAGAGTATGAAAAGGAGTTTCACTACGTAATGGAAGAAGCCCTGGGGACGATGAAGTTCTGATCGAAAGTGCTAAGCGTATGATATTTCAAGTTTCAAGTTTTTGAACTGTGTTTTTTATATGAAATATCATCTTTTACATTTTTGTGGCATATTTAATGTATTAAATGCAATTTTTTAGAATGTTTACTTAATTTTGTTTTAATTTAATCCAAGGTGACATTCTAATGGTATATGTTTAATATAAACATTTTGTCTAAAAGATTAAAATTAAATAAGACTTGCCTTACTTTTACTTAACTTCCATTCACTTTGCTTTATTGGGTTTCTATTTTTACTTTGTTTTTTTACCCTTGTTTGACGACTACATCTGGATGGGTACCCGATCCAGATGGCCTTTCAGTTTACATTTTATCTCATTTCATTATTTTTTCTTGACTCACTTTTTGTTTGGCGCAGCATGTTCCTACAGGGATTTTGCGCCATAAAACCCAATACAACCAACCAACCAACCAAATAAGACTTGCCGTTTCGTTCCATAAATAATAATATCCATTTCTTTTAATCATTACAATGGCGGACGAAAATGCAATTCTTTAATGGAAAGTATGGTAATGGGCCTCACTTAAGGGAAAAAAGGAATAACTAGTTAAATTTACACAAAAAATCAATATTTTATTAATGAAGTATAACTCCAAAGCATAAGGAACAGTTTGCAACCTACTAATTTGCGTAAAAGTTTTAAGAATTGTTTTCAATTCCCACATAACTACATATGTGACTTTTGTCTTACTTAAGGGAAAGTAGGGTAATGACGTTCAGAAGCGTAATACCGCTCACCCAAAATCTCTAAACAGAATAGAATTGAAAACGTGCGATCGGTAGCGGCATCTAATGAACTTCAAGTAAGTTCCCAGTAATCGTATAGTGACCATCGGAAGGAAAGTATTTTCATGTCCCCACGTTATTAGTTTTAAATTGTTTTATTATAAAATTCTACAACATCTAACTTGAAGGTAGGTGTACACTCTTATTTTCAAATATTAATTTACTCATCATGTCTACAAAATATATACATTTAGCTGTACTTTCAAGATTTTATTTATTTTGGTAGTGCGTTGTTACGCCAATTATAATGCATTAAGACCCAACATGGCGGTAACAGGTAATGACACTCGCGTGGAATTCTGGATGAAGTGTTGCCAGTGGACAACTTTTTAAAAATTCAAATTTGTTGATTGACACCACTTTTCAGAAATGGTAAAATTTCCTTGTTTTCGAATTTATTAATATGTCATTAAACAAGGAGAATTTTACGATTTCAAAAAAGTGGTGAAAATGAAAAAAACTAAATATAAAAAAAGTTGCCCACTATACGTCTAACACAATGTGTCTAACACTGTGTGCACAATATGTGTAAAGTGGTTGCAAAAAGTCTGCAGTGGTGTGAACAGCCCACACAACTACATATGTGACTTTTGTCTTACTTAAACGTTATATTCAAACTCTCAGCGCATCACCCTACCATGTCGGGCATTACCGCTCAATCTATGGTAATTTAAATAAAACGATAAAAAAAATTCCTAAAATTTTTATGAAAATTAGTTGATTGCAAACTGTTTCTTAAGCTTTGCATTTATACTTCGTTAATAAAATACTGAATTTTTGTCTAAATTTTACTAGGCATTCATGTTTTCCTTAAGTGAGCGCCATTCCTCTTCTTTCCTCTACCACAGCCTCTTAGAAATGAACCCCTTTTACCAGTTCTTCAACAGATAAATAATAAAATGAATCCAAAACATGCGACTGTGAATAGTGTCCTTAAATCTCGTAAGGGAATAGAAAGCCACAAAAAGGTCTCCAAGGCTCATAGTTATCATCTCAAAAATCATCAAATGCCACACTAAAAACAGATCACAAAGGGCTAAATCAGTCAAAAAAAATGCACAGCAAAACCGAAAATAATCATCATTCAAATTAGGAGCTGACAAAATTTGTATAATTCTGCTTATGTTGCAGAAAGAACAGTCAGAACTTTAATAAAGCAGAGATGTTTTTTTGTTCTTAGATGAAGCATTATTTTCTTCTGTTAGAAATATTCCTTCATGTAAAAACTATTACAATATACTATATTAAATTTCATGTACTTGAGTTAGCTTCTCAGAGGCTGTGATATCTCTCTGTTGAACGCTGTCTGTAAAAGGGAGTGTTCATACAGAGATGCCACAGCCTCTGAGAAATGAACCCCTTTACCCAGGTGTTCAAAAGATAAATAATAATATGAATCCAAAACTTGCGACTGTGAATAGCCTCCTTGAATCTCGTAAGGGAATAGAAAGCCAGAAAAAAGGTCTCCAAGGCTCATAGTTATCATCTCAAAAATCTTTAAAAGACACACTAAAAAGAAATCACCTAGGGCTAAATCAGTCAACAGAATAGTACAGCGGAACCGAAAATAATCATCATTCAAATTAGGAGCTGACAAAAGTTGTATATTTTGGCTTTTGTTGCAGAAAGAATCATCAGAACTTTAATAAAGCAGACACGTTTTCTTGTTCTTACATGAAGCAATATTTTCTTCTGTTAGAAACATTGCTTCATGTAAGAACTATTACAATATACTATATTAACAGACATGTACTTCTGTTAGCGTCTCAGAGGCTGTGATATCTCTGTGTGAACGCTGTCTGTAACAGGGAGTGTTCATACAGAGATACCACAGCCTCTGAATAATGAACCCGTTTCACCAAGTGTTCAACAGATAAATAATAATATGAATTCAAAACTTGCGACTGTGAATAGCCTCCTGGGATCTCGTAAGAGAACAGAAAGCAGGGAAAAAGGTCTCCAAGGCTCATTGTTATAATCTCACAAATCATCAAAAGACACACTAAAAAGAAATCACCCAGGGATAAATCAGTAAATAGAAATGCACAGCTTATTGGAAAATAATCATCATTCAAATTAGGAGCTGACAAAAGTTGTATAATTCTGCTTGTGTTGCAGAAAGAAAATTTAAAACTTTAGCAAAGCAGACAAATTTTCTTGTGCTTATATGAAGCAATATTTTCTTCTGTTAGAAATACACTGCTCAAAACAATTAAAGGATATTGCAGTTTTAGGTGGATTTTGTATCTGGTAAACTGTTTAGCTTATTGATACATGGTCGACAGACATAGTAGGTTATATGAGAATAAATTACACATGTTTGGCAGAAAAAATGCATTTTATTGCGCATTTGTGTACTAAAGGAAAAAAACACAATTTGTGCATATGAGAAAAAAAGAATAAGAAAAGGTGTTTTCTTCAAAGAAAATCATTTTCAGTAGGGGGTATGGTTTCCACGGGCGGCCAGCAACGTTGGACTCAATGAGGCTATTAATGACGAGTTGGGGTATTCTGCCCCACTCTTCCAGAAGAGCTCTTTCCAGTACTTGGAGAGTTTGTGGGGGTTGTTGGCGGCCAGAAACTCGTCTTCCTAGAGCGTCCCAAACGTGCTCGATTGGATTCATGTCTGGAGAACACGCTGGCCATTCCATTCGAACGATTCCTTCCTCAAAAAGGAAATCCTCCACCAGGTTTGCACGATGTGGCCTGCAGTTATCGTCCATTAAAATGAAGTTATCTCGGATTGCTGCAGCGTAAGGGACTACAATATGTCTGAGGATCTCATCCCTATATCGGCAACCAGTCGGAGCTCCATCTCGAATGATGTAGAGGTCAGTGCGTCCGTCAATGGAGATGCCACCATACACCAACACTCCTCCACCGCCAAATCTGACACTTTCGTGCACGAACGCAGGATTATTCCTACTGCCACGGTCCCTCCAGATGAAAATACGCCTATTATCCGGATGCACAGAAAAACGGGACTCGTCAGAAAACAGAATATTACTCCATTCATTTCTCCTCCAGTTGACATGCTCGGTTGCCCACTCCTTGCGGTCGCGACGATGCCTTGATGTTAATCTAACACATACCATCGGTCGGCGAGCATACAGACCTACAGCATGGAGCCAGTTTCGGACAGTCTGAGTTGAAATCGTGGTGCCTGTAGCCGAGCGAAGGTGTTGTTGGAGAAGAGTAGCGTTCATGGTTCGGTGTCTCCGAGCTGTTAACGGTAAATACCGACCTTCATTGGGCGTTGTTGCCCGTCTACGACCTTGCCCTGGTCTTCGGCCTGCAGATCCACTCTCCAAAAAACGGTTCCAGATCCTGGAAATGACACTTTGTGACACTCCAATGGCTTGCGCTACTTCGGCTTGAGTTTGCCCCCCTTCTAACCTACCAACAATTCTAAAAGCTTCTGAACCCCCCAGGGGGATACCTTCTTTAGGTATTCACGGGCCTCGCAACCCCGGGTTCCTGAGCGATCTTTCTTTTTTCCTTTTCCTCTTATTTCTATTCTCCTTCTTTCCTCTATGTTTCACTCTCGTTGTGGTTTCCTCCTCGGAGGTGAGGGCAATTCTCTATGAGCCGATATCATCCTGTATGTCGACTCATGGAGAATTGTAAACCACCCACGTGTTTGCCGTACGTGGCGACCCGTGTCCCTGGAAAGGGGGATCCTGGCAGTTTAGGGAAACCAACACACTGCTTTGGCCTCTGCTTCAGGTAGACGGGTGGTGCATATTGGTCCCGTATGCATCAATCGGCTGGTCTGCTGACTTCTGTCACTGGCTGGGGATCAAGTGATCAGGCAATTACTAGTCATCTTGTTAAGGGTGGAGACTGACATAGGATTGTCTTGTGACCGTATAGGCCCTAGTTAGCACTGGTGCACGAATGTGCATCCCCTTGTTGGGCTCGGTAGTGGGTGGTGCGGCCGGGGTCTGAATTGTATTTATTTTTATATTATGGATGGAAAATCTTCACTTCCTTCTATTTCTCTCCCATGTGGAGAGCAACAAGTTGTACAAAACAATTCATTCACACGTTTTTTCATAATTAAACGTACTGACAGTATTTCAGATAGTTCATTTAAAAGAACTTCACCATTTCTCATTGGTAAAACTTTTCAGTCAGTTTTTGGAGATGGCTATTCGCTGAAAAAAATGCAGTCTGGAGATTTGTTGTTAGAGGTTTCTTCAGCCAAGCAATCTCAACTCCTCTTGAATTGTACAACAATAGGCTCTTTTTCTGTTTCTGTTCAAGCTCATCAAACTTTAAATACAACCCGTGGTGTCATATCTGAACCAGAACGTCTATTCTGTACAAAGGAAGAAATTCTAGAGAACTTAAAAGATCAAAATATCATAGATGCACATCGTATCACAATCCGTCGAAATGGGCAAGTGCTTCCTACAAAGCACGTTATTCTCACTTTCAATAGCCCGAATTTACCAACTAGAATTAAAGCTGCCTAATTAAGTTGTCCTGTCCGCCCTTATATCCCTAACCCTCTCCGTTGCTTTAAATGCCAGCGTTATGGCCATACAAACACTACCTGTCGTGGCTCTGTTACTTGTGCACGTTGTGCAGAAGTCGGCCACGACAGTAAATCTTGCAATAATTCTGAACATTGTGTAAACTGTAAGGGTGACCATACAGCCTACTCTCGATCTTGTCCAAATTGGATTCGTGAAAAAGAAATCCTTGCTGTTAAAATTACCCAAAAATTTTCCTACTCAGAAGCTCGCAAACTTGTTGACTCCAGAACTCCATCCGTCGGAGTTTCCTACTCCAGTTTATTGAAGCAACAATCAAAATCTGTAAGACACATTTGCACCTAGACTGAAACCTCATTTCCCCCAAATAATTCACCTGTGACACAACTTTCCAGCATTTCAAAGAAAAAAACTCGTAATGTCTCCTCAGCTACTACTGGAAAACTTACACCAAAACTAGAACTTTGGTCGCCATCATCTGAACCTGTTAAAATAGAGTACCCAACTAGTCAGTCGCAGAAATCTGCAAGTAAAATAAAAAACTCAACCCAGTATGAGACTGAAGAAATCCCGGTATCATCTGCATTTAATTCTCAAAACTCTGATACTAATCGAACTGCAAAACAGAGTGATAAAACTTGCATACAGAAAGGGAGAAAGACAATTCGGGGTTCTTCACAGTGGAAAACTGTGAAGAAAAAACAGAGGAAATCATGTCATAGCCCAACTTACACGAATTTCAAAGATCACAAGCAGCTGCAAAGTTATGTTGAAGAGGCTATGGAGTCTGATTCCTTTGACTCGAGCACAGATAATGATGATGCTGTTTTTGAAGAGTTTTTACCAAAATAATTTTACTTTGTTTTTAAATTCTTTGACTTCTTAAAACTTGTCTTTTACACGGCATCTTTTACTTAGTCCATTTTTTTTAACATGTATTACTTCATAACTTTTAGAGATGATTTTAATTATAATAATTTTGTGTCTTTTAACTATTGTCTTTTGACCATTTATAAATGGTTTTAATTATATACACCATTGCTGTTTTTCTTTTAATCATTTGTTTTTATGATCTTATTGTCAATTTTTTTATTCCAAGTTTTGTTTAGTTCTTAACTCTGTCTTGGCGCAGCATGTCCCAAAGGGGACTTTGTGCCATTAAAATTTAATCAACCAACCAACCAAAGCTTCTGAATCTGTCAAATGACTTCGCTGAGACATCGTACTCATCGAAACAAAGCAATCACTGAATGCCGATCATCCTTGTCTTCATTCTCTTTTATCCAGTTGAAAGTCAAATTTCATTCGCTGCCGCTGAAGCGATGTTTTTGACGTGGAACTCAAAATTTGCATACTCCACAGTTTGAAAACCAGAAAAATTTGCATTTGTGATTCTCTTCTTCTATTTTCGGCAAAAAAAATTTTCGTTTACATCTTTATTTTATATAAAACTTCAAATATCCTTTAATTGTTTTGAGCAGTGTATATCTTCATGTAAGAACTATTACAATATACTATACTAACAGACATGTACTTGTGTTAGCTTCTCAGAGGCTGTGATATGTCAGTGTGGAAGCTATCTGTAACAGAGATTGTTCATACAGAGATACCATAGCTTCTGAGAAATGAACCCCTTTTACCAGTTGTTCAACAGATAAATAATAATATGAATCCAAAACTTGCGGATGTGGATAGTCTCCTTGAATCTCATAAGTGAGTAGAAAGCCAGAACAAAAGGTCTCCGAGGCTCATAGTTGTCATCTCAAAAATCATCAAAAGACACACTAAAAAGAAATCACCCAGGGCTAAATCAGTCAACAGAATTGCACAGCGGAACCGAAAATAATCATCATTCAAATTAGGAGCTGACAAAATTGTACACTGCTCAAAACAATTAAAGGATATTGCAGTTTTAGGTGGATTTTGTATCTGGTAAACTGTTTAGCTGATTGATACATGGTCGACAGACATAGTAGGTTATATGAGAATAAATTACACATGTTTGGCAGAAAAAAATGCATTTTATTGCGCATTTGTGTACTAAAGGAAAAAAACACAATTTGTGCATATGAGAAAAAAAGAATAAGAAAAGGTGTTTTCTTCAAAGAAAATCATTTTCAGTAGCGGGTATGGTTTCCACGGGCGGCCAGCAACGTTGACACCTTTGAGGCATGGACTCAATGAGGTTATTAATGACGAGTTGGGGTATTCTGCCCCACTCTTCCAGAAGAGCTCTTTCCAGTACTTGGAGAGTTTGTGGGGGTTGTTGGCGGCCAGAAACTCGTCTTCCTAGAGCGTCCCAAACGTGCTCGATTGGATTCATGTCTGGAGAACACGCTGGCCATTCCATTCGAACGATTCCTTCCTCAAAAAGGAAATCCTCCACCAGGTTTGCACGATGTGGCCTGCAGTTATCGTCCATTAAAATGAAGTTATCTCGGATTGCTGCAACGTAAGGGACTACAATAGGTCTGAGGATCTCATCCCTATATCGGCAACCAGTCGGAGCTCCATCTCGAATGATGTAGAGGTCAGTGCGTCCTTCAATGGAGATGCCACCATACACCAACACTCCTCCACCGCCAAATCTGACACTTTCGTGCACGAACGCAGGATTATTCCTACTGCCACGGTCCCTCCAGATGAAAATACGCCTATTATCCGGATACACAGAAAAACGGGACTCGTCAGAAAACAGAATATTGCTCCATTCATTTCCCCTCCAGTTGACATGCTCGGTTGCCCACTCCCTGCGGTCGCAACGATGCCGTGATGTTAATCTAACACATACCATCGGTCGGCGAGCATACAGACCTACAGCATGGAGCCGGTTTCGGACAGTCTGAGTTGAAATTGTGGTGCCTGTAGCCGAGCGATGGTGTTGTTGGAGAAGAGTAGCGTTCATGGTTCGGTGTCTCCGAGCTGTTAACGCTAAATACCGACCTTCATTGGGCGTTGTTGCCCGTCTAAGACCTTGCCCTGGTCTTCGGCCTGCAGATCCACTCTCCAAAAAACGGTTCCAGATCCTGGAAATGACACTTTGTGACACTCCAATGGCTTGCGCTACTTCGGCTTGAGTTTGGCCCCCTTCTAACCTACCAACAATTCTCAAAGCTTCTGAATCTGTCAAATGACTTCGCTGAGACATCGTACTCATCGAAACAAAGCAATCACTGAATGCCGATCATCCTTGTCTTCATTCTCTTTTATCCAGTTGAAAGTCAAATTTCATTCGCTGCCGCTGAAGCGACGTTTTTGACGTCGAACTCAAAATTTGCATACTCCACAGTTTGAAAACCAGAAAAATTTGCATTTGTGATTCTCTTCTTCTATTTTCGGCAAAAAAAAATTTCGTTTATATCTTTATTTTATATAAAACTTCAAATATACTTTAATTGTTTTGAGCAGTGTATAATTCTGCTTGTGTTGCAGAAAAAACAGTCAGAACTTTAGTAAAGCAGACAAGATTTCCTGTTCTTACATGAAGCAATATTTTCTACTGTTAGAAATATTGTTTCATGAAAGAACTATTACATTATATGTTAATAGAAATGTACTTGTGTTATAGGTAATTTCTAAGTGAGCAGTGGAATTTTGCTGTGACATGCTATTCATAGTCGCAGGTTGTGAATTCATATTATTTATCTGATGATGAACACCGGGTAAGTGCTCGTTTCTCAGAGGCTGTTCTATCCCTGTATGAACATTCTCTGTAGCAGTGTCTGTAATATTCTCTGTAACATTTCCAATTACACATTTTTAGTAACAAGTGAGTTAGCAGTCAAATTTCGCTGTGACAGCTCGTTATATACATTCTTCATATTTCTATAAAGCAGATTGCATGTAACGATCTGTCACACTCACTTAGTCTTTAAAATTTTGTGTTGCACGTTGGAAATTATTTCAAAGTACGGAATGATGTATTTGTGAAACGATCCTTTTCTAGAAAAAGGGATATTCATAGGGATAAAAAGATGGTATTTAACTATGAATCCACAACCTGTAACTGTGAATAGCCTGTAGCAGCGAAATTCCGCTGCTCACTCACAAACTACTGAAAAATCTCAAAATAATCATCATTCAAATTAGGAGCTGACCAAAGTTGTATAATTCTGATTGTGATGCGGAAAGAACAGTCAGAACTTTAGTAAAGTAGACAAATTTTCTTGTTCTTACATGAAGCAATAGTTCTTTCTGTTAGAAATATTGCTTCATATAAGAACTATTACAATATTCTATATTAACAGACATGTACTTCTGTTAGCTTCTCAGAGGCTGTGATATCTCTGTGAGAACGCTATCAGGTAAGAGAGAGTGCTAATACAGAGATACCACAGCCTCTGAGAAATGAACCCCTTTCACCAGGTGCTCAACAGAAAAATAATAAGAATCCATACCTTGTGACTGTGGATAGCTTCCTTAATATCGTAAGGGAAAAGAAAGCCAGAAATAAAGGTCTCCGAGGCTCATAAGATATCATCTCAAAAATCATCAAAAGACACACTAAAAAGAAATCAGCCAACAGAATTGCACAGCGGTATCGAAAATAATCATCATTCAAATTAGGAGCTGACAAAAGTTGTATAATTCTGCTTGTGCTACAGAAAGAACAGTCAGAAGTTTAATAAAGCAGACACATTTTCCTGTTCTTACATGAAGCAATAATTTCTTCTTTAAAATATTGCATGTAAGAACTATTACAATATGCTATACTAACAGACATGTACTTGTGTTAGCTTCTCAGAGGCTGTTATATCTCAGTGTGAAAGCTATCTGTAACAGAGATTGTTCATACAGAGATACCACAGCAACTGAGAAATGAAACCCTTTTACCAGTTTTTCAACAGATAAATAATAATATGAATTCAAATCTCGCGACTGTGTATAGCTTCCTTGGAACTCGTAAGGGATCAGAAAGCATGAATAAAGGTCTCAAAGGCTCATAGTTATCATCTCAAAAATCATCAGAAAGCACAGTAAAAAGAAATCACCCAGGGCTAAATCTGTCAACGGAAATGCACAGCGGGCTCGAAAATAATCATCTTTAAAATTAGGAGCTTACATAAGTTGTATAATTCTGCTTGTGTTGCAGAAAGAACTGTCAGAAATTTAGTAAAGCAGACAAGATTTCCTGTTCTTACATGGAGCAATATTTTCTTCTGTTAGAAATATTGTTTCATGAAAGAACTATTACATTATATATTAATAGAAATGCACTTGTTTTATAGGTAATTTTTAAGTGAGCAGTGGGATTTCGCTGTGACATGCTACTCGCAGTCGCAGGTCGTGGATTCATATTATTTATCTGATGAACACCGAGTAAGTGCTCGTTTCTCAGAGCCTGTTCTATCACTGTATGAACACTCTCTGCAGCAGTGTCTGTAATATTCTCTGTAACATTTACAATTGCACATTTTTAGTAACAAGTGAGGAAGCAGTCAAATTTCGCTGAGACAGATTGTTATATACATTCTTCATATTTCTATAAAGCAGATTGTATGTAATGATCTGTCACACTCACTTAGTCTTTAAAATTTTGTGTTGCATGTTGGAAATTATTTCAAAGTATGGAATGATGTATTTGTGAAACAATCCTTTTCTAGAAAGAGGGATATTTATAGGGACAAAAAAATGGTATTTAACTATGAATCCACAACCTGTAACTGTGAATAGCCTGTAACAACGAAATTCCGCTGCTCACTCACAAACTACTGAAAAATCTCAAAATAATCATCATTCAAATTTGGAGCTGACAAAAGTTGTATAATTCTGCTTGTGTTGCAGAAAGAACTGTCAGAACTTTAGTAAAGCAGACTAGATTTGCTGTTCTTACACGAAGCAATATTTTCTTCTGCTAGAAATATTGTTCCATGAAAGAACTATTACATTATATATTAATAGAAATGTACTTGTGTTATAGGTAATTTATAAGTGGGCAGTGGAATTTCGCTGTGACATGCTATTCACAGTCACAGGTTGTGGATTCATATTATTTATCTGATGAACACCGGGTAACTGCTCGTTTCTCTGAGACTGTTCTATCACTGTATGAACACTCTCTGCAGCAGTGTCTGTAATATTCTCTGTAACATTTTCAATTACACATTTTTAGAAACAAGTGAGTAAGCAGTCAAATTTCGCTGTGACAGATCGTTATATACATTCTTCATATTTCTATAAAGCAGATTGTATGTAACGATCTGTCACACTCACTAAGTCTTTAAAATTTTGTGTTGCATGTTGGAAATTATTTCAAAGTATGGAATGATGTATTTGTGAAACGATCCTTTTCTAGAAAAAGGGATATTCATAGGGATAAAAAGGTTGTATTTAACTATGAATCCACAGCCTGTAACTGTGAATAGCCTGTAACAGCGAAATTCCGCTGCTCACTCACAAACTACTGAAAATATCAAAATAATCATCATTCAAATTAGGAGCTGACAAAATTGGACAATTCTGATTGTGTTGCAGAAAGAACAGTCAGAACTTTAGTAAAGCAGACAAATTTTCTTGTTCTTACATGATGCAATATTTTCTTCCGTTAGAAGTATTGCTTCATATAAGAACTATTACAATATTATCTACTAACAGACATGTACTTGTGTTAGCATCTCAGATGCTGTGATATCTCTGTGTGAACGCTATCTGTAACAGAGAGAGTTAATACAAAGATACCACACCTCTGAGAAATGAACCCTTTTCACCAGGGGTTCAACAGAAAAATAATAATATGGTTGCAAAACTTGCGACTGTGAATAGCCTCCTTAAATCTAAAAGGGAATAGAAAGCCAGAAAAAAGGTCTCAAGGCTCATAGTTATCATCTAAAAATCATCAAAAACACACTAAAATGAAATCAACGAGGGCTAAATAAGCCAACAAAATTGCACAGCGAAACCGAAAAAAAATCATCATTCAAATTAGGAGCTGACAGAAGTTGTATAATTACGTTTGTGCTGCAGAAAGAACAGTCAGATCTTTATCTTTAATAAAGCAAACACGTTTTCTTGTTCTTACATGATGCAATATTTTCTTCTTTAGAAATATTGCTTCATGTAAGAGCTATTACAATATACTATACTAACAGACCTGTACTTGTGTTAGCTTCTCAGAGGCTGTTATATCTGAGTGTGAAAGCCATCTGTAACAGAGATTGTTCATACAGAGATTCCATAGCTTCTGAGAAATGAACCCCTTTTACCAGTTGTTCAACAGATAAATAATAATATATATTCAAAACTTGCGACTGTGTATATCCTCCTTGTATCTCGTAAGGGAACAGAAAGCATGAAAAAAGGTCTCAAAGGCTCATAGTTATCTCATAAATCATCAAAAGGCACACTAAGATGAAATCACCCAGGGCTAAATCAGTCAACGGAAATGCACAGCGGAATCGAAAATAATCATCAAATTAGGAGAATAGAAAAGTTGCATAATTCTGCTTGTGCTGCAGAAAGAACTGTCAGAACTTTAGTAAAGCAGACAAGATTTGCTGTTCTTACATGGAGCAATATTTTCTTCTGCTAGAAATATTGTTTCATGAAATAACTCTTACATTATATATTAATAGAAATGTACTTGTGTTATAGGTAATTTATAAGTGAGCATTGGAATTTCGCTGTGACATGCTATTCACAGTCGCAGGTTGTGGATTCATATTATTTATCTGATGAACACCGGGTAACTGCTCGTTTCTCAGAGGCTGTTGTACCTCTGTATGAACACTCTCCGCAGCAGTGTCTGTAATATTCTCTGTAACATTTCAAATTACACATTTTTAGTAACAAGTGAGGAAGCAGTCAAATTTGGATGTGACAGATCGTTGTATACATTCTTCATAATTCTATAAAGCAGATTGTATGTAACGATCTGTCACACACACTTAGTCTTTAAAATTTTGTGTTGCATGTTGAAAATTATTTCAAAGTATGGAATGATGTATTTGTGAAAAGATCCTTTTCAAGAAAGAGTGATATTCATAAGGATAAAAAGATGGTATTTAACTATGAATCCACAACCTGTAACTGTGAATAGCCTGTAACAGTGAAATTCCGCTGCTCACTAAACCAACTATTGAAAAATCTCAAAATAATCATCATTCAAATTAGGAGCTGACAAAAGTTGTATAATTCTGATTGTGTTGCAGAAAGAACAGTCAGAACTTTAGTAAAGCAGACAAGATTTCCTGTTCTTACATGCAGCAATATTTTCTTCTGTTAGAAATATTGTTCCATGAAAGAACTATTACATTTTATATTAATAGAAATGTACTTGTGTTATAGGTAATTTAGTGGAATCTCGCTGTGACATGCTATTCATAGTCGCAGGTTGTGGATTCATATTATTTATCTGATGAACACCGGGTAAGTGCTCGTTTCTCAGAGGCTGTTCTATCACTGTATTAACACTCTCTGCAGCAGTGTCTGTAATATTCTCTGTAACATTTCCAATTACACATTTTTAGTAACAAGTGAGGAAGCAGTCAAATTTGGATGTGACAGATCTTTATATACATTCTTCATATTTCTATAAAGCAGATTGTATGTAACGATCTGTCACACTCACTTAGTCTTTAAAATTTTGTGTTGCATGTTGGAAATTATTTCAAAGTATGGAATGATGTATTTGTGAAACTATCCTTTTCTAGAAAGAGGGATATTCATAGTGATAAAAAGATGGTATTTAACTATGAATCCACAACCTGTAACTACCCAGAACAAGTAGACGGACAATGTGTAATGTTCGAGAGACACCGGAGGATCAGCTTGCATTCGCCGATTTAATTCTACAACTTATCACGGCGGAAATAAGCGAGGTGTCTGACCAGCATGTCTGGCATTTGTTACATGCACAAGATGCGCATCCATACCATCTGACACTTGTGCAAGCATTGATGATGGGTGACCACACAGGACGATTTGATTATTGTAATTTCATGCTTAGGAAAAATCCGTCTTAGAGGAAAAATCCGTCGTTACTTTGTGACATTCTGTGGACAGATGAGTCAATGTTTACCTGGTGTGACATTGTGAATCTGCACAATGTGCATTACTGTTCTCTGGAAAACCTCCATACCGCAAACACAGTACGACGCGTGTGATGCGATACATGGGGAACCCATGTTGTTGGACCCATCTTCTACGATGGGACATTAATGGGTGACCTTTACCTGCATCTGCTACAAAACAGGTTAGGTGACTGGTATGAAGACCTGCCTCTCCGACATGCATGCCGGGTGCGGTTTCAACATGATGGGGCTTTCGCCGCATAAAGCATCAAACATCCGGGAGTATCTGGCCACCGAATTCATTCAACAGATCCTTGGATATGCTGGTCCGGTAGAGTGACCACCGCGTACGTCGGACACTCCCATGGTCTTCTACCTCTGGGGTTACATCAAGGCATAGGTCTATGTGACTGAGACCACTTCTCTGATATATCTGAAGCAGCACATCATCCTTGATTGTCGCGCAGTTTGCACACCTGCTATGCTCTAACGTGTCCAGGACTCAGTACTGTCACGCTTTCAATTGTGTACTGCCACCAATGGAGTACACTTTGAGCAGTATCTCTAGTAGATTCCGGCGTTATAATAAATTGATATTTATTTTTCTGTTCAAATTCAATATTTCATTCTTTGCTTTGTATGCGACCCCTAAAAGTCATCTAAAATTTCTAGATGAAATAATCCTATTTTCTGATACTCCAATTTGGTGATACCAGCTAAATGGGGTTTCGCCGTAAAAAGGCCATTGCTCCCTGATTTTGATCTCGAATTATTTTAATTCATCTTTTAACTGATCCCTCAATGAAAGAAAATCATGTGTAAAAATCTCAAACTTTGAAATTTAATAACTGTGTAAATTTTTGTAGTATAGAAGTCACACTTTTTTTGTTATATCTGTTATGATATGTGTAAACTTTTTCTAAATATAACTATAGGGACTGGGGGACCGTATAAAAAGTTAGATTTCGTAATTTTTATAAAATTGATTTTTTCCTTTAAATAATGCCACAACATGAATACTTGCCTCATTTGAAACGTTTTTGTAATTGGAACTACATGTCAACACCAACGATTGAGAAATTAAATGTCGGCGATAGATCACATATTGCACCCTATATATAAAGATACATTTTAAATAGGTTTCCGAATTCTGATGAAAATAAATATAACGTGAACATTAATCAATTATGAAGATTGAACTTTACGAAAAATATTTGTTATTTAAGTTATTCGTTTTAGCCATTTTTAGAGTTGTTTTCAGAAAAGAATACAGTTAAAGTAAATATTTAAATTAAAAAAAATCAAGAAACTAGCATTTTTTTCACGAAGAAACAAATATTGAACTGAAATACTTAATTTTGAAACAAACGATTAAATACTGAATAAAGGAAAATAATAAATTTGTTTTATTTTTCAAAAAATAATTTCCTTATGCGCTATTTTCTTTTCTTTTCTTTTTTTTTTTTTTTTTTTTTTTTTTTTTTTTTTTTTTTTTGTCGACCTTATTCATATTTATGAGTTTAAATTTATCTAAATACAGTATGAGTAAATTGTTATTCAATGCTTTTAATTTTTCTTTGACAAAAAATCAACGTTCTCTAATTTCTAAAATAATTTTTTAAGTAAACGGTAATTACAAGATTATTTTTTGTGAATATGCCTTTAAAATTTGATTAACTTTTTTTTTTTTCTGCGGAGACTGTCTTCCCAAGATTTTTTGTATAGACGAAAAATTAAGGTTATACCCTTTTCACCTTATTAGAGTAATTATTTTACTATAATGCACTTTTAAAGATGCAACTTTGAATTTTTGTTTGATATTTTAAATTGCAAATGTTGTTTATTCATATTATAAAATGCATTGTGTCTTTGAACTCAGGGTGCAAACTGTAAGGTAAGGTAAAGTACACATGAAGAAGTAATGTTGGTATAGCAATTTTTGGGTCGAAAAAGAAAAGTTTTGGTGAAAAACAAGAAATGCGCGAGAAAAGAAAACAAAAGTTTTATTGATATAACAATGTAAGTAATCAAATCTGCCACCACCAGCATCGATACAGGCTTAACAGCAACTAGCAAGTAATTGGCGTAGCCTTTCGAAGATTTGACACCATCTTCCAGCACTTCAAAGAAAAAAACTCGTAATGTCTCCTCTGCTACTACTGGAAAACTTACACCAAAACTAGAACTTTGGTCGCCATCATCTGAACCTGTTAAAATAGAGTACCCAACTAGTCAGTCGCAGAAATCTGCAAGTAAAATAAAAAAGTCAACCCAGCATGAGACTGAAGAAACCCCGGTATCATCTACATTTAATTCTCCGAACTCTGATACTAATCGAACTGCAAAACAGAGTGATAAAACTTGCATACAGAAAGGGAGAAAGACAATTCGGGGTTCTTCACAGTGGAAAACTGTGAAGAAAAAACAGAGGAAATCATGTCATAGCCCAACTTACACGAATTTCAAAGATCACAAGCAGCTGCAAAGTTATGTTGAAGAGGCTATGGAGTCTGACTCGAGCACAGATAACGATGATGCTGTTTTTGAAGAGTTTTTACCAAAATAATTTTACTTTGTTTTTAAATTCTTTGTGACTTCTTAAAACTTGTCTTTTACACAGCATCTTATACTTTGTCCATTTTCTTTTAACATGTATTACTTCATAACTTTTAGAGATGATTTTAATTATAATAATTTTGTGTCTTTTAACTATTGTCTTTTGACCATTTATAAATGGTTTTAATTATATACACCATTGCTGTTTTTCTTCTAATCATTTTGTTTTTATGATCTTATTGTCAATTTTTTTATTCCAAGTTTTGTTTAGTTCTTGACTCTGTCTTGGCGCAGCATGTCCCAAAGGGGACTTTGTGCCATTAAAATTTAAACAACCAACCTTTCGAAGATTTCAAGTTTCTCATCTGCGAGACACCAGTTGACTCTGATGAGGACCTCATTCCAAGACTTTGTCGCTACTGCAGCAGGTCGTGAAACACCATGAATCTTCTAAAGCGTAGGTCAATCACTTGCTAGACACTTCTTGGCCTGTATCGAGGTTGATGGTGGCACATTTGAGCACATACTGTAAGTGTCCTGTAAAAAAAAAATCCTTGTGTTCATTTACTCAGCATTTCTTGTTTTTGGCAAACACTTTTCATTTCCGAACCCGCATTGCTCACAAAATTGCTTCTTTAGGAGTACTTTACGAGTATTTTATTGATATAAACATTACAGCAATTTCTCATATGTGCCATCACACATATAGATACCGTCCTGGCAAGTCTTGAAAATGATTGGTGTATGTCTTATAAGATCCCAGGTTTTTAACGAACAGCTGCGTCTGAGACGAAGTCTTAGAATGAGGTCCTCATCAGAGTCAATTGCTGTCACGTAGATAAGAAGCCTGGAATCTTCGAAAGTGTACCCGAACACTAGCTTGTTTTTTACAGGTCTGTATCGATGTTGATGATGGCACATTTGAGTACTTACTGTAATTTTTATGTCAATAAAACCCTTTTTTTCATTTCCGACCCTCACATTGCTATACCGTCGATCGAGGCTACTTTGGTCAAGCCCATATAAAAAGATTTTATTATTTGCATTGAACAAACAATACAAGATAATTCGGAGTTTTTGCCTTTGAAAAATATTTTAGACCCTACTATAGGGTATTTGAATAGTTTAGGGGTAATTAATATTTTTTTAGTGGCAACATTGGATGTGTTTGTAAACAACTGTTTTCGTGTGTACATTTTAACTCCCCAAACTTGTTATAGTGAGACAATCTGGATAAGAGATACAAATAAGGTAAGTGTCAAAATATTACCATTAGTAACCTGTAAACCTTGTGTGATCATAGTTTTTTTCCTTTAATTTCTTATTTTGACAGAAAATGTTTACGTTTTCATAAAGCTTACATGAAAACTAGTTTTTCGGGGCTACTTTGTGCCAGGCCTTTTTTGGTCCGGAAGTAGCTCCAGTTACTCGGAAATGCCTTTTATACAATCAAATCTCTTAAAAAATGTATTAAGTAACATTTTTTTCAAATGTTACAAAGCAAAGTGTTACCGTTACAGTTTAGCAATGTGTTACCGTAATTATTTTTGTTCCAGTTGCTGAGGATAACACGATGAAAACTGTTTCTCGTGTCTTCAATATTAATATTTGGTTTATCGAGTTTAAATGTTCAAATGTTTTTTTTTTTTTTTTTTTTATTTATCAAGTTTTCAGTGTTCATTCAGTTGCAGATCCTATTGCAATCAAT
This sequence comes from Maratus speciosus, assembly GCA_963932465.1. Lineage (NCBI taxonomy): Eukaryota > Metazoa > Arthropoda > Arachnida > Araneae > Salticidae > Maratus > Maratus speciosus. The sequence goes on from OZ010787.1 coordinate 640,953,231, forward strand.
TTCTAATTGGTTTCAATATTCCAACATATGAGTTGTACTCATTTTATATGAAAATAACTGAATGGACCAAAGAAGCCCCCAGCAAGGGCTACTTTGTTCCAAACTTTAAAAATAGTTAAAAAATTAAAAAAAATAAAAATTTCCTCTTTAAAACCATACAGTTTGCTTCATTGTTTCCTGTTCATTGATTACAATTCAGTTTCAACTTTGAAAAATCATATATAATATTTTTTAATAATGGAAATGTTAGTGGAACCAGAAAAAAGTGGCCCAAAGTTCAACAGGTACCAAAATTGTTTCTTTATGTACTGTACCTTCCGTTACAGTTTGGTCCATGAGTTCAGGTACTCTCTGTAGATACAATATGACATTTCGATATGCAGATAGATACATCGAACACACATAAAATTGACATCAGTTGAAAACATACGAATATTAACATACATTGAATCTGTTTCCAGTTAAAATCGACATACTACTCTAGTTATGATTTATACTACTGCTGTACCAACTATTAACCCTAGAATAATAATCTTTATATTTAGCACTAAATACTAACCATGCATAAAAATTACTCACTCCATATTTAAAATAAATTTAAGGCATATTTAAAAAAAATTCTGATATATATATATATATATATATATATATATACTCATGCATTAAAGTACAGACTTTCCCAGCTAAAAATGAACTGCAGAAATTCTATAAAAAAAACTGCAGTTGGAAGACTGCGGTGATTTGGCCAATTCCACTACAGATTTTTTGCGGTCAATACAACTACAAAATTACTGCGGTAATTTCGCAATTGTATTGACCGCGAAAATTCTACAGAAAATTTATAGTTATATCAATATTAAAAATTCTGCAGTAATTTCGCAGTTGCATTGACCACAAAAATTCTGTAGTGGAATCGGCCAAATCACCGCAGTTTTCCAACTGCAGTCTTTTAGTTGTTATATCAACCTTAAACATTCTGCGGTAAAAATGTTATATCGGCCACAAAAATTTTGTAGTTTTTTTTTACTGAGTAACATTTCAACCAGGTTTCTATAACATTATATGTTCATATGGCAGGAGAATAGGAATGGTAAACGCTGGGATATTCCACATTTTGGAATAAAACAGTTTTATAAATATTTACTGGTTTTAATATTTTTTTTTTTATTTTCACAAACAGTGTTCGAAAGTCACTAATAATAAGCTCGAAGCAACTAGGAGTTGTCCAGTAGCTTCATCGCCTCGAGCCCAAACCTTTCCACTTTTCGGTGTCTTTAATTTGCGTAATTTATCTTTTAAATATGTCCGGTTTCAATTTTTGATTTTTTTTTCTCCAATCTCGCCCTATCTAGAGAGTCTTACTCGGGACGAGGCCGGATCTAGGAATCTAGCTTCTGCAAAAGAGTCGGACTAAGTGGAAGAATAAAGGGCTGCAGACGAAGAGGGGCCGCTCGCCGCGGTTGACTTACAAACAAACACACACACAAATTACAATGACCATTTGGAAAATGATTTTTTCAAAGACAAATTTACGACATAAAAAAATCGCACGGAGTTGATCCTACATTACGTACACCATGGATTAAACGATAACATTCCTGGACCAATCATGAACAAATTTTAAATGAAATTTCAGTTTTACAATTTTAAGTACTGTAAATTTTTAAACTTCTACGGAGCTGGTCATACATTACGTACGCCAAAGATTAATAGTGTTATTACATGTAAAAATTGCAAGCAAGAAAAATCGCCTGCGACTCGTCAGATTTCCCATGAAACTTACGTAATAGCCAAACATTTCATTGGCTGTTCGGGAAAAGGCTTTTCTATCATCAGATTTCCAAAAAATCTCACAACTAATTTTAAATAAAATTTCATTCTTAAACTTCTAAACATCTGACAACATTACTTTTTATACCATCGGATATGTTGTCCATCGTTATTGAAACCAAAGGGAAATACAGATTACTGTATATACCAATCAGATAATGAATAAATTGCGGATTAAACCAATCTGAACTATGCTTTTGATTTCCTACCCTGACGAGAACAATAACCATTTTTCCAAATGGTTAAAAAAAAAAAAAAATGGTTGGTTCAAAAAAGATACCTCCACCCCCTTTCCCTTAGACATTCTTATGATATCAAATGCTAGAACACTGCTAAAGTGATTGTGTTATATGTACAGCCCCTACGTAAAGTTTTACATTTAAATATTTTTTATTCCTTAAATTTAATAAAAGTATGTATATATGCTTTGATTACTTATATATCATTAAATACGTAAAACAAATTAATATTTTGAAATAATATATAAAGTTTCTAAACTGTAATTCATTCATTTACTTTGAGATTATATAACAATTTGCAAAGTTATCATCAATCAAATTTTAAAAATCCATAAATTTATATATTTCTATAGAACAAATTTAGTTTTTGACTTATATTTTTCATATCAAAATAATTATTTGCAATATCTTATTACTCTAAATCAAAATAACTGCATAGAATTCATATTAAAAACTACATATTCTTTTCCGTAATGTTTCTAAAACCACATGCTAAAATTTACAAAAATTACTCTTACCTGTATTTTGATTTGCCCTAATTTAATCTGATACACATTAATAGAACAAATGAAGATTTCAATTAAAAAAACAATTTATTCACATTTTTTCACATTTAACTGCTTTTGAGGCAGATTTTAATTTGTTTCTTATTGTGGCTCGTACAAGTGCGACATTCACATTAAACTTGCACGAGACATGCCCCTGTATATCGGCGACATAATTAGGATCCAGGACCTTTTTGTTCGATCCCTTAATGCCTTTGATAACGCTATTTGAGAGACTTTGTCTCCCAAACACAACATCCAGTAAGTCGCAGGTGTATTCAGAGTAATCCGTAATACGACACAGTGCGAGTTTACATCTGTCTATATGCAAATGGTCTCCAATTCTCACTAAATCAGGATTATTTTCATTTAATGTAGCTTTATTTTCTTTAAGCTGACGATATATTTGTTTAGTTTGCTTATACTTCTTGTAATGTTCACTCCTTTCAGTTGTAGACTGCACTTCAGCAGCAAGTTCTGTCATTTGTTTGCTCAAAACAGAAAGTTCATTTTTTAATGTCCCACAAGATGAACATTCTTTTGTCTTAGGTGGGGCCAGATTCTTCAAGGTGTCCAGAATGGACTTTTCTTTTTTATTTCTCTTTTCCTTAATAGCCGCCAGTTTCTGCCTAAAAAAGATACAATATAAATTATATAAAGAATAATACATAGTGAACATGTACATTAAAACTGAACTATTATTCACCAGGACTGTAAGAAAAGGGCTGCCGGGTAGGAATTTAATGAAAAAGGAACACACTGTTCTCAAAACGGGCAGTCTTATCCTGTTCAAAATACTAATTTGTTCAAGAGTCTCCTTTTATTAGTAGTATTTTGCAATATTTTTCCTAATTATTTTTAAATTTTTTCAATATTTCTCCTGTGACCAATTTATGAAATTTCCCGTTATGTTCCTGTGCCCAATCAGCGAAATTGGGATGAGGAGGGAGAAAGATTCATAATATGAAAGAGTGGTTCGAGGGTTTTCCTATGATATATCATAGTGTTGATTCTAAGACGCTTTAGCAGGGCGCAGCGCCGGGTGGCCCTTTTTTTTTGCACCCGGCAGACTTTTTAAACCTTCCGATGCGCCCAGCTGCCCTTTTTAACACTTCCTATGCACCCTGTGGTAATTCAATTGACCCCGGGAAAATATCGTAAATTCTAGGGACTAACCATACCAGTTCAAAATATTTTTTTGAACAAGGTACAAAGTGCCACCTTTTTGAAAAAACTGCGACCTTTTTTATAGAATAGAGTTCCTTTTTTGAAAAAAAATGTACCCTTTTTTTAGAATAGTGTTCCCCTTTTGAAAAATTCCCACCTGGCGGACCTTTTTTTCTAGAGTCAACACTATATCACATGACAGATCCGGGAAAAAGTTTGAAAATTGCCCCCCCCCCCCCAAATCCCCCGAAATCTAACAAACCTACAAATTTTTAGGTGTGATCTTTATAAAATATGTGAAAATTTAAAATTCATCAGTTCATTAGTTTTCTTGACTAACAAATTTGTTACGGTTGACACGGTTGAGTTGAAGAAAACTACTACTGGTCAACATGTACAGCATTATACGACACTACCAAGCCCCTCTTTTAATGAGGGCATCTAATAATATGAAATCTTGAAGCGAACAAACTTCAAACTGTGTACCTACTGCCTACAGCACCGTATAGCAGGTATGCTGTGCACGTACTGCACAGCCCCTCCTTTAAAATGAATCTGTAATGTATACATAAATCTTGAACCGAGTCCACTATATAGCAGTCATGCCGTGCACGCACTGCCAAAATCTTTTGATTCATGTCCAAAAGCTTTCCAATGGCGTATCACATGAGGGATGTCTACAAAATTAAAAAAATTGCCACCTGGACATCGGAGATGCATACTATCATTAAGCAGTCACAGTCCTTCCCACGGATACCATAGGAGGCAGGTGTCAGCAAAACTTAAAAAAGTGCCCCCCTTGGCAGGGGGGGGTGGAAGTGAGGAACTGGGCACGAGAGATGTATAAAATGATTAAGCGGCTACAGACCTTTCCAACGATATATCACATGAGTGGTGCCGGCAACATTTAGAAAAGTGCCTCTGGAGGGGCGGGTGAAGGGATACTGGTGGTGCAGAACATAAATAAGTGGTCATTGTGTGGGTCAAAAGTGCCCTCCCGGGTGGACAAAATATGCTCCCCATACCCACAATTTTTGACACGGCCTCATTTTAAATTTTTCTATGTGTTTAACCACTTCAATGTTTGCCCCGAGATAAGTCGGGTATAAAATCACTGTTTCCCCATACCTATCATCGATGAAGTGGTTAAACCATCTTAACGTTTCAAACAGATCGCCCTGTTATGTTTCCTAATTTTGCTTGTGCACCTCCTCTCCCCTCCAAAATGTGGCACACCATTTAAATTTTTTTTTTATCATGTGGGGTGTAAACTATCTAAATGTTTAAAAACAAATCGTGTTAGATTTCCTAATTTTAAGAATATCACATTATGTATGTTAAACATTCCACCAGGTAGTGCACTCTATTCTTAACAAAACTCCATATCAGTAGATATATTACTCTAAGGGGTGGTGGTCTAAAGCAAGAATTTCATGAGCTGATATTACTATTCGAAAATAGTGGTATTAACCTTAAGAAATTTTTATACTGAATAAGTAGCATTTATCTGAGGACTCTGTAAAAAAAAAAAATGCACCTAAAATAGTAAGAAACACTAGGTTTTTTTTTTTTTAATCTAGCGCCCCCCCCCCCCCCTAAATTTTACACACAATTCTTTATTTAAACTTTTCGTTGTGTTATAAACTATCTTCAAGTTTCAAACAGATCACCTTGTTAAATTTCATACTTTAAATGTTACAAGCATGATCTGCACAGACATATACGAATATATAGATAATTATCATTTTTATATGTATAGAAAACCATAACTCAATTCAAATTTATGATTTTTTTTTCTACAACCATTATGAAAATTAACTTTTTTTTTCTCTGTGATGAAGTTCGCAATGTTATTCTACAATCATTTGACGAAATCCTTAATTTTATATTTTGCACTCAATTTTATTCTGCAATTGTTCAACGAAATTCGCAATTTTATTCCATGATCATTTGATAAAATCCACGATTAATAGACAAGCATTTTGAATGTTATCCAACGTCATGATGGGTGTGCTAATCAGATTCTTGATTTCCCCACACGCGCTAACCAAAAGGCAATCAAATACCAGTATTTTCCCACAAGCACTGCAAGTTCTGCCCGGTGCATGTGGTGCCTTTGTGCACTTCTTTCAAGAAATTTGACATTTTTTTATGTGACCTCTGGATGAACTTCATGACCCCCCCCCCCCCACAATGAATAACTTGAAATTAGCAGTTTTATTCTGCAAAGATTCGCCAAAATTTGAGATTTTATTTTGCAACCATATTACGAAATTTAATTTTTTGCACAAGAGATTGACTGAAATTTGCAATTTTATTCATGGACCATTTGACAAAACTCAGTTTCAGAACACAACACGATTTTTTTTTTAACATTTCTACTGAAATCACTCACCAATTAAAAAAGAAAGTGGTAAAGTGACATCCTTGTTAAGAAACCGTGGTTGTACTAAAAAATGATTTAATTTATTAAAAAAAAAACTGCAGAACCAGGAATTTATTAAAACAAAGACATTAATATAAATACCGTTTAGATTGCTGCTGTTCAACTTCTTCTGAATTAGCTTCCTGCTGCAAGTTTGTGCGACTTCTCTTTGCACAGATTTCATTACCTTGGATGATTGGAATTTCTTCGACAGTAATACTACCATCAGCCAAACTATCTATCAGCATATCCATAGCAATTTTATTTTCTGAAAAATTTAAAGGAATTGACAAAAATAATATTTTTAATTGAATTTTTATTCTTAATATCTTATTTTAAATGTATACATAATAACAGTGTTCATATTTCAATGAGACTGCAATAATCGCCAGCTTGGCACATTTAAAAATAATTCCAAATTTCGTCGAAGAACCATGAGAAAAACACGAATTTCGTCAAAGGGCTGCGGAAAAAACCCCCACGAATTTTGTCAAAGGATCGCAAAATAAAATACAAGAACTTTGTCAAAGGATCGCAAAATAAAATACAAGAACTTTGTCAAAGGATCGCAAAATAAAATACATGAACTTTGTCAAAGGGTCACAAAAAAGAACTCAAATTTTCTCAAAGAGCCACTGAAAAAACACTAATTTCTTCAAAGAATCGTGACCCCCCCCCCCCCCCCCTCAAAATTCGTCAAAGGATCATGGGCAAAAAAACGCAAATTTCATGAAAGGGCCGCGAAAACACGAATATTGTAAAAGGGCCACTGTAAGAAAATGAATTTCTTCAAAGGATCGTGAAAAAAACCCCCCAAATTTCGAGAAAAGATAACAGAAAAAACGCAACTATTATCAAAGAGCCGTGGGAAAAAAACATTTTGTGAAAGGATTACAGATAAAATGCTAATTTCGTCAAAGAACGCAAAAAATTTAATTTCGCCAAAAGGTCGCTGAAAAACGCGAATTTCATCAAAGGATTGCGAAAGAAAGTCTAAAAAATATCGGCAATTATGTTAATCAACTGCAGGAAAAGAATCACAAAATCCTTCAGTTAGTCGCAGTAAAAAAAACTGAAAATCGTCGATCGATTGCAGGAAACTCCCTCGAAATTCTTCAAGGGATCACAAAAAAACCCCTCAAAATGTCCCTATAAGTTGCTGGAAAATATCACAAAAATAGTCAATCGATCGCAAGAAAAAAAATTCATCCATCGGCCAGGGAGAAAAAACGTAAATTTCGTCAAAAGATTGCATAAAAAGTATCACGAACTTCGTCAAGATTGCACAAACAAACATCGCTAATTTTGTTGATCGGCCACGAAAAAATATCTCCAATTTGATCAATCGGTCACAAAAAAAGAATTGCCAATCAAGTGAAGCAAAACACACTAATTTCATCAAAAAAACGCGGGGAGAAAACGTGAATTTCAAGAAACGATCCTGGTAAACAATCGTGAATTTTGCGAAGTAGTCGTTGAAAAAAAATTCCGAAAAAACCATGATTTTTCGAGAAACGATCATGGGAAAAAATTTTGGAATAACCGAAACGATCGGGGAAAAAATGGATATACCGCGGAAGATCATGAAAAAAGAATGGTGCTTTTCACGAAACAATCGTAGAAAAAAACGTGAATTTCGCGATACGGTCGTGGAAAAAAAATCGTGTATTTTGCGAAACGATCATGGAAAAAAATAGTGCATTTCACTAAACGATCGTAGAAACATTGTGAATTTCGCAAAACGACAGTAAAAAAAAAAATCGTGAATTTTGCAAAGCGATCATGGGAAAAAATTTTGAATTACACGAAACGATCGTGGAAAAAAAAATCGTGAATTTCGTCAAGTGATCACAGAAAATATAATTGTAGGAATTATGTAAAAACTTAATTTAAGAGGAATAAATTTACTGTATTGGGCTGAAACATTGAAATCTATTTCTTTTTTTAACATGGAAAATTAGCTGCAAATCGCGAAAAATTAACATTTTAACATTTTTTTTTAAAAATTACATTTAAAAAAATGTCCGGTGCAGAATCATTTATCCAGACTCAGGGCTTGAATTTCAGGGCGGGATGGAGGGATTCGCGCCCAAAATTTTGAAATCCCGCCCAAAAGAATATTGTGGGCGGGAGCCTCCCGTCCAAAAAATTTTACCATTTTTCTGAAAATTTTGCATTTTGAAATTACGATCAACTTCCACGAACGCCTTGCGAATTTCCCGATATTTTTGCGCGACCGATTGACACATTTTGCGTTTTTTTTTTTTTTTTTACCGTGAAAGATCGTTGAAATTCACGAATTTTTCAAGCAACCGATAGACAAATTTCATTATTTTTTTTCTCGAGATCGGTTGACAAGTGTCCGCGACCGATTGGCGAATTCAGAGGGGATTCTGTTCCGAATTTTCTGAAAATTTAAGGCATTAAGTTCCGAAAATTATGAAAAGTCGGTCATCAGTTCAGCAGAAAAATACCGCGAATTTCGACAAATGATCGTCGAAAAATTCAATTTCGTCAATCGTTCGAGGAAAAAATCGTTAATTTCGTCGCAAAGGATTGCGAAAATAACGCAAATTTTGTCAAAGGATCGCGGAAAAACGTGAATTTCGTCAGATTGCGAAAAGAAACTCTAAATCCATCAAAGGATCTCGGAAAAAAGGAAATTACATCAAAGGATAGTAAAAGAAACGCGGAAAAAACGCGAGTTTTGGCAAAGGATCGCGGAATAAACTCAAATTTAGTCAAAGGACCGCTGAAAAAAAACGCGAATTTCATCAAAGTATCGCGGAAAAACGCGAATTTCATCAAAGGATCGCGGAAAAAACGCGCGTTTCGTCAAACTTTGCGGGGAAAATGCAGGTTTCGACAAAGGATCGCGGAAACAGCGCGCGTTTCGTCAAAGGATTGCGACAAAACGCGAATTTCATCAAAAGATCCCGAAAAAGATGCGAAGTTCGTCAAATAGCGAAAAAGACTCAAATTTCGTCAAATGATCGCGAAAAAACGTGAATTTCGTCAATGGGCTGCAGAAATAAATAGGAATTTCATCAGAAAGTAGCGATAACACCGCTACGGTCTCTTTAGAAAACAGCACACACACAAATACCTATATTTATTATTATAGGTATAGTTTTTAATCTGCAAAAATATACTGAACTAACTTTTGAAAAATTGGGTTTAACCCGAATCCAATTTACAGGAATCTACACTCAGCCTGAAATCAAACCAAACCAAGAAAAGGGTTGACTCGACCTGCAGCAAAAATAATTAGCGCCTGGAGAGGATTTCCCACTCCCTTCCCATCCCCTGCTGTAACCTTTCAGGAAATTTGCTGTGAATTTCAGGGGTTTTTTTGTTTGTTTTTACTCAAAAACACCCGCGAATTTTACGGTTACTTTTTGTGACAAACTGACGAAATTCAGTTTTATGCCGCGCCTTATCGATGAATTTCGCGATTTTATACTGCGGCCAATCGACGAATTTCACGATATTCTTCCCTCGACCATTCGAGGAAATTCACGAATTTTTCCTACGCCCGATTGGCACATTTCACGATATTTTCTTCCTGTGACAGAAAAAGGAAAATATCCAAAAGGGTGCACCAAAAAATGTCTGTATTAATACAGATATGATAAAATAATTAATGTAAGTTTTTAAATTGCATGTAAAATAACAGCAGATTTTAGATTTTTTTTCTCCCTCCCAAATAGCTCAACTCCCCTCCATTTATAAATGTTGATAGGGAGACTCCCCTCCTAAGAAAAACTGAATTTCAAGCCCTGAGACTGGTTGAAAATAGATATATTTGAGATAACTGATTGGTCATTAAATGCGTTTTTTTCGCGATCTTTTAGCGAGATATGCCGTTTTTCGCAATCTTTTAACGAAATTTGCTGTTTTTCTTGATCTTTTGACAAAATTTGCCATTTTTCGTGATCTTTTGACGAAAGCTGCTGTTTTTTTCACGATCTTTTGACGAAATTTGCTGTTTTTTCGCGATCCTTTGACAAACTTCGTGTTTTTCTGCGATTCTGCGACTTGCGTTTTTTTGGCACCCTGGGACGAAAATCACGTTTTTACCGGGATCTTTTGACGAAATTCGCGTTTATACAATGATCCTTTGGCAGAAATTTGCGTTTTTCGTGATCTTTTGACGAAATTCCGATCTTTTGACATACATTTTCTTTTTTTCGTGATCCTTTGACAGTAATCTGCGTTTTTCGCGATCCTTTGACAGAAATTCGCATTTTTCGCGATCGTTTTACAGAAATTCGCATTTTTTTCTGTGATTGTCTGACTAAATTCATGTTTTATCCTCGATCCTTTGATTAAATTCAAGTTTCTTCTGCGATTTTCGCGTGCCCCTGGAACGAAATTCACTTTTTTTTTGGGGGGGGGGGATATTTGGATAAAATTCAAGTTTGTACAGTGATCTTTTGGCAGAAATTTACGTTTTTTGAGATCTTTTGATGAAATTCCGCGTTATTTACACAATTCTTTGACATAAATTTGCATTTTTTCGCGATCATTTGACTAAATTTGAGTTTTTTCCACAATCGTTTGACAAAATTTGCATTCTTTCCGCGATCCTCTTACTAAATTCGCATTCTTTCCGCGATCCTTTGACGAAATTCACATTCTTTCCGCTATCCTCTGAAGAAATTCGCGTTTTTTCCGCGATCCTGTGACAGAAATTTGCATTTTTTCCCAAAACCCTGGGACGAAATTCATGTTTTTTTTTCCCCGGGCTCTTTTGACGAAATTCATGTTTTTTTTCCCCGGGCTCTTTTGACGAAATTCGCGTTTTCATAGCGATCCTTTGTCTATAAATTACCGATTTTTTATGCGAACGATTGTCCAAATTGATATTTTTCGACGACCATTTGTCGAATTCGCGATATTTTTTGTAAGAATTTTCGTGGATTTTTTTTTTTTTCAAGTTGGCAAATTTATCTGCAAGGTCTAAAATAAATCTGCGACGCACGTTGTGCACTTTCTGCTACTGGGAGAATATATGTGGTTGTAGCATTGTTTCTCATATCAAATCAGTTATTACTTTACACAGTTTAAAAATCTGATCCAAACAACTTAAATAAATTGAGTTTCTGAAGAAGTAATGTATGAGAATACATTGCAAATAAAAATTCCCCTGTTCCTAAGTAAATCCCCTAAGTAAATCAAGGGTGATTCTGAGTAAATAAAAAAAAAATAATTGAAATTCATTGCAAATTTTCAGAAATGTTACAGCAGAGGGGAAGGCGGGGGGATCTCCTCCGGCGCTAATTATGGGTTTTTTCTGTGGCCCTTGGACAAAATTCTCGTTTTTTCATCGATCTTTCGACGAAATTCTCGTTTTTCCCCACGATCTTTTGACGAAATTCGCGCTTTTCCCGCAATATTTTGATGAAATAGTTGCTTTTTTCGTGATTTTTTGACGAAATTTGCGGCAATGAAATAAACAGCAATCAAAACAAAAATTTCAAAAACCCTTTCCTTAAAAAAGTGCTCTTTTTGTTAAGTTGAAGTGCCCTTTTTGTTCAGCTGAAGTGCCCTTTTTGAAGGAGCACCCTGCCTTTTTTTATTCTGGGGGAAACACTATTACATTAACATTTTTAAATAATTTTTTTTTCATTGGATAGTTGAGGTCCATCCCTACATCATTCTTTTTTACTTTTTCAATTTTGGTTGCAGATATGTTTTATAAAGTTACTTTCACTTTTCTGAAAATGAAAGTGTCGCTCTAAAAAATATCTGCAATCAAAATCGAAAGAGTAAAAAAGAAGCTATGCTGCAGAGATGGACTTCAACTATCACATACGAAAAAAAATTATTTAAAAATATCTAGATATCAGAAAATAACCCCCCCTCCCATTACGTTTAGCATTAGCTTGTGAGTATCAGAAAATAACCCCCCCCCGCATACGTTTAGCATTAGCTTGCGAGTGTCTTTGCCTGCAGGGAGAGGACAGGAGCCTAAAATTTTCACTGAAAAACAGTGGAATTTAGAAGCATTTTCTGCTTCTTGATTGGTTTGATTAAGAGTGTCAACAAAAGCACAGACTCTAAAACATGCAAGGGGGATTTATAAAAAATAATGGCACAGATGTCATATTCTCCCCATATTGGTGCGATTTTTTTTCTGACGCCATTGTCATATACGCAACGGGTACTTAACTGGAGCCAAAGTGTCGATATTTTGCTTGATGTGGTAACCCGGATTATGTTGTTTAAGCTGTTGATGTTTTCGCAAAATTGGCAACCGAAAAAAAAATCTCGCCAATATGGGGCGAATATGACATCTGTGCCAAAATAATAATAAAAGCTAAATTGTTATCAGTTACTTTTTTTATATAAACTAAAAACGTTGAAGGGTATCCAAAACTGACACATCTACCCTTTATACTACATTACAAGATAAAATTCATATGCAGTCTAGTCATTTTAATAAAACCTAGTAACTTAAAATATAACTTTTCTAACATTATAAACATATTTGGATGCAATAAATTTTGGGAAGAGTTCTGTATCCTGTTCTGGTTGGCGCGATTGACAAGGAAATCCAAAATGCCAAAACCCCGTTTTAGCATCTTGCCAAATTTTTCAAGATAGTGGAAAAACATGATTTTTAAATACTTATAACTAGTGATGCAACGAATAGTGGTTTGGTCGAATAACCGAATATTCGGCTAAGTTACAGCCGAATAATGAACTTATTTTTGCCTAAAAACAAATTATAGTATGCACTATATGCACAATTCTTGTACTATTTCACAATTAAAAAGTATTGTTTTCATTACAAATTTTTAATTTTTTAAAGCATTATTCTACTCTGAAAAAATATTCGGCTATGGTCGGCCTAAAAATTGCCTCAATAATATAATTCAACCCCCCCCCCCTTCCCCCGCCCCCAAAGAAAAAAAAAATTCTTAGCAAAAGTTCCTCATCAGGTACTGTCTAGTTACATTTTATTAGATATTATGTGTGTCGTTACATTTTAAAATAATGAGAAAATTTGAAAAGTACTAGGAAACATAAGTTTCAAATTTCAGATGAAATAAAATAAAAAATAAGAAATCTTAATATCTTGAGAAAAACCACTGGTAGAAAGGGTGAAAGAAATATCCTCTAAAATGATGGAAAGAAATCATTGTAGACTTTATAAAGCTCACATTTAGCAAAAAACATTTTTATCATCTATTATTTATCGTTATTTTTTTTCTTTGCTGTCAGCAGATAGCACTAGAGTTCTTTATAGGCATAATTCAAAATATTATTGAAAGAAATATTTTTTTATGTAACAAGGGATAAATGTTAAACTTCCCATTATGATAAAAAAAAAAAAAAAAAATTGAATTTGCTTGTACAGCTGTAGTAAAACAATTTTGAATTGATTATTTTTAAATTTAACAGATTATGTTAGCTTATTACAAGCAGATACTTTTTGTACTTACTGATACAGCATAAAATTTTTTTAACATGATTCCTAAATTAGCCTCTTATATAAAAATGGGTAGATAAAACCCATTCGGAGTATGAAAGTTAATGGGAAAAAAAGTGTTATTAATTTCAAATACAATTTTCGTTATACATGATGAATATAAATTGTCAAATTAAAAAGTTACCCTGTGTAAATATAAAAAGATTACTGTATTTTTCGGCCAAGGCCGAATAATGGACTCAATATTCGGCCGAAGCTGAATATTCGGCAGACAGGCCGAATATTCGTTGCATCTCTACTTATAACCATATGTTTCTTTAATAATCGTTATCGTTATACATGTCAGGTGTTAAAAAAATACAATATTTGTATAAATATGTACTATTTTTATTATATTACATAAAAACAACCTCAATGTCTAATGATATCAATAACCACATCGATACATTTATCCGCAAAACTAACAGAACAGGATATTGAACTTGTTCCGAAATGCAAAATAAATGATAATAAAACATGGCATACAAAAGACAGTTTGAAAATAAGATATCTAAACTTACCTCCGAATTGTAGACAATATGCTGGGAACATTTCATGGCCCCATTTTATTTCCAGAGATTTCTTTCTATCCCATGATTTCAAATCTTTTATGAATTCAAAATCGGCAGGTTTTAACGCATCTTTTAGTTTTAGAGTTGAATATATTTTTTCTTCATGGAAATAAACAAGAACAAACGAATTTCTGTTTAATTCCATGTTTAATTAATGTTGAAAAAATAAAATACGTATGAAATAGAGCTAGAACGGTGCACGATATGCTAGCGTTAATGTTAATCTTCAAAACAGCGTGCGCGTAATGCATGTTGCCATTGTCAAAGATTAAATTTGTATTCTTCTTCACTATTGCGAGACAAACGAAAAGGCAATGATCAAGATAGATATTTCGCTGTTAGCGAAACGAGATCTACTAATCAGAAGCCTGCATTTTTGCGACCTTTTTATTGTTTGCAAATATACAGGCTTCTGATTGGCCTATCTCGTTTCGCTAACAGCGAAAATGTATCTGGATCTCTGGCCAAATCTATTTCATCATAAATAAAATAACAAATAATCCAAAATAAAATAACAAATAATGCAATATTGGAAAAAAAATATTTAATTCTACTTAACCAGCCTTTTCCGATGTATATTTAAAAATGCAATTATATTTATTTTTCATCTGACATCCTGTCCAAAAAATTAAATTTACAACTGTTGAAAAAATTTCTGATGTTTATATGAATGTTTCAGTTTGAATTGTTGACATTTATTATTTTTTTTCAGCTATTTTATGCATTGTAAAATTTGTAAAATTAGAAAATTAGCATCTTGCAGAAAAGGGTGTAGCCGCAACCGTGACTCACAATTGTTTATATTCCGTTGCTTCTTGCTATTGTTGGGTTTTCACGCTTCTTATTTTCTTATATCAGAGTTGTATCTTATTTTGTTATATTATGTTATATTAGATCTTTAAAATGTGAAAAAGGTACAAAAAATATTTATGGAAAAATAAATCCTTACCGATTCGTACTTTCAGTCGTTATAGATCAGATGTGCTATCTGATGTAAATAACGTTCGTGATGAAAATGCTCAAATGCAATATACGAGTAGTAATGATGAATCAAGTTATGAATCAGAAGAATGTGAAATACAAAATAAAACAAGTGGTGAATCCAGTCTTAATAGTAGTATTCTATCCGAAAATTCAGAATCTGACATTGAAGATGAAAATTCATTTGAAGATAGTTATTCAATAGAAGATGATTTAGGAGAACTCATTAAAAATGCCAACAAACCACTTTATGAATCGGCAGATGTTACAACTTTGGAAGCATTTGTAAGCATTTTAGCTTACTCTATTAAATTCAACCTGTCAAAAACTTGTGTTGATGGATTGCTGAAGTTAATAAAAAATCTTTTGCCACCTTCTAATCTACCAGAGACTAAATATATGTTCTATAAAGGCACATCAACAATTAGTAATTTATGTGAAATACACCTTTATTGCCCTCATTGTGACAGTTATATTTGTAAACTCAGTAGTGAAAATGAACTTGATAAATGTTTAACATGTTCAGAACCTTTTGTTAGTGATGAATTGGTAAAGGAAGGTCATTTTTTATGTATATGCCACTCTCATATCAATTAAAATTGAAACTTGAAAATGAGGATCTCATGAATAATATTTCCATCTTCAAATCCAAATTTCAGGACAATTGTGCCACTTACAGAGATGTCATGGATGGGGATTTATATCGTACTTATTGATGGTTTACGTGATTAAAATAATCTGTCTGTTCAATTTAATGTGGATGGGATACCACTTTACAGAAAAAGCAAATATGATATTTGGCCCATTCAAGTCATTATTAATGAACTTGAACCTCAAGACAGAAAAAGAAATATTATGATGTGTGGCTTGTGGTTCGGCCAAAAGAAGCCCATAATGAATGAATTTTTGATTCCATTTACAGAAGAACTCCAAATATTACATAACGATGGTCTAAAATGGAAAGACATTAAGCATGGAAAGGCTACATTGAAAACAACTAAAGTTTTTACCTTGATATGTAGCAGTGATGCACCAGCTCGTTGTTCCATGCAAAATTTTAAGCAGTTTAACGGAAAATTTGGCTGTGGATTTTGCGAACAAGAGAGGGAAAGAGTATTGAAGGGTAAAGGACATTGCCGGATATATCCTTTCAATGGACAAGCTGCTGAAAAACGAACATTTGCCAATTGTGTTGAAAATGCAGAAAATGCACTGTCCATTGGTAAAGCAGTTAGAGGTGTTAAAGGTACTTCAATTTTAATGAAATTATATCCAAATTTTAATATGATTGATGGTTTCATTCCAGACTATATGCACTGTGTGCTTCTTGGAGTAACTCGTCAACTTGTATGTCTTTTTGTAGAGAGTTCTGGGTCCCTTTATTCTCTAAATGCCCAAAATATTCGAATGCTAGACATGCGTATAAAGGATCTGAAGCTACCACATGAAGCTACCCGTACATTACGTACCACCAAGGACATTTCTTTTTGGAAATCATCTGAATGGCGAATTTTCTTGTTAACGTCACCTGCACTTCTAAAAAATATTTTGAACCCTAATGTGTATAAACATTGGCTTCTGTTTGTTGATGGCGTAACATTACTCTTGGACACAAATATTACCCCAGATGATGTCGCAAAAGCAGACGACTGTTTAAAGCGATTTGTTTCAGGTGTTAAAGACATCTATGGTGTAGCAGAGCAGTCTTACAACATTCATCTGTTGCTCCATCTGTCTGCTACTGTAAAGGCTTGGGGTCCTCTGTGGGCAAATTCCTGTTTCATTTTTGAAGATGCAATTGGTCAATTAAAATGCTGCATCATGGAACAAAATCTGTACCAATTCAGATTACTTCAGCCTACACTAGTAAATCTGTACTTGGAGTTCTCTTATCCAAACAAGAGATAAGAAATCCTCAGATTTTAAATTTTATTGAAGAGATGACGTCAAACCATACTGTCACAAAAAAAGGCTACTTCCATAGATGAATGCATCTTATATGGAAAGCCGAAACATCACAATTTGCTCAGAACCCAAGAAAGAGCAATTAAGAAGCTACTGGGAGATGAATGCATACTGTCCAGTGTACAATTTTACAAAAGGATCTTCTATTCAGGCCGCATTTTTAGTTCCAAAAATTATTCGTCGAAATTTGCTCATGCTGATTATGCTGTATCATTAGCAAACAAAAAATGTGCTGAAATCCATCATATTGTAGTTTTAAATGGCGACGTGTTATTTTTAGGGGAGGACATTTCTGTCACTAAGTTTATGATGTCTTCTCCTCATGTTGGACCTCTCTGCACAAATATATTGACTGTAACAGATGATGATGCTCAGTGTAAAAGTAAAGCTATAGCGTTTAGACCTATAGATGTGATAAACAAATATATGACTTTGCCTATCACTGAAAAGGGTATCAGATACTTCATACCAATAAATGTAGCAGAGTATTGATTTTTAAAAAATAGAATAGTATGAGAGTATGAAAAAATTGATCACCATTTTTATTTTTTGATATGTCTAACTTTTAAATTTATAAATAATACTGTCTAATCTGCTTTTAAAATATAATACTTTTTTTAACACTTTTCAACTAAATTGAAAGTTGTTTATGAATTTGGTTTGTCTGTTTTTCTGTCCATGCTCTAACTCTCGTAAATATACTTGGATTTTCATGCATTGAATACAGGGTTGTTTGATTTAAATCAGTTTTTTTTTTTAACATTGATATTTACAGTCTAATTAAGAATAAAATTCGTCATTTATATTATAAGAAAGGTCATCATTCATGTCAGATTTAAAATTACCTTTTAATAATGTTAAACTTTTATAATTCAAAATATTGTTTTATGAAAGTAAATGCAACTGTACAGTACATATTAAAAATATTATCTATTGATGGTGCATTGCCAAAAAATATTGATAAATGCTATCCCATTTTTAATTTTTTTTTTTAATGATCACTTCCTTTTTGCAAGTTAAATCTTTAGCTAAAATTAAATCAATTTAATATAAAAGCATTTTCAGTGGCGAGTTACTTACATAATTCATAAGTTTGTTTCATTATTAGTTGCTAAGACCTGAAAATTACTGTATCCCATATATTGGTGATTGATATATTGATCAAATAATATGACCAGTATCTGAACTAATTATAACAATAAATATTTTGACACTTTAACTGAAAATACTTTAATCCCTCTGACTTCATTGCTTACTACGATTGATAAATATGAAAAATATTCTTGTACCTTATTCATGGGTCTATCCAGGATGTATGTGTCCCGTTTTTGTGAAATTATGAACAATTTTTTAACTGAAAATCGGAATTTTATCCTGATTCAGTGATGAATTTCCCAGTTTTCTCCCACTGTCGATTGATGATTTTCGAAATATTTGAGATTTTTTCCCCCAACTGGCGAATTTCACGATTTTTTTCTCAACTGATTGTCAAATTACACGATGGTTTGAAGAACTTTGAGATATCTTCTAACAATTTACTGACGATTTTTTTTTTTTACCCATAACCGATTGGCAAAAGTTGCTATTTTATTCACTTAACTGATCCATGAATTAAACTTTTTTTCCCCATGACCAATTGGCGAATTTCACGATATTTTCCTTGTACTGATTGCCAAATTTTGCTGAGGGTTCTTTCGACAGATTGGAAAAAAATTGTGCATTTTTTCCACAGCTAATCGACAAATTTCATGATTTTTTCTCACGATCCGCGGATGAGTTAATTTTTTTTTTTTTTTTTTTTACCTGCAACCAATAGCCAAATTTAAAGATATTTTCTTTCTGCAATCAGCAAATTTTGTTGATTTTTCTTAGAACCAATTGTCAAAAATCTCGAGGTTTTTTCTGTGACTGATCAATAAATTTCGCATTTTTTTAGCTGCGACTGATAAACGAATTTCGCGATTCTTTCTTTCTACCAAAAAGAAAATTTTGTTGCTTTTTTGCAGCTGATTGTCAAAAAGACCAATCGATGAAATGAATTTGCGATTATCCACTGACAAATTTCGCATTTTTTTACCCATGACCAATTGGTGAATTTCGCATATTTCCTTGTACTGATAGGCAAATTTTGCAGCTTTTTTGTGCGACTGATTGGAGAACATCGTGGTTTTTTCTGTTACTGATCGGCGAATTTCGCATATTTTTACCCGTGACCAATTGAAGTTCTTCGCAATATTTTCTTTCTACCCATTAGCATTTTTTTTTTTTTTTTTTTTTTTTTTTTTGCAACCAATTGTCAAAAATCATGTGGTTTCTTCGCTACTAATCAATGAATTTTTGATTTTTTCTGGCAATCTACTGAAGAATTTTGCGATATTCTCCTTGTTGACTGATTGGCAAATTTTGCAGCTTTTTTTGTGACCAATTGGAGAAAATTGCAATATGTTTTTACCACTAATCAGCAAATTTCGCAGCTTTTAACAGTGATCCATTGACGAATTCAGTGTTTTTTTGGCCACAAGCGATTGGCGATTTTGATAATATTTCCTTCTCTCAATTGGCAAATTTTGCATTTTTTTTTTTTTTTTGACAGATTGGCAAAAATCGTGCAGTTTTACTGTGACTGTTTAATGAATTTTGTATGTTTTTCCATAACCAGCTGAAAAATTAGGTGATTTTTTTTCTTCATGATCGATTGATGAATTGCCTGAGTTTTTCCCGAGACCAGTTAATGAATTTTGCAATCTTTTTAAAGTCAACAATTGAAGAATTTCACGATTTTTTTCTGACGGCCGAATGACCAACGTATTTTGTACTTTTTTCGTTGATTGAATGGCAACGTTTGTTGAAAGTGAGATTTTGAAATGTTCTGTGACGTACGTCACACTTTTAAGCATATCCTGCTTTGCAGGGATGAGAATTGCTGAAATTGGTTTTTCAAATGTGTTAAATGCATTTCCAAATGTTCAATTAGACATCGTATTTCAACTTATTAAACAGTAAACTTTTGTTACATTATTATGAATGTGTTGGAAGTAATTTCAATATTGATGCTTGACGCATGATTTTTTCTTTTTTTATATTTAATTCCTCTTTTACCCTGTATAATAATGTATATAAATATTGTCCATTTTAATAAAATTTGCATTTGTGGTGTGAGTTTTGTAATTTTTTCCCCTACTGTTTTATTTATTTATTTATTTATTTATTTTGAAAAAGATACCATGAAAAAAACTGATCTATTGGTTTTGAAACAGGCAAAAAGTAATACTATGAATGATTATAAGATTCAAAGTGTTATAAGAAAATCAAACTTTGCGAAGGTGTCACTTTATGCATAATTGATGCATCTTTATGTATATATGTATATATAAAGATTCATTTGCCAAATTTATAGATAACTCATTAGCATTTGCATGTTGTTGTTTTTTTATATACAGGTTTGACTACACGGAGTTATAGATATTTGGCAAGGAAATTTGAACAAATTATCTCTAAATATTGCAACAATATTAATACAGGAGAGCAGTAATTTTTCTTGTATGCTCAATTGTCATCATACATCCCGGGCCCAAACTTTCATGCATATTTCTACATGTTTATCAAATTATTCTGTGTTCTTCATGTAAAGATAAGGCAAACTCAGGGAATTCCTAACATAAGTTATCGCTGTTAGTGGATTTGTGATTTTTTAAAATAATAATAATAATTTTTTCAGTAGAGTAAATTTTATTCCAATTTATATGACTTTAAGAAGGCTTCAATTACTTGTATTTTCAGTCTGATTTAATAAAGAAAATAAATTACTATGTCAAGAATTTTATTGTTTAAATGCAAATAAAATTACTCTCTAAGTATTTTATTTGAATGAACTATCTACAATCTATATATAATTTACATAATGGTAATTTATTTTCTATAATGCACATTTTTAACTATACATTAAATTTTCTCTCTCTCTCTCTCTATATATATATATATATATATATGTATATATATATATATATGTGTGTGCGTGATTTTTGCATATTCAATAATAAAGTTATGTATGAGATTTTTTAACAGATATTATGATTGTTTTTGAAATGTATAATAGTTGTTTTGAATTTTAAAGTCATATTTATTTTGTTTTGCTTAAAGAAAGGAGTGTGGGGGAGGGGGGCTTTTTCCCAGTTATTCAACTAGCCCTTAAGAAAAAGAAATCTTGAAAAGAGTATTATTATTATTATTTTTTTTAATATAAAGAATGGGTGGCGCAACAGTAATCAAAACCTGAATAGCCTTCACACAATTCAATTTCTCTCTATTCTTTGCATATTCAGCTAAGCAATAAAGTTATAGGTGTAAAGTTTTAGCACCAATTAGATTCAAAATGTGTATTTGCTTTGGACTTAATTTTTTTAAATATTTATTTTACTTTAAAAGGTGTGTGCGTGTATGTGAGGGGGAGTTCTCAAGTGCTCGCTCAAAAGCAGATTTTATAATAAAATATCTTCAAAACAGTATTATTATTTAATAAAGATCGAGTGTCTTGTAGAGATTGGAATGTTCAGTAAAAAAACAGAAGTTTGGTGGAAAAAAACTGTCTTTTCCCCCCCGAAGGGTTATTTTTCATTTTTTTCCAAATTGAAATATCATTTATAAAATAATATATTCAAAAATTTTTAACTACATTCTTATACTTTTCATTATATTTATTTTTATATTCAAACTCCCACATGAAAACGATGTGGAAAATCTTATTTGTAAGCAGAAATCTGTTTAAGAACTTGCGTATTAAAGAGCCTAGTGTTGAACTCGGACACTTTTCTCCGGGAGGGATTTCTGTGGCTCCCGGGGGGGGGGGATTGCACTTTTTGACCATTGAAAGCACAAACTCTCAAATCTTCGGGGAGGGACATCCCCCCCCCCCATGGGCCACCGCCTGAATTCAACACTGAAAGAACCCTTCACAAAATTATAATAAATATAAATGCATACAAATAAACTTTTCAAAGAAAATGTTTTCAATTTCCTGTGCAAAATTTTGTTCAAAGCAATTTTTATACTTGGAAATCACCTACAAATAAACCTGTAAAATAAAATAAACCTGTTTTATAACTTTCATTAAAATAAGAAATATATTACTATCATATATAAAAAAAAGATCTTTTTTAGTTTCCAATTTAATTTTTGTGATGAAATCATAAGCATTAGGCATGTCATCATTGGACAAACACTGCCCCGTAACATGGATCTAATAAATTTGCTGCTGCATAGATTTCAAAATATTTTTGGTACTTTTCTGTTAGCTGGGTGGCACTGATCACCAGCCAGTGGGATATACTGAATATATATATAATGTAGATATATAACATTATATATATAATATGCATATAGTCTAACTTTCTGTAATAATAAACCATTTTAACAAATGAAATCATTTATGATACCATAAGAAAAGATCATCCAAAATGCTATATATCAAAGTGGAATAATTGAAAATTTATAAAAAGGATATAAGAAACATAAATAACGTATACAGTACATGGCGAATTATCACTGCTGCCCGAATAACGGAAAAGTACCTTATTTCTCCTTTCTAAAATTTCCGTAACATTTCTTTTTTCTTCCTGGGAATTTAAAGGTGAAGTAGTTAAATTACTACTGATTGTATCTACTATATTAGACAAAAGTTGTGGAACTTTAGATAGCAAAGCACCCCGAATACTTACAATAATGACAGAACTACAATAATTTGTTTCTATAAACTGGCATCATTTATACTACTGAAAAATTAGTAGTATGTAGGTGAGACATATAATACATTTGCTTTCAAACTGAAGGGTAATAAAAAAAAAAAAAGTTTTCCATTAAGGGGCTGGTGAGTGAGGAGGCTCGGGATGTCATAGGACAGTCATTTGTTCCTCCCTGGATTTAAAAATATAAGTAACTAATTTTTTTTCACCTGTTTTGAAATAGTGAAATTTATTTAATTCGAGTAACTTAAATTAAAAGAGGAACTAAAGAGTTTCAGTTGAGGGAGTGGCTATAGGAGGCCCACTGCCTTTCCTTGGATTTTGAAATTGTATAAACTAAATTTTCTTTTTTTCCTATTTTGAAAACATAGTAGGATTTATTTTTATCGAGTAACTTAAAAAAAAAGGAACCAAGAATTTTCTGTTTAGAGGAAGGTGGCATAGGAGGCCAATTGCCCCTCCCAAGATATTTAAATTTAAGTAACCCAATTTTTTCTCTCCTGTTTTGAAAAACATAGTAAAATTTATTCTTTGCGAGTAACTTAAAAATTAAAGCAACCAAAAATTTTCCGTTAAAAGAGGGGAACCTAGGGGAGTCATTGCCGCTCCCTGGATTTTGAAAAATATATGTAACTGAATTTTCTTTTTCTCCGATTTTGTACATAGTAAAATTTATTTATATGTAGAAACTTAAAATAAAAGAGGGACAGTATATCAGAAATATTAGTTGTGCGCAGGGGATAGGAGAAAGGACATTTCTCTTCCCTGAATTTTGAAATTTAAGTAATTAAATTTTCTTTTTTTTATGAAATACATAGTAAAATTCATTCTTTTTCAATATTTTAAAATAAAAGAAATAAAAAACTTCCGTTAAGGAGGGGGGGGGGGATGGAAGGCCCATTGCCATCGCTGAAGTCTGAAATTTAATTAACGGAATTATCTTATTTTCTCCGATTTTGACAAATATAGTAAAATTTATTTATTCCTAATAACTTAAAATTAAACAGAAACTAAGAATTTTCTGTTTGGGGAGAGATTCACCCTCCTATATCTCACTCTTGGTAGTTAATTTTCGGTCGATTTTTTCATGTTTATGTATTTAAACTTTATCGTAAAGTCAGGTTAAAAACAATGTTATTTATTTATTTATTTTTTTTTTTGGCGGGGGGGGGGGAGCTGTAACCCGAGGACTACATTCCCTCCCGGATTTTGAAGTTCAATTTTAACTAAATTTTCTTTTTCTCTGATTAACACATAACAAAATTTATTCCTATAATTAAACACTAACTATAATAATTAAACACTAACAGAAAAAGACGAACTGGTAAAATTAGAGATAAAAAATTACTTCAATACTGCAGTATGACTACAGACGCAAAATCTCATTATTTTAAAAGTTTATGATGACTTCACATAAACTATAGTATTTTTAAAGTTAATAGCACAGAGTATGTTTGAAATAAAGAACTACTAAATTACGCCACATCAGCCGCAGAATTTCTAAAGTATTTTTACAGTCGAGATTGCACTATAGAAAATCTATAGTTGACCATAGAAAAACCTGAAAAATACTCCACTTCTGTAGAAAAACTGCAGTTCATTTTTAGCTGGGTTCTGTTGATGCTCACCGCATATTGGCTCGCGCATTTCCTGAGTGTGTGAGTAAAACTTACGCAGGTAAGTATTCTAGCGTTAAAAGAAAAGTGGAAAAAGATAAAAAATAAATAAAAATCTAACAGTTGTATCTATTTATAACAAACCCAATAAATGTAATTGAATATTTTCATCTGACAGACAAACATTTTATATAAATATGTTTTTCGGGGACTCTGACCCCTAAAACGTGTAAATCAGTCGAAATAATTTCGATTACAATACTTTCTTCTATTATAGACAGAACGATGTAAAAAGACAAATTTGTCTGTTAGTCCTGGTTTATTTTCGTAGAAAAAATTACAAATCGTTACGGATTTTTTTTTGTTGTTGTTAAATTACACACAAATAATACATTACGTTTTTTAAAAAGCTGTCTTATCAGGTATAGTTTTTTGTTCTACAGGGACATCTTAAAAGGAATGAGAAAATAGCTGTCCGCTGCTGATGAAAACGATCAATATTGGAAACAGAGAGCCTTAAATTGAAGTTGAATGGCAGTTAGTCTCTCACTGGATAGACAAAACAAATTTTATCCAAATCCGACCCGACGCAAATCGTGATTTGGGTGGCGGTAATTGTTTTCTTTGAACCCGTGCAGGACTCTCATATGGGTAACAATAATATGTTACCATAAAAACGTCCAAATATGTAATGGAGCTCCGTCTGTTGCGCATAAAAACGAATAATATTGGAAACAGCGGGATTTAAATTGGATATGTTTTTCATCGTGTTGTCTAAACCGATTTTATCTGAATCGCTATACAAATTGGCGGTAATTTTTTCTTTCTACCCATGCAGGCCTCTATTGTGGAGGAAAATAATGTGTTGTCACAGAAAAGTAAAAAGAGTAAGGAGAACATTGTAAACTGCGCATAAAAATAAGCGATATTGCAAAGTGTGGGAATTGAATGCGAAAAGTCTTTCATAGCATCGTGTAAACTGATTTTACCCGAACTGGATCTGGTGTCAGGTCACCTGTATGCTTTTTTCCTCTGCACCCATACAGGACCTTAACCCATTTGTGTCTGAATTTTTGTTTTCTCAAATTTATTTGGTAAAATCACTTTAAAATGTTGCAAAGTGAACTGGAAAAATACTAAAAAAAATTAAGCTTAATATTTTTTTTGTATTTATTTGATAAAATGTAAAAGAACTAAATATGAGTATTTCTAGTAGAATAATATGCATAATTATATATTTTGCCTATATTTATATTTAAAATCTTTTTATATTGTATATTATGTACTATAATTAGTATTTTAATGAACTACAAAAAAAAATATTTATTTCTTTGCAGAGACGTTATAACTATTTTTAATAATAAAATAAGAATAATCGTATTACAGGCTTAAAAACAATTCATTTCATAAATATCTTCGAAAGGTGATTACATAAATAACTGTCTCCTAAATTTCTAACAAATATATGTGCCTAGAACCCTATATTTTGTACCTTACAAAAATGCATAAAAAATAGGCTTGAACATTTAATTTCGCAATTTAAAAAAATACGTATTTCAAAAAAGTCCACAAGCTAAGATTATAACTTGCAACACCGAAAAAAGTCTTAATTTAAGCAAATAAGTATCCACCTTGTGCTGTCATCTCTCGGTTAAAGATAAAAACATTTATAAATAATGATTTCATACAATTTTCATGTTATAAAGAAGAAGAAAATTATACAAATGCATTAAAATTTGAAACTTCCCCAAAATGGGACGCTAGGCATAAATGGGTTAATGTTGATAAGAATTATTCCCAAGGTGTGTGTTACACGTAAACTTCTAAAAGTACAAGGAGAGCATCGTCCACTGCGCATGAAAATAAGCAATCCAGGCATCCCTTGACTTACGTAAGTAATGCGTTCGAAAACTTTTGCGTAAATCGAATTGTACAAAACTCGAATTTGTAATTTCCTTAGGTAAAATTCCGTCAGAATCTGTAATATTTATAATATATATGAGGAGGTGAGATTCAAAACTCGCCTTATCCAAAATATCAAATTTTGGGAAATCGTGAAACACCTGTAACTGCGACCCCGTGCATCGAATACCTCCAATTTTTTGTATAATTATAGCTAGTTGCTCTGTGATATCATTGTGTTAACTTGGAAAATCTACTTGAATTCATTTAATTAATTAATTGGAAAAAGTTTGGGATAAGAAGAGTTTTGTTGCCAACCTAAGAATAAGAAAGTTTTGATATCAATTTCTTCAACAAAGAAAAATATCGTTTTATCATACTTGCTGAAAGAAATTAATAGTTTCTATTTTTAGTCGTCGGATGATAATATTTTGTAGTCAAAAATAATCCTTATGACAGCAATACGTATGATTAAAATTTAGTATTACGTTTTATTATAGAAAAGCAAACTTTTCAACAATCAAATAAAACTTATCATAACTAGCTTATGATTAAAATATTTTTTTAATGCGATATAATATCATCTACATAGCATATAATATTATATATATAATGTACTTACAGAATATCCAAAAATAAATTAAACAATTAACTCTGAGTTTTTCTACTGGAATATCATCGTAATCCTCCTCGACCATCTCTTTCAGTTCTGGTTCCTTAGAAAAAATACTTTTATAGAAAGTAAGCACCTCCATTTCTGACCAGTTTCCATCAAAATGTTTTTTTAACAATGCGTGGACATCCTTAAGTTTCTCTTGCTTCACGTGGACTCAACCCTCTTCTTTTTAAAAAGAAAGTCAATTTTTAGATGCCTCTAGCACAACTTTTACACTCTGAATTTTGATATTCCAAGAATCTTCCGAAATACACTTCCAAAAATTTGAAGATGGCCATGGTTCTTAATCTTTATATTGTACCTTATGGCAATGCCTTTGAAAGCGCACTGAGGTGCTCTTAAAAAAACTTTCAAGGTGAAATGTTTACTTTTCTGGATGTTTCATGGAAGGAAAGAAACCTGGACGGTTTCTTGAAGGAGATGTTTGAGAGGTGAACTTCAAAATAAAGTTATCTTATGCAGTTTTGTCTTTTCTTGAAAAAAAGCATGGTGAAAGTGTCATACATATCTCATTGAGAGAGTTGACTACTCGAGGTTCTGTTTATGGTGAGTGCACTTTGAGAGAACCGGGAATGCCTTAGGTTTATGCCTGCAAATAAAAATTAAATCTTTTAACACATTCTGACAGCGAGAAATATAGAAAGTTATTCTACATTTTGAACTTGCATTGTAATCTTCTTTTGAGTGTATTCTTTACTAGCCCATGTTTCCGTATTTTTTTTCTCTTCTTCCCCTTTCCCTACAAAATTGTTTATTCATTGTGCGTTATATATAAGACATGCTATAAAACTTATTTAATTATTTTGTATGAATAGAACAGGTAAAAACTTTAAACAAAAATAGCAACAGGTCGCAGAGAAATGAAGGGAAATTACTGTGATAGCAGCTGATAAGCTAGTCGTCCGTTGGTCTACGAATGCGCAGGGATAAAGCTAGTTTTGTTGCCAACTCCCTAGTGGATAAGGCGAGTTTTGAAGCCAAACCAATATTTTAAGAACCTAAAAACAAAGGATATAAATATTTTTTTTACAGATTAAAGTGTTTATTCAGTGCACGTTTACCAATAGAATAGATTGGTAGAGAAAACTCGATTTTTTAAATTTTGGATAAGGCGAGTTTCGAAACTCACGTCCTCATATATAATATACACATTATTTACACAGTATTATTTTATGAATAAAGTAACATGCAGCAGTATTTACTTGGATATAAACTATAAAATTATGAAAAAATATGAAAACACTTGAATTGAAAGAACACTTTTCAAATAAAAAGTATCTTGTGGAATATGAGATTTATTAATTTAACGCTGATGAATTAATTTATATCAATTTTGAATCTACATCAAACGAACAGCTCTGAAGCTGGAAGAAAAAAATACACTATTTCCTCTTCACCAAAACGTTAAAACTAGGTTTAATTATGGTTCGAATTCAGCTAACAAAATTGTAACGGTTAAACAGAGTTGTTTTGGCTCATTTTAATCCGATTTGTGTTTATTTTGTTAAACATTTGATTGTATATCACAATAAAAATATAACTATAACTAATGTATAAAACTATATTATTGTTGTGATTTTTATCTGCATATTTTATAAATAAATCAATTAGGGGAAAGTAGGGTAATGACGCTCAGAAGGGTAATCCCGCTCAACCTATATCTTTAAACAGAATAGAATTGAATACGTGCGATCGGTACCGGCACCAGGCGAACTAAGTTCCCAGTAAGGATTTAGTGCCCGTCGGGAGGAATATATTTTTGTATCCTCAAGTTATTAGTTTGAAGTTGTTTTATTATAAAATTCTACAATATCTAACTCGAAGGTAAGTGTACACTCTTATATTCAAATATTAATTTACTCATTATGTCTACAAAATATATACATTTAGCTGTACTTTCATGCTTTTATTTATTTTTGTAGTGCGTTTTTACGCCCATTATAATGTAGTAAAACCCAACATAGCGATGACGGGTAATGACGTTCGCGTGGATTTCCAGAAGAAGTGTGGCCAGTGGGCAACTTTTTTTAAATTCAAATTTGTTGATTGATACCACTTTTTTGAAATGGTAAAATTTCCCTGCTTTCACCTTTATTAATATGTTATTAAACAAGGAGAATTTTGCGATTTCAAAAAAGCGAAATTTCAAATTTGCGATTTTAAAATTAAAAAAAATCTTAAATATAAAAAAGTAGCCCGCTATATGTCCAACAGAATATGTGTGCACAGTATGTGTAAAGTGGTTGCAAAAAGTCTGCAGTGGTGTGAACAGCTCACACAACTACATCTGTGACTTTTGACTTACTTAAACGTTGTATTCAAACCCTTAGCGCAGTTACCCTACCATATCGGGCATTATCGCTCAATCGATGGTCATTTAAATAAACCGATAAAAAAATTCCTAAAACTTTTATGAAAATTAGTTGATTGCAAACTGTTCCTTATGCTTTGGAGTTATACTTCGTTAATAAAATATTGAATTTTTTTGTCCAAATTTGACTAGCTATTCAAGTTTTCCCTTAAGTGAGCGCCATTCTCCTACTTTCCCCTATCAAAAGTATACAAATGCGTATCAAACGCGCTAGTATGTTCATAAAATGTAATTTTCGATTTTGTTACGTAAGTGCTAATTTATGTAAGTCGATATTACGTAAGTCAAGAATGCCTGTCGTGGCAAATGTGCGGTGGCCAAAACCGAATTTACTTGAAATCGACGTGAATCGAGAGTCGGGTCGGTGGTAATATTTTCCTTTGCACCCAAGCAAGATTCTAATATCAATAACAAGGATATTTTGCCATTAACGCATCAAACATTCATTGTAAGGAGGTTTCATTGGATAGGGTAAACCGATTTGACCTGAATCCGGCTTAAATCGCGGGTAAGCTCAGTGGTAATTTTTTAATTTGAATGCCGGCCTAAAATATGGCCCGTGCAGGATGTACATAATAATAAAATGCTTTCATAAAATCAAGGAGATTGAATTTTTAAGAAAGATTACATTATTTAAAGTCAGTATTATTTTTTCATAAAAATTACTTGTATGTTACATTATTAAGGAAAATAAAAGATATTTTGAATAAAGAAATATTTAAAAGCATCAAAATCTAGTCAAAGCGTAAGATCATCTTTTCTCTTCCAACCCACTGGAGAAACACCTTCAACCCATAAAATATTTTGTAAAAACCAAAATATAAAAAAAAAAACGTGCTAAGTAAACTCAGACTATATTTTAAAGAATGAAGAATGACAGAATTAACGCAGATACATGTTTGGAAAATTACATTTTAAAATATATTTCTTAACATATTTAAATTTCATTCGTATGAAAGAAAAACATTTTTGAATGTTAACTATTTATTTAAAACGTCGGTTATCGGATAATACGTTCAGAAAGTAAGGATAAAGGTTTTAAATATTTTTAAATAATTAAGAAATTCTTCAAGGTTTTCCAATTTAAAGTATAACAGAATGCATAATGAATAAACATTCGTTATTAAAACTTGAAAATAAATTAGATATTCTAAAAAAAATTACCCTAATTGCTGAAATGTTTTGCGTGAAATTATACTTATTTTAATCATACGCTTAATTAAGCTTTAGAATAAATGTGCTTTGAATAATATTTAGAAAATTTTATATTCAAAATCATTTGCCTTAAACTAATGTAATAAAAGTTATTGGCTTATCTATGAAAAGATTTTAGATATATTAAAGTAAGCTTAAAGATTTCAGACTTCTGTGTACTTGCGGAAGAAAAATCAAATATTCTTAGAGTTTTATATTTGCCCTTCGTTTATATTTTAAAGAACGTAGAATAATTAGATAAGTAATCTATTACATATTTTAAGTAGTTATTAAATGAAATAAATGTTGGAAATGTGTGATTTTTAAAGAAATTAGAATAAATAGTTAAGTAATATATATAAATTTTCAGTAGTTATTAAATGAGATAAATGTTCTTAATGTACCATATTTTCAAAAGGAATTATCAGCTGTTAGGCTACAATTTAGTATCAGTTAAGTGCCCAAATAAAATACTCATATTTAATTAAGCTATTTTTTTTTATTTAACAATGCGTAAGCAGAAGATGACTCGAAAAGTTGTAAACGCCCAATTAAATCTATTATTAATATAACAGCTATGAATACCATTTATAGTGTCCCAACGTGTTGAAATCCTCTTTCATAGTTTGGATTGATGAAAGGCAAATTTTCTTATTGACCAAATTTGTCTACTGTTATATGAAAATTTAATAGGTGTAATATTTTTAAAACTACACTATATGGCCAAAGGTGACCGGTCACTTGCGAGTTTAGACGTTTTCTTAAATATCTAGAAAAATACATGAGGAATTAACCTGAAACTGCAGAAAAAAAAGTTCTTTTCAGAAAATATGACGAACAACATTGTACACAATACTCTGCAATCCCAATTTAAAAATAATAACAATTGGATGAAAAATGAGCAGGTTTACTAAAAAATGTTTTACTGCGCATGCGCGATTGCAATAAAAATATAATGTGCATAATGTGTTAGTTAAATGTATAGAGCAATATTTGTAAAAGTCTTAAAAAC
This sequence comes from Maratus speciosus, assembly GCA_963932465.1. Lineage (NCBI taxonomy): Eukaryota > Metazoa > Arthropoda > Arachnida > Araneae > Salticidae > Maratus > Maratus speciosus. The sequence goes on from OZ010787.1 coordinate 640,984,941, forward strand.
ATATTTTGAAAAATCTGATAATAATCGTTTATAGAATAAGCTCAAAATCCGTTGTTCCCTAAATGAAGCAAAAAGATCAGGGGCTGTATGCATATATCCATTGATTAGTCAATATAGCATACAGGATATTGCACGTATTACTGAATTTGGATACAGCCCCTGATCTTTTTGCTTCCTTTTAGGAATAACGGATTTTGAGCTTATTCTATAAACGATTATTGACAAGCTTTTCAAACTATGTTTTTGAGATTTTTACAAAAGTTTCTCTATACATTTAGCTAATACATTATGCAAATTATATTTTGATTACGTTCGAGCATGCGCAGTGAATTGTTATTTAGTAAACCTGCTCATTTTTCATACAATTTTTATTATTTTTTCATTCTGATTGCAGGTTATTGTGTACAATGTTGTTAGTAATATTTTTTGAAAATAACATTTTTTTATATTAAGAACTTTGCAAATTATAAGCAAATAACTTGGCGAAATTTGGGACTGTTTTTATAAAAACCCTAACTTCTCTACTAGTATACATGCTATCATCATAAAAAAGAACACAGTATATTACAATAAGCCACTTATTAATAATCTCGAGTTTGAACGCTTTTGTTACATTAGTTTTTACAGGGTTATCCAAAAGATATTCGTTCTTTTTTAATACGTTGACGGTCCCCTATGGAGTTTCGGGAAAAAAATCTTCGCCGAAATATATGACTTATACTGTATTGTTTACATACCTGCAGTTTCAGGTTAATTCTTAATGTATTTTTCTAGATATTTGACAAAGCGTCTAAAATTGCAAGTGACCGGTCACCTTTGGCCATATAGTGTATTAGAAGGACTTTTTCTTTAATTTCCGCCTCGTTTTCTACATTATTTTGGGCACTTTTGCAGTTTAACATGCCTACTTGCGTCCAAAAGGTAAACGAAGTAAAATATTAGTCGTGTTTTAACCTTTATGACACATACTGTAAAAATATATATGTCAAACTTTACTGTGTTGATTCTTCCCTCCTCCTCTCTTGTACACACCTTTCTTGTATCCTTATGATTGATATTTCTTCACCCCATTTTAAAGTTCAATTTTTAAACTAAAAAACCCCTGCCGGCTTGGCCTACAGGTACAGGTAAATTTCAAAATTAAGTACTATATTCAACAACAAATACTAAATCAAGATTAGAGATAAACCCAGTTTAACAATTTTATTTGGCCGCTTTTGGCGAGATTTTAATTTCATTTTTTTTGTAAGAGTTTTTTTTTTTTTTCAGAGTCATATTAATACGACATTTTTTTCTTTCACCCCGAATTCTTTTCATCCCTTGAGAATATTTTTTGTGATATCATCCATTTGTAGAATCCATCTTATTAAAAACTTGTTACAACAAAAGTAATACATTATATTAAATGTTTATATAACAAATTTAAACCGTGTGGTGATTGTTTCATTAACACTAGAACGGCGGGAAATTTTACTCAAGTTTTATAAAAAATATTTCACATCAGAATTTTTACTTAAAACTATTTAACTTATTTATTTAAGTTATTTTTGTGCAGCATATATTAATCTTAAATTATAAAACGTTTTCTGGTTCGAATCGACATGTATTCATTTGGCAGGGGTCAAAATGACCCCTCGCCGCCGTTCTAGTGTTAAATGAACCACACACGTTATTTTAAATTTTGATGTCCTTTTCATTGAGGCACAGGCGCGTTTAATAATGCAACGATATACACAGCATCTCTGAGGACTGTGATTTTTTTTTTTTATCATGGCATTGATGCTTTTTTATCACCTTAGTGTCGGATTAACGGAAATGTGATATTTTTTTTTATATCTTTCATATTTACGAAGTTACAATATTTTTAATTGTTCACTTCCCCTTTATTTATTTATTTATTTATTTGCTGTAAGAGTTGCTCCTACCAAAAACGTGTCAATATAAAACTTGTAGCTAATATTAAGAAGATTTATAATAAATTTAAGTGGATTTGATATCTTGTTTATTGACAAAGTTATGAATTTTTTTTCTTCTTAAAACCCTATTTTTTTTCCCCTTGAGGCCATTTTTAATAATATCAAAAATCTGTCATACATATATTTTTTACCATTTTTCTAGAAGTAATAATAACTATGAACTGATTCAATATGTATCGTAATTAAGTTATGGGTTTTTTCTGTTTTCAAAAAAAAAAAAAAAAACTCCATCTCCTTGGCTTGATTTTGCCCATTAACGCACGTGATCGAAAGTTTCTGCAATTTGATTTCATGTATCAGTTTGGAAGAGACTTGAGCAGAATTTTGGAAGTTATCGTTTCCATAAAAAAAGTGATACATACCGGGTGTCCATAATTAAACGACCCTACTTGTCTAAATACGAGACTATTGGTCAAAAAGTTGTGAAATTTTGTGTCGGACATAATGAAAGAATTGGAATTTGTTTGAGCGAAAAAAATTTTTTTGTTCAAAATTACGCCACCAGAGGGCGTTTTTAAATAAATTTCACATTTAGCCAAAGCCCACTGAACACTAGGCCTGAATTCTGTGAAGAAATGGCGGCTATCGTAGGCGGATTTTTTTTTTTTTTTCAGAGTTTGTAAGATCCGTTCAATTCGAACACCAATAATTTTTAAAAGTTTTTGCGCTTTATTTTTTTCATGGGGGCAGTCTGTATATTTGTCTCATTTAATCTAAGAAAAATAAAGCGTAAAAACTTTTACAAATGTGTAATTATTTAAAAAGTGACCTCTGGTGGTGAAATGTGGAACTAATTTTTTTTTCACTCGAACAAATTCCCATTTCTTCGTTATATCCGTCAGAAAATTTTACAATTTTCTGACCAATAGTTTCAACTGTAGACTACTTTAAAGTAGCGTCATTTAATTATGGACACACTCTCTCTATATATATATACATAATATATATATATATATAGAGAGAGAGAACTTGTGAGAAGGGACAGACTCAATAGATAGCAAATATAAGGATTTAACGCAGACCTGGACTAATGTTAAAGACTTCAATACAATCTGTATATAATTAATATTTACAATTTTAGGAAGGATAGGGCTTTCGCTGAGATTTACCGGCTGTCAATACTTCAGCGCGCTATCCGAGCCTGACTGGACGTCTTTCCAGGTCAGCTCTCAAAAGAACTCTGCCGTGAATTTTAACCTTCGTTTATCAGGCTGGGGATGAAAAATTACTAAGTCATCAAGTTTATTGTCTTTTGAATTTGCAAGCTTTGTTAGTTCTCATGAGAATTAGCTGCGGTCAGGATGTGATCAGGATGTTTTGGAAAGCGTAAGCCACATCCACACTCGGGCATCTTGATATGTGTGCGCCCCAGCGCACGTAAGACCGAAAGCAACAAGAAAAGGGCAAAATAAAACTTATCTAAAATAAACGACACTTTAGCAAAATTTTCCGAAATTTTTAAAGCTAAAAAAAAAAAAAAAAAATCTTAAATTTTTTTTTTAGAAGCCAAAAGGTAGAGAACTAACAAAATAAATTAAAATTAAATTTGGACTAACTGCACTAACACTACATGAAGAATGAAAAATTAATAAAGAAAATAAAAAACGTCGTTTTGTGTCATGTGTAACATGCACAGTCTTTTCATCTTTAAGAAGGCCTGCCTGGTAGAACTTCACGTCTTTTAAAATAATTTTCCTCCCATTTATTCGTCTTTGTGGGAGAAAAAAAAAGATCTAAGCATAAGAAAAGAAAAAAGAATCGTCTTGAGTAGTGCGGCTGTCAGTTACTATAGCTTGTGGGAAAAAAAATTAATTCAGGTGTTGGGGGAGGAGGGTACATGCAAATATTTTAAACAATTATTTGAATCAAACATTTCAAAATATGTAAAAAATTACCAAATATAAAAAAATACAGATGCATAATAACAAGACTTATTCATAGCAGTGAAGTTTAAACATTAAACTGAAAGATGTTTAAATAAACAGTCTCTTGAAGTAGTCAGTAAAAAAAGAAAAACAATATGTTGGAAAATTCGTGCATATTTCACAAACACGGTGGAATAATAATAAAAAAAACACTTATTCCATGAGAATTTGAGTACTGTAGGTTGTTTATTTTTTTTAAGGGTCTGGATGATAGTATTCTTAATTGGTAGTAGAGTTCGATAAAGAAAGTCATTTGTTTGTTAAAAGATAAGTTCTTCACACTCAGGGAAAAAGAAAAAAATACCGTGTCTAATCGCGATTCACACCTGACGAAGTAAAATAAATATGGTTTGTTCATTGAGTTGATAACGCTCATAAGATGAAAAAAAAATAAAGATACGAATTCTCTTTACGTAAGTGACGTATCGGTCACTGATGAGAAAGTACAGTCTTGGAATGAGGATGAATAACGGAGTCCAAATAAATAAAAATATACATACGAAAGATGCAGTCTTGAGAGGGTGTCCATAAATAAGGAAATAATACTTGGACCTTTCAAGAAATAAAAAAAGTGTGTACACAGATATTGGAAAAGCACGCTTGTAATAATTAGCTGTTGGACACCAATTTGAAGAACATTAACAATCAATTACGGCGAAACCAAAAAAGCACCATTTCGCATCGCGAATACTTATTTTACACAGCAGGAGAGCACGGTGAAAAAACAACACAAAAAGGAAAGACTTTAAGAAACACTTTTCTTCTTTTTTTTAGAAGCAATGTTTTGCGTTTACGGTACGTTCGATGGAGTTTGTTTTTTCACTTTCTGTGGCGTGTTTTTGCATTCCTGGTATTGGGAAAAGGTGGCACTGGTTAGAAGAAAAAATATGCCGTTATAGACAGTATGAAATATGCTTCAGGAAAATGGGTAACAGTTTCTATATCAGCTAGGTGATTCAGTTAAGGAAAATAGTATGATAAGCAAGCACAGTACACGCACTAGGAAATTGTGAGCAGCTAACGTCTTATGTACAGGTGTGTAGTCACGAGGGCAATTAGAATATGTTAGGATCTAAGAAGGCACGTCCTCATTATGCACTGGGATACTGGAAACTGTGTTCTTTAACACGACATTCTCTTGTGTGTGGTCTACGTCCACGTTGCTTACACCATCACAAACGGTGATATAGTTGATCGATAATTCGGCTGGAGCAGGTTTTTGGAGTGAGATGCCGTCCTGATCACACGTGAGTGTTTCCTTGGAAATTATATCTCTTCCGATGATGAGAGGAATACTCATGCGAGAAAATTCTATGACATAAGCTGTGGTTGTATGCGCGTTGTCATCTATATAGATGGTTGTGCTGAATGACCCGATTGGTGTGACATTGCCTTTACCGAATCCTGCGATTTGTAAGTTTGCTTCGTTTAGGGTGGGGGAACAGAGTAAACGGTACAAATCTTTTGGTATGGCAGAAATATGAGAACCAGTATCCATCAACTCATCTGTCGCTAAATCTGCAATTTTCACTAATTTTGTCATGTTTTGATACGGTTTATCTAATTCCACTACGCGAATTTCAGTGTGAGAGGTGATTGAGTTTGACACTTTACGGCGGGCGGTCTGAGTACATTCGTAACTCTTGTGTTCAAATTGGTTGCACGCGAAGCACTTAATTCCTTCGTTTTTATGCACACAATCTTTTGAAAAGCGTGCGGATTGTCCACAAGCGTAACATATCATTTTCGGTACTTTTTCGGTGTGTAAGGGTTTACTAATAATATGTGTAGGCTGTGACTGGCGATGGTGGGAACTTTGATCGTACATTTTCTGATAAACTTGAAGTTTATTTTTGAATTCAGTGACAGTGTGGCAGCCAAATAGAATTGCTTTATTATTAGAAGTATCTCTAATACCGGTGATAACATAATGCATGGATGACGCATCGTCTATTTTAGCTCATTGGACAATTTCTTTCACAACAAGAATATATTCTCATTTTTTTTGTTGGGCTTACAAATACGGCAGTTAGCATTTCATGTATTTGTGCGGAACAGGAAATATGCGTGAATTCTTGTATTAAAGCTTGTTTTAATGCTGCGTAGGATATTAATGCTGGCTCACTGCGGACAAATAATGACGCAGAGAGCTTTTTAGAGAGCTCTTTTGACGTAAAGAAATATTTGTAACTCGTTCAGTTGAAATGTTATAGCCAAACCCTCAAATCTGTCTAACCATTGTAAAATATTTTCTACTGGCTTGCCAGAAAAAGGTGTAATTAAATTTTCGAAATCGGTAAAGGAAATTCATTTACGCGGTGCACAATGAATGTCAATTTGCGTATTTGCGACAACGGATTGTGCGTTTTGGGGGGAATTTGTGGCAGTGTGTTATAATGTAGTACCGGAAAAATTCGATAGGAATTGAATTGCAAAGTAATGCGAGAATCATTCTCTTCGGGAATTTAAGGTTCCCAGTCAGATTGTGGTGAAATGGAGGACTGAATTTTTCTAGATCTGGCAGTGCTTCAATAATCCGTCGGGAGATATTAGCTTCGTTACCACCGATGCCGAGGCATAATAAATTTGCCATTGAAATGAGTTGGGCTAAGGGGAAAGTTTTAGCTGTTTCCGTTATTTTGTCGTCAAATCCTGTATCCCCAATTTTAAATTTAAATCCCGCAAACTTCCGTAAAATTTTCCTATTATTTCTATTTTCATCAGAACCGAATACAAGGGTATGTAAAAGCTTAATTCGTTCGCGCGTGCCGAATTAACCTGGACTAAAACTGGAAGTATTTCTTGTAAAAACATATTAAATGAAAAATACTTAAAGGCTTACTTGTACTTTTGTTATCCTTTAAAAATAATGCTGAATAAATCAACGAAATCTACTAAGAGGAGAAGAAAAGCACAGATTCTGCTCGCACTTAGAAAAAAAAACAGATGGTTTGATAACAGATCAGTAGGTCAGTATTACGTAGTGAAGTCTTCTTCTTTTTCTCGCTTTCCTCTTATTTATAGCTGGAACATTCGGCTTGCGATGGCTCTTCTATATTTCACACGAGGGATTTCAGCAGCATCTAGGGGCTTTGGAAAACGTGTGGAGTTGCAGCACCGCCCGGGCGCCCATCTGAGATCATGTGAGAAGGAACAAACTCAATAGATAACAAATATAAGGATTTAATGCAGATCTGGACTAATGTTAGATTTCAATACAATCTATATACAATTAATATTTACAATTTCAGGAGGGAAATGGCTTTCGCTGAGATTTACCAGCTGTCAATACTTCAGCGCTCTATTCGAATCTGACTGGACGTCTTTCAAGGTCTGCTCGCGAAAGAACTCTGCCGTGAATTTTAACCTTCGGTTCTCAGACTGGAGATGCAAAATCACTAATTCATCAAGTTTATTGTCTTTTGAATTTACAATCTTTGTTAGTTCTCATGAGAATCAGCTGCACCCTCTTGCTGCGGTCTGGTGTGGTCAGTATGTTTTGGAATGCGCAAGCCATACATCCATATATATATATATATATATATATATATATATATATATATATATATATGCAATAAAATTTCGGATATTCCGGCATGGGGGAGAATGTAATAAGTCGTGTTTCTAATGAAATCTACATAAATTCTGGTGTGACTGTTGAAAGTGTTTTTAAAAAACGGGGAGCATATTTTATAAATTTCTGATACAATATAATCAGATAGATGCAAATGCTGCACCTCCTATTTTAAAACTGGGAACGTTGCATCTTCGCTACTAATGTTTGATTACATTGCCGCAATATTTTTCACGTATACCCTGTAATATGCCTTTGTCATTTTCCTTACTGATTCGGTCGCAAACTTGCGTAAAAATAGTTTAATATTGGATTAAATACCTAATTCGTTGATAATATGTTACGATATTCTATAGAGTTCTTGTATCAGCAATCTATAATATAGTCCTCAAATGAACGCGTTGAGGTATATTACGAAATTAGCGCAGATAAAATGTCACCAGGAAACTGAAGAAGATACCATTACTGGAGACCTTGCAAAAGTAGTCTATAATATATTCACCAAATGAATGCCCCCCAGGGGAATACCTTCTTCAGGTATTTACGGGTTTCGCGACCCCGGGTTCCCGAGCGATCTTTCTCTTTTCCTTTTCCTCTTATTTCTCTTGCCTTTCTTTCCTCTATGTTTCACTCTCGTTGTGGTTTCCTCTTCGGAGGTGAGGGCAATTCTGTATGAGCCGATATCATCCTGTATATCGACTTGTGGAGAATTGTAAACCACCCACGTGTTTGCCGTGCGTGGCGACCCGTGTCCCTGGAAAGGGGGATCCTGGTAGTTGAGGGTAACCAACACACTGCTTTGGCCTCTGCTTCAGGTAGACGGGAGGTGCATATTGGTCCCGTATGCATCAATCGGCTGGTCAGCTGACTTGTGTCACTGGCTGGGGATCAAGTGAGCGAGTACTTACTAGCCATCTCGCTAAGGGTGGAGACTGGCATAGGAGTGTCTTGTGACCGTATGGGCCCTGGCTAGCACTGGTGCACGAATGTGCATCCCCTTGTTGGGCTCGGTAGTGGGTGGTGCGGTCGGGGTCTGAATTCTTTTTCTTTTTTTCAATTATGGATGGAAAAACTAACATTCCTTCTATTTCTCTCCCAAGTGGCGAGCAACAAACTGTACAGACGTTATTCACTCGTTTTTTTGTAATTAAACGCACTGATAGTCTCTCAGATAGTTCTTTCAAAAAAACTTCACCTTTTCTAATAGCAAAAACATTTCAGTCTGTTTTGGGTGATGGTCACTCGCTCAAAAAATTGCAGTCTGGGGACTTACTGGTTGAGGTTTCTTCAGCCAGGCAGTCACAACTTCTGTCAAATTGCGATACTATAGGTACTTTTTCTGTCTCTGTTAAAGCACATCAAACTCTTAATACTTGCCGTGGTGTCATATCTGAACCAGATCTTTTATTTTCTACAAAAGAAGAACTTCTAGCTAATTTAAGTGATCAAAATATCATAGATGTACGCCGTATCACTATCCGTCGAAATGGGCAAATGCTTCCTACTAAACACATTATTTTAACTTTCAATAGCCATATTTTACCTTCTACAATTAAAGCTGGTTATTTAAACTGTCCAGTTAGGCCTTACATCCCTAATCCTCTGCGTTGTTTTAAGTGCCAGCGGTATGGGCATACTAATACTACCTGTCGTGGATCTGCTACTTGTCCACGTTGTGCAGAAGTCGGCCATGACGGTAAAACTTGCGAAAAACCAGAACGCTGCGCTAATTGTAAAGGTGACCATACATCGTACTCTCGCTCTTGCCCTAACTGGATCCGTGAAAAGGAAATTCTTGCAGTTAAGATTACTCAAAAACTTTCCTACCCTGAAGCCCGTAAACTTGTTGAATCTAGGACCCCCTCTGTTGGGGTATCTTACTCCAGTATACTCAAACAACAACCAAAATCCGTAAGGCACATCAGCACCCAGACCGACTGCTCTTTTCCACCAAATAATAAATCTATGACACATTCAACCAATACTTCACCTAAAAAAACCCGGGACGTCTCTCTTGGTAGTAAATGCTATGGTACCCCATTATTGGAACGTTGGCTACCATCCTCAGAACCAGTTACAATAGAATATCAACTTACTCATTCACAGAAATCTCCAGTTGGATCCAAAAAGTCATCTAATCATCAGACTGAAACTAAGGTTGCTTCATCCCCAGTTCTATCATTACAGAAACCTAATTCTCCCCAAACATCATCAGTTAAATCAAAAATATCAACCGAACATAAGACAAAAAAAACGCCAGCTACAGATAAAAGCAAATTAGTGAAACCTATTGTTTGTCCAACTCCGAAAGCAAATGAAAAAACTTTCGCGCAAAAAGAAAGAAAGAAACCTCCAACTCAAATCTCTTCACAGTGGAAAACTGTGAAGAGAAAAGGCAATAAATCATGTCTTAGCCCAGCAATAACTAATATTAAAGATCACAAACAGCTGCTCAACTATGCAGAAGAGGCTATGGACTCTTGTAGTTATGAATCTGATAACGATGACAATAATACAGTGTTTGAAGTTATTCATCCTACGTAGCTTTATATCGTTTTAAAATTTTGAATTATAACTTCGTTCTTAAAGCAGTATTATATAACATTTTATGCTTTATTTCTTGAACATATAACTTTTCATAACTTTAGAGATTTTAGAATTTTTTAATTTAAATATTCTAGTGTTTTAACTATTTTTTGTCTTTTAAAACCTTGTGTATTGTCGCTTTCATTGTGCATTATTTTTATTACTTGTATCATCACATTGCTTTCTTTATTTTGTTTTGTTTTTTCACTTTTATATCTCTGACAATCTTTTAATGTAACATTTAATTTTTAACTATGTTTTACTCGTTAACTTTTTCTTGGCGCAGCATGTCCCTATGAGGACTTTGTGCCATAAAACCCTAATCAACCAATCAACCAATCACCAAATGAATGCGCTGATGTAAATTACCAAATTAGCGCAAAGGTAATGTCACCGGGAAAGTATAGACGTTAGCTCTGCGTTACGAATGCTTCATTACAAGGCGCAATATTTATGACTCATTACTTATGACTCATGTCACATTTCCTATTACGGAAACAGTTGCAGAAAAGTAAATTCATACTTATATGGATAGAATATTAACCATTTAAAAAACAGTAGATGATAATTTAGTTACACAATCCATCGGTTTCCTCCCCTGAACGAACAGATATACTAATTAAAATCAAGCAAATTTCCATGATTTTTAGAATTGAACACTTAGAAAATCGTGTGCAGCATTTAGTTTATCTCTATTAAATAACATGATATTATCACGAGAATTTGTATCCTTTGATTGTACTTCTGTTATATGGATCTATTATGTACTGAAAAAAATTGATAATTTTCTCTCTAATAACTCAGAATTTTTTTGGTGTGCACTGTCAGTAAAACTCATATATATAGGGGAAAGTAGTGGAATGGCGCTCACTTAAGGGAAAACATGAACAGCTACTCAAATTTAGACAAAAAAAAACAATATTTTATTAACGAAGTGTAACTCCAAAGTATAAGGAACAGTTTGCAATCAACTAATTTACAAAAAAGTTTAAGGATTTTTTTTATCGTTTCATTTAAATAACCATCGATTCAGCGGCCATGCCTGACATGGTAAAGTAATGCCGCTCAGAGTTTGAATACAACATTTAAGTAAGACAAAAGTCACATATGTAGCTGTGTGGCTGTTCACACCACTGCAGACTTTTTGCGACCAATTTACACATATTGTGTTACACATATAGTGGGCTCATTTTTTTAAATTTAGGTTTTTTGATTTCACCACTTTTTTGGTAAAATTCTCCTTGTTTAATGACATATTAATTAAGGCGAAAACAGGGGAATTTTACCATTTCAAAAAAATGGTGTTAATCAATAAATTTGAATATTAAAAAAACTGGCAACACTTCTTCTGGAATTCCACGCGAGCGCCATTACCCGTTATCGCCATGTTGGGTTTTAGTGCATTATAATTGGCGTAACAACGCACTACAAAAATAAATAAAAGCATGAAAGTACAGCTAAATGTATATATTTTGTAGACATAATGAGTAAATTAATATTTGAAAATAACAGTGTACACTTACTTACCTTCATGTTAGATGTTGTAGAATTTTATAATAAAACAACTGCAAACTAATAACGTGAGGACACAAAAATACTTTCCTTCCGACGGTCACTATATCCTTCCTGGGAACTAACAATGAAGTCCGCTATGTGCCGGTATCAATCGCAGGTTTTCAATTCTAGTCTGTTTAGAGACATTGGGTGAGAGGGATTACCCTTCTGAGCGTCATTACCCTACTTTCCCCTACAATAAATGATTCCTCATCTTTTAATAGACAAGTTCCCTACTCCTAGAAATCATATTTTATCCGTGAATTCTTCCCAAAAGTGTGAAAAAGAGGGATAAATTCCGTTTATTCCTAGGGCGCATGCGTATTGGCTAAAATCCGAATTCATTTTAAGAACGAAAAATGCTATAAATTAAGACTTCTAATTTAATTAAAATAGAAATAAATAAACAAAACTTAAACAACAACAAAGAAAATAAATGTTTTCGAATTTAAAAATAAATAACCATTATTTTTCTCATTCATATAAAAGTATTTATTTTTTAAAGTCATAAAAAAATATTCGCATCCAAAATATATTTCAAATGAACAGATTTAAAATAGATGTTTTAATTAAAATACTAAATTAAAAAAATCGATTTTACTAAAAAAAAATAAAAATTCACGCACAAAAATATAATATTCATATTTTACATCTAGCAATCTACATACAAATATTTATAATTACTTTTTTTATCCTACTTTAATACTAAAGTATTGAAACCCCAACCGTAATCTCATTAAAGGCGAAATCTTCCCAAATTGAACACCAAAATTCAAAGCTTTTTAAATAAATTAATCAAACCGTACCCATCTGAGGCAAATATATTTACTTCAAACTGTTTCACTACAGTAATAGCTGTAGCCGAGTGGTTAACAGTACTCGTCTCGGAACACTAAGGTAGCTGGTTAGATACGAAGGTCAGAAGCTTTTATTTTATCCCAATTTTCTGCAATTGACGTATATTTTAAGTACTGTAACGGAGAAAAAAGAAACGAATGTCTGTCTATTAACGGAAAAATCCCGATAGCACTGCTGCCAGAAAATTTCCGTGAAAGTAATGTTTAACCCTTATATTCTTAAAATATTAATTTAGTTACCAATGTAATATAGAGAGGGCGCTGCGTCGCCTCGAAATTTATCCTTGTGAGCAGGGAAAAAATTCCCTTCGAGTGTGTGAAAAACTTTTGTTCGAATATGTGTGTCCGATAAAATTGTGTGAAATATTCAAATCTAGCTTGTAATATTAAATGGAAAAACAGCACAACGATTGTCATTAATTAGTGTTATTTAAGAACCAGCAATATATATACAGTCCTTGTTTCAGTGAATTCGCAACATAAAATAAAATGGTCCGACGATACGGAGTTTGGAAATTAGTTTAGTTTCGTTTCGAATGCTTTGTGAAATCGTTCTGTGATATTCTACTGATTACGCAATATGCGTTTGTTGTGAAAAGAAGTACATAATTTCCTTTTTTGCTGCTCGGAAAATTTATTTTTCTTCACTTGGATAGTACTTCAAAATAACTAAGTGAGTGGTTTCGATTCTTTATTTTGTTATTGTTTTTTATCAGAATCATATTGTGTTTTCATTGTTTATTCATTAGTTCAGTTAGGGAACATACTTTGAGTTTCATTTCTGGAATTATAACTGTATTTCTCTATCGTATTTGTTTTTCATAATGGATATAAAGGCATATTTAAATCAAAAAAAGGTTGCAAAAACGGCTCTAACCCGATTAAAAAATAAAACTACAGACCAATTAGATAGTTTAGATTTAGCTAAATTAAACGTAATTCGAAACAGATTTAGCGATATTGGAGAGGAATTAAAAGCTATTTTTAGTAATATTTTCGGTTTATGTAAAGATGATGAGATTGAAAAATATAGTAATGAACGCGAAGAGCTTTTTGAAACTTTAGATGAAATGTTAGCTACTATTGATAGAATAAATATGAAGGGAAATGAAAAAAAGGGTGAAATAAATGTCACTTCTAATTCTAATTATAATGAGATTAAACTACCTACACTATCCCTTCCGATTTTTTCGGGTACTGTAGATGAGTGGTTAACATTTTCGGATTTGTTTGAAGCTGCTGTTATAGACAATCAAAAACTATCAGGGGCTCAGAAACTGCAATATCTTAAGGGAGTTTTAAAGAATGATGCACAAAAAATAGTGCAATCCCTTTCGATCACTGATGATAATTTCAAAATAGCTTGGGACCTTTTAACAGAAAGATATTTTCATAAACGTGAAATTTTGGGTTCCTTGATGAAAAAACTGTTAAATATGCCCCAGTTAAATAATGGGTCGCATTCTCAAATTTTAAATTTAGTTGATTCTACTAAAGAATATGTCAGATTACTCGAAACTTTAGATTTAAAAATAGACGAGACAGCAGACACGATGCTTTTATTTATTGTGCAATTTACGTTTGATCCAGCTACTAGAAGTTGGTGGGAAAGATCCTTAAAGAAGGATCAAATTTCAAGGTTAAACGAATTGCTAGAATTTCTTTCAAATCATGCTAGATCGATTATTTCAGGTAATCAGGGAGTAAAAAAGAATTTTTCTAAAAATGTGACATTGTTGGCTTCAGGATTTCAAACTCAATGTATTTTTTGCAAGGGAGCTCATACACTAAATAAATGCGATTCATTCTTAAAGTTATCTGTAAATAAAGTGTGAATTTTGTGAGGTCTAATAATGTTTGTTTTAATTGTTTAACGCCATTTCATCGTAAATCAAACTGTAAAAGTACGGCTAGGTGTCAGAAATTCAAACAATCTCATCATACTTTACTACATTTTGATAATAATGTTGAGTCAAGATCTGATCGTGATCAATTAGTGACAAATTCAGCTAATGCTAGTTTATCTGCTGCAGCTAAAGTTTTTCAACCTGCTGTTTCTCTTGGGTCTAATAGGGATTCTAATTCAGTTAGTGAAGTTGGCAGAAACTCTAGTATTACTTCATGTTGTTCTGATTTTGGCTCGGATGCCCAAGTGCTGCTATGTACAGCAATCGTAAGCGTGAATGATTCTGAAGGAAAAGTTCAATTGTGCCGGGCTCTTCTAGATCCTGGAAGTCAAGCCTGTTTAATCACAAATGATTGTTTTAAAAGGCTTGGACTACCAAAAAAGAGAGCAAATGTTCTAATTTCTTGTGTAGGTTCTGCGGACACCTATACAAATGGTGTTTCACAAATTACCTTTTCTCCTCATTTTCCATCCAATTCCTATTTTTCTACATGTGTTTATGTTGTTCAAAAAATTGTTGGTAAACTTCCTCATGTTAGTTTAGATTCTTCTTGGTCTGAACCGTTTAGCGATTTAAAATTAGCTGATTCTACTTTTTATAAAAGTGCTGCTGTTGACATTTTGCTTGGTGTAAATATTGCCTTACCAATGTTGAAGGGTCAGATGCTTTCTTCTGGTGAAGGGAAACCTTTTGCCGTTCGTTCAGACCTGGGGTGGATCATCGCGGGAAATGCTAATGCACCCGAGGAAGCACCTGTAATCAATGTAAATAATATTCAATTAGTGAATGATAAGATAATACAGAAATTTTGGGAACTGGACACCGTTCCTGCCGCAAATTTACTAACAACTGCCGAAAAGGCATGTGAGGAACACTTCGTTAAAACTCACACCAGAGATGAAACTGGAAGGTACATTGTGAAATTGCCTTTCCATTCCTCACCATCCCAATTAGGTGATTCTAGACAGTCAGCCCTTCGTAGATTAAATTATTTAGAAAAATCATTAGCTTCTAAGCCCGTGAAATGTGAACAGTATAGAAAATTTATGAAGGACTATCTAGAATTGGGACATATGGAACTTGTTCCTCAATCAGACTACGCTAAAAGGGAAGCGTAGGGGAGACCGGGGGAATGCCGCCAACCCGGGTTATGCCGCCACCCCACCTAGTTTAAAAACTAAGGGCAGTTTGAGATAGTGAATGTGCCTGCACTATAGCGGCCAACAATATAAACAGTGCCTAAAGTGAGAGTGACTTTGCTGTACGTCGTTCGTTTGTTCTAGTGAAAAATGTAGTTTTCATCTAGTTTCTTATTATTTTGGAGCTTAAAATGAGTAGAGATAAGCACCTTTTATTGTAACATTAGGTATTTAAGGTAATATGACCCGTAATCTATATGCATTCGCCGACATTTTGATGCAATGTGTTGAATAAGTTCGGTTCTTCTTTCGGCTTTGCTTGGGGATTTCCGCCATATTGTCCTCTCGGAGTAATGCCGCTGCCATGCAAATCGGATGAGAAATGGCCTCATTTCAATGTAGTGGAGCCGATTCAGCAGAGTGACTTTTGCAATATGAAGTAAATCGTAAGCTTAACCATTATTCTGCTCAATTACATTGCTTTCTAACTATTTTCAGTAGGTTGTGTGTTTCCTAGTATCAATTTGATGCATGTACTAGGTCATTAAAGATTGGCGGCATTACCCCGGTACAGTGGCGGAATTACCCCAGTGTCCTGGGTAATCCCGCCATTGTGCAGAGGTTTAAAAAATATTTTTTTATGTATGCTTACTTTACAGTTATGATTACAGTTAAATTTATACAGATACTAAAGATCATGATTCAGCTTTAGAATTTTTACTATTAAAAAATAAACATTTTTTCGAGGTGAAAAAATTTAAATTCCCTTAAGGTGTCGCCATTCCCCCGGTCTCCCCTACTACTTACCTCATCACGCTGTTTTGAGAGAATCTAGTAGCACTACAAAACTACGTGTTGTTTTCGACGTGTCATGTCCTTCATCCTCTGGAATTTCTCTCAACGATTTTCTGATGATAGGCCCACGAGTACAGCAAGATTTATATCCAATCCTTATTCGATTTAGAACTTTTCTAGTTGCAGTATGTGCTGACGTAGAGAAAATGTTTCGCCAAGTTAAGGTACACCGGGATGATATAGATTGGCAGCGAATTCTTTGGAGAAACGCTCCTGAAGATCCAGTACTAGAATTCAAACTGCTCACAGTCACTTATGGAACAGCTTGCGCTCCATTTCTCTCTAGAAGAGCGATGCAACAGCTGGCGTTAGACGAGAAAAGTAATTATCCGTTAGCCTCTCATGCTACCTTGAATGACTTCTACGTTAATGATCTTTTATCTGGAGCTGCATCAGAAGAAGAAGCAGTTGAGCTTGTTGAACAACTTAAGAAAATGATGAAAAAGGGAGGATTAAATCTGAGAAAATGGAGGTCGAATATTTCTACAATTGTTGAAGAATTGTCAGATGAACAACAAATGATCCCTGTCGATTCTGAAGATGATGTGAAGGTTCTAGGTATCAGTTGGAATCCAAAAATAGATAGCTTTAGTTTCTCAGTATTACCAATGGAAGAGAAAAAAGAGAATAGCAAAAGAGAAATATTATCCGAAGTTTCTCGTATGTTTGATCCATTGGGATTGATATCTCCATGCGTAGTATTTATGAAAATATTACTTCAAGAATTATGGAAGCACAAGCTTACATGGAATGAGCCAATCCCGGAAGATCTGAACAAGTTGTGGATCTCATTTAGAAAAGAGATTCACCTTATCAACCAAATCAAAATACCAAGATGTGTCCTAAACCGTATGTGCGTTAATACCGAGTTGCACGCATTCTGCGATGCCTCTGAAAAGGCATATTGTGCTGTAGTTTACGTGCGTTGTATTCTGTCTAATTCAGACATTTGTGTTTCGTTACTTACCTCCAAAACGAGAGTTGCTCCCTTGAAGACACAATCCTTGCCTCGTCTGGATTTATGTGCAGCATTATTACTTGCTGATGTTTTGCAAGTGGTTTTGAGAGATATCCACTTACCAATCCAAAATACCCTGGCTTGGACAGATTCCACTATAACGTTAGCGTGGTTGTTAATCGAACCGTATCGATGGCAACCATTTGTGGCTAACATGGTGTCTAAAATACAAACAACCATCCCCTCAGTGAAATGGTATCACGTTCCTGGAACTTGCAATCCAGCCGATCTTGGCACAAGGGTTCTATTACCATCTCAACTTGTAAAGAATGACTTGTGGCTCCATGGTCCTGATTGGCTAAGTCAGCCCTTAAAGGAACAAGCCGAGTTTGACATAAATGATGCCTCATCACTATCAGATAATTTCCGAAAGGAAGAAAGGAAATTTACTGCAACTACATGTGCCACAAAAATGGTGTCATTGCCTGAATTTATAGCTAAAATATCTTCTTTTTCAAAATTAATCCGTGTGTGTGCTTGGATTTTACGATTTCTAAGCAATAGCCGTCCAGGTGCGTCAAGAATTTCAGGTTGGTTAACATCAAAAGAGCTTGATAGAGCAATTATCCGTATAGTGAATTTAATCCAAAAGTTTGAGCCCCCCAGGGGAATACCTTCTTTAGGTATTTACGGGTTTCGCGACCCCGGGTTCCCGAGCGATCTTTCTCCTTTCCTGTTTTCTTCTCTTTTTAGTTGTCTATCCTTTTTTCTTTGTTTCACACTTTTTAATCTTCTTTTTTCAGTTTCTTATCCCTCTTTGTTCTTGTTCATGTTTTTTACTGACCATTTTGTTCAAATTGTTATTTGTTTTACTAACATTGTTCTTTTGTTTAAAAAAAAAAAAAAGGAAAAAAAGTTTAAAATATTGAAAAAAGACAAAAAATACACCTTGTTTCTAAGTTCTCACCCACAGCACTTTTTCTTTTTTACAATAGTGGATGTTTTTATTTTCATGTGAGACACTCTGGATGTTGAGGTTTTTAATCTCATCGCCTCGTTTCTACCTCTTTAGGCTGATCTCGAGTCCCAGAGTGCAGGGCATCTCCGAATTCCGGTTCCGTGATCGGTGGGCGCCGTACTTGTATGGCGGTGGTTAGGAATGCACTGGGCGACTGGTGTCCTTTCGACGTAAGGGCGATGTAGGTTGGACAGAGCTGTAAAGGCTTACCTACGACAACCGAGTTCCACTGTGAAAGAACTAGAGTTTGGAGATGCTATCGAGTTTAATCCAACGTTCGAAAAACGTGGAAGTTTGTTGATAGTTTTCACCCTTTTGAGACCTGCGCCTAAAGTAACGGTAAGAAGAAGGGTCGGTGACCAGGCCCGATGCCTGGCGTTTTAAACATTATCTCTCAAATATGGCTACAATATCAGACAATAAGACAAGCGATGTGGAGGCCCCACAAGCTAATAAAGAGAATTTTGATGCATCGAGCTCTAGCTCAAAGGCTACTGTCAATCAAGGCAATAAATTATCATGGAGTGAGAGAGTCGAGGATTATGTTTCCACAACGGAATCTAACAATCCCAACTCTCATGAAAATAAAACTGAAGAAAGATTCTTTGTCGTCAAACGCCAAGAAGGGAGTTTTGATAAAACATCACCCTTTCTAATTAATAAATCTATCCAAGGACTGGTTGGCGAACCCAAAACAATAAAAAAACTCCGTACAGGTGAACTCCTAATTGAAGTAAGCAATAACCAACAAGCATTAAACTTAAAAAAATGTACTCACTTTGCAAACATTGCTGTTATCATATCGCCACATAGAACCTTAAACTCATCTCGCGGAGTGATATCAGAATCTGACCTCTTGCATGTAACCGAAGATGAAATAGTGGAAAACTTAAGGGAACAAAATGTCATAGCAGCTAGACGTATAAAAATAAACCGCAAAGATGAACAAATTCCAGCTAACCAAGTACAAATACCTACCAAGCATATTATTCTGACGTTTAATACTCCCAACTTACCCAAATATATAAAAGCTGGATATCTATCATGCTCTGTCAGACCGTACATCCCAAACCCACTGCGTTGCTTTAACTGTCAGCGCTTTGGGCACTCAAAAACATCATGCCGAGGAAAAGAAACCTGTGGTCGGTGCAGTGCAATTGGCCACGAAAGTGGGCATTGCAATGCTCCACCTTGTTGCGTCAACTGCAAAAAAGATCATCCATCCTATGCCAAATCGTGTGAAATGTGGAAAATAGAAAAAGAAATACAGACAATACGCACAAGACAAAATATATCATACCGTGAAGCCAGAAAAATAGTCGAATCCAGAACGCCCAAAGTTGGTGTATCATATGCTGCTGCCGTAACAAAAACCGTTCATAAAACTTATAAAACTATCGCAACTCAAACTGAATTCCCAACTAGACCTAATTGCCAACCTAATCAAAAAGAAAATGACCTGTCTATTAATTCTGGTATGACAAATAGATCGACGCAGTCTGCTCCTCCTAAGTCACCTAAATCTGTTCCTCCTAATTCACAAAAATCTGTTCTTCCTAAATCTACAAATGCTTCTTCAAAATCATCACAATCTTTTATTTCTAAACTTCCATTCCATAGTAGAGGTTCTCAAAATACAACTAAAACAACCTCTGTGAAACCAAACCATAAATCCGATGTAGAAAAATTTATCTTACCAACAGTTAAAGCCACTGTGTCATCTGAAAATACAGCCAAAAGGAAAAAGAGTAAAACATCCAAAAATAAAACCCAATCAATACAGAATGATAAAATGGAAGAAGATGATACTTTAGCTCTTCACCCAGAACCGGGAGAAGAATTTAACGAGGAAGATAGTATTTTCACTATCTCCAGATAAAATAATGCTGATAAATTACAAAAAAAAAATCATTCATGTCTAATATTATCTCATGGAACTGCCGTGGTTATCACAATAAACTTGATGAAATCCGTAATATTCTCCCCCCAGGGGAATACCTTCTTTAGGTATTTACGGGTTTCGCGACCCCGGGTTCCCGAGCGATCTTTCTCCTTTCCTGTTTTCTTCTCTTTTTAGTTGTCTATCCTTTTTTCTTTGTTTCACACTTTTTAATCTTCTTTTTTCAGTTTCTTATCCCTCTTTGTTCTTGTTCATGTTTTTTACTGACCATTTTGTTCAAATTGTTATTTGTTCTACTAACATTGTTCTTGTTTCTTTGTTTAAAAAAAAAAAAAAAGGAAAAAAAGTTTAAAATATTGAAAAAAGACAAAAAATACACCTTGTTTCTAAGTTCTCACCCACATCACTTTTTCTTTTTTACAATAGTGGATTTTTTTATTTTCACGTGAGACACTCTGGGTGTTGAGGTTTTTTTAATCTCATCGCCTCGTTTCTACCTTTTTAGGCTGATCTCGAGTCCCAGAGTGCAGGGCATCTCCGAATTCCGGTTCCGTGATCGGTGGGCGCCGTACTTGTATGGCGGTGGTTAGGAATGCACTGGGCGACTGGTGTCCTTTCGACGTAAGGGCGATGTAGGTTGGACAGAGCTGTAAAGGCTTACCTACGACAACCGAGTTCCACTGTGAAAGAACTAGAGTTTGGAGATGCTATCGAGTTTAATCCAACGTTCGAAAAACGTGGAAGTTTGTTGATAGTTTTCACCCTTTTGAGACCTGCGCCTAAAGTAACGGTAAGAAGAAGGGTCGGTGACCAGGCCCGATGCCTGGCGTTTTTTCAATTCTATCTTTAATATGGCTACAATATCAGGAAATCAAATATGCGATGTGGAAGCCCCACAAGCTAATAATGACAATAATAATGCTTTGAGCTCTGCCTCAAACGCTACTGTTAATCACGGCAAAAAAGAATCCTGGGGTGAGAGAGTAGAGGATTCTGTTTCCAGTACAGAACCTAAAAATCCCAAATCTGATGAAAGTAAAACTGAAGAAAGATTTTTCGTCGTCAAACGTCAAGAAGGGAGTTTTGATAAAACATCCCCCTTTCTGATTAATAAATCTATCCAAGGACTGGTTGGCGAACCTAAAACAATAAAAAAACTCCGTACAGGTGAACTGCTAATTGAAGTAATCAATAACCAACAAGCACTGAACTTAAAAAAATGTACTCACTTTGCAAACATTGCTGTCACCATATCGCCACATAGAACCTTAAACTCATCTCGCGGAGTGATCTCAGAATCTGACCTCTTGCATGTAACCGAAGATGAAATAGTGGAAAACTTAAGGGAACAAAATGTCATAGCAGCTAGACGTATAAAAATAAACCGCAAAGATGAACAAATTCCAGCTAACCAAGTACAAATACCTACCAAGCATATTATTCTGACGTTTAATACTCCCAACTCACCCAAATATATAAAAGCTGGATATCTATCATGCTCTGTCAGACCGTACATCCCAAACCCACTGCGTTGCTTTAACTGTCAGCGCTTTGGGCACTCAAAAACATCATGCCGAGGTAAAGAAACCTGTGGTCGGTGCAGTGCAATTGGCCACGAAAGTGGGCAATGCAATGCTCAACCTTGTTGCGTCAACTGCAAAAAAGATCATCCATCCTATGCCAAATCGTGTGAAATGTGGAAAATAGAAAAAGAAATACAGACAATACGCACAAGACAAAATATATCATACCCTGAAGCCAGAAAAATAGTCGAATCCAGAACGCCCAAAGTTGGTGTATCATATGCTGCTGCCTTAACAAAAACCGTTCATAAAACTTATAAAACTATCGCAACTCAAACTGAATTCCCAACTAGACATAATTGCCAACCTAATCAAAAAGAAAATGACCTGTCTATTAATTCTGGTAAAACAAATAGATCGACGCAGTTTGCTCCTCCTAAGTCACCTAAATCTGTTCCTCCTAATTCACAAAAATCTGTTCTTCCTAAATCATCTACAAATGCTTCTTCAAAATCATCACAATCTTTTATTTCTAAACTTCCATTCCATAGTAGAGGTTCTCAAAATACAACTAAAACAACCTCTGTGAAACCAAACCATAAATCCGATGTAGAAAAATTTAACTTGCCAACAGTTAAAGCCTCTGTGTCATCTGAAAATACAGCCAAAAGGAAAAAGAGTAAAACATCCAAAAATAAAACCCAATCAATACAGAACGATAAAATGGAAGAAGATGATGCTTTAGCTCTTCACCCAGAACCGGGAGAAGAATTTAACGAGGAAGATAGTATGTCCACTATCTCCGGATAACATAATGCTGATAAATTACAAAAAAAATCATTCATGTCTAATATTATCTCATGGAACTGCCGTGGTTATCACAATAAACTTGATGAAATCCGTAATATTCTAGCAGACCATCAGCCTTTATGCTTAGCTCTGCAGGAAACCCATCTAAAACCCACTGACAAAGCGAAATTACGCAACTATGCTACCTATAGAAAAGATTTTACAGGCAATGAAAGAGCTACTGGTGGAGTGGCTCTTTTCATTTCTCGCAGTTCACCTCATTCTCATATTTTATTAAACACAAGCTTGCAAGCTGTTGCCGTCCGTGTACATGCAAAACGTCTCATTACAATATGTACTATTTATTTACCACCCCACCAAATTATTCAGTCAGCACTACTTGATGATCTCCTTCTCCAACTCCCCACTCCTTTAGTCATTGTTGGGGATTTTAACGCTCATAGCCAACTGTGGGGTAATTCTGACTCTAATCAACGTGGTGATACAATAGAGAAACTAATTTCTGACAATGGCTTATGCCTACTTAATAACGGTGATCATACATATTTTCATGAACCAACACGCACCTTTCATGCCATAGATCTCACTATCTGCTCTCCATCTATCTATCCGTATTGGAACTTTTGGGTCTCCAATAACCTGCACGGCAGTGACCATTTTCCCACATTTATTTCACAGACAACTCCTGACGGGGATTCTAATAAATATTTTAAACGCTATATCTACGACAGAGCCAATTGGCCAACTTTTACAGATCTGGCTAAAATTACAAGCGATATGATAGAAGGTGATATTGACGATGCGCTTGATAATATCACACAGTGTATTATCAATGCTGCAGATCTTAGCATTCCTAAATCATTTTCTACACCGCGACACAGGAAACCTTGGTGGAATGATGAATGCAAAAGGACAAAAAAAATTCAACAGAAGGCTTGGGGCATTTTCCGACGCTACCCGACTAATACTAATTATATTGCTTACAAAAAAGCAAGGGCTGATGCTAGAAGAGTGCGACGTAAAAGCCAACGTGAATCCTGGATGCAGTACATTTCCAACATAAACTCTAATACATCAAGTAAAGATCTCTGGAAAAAAGTGAAAAATTGTATGGGACTTTACTCAGAAAACCATATCTCAATCCTCAATCACAATGGACAAACAATAGCTTCACCCAAAAATATTGCTGAAACAATAGCAAGTACACTTGCATCTAATTCTAGCTCCGACTCATACCCGGAACCGTTTTTATCATACAAAAGACATATGGAAACTACCAGCATAAATTTTAACTCTCGCCACTCTTATGATTATAATTTACCTTTTACAATTCAGGAACTTTCAAGATGTTCGCAAAAAAGCCGTTTATCTGCTCCAGGTCACGATGGCATCACATATACCATGCTTAATCATCTTTCCAGTGCCTCTCTCAGTAATTTACTTGCTTTCTTTAACAGAGTTTGGATGGAACAACTATTTCCTCAAGCCTGGTGCAAGGCTGTCATTATCCCTTTTCCTAAACCAGGAAAGGATTCCAGTGACCCAAATAACTACAGGCCTATTGCACTCTCTAGCAGCCTTTGCAAACTCCTTGAAAAGATGATCAATTTCCGCCTTGTACATGTGTTAGAATCTAACAATTGCCTTGCCGCATTTCAAAGTGGATTCCGACAGGGTAGGTCTACTATCGATAACCTGATCCATCTAGAACATTACATTCGGACAGCCTTTCTTAAACGCAACCATTTGGTGTCAGTATTTTTTGACATGGCGAAAGCCTATGACAGAACATGGCGATATGGGATACTTCGCGATCTTTTTAACCTCAACTTCCGTGGGAATCTCCCTATTTTTATCAAAAACTTTCTCAATATTAGACTTTTCCAAGTACGGATTGGAGGAATTTTATCTGGTTTTTATGTACAAGAAGAGGGTGTACCTCAGGGCAGTGTCCTGAGTGTCGCCCTCTTTGCAATCAAAATAAACAACATTCTTAGCCAACTACCCCCTTCAGTTAAAGGAGATCTATATGTTGACGACTTTCGAATTATGTGTATGGGACAGGATATCCGTTTCATTGAAAGACAGTTGCAAATTGCAATTACCCATATTCTTAATTGGACTAATAAAAATGGTTTTATAATTTCCCAAGACAAAACATCTTGTGTGCATTTTTGCAGACGTAGGGATCTGCACCCAGATCCTGAAATTTTTATTGGATCGACTCAAATTCCTGTTGTGGACAGCGTCCGTTTTCTTGGCCTTCAATTTGATAGCAAGTTAACCTTTTTACCTCATATTTTACAATTAAGGACAAAATGTGAAAAATCACTTAACTTACTTAAGGTGCTTTCAAATACTTCCTGGGGAGCAGACCGTACTTCTCTCCTTAAAATATATCGAGCTGTGATCCGTTCTAAAATTGACTATGCCTGCCAAGTCTATGGTTCAGCGCGGAATTCTGCTCTTAAAAAACTTGACACTGTGCACCATAGTGCACTTCGTGTGTGCTCTGGTGCATTTCGTACCTCTCCAGTTTTAAGTCTGTATGTTGACTGCAATGAACAAGCACTACACCACATTCGTGAAAAACTCTCTTTGGAATTTTATTACCGTATCCTTTCATATCCTAGACATCCTCTTCATACACACATTCTAAATACAGACAATGATATTCTTTATCAGCATCGACCATCTTGCATACCATCTTTTGGTGTCAGAATCAGGAATATTATAGACAATAGCCCTCTGAGCAATATTGAGGTGAGTCCATGTCCATTGCATTATCTCCCTCCTTGGAAATCTCTTAATATTACCTCACTCCATCCATTTAAAGGATACGATAAAAACAATTTGGCTCCTGCAGTTTTCCAACAGCTATTTGCTGCACACCGTGCAACTTTTAATACATATACTGAAATTTATACGGATGGTTCTAAGAGTGGGAATAGTGTTGGCTGTGGGGTTTTTATAAATAACACTAGTTTTAGTTATCGGCTTCACGCATCAATATCTATATTTACAGCTGAGTTGATTGCGATAGAGAGAGCCATGTTGCACATCTCTCATCACCATAATACATCCTTCATCATTTATACCGACTCAAATAGTTCTATTGACGCAATAAAATCTTTTAAAAAGCATCCTTATGTTTCAGCCATCCTGGATTTTTACAATAAATTGACAAGACGCGGTTATCAAATTTTATTTTGCTGGGTACCTGGACACATGGGTATTCATGGAAATGAGAAAGCGGATGAGGCGGCAAAACTGGCTCTTAATCCTTTTTACCATAGAATTCCATTCTCAGACGTTAAACTATTTATCAAACACTTTATTTATAATAAATGGCAAGAAGGTTGGAATTTAGAATGCAATAATAAACTCCACCAAATCAAACCTACCATCATGACCTGGCCTGCAAGTTATCCAAGGAAAACAGATGTTCTTCTGACTCGTCTGAGAATCGGACATTCAAGAATCACTCATAAACATCTCTTGCTTCGGGAGGATGTACCCATGTGTCCACATTGTCATTTTGATTACCTCACCATTCATCATGTTTTAACTGACTGTCCAGGTCTCCGACATCTGTATAGGATTTACTTTAATTCATCATCACCAGTCTTGACAAACCTCATTGGGGAAATACCTCATGGGGCTCTCTTTACTTTTTTAAAACATGCAGGATTTTATTTTGAAATATAATTTATCGTTTTTCTCTGTTCTAATGGCTCAGTTTTATTCTTTAAACTTTGGTGACATCTGGATGGGATCCCATCCAGAATGCACTTTTCATTGAATTACTTTTATGTTTTAACTCTCGTTTTTAGGATTTTAAATTTTGTATTTCTACATTGTTTGTCTACATCTGGATGGGTACCCCATCCAGATTGTTTCTCTCATTGCTCTTTTATTTTGACACTGTTTCTTTTTTACCTTTCTGATGTTTTAGTCTACTGGTTTGGCGCAGCATGTCCCTTAAGGGATTTTGCGCCATAAAACCCTATACAACCAACCAACCAACCAACCGTAATATTCTAGCAGACCATCAGCCTTTATGCTTAGCTCTGCAGGAAACCCATCTAAAACCCACTGACAAAGCGAAATTACGCAACTATGCTACCTATAGAAAAGATTTTACTGGCAATGAAAGAGCTACTGGTGGAGTGGCTCTTTTCATTTCTCGCAGTTCACCTCATTCTCATATTTTATTAAACACAAGCTTGCAAGCTGTTGCCATCCGTGTACATGCAAAACGTCTCATTACAATATGTACTATTTATTTACCACCCCACCAAATTATTCAGTCAGCACTACTTGATGATCTCCTTCTCCAACTCCCCACTCCTTTAGTCATTGTTGGGGATTTTAACGCTCATAGCCAACTGTGGGGTAATTCTGACTCTAATCAACGTGGTGATACAATAGAGAAACTAATTTCTGACAATGGCTTATGCCTACTTAATAACGGTTATCATACGTATTTTCATGAACCAACACGCACCTTTCATGACATAGATCTCACTATCTGCCCGTATTGGAACTTTTGGGTCTCCAATAACCTGCACGGCAGTGACCATTTTCCCACATTTATTTCACAGACAACTCCTGACGGGGATTCTAATAAATATTTTAAACGCTATATCTACGACAGAGCCAATTGGCCAACTTTTACAGATCTGGCTAAAATTACAAGCGATATGATAGAAGGTGATATTGACGATGCGCTTGATAATATCACACAGTGTATTATCAGTGCTGCAAATCTTAGCATTCCTAAATCATTTTCTACACCGCGACACAGGAAACCTTGGTGGAATGATGAATGCAAAAGGACAAAAAAAAAAATTCAACAGAAGGCTTGCGGCATTTTCCGACGCTACCCGACTAATACTAATTATATTGCTTACAAAAAAGCAAGGGCTGATGCTAGAAGAGTGCGACGTAAAAGCCAACGTGAATCCTGGATGCAGTACATTTCCAACATAAACTCTAATACATCAAGTAAAGATCTCTGGAAAAAAGTGAAAAATTGTATGGGACTTTACTCAGAAAACCATATCTCAATCCTCAATCACAATGGTCAAACAATAGCTTCACCCAAAAATATTGCTGAAACAATAGCAAATAC
This sequence comes from Maratus speciosus, assembly GCA_963932465.1. Taxonomy (NCBI): domain Eukaryota; kingdom Metazoa; phylum Arthropoda; class Arachnida; order Araneae; family Salticidae; genus Maratus; species Maratus speciosus. Next base: position 641,012,657 of record OZ010787.1, read on the forward strand.
ACTTGCATCTAATTCTAGCTCCGACTCATACCCGGAACCGTTTTTATCATACAAAAGACATATGAAAACTACCAGGATAAATTTTAACTCTCGCCACTCTTATTATTATAATTTACCTTTTACAATTCAGGAACTTTAAAGATGTTCGCAAAAAAGCCGTTTATCTGCTCCAGGTCACGATGGCATCCCATATACCATGCTAAATCACCTTTCTAGTGCCTCTCTCAGTAATTTACTTGCTTTCTTTAACAGAGTTTGGATGGAACAACTATTTCCTCAAGCCTGGTGCAAGGCTGTCATTATCCCTTTTCCTAAACCAGGAAAGGATTCCAGTGACCCAAATAACTACAGGCCTATCGCACTCTCTAGCAGCCTTTGCAAACTCCTTGAAAAGATGATCAATTTCCGCCTTGTACATGTGTTAGAATCTAACAATTGCCTTGCCCCGTTTCAAAGTGGATTCCGACAGGGTAGGTCTACAATCGATAACCTGATCCATCTAGAACATTACATTCGGACAGCCTTTCTTAAACACAACCATTTGGTGTCAGTATTTTTTGACATGGCGAAAGCCTATGACAGAACATGGCGATATGGGATCCTTCGCGATCTTTTTAACCTCAACTTCCGTGGGAATCTCCCTATTTTTATCAAAAACTTTCTCAATATTAGACTTTTCCAAGTACGGATTGGAGGAATTTTATCTAGTTTTTATGTACAAGAAGAGGGTGTACCTCAGGGCAGTGTCCTGAGTGTCACCCTCTTTGCAATCAAAATAAACAACATTCTTAGCCAACTACCCCCTTCAGTTAAAGGAGATCTATATGTTGACGACTTTCGAATTATGTGTATGGGACAGGATATCCGATTTATTGAAAGACAGTTGCAAATTGCAATTACCCATATTCTTAATTGGACTAATAAAAATGGTTTTATAATTTCCCAAGACAAAACATCTTGTGTGCATTTTTGCAGACGTAGGGATCTGCATCCAGATCCTGAAATTTTTATTGGATCGACTCAAATTCCTGTTGTGGACAGCGTCCGTTTTCTTGGCCTTCAATTTGATAAAAAGTTAACCTTTTTACCTCATATTTTACAATTAAGAACAAAATGTGAAAAATCACTTAACTTACTTAAGGTGCTTTCAAATACTTCCTGGGGAGCAGACCGTACTTCTCTCCTTAAAATAAATCGAGCTGTGATCCGTTCTAAAATTGACTATGCCTGCCAAGTCTATGGTTCAGCGCGTAATTCTGCTCTTAAAAAACTTGACACTGTACATCATAGTGCACTTCGTGTGTGCTCGGTGCATTTTGTACCTCTCCAGTTTTAAGTCTGTATGTTGACTGCAATGAACAAGCACTACACCACATTCGTGAAAAGCTTTCTTTAGAACTGTATTACCGTCTCCTTTCACATCCTTGCCATCCTCTTCATACATACATTTTAAACACCGACAATGATATTCTTTATCAGCATCGACCATCTTGCATACCATCTTTTGGTGTCAGAATCAGGAATATTATAGACAATAGCCCTCTGGGCAATATTGAGGTGAGTCCATGTCCATTGCATTATCTCCCTCCTTGGAAATCTCTTAATATTACCTCACTCCATCCACTTGAAGGATACGATAAAAACACCTTGGCTCCTGCAGTTTTCCAACAGCTATTTGCTGCACATCGTGCTACTTTTAATACATATACTGAAATTTATACGGATGGTTCTAAGAGTGGGAATAGTGTTGGCTGTGGGGTTTTTATAAATAACACTAGTTTTAGTTATCGGCTTCACGCATCAATATCTATATTTACAGCTGAGTTGATTGCGATAGAGAGAGCCATGTTGCACATCTCTCATCCCATAATACATCCTTCATCATTTATACCGACTCAAATAGTTCTATTGACGCAATAAAATCTTTTAAAAAGCATCCTTATGTTTCAGCCATCCTGGATTTTTACGATAAATTGACAAGACGCGGTTATCAAATTTTATTTTGCTGGATACCTGGACACATGGGTATTCCTGGAAATGAGAAAACGGATGAGGCGGCAAAACTGGCTCTTAATCCTTTTTACCATATAATTCCATTCTCAGACGTTAAACTATTTATCAAACACTTTATTTATAATAAATGGCAAGAAGGTTGGAATTTAGAATGCAATAATAAACTACACCAAATCAAACCTACCATCATGACCTGGCCTGCAAGTTATCCAAGGAAAACAGATGTTCTTCTGACTCGTCTGAGATTCGGACATTCAATAATCACTCATAAACATCTCTTGCTTCGGGAGGATGTACCCATGTGTCCACATTGTCATTTTGATTACCTCACCATTCATCATGTTTTAACTGACTGTCCAGGTCTCCGGCATCTGTATAGGATTTACTTTAATTCCTCATCACCAGTCTTGACAAACCTCATTGGGGAAATACCTCATGGGGCTCTCTTTACTTTTTTAAAACATGCAGGATTTTATTTTGAAATATAATTTTTCGTTTTTCTCTGTTCTAATGGCTCAGTTTTATTCTTTAAACTTTGGTGGCATCTGGATGGGATCCCATCCATAATGCACTTTTCATTGAATTACTTTTATGTTTTAACTCTCGTTTTTAGGATTTTAAATTTTGTATTTCTACATTGTTTGGCTACATCTGGATGGGTACCCCAACCAGATTGTTTCTCTCGTTGCTCTTTTATTTTGACACTGTTTCTTTTTTACCTTTCTGATGTTTTAGTCTACTGGTTTGGCGCAGCATGTCCCTTAAGGGATTTTGCGCCATAAAACCCTATACAACCAACCAACCAACCAACCAAAAGTTTGAGTTTTCATCGGAATTAAATTACCTAGTTGAAGGCAAACCATTACCAAGGGAGAGCAAATTGTTATCTTTGAATGTGTTTTTGGATAGCAATGGTATAATTCGTGTAGGAGGCAGACTAGCAAATCATTCAAATTTAAACTATGACCAAAAGCATCCCATGCTGTTGCCAAAAAACCACGAATTTACAACTAAGCTCATATTATATTATCATGTCACTAACCTTCATGCTGGCCCACAGCTTACACTGTCACTAATACGACAAAAGTTTTGTTTCGTAGATGGTCGTTCTACAGTTCGCAAGCAAATTAGAAATTGCATAAAATGCCTTCAATGGAATTTAAGGGCTTCTCCTCAATTGATGGGAGATCTACCATCCACTCGGATTATGCAGATTCGTGTTTTTGACATCGTAAGATTGGATTATGCCGGTCCTATCTATACTAAATGTGCTCATAAAAGATCGGTCGCCAAATTCAAGTCGTATATTTGCCTCTTCATCTGCACAGCTACAAAGGTCATACACCTTGAATTGGTGTCTGAACTTTCTACTGCATTCTTCCTTGCTGCATTACGCCGATTCATCTCTCTAAGAGGCTGTCCGAGTAAGATAATCTCCGATAACGGTTCTAATTTTAAGGGAGCTTCCAGGCACCTTAAGGAACTAACTCTATTGTGTCGAGAAGAAAAGGTACAGGATTTCTGCTCTATGAAGTGCATTGAGTGGTCCTTCATTCCTCCATATACACCACATTTTGGAGGTTTGTGGGAAGCAGCAGTTAAAAGGGCTAAACAAATGTTAACGAAAGTATCTAACTCTGCACTCCTTAGTTTCGAAGAGGTTTACACACTTCTTCTTCAAATAGAGTCTTGTTTAAATTACAGACCTCTCACTGCATTATCGTCTGATCCCAGTGATTTGAACGCGTTGACGCCAGCGCATTTCCTGGTTGGCGGTCCTATTCACCAATTTCTTGAACCAGTGCAACCAACGAAAAACTTGTGTCTTAGTGAAAGGTGGCGTCTCATTCAAAAACTTCGTCAACAATTCTGGGACCGTTGGTCCAAAGAGTATTTACATCAATTGCAACCGCGTTCCAAGTGGTGGAAATCGATACCTAATCTCAAGATTGGAGATTTGGTACTTGTGCACATGAACAGTTCGGCACCACTGCAGTGGACACTTGGACATATTACCGAGCTTTTTCCTGGACTTGACAAAAAGTTCGTGTTGTGACAATAAAGACTAAATATGGACACGTAAAGAGAAGTATGAATAAGGTGTATTTACTCTTAGTGTAATTATTATTGTGCATGTTATTATTTACTGTTTTTTGAACCCTCCTTGAGGCTTCAAGGGGGGCGATATGTTTAATCCTTATATTCTTAAAATATTAATATAGTTACCAATGTAATATAGAGAGGGCGCTGCGTCGCCTCGAATTTTATCCTTGTGAGCAGGGAAAAAAATTCCCTTCGAGTGTGTGTGAAACTTTCGTTCGGATATGTGTGTCCGATAAAATTGTGTGAAATATTCAAATCTAGCTTGTAATATTAAATGGAAAAACAGCACAACGATTGTCATTAATTAGTGTTATTTAAGAACCAGCAATATATACAGTCCTTGTTTCAGTGAATTCGCAACAAGTATTTCAGAGATTGTGAACAAACTAACATTGCGAACATGATATCATACTTTTAAAGCTAATTCTAATCATTATATTTTAAACACAAGAGCATTTCTTTCAATTGTTTTAAAGAAAAAAGCAATGGACACTCCGATTGGCGGCCGTCTTTCCGCGAAATAGTATATGTCTGTTCCAGCCGCCCACCCCAACTGCCACCAAGACATATAATGAACTCGAAGCCGCCACGGTCGTCGGACATAATCTCCCCTCCCACCTGATCCTAGTGGTCGACGCCTTAAACTTACCGCATTTAACTTTTAAATTTTTCAGATAGAAGCTTCTGTAACAGTGACTACTGCCAAATGGTCAGTGCGAGTATTGAAAAGCAAAAGAAACACCGACGGCCGCGCGGCCACCTTCTACGGGAAGTAGCGACAGTCCGTTATAATGATCTCGAAGACGTCGGGGTCTATGGACGTATTAAACGCCACGGCGCTCCTGATTCTGTTGGTCGATGCCCTAAACTTATCGAATTTAGCGTTAAAACTTTTCCTATGGTATCTTTCGAGATCGGGGCTATAGCTATCGCTCCGGGCTGGTGACGAAAAGGAAAAAGACCTCCGATGGCCGCGCGGCCGCCTTTTACGCGAAGCGGCCTGTTAGGCCAATGTCGGACGGGCGTCTTTTTTGCTGCTGTTTTGCTTAAGTATTATCCATTCACAATGCTATAGCTTGACATTGGTCTTATAATTATCTCGAAGCCGCCGGGGTCGATGGGCGTCAAGGTTATTTGAAATATAGTTTGGCTCGTAAGTTTTCTCCCAATCAGCGGGATCTCCCCCAGCTACATCACAAGAATCCAAGAAACGAAATTTGCCTTAGCTTTATAGCTCTATGCAGTTAATTGCTATACAATTCTAACTGAATAAAAAATAATAATACTTCTTTTTTGCGCGTAACGAAATACGAGACCTTGGTTTGTAAAACTATATGGAAAAAATATTATTAATTTTTAAAAACTTTACCGTGATGCAGGAGGGAAAAATAAATAAAGCAATTTTGAAAGAAAACAAATAATAGCTGCACTATAGTTCTTATTCTTTTCTCTCTCTCTCTCTTTCCCCCAGGGGAATACCTTCTTTAGGTATTTACGGGTTTCGCGACCCCGGGTTCCCGAGCGATCTTTCTCCTTTCCTGTCTTCTTCTCTTTTTGGTTCTCTATCCTTTTTTCTTTGTTTCACACTTTTTAGTCTTCTCTTTTCAGTTTGTTATCCCTCTTTGTTCTTGTTCGATTTTGTTACTGTTTTCTTGAACCTGTTCTTTGTTGTACTAACGTTGTTCTTGTTCTTTGGAAAAAAAAATTACAAAGGTTTTAAAAAAGACAAAAAATACAACTTGTTTCTAAGTTTTCTCTCACATTACTTTTTCTTTTTTTTCTACAATAGTGTTTTTTTTTTCACGTGAGACACTCTGGGTGTTGAGGTTTTTTAATCTCATCGCCTCGTTTCTACCTTTTTAGGCTGATCTCGAGTCCCAGAGTGCAGGGCATTTCTGAAATTCGGTTCCGTGATCGGAGGACGCCATATTTGTATGGTGGCTGTTAGGACCAACACCGGGAGACTGGTGCCTTTCGGCGAAAGGGGCTGTAGGTTGGATAGAGCTGTAAAGGCTTACCTACTGGCTTCCTGATTCCAAAGTGAAAGAACTAGAGATTAAGAAATGTTATCGAGTTTAATCCAATGTTCGGAAAACGTGGAAGTTTGTTGATATAGTTTTCACCCTTTTGAGACCTGCGCCTAAAGTAATGGTAAGAAGAAGGGTCGGTGACCAGGCCCGATGCCTGACGTTTCAAAATGCTTTCTCTCAATATGGCTACAATATTAGGAATTAACCCATGTGATGTGGAGGCCCCACATTCCAATACAGAGAGTAATGGTGCAATGAGCTCTGGCTCAGAAATAAGTGCTAATTAACATAAAAAACAATCATGAGAAGAGATGTGTGACGTTTTTACTTCCAATGAAGAATGTAAAAGTGTCAACTTTAATACTAGTAAAGCTGAAGAAAGATTTTTTGTAGTGAAACGCACAGATGGAAGCTTTGACAAAACATCACCCTTTTTGATAAATAAATCTATCCTTGGATTGGTTGGTGAACCAAAAACAATAAAATAACTCCGGACAGGTGAACTTTTAATCGAAGTAAGCAACAACCAACAAGCAGCAAACTTAAAAAAATGTACTCACTTTGCAACCATCGCAGTCACTATATCACCTCATAGAACCTTAAACACATCTCGTGGGGTGATCTCAGAGTCTGATCTGTTGCATGTTTCAGAAGATGAAATAGTAAACAATTTAATACACCAAAACGTCATTGAAGCAAGAAGGATACAAATCCACCGTCGGGACGAACAAACATCTACTCAAATACAAATACCTACCAAACACATTATACTTACATTTAACACACCCAAACTACCAAAATATATAAAAGCCGGGTATTTATCATGTTCCGTTAGACCGTACATACCAAACCCAGTGCGTTGTTTTAATTGTCAACGCTTTGGGCACTCAAAAAACTCATGTCGAGGTAAGGCCACCTGTGGTCGGTGCAGTGCAGTTGGCCACGACAGTGCGCAATGTAATGCTCCACCTTGTTGTGTCAACTGCAAAAAACATCATCCATCTTATGCTAAATCTTGTGAAATGTGGAAAAAAGAAAAAGAAATACAGACCATACGCACAAAGGACAACATATCGTACCCTGAAGCCAGGAAAATTGTTGAATCAAGGACACCCAAAGTTGGTGTGTCATATGCTACTGCCTTGTCTAAAACTGTCCATAAAACTTATCAATCTATTGCAACTCAAACAGAACTCCCCACTAAACCTAATTGCCAACCTAATCAAAAAGATAACTACCTGTCTAATAATTCTGGTAAGACTAATAGATCAACACAATCTCCTCCTCCTAAGTCACCTAAATCTGATCCTCCTAAACCACCACAAAATGCCTCTTCAAAATCATCTCAATCTGTTATTTCTAAACTTCCACTCCATAAAAGAGGTTCTCAAAATACATCTAAAACACCATCTGTGAAACCAAGCCGTAAATCTGACGCCGAAAAATTTAACCTACCAACGATTAAAGCCAGTGTGTCACCTGAAAATTCAGCAAAAAGAAAAAGAATAAAACATCCAAAAATGAAACTCAATCAAAACAAAATGATAAAATGGAGTATGATGATGCACTAGCTCTTCACCCAGAACCGGATGAAGAATTTAACGATGGAGATAGTATGACTATCTCCGAATAAAAATTCCGCAGGTAGTAAAAAAAAAATAAAATAAAATCTTTCATGTCTAATATTATCTCTTGGAACTGCCGTGGTTATCACAATAAACATGACGAAATCCGTAATATTCTATCTGACCATCAACCTTTATGTTTAGCTCTGCAGGAAACCCATCTAAAACCCACTGACAAAGCAAAATTGCGCACCTATGCTACATACAGAAAAGATTTTACAGGTAGTGATAGGGCCACTGGTGGAGTGGCTCTTTTCATCTCTCGCAATTTACCCCACACTCATATTAACTTAAGAACAAACTTACAAGCTGTTGCAGTCCGTGTATATGTAAAACGTCTCATTAAAATCTGCACTATTTATTTACCACCCCACCAAATTATTCAGTCAGCCCTACTTGATGATCTCCTTCTCCAGCTCCCCACTCCTTTCATCATTGTTGGAGATTTTAATGCTCATAGCCAACTGTGGGGTAGTTCTGACACTAATCAACGTGGTGATATTATAGAGAAATTAATTTCCGACAATGGCTCAATAATGGTGATCATATTTATTTCCAGGAACCAACTCGCACCTTTCACGCAATAGATCTCACTATCTGCTCTGCATCTATCTATCCTTATTGGAACTTCTGGGTCTCTAATGACCTACACGGCAGTGACCATTTTCCAACATTTATCTCACAGACTACTCCTCACAGGGATTCTAATAATTGCTTTAGTCGCTATGTCTATGACAGAGCCAATTGGCCAACTTTTACAGACCTTGCTAAAATCACTAGCGATATGATAGAAGGTGATATTGACGATGCGCTTCATAATATCACCCATTGTATTATCAATGCTGAAGATATTAGCATTCCTAAATCACGTTCCACCCCAAAACACAGGAAACCATGGTGGAATGATGACTGTCAAAAGGCAAAAAAAAGTCAACAGAAGGCATGGGGCATCTTCCGGAGGTATCCCAATAATGCTAATTATATTGCATACAAAAAAGCAAAGGCTGATGCTAGAAGAGTGCGCCGCAAAAGCCAACGTGAATCCTGGATGCAATACATCTCCACTATAAGCTGTAATACCTCAAGTAAAGTTCTTTGGAAAAAAGTGAAAAATTGTATGGGATTATATTCTGAAAACCACATCTCAATTTTAAAACAGAATGGCCAAACCATAGCATCTCCAAAAAACATTGCTGAAACAATAGCAAATACCCTCGCATCCAATTCTAGCTCTGATTCTTACCCAGAACCTTTTTTATCATACAAAAGACGAATGGAAACTACCAACATCAATTTTAATTCATGCCACTCTTACGATTACAATCTTCCTTTCACTATTTCAGAACTCTTAAAATGTTTACAAAACAGTCATTTATCTGCTCCAGGACACGATGGCATCACATATACCATGCTGAAACATCTCTGCAGGACTTCTCTAAATAACCTTCTTGCTTATTACAATAGAATCTGGATGGAACAAGCTTTTCCCAATGCCTGGTGTAAAGCCATAGTCATCCCTTTTCCTAAACCAGGAAAAGACTCAAGCGATCCAAATAATTACAGGCCAATCGCACTCTCTAGTTGCCTTTGCAAACTTTTAGAAAAAATCATTAATTGCCGTCTTGTCCATGTTTTAGAATCAAATAATTACCTTGCAGCTTTCCAAAGTGGATTTCGACGAGGTAGGTCCACTATTGATAACCTCATTCTCTTAGAATCTCATATACGGACTGCCTTTTTAAAGAGAAACCATCTGGTCGCAGTGTTTTTTGACATGCTGAAAGCATATGACAAGACATGGAGGTACGGTATTCTTCGCGATCTTTTTAACTTGGACTTTCGTGGTAACCTCCCGATTTTTATTAAGAACTTCCTGGCCATTCGTATTTTTCAAGTTCGAATTGGCGGGATCCTCTCCAGTTTTTATATACAAGAAGAGGGTGTTCCTCAGGGTAGTGTTCTGAGTGTCACCCTTTTTGCTATCAAGATAAATGGCATCCTTGACCAGTTGCCCCCATGTTTTCAGGGAACTCTCTATGTTGACGATTTTAAAATTTTATGTAAAGGACAGGATATGCGTTTTATTGAGAGACAATTACAGTTAGCTATCAACCGTATTATTCAATGGACAAATAAAAATGGTTTTATTATATCTCAGGACAACACTTCTTGTGTACATTTCTGTAGACGTAGGGATCTGCATCCAGACCCTGAAATTTTTATTGGTTCTTGTCAAATTTGTGTTGTTGACTGCGTCCGCTTTTTGGGTGTGTATTTTGACAAAAAACTTACTTTCTTACCACATATTTTGCAATTGCGGAAAAAATGTGAACAATCCCTTAATTTAATTAAGGTGCTTTCGAACACATTTTGGGGAGCAGACCGTGGTTCTCTCCTTAAAATTTATCGTTCTATAATCCGTTCCAAAATTGACTATGCCTGCCAAATCTATGGCTCGTCCCGCATTTCCACTCTTAAAAAACTTGACACTGTGCACCACAGCGCACTCCGTGTCTGCTCTGGTGCATTTCGTACATCGCCAGTTTTAAGTCTGTATGTTGACTGTAATGAACCAGCATTACATCATATTCGGGAAAAGCTTTCATTAGATTTGTACTATCGTATTCTTTCACATAATGATCATCCACTTCATACAAATATTTTAAATGCAGACAATGATATGCTTTATCAGCACCGACCATCCTGCATTCCATCATTTGGAGTCAGAGTGAGAAATTTTATTAACAATAGCAATCTAAGCAATATTGAGGTGAGCCCATGCCCATTGCACACCTTCTCTCCCTGGAAAACTCTTAATATTACCACCCTCTATCCTATTAAAGATTATGACAAAAAGAACTCAGCACCTACTGTCTTTCAACAGTTATTTGCTGCACACCGCTCTGATTACAATAACTATACAGATATTTATACTGATGGATCAAAGTGTAGAGATAATGTTGGTTGTGGTGTTTTCTTTGATAATACCACTTTCAGTTATCGGCTACACCCTTCTATTTCTGTGTTTACGGCCGAATTAATAGCAATTGAGAGAGCCATGTTGCACATTGCTCATCATCATAAGACTTTTTTCATCATTTATACTGACTCGAAAAGCTCTATTGATGCAATAAAATCATTTAATAAGCACCCCTATGTCTTGGCCATCTTGGATCTTTATAATAAACTTATAAGACGTGGTTATAACATTTTATTTTGCTGGGTACCTGGACACATGGGTATCCCTGGAAATGAGAAGGCTGATGAGGCAGCAAAACGTGCTCTGAATCCGTTACAACATAAAATTCCATTTTCAGACGTTAAACTACTCATAAGACACTTTATTCATAATAATTGGCAAGAAAGTTGGGATTCAGAATGTAATAATAAACTGCACCACATCAAACCAACAATCACGACCTGGCCTTCGAGTTACCCAAGGAAAGCAGATGTTCTTCTTACCCGTCTGAGAATTGGACATTCAAGGATCACTCATAAACATCTTTTACTTCGGGAGGATGCATCCATGTGTCCACATTGTCATTTTGATTACCTGACCATTCATCATATTTTAACTGACTGTCCGGGCCTACGGCACCTGTACAGAATTTGCTTTAATTCATCATCACCAATCTTGACAAACCTCATTAGGGAAACACCGCATGGGGCACTCTTTACCTTTTTAAAACATGCTGGATTTTATTTTGAAATATGATTTTTATTGCTTTCATTGGTTACACGACCTAGTTTTCTGTTACACCTTTGTGACATCTGGATGGGAACCCCATCTAGGCTGCTCTTGCACTGAATTACTTTTAACTTTTTTACGCTACTATTTTTAATTAAATATTTTACACTTCTACACGTCTCTGTTTACATCTGGGTGGGATCTCATCCAGATTGTTTTTCTCATTTCTTTTATTTACATTGTGTTTTTTAGTCTTTTTTGGCGCAGCATGTCCCCCCAGGGATTTTGCGCTATAAAACCCCATACAACCAACCAACCAACCTCTCTCTCTCTTATTTTATTATTTTATTAGTATATAATGTATTTACTTTAGCATTAATCATTCAGTTATGTATTTTATGTAATGTTTGCGTTATAAGGAGCTAAATTTTGTTATTTTAGGCTTAATGCCGACAAAATTGGATGAAATAACGCATCTTCTATGAATGAACTCACAAGCTCCTCTGACGATTCTCTGAGTCATTCATAGTTTTTTATTTTACATACTGGTTTCCTATGTTCATTTCTAAATAATCTTCAGAACTGTACAAATTTCTTCATATATTTGTGATTTCAAATTTATTATATATATATGTATATATATATATTAAATATGAATTGTCTATTTTCAAATTTTTGTTTTAGATTATTTCTTAAATTATTAAAATGGTGGATTTCAACTTTAATTCATTTAATTAAAATGTATGTTTTAATATAAAATTTCTGCAAATTAGAAAATAACAAAACAGTAACTTCTCGGAATTACGTTTATAAAACATAATAAATTTTTAAATATTTTTAAATTGTGAAAAACATAATATATATATATATATATATACACAACATATGAAATTATTATTTTTTAAGAAATATATTTATGGAAAATACATAGTTCAATTTTACAGGTTTCTTTAAAACCAAGATTTGGCTATTTCCAAAGACTGATACAAATGAAGGAGGGAGGGAGGAGAAATTAGCGCTCTCAATAACTAATAACACCATGATATATTTTTTGTTGTTGTGAAAAATATAACATATCAATAATTAAAAAAAAGCATATTTACAATACTTCAAGTACTCGCACATTATTTACAACATAAAGCATTTTTTTTTTCTATAATAAAGACAACTACACAATAGATTTTCTTATTTTATTTGCTACACAATCTCTACTGTGACATTTTTATTTTCTATTTACTTAGAATCATTTTAGAATTTTATATTACAAAACAAAAAACATGCCCTTGAATAGTATTTACATGATATTGGCAGTGGCAACACCTGAAAAATAAGTTTCACTTTTACTAATATATATAGATATATATATATATATATAACTCCTAAACATCGCAGCATTTTCAATTTTTACACTGCCGAATCGAAAAAAATGTTCTTTCAAACAGAATTTGTTTGAAAACTGTATTCAATTTCCTCGTTTATTTTATTTTTATTTATTGATTTTATTTTTTATTTGTGGTTTTTAAAATCATTTTTAAGAATGATTTTTATTACAATCTATGTTCGTCACGTGCAACCCGATTACGAAACTTTAATCCGTTTGCACTTAAAACACTATAAATAGTTCAGGATTTATTACCAGTTAATATTCCATAATGAAATTAAAACTTCATCAATAAATAAAATTATATAAATAAAACACAAATTTAGCAGACATGTAATCGAACTATGCGCTTAAACCACTGAATTAATCAAAATCAAAAAGGTTGCTGTAAGTAGTGACATGTTTGGTGATTTCTTCGGCTATTAACTGCGGACATGCATTTAATAAAATTTCGCTTTTAATAAATTTCAAAACTTATTTGAATGCATTACTGATATTTTTAATATAAAAATGCATTTTGGTGTTGTCAGTGGGCAATCTAAATGTGCGTATATATATATATATATATATATATATATATATATATAACTATTAATTAAACATCACCGACCATCATCAAAAACTGCAAATATATATTAAATATAAAAAATCTATTCAGAGTTTTCAATTTAAAAAATGATTTTTACCTATGGACTAATCTAGTAAGCCCGAGTTGGTTACCTTAGTATTTTTAAATATGAACTTATTAATATTAAAGAAAATAAGTTAAAACTGGTGTGAATGACTAAGAACAAACAATCTTCTTGAAACACCATCAAAAATTTGTAAATGCGCTAGGCCTTTCGAAAGATCTGAGTCTTTCTTCGTCAGGCGCAAAAAAAGACGTCCTTCTACTATGAAAGCAGAGGCAAGACTGAAATGAGAGACAAGGGAAAGGAAACAAGCTGAAGAAACAGCCAATAGGAAGTTAGAAAACAACAGCCAATAGGAAAGTAAAAGACAACAGCCTATCACAGAAGAGAATAATCAAAACAAAAGAACACAAAGTAGGAAAAAAGTAGGATAAAAAAAATATTTTTATATATATATATATATTATTCATTTATTTATTCATTTTAATTTCATGTGTTCCCATATTGGATTATATGTATTTTTCCCCCTCCCATTTTTTGCCCCTCCTACTTTGTGTTCTTTTGTTTTGATTATTCTCTTCTGTGATAGGCTGTTGTCTTTTACTTTCCTATTGGCTGTTGTTTTCTAACTTCCTATTGGCTGTTTCTTCAGCTTGTTTCCTTTCCCTTGTCTCTCATTTCAGTCTTGCCTCTGCTTTCATAGTAGAAGGACGTCTTTTTTTGCGCCTGACGAAGAAAGACTCAGATCTTTCGAAAGGCCTAGCGCATTTACAAATTTTTGATGGTGTTTCAAGAAGATTGTTTGTTCTTATTAATATTATTTTTTTAAATATGTTTTTTAATAAAAAGAATGCCTAGAATATGTGTGCGCCCACTCATTGCATCTTATTTAAAAAAAAAAAAATCCATCGGATGTTTTTTTGAGAAGCTATAAATTAAAATTTGTCACATAAGTTTAACTTTCGCATCCTCAAATTTTGAAGATTTAAGAAACAGTGTATAAACTTCATGCTTTACCTAGTTACTTTGCTCAAGTAAAATAAACTGTCAAATGTGAGTGTTAGCATTTGAAAAATGAAAGTTTGTACAATTTTTAATAAATCAATACTCCTATTTTATTCTATATACAGTGTTCCAGAAAAGTGATGGTACAGAGAGTAATTCTTGATAAATATGCAAATTTCTCCGTGGAGAATAAAAATAATTTTTTTTTAATAAATTGAAATAATTAATTAGCAGCCTTTGTTACATTATACAATAAAATGTTAATAAAAATTTCTCTTGAACATACTGAAAAAATATTATAACATTATTAAAGTTCAAAAATACTTCCACAAAAGTCATGGTACATTTCTAAAATTTTCAAAATTTTCACTCTTTTGGTAAAAGCATTCACTCGTTTTTACCGAACATAGTCATTCTCCCACAGAATCCACAGCACATATAAATGTATTTGTTGTTATCTCAAAAGAAGAATTCCCATATAAATTTTAACAATGACGCAGAAAGAATTTTCAGTTAAGGAAACAAAATTAATTGTTAATCTTCGTCTAAAAAAGGATAAAACTTATAGTAAGATAGCTACACTCTAAATTAAAATGTCTGAAATTCAGACACTTAAGTGTCTGAAATGGAGTGTTCAATTTTCAGACATTTTAAAATGTCTGAATTTTTTCAGACACTTTTTGCGTCTGAATTTCAGACACTTCAAACGTCTGAATCGCATCCATTTTTTTGTAAGCATCATACGTAGCCATGTTTGACCACGTTGAATCCTGGGAAAATATTTGGCTGTGGTCCTGCCCCCCCCCCCCCCAATACAGCGTGATTTTTTTGGTGCTCTCAGTTTTGGTATAAAATTTTCGTTACGTTGATAATTTAAATCTTTTACGACATTGTACTGATTATAATCAATATCTTGAACTTCAGGAGTAGAACAAGATTAAAAAACAAAAAATATTTATCTAAATATTAGATTTTTTTAAATTTATTTTGTTTTTAACCTTATTTTACTTTAAAAGTTCAAAATATTGATTATAATCAGTACAATTTCGAAACAGATTTAAAATATAAGCTTTACAAATATTGCACATCAAATTTGGGGGCACTACAGTCGTAGGGGGACGGGGCACTTCCCAGTTTGCCCTTCCTTTAATCAAGAAGTACTTTTGCAAAAAACGCAACCCTGCATTATAGTTGTCTATATTGAGATGTCCGGTATTCGGGAGTATCCGTTGTGGAGGTTAATGGACATTCTCGAATAGCGAACACCTCTATTTAACGAATACTTTTTTTAATCAGCAGACATACATATTTGTATATTTTTACCTCAAAAAAGTAGACATCTCCAATTATCGGACAAATTCGCGGTCCCGAAGTGTTCGCTATTAAGGGCTTTTAAGGTACATAGATAAATATATATATATATTTTATAATCTTGTCCTACTCTAAAAGTTCAAAATATTTATTATACTCGGTTGAATGTGGAAAAAGATTTAAAATATCAGATGTACGAAAATTGCAAAAATCCCCCCCCCCCCCCAAAAAATGAAAATATAAAAAAATATATTGCCACATAGGCAATTTTACATATACATCACTTGATAATCACAACAGCCATTTAACTATGAATAATGAAAATAAATAAATAAATATTCTACTTTAATAACATTGGAGAAAAAATGACTTTGGTATTTTGTTAAATATATTTGCGTTTTTAAACTTGTCCTACTCTAAAGTTCAAAACTTTCATTATAATCAGTGCAAGATTTAAGATATCAGCTTTACAAAAATTCATGCAAAATCCCCCCCTCCCCCCCCCCAAAAAAAAAATGAAAATACTTATTTAAAAATTATGTTTTTAAAAAATTTATATTTCCACATGGGCAAGTTTTTATGTAGATCAGAGGGTACTCACAAAAGCTATTCAACTATCAATAAAAACAAATAAGTACATATTCTATATTAAAAACATGAGGAAAAAATAACTTATGATTTCCAAACTTCTTTCGTCTTAAATATATACAGTAACATCTGTCATTTTTGTATTTTTCGTATAAGTGCATATAAATAAAGTTACCACAATTTTAAATACGAAATCTAGTTAGAGGTTTCTACTTTTTCCCATTATAAATTTCAAATTACTTTTTTATTAAAAATAATAAAAAAATCAGTATTAGAGTTGATTGCAAATCAAATACATATGTATATTTTTACAGGCAGCTTCATATAATAGACCAGTCTCATTTACTTTATTTATCGTTTTTTAATCTGCGGTTTTATGCCAGGAAGTAAGAAAGCATTAGGTCATCTTTCAAAGTTTTTTTTTTCTTTACTTCCTTGTGGCCGTCATTTACTGCGAGATAAAAATTATCCATTGAAACTAAGAACTGACATTGAATATATAATTCGTAATAAAAAAGAACGTCATAAGTTTAAAAATATATACTTCTAGAATTAGTGGGGTTTTTTGCGAACAGATTCAAAACTAATTAAATTTCATGCAGGATTTTGTTTAGTACAATAAATAAAATCATAAAATACACTAATTTTACTACTATAAAGAAACTTACTTGAGTTGCTGCAAGAGGTAAGAAATATTCCTCGATTTGCAATTTTAAAAACTACCACAACCACAGTGAGGGAGAAAGACTTTCATCAGTTTAAAAGGTAATCCCATAATACATCCGACTAGCCATATTTAAAGAATGAGATGTTTCATCCTAAAAACAGGACCCGCCAGACAAAAGTTTCTTTTTTTTTGCCAGCTTCGACAGGACGAAGATGAATAACACAATATTATTGATATAAATTGATACGAGTTAACACTAAGCCCATTGCACACGCTTTGTAGAATTTCCGGGTGTAATCTTCAACCGTCGGCTACTTCTGTTCTGTGTCTATCTCGCCCTTGTATCGACGACAGCTTCTAAGAGACATTTGATGTCGAGCACACACGTCAGATGTATGTATTCAATAAATAAATAATCCAAGTTAATACGAATTAAAATCACAGTACTTCACATTTCGCAAAAAACGAATTAAAATACACGCGTACATAAAAATAAACTTTGTTTGAATTACAACGTATACCACTTCGAACGAAGACATCTAAAACGCATGCGCAACTGGGAGTGCTAGTGCCCCCTGGTGGTTATTGCGTCGGAAGAATCAAAACGTCTTAAATTAAGACACGTTTAACGCAATGAAGTGTCTTAAAATAAGACGTTTGCGGATATTTTAGACATTATTCTCAGTTCGTTTACACCATGGTCATAGTAAGACGCTTATGTATCTTAAATTAAGACATCTATAGTGTCTTAATTTTCAGATTAAGACACTTAAGTGTCTAAAATTCTTTTTCAGTCACATATGTGTCTAAATTTAAGACGCTTCTATTTGCAGTGTACAATAATATCTTGAAGCCATTCCAACATAATAAAGGTAATTAATAGGTAAAAAAGACAAAAAAAAAAGGGGGATGGGATTGCAAATAAAGCTTTAAACGGCCTTCCTAAAAATTAACAGTGGGAGATGTTAATAGTACTCTGCATTTCTGAAAATCCCTCAATTAGTACTAGAAATATAACAGAAGAATTGTAAAAGTATGTAAATTAAATAATGCATAAAGAAACTACAAACAGGGTGATGCTGAGTTTAGATCAAGATCTGCAAGGAGGAACCATATCTCTCCGATGAACAGAAAGAAAAGAGTAGAGTTTGACAGAAAATATTTATATGCATAATTTTCTGAAGCATAATTTTTTTCACATGAGTCTAAGTTTAACATTTTCAGCATAAATGGATGAATCAGACTTTGGAGGAGAAAGAATGATGCACTGAATTCCAGATATACGACAAAAACTACAAAGCGTGTTGGAGCAGTTGTAAAGATTTGGGGCTGTTTAACAGTTTCAAGAGTATGAAATTTAGATTTCACGGAAACTATCATGGACAGATTTGAATAGTTAACTATTTTAAATAAAATTTGGAGGACAGTGCATTAATGTTTGATGTCTCACAGGACTTTTACTTCCAATAAGATTATGGTCCTAAGCACACTTCTCACATTGTCCGATTATGGCTGCTCGACATTGCCCCCCACACACTTGCCACCCATTCACAAATTTCAGACTTAAATCCCATTAAACATTTATAGAGTACATACAGAAGCAAGTGAACAATTATGATATTAGAAATAAAAATACTAGTTTAAAAGTGTTTTAATTGCAGAATGGAATAAAATTAAGAAAAATGTTACAGAAAATCTGATAAAATCAATAATAAACATACTTAAAACAAACCTGAAAATGAAAAGATATGCAACTAAATATTAGAAAAGGTTTTTCTTTAATAATTTTTAGAAATTCCCAGGTGTACCATGACTTTTGTGGAAGTATTTTTGAACTTACATTTTGTTTATTTTTATTTTGAAAGTTTCTAAAGGAAATTATTATTGAATTTGTCTTGTATAATATAGTAAAAACTCTTATTAAATAATTCCGATTTGTTAATTCAATTTCATTTGCCTCATCATAGCTAATTTTGCATATTTTCCGAAAAATACTTCCTGTACCATCACTTTAGTGGAATACTGTAGATAGGAAAATGTCCTTCTGAAATTCTTGTGATGTATGACCCCTCCTAGCAAAGAGAGTGGGCGGAGCAGAGTCCTTAGTGACGAGCCAAACGATATGTCTAATAACCTTAGATGGACGTATTAATGTATTAAACACCACAGCGCTCTGGATCTCTCTGGTCGACGCCATAAATTTATGGAATTTAGTACTCGAACTTTTTCGGTAAGATGTTCTGCGATCAAGTCTACTGCTACCGTTCCGTGCTGGTGACGGAAAGAAAAGGACCTCCGATTGGCGCGGCCGCCTTTTCAACGATGTAGTGGCGGTCGATTCGATTATTCGACTTTCGTCTTAAATAAAAGATACAAGTTTATCGATTTTAAACATTATTTTTTGTAAAAGAAATTCCTATTGAATAACACTGTTTTCGATTAAAAATTGCTTTTCAAACACAAGTTGATACACAAATTTCAAAGTTGATATTTTGGAGATTGACTTTATAGATATACTCACAGAGCATGCGCAATACGCAAGATTCGTATTTATAATAAATACGTTCTTCTGTTTATTCACATGATTTCTTGGGGAATAGTGTAGCCTACACCGGAGAGTTTGCTTTGATTATATTTATGATACATTGAGTAGTATTGTATGCTATCAAAACAGACGGAAGTTGTCTATTTGTGCTGTTTTGTATCGTACATTAAAAAACGAAAGTATGCGTCGCAAGTGATATGTTACATGTGTTAAAAACTGTGTGGGTTGCATTTTTCATGTAGAGCAGGTATCTTTACATGATTTATACAATGATGCTTTTTTTCAAGTTTTATGTAATATATTTATTACTAAGCTTTGTATTTGGCGAGCACCAACTAATTTATCTTTAG
Organism: Maratus speciosus; assembly: GCA_963932465.1. Taxonomy (NCBI): domain Eukaryota; kingdom Metazoa; phylum Arthropoda; class Arachnida; order Araneae; family Salticidae; genus Maratus; species Maratus speciosus. The sequence goes on from OZ010787.1 coordinate 641,032,595, forward strand.
ATTTTAAGATATCTAACAATTTGCTATAAATGCTAGATTAACAAAAAAAAAAGAAGGAAATTGAAATACAATAAGTGCCGACATAACCGTGTACATTTCTGAATAAATTACATCAAAATTTCTTAAATGTAAAGAATGAAACCAATGCACAAAATAAACTAACTTTTGCAACAACGTTTAGAAAAAAAAACCCTTGTAGATAAACACATATCTTAGAATCACATCCTTAGTAATATATTGCTAAGTAAAACGTGCCTCTCTTTTGCAATTATTGAAATTCCTCAAAATATTCTTTATGGAAAATATAATTAGATCAGAATGAGAAATCAGATTCAGATAGATTACGATACCTTTGCTTTTCTTGAAAATATGCCTTAAATACTTGAAAGATTTATCTATATCTGACTATATTTATTAAATTAGATGCATGAAACATATCAGAAATTAGATATTTTGAATTGATTTGCATTTTATCGTATATTTTGAAATATAAATTTAAAGTCAATTTTAGTTGAAATATCTTCTATTTATAACATATGTTTGTAATGCCAAATAAAACATATTCTTTGTGCTGCAAATTATCTAAAAAGTTATATTTGTGATTTGATTAAAATAGTGTCCAACAAAAGACAATTTGTAATATTAGTATTTTAAATTCAATATGATAAACAATATTTTTAAAACTTAAATGAAATGAATAAATGAATTATTAAACAGTTGTAAAAGCTGTATAAAAATTTTACGCAGTGTCTACATGCAAGTTATTGAAATAAGTGTATATACTGAAATAAGGTTCGTTTTATATGAGAAAAAATATATGACTGAAAATAATTCTCATGAGATTTTAAAAATATTTACCTCCCTTTATTATGACAGCTTTTACTGAATAATAGCAATATTGTTTAAAAAAATTTGTTAAAATCTAAAAAAGTGCATCTGAATGATACAATTAAATTTTTTAATTAAAATACAGGCATTTAAAGTTGTATAAATTGTAAAAAAAAAATGCAAAAATATTCTAACACAGGTTACATTTAATATATTTTTAAAATCTTCAATAGTTGCATACAAATAAATTGATTAATTTTATATACAACTTTTATTACCTCTTGTACAAAAAATTAAAGAATATTTTTTTATTAAAACTAAATTAAGAAAAAATACGCTTAATCGCGAATCTGGATCTAAACTTAAAATGAAAAAAAAAATCAAAGTGGCCCAAGGTTCTTTTTTGGAAAACGATTTCTATAATATATATTATTATTACTTTCTTCCCTTTCGTCTGTTCTGCTAAATGGAAATGCAGTAACTGAAGTTATAATTTTCTGTGACAAATATTAAACAAATTGCATCGAGAAAAAATTAATAAACTATTAGAACAATTGTTATTATTAACACACCTAAAAATTACTAAAGCTTTTTAGAAATAATGCACCTAAGTTGCGTCTGTAATGTATTGCACAGCTTAATTTGAAATGTAAAAAATGGGGAAATCTATTTAAATGAGGTAAACAAATACATTTTTAGAGGAAATTTGATTAAACTAAAGAACTGTTATTTTTTCTAAGGCAGCTAACAGAAAAAATGTGATCGTACATTATAATGTAAAAAATAATTAAAGTTCTTAATTAAAATTTCTTTTACTCATAAGCTTTGCATAAAAGAAAAATGTAAGCATACAAAAATGTTTGTCTCAGGTGCTAAAACAGAGCAAAAAATAAAAATAAATAAATAAATAAGTTTGAATGTATTTACCAGTATGATTAATGTCAAGTGCTACTTTTCTGTTTTATATATGCATAATTTTGTATTAATATAGGGCAGACCTGTGTACTTAGGGCTTCATTTTCCGTAATGTAAAAAAAAAAAAAAAAAAAAAAAAAAAAAAACTTTTAAACAAAAAATAACTAACCTTTAAAAATTTAATTTGATGGTTATGTATGTTTAAACTAATACTAGAAGGGGATGACCGAGCTAAGCTCGGTCAAATTTAGCCTTATGTTCAATTCGATATTTTATTCTCACTATATCATTCTTGCTGCTTTGATACAATTGGCATGATCCTGAGACATAATGACCAAAAATGGACCACTAACCAAATTTTTTCGAACATGCGACCTAACCAATGCCCTTCTCGAACCCGAAAATTATAGAATACAATTTTTTTTTCAAAATCGTTAAAGTCGTTTTCGAAATAAAGTTAGCTTGATCCACTGTAACCCAAAAGGGACCCACTAATCTAAATTTCTCGAACATGTGACCCATCCCAATGGTCTTCTCGTGCTGGGAAACGACGTAATAAAATTTTTTGTCAAAATCGCTTGAGCCGTTTTGTAGATACAATTAGCTTGACTGACAGTGATCCAAAAATGATCCTCTTACAGAATTTTCTCGAAAACATGACCTAGCCTAATGGACTTATCGGGCCCGAAAACGATAGAAAACAAAATTTCGTCAAAATCGTTAGAGCCGTTTTGTAGATAAATTTAGCTTGACCCACAGTGAGCCAAAAATGAACCACTAATTGAATTTTCTCTAACATAGGACTTAACCCATTTGTCTTCACGTAATCCAAAACCGTATATTACAAAATTTAGTCAAAATCGTTAGAGCCGTTTTTAGATAAAATTAGCTCGACCCGAAGTGACCCAAAAATGACCCAGTAATCGGAATTTCTCTACCTTGTGACCTAGCCCAATAGTTTTGTCGTGCCCAAAAACGGTTGGATATAAAATTTAGCCAAAATCGATTGTGTCATTTTTTAGATATATTTAGCTTGACCCTGATCCATTATGACCCAAAATGAATCACTAATCAAATTTTCTAGAACACATGACCTAGCACAATGGTTTTCTCGTGCCCGAAAATGGTTAAATACAAAATTTAGTTAAAATCGTTAGAGCCGTTTTAAGATGAAATTTACATACACACACATACAATTTTTGCTCGTATTATAATATAATATTTTTGTCGTTTTTGAAACAGTGTAAATACTTAAAATAAGAAATTATGCAAAGCAGAAATTTTTACCTGAAACGATGCAAATAGCCCAAGGTATAAAAACAGCAATGTTATTAGGGCCTGTTAGTTTTCGGACCTAGAATGTTACACCATGTAATAAAAAATAAACGCTATTTTTTTAAAAAACTATCATCACCAGATAACACAAAAGTCAGAAATTCACTGGTTTAAAGTATGTTTAAAACTAAATATTATTTAAATTTATCCCTCAAAAAAATCTAAAAAACTCCCACGTATATGCATATTACTTATTCACATACCTTTCTATATTTCGTATTTATTTCAAGAAATATTGATATTTTAATATTTGTCCAACATTGCAGGATGTAAGCATTGTACAGTTGTGGAAAATTAAAAGTAATCACGCATATTAAATCTGCAATTAATTATACAGGGTAAGTCAAAATGAATATAGCGATTACAAACGGCTATAACTATTTAATGGAAAATAATTTATCGATAAGTTTAACACATAATGTAGACGGAACTTCAAAATTTTGTATACATACGTCATAGATGTTCTGTGTGACATCCCTTGGTCACACGGACAACATCTATGTGGTAGTTCATTTCACGCCATACATTCTGAAGCATTTGTTCAGTCACCGACACAAGCGCATTACAAATGCGTATTTTGAGTTCTTGAATTGTTTTGGGCATGGGAAGCACAAAATCGCAGGGTGTCAGGTCTGGAAATCTTAGTGGCCAAGAGCAGAAGACATCGTTGGCATCTCCAAATCGATCGATCCAACGCTTTGGAAGATGTTAGTTTAAAAGTGTGCGAACCTCCGTACTCCAGTGTGGGGGTGTTCCATCTTGCTGCACAGTGATAACAGAATGACGTTTGTTAAATTCTAACACGCAGAATGCTTTCTGCACGGAACTCTCCTTTTTTACTAATGAGAACACCTGCAATGAACAGGTTTCTTGTCGTTATGAAGTTTCAACTCGCGCATGCGTAGAATTCCGCTTCAATGCACCTGCGCCTTCCGTAAAAAAATTTTGAAGTTCCGTCTACATTCTGTGTTAATATGATCGATAAATACTTTTCCATTAAATAGTTATAGCCGTTTGTAATTGCTATATTCATTTTGACTTACCCTGTAATAGAAGAAAGTTACTGGTACCAAACGATTGAAATAAAGTCCATTTTTAAATGGTGTATATAATATTTTCTTAGGGGGACATCTACAATTCAAAACCAGACCAAACTTTGTTTCTTCCAAACTGATACCAAAAATCAAGGGGTAGAAAATTTCGGTAAAATTCGTTAATGGGCAAAATCGGACCAAGGGGGTGGAAATAGGGAGGGGTTTTGTGAAAACCGAAAAAAACTCAAAACTTCATAATTTTTATACATATCAAATTAGTTTAAATTTATTATTACTTCTCGGAAACAGGCCAAAAATTTATGTATAACAGATTTTTGATAAAATTAAACATGGGCTCAAGGGCTGAATAAAATAGGGTTTTAGGCAAAAAAAATCATAACTTCGTCAATTCTCAAGATATAAAATTCAATTAAACTTACTATAAATCTTCTTAATTCTATCTACAACTTTTATACTGACAAGTTTTTGATAGGATCACCTCTTACCTCAAAAAAAAAAAATAAAAATGGCGTGGGGGGGGGGGGAGGCGAAATGAAGAAGAAAAAAATTCACAACGTCGTCTATTCACAAGATACCAAATCAGATTCAATTTATTATAAATCTTCTTAATATTATCTACAACTTTTATAATAACAAGTTTTTCATAGAACCAACTCTTTCAGCAAAAACAAACAAAATCAGGGGTTGAAGAAAAAAAAATTATTGTATTAACAAGATTCTGATAAAAACCAGCTCTGACAGAAAAATGAAACTAAAAACTCGTCAAAAGCGGTCAGATAAAATTGTTAATTTGGATTTATCTCTAATCTTCATTTAATTTTTGTATGAAATAATTTTTAACTGCGCATGCGTGGAAGATCCTAAATTTTTATTATATAATTTGGTAGTCGGCTATTTAGGGCAACTTATATGAAAAGTCCAGTCAAATATCGCAAAAATTCACAAAGATAGGGTCGATATAGTGCGTTCCTTCCTAAAAATAGCTTTATTATAAGGATTTTTCCACAACTTTTCAATCGGCTCACTATATCTTTCTAAGTTTTCACAACATTTGACTGGACTTTTTATAGAAGTTGCCCCAAAATACTGACTACCAAATTATGAAATAATTTTTTGAAATCTTCAGTGCATGCGCAGTTAAAAATTTTCTCGTAAAAATGTCCATATCAGATATTCAATATATTCATGTTTTAATTGCAGTATACTGTCGCTACTATTCTTTGGCAAGTTTTCGGAAAGTTGTGTTAAATTTGGTTGAAAACTCTGTATGCTATAAACAAAAAAACTTTTGAATTTTTCACATCGTCCTTTATCATATAACTATTTCTATATGAAAACTGAAAAATTGTAAAAAAAAAATAGAGTATTTTGAGGCATTAAATATGAAATAACAGCTGATATGTACAAACTTTATGCTCATAAATCCGATAAAATAAAGTCCATATTTTGTTTGGAAGCGTCCATATTCGAACAGTATATTTTATTATGCTTCAATTAACAGATTAACGAACTATACTCAAATTGATTAATTCATTATCAACTAAGAAACTACAACTTTGCACTAGTCTATGGACATGGACCGTACAATTATATCAAAACCAATAGCAGGATACAACGCCCTAACTATTGAGCTATAACAGGCAAAAATAAATTACGCTAGGATAAACTTTTAAAAATCGACTTTTGGCCAGCTAGAATCAATAAATCGCCCACTGTGAGTCGAGCAGTATGCCCTAATCCTTCGTGCAGAGCATTTAGTCTCTTGCAGTATGCAGCGGTTCAGCAAAATGACTAATAGCAGTAATCACGGAGTTGGTCAAGAGTCCGGGTTTTGTGAACTGACTTGGTACAAAGTCAGGGATAACCAACGTCGGCTCGATTGAGAATCATGCCCTAATTTACGACTAGATACATAGTTAAAGTAAATCATCGATTTTTTAAGAGAGTGTGTGGTGTTACAGAATGATAAAAATATGTGATGGACTTTTATGTCTCTCGGAACCGTAGAATCTAGAGTAATTGGATGTGCCACCTGGTCATTGCCTTACTTGGTTTTTAAAGTTATTTGTAATTTATTGTTTATTAAGTGTAAAATAGTACAATGTGTACTGTAGGGTGTTCATGCCCAATTAAGGTGATTAACCCTCTCGCTGCGTAATTCTTCGCGATGAACGTCTACTACAGAATGTTTAATCGTTTATCACCGGTTCTTTAAAGCAGAAATTTTTTACTATCGTAATCGCGGAAAATGTCCTGATTAAATCAAAGTTTTTGCTAAAAAGTAACTTGTGGGAATAACCAAATAATATTAAGTTGACGGAAAAATGCATGCCCGAGCATATCTCGGGCTGCACAGCGAGAGGGTTAACACAAAAGGCTCAAATTAGAATAGTAACTTAATTAATAACTGTAAAAATTATAATAATTTTGATTACTCTCGGATGAGATAGTATTTGGGTACTGTATTTATTGCTTAATGTGTAAATATGTGTTTTCTAAATAAACTGAATTGTTATGTGAATTTATGAGTTATCTTTAATTGCATCATTAGTCATTTCTATCTAATTATGTTATTTTTATTTCAGGATTTAATAGCAACTTTTGAATTGCAATGCACTTCTGTAATTTATGTCTATAAGTTAGTTCTGTGTACTAAATAATCACAACGCATTGGGCGGTTGAAGTTTTCTTCCCGTTCTTAATTAAGATAATAAGGGTTTTATGTATTATCTTCGGGCCAGCCAGGACATTGTAGAGATCACGCAATTTGTTAATTTAATTTAATTTACTTTTTAACTATGAGAATATAGGTTAAAGTGTTTATTTTAGTGTATTCAAGAGCAAGTGGATAAATAGTGGAGTCTCCCCTTCCTCACACCGCGGATTGTGGCGAACTAGCGTAAAAGGTTTAACGCTAGTTTCGGTAAAGGGCCCAGATTCTCTAAACAATTTAGTTTTTGCTGGTGAAATTAGTACTTAACTTCAAAATCCACCGCCGCCTTTAGGCCGAGCCGGCAGGGATTTTGTACATTTAGATGTGTCTCTTAAAACAATTCATACGAAGGCTTCGTTATATATTTAAGTAACATTTCCAAGACATGATATTTCGAAATGTTTAATTAAAATTTTCTGAAATTCTACTTAGAAGTTTTTGCTTCTTGGAAAGAACTCTGAATTCTGGCAGCGTAGATTTACAGATTTACATCATAATTATTATTTCATCAAATTAAAGTTTAACCTAAACACAAAATTTTTTTTTATCGTTACATGTTTAATCAATTTGGTCATTTTCAAACACTTTTGTCTACTTACGAAAATTTTTCTACGCGACAGAATAAATATAATTCCATAAATAAAATGGACTTAAAAATAACAACTATATTAAATAATTTAAAACCTGTAAAAATAACAAAGTTAAAAGCACGATTTTTTTAAAAAAGTTTTAAGCATACTGGTTTCGGTAGCATATAGCATATCTTCCTCAGTGCTAAAGATGGCGGAAATTTGCTCACATATAAAGTAAAGATGGGGATTTAAGTTAAAGGTTTATTGACAAATAGGAAAACAGATGATTACAGGTAACAACAAATAGAAAAATAGATAGGAAATAGAAGCAAAATAGTGAGAAAATGCTAAAAAGAAATGATGAAAAAGAAGTTTTTATGTAATATTTCCAACAATCTGATAATGGGGAATAGCGAATTCACAATTAACAATATTTTCAAAATTTTCAAAATATAGCATTTTCTCACTATTTTGCTTCTATTTCCCATCTATTTTCCTATTGGTTGTTCCCTGTAATAATATGTTTTCCTATTGGTCAATAAACCTTTAACTTGAATCCCTATCTTTGCCATATATGTGAGCAAATTTCCACCATCCTTAGCACTGAGGAAGGTATGCTATATGCTACCGAAACCGGTATGCTTAAAACTTACAAAAATGGTGCTTTTAACATTATTTTTACATTTCTATATTGCATCAAACTTCATCTCGATAACTTAAAACCTTTTACAATATATTTAAGTTAACGCTTTTTAGTACACTTTAGTGATATATATATATATATATATATATATATATATATAAATTTCAATATGTTTGTCATAGCGTAATATCATTAAAATACACTGAAAATGTGTTTTCCTCAAAGACCATAATGTATCGAAATTATTTTGAGTATCCCTGTAAACTAATAGTAAATGCTTCTCACTTCAATAACGAACATGCCACAGTAAAAGTCAATGACATATAGAAATTTCATGAGAATAAAGTTAGAGCATGGACAGACGACAGGCAGAGTACCAGGCAGGTAGAAAAACCAATTCCATAAACACTTTTTCACTATGTTGGAAAATATCAAAAGTTAATAACTACACTGTAAAATACGGACTAAAAAACGGAAATTCTACTGGCAATCAAGATGCCAGTACTACTTCCGTATTTTAACGGAAATCCCTCCCCCCCATAAATTCAAGAAATCCGTATTTTTACGGAAAATTTCCCCCCTAAATTACAGATATTTTTTCGTTTTTCTGGATTTATGGGGTAAAATTTCCGTTAAAATAATTAAACAGTACTGGCGTCTCGATTTCCTGTAGAATCTCTGTTTTTTCGTCCGTTTTTTTACAGTGTTCTTTCCTTGTTCTAGTTTGATGTTTCGGATGTTTTAGAAATTTAATTACTGTTATTTTAATATACTTTTCTAAAATGAAATAAGAAAAATTATTTTTCTAAAACCCGTAAGCATATTTCAAAGAAAAGTAAATTTTAAGATTTGATTGGCGTATTTTTTATTAAAAATCTTCATGCACATGACTTACCTATTGTAAAACAACAAAATAATCGTTTTATTTACCTCTATGCTGCAGTGAAAATTTTAGACTTATTTTACAGGTTTTGAATATATTATCGGTTTAAATACATATAATAAATGACCCGTTTTTATACAGACAAAGAAAAACAAATTAAATAATAACTTATTTTAATATAATGATTTTATTAGTGCACATTGAAAAAGTGTACACATACCATTTTTGTATTATTTTTCTAAATTTTCCATTTTAAATGTTAAACTTCAGTTGTTACGTTTTGTTTTAGTATTCATGTAATAATAAATTTAAAAAATCAAAAAACCCTACTGCGTGAAAAGCGAATTATTTCTCATCAATGTGAAACTATTTTTTATATGACTTACCTATTTTTTTATTTACTTCTATTGATGACTATTAAGTTGTGTTTAATTGTTGGTTCCTATCTATAAGCACTGTTTTGATGATGCCTATAGATGTCTATAAAGTTTAGAGTTGCAGCAAAGCTAGAAATCCTACCTACACAACTTTCAGATTGTTCAATATTTAAACGGAACTTCTGACTGTAAAATAGTCAGTGAAACATCGTCTTTATTTTTAAAGACCTATCCAATGATATGCCACTCAATAGGGTGCGTAAATTTTTTTCGTCTCTACCGCCATTTTGTATTTTACAGCCGCTATTTTGAATTTACAAAAACAAAACCTAGCCTATAACCGTCAGACGGTTAAGACGAACCGATAGAGACCTCATTCATTAAACTCCATCCAGCCGTTGCAAAGTTTCGAGGGTATAAGGAAACACACAACCCTTCTTGGCAGTCGGGTAAAAATTCAGGGTATGTCAAAATGAATATAGTGATTACAAACGGCTATAACTATTTAATGGAAAAAAGTTTTCCCATAAGATTAACATAGAATGTAGACGGGACTTTAAAATTTTGTATACATACGTCATAGATGTTCTATGTGACTTCCCTTAGTCACACCAACAATATCTAGGCAGTAGTCCATTTCATGCCATACATTCTGAAGAATTTGTTCAGTCACCGACGCAAGCGCATTACAAATGTGTACTTTGAGTTCTTCACCCCCCCAGGGGAATACCTTCTTTAGGTATTTACGGGTTTCGCGACCCCGGGTTCCCGAGCGATCTTTCTCCTTTCCTGTTTTCTTCTCTTTTTAGTTGTCTATCCTTTTTTCTTTGTTTCACACTTTTTAATCTTCTTTTTTCAGTTTCTTATCCCTCTTTGTTCTTGTTCATGCTTTTTACTGACCATTTTGTTCAAATTGTTATTTGTTCTACTAACATTGTTCTTGTTCTTTAAAAAAAAAATTTGAAAAAAGACAAAAAATACACCTTGTTTCTAAGTTCTCACCCACATCACTTTTTCTTTTTTACAATAGTGGATTTTTTTATTTTCACGTGAGACACTCTGGGTGTTGAGGTTTTTTAATCTCATCGCCTCGTTTCTACCTCTTTAGGCTGATCTCGAGTCCCAGAGTGCAGGGCATCTCCGAATTCCGGTTCCGTGATCGGTGGGCGCCGTACTTGTATGGCGGTGGTTAGGAATGCACTGGGCGACTGGTGTCCTTTCGACGTAAGGGCGATGTAGGTTGGACAGAGCTGTAAAGGCTTACCTACGACAACCGAGTTCCACTGTGAAAGAACTAGAGTTCGGAGATGCTATCGAGTTTAATCCAACGTTCGAAAAACGTGGAAGTTTGTTGATAGTTTTCACCCTTTTGAGACCTGCGCCTAAAGTAACGGTAAGAAGAAGGGTCGGTGACCAGGCCCGATGCCTGGCGTTTTAAACATTATCTCTCAAATATGGCTACAATATCAGACAATAAGACAAGCGATGTGGAGGCCCCACAAGCTAATAAAGAGAATTTTGATGCATCGAGCTCTAGCTCAAAGGCTACTGAAAATCAAGGCAATAAATTATCATGGAGTGAGAGAGTCGAGGATTATGTTTCCACAACGGAATCTAACAATCCCAACTCTCATGAAAATAAAACTGAAGAAAGATTCTTTGTCGTCAAACGCCAAGAAGGGAGTTTTGATAAAACATCCCCCTTTCTAATTAATAAATCTATCCAAGGACTGGTTGGCGAACCCAAAACAATCAAAAAACTCCGTACAGGTGAACTCCTAATTAAAGTAAGCAATAACCAACAAGCATTAAACTTAAAAAAATGTACTCACTTTGCAAACATTGCTGTCACCATATCACCACATAGAACCTTAAACTCATCTCGCGGAGTGATATCAGAATATGACCTCTTGCATGTAACCGAAGATGAAATAGTGGAAAACTTAAGGGAACAAAATGTCATAGCAGCTAGACGTATAAAAATAAACCGCAAAGATGAACAAATTCCAGCTAACCAAGTACAAATACCTACCAAGCATATTATTCTGACGTTTAATACTCCCAACTTACCCAAATATATAAAAGCTGGATATCTATCATGCTCTGTCAGACCGTACATCCCAAACCCACTGCGTTGCTTTAACTGTCAGCGCTTTGGGCACTCAAAAACATCATGCCGAGGTAAAGAAACCTGTGGTCGGTGCAGTGCAATTGGCCACGAAAGTGGGCAATGCAATGCTCCACCTTGTTGCGTCAACTGCAAAAAAGATCATCCATCCTATGCCAAATCGTGTGAAATGTGGAAAATAGAAAAAGAAATACAGACAATACGCACAAGACAAAATATATCATACCCTGAAGCCAGAAAAATAGTCGAATCCAGAACGCCCAAAGTTGGTGTATCATATGCTGCTGCCTTAACAAAAACCGTTCATAAAACTTATAAAACTATCGCAACTCAAACTGAATTCCCAACTAGACCTAATTGCCAACCTAATCAAAAAGAAAACAACCTGTCTAATAATTCAGGTAAGACAAATAGATCAACGCAATCTGCTCCTCCTAATTCACAAAACTCTGTTCCTCCTAAATCATCTACAAATGCTTCTTCAAAATTGTCACAATCTTTTATTTCGAAACCTCCACTCCATAATAGAGGCTCTCAAAATACAACTAAAACACATTCTGTGAAACCAAACCATAAATCTGATGCAGACAAATTTAACCTACCAACAATTAAAGCCACTAGTTCATCTGAAAATACAGCCAAAAGGAAAAAAAGTAAAACATCCAAATATAAAACTCAATCAATACAGAATGATAAAATGGAAGAAGATGATGCTTTAGCTCTTCACCCAGAACCGGGTGAAGAATTTAACGAGGGAGATAGTATGTCCACTACCTCCGAATAAAATACCGCAGATAAACTTCTTAAAAAAACAATTTAATCATGTCTAATATTATCTCATGGAACTGCCGTGGCTATCATAATAAACTTGACGAAATCCGTAATATTCTATCCGACCATCAGCCTTTATGTTTAGCTCTGCAGGAAACCCATCTAAAACCTACTGACAAAGCGAAATTACGCAACTATGCTACCTACAGAAAAGATTTTACAGGCAATGAAAGAGCTACTGGTGGAGTGGCTCTTTTCATCTCTCGCAGTTTACCTCACTCTCATGTTTTACTAAACACAAACTTACAAGCTGTTGCAGTCCGTGTTCATGTAAAACGTCTCATTACAATCTGTTCTATTTATTTACCACCCCATCAAATTATTCAGTCAGCACTACTTCAGGATCTAGTTCTCCAACTCCCCGCTCCTTTCATCATCATTGGGGATTTTAATGCTCATAGCCAACTCTGGGGGAATTCTGACTCTAATCAACGTGGTGACATAATAGAAAAATTAATTTCCGACAATGGCTTATGCCTACTCAATAATGGTGATCACACATATTTCCATGAACCGACTCGCACCTTTCATGCCATAGATCTCACTATTTGCTCCCCATCTATATATCCGTATTGGACCTTCTGGGTCTCTAATGACCTGTACGGCAGTGACCACTTTCCCACTTTTATCTCGCAGACAACTCCTCACACGGATTCTAATAATTTCTTTAAACGCTACGTCTATGACAGAGCCAATTGGCGAACTTTCACAGACCTTGCAAAAATTACAAGTGAAATGATAGAAGGTGATATCGACGATGCGCTTGATAATATCACCCAATGTATTATCGATGCTGCAGATATTAGCATTCCAAAATCACTTTCTACCCCAAAGCACAGGAAACCATGGTGGAATGATGACTGCAAAAAGGCAAAAAAAAATCAACAGAAGGCTTGGGGTATCTTCCGGAGGTATCCCAATAATACTAATTATATTATGTACAAAAAAGCAAAGGCTGATGCTAGAAGAGTGCGGCGTAAAAGCCAACGTGAATCCTGGATGCAATACGTCTCCAATATAAACAGTAACACCTCAAGTAAAGTTCTTTGGAAAAAAGTAAAAAATTGTATGGGATTATATTCTGAAAATCATATCTCAATTTTAAAACACAACGGCCAAACAATAGCATCTCCCAAAAATATAGCTGAGACAATAGCTAGTACCCTCGCTTCCAATTCTAGCTCTGACTCTTACCCAGAACCTTTTTTATCATACAAAAGACAAACGGAAAATACCAGAATCAATTTTCACTCTCGCCATTCTGATGGTTACAATCTCCCATTTACTATTCCAGAACTCTTAAGTTGCTTGCAAAAGAGCCGGTTATCTGCCCCAGGACATGATGGCATCACATATACCATGCTAAAACATCTTTCTTCCACCTCTCTCAATAACTTACTTATTTTTTTCAATAGAATCTGGATTGAACAAACTTTCCCTAATGCCTGGTCTAAAGCCATTATCATTCCTTTTCCTAAGCCAGGGAAAGACTCGTGTGACCCAAACAATTACAGGCCTATCGCACTCTCTAGCAGCCTCTGCAAACTTTTAGAAAAAATGGTTAATTGCCGCCTGGTGCATGTTCTTGAATCAAATAATTGCCTTGCAGCCTTCCAAAGCGGATTTCGGCGTGGTAGGTCCACTATCGATAACCTCATTCTTTTAGAAACCCATATACGGACTGCTTTTTTAAAACACAACCATCTGGTCACTGTTTTTTTCGACATGATGAAAGCCTATGACAAGACATGGAGGTATGGTATCCTTCGCGACCTTTTTAACCTGGACTTTCGTGGGAACCTCCCGATTTTTATTAAGAACTTCCTCGCCATTCGAATTTTTCAAGTTCGAATTGGGGGGATTCTCTCCAGTTTTTATGTACAAGAAGAGGGTGTACCACAGGGCAGTGTTCTGAGTGTCACCCTCTTTGCAATCAAGATAAATGATATACTGCAACAATTACCCCCTTGTGTGCAGGGTACACTATATGTTGACGATTTTAAAATTTTATGTAAAGGACAAGATATGCGTTTTATTGAGAGACAATTACAAATTGCTATCAACCGTATTATTCAATGGACAAATAAAAATGGTTTTATTATTTCCCAAGACAAAACCTCTTGTGTGCATTTCTGTAGACGAAGGGATCTGCATCCAGATCCTGAAATTTATATTGGAGCATCTCAAGTTGCTGTTACTGATTGCATTCGCTTTCTTGGCTTATATTTTGATAAAAAACTCACTTTCTTGCCACATGTTCTGCAGTTACGTAAAAAGTGCGAGCAATCACTTAATCTAATTAAGGTTCTTTCAAACACTTCTTGGGGAGCAGACCGTGGTTCTCTCTTGAAAATTTATCGCTCTATAATCCGCTCCAAAATTGATTATGCCTGCCAGGTCTATGGTTCTGCACGTAATTCTGTTCTTAAAAAACTTGACACAGTGCACCATAGCGCACTCCGTGTTTGCTCTGGTGCATTTCGTACCTCTCCAGTTTTAAGTCTTTATGTTGACTGCAATGAACCATCATTACACCACATTCGTGAAAAGCTTTCTTTAGAACTGTATTACCGTCTCCTTTCACATCCTGGCCATCCTCTTCATACATACATTTTAAACACCGACAATGATATTCTTTATCAGCATCGACCATCTTGCATCCCATCTTTTGGTGTCAGAATTAGAAAAATTACTGATAATAGCCCACTGAGTAATATCAGGGTAAGTCCATGTCCATTGCATGTACTCCCTCCTTGGAACCCTCCTGATATTACATCGCTCCATCCCTTTAAAGGATATGATAAAAACAACTTGGCCCCTGCAGTTTTTCAACAGTTATTTGCCGCACACCGAGCAAATTTTAATGGCTATACTGACATTTATACAGATGGATCTAAGAGTGGCAATACTGTTGGTTGTGGTGTATTTTGTGACAACACTTCATTAAGCTATCGTCTCCATCCTTCTATCTCCGTCTTTACATCTGAACTGATTGCAATAGAGAGAGCCATGGTGCACATATCTCATCATCATAGCTCATCCTTCATTATATATACAGACTCAAATAGTTCTATTGACGCAATTAAATCTTTTAACAAGCATCCTCTTGTCTCATCCATCCTAGATATTTACAACAAATTGACAATGCGTGGTCATAATATTTTATTCTGCTGGGTACCTGGACACATGGGTATTCCTGGCAACGAGAAAGCAGATGAGGCGGCAAAACGTGCTCTTAATCCGTTACACCATGATGTTCCTTTCTCAGACGTTAAACTACTTATAAATATTTTTATTCAGAATAAATGGCAAGAAAGTTGGGATCTAGAAAACAATAATAAACTGCACCATATCAAACCTCTAATAATGACCTGGCCTCCGAGTTATCCAAGAAAAACAGATGTTCTACTTACTCGTCTGAGAATTGGACATTCAAGGATCACTCATAAACATCTTTTACTTCGGGAGGATGCTCCCATGTGTCCACATTGTCATTTTGATTACCTGACCATTCGTCATGTTTTAACTGACTGTCCGGGCCTCCGGCACTTATATAGAGTTTATTTTAAGTCATCATCACCATCTTTGACAAACCTTATTGGGGATACACCTCATAGGGCACTATTTACTTTTTTAAAACATGCTGGATTTTACTTTGAAATTTAATTTTTATATCTTTGGTTTAACGACTAAGTTTTCTGTTTACACCTTTGTGATATCTGGAAGGGAACCCCTTCCAGACTGCACTTTTTATTGACTTATTCTTTTGTTTTTACTCTACTGTTTTATAGTATTTAAAAGTTAGTCTTTTCTACTCTTGTTCGACTACATCTGGATGGGGTACCCCATCCAGATTGCTTTTCTCATTGTTCCTTTATTTTGTCATTTTTCTATCTCTCACTTTTTTGATGTTTTAGTCTACTTTTTTGGCGCAGCATGTCCCTTAAGGGATTTTGCGCCATAAAACCCCATACAACCAACCAACCAACCTTGAGTTCTTCAATTGTTTTGGGCATGGGAAGTACACTGTCTTTCACATAACCCCACAGAAAAAAGAAATTGTCCATTTTTACCATTATAATTGGCCATTTTTACTAATGAAACGGCCGCAATGATAAGGTTTCTTGTCATTGCTAAGTTTCAAATCTCGTATGCGTAGGCTTCCGCTTCATTGCACTTGTCTTATGTAAAGAAACTTTGAAGTTCCGTCTGCATTCTATGTTAATCTTATTGATAAATTCTTTTCCATTAAATAGTTATAGCCGTTTGTAATCGCTGTATTCATTTTGACTTAACTTGTACATACATTAAAATTATATATTACAATTCTTTAAATTTATCTCTCTTATTTAAATTTGTTAAAAATGAAAAAGTATAGACTGAAAATTACTAAATCATTTAAAATATTTCTATAGAGTCAAAACACTGTTTTAAACACTAGTGTCGTGAAGGAAATTTTTTAATAAATTAAAAGAATTGATTCACAGTAAAATTGATCCTATTCCCGAGTATGGAGAAGCAGGAGTCTACATCATCCCATTCAGCACAGAACCAGCATAAGAGTTTATCTTATATTGGTATGACATGTCGAAAATTTAAGGAAAGATTAAAAGAGCATATTTCTGATATCAAGTTTAACAAACCAAATACAGCTTTATCCAGATTGCATAAAAAAGAAAATATTAAGATATACATCGAAAAAGCTAAAATTATCATTTCAATGTCTTACCACTACACGTCAATAATCCGTGAATCCATTGAAATTTTACTTAGAAGTGATAATGTTTGTAACGATGTCCTTTCCTATAATATTCCCGCAATTTTGTACAATATCCTAAATATTTCCAGACCTCCTGATAATATGAGCTGATCTTTTCACCCCTCTGCAGAGAAATGGACTGAACTCCGCTTGCGCATGCGTACTATTTTCGTTTTTGTTTTGTTTTTTAAATGTATTTCTATTCAGTCAATCATCGGGGCCTCGGTGGCCGAGCGGTTAGGACACCGCGCTGCCAGCCGCCAAGTATTGTGAGCGGCAGAGGTCTGCGAGTTCGACTCTCGCTGGCTCCATTGTAACGATGTTATCTGGTTCCCTGTTAGCACTAAACAAACAATGATTTAACATTGAATATTAACTTTATTTAGCAGTTTATTTTTCAAAATAAAATGTCTTCAATCATTAAAAAAAAACATATCGTCACTCTTAAACAAAAGCACAACTTTTCAGCTCTCTCTAAAATACATTACTTTAAAAACACAATCAATAAAAACCACCTTAAAACGTTCTCCTTCCATTACACAAAATCAGCTCGAATCCCATCTGACAAACTTTTCTCAAACTGCCTCTCCATCTCACAAGCGACTAGCTCTCTTCTTTTCACTTGACCTCTCACCCAACATCTTCAGCTCTCTTTCCGCATATCGAAAAAGTTTCTCTCCGATACGAGAGCATGGCTGATCAGTCTCCGAAACCCAGGCGGCGATCCGTGGACAAGATCTGACTCTAGGCTGCGATCCGTGGACAAGATCTGACTCTAGGCTGCGATTCAGGGACCACCACTGGACAACCCAGTTTCGCAACTTACGAAACAATATAGGCTGCGGGGTTTTTCGGTCGTTACAGACTCCTCCCCCCTCCAAATTTTGGACATGTCCAAACGGAGTCATGGACAGGAAAAAGCAGTTGCGATAATTTCCACTGAACTCTAAATTTTTTTCTCTCTTCCAAAATGTTCAGGAACAACTCTGTAAATTTGTCAAAAACATGTCTCTTCGCCCTTTCCCAATCCATCACAGCCATGTGCCACCCTAAACAAGGTTCTTTAAATTTTAGAGCTACTAGCAATTTTGAAACAAAAAATATAGCAATTCACAACATGCCAGTAATAATACAAATACTAAAATTACACTATATAAAAGTTACTCTAATTTACCACATTTCAATATACACAAAATTTCCTATAACTTCAGATAAAATTATAAGCAAAGTAATTTTTCTTAAAATATTAATACAATCAACATTTTTTTTTCTTTTTCTTTACGTAAACTTAACGTAATACAAAGCAAAAATATTTAGCATTTTTTTCTTACTGACAAAACAACTTCAATACATAATCATACAATTACAAATATTAAACATTAAATCATAATTTAATAGTCCAAAATTATTTCAGTATTTTTCTAATACTAACAATAAATAAACATAATATATACACTTTTTTTTCTTTTTAATATTACCACTTTAACATATAGAACTTAATAAATAGCACTCAATGTATGGGTATGGCTATGGGGCCTGCTCAGAGTATCCGCATTATGAAATTTTCTTCTTTTCTTATGATTCCTCATTCTCTTTTTCCTTGACTTCATTTCTACCTCTTTCCCCTTGAAATTAACAACATCTGTTATTTCTGATAATCTTTTAACACTCCTGCTTGGTCTCCTGCATTGTACAGCCAGCCTTTTCGGTCTACAAGTAGACAAGTTCAGCACAGTTTTAATTCCAAATCTCTGGAAAAACTCTACAGTCAATTTATTCATTAATGAGAGTTCATGTTCAGTTTGTTTTTCCTTTGGAAATATCATTCGACTGAATATCTGTAATATTACATCAAATATAGACGTCGATTCAACATTCACCACTGGCACTGTATCTGGATGCTTAGATGCCATACACATAGCTGCAATCAAATACTGATTTCCATTTGATGTGACCAATAAAGTTCCACAATCATCCACATCTATCCAGCTAATTCTTTCAGATACCGTGGATACCAAAGCCAATGGAGATTTTTTCTTGTCATTAGGATTTCCAGCTCTCTGGTAAACATCACAAGTTTTTTCCAACTCTATTTCCATAACTATTCCAAATTCTTTGAATACTGTTTCAGTCTTTCTGGCCAATGTAAACAATGGAACCAATTCTTTACTCTTCTGTTGCTCCTCAGCAAATCTATTCGAATCCACTTTCATCAAATCCAAAATAGTTTCAGTTTCCAAAACCTTCGGCAAAAGTTTACAATTTACATCAGAACACTCATCTCTCTCCTCTTTCAATTTTGCAGTCAATTCCGATTTCTCTTCTTGACCATTCACTAACTCCTCTTCTTTTACCTTATCAACATCACCAATACTTGATTTTATCTGTTCGCTCTCAAAATCTTCTTTAAACAGACACACCAGGTCCAACAAAATTTCATCCGTATAATCAAGACCTGTAGGCAAATTCACTTCCCTCTCTATCTCCTTGACATCCTCTTTAACCAATAGTTTTTCCTCCACGAGTTTAACTTTTACATCCGGAAGGCCTTTTTCAACTTCTTCATGAACCTCCGTCTCTTCCGAAAATTCCAATTTCTTCTCTTCCAAAGTTACCAAATCACTCTTTTCAGCAAGTGGTTTTCGCCACTGTGCTTTTATCGCTATTTCATTCACAGTTCCTCTTTTCTTTCCACTATCACTTAAAAACTGAAAGTTCTCTTTCAACAATGCAGCAGTTCTATTTCCAAGAATATATCTCCCCGGATCCAGACCATTTCTAATAACTGCTGCCTTAGTTTTAACATGACGCAATTCACATTCAATTTCAACTTCGGCCATAGGCAAACGTGTCATTCGGTGGTTCAACAAATGCTGCACCCACACATATTTTCCTGTCATACTTTCAGGCGAAACATACCTTTGACACACAATATCGACTGTTGCTCCAGTGTCTCTTACAATTGGAATACGAATCCCATTTATCCTTCCAGAACTCGTGTACGGTCCAAACAATTCATCATCAGCTCTGTCTCGAACATGATTTACAGTTCCTGTTTCAATTTTATTTGTAAGTCTAGGACAGTGAGGCCTAATATGATTTGAATCCCCGCATTCAAAACAACGAAATTGCCTTCTATCAAAATTGGATTCAGGCTTCCGACCATTAAAATAGTTTTCCTTATCTTCCACATCTTGCACACGTTCATTTCTCTGGTTATTTCTTTTCCACGGTTTCGAATGCCACGGTTTTTTCTCACTTCTATTCTCATAACACATCGAATCTTTGTTACGAACACACCTTCTTACATCTTCAAACTCTTCAATCCTAGTCACTAGATCAACTGGTGAAATTATAGTTGTCCAGTGATCCAAAAACCTATCCTTAAATTCAGGCGGTGCCCTCTTTTATTTGATCAACAATCATCAAATCTTTTAATTGATCATAATTCTCTATATTCAATCCATTCAACCAACCCTCCAAATAATTTTTATCTCATAGTAAAAGTCATGCCAAGTACTATCGGTTGCTTTTTGAGTTTTTACGAAGTTCTGACGAAACTTTTCTGGACTCAATTTAAACCGCTTCAGTAATACTGTCTTAACATATGGATATTCACTAGCATTTTCCACAGGTTCACGAGCTATCAATTGTGAAATTTCAGACGGTAAGATTCCAATTAATTGAGTAACCCACTTTTCGGGGGGAATCTTAAGAACCTTTGCTTGTCGCTCAAAAAGTTCCAAAAACAAACTGATATCATCTTCCTTCACATCAAATTTCGGCATCAATTTCTGAATCTCCACTCTCGATTCAAAACCTATACTAGATTTAACCGAATCGTCAGGGCTCTTACTATTCTTTAATTGTAACTCCAATCTCTGTTTCTCCAATTGGAACTCTCTCTCAGCCGTCTCTTCCCGTTTTATCCTTTCATTTACAACTGTCAAAAGCATTTCCTTTACAAAATCTTCATCATAATTAACACTTTTCGTTATTAATTCACGTAAATCAATGATTCGCATGCTATCGTTAATTTCCTCCCCCAATTCCACTGCTACAACTTTCAGGTCCTCTTTTCGGCCTTTTCCAAAGTAAGCCATCTTAAAGTTCGGTTTCTGCACTCTAATACGCAATTCAAACACTCTCTCAGAGCAACGGACACCCAACCAACTAACCAAAGTAAAATCAGTACACTATCAACATTCATTTACTCAGAATAATAAAAATCACCAAATTAATGCATAAGTACATTTTTAAAACAAGTAAAATATTTAAAACACATCAGTTCAATCATAAATATACCAATTCTTTTTTTTTTAAATTACACACAAGTTCAATAAAACTTCAAGACGATACTTCAATTTCTGAAATCACAAACCCCTTAAACCACTGTTTACACACATTCAATTCAATTAATAAATTCACCAGATTGGTATTAGCAATTATATACTTTTACACAATATAAACAATTAACTCAAAATCAGTATGATTTCATCCAACTATTTAACCAGTTTGGTTTTAAACACTATATATTTCCCAGTACAAAACACAATTACCTAAAAATCAGTTTGATTTCCTCCAACTATTAAACCAGTTTGGTTTTAAACACTATATTTTTTTTTCAAATACCGAACACAATTACCTTGAAATCAGTTTGATTTCTTCCAACCATTAAACCGGTTTGGCTTTGAACACTATATATATATATCCTTTTTTAATACAGAACACAATTACCTTGAAATCAGTTGGATTTCTTCCAACCATTAAACCAGTTTGGTTTTAAACACTATATTTTTTTTATACAGAACTCAATTACCTTGAAATCAGTTTGATTCTTCCAACCATTAAACCAGTTTGGTTTTAAACAATATATATATTTAAATACGGAACAAGATTAACCTGAAATCAGTTTGACTTCATTCAACCATTAAACCAGTTTGGTTCTAAACACTTTAGTTCATAGATATCTCAAGTTTCAAAATTTTACTGAATCCATAAAAATACACTTTTTTTTTCATACAATTATAAATCCAAAATTTAGAGTTTTTGAATAAACATAAAACACCGGCTGGCATTTGCGAACGCTATATAAATGTAATACCGGAGGCCAGTTTGGCACAAAATTTTACCAAAATGAATTCAACTTCCCAAATTATAAATATCTAAAACTACAAACGCTAATGGCACAATATACTGCAATGGAAGAAAGGGGAAAGACATACCTTTTATTTTTCTTCACTTTACCGAAAACAAATCTCGGTGGAACCTCCACTTAATACATATCACTTTAGACTGTACCGATGTTATCTGGTTCCCTGGTAGCACTAAACAAACAATGATTTAACATTGAATATTAACTTTATTTAATAGTTTATTTTTCAAAATAAAATGTCTTCAATCATTAAAACAAAACATATCGTCACTCTTAAACAAAAGCACAACTTTTCAGCTCTCTCTAAAATACATTACTTTAAAAACACAATCAATAAAAACCAC
The DNA here is from genome assembly GCA_963932465.1 of Maratus speciosus. Lineage (NCBI taxonomy): Eukaryota > Metazoa > Arthropoda > Arachnida > Araneae > Salticidae > Maratus > Maratus speciosus. The sequence goes on from OZ010787.1 coordinate 641,055,133, forward strand.
CTTAAAACGTTCTCCTTCCATTACACAAAATCAGCTCGAATCCCATCTGACAAACTTTTCTCAAACTGCCTCTCCATCTCACAAGCGACTAGCTCTCTTCTTTTCACTTGACCTCTCATCCAACATCTTCAGCTCTCTTTCCGCATATCGAAAAAGTTTCTCTCCGATACGAGAGCATGGCTGATCAGTCTCCGAAACCCAGGCGGCGATCCGTGGACAAGATCTGACTCTAGGCTGCGATCCGTGGACAAGATCTGACTCTAGGCTGCGATTCAGGGACCACCGCTGGACAACCCAGTTTCGCAACTTACGAAACAATATAGGCTGCGGGGTTTTTCGGTCGTTACACCATTGCACATCATTGCACATCAGCTCCATTGCCATCTTTGTGGAGCTCCCGGATGTAATTTCTCTGTGTTGTAAATTTCATTGTGCCATCTCGTTCCTGTATATTGAGGATGACTTATAAGCGGACCTAGATGCCAAACACACAAGTCAGATGTATGTGTTAATAACAATAAAACAGTCAATCATCTTTTTTCCCTTTGAAAATGAACGCGTGTGTGTTCGAAAGATCTCGGGTTGCATTAAATAATATTTTTTATATGTTTTTGTCACTTTTTAAGTAGTTATAAGTATATAATAAAGTTTATTTAAAATACTTCTACATATACAGGATGATTCCAAATTGTTTTTACAAAATAAGAGCGATGTTAGTACCCATCCAGACGAGCCACAATTACCATAGAACATGGGGGTGGCAATCCATTTATGTAGTCACAAATACAAAGTGTTCTACCCTAATCGAACATTGGTGGACAATAATAATTTTCAGCAAACGGAAGTATATTTTAATGAAACTTTTATTTAACATGCTCAACTTTTGTTTTAAATAGGATAACACGCAAAAAAGTGGTATAAGTTTCCATTATACTCGTCAGCAGTATGCATTTGACGCTCCACATTTTGGACGGCGATTATCAGTTCATACGATATCATCAACTGTGTAAGTACCCTGTTTTTCCTGAACTTTTTGAGATGTTATCACATTTCATATAAAATAATGTATCTGTCGTTACATTTTTATTGGAATATTTTTATTTTTCGCAAAATCATTTCCGACAAGTCCACTTTAGTTAGGGTGAAACACCCTGTATTTGTGACGCAATAAGTGCTTTGCGACCCCATGTTCTATGGTAATTATTACTCATCTGGAAGGGTACTATTACCCCTCTTATTTTGTAAAAACAATTTAGAATCACCCTGTATATTTCATAAAATGTAAATTTGCTTGAAATTTTAACTGTTTTAACTAGTGGCGTAGGAGATATAGAACTATTTATGCTGACTAAAGATAAAAATATAGCATGACATTTAGAAAGGGCTTCAGAATCATTTCTAATACTTTCCAAAATAGTTGAAAAGTGTTTGAGCTTGGGATTGTCTGTACGTCTGTGTGACTGTTCGTGCTGTGACTCACGTAAATACACTCGAGTTGCCATGCAATCAATACCGTGGTATGTAGGGTTGCCAGTTTGGCCTCCATTTTTAATTAGAAATTTCAAGTTCATACCAGAAATAAAGAATAGTATTTTATTAAATGAGAAAAATTTAGCGATCATATAAAGTAAAAGTACTTTTTTTTAAATTTCCGGTTTGAATATGAAATTTCGGATTAAAATTGGAGGCAAAACTGGCAACGCTGGTGGTATGTTCGGTATTAAAAATGAAGTGTGTACCATTTATGGGTAATTTATTATGACACTCAAAAGTATTCCCTTACTATTACGGTTGATGGTGCGAAAAATCATTTTCATTGAATTTTAATGATGTTACACTGTTTAAAATATAATGGAATTGATATGCATAACTGAGGGTATGGCAACATGATTTCTTTAGAATAGAGAGTAAGTGCAAATTATTGTTCGTTTACAGGGGTGGACAAAAGAATGACATTACATTATGATATGTGGAGGAAATTCTTTTGTAGATCCCTATCATAAATAGATCCATACGTGGTTCGAAGGTAATTGTACAAGGCGAAATAAATAGGAAGAAACCAGATACGCTGAGGGGGAAGAAGAATACTCCTTTTGATATCTCGAGTACTCGATTTCTTCTTCGAACCACGTGTGGCTTTAAGCTGCAAATAGACCATCCTTCTAATTGTTATCAGTATCGGCGTCTTTTCTTGTGGCGAGGCGGTGTTTTTTAAATCTTTAATGACTTTAAAAGGAAAAGGACTGATGTCCTGCAAAAGAGAAACCTTTCCGTCTAGTAAAGTTGAGCTCATTATCTCCTGACTCATTGTTGATTCCCTTCATTCTTTTGTGAATAAACCGCAGAAGGATCCAGAACAAAAGATTTTCATGAAAACTGTACAAGGATGGCAAAATATGCAGCCTTACAGCTCATGAAGGTGTTATGATCTGAATCCGCCACATCCAGCTTTATATGATTGAAACAGATCGGTTGTATGCGTCTTATCATTTTTAATATCTTCTTATACAAGGGACTTTAACTTTTAATATTTGCGGTAGTTTTTTCCTACAAAAAACATGTATACCTAACAAAAACAAAAAAGGCGTTTGCCTGTAGTTTCTTACACAGAGGTAAAGTACGAAAACATTGTAGAAGGAAGAAGAATTTGCATTCTGAAAAACTACTGTAATTAAAAATTAATTAATAAATTATTCCAATATTTTTTTCTTATTCCTGTATTTATTATCTAAGCCTATTTCAAAAATATTAGTTTTGAGTGATTTCGTAGAAAAGAAATACTGTAAAATTCAACTGAAATAGCACTGAAAATTGATTTTGAAAACAATCTACATTTTCCCCTAGACCGTTTATTTCTTTGTAGATTAGATATTCGCTATACATATTTTAAATAGATTTTTTCTTTGAAAATACAGAAATACGACTTTCTTTTAGCGTTTGTCACATTTCACCCTTTAATTTGCTAAAACCTTTCTGGAAAAGTGCCAGGTTCTTTATTTAATGACTTTACTGTCAAAAGTTATAAAGTCTATTTACATATAAGGAAAGTGATCATCATTTTTTACTTATTTCTCTTTTATCTTATATCGCATTTGTTTTTATTCTAAATGAAATTACGTATATCATTTTAAAACTGAGAATGTTACAGTATTTGTACAGTCGTGAGAAAAAAAGTAAACACCCCCAACTAACTCCTCAACAAATTATCGTAGAACAAAGTTACTGGTACCGAACGATTGCAAATAAAGTCTACTTTTAAATGACGTATATAAAATTTGCTTAGGGTGCCATCTACATATTAAGACGAATCCGAACTTCATTTTTGTCAATGGCAATACCCAATTTTAACGAGATATTTCAAATCTTTGGTTCAAACTATGCCTAGACACCAAATTTCAAGTCATTTGAATGATAACCTTTTGAATTATAAACATTTAAATTTTACTGCTTCTAATGCTAAATTGCATTTTCATATTTTTATTTATACCTCCTGAAATTATGCTCCTAATGTTTTAATTTTTTGTGCAGTAATAATACTAATATACCCAAACATAAATAAGCTGAATTTGTAATTTTTATAATTTTCTGATATGAATTAAGAATTATGAAATTAATATAAAAAAATTATGAATTGCAACCTACAATTTTTTTTGGTGGATTCAGATTTATTAAGTCCTGCTTTATGGAAATCCAAAATTTCACATTTTTGTTCCCAGTAGTTTTCAAATTATACTTAAAAAACGGCAAAATGGTGGTTTAAGATGCCGTCTGTGATAGAAGTGACTAGATATTTTGAAATTTCTTCCGCTGTCTTGTAATCTAGCAGGCTTCATTGACTGCTTGAGTCGTGCTTAAGTAGCCTTGATAAAGAAGGGAGATCTCTCGGTTAACAATCGAGTACCGAACTTCAATTTGGATACAGCCCTTAAAATACGCTCGTTTTAAAATAATTAATTTCTCGGAAACTTATGGTACGAATTGCATAAAAATTTGTTTTTAGATTAATTAAACGGTGTAGAATTCATTTATGTTGTCAGAATTGTGCACTGCTATTGAAAAAACAAAGTTATGGTTCGTTTTAATATGTAGATGGCCACCTAAGTAAATTTCATATACGTCATTTAAAAGTAGACTTTATTTCCAATAGTTCGGTACCAGTAACTTCCTTCTACGATAATTTGTTGAGGAGTTAGTAGAGGTGTTTACTTTTTTTTTCATGACTGTACGTCTACTCAGTTTGAATGTCAACCGCTCAGGGAGTTCGCTTTAGAGTCCTGCATCGAGTTGAGTAATACAATTTTTTCAGAGTCGTGTTTCGTGTCGGATTGAAGTTATATTTTTTTTTTCGTAAAGATCGCGTTCGTTTTTGGTTGGCTTCAAATGTTTTGTGTTCGGACCGATTTGGACTATCGCAGGTCGGGTCCATGATGATCTGATTTCTCAACAAAGACTCTAATATTTTTTCAGAGAGAATAAACTATATGTTTGAAAAAATGAAAAAATAATATATTAAAATAGGCGTTAATTTTCAATAAAAGGTCGAGTGCGAGCATTATCCGCTTTCAGAGGGTTGCATACAATAAATATAAGAATTATTCACTGTATTATTATAAAATCATTGTTAAAAGAATAATAAGGCTTTGTAAAAAATTATACAACGTTGGGGGTTGGGCATAGCTGTTTATACGAGAAAAGTGTGAATATGTATACCGTAAAGGTACAAAGAGATATAAAGCCTAAATAATATCAAATATTGCTATTCTGTATAACTCTCTTTTCAACCTTATCCTAATATGTTTACAATTTAATTCCGTAATGGCAATAAAACTAGTGCATATTTAAACTTCATTTGATATTTCATAAAACTAAATTCAGCGGAGTAATAATCTTTACTTTTTACAGTGTAGCTAAATACCACATTGTTCAGAGTTTAAACTTGGCATTATGCTAAGCGCGCTTCCAAAGGAGGTCGCAAAATTGCAACGACGCTTTGGTCCGTGCCGCGTTTCTACAGAGAGATTTTTAATTAACGTTTAAAGACACGGGAAGCGTATTGAGAGATTCACTCATCGCAAATTCCGCAGTATTTATTTGATTAATTCTAAGTCTCTTTTTAACAATTTGACGTTTATTGCTTTTATACTGCTACTAGGCATTGCATTACACAAATACATCATTAAAAGTTGTTATCTAGGCTTTAAAAGTGGATGGTACATAGAGCACGTGCCCTGTCATTATGAATCTCCAAACCGTCGGTGATTTTAAGGGTTAATATCTCGACTAATTACAGACGATTTTTTTCGAAAATCATTATCAACAATGCTTTTAAACTTCTGCTATGACAGGTACCTCCAGCGCTCCTCAAAACCTTTGCTAAATGCCCACAAATCGAAATTTGTGTGTAATGGGAAAATGCGCTTTTCTCAAAAACTATGTGACCTAGAGTAATCGCTATAATTTCCCTGTAAGGTTTAAATTAACGTCTACTACCTCTAAATGTTTCATAATTTTACTTTCGGTAAATTTACTGCTCAAAAAAATTAGGGGAGCAAGCAAAAAAGTGAAGAGAACAGTGCAAGACAGCCATGTATAGGCATAAAATGGATATTACACATGTATTAATCCGCAATACTGAAAAAAAGACTCAAAAAAATTGTAAGGGAGCTTTTATTCTTTGAAAAGATGAGAAGAACATGAAAAGATGGTTTAGGACAATAATTTGGTTTCATGTAAAAAAAAAGTATTGTTTAGAAATGATGCAAGATTTTTCATATGGCGTGTGGTGTCTTCGAACAGCTAAGAATGCTGCACGCCTGTTTTCCATGGATGCCATGAGGTTATTGTTAAGAATTTGGGGAATACTGATCCACTGCTCAAGAATCGCAATCACCAAGTCCCAAACAGTAAAAGGAGGCCTCGGTCTCGCAGCAGTGCGTCGTCTGAGTATGTCCCAAACATGCTCGATCGGATTTAAGTCAGCACAGCATGCTGGTCATTCCATACACTGTATTGTTTTAACTTCAAGCATGTTTTCTACAACCCGAACCGTATGAAGTCTGACATTATCATGCATAGAAAAAAAAGAAATTGCTAATTGCTGCAACATAAAATACGACATGGGATCTCAGTATCTCGTCTGTATAATGCCGGACCGTCAAAGTGCCATTCCGAATGATATGCAGGCCCGTACGTCCACCTATGCTGATTCCAGCCAATAGCATCTCGTCTGTAATCTGATCTTTCACGAACGAATGTGGGATTATTTTGAGTGCCTCTTTCTATCCATGCCAAAACGCATCAGATGTCACATCCAGGCTGAATCGGGACTCGTCTGTGAACAGAATTTGACTCCAACAACGTTGCCTCCAGACTCGATGTTCAGTTGCCCACCTTCTTTGGGCCGCACTGTGGCTTGAGGTCAACGAAATACAGACCATTGGCTTACGTGCATAGAGACCACCCTGATGAAGCCTATTTCGGACTGTTTGGCTGGACGCCCTTCGTTCTGTGGCTAAGAACAACTGTGTTTGCAGCTGAGTAGCATTGCCCGTTCCGTCTCGACGAGCTGTTAGCAGGATATACCGGTCATCAGTTTCTGCGTTAGCACATTTTCGACCTTGCACTTGTCAATGACTACCATTCCATGTGTTTTGGAATGGATTCCACAGCCTTTAATGGACACTTCTTGCGACTCCAACAGCGTCCTCTACACTTCGTTGTGTTTCCGCAAATTTAATTGTCCCGATAACACGCCAAGCCATGGAGTGCGGTAAATCATGTTGTTGTGACATTTTCAAGCCACCTTTTCTCAAAACACAAGCTGAGCAATTGAATTTTGCAACTGAGGCAGTGAAACAGACGTTTCTGCAAAATCCCAATTTCTGCACTTATTTCCTTTTTCTAGTTTTTGACGTCATAAACTTTAATTTACATATGAAGTTTTCTTTATCTGTTTTCTACAACACTTTGAATTATGGATGTTTTATTTTGCGTTACTTATCGGTGTAAATATTTGCGTAATTTTGTTAAAACCATGTGCTCCCCTAACTGTTTTATGCAGCGTATATAGAGGGAACATATTTTTGCACTACATTTTCGATGATATCTCTGAAAATATAATACAAAAAATTAAAATTAATATATTTTTGAATTCAGCGTTATGAAAGATTTCATACGATACTAAACACGATACATACACAGAGAGAGAGGAAAAAAACGAAAGATTTATTTTTCCAAGTAATTTAATCAGCCCCGCTACATTTTCCCTAAATATATTTGTGAATGTTTAATAACCTATAAATATGTGGTTTATAGTCTTTATTTGTTCCTCAATTTGAACTTTCCACGTACTATAGTTTAAGAGTAAAATAGGTGTGACAGACAGACACAGGAGTGATCTTATAATGGATTCGTTTTTACTTTTTAAATACGGAACCCTAAAATTATGTCCGTTTCTACACCGTTCTGACCAATCACTTGCGATTTTAGATGTTTTGTTAAATATCTAGAAAAATACATTAGGAAGTAACCTAAACTGCTGGTGTGTAAACAGTATAGGTCGAATATTTCCGCTAAGATTTTTTTCCTGAAACCCCATTGGGGACCGTCAACAAATTGAAAAAGAACGAATATCTTTTGGATAACCCTGTAAAAACTAATGTAGCAAAAGCATTCAAACACGAGATTAATAATAAGTGGCTTATTGTAATATACTGTGTTCATTTTTATGAGGATAGCATATATACTGGTAGAGAAATTAAGATTTTTATAAAAACAGCCCCAAATTTTGCCAAGTTTTTTGCCTATAATTTGCAGAGTTCTTAACATAAAATAAAGTTATTTTTAGAAAATATGAGAAAATATATCGTACACAACATTTTGCAATCAGAATTAAAAAAAATAGTAAAAAATGGACGAAAAATGAGCAGGTTTACTGAAAAATGTTTCACTGCGCATGCGAGAATGCAATCAAAATATAATGTGCATAATGTATTAGCTATGTATATAGAGCAACTTTTGTCAAAATCTCAAAAGCATAGCTTGGAAATTCTGAAAATATTCGTCGATAGAATAAGCTCGAAATCCGTTGTTCCCCAAATCAAGCAAAAAGACCAGGGGTTGTATCAAATATCTGCTGATTAGTGGCAAGATAGCGTACACAATATTGCACGTACTACTATATTTCGATACAACCCCTTAACTTTTTGCTTGTTTTTGGGAACAACGGATTTCGAGCTTATTCTATCGGCGATTATTTTCAGAATTTTCAAGCTATGATTTTGAGATTTTCACAGAAATTGCTCTATATACTTAGCTAACACATTACGCACATTATACACTGCTCAAAACAATTAAAGGATATTTGAAGTTTTATATAAAATAAAGATATAAACGAATTTTTTTTGCCGAAAATAGAAGAAGAGAATCACAAATGCAAATTTTTCTGGTTTTCAAACTGTGGAGTATGCAAATTTTGAGCTCGACGTCAAAAACGTCGCTTCAGCGGCACTGAATGAAATTTGACTTTCAACTGGATAAAAGAGAATGAAGACAAGGATGATCGGCATTCAGTGATTGCTTTGTTTCGATGAGTACGATGTCTCAGCGAAGTCATTTGACAGATTCAGAAGCTTTGAGAATTGTTGGTAGGTTAGAAGGGGGCCAAACTCAAGCCGAAGTAGCGCAAGCCATTGAAGTGTCACAAAGTGTCATTTCCAGGATCTGGAACCGTTTTTTGGAGAGTGGATGTGCAGGCCGAAGACCAGGGCAAGGTCGTAGACGGGCAACAACGCCCAATGAAGATCGGTATTTAGCGTTAACAGCTCGGAGACACCGAACCATGAACGCTACTCTTCTCCAACAACACCTTCGCTCGGCTACAGGCACCACGATTTCAACTCAGACTGTCCGAAACTGGCTCCATGCTGTAGGTCTGTATGCTCGCCGACCGATGGTATGTGTTAGATTAACATCAAGGCATCGTCGCGACCGCAGGGAGTGGGCAACCGAGCATGTCAACTGGAGGAGAAATGAATGGAGCAATATTCTGTTTTCTGACGAGTCCCGTTTTTCTGTGCATCCGGATAATAGGCGTATTTTCATCTGGAGGGACCGTGGCAGTAGGAATAATCCTGCGTTCGTGCACGAAAGTGTCAGATTTGGCGGTGGAGGAGTATTGGTGTATGGTGGCATCTCCATTGACGGGCGCACTGACCTCTACATCATTCGAGATGGAGCTCTGACTGGTCGCCGATATAGGGATGAGATCCTCAGACCTATTGTAGTCCCTTACGCTGCAGCAATCGGAGATAACTTCATTTTAATGGACGATAACTGCAAGCCACATCGTGCAAACCTGGTGGAGGATTTCCTTTTCGAGGAAGGAATCGTTCGAATGGAATGGCCAGCGTGTTCTCCAGACATGAATCCAATCGAGCACGTTTGGGACGCTCTAGAAGACGAGTTTCTGGCCGCCAACAACCCCCACAAACTCTCCAAGAACTGGAAAGAGCTCTTCTGGAAGAGTGGGGCAGAATACCCCAACTCGTCATTAATAGCCTCATTGAGTTCATGCCTCAAAGGTGTTCAACGTTGCTGGCCGCCCGTGGAAACCATACCCCCTACTGAAAATGATTTTCTTTGAAGAAAACACCTTTTCTTATTCTTTTTTTCTCATATGCACAAATTGTGTTTTTTCCTTTAGTACACAAATGCGCAATAAAATGCATTTTTTTCTGCCAAACATGTATAATTTATTCTCATATAACCTATTATGTCTGTCGACCATGTATCAATCAGCTAAACAGTTTACCAGATACAAAATCCACCTAAAACTGCAATATCCTTTAATTGTTTTGAGCAGTGTATTTTGATTGCATTCGCGCATGCGCAGTGTAAAACAGTTTTTAGTAAACCTGCTCATTTTTCATCCAATTTTTATTATCTTTTAATTCTGATTTTAAAGTATTGTGCACAATATTGTTTGTCATATTTTCTGGAAAGAACTTTTATATATATATATATTAAGAACTCTGCAAATTATAAGCAAAAAACTTGGTGAAATTTGGGGCTTTTTTTATAAAAACCTTAATTTCTCTACGAGTATACATGCTATCCTCATAAAAATGAACACAGTATATTACAATAAGCCACTTATTAATAATCTCGCGTTTGAACGCTTTTGCTACGTTAGTTTTTACAGGGTTATCCAAAAGATATTCGTTCTTTTTCAATTTGTTGACCGTACCCTATGGGGTTTCAGGAAAAAAATCTTCCAGGAAGTATCTGACCTATACTATGCTGTTTACACACCTGCAGTTTCAGGTTAATTCTTCGTGTATTTTTCTAGATATTTAACAAAACGTCTACAATCGCAAGTGACCGGTCTGGCCATATAGTGTGTTTGGAAATAGTGTATTGCATACATTATTGAAGTTTATGTCACAATTATCTGTGTGGATTAGACTATCTTGCATTATTCACCTTGTTTGCTTCGTCCTTGAGAAAAATTATTATAAATTACTTTATTTAATCCCTAAAAACACTTTATACTACGTTGTTGAAAGCTAAATATCTTCTCTTAGACATGTCTTTAAAAAGTTTGAGATTCATGTGTGCAGCATTCGAGCAAAACTATATTTTATTTGACTCCTATAAAAAAGGTCTAATAACTTTTATCGCTTGAAACACTTCGCCTGAGGGGTCACAACATATAGGACAAATTCTATTGTTCTTACCAGTATCTTTTATGAAAAATCCTCATGATACGTTCCTATTGCAATTCTTGTAAGAATGTCTCTTGACGATTATTGATAAAAGATACTGGTAAGAATAATAAAATTTGTCCTATATGCTGCGACCCTGCCTAATACACAAAACAGGTCTTGCCGAAGTTTTTAAAAATTCTCTTTGAAGGTAGAAGCTACTACGTTGGCAAAAATGTAAAACTAAAGATCTAAAAGATAAACTACTTTACATTATTAATTTTGAATACCTTCTTCATTATAAAGTTTAGAAATAAATTACAAGAACATACAAATGGTACTACTAAAGTTTCGCAATACGGGTTTATTTATCAAACTTTTTCAAAGTAATTTCCGTTACAAGCAATACTGTTCTCCAAACTCGGAAACCAGTCCTTAAATCAGCTCTGCCAAGTTTCACTTGGGAGTAAGGAACACTCATTGTCCCAAACCCTCAGAAGTTCCTCATCACTGGAAAACCGAATCACTTTCTGCTTGAGTTTCACATGAGGGGACAGTACAAAGTCGCAGGGGGCAAGATCTGGACTGTAAGGAGGTTATTCAAGAAGTTGCAGTCCTGTAGTGGCCAAATATTCAGTACAGGCTTTGGTCTGGTGAGCTGGAGTTTTGTCATGATGGAGGAACCATTTGTTCATTCTTGATTTTAGTCACAGGTTCTTCTTTGATCCTATGACTTTAGGTAGGCACTGTTCATTGTACCACTTAGCAGTAACTGTCTTCTGTACGTCCAAAACGATACACTCAACAATTCCATTTGAAAAATACAGCTATCATTTTCTTTTTGACAGATCGAGATTTTCTGACAGCTACCGGTGTGTCCTCATCATCAAAGACCCAAATTTTGTTTTGAGACTTAGTCGGCCTATTTTAATAGTATAGCCAGGTTTTTTCACCTGTCACGATGCTGTTTAGATACCGAGATTATCCTTTACCAAACATTTTTAGCATCTCCCAGCACCAAGTCACATTTCGTGTCATCTGCTCCTCAGTCAGTCAATGTGGCACCCAGAGACAAATGTGCAAATGATCATGTGCAAATGATCATGCAGAATTGAATGAATTGCAGGTGCATTTAGGCTCAAGGTATCCTCTATATGCTTGTAAGTTATTCGTCTGTCTTCGTCAAGCATTTTCCTCACAGCAGTAATGTTTTCCTCCGTAATTGACGTTAGAGGCCTTCCCCCTCCTTCAGCGTCCTCCAGGGAGAAATTTCCACTTTGGAATTCTCCGTACCATCTGTGTATAGTCATACGATGTGAACAATCATCACCAAGTGCAAGAGTAATTTCTTCTAAGCATCGGTTTATGTTTTAACCACGCGCGAAGTTACACTGCAAAACTGCCCTTATCTCACTTCGTGACCAGGACACCACTGGATGAACTTCACACGATCACAACTAATGAATAACTGAGCCTACAGACTTGTGGTTACGTGCAGGTGCATAAGTATGAACCTATATCAACTCGCAGCCACAAGCAGCCACCTGCGACTTTTTGTTTCATCATATTGCAAAACTTTCCTAGTACCCTTTGTAGAAACTGACAAAAGAATAATACCTCTGTGACTAATAATTTCTGAGGAAACTGAGAAATGGCATATTGTGGTGGTCTAGTAGCTAACTTATACAGGGTGTATCTAAATTCTTGGGCAAAACTTTAAAAGGTGATAGGACACATCAAGACAAACAATATTAAATAGGAAACTTAGGGTCCCAAACGTCTTCCGAAGGAGATAAGTCGGCCTATTTTAATAGTAGGCGCCTTTAAAGTATAGGGTCCAAAATTTCAAATGATTATAAAAGACCGAAAAAATGGTCGATTCGTTTGCGGTTTTCACTAAAACTATTCTTTATGTCAGTATTTTCTCGAAAATAACTTTTAAAGATACAGTTTAAAAAATGCCAATAGAGGGCGCTTTAGACTTTGGAGTAACCGACAACTATTTTTTACCGTTATTTTTTTGTATCTTATTACATGCTTTCAAAAGCTTAGACTTAACTTAAATTTTGAGCTCAAAATATGAATCGTTGGGAGTGGTTAAGTAGCACAAACTGAACTGTGTTCAGGAGTTAAAATTTCAAATAATTATAAAAAACGGAAAAATTGGCCGATTCGTTTGCGATTTTCACTAAAACTATTCTTTATGTCAGTATTGTCTTCAAAATAAATTTTAAAGATAAAGTAAAAAAAATACCGATAGAGGGCGATTTAGACTTTGGAGTAACGAACAACTATTTTTTACCGTTATTTTTGTATCTCATTACATGCTTTCAAAAGCTTAGACTTAAATTTTGAGTTCAAAATCTGAATCGTAGGAATGGTTACGTAGCGCAATCTGAACTGTGTTCATGTGTTGAAATTTGAACCCCCTTCCTGAACACAGTTCAGTTTGCGCTACTTAACCACTCCGAATTACTCAGATTTTGAGCTCAAAATTTAAGTTTAAGTCTAAGCTTTTGAAAGCATGTAATGAGATACAAAAAATAACGGTAAAAAATAGTTGTTGATTACTCCAAATTCTAAAGCGCCGTCTATCGGTATTTTTTAACTGTATCTTTAAAATTTATTTTCAAGACAATACTGACATAAAGAACAGTTTTAGTGAAAACCGCAAACGAATCGACCAATTTTTCCGTTTTTTATAAACATTTGAAATTTTCGACCCTAAACTTTAAAGGCGCCTATCTCCTTCGGAAGACGTTTGGGACCCTTAGTTTCCTACTTAATATTGTTTGTCTTGATGTGTACTAACACCCCTTAAGTTTTGCCCAAGAGTTTAGATACACCCTGTATAGAGTATGTAGTGTTCTGAAGGTGAAGTCAAACATTTAAACTGTGTGCGCAACATAAACCTCTAAACTGGATTTTACTTGTGTTCTGTGCTCTTGGAATCTACGGTTTCGTGTTTTAGCTGTGGTTTTATGCAAATTAGGCATCTGCGCTCATTATGCAGCGCGCAAAATGAGAAACGAAATTGTGTGTCTTCGAATTCGGGTCGAGTCCTACCCCAGCAGTTTATAAGACCTGCATCGGAAGATTTGGGTTGAGTCCTACCACAGCCTGTTCCACCACAGTGTGTTCTGTGCTCTTGGAATCTACGGTTTCGTGCTTTAGCTGTGGTTTTATGCAAATTAGGCATCTTCGCTCGATCTGCAGCACATAAAATGAGAAGCGACAGTGTGTGTCTTCGAATTCGGGTCGAGTTCTACCCCAGCAGTTTATATGAACTGCATTGGAAGATTTGGGTTGAGTCCTACCACAGCCTGTTCCACCACAGTGTGTTCTGTGCTCTTGGAATCTAGTTTCGTGTTTTAGCTGTGGTTTTATGCAAATTAGGCATCTTCATTCGATCTGCAGCACCTAAAATGAGAAGCGAAAGTGTGTGTCTTCGAATTCGGGTAGAGTCCTCAGCATTTTATAAGACTTGCGTCGGAGGATTTGGGTTGAGTCCTACCACACCCTGCATAGGTCTGCGACGGATGATTCTAAAAGGAGTTTCTGGTACGTGAAGTGAAAATAAGGGCCTATGTTAGAAGCACTTGCCCTTTGTAAGACGGTTTTGTAATATCATTTGCGTAAATAAGCGTTTCTTTACAACCTGTTACAACAAAATGTCAGAAATTGGTTTCCATTTTGTAATTGAAAGGTTATTTGAAATATTATCGTTAGATAGTGTAGTTCCTTTTTTCGGTGATAGTAAGAACTAAAAAAAGGGTGACGGAATAAAAAAATTCCTGATTTCTCGCATAACTCACCAGTAAAATTAACTTCAATAATTTTCGCCGTTTACGAATTATTGGATTTTGAAAACCGCTAGTCCCTTCCAGGCTTCCATTAAAAAACAAATCTTATATAAATTCGACTAACGTTTAATAGCGTTGATTAATGAATACTCCACCAAACGCAATGTAATACTGATCATAAAGAAACCAATTTTAACTTTTTGATTACGAGCTAGGACAGGCGACTATTTTTATATTCATTAGTGCCAAAATAAAAATAAAAAACTCTTGGTGGTAGATATTTTTTGAAATGTTCCAAGTATAAGTGTATAACAGAAATTATTTTTCAAAATGTGACACGAATGGATAAAAAAAAATTAGTCGCTGGGACACGGTGTTCAAACCCTGTAATCAGAAGGTTAAAAAGATACATATTTCTATTTAACATATCACATCTCTTAAAGCCAATTTCGAAAAAAAAAGAAAAAAAAAAGGGAAGATCTGAGTAAATAAAAACGTCGATATAATAACATTCTTGCATAGTCTTATAACAATAAAATGAATTGTAATATTTTTCAGATAGGTTTATTGTATTTTTCTTTCAAAATGCATGTAACAAACGTGTATTGGTCTACCATGTAACAAGTTCGAGTTTGGTGCAGTAATGTTTCTTCCCTAAACACAAAACCTTATATAAATTCAACTTTAACTAACGTTTAAAATCGTTGATTAATGAATAGTCCACAAACGAATTGTAACTCAGACCATGAAGAAAATAATTTTAACATTTTGATTTCGGGCTAGGAAAGGCGACTATTTTTATATTCACTGGGACCATAATTTAAAAAATATTTCTGGTAGATATCTCTTGGAAAGATACAAGGTTAAGTGTATTACATAGATTATTTTTCGAAATGTACGAAACAATAATGTGGTATGAATGCATATAACACAGGCAAATAACCACTGGGACATATGGTGTCTCAACCAGTAATCAAAATCTTCAAAGGATGGATGTTTTTTTTTTTTTATGTAACATAACACATCTCCCAAAGTATATTTTAAAAAGGGAAATAAAGGAAGATCTGAGTAAATAAGAACGTTGGTGAAATTCGCGAAACATTCCTGAAAAGTCCAACAATAATAATTCTACTTTTTTATTGTAATTATTTGTTTTAACTACAAGATTTTTGTCTCACCTTTTGGGACTCCTTGGTATTATTTTTATTTTTATTTTTTTGGCGCAGCATATCCCAAAAGGGAATTCGGCCATAAAACCATATACAACCAACCAACCAACCAACCTATAAAAACAAAACGTATTGTAATATTTTTCAAATAGGTTGATTGTATTTTTCTGTCAAAATTAATGTAACAAACGTTTATTGGCTGCCCCCTACCAAAAGAAAAAATTTGCATTTTTTATTTCAGACGTTGTTGCTATACTGCATTTAGGATGAATAAACCTGATATTTCTCATAAAAGTACAATATTTATTTGGAAATACATCACGGCATGCCTGCGAAAAAAATATATCTTTCCGTACCATAGAAAAAAAAATAATGCTGCATGCTCATAATGAAACGAGTACTACCTCCATAAGAAAATATATTACAAAACAAAATGGCTTTATGAAAGATATGCTTGAATAAATAAACGAATTCTTCCATCTCAGGTATCTACCAGACAAAAAGTATTGTTCTTTATGCCTCGAACTTTCATGTTATTTAAATGCATGCAAAGATAAGAAGATAAAAAACATAAGAAGCATAAATTTATTCAGCTGCAATATTTACTGAAAACGTCTTTTTTCATTCTGTTGGTTTATTATCAACTGTACTACATATTTTATTATTTCATTAGAATAACTAAAGCATTTTAATATTTAATTTTAACATTATTTTTTTTGTTATAGTTGCTTTATCTGAAATTCTCCTAATTTTGAAATTCAATACAAATATAGTGTAAAGTACGGACTGACGCCGCGGTTGGACGGATGCCGCAGAGATTGTGTGGGCGGCACTAGCGCTCCCTAGACCAATTTAATAAGTTCGTAATGCTCCTCTGTGCTCTGTTGTATGCGTTTCCACCGCTTAATTGTCAGTATTTACATATTTATGCCAGTTTTTATGGTTCGAATCTGCGTGGTGCGTTGCTAAAATTATTCTACTAAAGTTTTATTACCTATTTTAAATCAAATAAACAGAGATTTCATCCCAAAACCGATTTCAACTGTAAACTAAATCCTCGTAGAATATAGGCATGTGGTTGCATTTCTCTCGCGTCGCTCACATGACACAAATGGCGGGGCTGCATCTTACCCGCCATTATGGGACAGATGCCGTACCAAGGTTGAAGGACAGATGACGCAAATTATATTTTTGCTTTTCGGTTTAATGAATTCATCACTGCGATTTAAGTAGAAAGTTCATTTGAATGAACGTATATTAGAACATTCTGCTACTTATCAAAATATTCTCAGCAACAATGTTTGTCCACCATGTGTGAATAAGGAAAATAGGCCGTTCACAATTCTCACTATCTAAAATGTTAAACAAAACATCTCCTATCCCAATGGTCAGAAGACCTATACAGACAAGTAAGAGACAGCAAAAGAATGCAAATAGTATAAGCACAGAGTTTATTAACAAGAAAAAAAAGGAAATAAAAAGCTAAAGAAACTAGAAAGCATCAAAGAGCGACAGCTTGGCGGAAGTAAAATGCGTAAAAAAGGAGGGGAAATATCAACTCGAAAACACCTTACTTGAGCAAGAAACTAAAACATGAGTCACCTTCCGACATTGAGTAAATAGCTCTTCTTATGGATTCTGATGGCAGTATTGGATTAGAATTTGATGACTCTGAATGTGTTGAGTGTCTGGAGTCTTATCCAGAAACAAAATCTAAAGCGTACAGGATTCAGTGCATCAAAATTTAATCGATAGCTGCATGATAAATCCCCACTTTATTTTTGCAACGGGAAGTTGTGGTGTGATTGTGGGCGAATGGAAATACAAAATCAAAGAATGAGAAGAAAGGCCAAAAATAAACAGACTAGGGCCTAAATAGAATAGAGCTAATACTTACATTAAGAGCAAACTGCAATGTTCGCCTAGATGTAAACCCGTGATTTATATCTTTTTGTATTATACTGTCTATTGTTTACAGTAATTATGCTATCCATTCATGTAAATTCAAATGTTTTCATTTTCATTTTTTTCTTAAGTTTTATTTTTTGAACTTACACTTTTGAATTTTTGTTAAACTTTTCACAATTTACTGACATGTGTAATTTTTGTAACTTTACTGTTATTTATTTTCATTTTAACAACTTTGAGAAAATAAAAGTGTGATTTGCTTAAAAAAAAATAAAAATAAACAATCTAGCTTTTTTCTCCATGCGGCATCTTATCCAACACATGAAAAATGATGTAAAAAAAATGAGTTTCGGGAAAATAGTTGTACTTAATTTATTAAGAGGGTTTTAACTTCCTTAACATAGAAATTTGATTCTAAAGGGTTTGATTAATGATTCCTGGTAGTTATGTTGTTTTCTGCTTTATTGTATATTTTACAGAAAGAAAAGTAAATCTGCGGCATCTGTCCCCACTTTGCATTATATTTATTTGAAAATGTAGAAAAGTGGAACATCTTTAACTATTTTTATTTATTGTTTTTTTATTATCTTTACAGAAATGTTAGACATAAAAACCACATGTTTCCATAAAAAAGTACAGTCGCAAAACAAAAAAGAGAAAACCTCATCTTTTTAATAACTGCCTCCCCCCCCCCCCCAAAAAAAAGGAAAAGCCATTGAGTGAATATTATGGGCTGCTTTTTTATTTAAAATAAATAAGTTTTAAAATCGTCGTTATGCTGAAATTGTACCACATTTTGAAAATTTTAATATAAACACATAATTTCAACAGCATTTTTTACCTTTCTGGTAAATTTTACTTTAGGATAGCAATCGCAAAGTTAGTAATTTTAATACTTTAGGAACAATGGAAGTTTAAATTTTGGAACTCTTAATATTGAAATTGTAATCCTAACAATACAGATCGTAATGAGTGTGGTTTTTAAAATTTTTTTAGATATGTTAATACATATTTTAAAAACTACTTAAGAGAAGAAGATGTAATTTTCGAGTCACATATTTCAAGCTTTTAGATATTGATTTTTGTTTAAAAAAATTTGTAAGCTACAAATTATGTATTTTCTAGTAAAATTATTTTGAAATATAATTTTAGAAAAAGCAGCAATTTTGATTTACCATTTTTAACAGAAAGCTATTTCTGGAAGCTTCAAACATGCAAAATCTAAAATTACAGCTCATTCTGCCTAGTAGTGTTAGAAGTAGGGGAGACCGGGGGAATGGCGCCATTAGGGTTTATGCCGCCACTCCGCCTAGTTTAATAACTAAAGGCAGTTTGAGATAGTGAATGCGCCTGCACTATAGCGGTCAACAATAGAAACAGTGCCTAGAGGGAGAATGATTTTGTGGTACGTCGTTCGCTTGTTCTAGCGAAAAATTTAGTTTTCATGTAGTTGCTTCTTATTTTGGAGCTTCAAATGAATAGAGGTAAACAACTTTTATTGCAACATTATGTACTTAAGATAATATTAGCCGTAATCTACATGCATTCGCCGACATTTTGATGCAATTTGTTGAATAAGTTCGGTTCTTCTTTCGGCTTTGCTAGGGGAATTCCGATATATTGTCCTCTCGGGGTAATGCCGCCATCCATGGCAAAGGGTGACTTTTGCCAATTTGAGTTAAATTGTAAGCTTAGCACATTAATAAATCTAGCTTAAGGAACATTGTAATTATTCATTATTTTGATAAATTATTACTTTCTAAATATTTTCAGTTGGTTATGTGCTTCCTAGGATCCATTTTATGTATGTACTAGGTCATTAAAGAGTGGCGTCATGACCCCGATATAGTGGCGGAATCACCCCAGTACCCTGGGTAATCCCGCCACTGTACAGAAGTTTAAAAAATAATTTTTTATATGTGCTTACTTTACAGTTATGATTACGGTTAAATTTATACAGATACTAAAGATCATGATTCAGCTTTAGAAATTTTACTATTAAAAAACAAACATTTTTTGAGGTGAAAAAATTAAATTCCCTTAAGGTGTCGCCATTCCCCCGGTCTCCCCTATGCTTAACCTCTTCGCTACTGAGGTCCACATATGTGGACCTTGTATCTTAGCCCATTGTAATAAAACCAATGAAAACATCTAATTTTGATGATGAATTCACATTTATGATAGTTTAAACTTCAAAATGAATCCAATAGATTTGAACAATTGACTTATTTTCCTGTCCAAACCGTTGGTTGCAAATGAGGTTTTGAAAAATGTCATCAATCCAGTGATTGTGTAAAAGTAAGTAATATTTATCTATATTAAAATTTTAATTCAGATATCATAATTTTTTTATTGCTGAAACATTATAAATGTTCAGTAGATAGCTTCCTTTTGTTTATTCCCCCCAGGGGGATACCTTCTTTAGGTATTCACGGGTTTCGCAACCCCGGGTTCCTGAGCGATCTTTCTTTTTTTCCTTTTCCTCTTTTCTCTTGTCTTTCTTTCCTCTTTGTTTCACTCTCATTGTGGTTTCTTCTTCGGAGGTGAGGGCAATTCTGTATGAGCCGATATCATCCTGTATATCGACTCATGGAGAATTGTAAACCACCCACGTGTTTGCCGTACATGGCGACCCGTGTCCCTGGAAAGGGGGATCCTGGCAGTTGAGGGAAACCAACACACTGCTTTGGCCTCTGCTTCAGGTAGACGGGAGGTGCATATTGGTCCCGTATGCATCAATCGGCTGGTCAGCTGACTTCTGTCACTGGCTGGGGATCAAGTGAGCGAGTACTTACTAGCCATCTCATTAAGGGTAGAGACTGGCATAGGAGTGTCTTGTGACCGTATGGGCCCTGGATAGCACTGGTGCACGAATGTGCATCCCCTTGTTGGGCTCGGTAGTGGGTGGTGCGGCCGGGGTCTGAATTCTTATTTTTATTTCTAATATGGATGCAAATAACTCACTTACTTCTATTTCTCTCCCACGTGGAGAGCAACAAATTGCACAGAATTCCACTTACACTCGTTTCTTTGTCATTAAACGTACTGATAGTCTCTCTGATAGCTCTTTCAAAAAAACTTCACCATTTCTCATTGAAAAACATTCCAGTCTGTCTTGGGGGATGGTCATTCTCTCAAAAAATTACAATCTGGTGATTTGCTTGTTGAGGTTTCTTCAGCCAAACAATCACATCTTCTTTTAAATTGCTCTACAATAGGCTCTTTCTCAGTTTCTACTCAAGTACATAAAACTCTAAATACAAGCCGTGGTGTAATATCCGAGCCAGACCTTTTATTCTCTACTAAAGACGAACTTTTACAAAATTTAAAAGACCAAGATATCCTAGATGTACGTCGTATAACTATCCGTCGGAATGGGCAGGTGCTTCCTACGAAGCACATCATTCTGACTTTTAATAGGCCTAATTTACCATCAAGAATTAAAGCTGCTTACTTGAACTGTCCTGTCCGTCCTTACATACCTAATCCCCTCCGTTGCTTTAAATGCCAGCGTTATGGCCACACCACAACTACCTGTCGAGGTTCCGTTACCCGTGCACGCTGCGCAGAAGTTGGCCACGACGGTAATTCATGTCAAAACTCTGAACGCTGTATAAACTGTAAGGGTGATCATACAGCATATTCCCGTTCCTGTCCAAACTGGATACGTGAGAAGGAAATCCTTGCTGTTAAAGTAACTCAAAATCTCTCCTACCCTGAAGCCCGCAAAATTGTTGAATCCAGAACTCCGTCAGTTGGAGTCTCCTACTCTAGTCTACTCAAGCAACAACAAAATTCTGTAAGGCACATAAGCACCCAGACCGACAACTCCTTTCCACCAAGTAACTCAGCTAAAGCACAATCAACAACCTCTTCAAATAGAGAAACCCGTGATGTTAGTTTTGGTAGTAAATGCTATGCAACCCCACTATTAGAACGCTGGCAACCTTCCTCAGAACCTGTTTAAATAGTATACCAGATCAATCAGTCTCAAAAATCCCCAAGTCAATCCAAAACGTCACCTGAAATTCAGACTAAGGCTGTCACATCTGCAAAAACACCACATAGACCTGATACTAGTAAAACTGACAAACCAAGCAAAAAATCTTGTATACAGAAAGAGAAAAAAACAATCCGGGGTTCTTCACAGTTTTCCACTGTGAAGAAAGAGAACAATAACAAAAGCCAAAACCCATCAGTTAGTAATGTAAAGGATCGTAAACAACTGCAAAACTTTGATGAAGAAATGAAATCAGAATCAAGTGCCGATTAGGAAAATGTAGCTTTTGAGGAATTTTTCCTACTTAATTTTTTGTTTGTTATACATTTCTGTGATTTTAAATTTGTTTTCAGGTAGTCTCTGTACGTCATCTTGGACTTTGTTTATATTTTAACGGTTATTGCTTTTTAACTACAGTTTTTAATCGGAATACTTTGGTCTTTTAATTATCAACCTTTGACTCTCTTAAATGGTTTTAAATATACATATTAGTGTTCTCATTTATTGTTTTTCTCACCTTTTTGTTAGTTTTGCTCAAATTTTTTGGGTAATATATAATTTTTACATTATGACATTGTCTTGGCGCAGCATGTCCCTAAAGGGACTTTGCTCCATAAAATCCCAATCAACCAACCAACCTTTTGTTTATTTTGTGGAGTTTTTCATTTTAAGAGTATAATTTTTTTTAGGTCCACATGCGTGGACCTTAGTACTCAACTACTATAAACAGTTTTAAACTCAAGGAGTACTGTTATCGTGTTTAGAAATAATAATAAAGTCCTCCTATATTTAATTAACTTAAAATATGTGTTTTTTTTTAACAGAATGTACAATTTAAATTAGATTAAGTGGATTTTGTATATTTGTTTGATTAAATATTATTTTCGTCTGATTAAAATCTACAATTTCATTGAAAATACTTAGATACATTGGAGACCATATATAATGTCTTTTTTACTTAAAATAAATAAAGATGATTATTTTTATACGTATAGTTATATTTGTATATTATTGTCTCGCGTAAATAATACATAATAATAATAAAATATTAAAAGATTTCCTTATGTGAAAATTTAAATTTATTTTTTTTATCCCAATTCTATAAATACTAATACACATGAACTTTTTCTTGTTATATATCAATTTTAAACTACGTTTTGAAAATGCAATAGCTGACTATTTTGAAGTGTACAAACATATTGCCTAATACCGTTAAAATTAATACTTTTCTTGAAAATAAAATTTAACCAGAGTTATTAATATTGAGCTTTTCGAGAAACTAGTTGCACAAATTTACATTCAGTGCAAAATCGAGAACACAGGTCAGTGAATAGGGGAGACCGGGAGAATGGCTCCACTCGGGATTATGCCGCTACCCCGTCTAGTTTAAAAACTAACGGCAGTTTGAGATAGTGATTGCGCCTGCATTGTAGCGGCCAACAATAGAAACAGTGCCTAGAGTGAAAATGGTTTTATTGTACGTCGTTCGCTTGTTCTAGTGAAAAATTTAGTTTTCATCTATTTTTTTCTGATTTTGGAGCTTCAAATGAGTAGAGGTAAACACTTTTTATTGAAACATTGGGTACTTAAAATAATATTACC
Organism: Maratus speciosus; assembly: GCA_963932465.1. Taxonomy (NCBI): domain Eukaryota; kingdom Metazoa; phylum Arthropoda; class Arachnida; order Araneae; family Salticidae; genus Maratus; species Maratus speciosus. Next base: position 641,078,318 of record OZ010787.1, read on the forward strand.
CACAATCTATATGCATTTGCCGACATTTTGATGAAATTTGTTGAACAAGTTCGGTTCTTATTTTGGCTTTGCTGGGGGTTTTCCGCCATATTGTCCTCTCGGTATAATGCCGCCACCATAGCAAAGGGTGACTTTTCCAATTTGAGTTAAATTGTAAGCTTAGCACATTAATAAATCAAGCTTAAGGAACATTGTAATTTTTCATTATTTTGATAAATTATTGCTTTCTAAACACTTTTAGTAGGTTATGCGTTTTCTAGTATCAATTTTACGCATTTACTAGGTCATTAAAGAGTGGCGTCATCACCCCGATACGGTGGCGGAATTACCCCAGTAACCCGGGTAATCCTGCCACTGTACAGATGTTGAAAGAATTTTTTTTTTATGTGTGCTTACTTTACAGTTATGATTACGGTGAATTTTATAGATACTAAAGATAATGATTCAGCTTTAGAATTTTTACTATTAAAAAATAAACACTTTTTTTGAGGTGAAAAAAATTAAATTCCTTTAAGGTGTCGCCATTCCCCCGGCCTCCCCTACTACAGTTTATGATATGATGAAACTTACAGGCCGGCATATTCTCGTGGGTATATCGAAACTCCACCAAGCTAAATTATATTGATCGCATTAAATGTCAATCGAGCAATTTGCTGATAGAATGACAAAAATTAAATTCTTTAAACTAAGGAATTATCTGTAACTTATTGATAATCCCTCCACTCATTTTAGATTTTGCAAGAGAAAAATGTTTAAGCTTTCCTCGACCTAAACATATTTCTTTGGATAAAAATTACTTCCTTTTCCGGAAAATGTGATTTCCCACAATATGTACCCTCAAAACCAAATCCTTTAGGTTTTTAATATTTGTCCTGTCAGTTAGAGATGAATTGGTATTAGATTTCTGTATATGGGGCATTCTCACAATCTTTTGACTTTCATGTCCCTGAATAATAATTTTTATTTTAATACACTTTTTTGTGTTTTTTTTTTTTAATTTCGTATACTGGGGAACATCTCATTGCATGATTGCACAACACTATTAACGAGATAAATAAGTTTTGGACGATGTTGGGGGTCCAAACACCTAAAAAAAACTCCTATACCGTCCCGTGTCCCTGATGCTGATTTTTAAGTTTGGAGCTGTCTGGATAAAATTATTTCAATAAAAATAATTCGACGTAATTATTTTCTGAAACTGGAACTATTGCTTTATATAAATATGTAGCTAAAAATTAACCTTCACTCATTTTTAGGGTTGTTAGGCTTAAAATCTGTCCGTGGGTTTTAGATTCCTTACCATCCCTCTTCTACAATTATACAGAAAATCATTTCAGATGCAGCCACAGAATTTTTTTTAAGTTTTTTCTCATGCAGAAGCACGCTAGAGAAATAATGTCTAAAATTCTTTGGCAGGAAATTTACTGTAGAATTTAAATCAGCATTTAAATATCAGCATTTATAAATATCAGCATTTAATTTCAAGCATCGTGTGGCTTTATTGGTAGTCTCACCGTCCCCAAGGATTATTCCTGCACTTTTCGAGGTAAATTTAAAAAAATATAATAATAATTTAATCCAATGTTAACAACTGTTTCTAAAAATCAATGAACATTGCGGATATCACTTAGTCTTAAAAAGATTTTCAAAAAAATAGGTGGCAATTTTCCTTACCGTTCCATCCTTACCGTCCCATTTTTTTTAACATTTCGTCCCTTTTTTCCAATACCATCCACCTTTTTTACCTTACCGTCCCTTCTTTAACACCCCTTTAAGACAATGTTATACAAAAATTCTGTATTAAAAGTACTACATTGTTATTATTTCTTATTTGAATATCCTTTGGGTACTATGCAAATTCATTATAAGTAAAAATTTAGAAGAAAATAAAAAGTTATAGGGGTAAAATGCTAAGGAAAATTAAACTCGCAAGTTTAACTTAATCCTCAGTTAAATAAAAAAATTTTCGCTGCTGACCATTTTTTCTTTATTTTGAATCATTAAGGCATTCGTCTATCAGATTAAAATGTTATTTTTAAAAGTTTAATTTTGTCAGATTTTTTTCCCCAAAAGTCAAAAGTTTGTAAGAATGCCCCATATACATATGTTAGCAGTGGCATTATTCCCTAAGATGGTATGCGAGATTTTCGTTTAGGTGGGAGTATTGTTAAATTATTGTGTTAACGTCTGCTCCAATATTTTAACCATATAATCTATAGGGGAGGCCGGGGGAATGCCGCCAACCCGGGTTATGCCACCACCCCATCTAGTTTAAAAACTAAGGGCAGTTTGAGATAGTGAATGTGCCTGCACTATAGCGGACAACAATATAAACAGTGCCTAAAGTGAGAGTGACTTTGCTGTACGTCGTTAGTTTGTTCTAGTGAAAAATGTAGTTTTCATCTAGTTGCTTATTATTTTGGAGCTTCAAATGAGTAGAGATAAGCACCTTTTTATTGTAACATTAGATATTTAAGATAATATGACCCGTAATCTACATGCATTCGCCGACATTTTGATGCAATGTGTTGAACAAGTTCGGTTCTTCTTTCGGCTTTGCTTGGGGATTTCCGCTATATTGTCCTCTCGGGGTAATGCCGCCGCCATGCAAATCGGGTGAGAAATGGCCTCATTTTAATGTAGTGGAGCCGATTCAGCAGAGTGACTTTTGCAATATGAAGTAAATTGTAAGCTTAACCATTATTCTACTCAATTACATTGCTTTCTAACTATTTTCAGTAGGTTGTGTGTTTCCTAGTATCCATTTGATGCATGTACTAGGTCATTAAAGAGTGGCGGCATTACCCCGGTACAGTGGCGGAATTATCCCAGTGTCCTGGGTAATCCCGCCACTGTGCAGAGGTTTAAAAAATATTTTTTTATGTATGCTTACTTTACAGTTATGATTACTGTTAAATTTATACAGATACTAAAGATGATGATTCAGCTTTAGAATTTTTACTATTAAAAAATAAACATTTTTTCGAGGTGAAAAAATTTAAATTCCCTTAAGGTGTCGCCATTCCCCCGGTCTCCCCTACAGCCATATTTTTTATTAGCTTGAATTGTGCAGAATACCTTTTGCGAAAATATTTATTTTTCAGGAGCTATCATGTGAAATAGAATCTTTCTGCTACACAAAAATTGAAAACTGATAAAGAACAGAAAAACGGAGAGTGGGATGAGGTTCTTATAGGTGACGAGATTTCCGTTTTAAAGTGGAAATACACAAATCAGTTACTTTTTTTTTTACATCTTTTGAAAGGGAAGCAATTTATACATGTTTGAGATAGTCCAAAGAGGATAATGAAAATGTAAAAGTAGCCAGCCAGCTGCAGCAAGAAAGTCCAACATACCTACAGGTGGTACAGATTATATTGGTGCCTAGCAAATTTTCTCTGTGCAGCAAACACCAACAAATGGCCAACGCGCGTATTTAATCACTTTGTATATCTAGTGATTTCTAATTGCTGGAACATTATGTAAGTGATATTAAAGCGATGGAGGCGAAAATGCATGTCATTAATAGATTATAGGATGTGTATTGCTACACTTCTGATCAAGTATGAAGGAAGAAATGATATAACTCTCCGTAGACGTAGGCCACCTCAAATGCTGAAAAAAAGAAATGACAAAGAAGTAAAGAAAAATTATCGCACCCTCAAAGAAAATCCGTCTTGACAATGTAGGACATATGACAAAACTTAAAGGCATAAAAAGTGTTACTGGTCAGAATATAAATAAAAAGAAAGAGCTATGCGTATAAAGTGTAAAGTTTATTTATGCATTTTGAAAAACAATTGTTTTGAAAATTTTCCCACTGAGCAAAAGATAAAATAACAAAATTAAAATTTTATATTCATTTCTTAACAATAGTTCAAGGCAAAAATTATTTTTAAATTTTGAGATTTACAATTAATTAATTTAATACATTTAAAACAATAAACATAATATTTAATTATGTTATATAAAAAAACTTTTTTTTGCAATTTAAAAAAGAAACAATGATTTACAATTATTTTCCAAAATTTTGAACTTTTTACGCAATTGCGTCCCAAGGTCCACATATGTGGACCTCCAATTATTAGTTCCCTGGTGCATCAATTTTTAAACATTTTTTCTATTATCATTTTTTAAACCAAAATAAATAAAAAAAACCTATTCCAACATTTCTTCAAAAAATATTTTTTATTCAGTAACGAAGGGGTTACAATTACATTGCATCCACAACATGCAAAACATTGCATTGCATTCCCATATTGCAACCTGTTTTGTAACGATTTCAAATTATTTTAACATTACGATTTAAAAAATGAAATCTTTTATTCATCCTAAACTACTTGAGAAAATAACTTTCCGTTTTGTATCCGAATATAAAATGTAGAGAAAGACGGAAACATTGTCAAAATCAGGTGTTTCTATTGAAAAAAAACGGATTTTGGTAAAACTGTAGTTTTAAGACGATGCATAAGATTTTTTTTAACACAAACTAAAAACAAAGACAAAATTTCCAGTCGAATGACAATTTCCGTTTGTTTCCGGAACAATATAGTGATTAAAACACATCAAGTGTTCTTTTATTTTTCAGCTGAATATGCACTGGAATTTAATGCATTTAATAACCCAGTTGTGTTAATAATAGTAAAATAGATAAACTGCTAAGCTTGAACTCAGTTTTCTTTACTATATTGATGAATGGTATAGTAGTTCGTTTTTGTAGATAAATGAAGCCCAAATAACAGGGCTGCCACCGGCGACTATTTTTATATTTTATTCTCACCATTATTTAAAAAAAAAAATTATAGTGTATCTCTCTTGCGAATGTTGCCAAACTGTATGCAAAAGATTTTTATTTTTAAGAAAGTGGTGCGAGGTAGAACGAAAAAATAGTCGCCTGTGGCAGCTCTGAAATGAGAATGATCTTAACACGTCAAAAAATAGAAAAAGTAAACAATCTTAAATTTTATTTCTTAACATTTAGGGAATAATTAGCTTAGCTTAATAATAAGCAAGTTAGCCTAATAATAAGCAAGTTATTTCGCCCTAAATATTAAGTAAATTGTAATAAAATAATAAAAGCTGTTGAAAACTAACTTAAAATCTAAACAAATATTTCTACCTTTTTCAATCCTCAGTTACTCTTATCAGCTACATGCTTAATTTGTATTCATTATGCCTGCTACTTCAATTTTCGACTTCCATGTTTGTATCATGACAATTGAATATCACATGATATTAACACTTTTGCATACATATGAGGACGCGAGTTTCAAAACTCGCCTTATTAAAAAAAAAAAATTAAATTTTGGGAAAGCGGGAAAAATCTGTGGTTCCGAAACGTGTAAAAACTAAGACCTTTGCTAAAAATGTATTAAAATTTTACGGAAAGTGAAGGTTGAAACTATGCTTGAAATTTTATTTATTCGAATTTTATTCACTTATTTTCCGCGATAGAATTGCATCTTTTCAACCTCCTATATGTTTTCCACTATTAACTATATGAAATGTGTTACTTTTTTTATATGTTTTGACTTAATTTTTCTTTCTTCTATTGGTTGGCCATCTCTTCTCGGCTTAAAGGAGAGATGGTCATTTGCCATTTTAATTTCGATTTTGCTTACCACTTTTCGTTGCCAATATTTAATCTTTTTTGCCCAGAATATGATAAGCATATGTATAAGAATTTTAAATATGCAGAAATCTGTCTTGCGTTTCCATTCTAAGGTTGGTTGTATTTATGACGGCCAATTATCTGCACGAGGGATATAGGCCCAGGGGGGGAGTGCCCTTCGTGGGAATCTTTCTAAGGGAACCTAACCCGTATTAACGCTTGGAAATCCAAGGTTCGAAGAAAACCACGAAAACTCCGAACGATTAGGCCGACGGGCGCGATTGGGATCGAACCCAGCACCTCCCGTCTACCAGCTTCGAGAGCAGAACCTCTCAACCACTGGTGGGGCTTTCCATTCTAAGAATTTTTATTTCAATCTTTAAAAACTATGGCCATCTATCCTAAAGATGCCATAATTAAAAAAGAAAAAAAAAACATCTGTAAAAGCGGACTAACCATTGAAAATTTTATTCCGTAGATTTTATTCCCTTAAAATTATAATTTTTTTCTAAAATGAACTGAATGTTTTAAAAATTCAAGAACAAGTAAACAGTGAGATCTACAGAAGGTATTCTTGCAGAAGATTAATGTGGAATGCCGTGAATTTTCATCAATAACTTTCCGTGATTTAGTTCGAAATATTACCAATCGCTTTACTATCTCACGCTCTCAAAATGCTGAAAGTAACATATGAAACTGAATCAATGTTCACCAAGATATCAACATCCATTCTGTTAACCTGTTGAAAAATCAAAAAGAAAAAGATTTACGTTTTGAAACTGTAAAGTTATTATCAGCTGTAGATTTACAATCTTCGGTATGTCACGTTCTGAGAATGCTTAAAGTAACATATGAAGCTGAATCAATGTTCACCAAGATATCAACATCCCTTCTGTTAATTTGTTGAAAAACCAAAAAGAAAAAGATTTACGTTTTGAAACTGTAAATTTATTATTAGCTGTAGATTTACAATCTACAGCGCCGTCCGTTGGTAAACTTTCGAGTTAATAGCAAGCGTATTAAAGAAATTCCTGATTTCACACATTATTCTCCTGAAAAAAAAAAACCCTTCAATATCTGTCAGATTTCATTTATTGATAAATGCTATAAATGTTCAGCCCATTTTAGAACACATTGTATGTTTAAAGAAATAATTGTAAATTACAATACTTCATTATGTGTTTTAGGTAGCTTTCATTATAAAAATCTACCTATTGCAGCCATTCAGAGGAAAGCGATTTCAAAACATTTTGGTATATTTTCACCGATCATGACCCCCAGACCCCGAAACCACCTTCCGTTCAAATGTTGATATTGTCATTTCATTCATAATATCACAATTTTTGTTAGTGGTCGGTAATGTTTATTTATTGGTTATATCTATACACTGCTCAAAAAAATTGGGGAGCAAGCAAAAAAGTGAAAAGAACAGGGCAAGACAACCATGTATGGGCATCAAATGTATAGTACACATGTGACAATGCGCAATACAGAAAAAAAGAGGCAAAAAAATTGTAAGGAAACTTTTATTCTTTGAAAAGATGGAAAGAACATGAAAAGATGGTTTAGGGCAGCAATTTGGTTTCGTGTAAATGATAAAAAAAGTATTTTTTGGAAATAATGCAAGATTTTTAATATGGTGTGTGGTCTTCTCGAACAGCTAAGACTGCTGAACACCTGTTTTCCATGAACGCGATGAGGTTATCGATAAGACTTTGCAATTCTTAAGCAGTGGAACCCCCAATCTCCAAGTCCCGGACAATAAAAGGAGTCTTTGGTCTCGCAGTAATGGGTCATCTGAGTATGTCCCAAACATGCAAGATTGGATTTAGGTCAGGAGAGTATGCTGGCCATTCCATACACTGTATTGTTTTAGATTCAAGCATGTTTTCACAAGACAAACTGTATAAAGTCTGTCATTATCATGCATGGTAAAAAAGAAATCACTAATTATTGCAACATGAAATACGACATGAGGTCTCGGTATCTCGTCGTCTATATAACTTCGGACCATCAAAGTGATATTCCGAATAATATGAAAGACCGTACGTCCACCTATGGTGATTCCAGCCCATAGCATCAACCCTCATTGTCTGTAATGTGATCTTTCATGAACGAATGTGGGATTATTTTGAGTGCCTTTTTCTAACCATGCCAAAACACATCAGATGTCACATCCAGGCTGAATCGGGACTCTTCTGTAAGCAGAATTTGACTCCAACAACGTTGCCTCCGGACTTGATGTTCAGTTGCCCACCTTCTTTGGGCTGCACAGTTGCTTGAGATCAACGGAATACAGACCATTGGGTTATTTGCATAGCGACCACCATGATGAAGTCTATTTCGGACTCTTTGGCTCTACACCCTTCGTCTTCCGGCCAAGAAGAACTGCGTTTGCAGCGGAGAAGCATTGCCCGCTCCGTCTCGACGATTTGTTAACAGGATATATCGGTCATCAGTTTCTGTGGTAGCACATGGCCGATCTTGCCCTTGTAGATGTCTACCATTCCATGTGTCTTGGATTCGATTCCAGAACCTTGCATTGACACTTCTTGCGACCCCAACAGCGTCCGTTAAACTTCGTTGGGTTTCCCCAGATGCAACTGTCCCGATAACACGCCAAGCCAGGGATTTTTTTAAATCACATTTTTGTGACATTTTCAAGTCACCTTTTCTGAAAACACAAGCTGAGCAATTGAATTTTACAACCAAGACAGTGAAACAGACGTTTCTGTAAAATGACGATTTCTACACTTATCTCCTTTTTCAACTTTTTGACGTCATAAACTTTAATTTGCATGTGATTTTTTTTATCTGTTTTCTACTACGAGTTAAATTGTGCATGTTTTATTTTACGCTACTTATCAGTGTAAATAATTGCGTAATTTTATTAAAACCATGTGCTCTCCTAATTCTTTTGAGCAGTGTATATATACAGGGTGGTCATAAAAAAACTTTGCCGATATATGGAACTCTAGCGGCCGTTCCGTTTAACCGATCGAGATGAGCTTTCAGATATAGTTATTCAGGGGTATGAGCTCGAAATTCTGTGAACGGCAACAAATTGGCGCTCACGGTTACGGTTATAGGTACAGAAACTCGAAATTTTCGAATGGCAAGGCCCATTTTCTTTCGTCGCAAAATGCTCAGCGTATGCGAAATCTCTAAATAGCGCTGTAACTGTATGTGTATCGCAATAAACGGACGCGTTATGCACGCAGTAAAAACAGCTCAACGAACGGCCAAAAACAATACGATCGGGGAGCACGGAGGAAATTTGCATATGACAAGGGCAAGACACCAAGCACAGAACGCCGTTTGACAGATAATCAGCGTAGAAAACGGATTCTTACTCTATCATATGCAAATTTCCTCTGTGCGTCCCGATCGTGTTGTTTTTGGCCGTTCGCTGAGCTGTTTTTTGTGCGTGCATAACGCGTCCGTTTATTGCCATACACGTACCGATCCAGCGCTATTTAGGGTTTTCGCATACGCTGAACATTTTGCGACGAAAAAAAAATGGGCGTTGCCATTCGAAAATTTCGAGTTTCTGTACCTGTAACCGTAACCGTGAGCACCAATTTGTTGCCGTTCACAGAATCTCGAGCTCATACCCCTGAATAACTATATCTGAAAGCTCATCTCGATCGGTTAAACGGAACGGCCGCTAGAGTTCCATATATCGGCAAAGTTTTTTTATGACCACCCTGTATATATATATATCTGATCTTTGTCACACTGTAACTCTGGTATTTATGAACCGATTTCGATGTAACTTCGTGTGTACATAGTGCATACCGACGTCTCGACCGAGTTCGTTCTCTAGCTTCATACGCCATCTTTTTTCAAAATGGCGGCCATTTAAAATTTTTTTACAAATTTAAAAGTTGAAATGCGGTATCAAAAAATTGAAAAATGAAAATTTTTTTTCTCATGTATTTCACATTGATACAAAGATTCCGGAGCAGTTTTAGTGTCGTCTATTTCTTAAAAAATGGCTGAGTTACAGCACTTTTAATTCTAGCGTGGCTGACATTTTGAAACGACCTGATTTTTGTCACGCGATAACAGGCGTATTTATGAACCGATTTGGATGTACCTTGGTGTGTACATTGTACATACCAATGTCTCGACCAAGTTCGTTGGCCAGATTCATCCGCCATTTTGTTTCAAAATGGCGGCCATTTAAAAAAATTAAAATTTAAAATCAGATACCAAAAAATTAGAAAATGAAAAATATTTTTTCTTATGTGTTTGACCTTAATACACAGATTCCGGAACAGTTATTTTTTCGTTTATACCTAAAAAATGGCTGAGTTATAGCATTTTGAATTTCTATTGTGGCTGACATTTTGAAACGACCTGATTTCTGTCACGCGGTAACAGGCGTATTTATGAACCGATTTGGATGTAACTTGGTGTGTACATGGTACATACCAATGTCTCGACTGAGTTCTTTTGCCAGCTTCATTCGCCATCTTGTTTCAAAAGAACTGCCTTAAAAAGAATTAAAAATTAAAATGAGGTATCAAAAAATTGGAAAATGAAAACGACCTTTTTTATGTGTTTGACCTTGATACAAAGATTCCGGAACATTATTTGTTTCGTCTATATCTTAAAAAATGGTTGAGTTTTAGCACTTTGAATTTCTAGCATGGCTGAAATTTTGAAACGATCTAATATTTCTCACGCGACAACACGCGTATTTATTAACCTATTTGGATGTAAGAAGGCATGTGGATAGTATATAGCAATGTCTCGACCAAGTTCGTTGGCCAACTTCATATGCCATCTTATTTCAAAATGGCGGCCATTAAATTAAAAAATATATATATTTAAAATGAGGTGGAAAAAATTAGAATTTGAAAAGGGTTTCTTTCTTGAGTATTTGACCTTGATGTAAGGATTCCGGAGCATTTTTTGTTTTGTCTTTATCATAAAAAATGGCTAAGATATAGCAGTTTGAATTTCTAATGTGGGTGACATTTTAAAAACTCTGATTTTTTGCCAGTGACAACACTCTTATATATCTGCCGATTCTGATGTGAGTGAGCATGTGCGCAGGAATTACTAAGGTCTCGACCAAGTTCTCTGGTTAGCCTCATCCACTATTTTGGCTTAAAATGGCAGGCACTTCAATATATCGCCGAATTTCGCTACCAAATATAAGTTATTTTAAATAAAAGCAGCTTGGATAAAGCTGACTAATTCCACAAAATTCTCATTCATAATGATTTAGTATTGATAAAAATTAGTATTGAATCTTCTATAATCGGTTTCCACTAAATATAGCTTCGTGTGTTTGAATAATATAAGCTGGCTTTTTAAAAATAAGGAATATGAATGCTACCTCTTTCTCCCGGCACTGGCCGGAAGGACTTTTTGTTTTTCAACCCCTTGAGGGGTAGGCAATTGCGTTCGTGAAATTCTGAATTCCCACCGGAAATTTAGAAAAAAAAATATTTCAAAATAAGGAAAAGCAATTTTACTACTTTTTTCCGCCAAAGTTAGAAAAGTAAAATTTCATAAAATTTTTCTGGTGCAAATCTTCATTAATCGCATGTGGGATTAAATATATCCCAACGCCCCTCAAGGGGTTAAAACGGAACATTCTTTTACTGATAACAGTTTTATCAATCTGTTAACAGCAGTATATTACAACAGTGAATTATTATATATTTTTTAATTTTTAAGTTGTTTTTCAAATAAATCAGTTTTTAATTGATTTTTAGGAAAAAGCCAGTATGCAATATATTTTATAAATATCTAGGTTGTCTAACAATGACGTATTTTCCAATGCGATGGTTAAATAATTTCTCAAAAAGCTTTTATAATGCCAAACAACAGAACAATAACATTATTTTCGTCTTTCTAAATACACAAAATATTTCTACATCAATTTTCCTGGTGACGCAAAATTTCCATTTATCTTCAAGAGAATGAATTTTCAAAATGTAAAAGTTTGTAAAATATTTATAAATTCATTGCTATGTTGTTAATATTAATTTAAGGCATAGAAATTTTATGAAATTTTAAGAATGAATGCTGCATAAAGAATCCCACAGGAAAGAATACATGCTTATTAATCAATATACATAATTTAGTTACATTAGTTATTCATTATTTCATTATGAAAGAACATTGAACACTGTGTGATTGATAGCTGTAATGACGACTATTTAACGTTTGAATTATTTGCGTTAAAAGCTGTATTTTCGAGCGTTATTGATTATAAGATTTCATTATTTAAATTGCAGATAGCTGTATCATTAGAGAACTATCGGAAATTTCACAGGGCCTTTTTTTTTTCACTTGAAAAGATTTTTAAAGTAGAATGGTAAACTATTGCTAATGTTTTGTTAACAAGGTTTTCTTTAAGTTATCCCATTCATGAAGTGTAACATGAAAATATATGTCTGCTATGAGACACTAAAAAGATTTCAATTTTAAGAAAAAACTAGTTAGATGTGCCAATTTCCAAACTTTCTTCTATCTCATATATTTTAATATTTCAAAATGTTGTTACAAATGTCAATATTTCATTTTTATTAGTTCAATACTATATCAACTTAAAAAAAATTACACAAAAATTGCTATTATAGTGCCCCCTTTCTGCGGAATATTTCCAAATTCAGGGAGGACATTCCTGCTATGGCCAAAAGAATACGCAAAACATTTGGTACAAATCTATGCGTAACTTCATACACTTTTCGATGGTACAATATCCAAAATGCCACAAAAACGCACAAAGATCGCTATTACAGCGCCCCCTACCGGCGGATTTTTTCCAGATTAAGGGAGGAACTGCTTGCCATAGACAAAATCTTATAAAAAATTGGTTCAATTCTATGCATAACTTCATACACTTTTCGATGGTACAATATTCAAAATGCCATAAAAATCGCCAAAAAATCGATATTACAGAGCCCCCTACCGGCGGACTTTTCCCAAATTACAGGAGGACATCCTTGCCCTAGCCAAAAACATAAAAAAAAGTTGGTTCAATTCTATGCTTAACTTCTTACACTTTTCAATGGTACAATATTCAAAATGCCACAGAAATCGCACAAAAATCGCTATTACAGTGCCCCCTACCGGCGGATTTTTTCCAAATTATTGGAGGACCTGCTTGCCATAACCACAAACTTAAAAAAAATTGGTTCAATTCTATGCATAACTTCATACACTTTTCGGTGGTACAATGGCGGCATACGGACACACGGACAGACAGACATTTTCTATAAACATGTTTTTTGGGATTTCTGACCCCTAAAACGTGTAAATCCGTCGAAAACCGTAAGTCGAAAAAATTTCGATTACAATACTTTCTTCTATTGAAGATAGAAGTAAGTAATAACTTTAATTGGTTTTATGTCTCAACTATTGATTTAAAGGCTGAGTATTTCAAATAAAATAAATTCAAGTTTGAAGAAATGGGTTTATTGCGTAAAATAAATTGTTTTTTCCTGATGTCCTTGCTGGCCATTCTCCCCAAAGAATTGGAAGAAGTTTGATACATATCAAGATTTACTCAATAAGAGAATAAATCTGAAGCGAGTTTTTCAATCTTTATATTTCTTTGGTTAATCTGAGCTATTTCAGGTGGTACTATGAAGTGAAGTACAATAAAAGATTTTATATGTACAGTAGTGAAAAACAAAAGTAAACACCCATACTAACTCTGAAACAAATTATTGTAGAAGAAAGTTACTGGAACCAAACGATTGGAGATGAAGTATACTTTTAAATGATGTATATAAAATTTTCTTAGGGGCCATGTACATATCAAAACAAACTCAAACTTTGTTTGTTTTTTATAGCAATACCCAAGTTTGACACCAAAAATAAATTCTACATCCTTCAATTATCTTAAAACATTTTTCATGAAATTCGTACGATTAGTTTCATAGAAAATAATTATTTTAAAATGATCATAATTTAGGGACTGTATCCAAATTAAGTTTGGTACTCGATTGTTGAAATGCTGCAGAAGGACTAAATAGCTTCTATAATTGTATTATCTCTTGCCAATTTGGCCTTTTCAATCGCTTAATATTCTAAGATTATTGCCAGTCTAAAGGTCTCAATAAAATGAGCAAAATATATTTTTTTCAAATTACGCTTTTTTGCAACCATTTCTGCATCATTTTGACGTCTTTTATTCATAATTTGAAAACTACTTGGAAGAAAATTTGAAATTCGCAATTCGCACAAAGCAGGACATAGTAAATATAAATCTACCAAAAAATTGTAGGTTGCAATTCAGATTTCTTTCTAATATGAATTTCATAAGCCATAATTCTTTTTATAAAATTTTTAATTCAATGTATTTATGTTTGGATGTTCTAGTATTATAGCCACACAAAAAATAATCACATTAGGATTATAATTTTAGGAACTATTAATAAAAATATGAAAATGTAATTTAAGATTAGAAACTCTAAATTTTAATGTTTATAATTAAAATGTTTCATTCAAAGACTTAAAATGTCGTTTCTAACCATACTTTGAAATGAAGATTTAAAATATATATTGAAAATTTGGTGTTGCCATTGAAAGAAACAAAGTTTGGTCTGTCTTTGATTTGCGGATGACCACCCTTAGCAAATTTCATATGCAACATTTAAAAGTAGACATTATTTTCAATCGTTTAGTACCAATAACTTTCTTCTTCTAAAAGTTGTTGCTGAGTTAGTGGGGGTGATTATTTTATTTTTCGACGACTGTATTTTTATAGTTCAAGGTTCAAGGTATTGTTCAACATAAAAATTATAAATACTGACTCACTGACTGCCAGACAGTGTCGCGTATCACGGAAAAAACTGTTTTGTTGAAACAACTAACTTTTGGTTAATATAGCTCCAACCAAATATTTTGGTTGGAATGATCAAATTTTGCTTAGATTAACCAAATGATTTTGTTAATTCGACAAATCATTTGGTTATTCCAACCAAAATTTGGTCATTCCGACCAAAATATTTCGTTGGAGCTATATTAAACAAAATTTAGTTGTTTCAACAAAACAGTTTTTTCTGTGTACATAACTCTTAATCTCGCTTTAGTGATCTGTGTACCACTGTGGTACAAGCCGTCATTTTCCTCTCTGTAAGCTTCGAATGCATTTGTTTGTTTGAGAGAAATTGAAATGAATAAAACAAAATGATACCGGAGTGAGAAAGATAGAGGCAGCTACAGGTTCCAAATCTACTTTTCCGAAATTTAGAAAAAGAAAATGGAGGCTTGTCTCACACACATACACATGTGACTAACGCTGGTTTAACCTTTTATCTACTGACGGTACTTATAAGTACAATTAAAATAACTTGTTATAAAATTCATTTAATGCATCGATTAGTTGTAATACAGTTTAGAATGAGTTATAGATACATTACTTTATCTTGTTCCGAAAGCATTATGGGTTACACAGAACAAAAATATTTTTAAAACAGTGATTTATTTTGCCTTTGCATCTTTTCAGCTTTCTTGACGTACGGAGAGGGGGGAGAGAAGATTTCAATTCGGAAATATTTCTATATTTCTATGGTAAAAGCATTACATTTGCACATTTCCTAATTCTACAAAATACTAAAAAAATAATTAAAATAAAAGATTTGAGTGGGGTTGTAAGTATTGCACAAAGTCCCTATAAATTCAAATTGAATTAATCCTTATAAATCCTTCAATCCTTCTAAAACCCTTCTAAAATTTATTAAATGATTATGTAAATCTTCTAATTTAGTTTAGACAATTCACGAAAAATACTTTAGAATATAAAATTTTCATGAATTCATAATTCAGTACATAAAGGGTTAATATATTAGCTCCTGCAATTCCAAAAAGAAATATTTCACAAATGCAACCGCAGAAGTTATGAAATTAAATGAGGCGAAATTTACTGATAGGGAAAACATAGCATTGTGCACACCCTATACTTCAATTCTCCATAAAAGTTTGTCCAGGTTCAATGGTATATTATAACATTTCGATTTAGACTATTTACAACACATCATACATCAAATTGGAGGTAAACTAACCTAGTTCTTCTTACAAAGGTTCAATAGGTGCGCTTTTAGTTGTACGGCACACATCTAACCTAAAGTCCAATTCTTCGCACACTTCGGTTAACAAGGGCGAAATAATGGAAGCAGTAGCCTCTTCAATTATGTGTCTCAACTCTGGCAAATTATTAGGTAGCGGCGGAACGCAGACACGAATTTTTATAAAACCCCAAAGGAAAAAAATCGCACGGCTCTAACGCGTTTAACCCTTCAATGCCGGGTGTTGCTTTTCGGCAACATACCCAATTTAGGCCCTAAAATACTATTAGAATAATATTGAAACTGCCTTGCCTAATGTTGCCAATAAAATACAGTCTGAAAATATTATTAAATCGATTTTCAACATGTAGATGGCAACACTTGTGCTGTTTAAGAATAGAGATTGTTGATTTTGAGAATAAAGATTTCAATTGTTGCTACTTGTTATTTTTTATTTTTTGGAAGCTTGCGAAATACCTATTTTGTTATGAAGTGAGCAAGTAAAATTTATTTCTTATTATAGTTCCTAAAATTCTTGTGTGTTTAATATTATAGAATTTTATCAAGGAAAATTATTTTTTCAATTAAAGAGCAGCATTGCCGATTAGTAACAAACTGTTTTTTAGCCGTAAACAATACTTAACACTAGAACTACCAAGACCGTTATTTTGACGGTTTTCAAATTTCATGCTTAAAAATTTGATATAATTTATGTATTGTTCTGGAAATTTATGATACGACTTTTAATGAAATATAAAAATGTTAAATAATCCTATTCAGTTTCATATCACCCACTTTTATTTCCATAATCAGTATGACATATACCTATTTATACCAAGACCCGTCAAAATGACGGCTTTGGCAGTTTCAAAGTTCAATGATCCAAAGTGTTCGGCAGCCGTCGTAAAGGGATCTATTTTGCTCCGATTACGATTGTCCGAAATGTACGATTCCGAAATGTTTTACAGAAGGACGATTGGAAAATTACTATTGAAGAATTATATGCGTTTATAGCTATTTTGTATGCTCGAGGAGCCTACGAAGCGAGAAATTTGTTATCCTATTTGTGGAGACCTTGTTTCTTTCACGAAACATTGAGTAGAAACAGATTTCCAGAAATTATGAGATTCATTCATTTCGACAAAAAAAGGAGTGTTCGCTTACAAACTGACAAATTTGGATTAGTTCCCGAAATGTGGAAGTCCTTTATTGATAAGAGCCAAGCTTGTTACAAACCAGATCAGAATATAAGCGTAGACGAACAGCTGTTTCCCAAAAAGACAAGATGCAGATTTCTGCAATATATGCCCCATAAACCGGAAAAATTCGGAATTTAGTTTTGGTTAGCTGTAGATGTGCGAAGTAAATATCTTATAAATGGCTTTCCCTATGTAGGCAAAAATGAACTTAGACCATCAGGAGTACCTTTGAATGAATTTGTAGTTTTGAATCCTGTAAAAAATGTATGTAAATTGTGGGAGATATATAACAACGGATAATTTTTTTTACAAGTATACTGCTCGCAAAGAAGCTGCTGGCCAAAAAAACAAAAAAAAAACAAGTCTTATTGGATCTATGCGAGCAAATAGAAGAGAATTGCCGAAAATAGCTAAAGTTGGAAAAGATAACATGGCTCTTTTCTCCACAAAACTCTACAAATCAAATGATATTGTTCTAACAGTTTACAAAAGTACGCCTCGTAAAAAAATTACTACTTCTTAGCTCAAAACATAAATCCGTAAAAATTGCTTCTAATCAAAAACAAATTCCGACAACTGTGTCGTTTTACAGTGAGACAAAGTTTGGAGTAGATGTAGTTGACCAAATGGCCAGCAAATATAGCGTGAAAGCAGGGTCACGTAGATGGCCTTTGTAGGTATTTTATAATATTTTGGACTTGGAAGCAATCAATGCGTGGATTTTATATAAAGACACTTGTGATGAAAATATAACTAGAAAACATTTTTTAATTCAATTATCCGAAGAACTCTCCAGTATATATAGGTGTTGCAGAAAAGAAGCCTCCTCCCAAAAACGAGAACGGAAAGCAATGGATTGTACTCCAGAAAACTCCAAAAAGTCCTTATTAACGTAAATCTTGCTAAATTCGATTGTGTAACAAAAGCAGAGAAATTTATACCTGCAATGTATGTAACAAATATGTTTGTGGCAAGTGTCCATCTAAGATAACATATAGGGGAGACCGGGGGAATGCCGCTAATCCGGATTATGCCGCCACCCCACCTAGTTTAAAAACTAACTGCAGTTTGAGATAGTGAATGTGTCTGCACTATAGCGGCCAACAATAGAAACAGTGCCTAAAGTGAAAGTGACTTTGCTGTACATCGTTCTTTTGTTCTAGTGAAAAATGTAGTTTTCATCTAGTTGCTTATTATTTTGGAGCTTCAAATGAGTAGAGATAAGCACCTTTTATTTTAACATTAGGTTTTTAAGACAATATGACCCGTAATCTACATGCATTCGCCGATATTTTGATGCAATGTGTTGAACAAGTTCGGTTCTTCTTTCGGCTTTGCTTGGGGATTTCGGCCATATTGTCCTCTCGGGGTAATGCCGCCACCATGCAAATCGGGTGAGAAATGGCCTCATTTGAATGTAGTGGAGCCGATTCAGCAGAGTGACTTTTGCAATATGAAGTAAATTGTAAGCTTAACCATTTTTCTGCTCAATTACATTATTTTCTAACTATTTTCAGTAGATTATGTGTTTTCTAGTATCCATTTGATGCATGTACTAGGCCATTAAAGAGTGGCAACATTACCCCGGTACAGTGGCGGAATTACCCCAGTATCCTGGATAATCCCGCAACTGTGCAGAGGTTTAAAAAATATTTTTTTATGTATGCTTACTTTACAGTTATAATTACGGTTAAATTTATACAGATACTAAAGATCATGATTCAGCTTTAGAATTTTTACTACTAAAAAATAAACATTTTTTTGAGGTGAAAAAATTTAAATTCCCTTAAGGTGTCGCCATTCCCCCGGTCTCCCCTACTTGTAAAATATGTGCCTCATAGTTATTTCATACATATCAAATGTGCTCAACTACAAATGCAAATAGAAACTGTTTCTTTTATTAATAATTAGTGAATTATTATATTAAATGTTGTTTTTGTTAAACTATATTATTTTATTTACATTAACTAATTGGCAAGTGTTCATCGAAGATAACATGTACTTGTAAAATATATGCCTCATGGTTATTTCATACATATCAAATGTGCTATACTATAAATGCAAATAGAAACTGTTTTTTTATTAATAATTAATGAATTATTATATTAAATGTTGTTTTTGTTAAATTATATTATTTTATTTACATTAACTAAGTGGCAAGTGTTCATCGGTAAAATATGTGCCTCATAGTTACTTCATACATATCAAATGTGATATACTATACATGTACATAGAAACTGTTTTTTTATTAATAATTAATGAATTATTATATTAAATGTTGTTTTTGTTAAATTATATTATTTTATTTACATTAACTAAGTCAAAAGTTACAATGAAAGCCATGATCAAAAATCCGTCAATTTGACGGGTGCGGTAAAACTAGGTATATATTTAACATCGGTAGTTCTAGTGTTAAAATAAAATGATTTTTTTAAGTCTTTTACTATAAAAATTCTAGTGTTTTTAAATAAATCGTTTTTCCCATGATTTATTTAAAAAATGAAAGTCGAAAAACATTATTACAATGATCTTTGAAAAATCAGGCATTTAAGGGTTAAATCTTCAGCCATGCAATAACGCTTTACGGTCAGGAGTTGCCATTTTGCATAGGTGGTACTGCAGACGAGTCCATAACCAAGCAATACTCGCGCATGCGCTTAATCTAAAACTGTTTGAATTACTCTTTATTTGCGACCTTGAACCAATACTCTATAACGGTTACAGTTGATACTATAAATATTTCTAACTCTGACACACTTTTATGGACAAAGATTTGCATACAAAAAAATGTTTTTTAATGTTTCGTGTACGCAAAGAAGTATGCAGAGTAAATAGGAAAATCCCGATATACAGGGGTTTTATTAAAATGTTGATATGCTCTTTTAAGTTTTTAACTGATGGAGTATGCAATGTGTATGCAATGAACATTTCAAAAGTGTTCATAATAGTTCCTTTGCTCTGTATTTATAGATAAAATGCTTGTAGAATAAAAAATAAAAATAATAGTTCGGGATGCATCTAAAATGGCATATCTCTCACTTAGTAAATAAGAACTGTGCGGTTGAATACCTGGAGTTTTCCAGAAAATGTTCCCGCTGATCCAATTTTTGAATACCAGTATTTCCTAAGAATAATTTTTCTAAGAATAATTGATCGTATTTTGTTTACAACTTTAAATAATATTGAAATTGAAATGACCTTCCTGGAAGGTTCATGGCAAATTTGCAAGATAAGTATAAAAAAAAGAAGTATTTTGTTTTCAAATAATGATGCATATAAGTATTAAAAAATAATTTGGAATAAAATTTTGAAGTGATCTGAAATAAGCACGAGATGCAATATATATATAATGATACTATATATATATGTAAGTATAAGAAAATAGAAAAGTAAATATGTTGTATGTCTGCATTTGCATGCTCTTTTATTAAGTGAAATGTAAAAAAAAATATATATGTATACACACAAACAATTAATAACACTTAAATTCTATAGATTTTTTTAATAATTATTTTTTATATTCGACAATAATCTTTTAAAGTAAAGGCAGGCTTAATGAAATTTGAATAAAATAATTTTAACAATGTAATTCAAATATCGTATTTTAAATACTATTCCTTAACTAATCAAATTGATAAACATATTGATTTTTCTTTGTTGCTGTGTAAAGGCATTCAATATTTGAGAAATTATATCTTTTTGAATTCATATTTCATTTGTTTTTATTCAAACTACAAAAGTATCAAAACATATTTTCAGCTAAGTAATTTGTAGTGGAAAATATTGTTACTTTCATATGAGAATTCGAAAAATTTGCATACAAAAAAACGTTTTTTAATGTTTCGTGTACGCGAAGAAGTATGCAGAGTAAATAGGAAAATCCCGATATACAAGTGTTTTTAAAAAGGTTGATACGCGCTTTTAAGTTTTTAATTGATGGAGTATGCAATGTCTATGCAATGTACATTTCAAAAGTGTAATAAGCTAGGACGCGAAAAATAAAATATAGAAAAGACGTATGAAAAGACGTAGATCTTTTTTGTTGTTGTTGTTGCTGGTGTTCTAATAATAATGAGGTAAATCTTTCAGATGACAGAATTAAATACTGTATAGAAAACAAAGAAGAGACATTTACTTGTATTTAAAGAATCTACAATATAGGCATGCTGGGCTCTTCAATTCAACTAGCGCTTCAATTTCACATTGTGTAAAATTAATACTTTTTGGAATACCAATTTTTTTACTGCACATTCATAATTTCTTTTCTTTCGTTTTCATATTCAAAGGGCATAGGAAATTCGCTCTATCATAAAAAGTCTCAAAAAGGGAGAGATATACCCCTATGCAAGTGAGTTCATCTTGTATTAAAATGATTATACCTGCCACAATGCAAACAGTTAGAAGCGTCCTTAAGGGGCGAATTTTGGACGTTATCCGCTAACTTGAAAAGTTTGAAAGATATCAAAAAAAAAAAAAAAAAAAAGTCAGCTACTCAAGTAATCAGGGTCCTCGACATAGTATATGATGTTCATATAAAAATTAATTTATTAGTACTTAAATGTAACTTTTCCGATATGCAATGGAAGCCTTACAAACGTCAATAATCGAGAGTAGAAGTGTAGCATCCTAATGCAAATGTAAATTTTCTAATAAATCTAACATATGTAAGCATTGCACAGTGTATTTTACTATGAAAATTAAGTTAAATACTCAATGTGTGCACTCTAGATTGGTTTGGATAGATTTTCCTTAATTTATATAACTTCATAGCAACGGTCATAGACGGTCTACCTTGCCGAGGCCACTGGGTTGCCAGCTTCCGCATTTAGAAAGATTTTAGTTTAAATATATAAAATAATTCATCGCACTTTTCTGGTATATTTTACATTATTATCGGAGGCCCGGGCAACGTTATCCTCTAACTTGAAAAGTTTGAAAGATAACAAAAAAAAAAAAAAAAGAGTCAGCTACTCAAGTAATCAGGGTCCTCGACATAGTATATGATGTTCATATAAAAATAAATTTATTAGTACTTAAATGTAACTTTTCCGATATGCAATGGAAGCCTTACAAACGTCAATAATCGAGAGTAGAAGTGTAGCATCCTAATGCAAATGTAAATTTTCTAATAAATCTAACATATGTAAGCATTGCACAGTGTATTTTACTATGAAAATTAAGTTAAATACTCAATGTGTGCACTCTACATTGGTTTGGATAGATTTTTCTTAATTTATATAACTTCATAGCGACGGTCTACCTTGCCGAGGCCTCTGGGTTGCTAGCTTCCGCATTTAGAAAGATTTTAGTTTAAATATATAAAATAATTCATCGCACTTTTCTGGTATATTTTACATTATTATCGCAGGCCCGGGCAACGTCAGACGGGTCAGCAATTAATGTGATATCGTTTGATATCACATATATTATACTTTACAGGTAATTAATATAATCCCTAGATAGTCAAAATTTAATATTAACTATCAATATAAATATGCGTCGTTCTATTTCTTTTTGTATATCTAAGTTTTAAATTAATCTACACCCCTTTTTTATATTACTTTAACGTTCCCAGAAATACTCTCTCTGCTCTTTTAAGTAAATAAAATAAAAAAGAATATTATTCACAGTCATTTCATTTCGAAACATATTCTTTTCACGTTGCATCTGCCTATAAAATTTCTCTCTGTCAGATTTTTTTAATTCGATGCTTTACTAAGAGATAGTCAAAACTTTGGTTAAACCAGTGGTTAGATAATAATATCCAGATGTACTTTTAAGCTTATGTCGCCTTTCATTTTACCGCACTCATTCCAATGCTATCGACAGCCTTCGAATTCTTTTTTACTTTCTCACGTACTAGCGCTTGGCTAATTATCGCCTATTAGACTTTTCATCTAAATTTAAACTGCCCCATGTAACGGTCACCCCTTGGCAAGATCTGTGTCTTACCCAATATCTATCTATCGCCAAAACTTTACGAATGAAAATTGTGAACTCTATCACTCTTTGCCTGCACTTCATGATGTAAAGATCAAGATTTGATTTTGTGTGTCAGCGGGGTCACTCCCAGGACACCTGCGTGTCTTTGCTTATCTCCATTAAAACTTATTTTTGTGCTACAATTATTATTTTTAAACTTATGATTCTGTGTTTATTCTGTTGTTCGCATATTGGTACTACATCAGGGAAAATCTTAAATTTTAGTTAAATAATTGAAAAGACATTTCCATCTACTTATTAATATCCGAAGTTCTTATGAAAGAAAAACTCCCCACAACAAAACCGATCATTTACCACAATCAAGGTATAAGGAGATACCGGGTGATCGAAAAGTCAGGAAAACATTAGAAATGAATAATTCGAAAACGAATCAAGATACAAAGATACGGTTTGCACCAAACGGATGGAAAAGGAACCGGGTTTTGTGTGGCAACGAAAGAAGAATACTTCTGTTGGCGACCAATAGATGGCGCTATAGTGATTTATTGCATCAAAAGATGATTTACAAATGAAAAAATGTTGACATCTTACAAGTTAGCTTAATTATAGTTAATTAGTACTACAGTAAATGTTCAAAACATCTGTCCAAAGCACAGTGTGAAGCCAGTCGTGCTGCTCTTCCATCTTATTGAATACAAAATTCGCAAAATCTCGGCCAGAGTCGAAGTCAGGAGGTTTCAGTTCTTGGTTTTGTTGCAACTTGTCGGGATGCCGTTTCAAAGTTATTCGCAGTGCTCTCCAGACACTTCCGTACGACACTCCTGTCTGCCTCGAAACATCTCGAGCACTGCACTCCCCTTGTGCAGCAACCGCCGACATGGATTGCACCGTCTGCTCCACTGTCCTGGCAACAGCAGCGGCTGTTGAGGGACGTCCACTTCTTTGACGTGACACCAAAGAACCTGTAGCTTCAAATTTCTTCATCATTTTGTTCAATGCAGAAGACGTTATTGGTCCTTTGCTATCTCGCATACCCTTCATGTAGCGATATGCTCGCAATGTCACTTTCCGAATTCTTATACAGTTTAACCCCTTGAAGGGCGGTGATACAGTCACTGCATCACATAATTTTAATCCATAATTGCCACATTGACACCGAAATATTATAATGAAAATTTCACGTTTATTAAATATGCGAAAATACACTTTTACTTGTTTACAAATAAATTCTCTTGTAAATATTGCTGTTAGTAAATTATTTCAACATTTTATGAATACAAGTGCCTTGCCGCTGAAAGGGTTAAATAAGAGAGCTTTCTCTACTATAGACATCATTTCGATGCATACAAGCTTCGACTACCATTACCTGCTGCAGCTGCTCTTTTTTATATTGTTTGTTGCTTTGCATAATCCTACATCAGAAATCCGACAGCGCCATCTGTTGGTCGCCAACAGAACTATTTTTTTTCGTTGCCACACAAAACCCGATTTCTTTTCCATCCGTTTGGTGCAAACCGTATCTTTGTATCTTGATTCGTTCTCGAATTATTCATTTTTAAAGTTCGTCCTGACTTTTGGATCACCCGGTATTTGAAAGCCATTACAATAATGAACTTGTAAATATCGTTCAAAACACACCCAGTTTAAAAATGGCACTTAAAATCGAGAAAATACGTTATGAAATACAAAATTTCAGAAACTTATTATATGTAAAAGAGTTTCAAAGGATACAGAATAACAGAATTCATATTGACATACAGTGGTGGTCAAAATTGTGGACATTGTTTGAAATTTTCATGTTTTATAACTTTATGTGCTTGAAGAATATAATAAAATTCATTAAAATACGAATGTTTATATATAAAATCCAAGGAAATTTACAGTAGAATTTAATAAAAAAAAAAAAAAAAAAAAACATAATTAAAATATCTGCATTACAAGAAAGTTTACGCTTATAAAAAATAAGATCTATCTTAGATGTCATTATATTTTAAAGTTACACATTCAATATTAAATAGAATAACCCTTGTTTTTAACACTTTCCAACAAAGTTGAAAAGTGTTTATGACTTCGGTTTGTCTGACCGTCTGGCCGTCTGTCCACGCTCTAACTCTCGTAAATATGCTCGGATTGATCTGAAATTTTTGGATGTTAGTGACCTCTACCATAGCACGTTCCCTATTTCAAATGAAGTTTGTAGCATGTTTAGTTCACTTACAGGGAGAGTCAAAAGTTTTCCGTTACATTACGGCCAATGGGAAAAAATCATTTCAAATGATTTTTAATGGTGTTACTCTTTCAAACATAGTAAAATTGATATTCATTTATGAAGTCCACTAAAATATGCATTCTGTTGAATATGCGGTGCAAAGAATAGTTATTGTTCATTTACAGGGCCACACAAAAGAATTCCGTTCATAATGGTATAGGGGAAATTGTTTGCGGTGTATTTGTAAAGATTTCAGGTACTATATTGTATCTGAATTACTGTATATTAGAAATGATTGCTCGAAATGCATTTATAATTATGATATGCACTTTTTTAGAGTTCCGTTCATCTGATGAAACCCTATTCGTCTCGCTCCTCTGTCTGTCTGTCACAGAGCCCGTTCTCAGAAACTATAAATGTTGGAGACTTGAAATTTTGCATACTTATAGCTGAACATCACACATAATATGAAAAATCATAAAATTTTGAAAAAGTCGTATATTTAACCCTTTGGGCTGCCACATGTGTATTTTAAGCAATTCTTTCTAAGTGAGACACTCATTAGGTTGGAGGCGTGAAATTTGGCATACTTATAGCTGGACACTTCACATCAAACTACAAATTATAAAATTTTGAAAAAGTCGTACATTTAACCCTTTGGGCTCCCGCATGTGTATTTAAACAATTCTTTCTAAGTGAGCCCCTATTTAGGTTGGAGATGTGAAACACTGCATACTTATAACTGGACACCTCGCATCAAATGACAAATCGTAAAATTTTGAAAAAAACCGTACATTTAACCCTTTGAGCTCCCACATGTGTATTTTAAACAATTCTTTCTGAATGAGACCCTATTTAAGTTGGAGGCGTGAAATTTTGCATACTTATAGCTGAATACCACATATAATACGACAAATCCTAAAATTTTGAAAAAATCCTACATTTAACCCTTTGTGCTCCCGCATGCGTATTTTAAGCAATTCTTTCTAACTGAGCCCCTTATTAAATTGGAGGTTTGAAATTTTGCATACTTATAGCAGAACACCTGAGGCCAGGCGACAAATCATAAAATCTTGAAAAAGTCTGACGTTTAACCCTTTGAGCTACCACATATGTATTTTAATCAATTTTTTCTAAGAGAGGCCCTAATTAAGTTGGAGACATGAATTTTTGCATACGTATAACTGAATATCTTAGACCACACGGCAAATCATAAAATTTTCAAAAAGTCATATTATTTACTCCTCCGGGCTTTAACTTGTGTATTTTAAGCAATTTTTCTAACCTCCGCCCTTTTCACCCTTTTCCAACTTCTGCCGACACCCCTTTGACCATTCTTTCATATTATGCACCATAGCCTTACATATTTTAGTTCCACTTTTTACCGCCAGGGGCGCCTACTTATCTCGTGTAGTATTGGCCTAATCCCTTCGACTAATATATCTACGGATAGTATATAAAACGAAGTTTCGTTCGGATAGAAGTTTGTTTAGAATAGAGTGCGCCCCTGGTTGCGAAATGTGGAACTAACAGATTTTTCAGAAGGATAAAGTGTTTCGAAAGGAATATTAAACGAAACCCTCTGTGCGATCTGTGATCACATTTACCTACTTGTTTACTATATTTATGCATACTGTAAAGTGCGTATAAATGCTATAGTTCATATACAGAAATGAATTCGTAAAGGTTACTGAGTATGAGCATAAATTGCTTAAAGGTGGGTTTTAAAGGAGTTATGTATTTTTACGCTGAACTGAATTTAGTGTACTAAGAAATATTTGTAGAATATAGATAAAATGATATACAGGGCCACGCAAAGAGTTGGATACATGGCCGTTTATGGGTGATAATTTCTGGAAATGTAATGTCAGTAGTTTTAAGTATGTTTTAGTTTGGATTAAATTTTAGCTAATTAGTGGCATGTAATAAAGGTACTAGGTAAACTACAGGGTTGTACAAATGTATTCAGGTATGTTTCCATCTATTATTATAAATTGCTGAACGATGAATTTCAACCTGTTTTGCATTTTCTTGCTAAACTAAATTTTCCCATTATGTAGTATATATATCAACATACAGATCGAATACAGGGCTGTTCAAAAGAATTGGAATACATATTTGGCTATGGGTGGTAACTACTGAAATCAGATTTTTAAATGTTTACTTAGTTATCTTATTTACCTTATTTCCCTAAGTAACGAAGTTTTGTTAAAGATTTCAGGGAGCGTTGGGAAGTGTTTCATAATCTATGCCGTACGCATGATTTTTCTTACTTGTTTTATTACAGCTTCACAGCGTCTTTTCACTGAAAGAACTAGTGTTTGGAGTTCATCCTTTTTAATCACATGATGACAAAAAAATTTTGTACAGGGATTTTCAAACGTCGCAACGAATTTTCTGGAAAATTCAGATCAGGATTGTTTCCTGGCCAGGCTAATAATTGTATGATTTTATTTTTAAAACATTCTTTGCATATTTTTGACATATGGCATGGAGCTGAATCCTGCTGAAAGTTAAATGGTGCTTTATTGGGTAAGACATCCCTGATGGGAGGTATCAATTTTGGTCCCAGGACAGTTTCGATGTTTTTTTTCTTTCAGAATGCCATCAATCACTTGAATGCGGCCCACACGATCTGCAGACATGCAGGCCCAAATCATGACATTTGTTGGGTTCTTTGTAGTTGCTTCAATGTGATCAGGATGCAGCTCTTCCCTATTGTACGTCTCCCATATTTTCGCCCATCACTGCCAAAGAGCGATATTTTACGCTCATCGCTCGAGATGATTTGCCTCCACTGATTTTCTGACCAATTAATGTGTTCTTTCGGCCACTGAACTCGTTTCTTACGTTGCTGAAGATTTAAAAATGGTTTTTCCCTCGGAATTCTACCTTTCAGTCCAAAACCTGCTATTCTTCTCTCTATTGTTCTTGAACTAACTGAAATACCCATTGCATTCATTTTACATCTAACAGCATGTGATGAAATTCTTCTATCTTTGAGGCATATCCTTTTTATATTTCTGTCGTCAGAAGCACTTGTGCAATTTTCTCTGCCTGATCTTGCCTTATTTATCACTGTATTACTTTCTTAGTAGATTACGCACAACTTTCGTACGCCAGATAAAGTGACTGATCCCCATCTGTCTTGCAATTTCAGTATAAGAGAGACCATTTTCTCTCGACAATTCTGCCTATATTTTGTAGGTGTGCAATCAGCCCTTGTTGTTGTTGACATTGTTTTAAATTATTTGCATTAAGAAAAAATAGAAATATTTAAAAAAATATTCTATTTAGTTACACTAGTATTCACCCTTCGGCAAAATTCATTCCAGCAAAATATTGCTTTTACAAATCAAAACATACTACAGTTTAGTTACTGACATTTGATTGGTTCTCAGAACAGTCATTCGATTGGCTAGGAAGCTTTTATTACAATACACTTCCGCATTTATAACTAATTGTGTTTGCATTTTAGACTAAAGTAAGAGTTTTTTTTTGTAATGCAGATATTTTAATTCTGTTTTTTTTTTATTATTAAATTCTACATTGCATTTTCTTGAATTTGATATATAAATATTTGTATTTAAGGGAAAATGAATCTATTCTATAAGCACACAAAGTTATAAAACATGAAAATTTCAAAAAATGTCCTCAATTTTGGCCACCAGTGTATATTTGTAGTATTTAAAGGTAATATTTAGTTTTGAACAATGTCATTAACGCTCTATTGGCGTTATTGATAAAATCTGGTACATGGACATCTTACGTATTGGTAATTCTTTAACGAAACTTCGTCTATGAATTGAAAAATTAAAATTGTGTTATATGAACAAACCAGAGTTGCTAAGATTTTTAAAGTATTTCTTATTTATCTGTAGGCATTAACAGTATACAGACGGGGAATTTCACTCAAGTTTACAAAAAATATTTTAAACCAGAATTTTGATTTAAAACTATTTAACTTATTTATTTAAAGTTTTTCTTTTCGTCTTTTAAACATACTCATGTCCAATATTAAGGTCACAAACATAAAATCTGTGAAAACTGTGTTGCCACGAAATTTGGCACAGAGGTAAATTACAATGAGAGAAAGAATATAGCAACGTAACAATATCGAAAAGATTTTAATTGTGAATTAAGATACAGGCTATATCAAAAAGTGCTAAATCACGATTCAGAGATAAAGCATTTTTCTCAAGAAAAGTCTGTCTAATATGGAGTGTGACCATCGTGCACTGCTATACAAGTCTCACAACGAGCTCTCATACTGTTTATGAGAGTGTCAATAAATGTTTGTGGCAACAAAGCTCATTCTTGCAAAAGGGCGACTTTTAACTCCTGTCGGGCCTGGGAGGGGGGTTACGTTGTGCAATGGCTCTTTCTATACCATTCTAAACATGTTCAATAGGATTGAGGCCCGGAGATTTCGAGGGTTAATTGATACGACGGATATCCTATTCTTCAAGAAAATCATCAACAATATGAGCTCTGTGTGGCTTCGCATTATCGTCCATAAACATGAAGTCCGAGCCTACAGTACCCCGAAAAACCTCCCATAGGCTTCATTGATCACATACCTATAGCGCTGTGCGTTGATAGTGTCCGTATCGAAGACGTGCAGTGGTGTACGATTGCCCAACATTTTGCCGCCCCAGGCAAGGATTCACCAGCAAAAAAATCTGTCAATATCTGTCGATTTCTTTTACGTAGGACGGATGATAGCAAGCTCCACGTTCTCTCTAGATGAAGATTCGATGAGAATCACTCTGTGTGGTGAATCTCGACTTATCACCTAAAAGAACACGCCCTATTCTAGTTGTGTCCAAGACTGTGATGTCTTCGGCTCCACAACAATCGGGCACTCCTGTTACATACTGTGAAAGGGTCACACACGACTGGACGCCGGTCGTTAGGGATGAGGTCTTTGAATACTATGTGAGGTTGTTCCTTGTGCTGTAGGCTCGGACTTCATGTTTATGGGCAATAATTCGAAGCCACACAGAGCTCACGTTGTTGACGATTTTCTTGAAGAAGAGGATATTCGCCGCTTGAATTGACCCTCGTGGTCTCCGAACCTAAATCCTATTGAACATGTATGGGATGGTCTAGGAAGAGCCATTGCACAGCGTAACCCCCTTCACTGGACCCGCCAGGAGTTAAAAGTCGCGTTTTTGGAAGAATGGGTTCTTTTGCCACGAACATTTATTGACACACTCATAAACAGTATGAGAGCTCGTCGTGAGGGTTGTAAAGCAGTGCAAGATGGTCACACTTCACATTAAACAGACTTTTCCCGAGATAAAGGCTTTATCTCTGATTCATGATTTTTCATTTTTGATATACCCTGTATTTTAATTCACAATTAAAATCTTTTCCATACTGTTATGTTGACATATTGTTTCTCCCAATATAATGTACATCTGTCCCAAATTTCGTTGCAACACAGCGAATAGTTCATCAGTTTTCACGGATTTTATGTTTGTGACCTTAATTTTGGACATGAGTGTATTTTTTAAAGAAATTTCTGGTTTGAAACAAAATGTATTCATAACGTGCTGATATTCATCTTATTGAGTCAAGTACTGCGATAATCACCATCATAAGATAAAATAAAAAATAATGGTCATTAATTAATTAATAAGTGAATTACATAACGATATCGTGTCTGAAAAAATTAAGATCGCTGAATAAATTAAGTCAAAAGTCAAAGTTCCGTAAATGCAAAAAAAATAAAAGCAATGCAGAAATTAAAATAGCATTTACAACTCCGTAATAGAGAAGTTATTCCAGATAACTATATTTCTAATAGTGACAGTCTTTCATCCTTAACCCTTTATCTACTGACCGTACTTGTAAGTTCCATTCAAAGTACTTGTTATAAAATTCATTTAATACATCGATTAGTAGTAATACAAATGTAAATATTAGGTTGCAACGAAACTTTCCTGCCAAATCAGCATTACATAACACTAATTGTAGTATATATAATTAACTGTAATTTTATATATAATCACCATTCCGCCAAACCTTCACAGTGTCATATGATACGCTGTACGCGTTATTCGGAGATATTCTGTAGCTGACTTTTTGCAACAGAACTGGAAGTAAATGATGGTTCTAATCTGGTAGCATGATAGTTCCATTTCAGACACCTTGTACTTAATATTTTTTTTACAAATTTCACAACACAGTCTTATAAAGCATGTCTCCGTCTTTCAAATATCAAAAATCGTTCGACAAAATATGAGCAAACACGTTAACGCGAACTGTTTGTGCAGACCGTATAAGCTGTAGCGGGAAACTTTCGTTACAACCTGATAAGTGCAAGTAGTAAGTCAAAATTACGTCCATTACTAATCATATCATAATATTAAAATATTTATTTGCTTAAACAAACAACAAAACACATTAAAACGTTGTAAAACAACATAAAAGTGAATTAAAAATCTATATTTACGTATTTCAACTCATTTTCTGAGTCGTCGACAGAATGTATAGCAGAAAATTACAAATGCATATGAAAAATGGAAAAAAATCGTTGAAAATAAACAAGTAATCACGTAACGTGCCCTACATTTTCGCGATGGCTCGTGTTCCCTCTATATCGCGATGCCGTAATTTGTCCAACAATTCAACCCATAAATTCGGGACACGAAAAGATAATTATCGTTACAAACTCCTGAACCTCTTAAATAAATTTCAATGGATTCTCTTATGAATAATTGTAAATAAAAATTAGACCGGTAGATTATTTTACTCTCTTTAAAAAGTATGTTAATGTTTTCTATTTGATTTAGCCGGTATAAAGCAGTATTACCTCTAATGTATTTTATGTCCGCTATATGTTCTTTACATCTGATATTGAATTTTCGTTGGTTTATACCTATATAATGATTTTTGAGTCTCCCCCTCCCTAATAAATGGAATCATATAAACTCCTGAGAGGTCATCTCTATTAGTTGGATCAATTTTAGTATTTAAAATCATCTTTAATTTCGGAGACTGCTTCGCGATCAAACATAAGCCAAAATTTCTTAAATGATTTTTATGCGTTCAGAGAAACCCGGGAAATAATTTGCTACAACCCTTTTCATATTAACTTAATTAATAGTTTTATTTATATTTTTATTTTTAGAAGTATCAAAGGAACTCTGAAACAATTTGTTAATTAATTTTTCTGATATCCATTATCACTAGCAAAACGTTTAATTTAGTTATAAGTAGTATCAATAATATAGTAGTATTAGTATAAGTAGTAGTTTTAGTAGTATAAATAAGTATTAGTATTAGTATTAGTATAATAAGTAGTATTAGTATAAGCAGTATTAGTTAGTAGTAATACAGTTTAGAATGAGTTACAGATGTATTACTTTATCTTGTTCCAAAAGCATTATTGGTTACACAAAACAAAAATATTTTTTAAATGATGATTTCTTTTGCCTTTGCATCTTTTCAGCTTTTTCGCGTTAGGGTGGAGGGATTTTTCAATTCGGAACTATTTCTATATTTCTATTGTAAGAACATTATATTTGTACATTTCCTAATTCAACAAAATACTAAGTAAAAGTTTTAAAATAAAAGATTTGAGTGAGGTTATAAATATTGCACAAAATCCCTATAAATTCAAATGTAATTAATCCTTCTAAATCCTGCAATCATTCAGAAATCCTTATAAATTTATTGAATCTCCTAATGTAGTTTAAACAATTCATGAAAAATGCTTTAGAAGATAAAATTTTCATGAATTCATAATTCAGTACATAAAGGGTTAAGTCAAAAGTCAAAGTTCCTTAAATGCAAAAAAAGAAAAAGCAATGCATGAATTAAAATAGCATTTATAACTCCGTAATAGAGAAGTTCTTCTATAAAAATATATATCTCTAATCGTTACAGTCTTTCATCTTTAACCCTTAAATGCCTGATTTTTCAAAAATCATTGTAATAATATTTTTCGGCTTTCATTTTTAAATAAATTATGGGAAAAATACTTTAAAAAATTATATTTTCTTTTTAATTGTGGTCTACGGTTAAAAAACTGTTTGTTACTAATCGACAATACTGGCCTTTAATTTAAAAAATAATTTTCCTTGATAAAATTCTATAATATTAAACACACAAGAATTTTAGGAACTATAATAAAAAATAAATTTTACTTGCTCACTGCAGAACAAAATAGTGTATTTCGCAAGCTTCCAAACAAAACAAAAAGAACTAGTAGCAACAATTGTAAAAACAAATTTATCTTTATTCTTAAACAGCACAAGTGTTGCCATCTACATGTTGAAAATCGATTTAATAATATTTTCAGAATGTATATTATTAGCAACATTAGGCATTACAACTTCAATATTATTCTAATAGTATTTTAGAGCCTAAATTGGGTATGTTGCCGAAAAGCATCAACCGGCATTTAAGGGTTAAGTGATGTATCCCGAACTTTGACGCGCGTTTCCGTTTTAATTATTGAGATTTTTCAAAAACTTTCTATATGAAAAATATAATTAGATTAGAATCACAAATCAGATTCAGAGAAAGATTACAGTGTCTTCGCTTTTCTTGAATGTAAGCCCTAAGCATGTGAAAGATTTATTTATGTGTGACTGCATTTATTAAATTACATAAATGCTGCATATCAGAAATTAGATATTCTTGAATATGTTTTCATTCTAACATAAATTTTAAAAGATAAATTTAAAGACAGTTTTCGTTGAAATATCTTCTATTTATGACGCATGTTTGTAATAGGGCTTAAAAGTCAGTTTTTACGATAAAGAATATGCAGGAGTACTTCACATATAATTTTAATTTCAGTAATGCGGAGTGTCGACAGAAAGTCAGTTAGAATTATTAGCATTTTCATTTCAATATGGTAGGCAATTTTTATTAAGCTTAAATAAAATTATTCAATAAATTTTTAAGCTTTGTAAAAACTTTATCATCTGTCTTCTAAGCAATCTTTTGGAAAATTTGTAAATTTTAAAATTAAAATTGCAACTAATTTTTTTTAAATATCGGAATAATTTGACGTAAACATACAAATAAGTAATTTGATTTTTTTTAATTCTTATTTTAAAAAAGGTATAAAATTACCCGGAAATTGTTATTTTGTTAAAACTATTTAAATTTAAAATTATTAAATAAAAATACATATTATGGATTCCATAATAAATGTAATAAGATTATACAGAAACTAAACTATTTTTATGACAATAATACTAATATTTTAAAAGTTATGGTAACAAAAGGACAAAGCTGAAAATTCCTGAAAAAATTAATAATTTAAAATTAAGACTATGTAATTCAAGCTTTTCAATAAATCAGTATAAGAATAATCCACTTCCTTTAAAAAAAATATTTAAAACAATTAAAAAAAATTCTGGTAATTGAACTATTTTATTGAGTTATGACTATTTATTGAGTTATGAAATTTTTTCCAACACAAATACATACAAAAATCCCTTTTGAGAAAAAATCATGAAACATTTTTCAACTTAGATTTTTAAAGTTTGTAATAAATATATATGATTCAAAATCTCGAAAATCAAAAGAAATATATTGAAAATTTATATTAATTAAAAAACCCCCAGAAAATTTAAAATTTGATCGAAATTGACGTTTTAAAAACACACAGACATCTTAAAAATTGTATAAGCTATTACGTAGTTGAATATTGTTTATATATTACACTATGTATTATAAACTGTATATTATATTATCTCTTTTTAATGTAGGTTCATGCATAATTCTTAAATGAATACTTTGCATATCATTTTTTTTTCGTTGGGAAGACGTCGTTATTCTGGTTCGTTTGAATTTCATTGTGATCTAAAAAATGGTAACATTTTCTGACTGTATGTGTTTACTTTCGTTAAAATTGACCCATAGTCACGAATTTTAAGTTTGGTACTAAAATACACATAACTACATCACGTTTTGAAAATATTAGTTTTTTAAAATATTCTCTCTATATTTTTTTTTCTACAAGGATACTTTATTATGTATTAAAAAATCATCTTCTATTACAGATGAAAATGTGTGATATTGGACATAAATCGAATGTGAATTAAAGTCTTTCGTAGTAAAAACCGATTTCACCGGAATCGGGACAGCGGTAATTAGGGTTTCGTTCATCTGACGAAACCCTATTCGTCTCACTCCTCTGTCTGTCACAGAGTCCGTTCTCACAAACTATATATGTTGGAGGCTTGAAATTTTAGATACTTATAGCTGAACACATCACATCAAACGACAAATCATAAAATTTTGAAAAGTCTTATATTTACCCGTCTGGGCTCTAACTTGCAAATCTTAAGCATTTGTTTTTCTAACTGAGCCCCTAATTAAGTTGGAGGCTTGAAAGTTTGAATACTTATAGCTGAACACGTGCGATCACACTACAAATCATAAAAATTTCCAAAAGTCTTATATTTACCCCTCCGGTCTCTAACTTGTGTGTTTTAAGCTATTTTTGTAACCTCCACTCTCTTCACCCGAGGGCACTTTTCTAACTTTTGCCGACACCCCTTTGACCACTCTTTCATATTATGAACCATAGCACTACATATTTTAGTTTCCTTTTTTACCGCCAGGGGCGCCTTAGTATCTCAGGTGCTATGGGTCCGATCCCCTCGAATAATATATCTAGGGATAGGTTGTAAAACGGAGTTTCGTTCGGATAGAGGTTTGTTTAGAATAGTGCGCCCTCTGGTTGCGAAATGTGGAACTAACAGATTTTGGAAAAGGATAAAGTGTTTTGAAAGGAATATTAAACTAAACCCTATGTGCGATCAGTGATCACATTTACCCACTTGTTTTTTCTTCATCTGCGTAACACTCTAATGTGCGTAATAATAACGTGTTACAAAAAAAAAACAAAAAATAAAAAACGTCAAAAGGGAAGGAGATCACCTTCTTCTGGGCATGAAAACAAGCAATATTTGAAACAATGGGGTTAAGGGGACAAGGGACCTGTCAAAACTTAAAAATCATTTTATTTTTATTTTTTGTAAATTTCGCTTTAAATATTATTCAAGGGTACATTATAAGCATTATGGCAAGCATTTATTACAAAAAAAAATGAAAAAAAAAATATTTTTGAAAAAAAAGTGGAATTTTACGCGTCGTCTTAGAAATCTTCGAAATGCCCCCTACGCGTTCCATATCAATGAAAATCCCCAATATTTTTTATAAAAGTTTGGTTTATATATATAAATAAAACTGCGCATCGAATTTTATATATTTGAATATAAAGGTT
This sequence comes from Maratus speciosus, assembly GCA_963932465.1. Lineage (NCBI taxonomy): Eukaryota > Metazoa > Arthropoda > Arachnida > Araneae > Salticidae > Maratus > Maratus speciosus. The sequence goes on from OZ010787.1 coordinate 641,114,574, forward strand.
TTCAAAAGAAAATTTCAAAATTTTTCGAAATTTTTAAATTTTTTAAATTTCAAAATTTTTCCATTTTTCAATTTTTTTTTTTTTTTTTTTTTTTTTTTGTAAATGTCACTTTAAATATTACTGAAGGGTTCATTTTATGCATTATGGCATCTATTTATCACAAACAAAATAAAAAATAAATTATTTGGAGAATACAAGGGAATTTTATGCGTAGTCTTAGAAATCTTCGAAATGCAGCTTGCGCGTTCCATATCAGTGCAAATCCCCAATATTTTTTATAAAAGTTTGGTTTATATGTATAAATAAAACTGTGCATCGAATTTTATATTATTTGAATATAAAAATTAAAAAAATGTTTTTTTTTTTTTTTTTGAAAAATTTTGAAATTTTTTCGAAAATTTTTCAAAAAATTTTGATTTTTTTTTTTAACCTTTATGTTCAAATATATAAAATTCGATGCGCAGTTTTATTTATATATGTAAACGAGACTTTTATAAAAAATATTGTGGATTTTCATTGATATGGAACGCGCAATCCGCATTTCGAAGATTTCTAAGATGACGCGTAAAATTCCACTTTTTTTCTCAAAAATAATTTTTTTTTTATTTTTTTTTTTGATAAATGCTTACCATAATTCATATAATGTACCCTTGAATAATATTTAAAGTGAAATTTACAAAAAATAAAAAAAATGACTTTTAAGGTTTTGAAGGTCTCTTGTCCTCTTAAAATGTATGTGAAAAGTCTTTCATTGGATCGTGTAAGCGGGTTTTCATCAAAACGGAGCAAAATAGCGGGTCAAGTCGGTATTACTTTTGCAAGTCGTGTAATACCCATCCCGTTCAGGACTCAAATAAAGGGTTTAAATAAAAACTCGAAAGTGAATAACAAAACCTTTATTTTGGTTTTATTTTTTATTAAAAATTAATACTATATTACACTATTAAGAAAAAAAAATACGTAATCAACAAAGTAATATTTGAAAGTAATAAACATTAATGAATGCGTAAGATTTTCGTTTCTTTTGCAAAACATTTGAGAATGCCCATTTCAGCCAATAAAATATGTTGTAAGACCAAAATTTAACAGCCCCATGCTAAGTAAAATTGCAGGAAGTTTAAAAAAAATAAAGAATGACAGATTTTTTTTTAACCTTTATATTCAAAGATATAAAATTCGATGCACAGTTTTATTTATATATATAAACGAGACTTTTATAAAAAAAAAATATATTGTGGATTTTCATTGATATGGAACGCGCAAGCCACATTTCGAAGATTTCTAAGATATACGCGTAAAATTCCACTTTTTTTCTCAAAAATAATTTTTTTTTCAATTTTTTGTGATAAATGCTTACCATAATGCATATAATGTACCCTTGAATAATATTTAAAGTGAAATTTACAAAAAATAAAAAAATGACTTTTAAGGATTTAAAGGTCCCTTGTCCTCTTAAAATGTATGTGAAAAGTCTTTCATTGGGTCGTGTAAGTCGGTTTTCATCAAAACGGAGCAAAATAGAGGGTCAAGTCAGTATTACTTTTGCAAGTCGTGTAATACCCATCCCGTTCAGGACTCAAATAAAGGGTTTAAATAAAAACTCGAAAGTGAATAACAAAACCTTTATTTTGGTTTTATTTTTTATTAAAAATTAATACTATATTACACTATTAAGAAAAAAAAATACATAATGAACAAAGTAATATTTGAAAGTAATAAACATTAATGAATGCGTAAGATTTTGTTTCTTTTGCAAAACATTTGAGAATGTCCATTCCAGTCAATAAAATATGTTGTAAAACAAAAATTTAAAAGCCCCATGCTAAGTAAAATTGCAGGAAGTTTCAAAAAATAAAGAATGACAGAATTGATACGGATACATATTTGGAACATATAAATTTAAAACCTGATTGTTAGCATATTCTTACTTCATTCGTGTGAGATAAAATTATTTTTGAATTTTTATTGTTTATTTCAAAACATCACATATCAGAAAAAGTTTTCAGAAAAGAAGAATATAGGTTTTAAATATTTGTAAATAATTGAAGAGCTGAGTGGAAGAACATGCTATGCTACATTTTCTTTAAAATGATTTTATCTTTTAGACGAAAGTGTTATCAGGTATTCTATCACATGGTGAAGCTAAAATACCAAAGTTCTATTTAGCCTTGAAGATTTAAGACATTAATCATTAATATTTAATATTTTAATATTTAATAATCCAAATAATATTATTATAAACATTTTTAATATTTAAAAATTAAATATGAATAAGTCTTTTTGATAGAGTTTAGTACCGCACGTGTTAATATTTTAAACACATGGTATCAATCAGAAAATAAATCATTAAAATATAGAACAAAAACTTTCATATCAAATTTCTTCAAATATAATTTTTGTTACTTAACATGTTCTTCCACTTAGCTCTTCAATTATTATATCCTTTTATGTTTTACGATTTAAAGTGTAACAAAATGCGTAATAAATAATGATTCCTTAATGAAACTTGAAAATAAATTGCATATTGTAGAAAAAATTAGGTGCTGAAAAGTTTTGCGTGAAATGATGAGTATTTTAATTATACGTTTAATTAATCTTTACGCAAAATGTGCTTTGAATAATATTTAGAATACTTTCTATTGAAAATCGTTTTCCTTAACCCTTTATGTACTGAATAATAAATTCATGAAAATTTTATCTTCTAAAGCATTTTTTATGAATTGTTTAAACTACATTAGAAGATTTAAATAATCATTTAATAAATTTTAGAAGGATTTTAGAAGGATTGAGGGATTTAGAAAGATTAATTACATTTAAATTTATACGGATTTTGTGCAACTTTTATAACCACACTCAAATATTTTATTTTAAAATTTTTTCTTAGTATTTTGTAGAATTCGGAAATGTACAAATATAATGTTCTTACAATAGAAATATGGAAATGTTTCCTAATTGAAAAATCCCCCCCCCCCTCCCTCAACGCCAAGAAAGTTGAAAAGATGCAAAGGCAAAAGATATCATCATTTTAAAAAATGTTTGATTTATCTAATCCATAATGCTTTTGGAACAGGATAAAGTAATGTATCTATAACTCATTTTAAACTGCATTACAGCTAATCGATGTATTAAATGAATATTATAACAAGCTATTTTATTTTGCTGAAATTATGAATATTAAAGTATATAAGTATTATCACACACTTAATAAACCTTTTTACCCGACTGAAAAGAAGGGTTATGTGTTTCACGCGTATCTGGGTATGTGGATTTCTTTATACCCTCAAAACATCCCAACGGCTGGATGGAATTTAATGAATGAGGTCTCTATTGATTCGTCTTAATTGTCCAATGGTTTTAGGCTAGGTTTTGTTTTTATAAGTTCAAAATGGCGGCCGTAAAATACAAAGTGGCGGTAGAGACGAAAAAAATTACGCACCCTATTGAGTGACATATCATTGGTCAGGGCTTTCAAAATGAAGACGATGTTTCATTGACTATTTTACAGTCAGAAGCTCCGTTTAAATATTATACAACCTGGAAGTTGTATAGGTAGAATCTCTAGCTTTACTGCAACTCTAACCATCATAGACATCTATAGGCCTCATCAAAACAGTGTTTATAGATAGGAACTAACGATTAAACGCAACTTAAAAGTCATCATTACAAGTAAATAAAAAAAAATAGGTATGTAATATAAATAAAAATAGTTTCACATTGATGAGAAATAATTACTTAGTTCGCTTTTTACGCAGTCGGATTTTTTGTTTTTTTAAATTTAATTTTTTATTACTAAATGTTCTTTTAATAATATTTGAATAGTACCTTATACTAAAAATCATTTGCCGTAAACTACTGTAATAAAATTTATTGGATTATTGATGAAAATATATTAGGTAAAATAATGTAATTTTAAAGATTTTAGACTTCGGTGTGTTTCCGCAGAAAAATCACTAGTCATAGAGTTTTATGTTTATACTTCAGCAGAAAAATCACTAGTATTAGAGTTTTATGTTTGTACTTCAGCAGCAAAAGGCCGTTGATTTTTTTAATAATTGAAAAAAATTAACTTAAAAATCTGTTACTCATTTTCAGTTGATGATAAATTAAAGAAATGTTAGGAATATATCACATTTTCACAAAAATTTATCAGCTATTATGCTATATTTTAATATCTGTTATATGCCCATATTATATATTCGTATTTAATTAGACTATTAATTGGACCTATTTTATTGCGTAAACAGAAGAAGACTCGAAAGTGTGTAAATGTTGTATAAATATGCATTAAATTTACGTTGACTTGTATTAGGCTTGCGTTTTCCAAATTCTTTTGATTTGTGTACAACTTTTGAAGTCGAAATATTCTGCATACAGAACTCTGATTTGAAGTACAATTTACAAAATATGGGATTTTCAGCATCAGTCAGGGCTCCAGGTCAGCTCATCAGTCAGGGCGGTAAAACCAGCTAAGTGTCAATAATAATAATGTAACTGTTATAAATAACATTTATATGCAGAGTATCATTTATACAGAATCAATAACATTTATATACAGCGTAACATTTATATAGAGAGAGAAAGTTAAAATGTGCAACCATTTGAAAAATAATAAAAAGGTATTTTTCATTAATTTCCTCATCTTTTCATACGTTGTTTTGAACACTTTTACAGTTCACATTCCTACTTACCTCCAACACTTAAAACAGGTAAAACATTAAGCGTGGGTCAACCTTTATTACACAATAAAAGCATTATAACGTATGACACAATAAAGGCGAAATATTACGACACTATAATGATCAAATGTGTATACAGTGTGACTTCAAAAATCCGGCATTCAGAATTCGGACATCAAAACCATATTTTTCCCTTCCTTTTTTTTTACACTTTCAAGTTATGGTATAAAAAAATAGGAGTTGAATATGAATTAAAAACTTAAAGATCGAAAGTAAAAACGAAAAAAAAAAATTACATTATCTTTCATTTGCCAAAGGCAATTATTTTATGAACAAATTTTCTGGGATCTGCACTGTTACACACCCACGGCGTGGAGATTACTACACAAGTTTTTTGGTTCTTTGGTTTTTCTTTTGATGCTGTGCTACATAGAACCGTCGATAACGCTAGTAACAGCTCCGAAGACACGGATGAACAACAGGCATAAGTAAAGGTATCGTAGAAAAATGCATAAATTTGACTGGAGAATTAATATATGCTTTAGAGAACAAGACTATATTTCCGAACTAAAGATTCTCCATTTGTATAAAATACAAAAAAAAAACTTGTTAAAGAACGGCCAAAAAAATTGGAGCAAACAAAATTGAGAACGAGGTTTCCGAAATTACACGAGAAGAAATAATTACATTTTTTATTAGATTTTTTTTTTCTGTAACATAGAAAATATCAATTAATGTAAATTTATTTTTATATTTAATTTTCTTTTTTTCAATTCCTACTATTAGTTCACACTCTCCCTATATTTATTTATTTATTTATTTACATATATATATATCTTGTTCAAATTTTTCATCGTTAATAAAATACTTATTATTCATCCTATCAAGTTGAAATATTTTTTTAAAACTTGTACTGGATGACAATTGATGTTAATACAGTTTTTCCAAATATTAATTCATTAATTAAATTTTAATTAATTAATTTTAGTTTTACATGGGAGACAAAATGGCGGCCATTGGTTATTGAAGCATTTAATGCATCTTCATATCTATAAGGTGGGTTACCATAGTGGGGACCCTGTTCTATCGCCAAATACCGCCAGTTTGTCGCCCACTTGGCAATATATCACCAAATTTGGCGGCTAAAATGAGTCGTCAAAAGGGACGCCAACTTGGCGATATCTCTAATATTTCGCCAAATTCCCATAGACTTCCATTGTAAAGCTACTTGCTTATAGAAAATCAACAAATTGAGATATTTTAATACAACAAAAACTAATATTAGCTTAAAGGATTATATTAAATTTTTCCTTGATGACCTAAGTAGGAATTGACTTTAAAAACAAAATTTTTATATTACTTGTTTCTTACATAATTATCACTTAATAATGAATTAATTTATGGTTAAAGGTATCATTAAGAATATAGTACTCCTTTTGATATTCCTAGTTACTGCTTCTGACGTTCCTTCAAAAATCTGGAATTTTCAAAAATCCGGCATAGTCTCGGCCCCGATGATTCCGGATTTTTGATGTTATATTAGATATATATGAGAAAAGTTTACTTTGGTGATTCTTCTTTCCTTCCCTCTTTCGACTCCTTTCTTGTATTCATACAATAGTTATTTCTTCAGCGCATTTTAATGTTTAATTTTTAATATAGTAAACTGCAGTGACTTATGTTTAAAAAGGTGAAAAAAGGCGTAGGAATTCATAGATTTCTAACACAGCATAATCAGATGTATTCAAATGCTGTATCTCGCGTTGTGAAACTGGAGACGTCACCTCTGCGCTACTAATGCTTGATTGCATTACCCAAACAGCTATTACTTATATTCAGTCACATTTCCTTTGGATGTTGCTTGGTGATTCGATCGCAAAATGGTTTAAAATTGCATTAAATACCTAATTGTTAGAACAGTTTTTACAAAAATCTATACAGTTGTTGCAACAGTAATATTTATTATATTCCACAAATGGATATGAGATAAAGAACCAAATTCCAGCAGAAAAAATGTTCCCCAAAAATGGCAGAAGTCACCATTACTGGAGCGCTTGCAACAGTAGTTTTTAATATACTTACTAAATGAACGTGCTGATGTAAATCATCAAATTAGCGTAATGTCTCTAGGAAACTGGACACGTTATCGCTGAACTGCTAATGATTTATTACATTGCCACAACATTTATAACTCATGTCATATTTCCCTGGTAATGTTCCTTACTTAATCTGTCAAAAAATGGTTTAAAAATAATTTAAAATTGGATTAAATACCTATTGCTTCTGTCACTTTTTAATAAAATCTGTGAAGTTCTTGCAAGGGTCTTGTCTATAACATATTCACGAAATGGGAGTTTAATCGGACGTACCGATTCAAAGTTATAGTGTTTATGGTATTTAGTTCTAATGGTGATTAGAATATATTCCTTAGATTATGTAGGGAAGAATAGGGAGGGTTGACCATACGGGAGTCTTGACCCACCCATGAGTTTTCATATTTAAAATAATTTCAGAGTTTTACCAATAGGTGTCAACCAAAGCTACTGGAATCCTCAAACTACAGTCTCTGTTTCATACAGATAATCGAAATAGGTGTCGAAAAAATCCATTGTGAGACCTTTTCAACCTAAAAGATGTGTTTTCTAGAAATATTTTGTAAGCTTTTTTTGGAATAAAATATATCATAGAAATTTAAGTAAGTAGATTTTAAATAATGAAGAAATATTGAGCTTTCATTCCAAGCATAAAGATTATACAGTACGTTAGACTTAACCCTTAAATGCCGGGTGTTGCTTTTCGGCAACATACCCAATTTAGGCTCTAAAATACTATAAGAATAATATTGAAGCTATAATGCCTAATGTTGCGAATAAAATACATTCTGAAAATATTACTAAGTCTATTTTCAACATGTAGATGGCAACTTAAGAATAAAGATAGATTTATTTTTTCAATTGTTGCTACTTGTTATTTTTCTTTTGTTTGGAAGCTTGCGAAATATCCTATTTTGTTCTGCAGTGATCTAGAAAAATTTATTTATTTATTTAAGTTCCTAAAATTCTTGTGTGTTTAATATTATAGAATTTTATCAAGGAAAATTATTTTTTCAACTAAACACCAGTATTGCCGATTAGTAACAAACTTTTTTTTAGCCGTAAACCATACTTAAAACGAAATATGATTTTTTAAAGTATTTTTCCCATGATTTATTTAAAAAATAAAAGCCGAAAAACATTTTTACAATGATTTTTGAAAAATCAGGCATTTAAGGGTTAAGATAACAATGTGCTATTTTTTAGAAAAGAGCTATGTGGGGAGGCTTGACCCAGTCGATGTCAGGGAGGGTTGACCAGATGTTCAAGACTCCCTTAACACATTCACGATGGGAAACGAGAATTCTCGTTTTCATTCAAAAAACATCATTGACTAAGGGCGTGGCTTCATCCTTACAGAAAATGCATTTACATAATGTTGTCTGTATTTTTTTAGATTGCAATACATTTTATATTAAATTCGTACATTGAAAGATATTTAACGATGCATAAACTTTGGAAACCTATCTAGAACACCCATTTACAAAAGACTTTCAGAACCGAGAGGAGCTTCTACTGTTTTAAAATTCAGATTTGATAAAAATTGCTCGTCGGCAATGTGTTAAGGGATTTTGGAAATCTTTTTATTATACGCTGTGCATAATTAAAAAAAAAATGAATGGTTATATATAAAAATGAATGTAAATTTATTCTGCAAAGCTGCAGTAAAATTGGGAGATGGAAAAGAAAACGTTTAAAACTGATTAAAGAAAGTTGTGAAAAATTGCTATAGTATACACTGCACGAAAAAAATTAAGGAAATATAAATGGGAAAGCTGATAGAAACTTTTTCATTTAAATATTACTTACAATAGGTAAATAGAAAAAGTGGAAAAGACTATAAAGGACTAGAAAGTATGAAAGCAGCAATCTCAACCGTTTCAGGGGCAGTGGTACGTTTATGAAACCACTTAATTTTTATTCTCAAATGCCACGATGGCACCAGAATTTTGCTAAAATCTTTTCTATTTAATATATATGTGAAGTATAGCATTTTTCATATTTGCAAATAAAGTTGTTTGTATATTCCGGTGCCAGTCATTTATTTCAGCATCTTAGTTCTGAAAGCACTTTGTCCCTGAAAGGGTTAAACGATGTTAATGATAAGTTAAGTATTCATGCAGCTACAAAAAATAGCATTGATCGAAAAACTTTAGGGAGGTATGTAGGCAAATTTCAACATGATGAATAGAGTGAGATGAAGCCAAACTATGTGACAACTGGAGTTGTTAGATCGAATGTCACAAAAAGTAGGGCAAGGAAACAAAAAAAAAAGCGCTACAGTGGCTACTAAATCCGGACATAATAATGCAAGAAACCTTATGAAAACGGAACCTGTCTCTAGCGCAATACTGTCTGAAATGTTAAAATTTCATTTTCCCTGATGTACCATTATACCTGCTCAGAAAAAATCCTGTTTAAAATAAACTTTTTCTCCTCTGACTTGCGATTGAGTCTAAATAGGTTTGTTTAAGCATCGTATTTTCAAAAATATTTTTTAATAATAATTAAAGCATGTAGCATAAAGTTATTTTGCTTTTTTTAACCTTATATTTTTTCTTCACAACTATTTCAATATAAAACTAAGTGGGTCAAGCCTTCCATAGAGTATGTCAACCCTCCATATGTGGGGAGCCTTGACCAATTATTTTCTCATAATTAAAATCAATCATTTTTCAAATTTCTTATATATTACACTTATGTAGCAATTTTATTTTGATAGCTTATTGTATAACGAATAAAATGATATATAAAACTTTATTCTACGTTTATTGTTTGAAAAATAAAAAAATCATTTTGTAAAAAGTGGGTCAACTCTCCATAGTCTTCCCTATAAGATAGGACTGGATAAGTTATCAATATATCATTCAAATACTGATATTATTAAAATATCGCAATACTGATATCCAAACACTTATTCTAACAATGTATCCCAATAAGAATAATATTGTTTTGCGCTCACCGCGTTTTCGAGCTCGGAAAAACAGAGCCCCACCCCCCCTACTATCGTTCGAACCATGTATTTATTCAATGAGCTGCAGCACACACACAAAAAAAAAACACACACAAAAAAAAACCACCGCTGATTATTTGTCTTTCGTTAAGATCTCAGAACAACTAATATCACAATACATTCACTTACTACTTTCGTTCTTATCCCTGAAATCTTGAAATTCCACAGTTCGTTAGAGCTGAAAACTAAATAACACATATAGCACGTTTCTTGTTCTGCTGCTATTATTGGTCCATATATATTGACATATAACAAGACATTGATATCTATTTTACATATATTATACTGTATCTATTGTACTTGCTAAAAGAGACAAAAATTTTGCTCTGACGCTGAGACTATTTAGCACTGTTTTAGGTAGATTTCGTATGAAATACTACCTATTACATTCTTCCCTATATTAGAATTTCTGAAAACTTTTTGCAGATCTGCACCGATCATGACCCCTAGAACCCAAAACCACCCTCAGTAAAAAACTTTATATATCTATGTATGTATATATATATATATATATATATATATATATAATATATAATATATATATAACTTTCTTCTGGAAACTTCCACAATTCTGCACAAATCTGTTCCAAACTGATACATAAAATCAAGGGGCATAAAATCTCTGTCAAGTTCTTTAATGGGCAAAATCGGACCAAGAGGATGGAAATAGGGAGGGGTTTTGTGGAAATCGAAAATACCCTATAACTACTTAATTTTTGTACATATCAAATCAAGTTTAAGGTTAGTATTTTAAAGTTTTTATTACTTATAAAAATAGGGCCAAAATTTATATATCACACATTTTTGATAAAATTAAAAATGGGCTCAAGAGGCGCAAAAAATTGGGTTTTTGGGAGAAAAAATTTCATAACTTCATCAATTCTCAAGATGTCAAATCCAATTGATTTTATTATAAATCTCCTTAATATTATCTACAACTTTTATGTTCACAAGTTTTTGATAAGATCAATTCGTACCGCAACAGAAATTAAAAACGAAAACAAGAAAGGGGGCGGGGGGTTGAAGAAGAAAAATATCCATAATTCCATCAATTCACAATATATAAAATCCCCATGAATTATATTTTCTTAATATTGTCTACAACATTTATATAGACAAGTTTTTGATAGGAGCAATTCTTACAGGAAAGTCATTTTGAACAGAATTTCCCGAAGCGATTGTGTTAGGAACAAAAAATATTAGCCTACTGAGAAAATAATTGTTTATAAATCAATTTTTATTAATTGAACGAAAAATAAAAACTCAGGTCACTTATAAATCTCTTCAAAAATCACGTCAGCAGGTTTCATATTTTTTCTATTAAAAATGAATCTGAAAATGTGCCAGAAAATTTCGAGTTGTTGAGCATGGAAAAGTATTTTTTTTTAATACCGCCTTAACATGATTCTGATAAAACCAGCTATTATTTAAAAATGAAATAAAAACTCGTCAAAAGTGGCCAGATAAAATTGTTAAAGTGGGTTTATCTCTAATCATGATTTAGTTTTTGTTGGTGAAATTAGTATACTTAACTTCGAAATCTACCTCCGCCTGTAGGCCGGGCCGGCAGGTTTTTTTTATACAGTATATTTAGCAAAGAGGATAGGCTTCGCAAGTGATATCTTGGATAGATCTATAAGTTGTACGGTCTGTATATTTAGTATAGAACTGAAACCTCTACACGATTTATACCTTCATAATTTTTTTGTTCATGATTACTGTAGACATAGTAGTATATATAGAATATTAGTATATATTTGTTTACCACTAAGCCTTGTGTTTGGTGAGCAGGAACTATTTTATCCCTAGATTTTCAATTATTTAAGAATTTGCCATGAATTTTGCTATAAAAAGATTTAAAAAAATTAAATTGAAAAATAATTAGCGACGACATAATACATTTTTAAATAAACTACGCTAAAATTCCTTAAATGTAAAAATTAAAATCAATGCATATATTAAAGTAATCTTTAAAAAAGCGTAGATAAACATATCTCTAATCCTCATGGCCTCCCATACTTAGTAACATATTGCTAATTAAGACATGAGTCTCCTTTTCATTTATTGAAATATTTCAAAGTATTCTTTACGGAAAAAACATAATTAGATTAGAATGGCAGATAAGATTAAGACAGATTACAAGTCTTCGCTTTTCTAAAATATGCATTAAACATATGAAAGATTTATTTATTTCTGCCTACATTTATTAAATTACATGAATGCTACATATCAGAAATTAGATGTTCTTCAATAAGTTAGAATTTTATCGCATATTTTTAATAATAAATTTAAGCACAGTTTTAGAGGAAATTCCTTCAATTTATGATACATGTTTGTAATTGTGAATAAAATCCACTGCTTGTGCTAAAAAACTAGAACACTTATCTATGTTATTTTATTAAAATAGTGTGTACAATGAACGCAAATTTTTAGTATTAGCATTTTAAACATGATAAACAATTTGTATTAAACTTAAATAAAATGAATAAATGAATTATTAACCTGTTGTAAAAGCTTTCTTTATATTTAGTATTTACGACTCTATGCGTGTAATTCAAGGAAGTGTATATATTTTGAAATTAAAATAACGTTTAGTGTTGATGAGGAAACAACTACACTATATGGCCAAAGGTGACCGGTCCCTTGCGATTTTAGACGTTTTGATAAATATCTAGAAAAATACATGCAGAATTAATCTGAAACTGCAGATGTGTAAACAGTATAGTATAGGTCATATATTTCCGCTAAGATTTTTTCCCGAAACCCTATAGGTGACCGTCAATAAATTGAAAAAGAAAGAATATCTTTTGCATAACCCTGTAGGAACTAATGTAGCAAAAGAGTTCAAACTCGAGATTATTAATAAGTGGCTTATTGTAATACACAGTGTTCTTTTTTTTATGAGGATAGCATGTATAATCGTAGCAAAATTAACGTTTTTATAAAAACAGTCCCAAATTTTGCCAAGATTTTTGCTCAGAATTTGCAGAGTTCTATAAAATGATATATATATATTAGTAAGTATAATAGTAACAGTAGTATAATAGTAAACAGAGTAATATAAAAAAAAGTTCTTTTCAGAAAATATGACAAAAAATATTGTATACAATATTCTACAATCAGAATTAAAGAATAATAAAAATTGGATGAAAAATGAGTAGGTTTACTAAAACATGTTTCACTGCGCATGCGCGAAGGTAATCAAAATATAACATGCATAATTTATTAGCTAAGTATATAGAGCAAATTTTGAAAAATTCTCAAAATCATAGCTTGAAAATTCTGGAAATTATCGTCGATAAGAAAGAGCTCGAAATCCGTTGTTCCCAAAAAGAAGCAAAAAGATGTGGAGTTGTATCAATATCTGTTGATTAGTGCAAGATAGCGTACACAATATTGCACGTACTATATTTGGATACAACCCCTCATCTTTTTGCTTCCTTTTGGGAACAACGTACTTCGAGCTTATTCTACCGATGATAATTTTCAGAATTTTTAAGCTATGATTTTGAGACTTCCACACAAGTTGCTGTATATACGTACACTGTTAAAAATTTTGCAGTATTCTAGCAGGTCATTCGACCGTTTTTTGAAAAAACGGTTTCATTACCATAATTTAATTATATTCTGACCATAAAATGGCCAATAATATGGTCAGAATAGTGTTAAAATTACGGTTGTGTAACCCTTTTCGAAAAAAACGGTCAAATGACCTGCCAGAATGCTGCAAATTTTTAACAGTGTAGCTAAACATTATGCACATTATATTTTGATTGCATTCGCGCAAGCAAATGTATTGTGTACAATGTGCAAAGTATTGTGTACAATGTTATGTCATATTTTCTGAAAAGAATTTCTTTTTATATAAAGAACCCTGTAAATTATAAGCAAAAAACTTGGCAAAATTTGGGACTGTTTTTATAAAAACCTTAATTTCTCTACGAGTATACATGCTATCCTCATAAAAATGAACGCAGTATAAAATAATAAGCCACTTATTAATAATATCGAGTTTGAACGCATTTGCTACATTAGTTCTTATAGAGTTATCCAAACGATATTTATTCTTCTTCAATTTGTTGACGGTCCCCTAAGGGGTTTCGGGAAAAAAATCTTCGCGGAAATAAAAGACCTATACTATACTGTTTACACACCTGCAGTCTCAGGTTAATTCCTCATGTATTTTTCTAGATATTCAAAAAAACTTCTAAAATCGCAAGTGACCGGTCACCATTGGCCATATAGTGTATAATACACTAGGAGGCGCCAGCACAGAGAAGCACCTCATCGAGTTCACGGCTGAAATTCCAGAATTAGCTAGAACTCAATTCGTATATTAAAACGAAATCGGTCTGCCAAGACATACTTTGGTGGAAAACACCTGAAAACCATATTTTAGCGGTAGACCCGTAGGTTTACCATTATGTTTTCCTGCTCCCAGTTCTCCCTGTTTTTATACCTTTGAGTGCCGGAAAAGACAATAGTAAACCTACGAGACAACCGTTAAAATCGGGTTTTCAGGCGTTTTCCATCACGATAGGACTTAACAGACCGATTGCGTTTTAATATGCGAATCAAGATTTAACTAATTCTGGAATTTCAGCCGTGAACTCGATGAAGTGATTTTCTGTTCTGCTGCCTCCAGGGTCTATGTGTGAAAGCAATTTTACATGTGATTATATATATATTTTTTTACGTTCTTCTTAATGATACAGCTTTTACAAATTAACAGCAATATTGTTTAAAAAATGTCAAAATCTAGAAAAAGTGTATCAGCATGGAATTATTAAATTTTAATATTAAAATACAGGCTTTTAAAGTTGTATTATGTGTAAAAAATACTAAAAATATTGTTGACAGAGGTGACATTTAATGTTTTTTTAAATCTTCAATAATTTCCGACAAACAATTAAATTTGTTATTTATACAACATTTTATTATCTATTTCGAAAATAATTGAAAGAGAATTTTATATTTAAAACTTAATTCAGGGAAAAAACGCTTAACCACGAATCTAGATATAAAGCTTTCTAATCTTAAGATGAACAAAATTAAATTGGCACCAAGTCTCTTTCTTAAGTTTTCTGCAATATACACGGTGTTCATAAAAGAACGCCGGGGTTTTATAAAATCATATCGAGTTAACGCTATGCTTTTTATGCTTTTTAGTTAGATTTTAGGAGTTAGGTTAGGTCAGTTAATTTTGAAGAAATCGGTCGTTCATCAAATTTTATCCACACCAGTTTGTTTTTTTTTTCTTAAAGAAGTGGATCTGACTCCATCAGATTTTTTTCTGCGGACATGTCAAGAATCTTGTTTATGCTGAGAAAATTCAAGATACAAACCATCTCAGGCAAAGGATAATCATTTGTGTGGTAATCATCACTCCACACATATTGTCCATGAAATGGGAAGAGGTTGAATATCGATGTGTGATGTGCCACTATCGGAACACACATTGAAATCTACTATATGGTAAACATTTTCATAAATGTACCTTTAAGCACATATATATATAACATTAACGAATTTTAAGATTCAATTAAGAAATTTTGCTTCAAAAGCGCCGAGTTCTTTTATGGACACAATGTATACGGGCGTTTCTCAAAAGGTGGGCACTGGACACAAGTCATAACTTTAAGCCTTTCAAACATAACTTTACCCTAGTAGCAAATTGTGTCTGACCCTTGAATGGCCTCTCATCGAAATCCGATTACACGATAAGTGGCCGATTATCGTATTCTCATCGGACAGGGATGATTTTCATCGGCAATTACTCAGAAATGTCTCATTGGCCTTAGATCAATGGATGATCGCAACCTGATGAATTTTAGAAAAAAATATGATGAATCCGCGAGGAGTACGATTTCATGACGATGAATGTCCGATGACTTTGAGATGAGTTATCAAGCAAATTTTGATGAGAAAGCGATGAATTATAGATTGGTTGGTTGGGTGTATAAATGAAAGCGATTTCAGAATAATTATTTTCAGATTTTGCGAAATATACATACATTAAAATTTTAGGAGTTAGAAATTTAAATATGCTCACTTTTAATTTCTATTAGCTTTACTACAATCATTTGAAACAAAATATTTAAACAAAAATATCCAAATTTTGTTTTATTTTTTGAGGGGGGAGGGGGGCTGAATTAAAGTTCCATATTTTCTTAGTTTATTTCTGAACAAATACTACTCCTTCATTTAAATAATCCTATTAAATTCTATTATTTATCCTCTTCCTAGAGCCTTTTATTTTAAATAAAGTTTGCTTGCTGAACTCAAACTGATTTATTTAAAAAAAAAAGGCTCTAAAAAGGGGATTTTCCAATATTAATACTTAAAAAAGGGATTTTTTAAGTATTAATATTGGACTAACAATTACCACTGTTATTGTTTATCATTTTGTTTGATAGAAATATTTTAAAAGAATTTTGTTAATTCTAAATTATTGTTCTGCTTTGATAAGTTTTTGCCCTTTAAATTTTTCATTTTAAAATGTGAAAGGTTATTTCTTTCATTTTATTCGACTTTAAGAGATGAAAAATGCATTGGGCCTTTTTTCTACCAAGGTACATATGAATAATTCAGTAAGTTATACTATTGTATAAACACTCATAACTCACAAGAGTGCATATTTTTAAATAAGCATTTTTTGGAGGGGGGGGGGGGTTAAGGTGGGATTCAGGTGTCTAATTAGGTACAATTTAGGTCTGTTCGGAGATCCTTGACAAGCGGCATACAAAAGAAAAAGGCCCTCACACCCTCCTCGTTTAAATAAAGACCATTTTTTATCACACAAACTGTCCCAAACACATACCCATATTTGACAATAAGCCGTTTTTCCCAAAAATAAATACTTTGAACCAGAAAATTTATTTAATTAAATGTGTCTTGCCTCTATGTGGTAGAGATTTGAAATATACTTTATTTCATTAAATAAAATTTCTGGTTTAAAGTCTTTTTCTTCTTTCATTACGTGGGAAGGTGGTAATAAGTATGCTTATATTTTTTTTTCTTAAATATTTCATAATTCATATCTGTAAAGTATAAAAAATAAAACTCTTGAAGAAGCACACCGTAATAACAGATTATATTTCTAAATCAAATGTATGAATTAGGTTCAGCTTTGCAAGTCCCATTTTTAATTCAAATCCATTTCATTTAACCCCTTGAGAAAGTGATTGTGTTCCTGTAATGTTAAATTCACACCGGATCTTTGAAAATTTTTGTTTCAAAATAAGGAAAAGCAATTTTACAAGTTTTTTCCATCAAAGTTACAAAAATAAAATTTATTTAAAAGTTTCCGGTGCAAATTTTGATTAAACTTAGGTGAGATAAAATATATCCCATCGCCTCTCAAGGGGTTAATATTCACAACTTTCACGTCTACGGTTAATTTCTTTTCTATTAGTACTACCTAGATGTTTAAGGAAAAATCTTATGTCACGCTGATACTTCAAGACTGCATTGTCTGTGAAAACTTCTGTAAAGTAGGTCTTTCCCCCTCTGAAATATTTGTATCTTTATTATGATTTAAGAAAAATAGATAGAAAAACTATTTTAATTAATATTTTAATAATTATTGATCAATCTAATTGTCCAATTTATTTGAAAATAACTTTTTGAGCCTTTCTGATAATTTTTTTCCCAAAACACTGCTGCGATGATTTTTTTCATTCAAAAAATTTACATAAATTTATATTCATTATGGAATTGGGCTTCATTAGCACAGGATCAACATTCTCTGGAAGTGTAGGAAAAAAATTTTCAACACCTAAACTTACGCATCCAGATGCATAGGTCACAATAGTTGAATGCGAACAAATCCACACAACGTGGAATAAGGAAAGGCTTTAATGCTCGTGATATTATTTAAAATGTTTAACTGTTTTTGTTTATTAATCCATAAATTTCATGACTGAAACAAAATTTAAAATACTACTGTAGTAGTTATACAGTCAAACCTCGTTAACATAAATTTCAAGGCAAATTAAAAGTTTTTCCCTCATGTTATCATCAATAGTTTATATTATTAGTAACAAAATTGTTGTATTAATTTTGACAGGCATTGTAGGAACAATTCATATTAAAAGTATACCAGGTTAATTCTGTACATGTTAATGAGGTTTGAATGTACTTTTTGTTGTTTAATAGCAACATCCATCTCCTGTTAGTTTCTGTTTCATAGCTGCCAACTTGTACGTATTTTTCTTACCACTAAAATTTTATAGAATTTTTTTATTTATTTAAACGTTAAAATTGCTTGAATTGCGGTGATTAAATTAACTAAAATTTTCTGTTACATTTTAGTGGTATGAAAAATCCGTACAAGTTGGCAGCTATGCTGTTTAGATATTAGGGCAGATGACTGAAAAAATACACTATCTTAATTCATTTTTTTTTTCAGTTTTATATCTCTATGCCTACATAAAACATCACATTAATGTTAGCTATTTTATCTTATTGTTTCTAAACTTGAAGTGTTGTTTTAAGAATCTACATATACTATCTGCATTTTTTAATTACTACATTAATAAAATACCCAAATTTTTAGTGCATACTCTGCTGATCAAACAAACATGTTTAGATCCAGGAATGTTAATAAATAAGATTTATCTTATTTCTATTTTCTACATATTATGCAACATATTTAAAGAAACTTACTTGATGTAAAATTTATTGGATCGGCTGCAAACTATGTACATCTGAAATTAGAGTACACAAAAAGTACTTAAATTCTGTTCAATTAACTTGCTCATTTCATATAAATGTACTATTTGAAAGTTTTATTAAGGTTAAACAATGGCAGAAAAAAAAAAATTGTTGCTTCTTCCCGTAACTCTTCATAGAAATCTAAACACAAATCTTCTAAGTTAAATAAGTTTCTGAAGCAATTTATTGTCACAGAATGATTCAAACGTGGCTGTGTGTATTCACATCCCATAAAAAAGTAGAAGTAATAAAATATTTATTGAATATTCATGCATAAGAATTAAATGAGGACGTCAGTTTCAAAACTTGTCTTATCTAAAAGTTAAAAAATCGAGTTTTCTCTGTCATTCTATTCTACTGGTACTGGTGGACATGAATTGAGAAAACAATACAATCTGCAAAACACTAGCTTTACTGTGTATTTCTGGCATTGTAAAATCTTGGTTTAGAATGAAGACCAACGTGATCAGAGGTTTTTCACGATTTCTGAAAATTTGATTTTCTGGATAAGGCGAATTTTGAAACTCATGTCCTCAAATATAGCTAATAATTTCAAAAGCAAACTTTAACTCTGATATAAATTTAAGATTTATTTATTTTTAAATAACACATAATATAACATACACATCAAAAGAAATTCAAGGTAAGTTTAAATATATAAGTGCATCAATTACACTGTTTATAATTAATGTTCCAACAGGAACAAACAAAAACTAATGCATTTAAAATAACTTCGGAAAAAAAAATCGCAAGGGAAGGTTGATCTGTATTTTTCATTTGAAGTCTGTCATCTGGGTAATTACATGAAGTATCTTGTTTTAGAAGTGTTCTAGCCAAATTATCAGGACGGAATGCCATCTTTTCTTAAATGTAGCTAACAAAACTGCTGACAATATTTCATTTTCTGCAGTGTAGAGAGGGGATATCATGAATGTCATCAGATGTAAAATGCAGTTCACAAAGCTAGACAAAAAGAGAAAAAAATAGTAAATTTTTGTGCATAATCATGTGTTGTGTATATACATATAAAACTGTGGTTTATTTCAGTAAGCTTTATTTAGTACCCTTGTATTTTATTTCAATGAGAGATATATGGGGTCATTCAAAAAAGTCCATTTTGAAATTTTTAAGAAAGAAAAAATATCTTTTGAAAAGGATTGAATACTTATTCAAAAAAGAAACTGAAGGTGAATTTGGGATTTTGGCCCAGCTTAGTATTTTTTTTTTTAAATCTTGGATTTTTTGGGTCTGCACAATTTGAAATAACAGCAAAATTGTAAAAATTTTAAGCCAAGATAGAATTTGTTAAGGCCAAACCTGAAAATTTTAGTCTGTGCAGACCTTTAATGTCTACTGTTATTTCAGTTAATTTTTCTATATACAAGTTAAAATTAACAAACATAAAACTTTCCAAATAGGAACCGGCAAATTTGCAAAGAAAAAAAAAATAAGACTTCATATACAAAATTACACTTTGTTTCTATAAACAGTTTCAGTGTTTAAATAACCATTTTACAAAGAGCCAATTTTGGAGATTTTCTTCAGATTGAAACCTGGTACTTATCAAGTATACCCTACAGATTTCACCCAAAATCTTATTTCAAACAACAAAAACCAGCTTTTTGCTATGAAGAAAAGGTGGTTTTATGATTTCATGGAATCCTCTATAATTTTCTTTAAAGGCAGGATACCATTCATTGAGCCGAAAAAGTAGGTCAATTTCATCCTCCCCCCATAGAAAGAATAAAGTACCACAAAAACTGAATTTAACCAGTTATTATTCATAGTTTGTAGTATAACAGATATTTTTTATTATACAACAACCCCAGTAGCAGAAAATTCTCCATGTGCCTGTGACAGATACTTCAGGGACAAAAAATAATCTGCAGGTAAAATATTTTTACAATTGAAGCGTTAATTAATCAAACAATCACTTACATGTAACGTTTTTAGACATTTTAAAATATTTTATTAATAACAATATTAACTTTTTGTATTAAGTAATAAAGAAAGAGCTAAACATAATACTATGAAGCAAAATAAAGGTCTGACGAAGAAGAATCTGCAAAAGAGAAAAGAAAATCTGCGAAGCTCGTCTCCTGTTTCGAACATTCTGCTACCGGGACAACAACTATTAAAACTGATGGCAATATTGTCAGTTGCATATACAACATTTTTAGCATGACATGTAAAATACAGTTTAAATGGATCACCCAATCATGTTTTTCTTTTTGGAAATAGCAGAATATTTTGCGGGCCCATCAGCCTTTTACATATGTAATTATAATATATTCTTTGAGCTACACCGAAATTAAGAGATAAAAGTTTTCAGAAAAAAGATGACACTTTTTTCTGAAAACAATTTCGCAACCCCCCCCCCCCCCCCAAAAAAAAAAAAAGAAATTAAATTTCAATGAACTGCTGTAAAATTTGTAAAAAGTTTACACCACCATCGTTATTTTATGTCACACAGACCTTTCGATTTGAGACAGACTGCACGCAGATTGAAGAGAAAATTTACTATTTTTGGCTTTATTTTCAGTCACACAGATAATTTTACAACATCTGTTTTATTTCAGGTCCAAGGTGCATAAAACCAAGCAAAAAAAAAAAAAATACAATTTTGCATAATTTTTATTCTTGGAAACCTGAGGAGAAAAAAAAAAGCCAAATTTTCACAATTGGGGGGGGGGGGGTTCCAATTTCGAAATTATTTATGTTTCCACAGACATGAGGGAGAAGAGGGGAAAAAAAGGGAGGGGTGAAAAAAAATAACAACAATTTAAAAAACAACTCATAAGCATTCAACGTTTATCTTTAAAAATCACACCTCTCAAAACTGCAAGTTTATGTAGTTAAAAAAATTTTTCATTACAACACGTTAATTTGGCATGGGCCCGATTATTGAAAATTCATCCTTTTGATTGACACTTGGATAAAAAACATGAAATGGTCCTTAAAAATAGACTTCTACACGGTTTTCTTGATGTGTAATCATAATTATATTTATTAAACCATTTGAAAATTTTAAATGATAAAAAGAGTAGGCATATAAATTTTTAAATACATTATTTTTTTTATCTTTTCTACTTTTTAGTGTTTAAATATTTTGTTGTTGCAGATTCACAGTTAGTTGGCATATTTTCGAAGAAATGATTTGACACATTATCTTCATTGTTTTTGTACTCATAAACAATTATAACTACACTTCTTCTAAACTGTTTACTCAATGTGTAATCATAATTATATTAATATTAAACTATTTGAAATTTTGAAATGATAAAAAAGTAATATTTTTAAATACATTTTTTATTTATTTATATTTTCTACTTTTTAGTGCTTAAAATATTTTGTTACTGCAGATTCACAGTCAGTTGGCATATTTTGGCAGAAATCATTTGACACATTATCTTCGTTGTTTTTGTACTCATAAATAATTACAACTGCAAAAATTATTTGGCAATTTATCAACATTTTCAAAATCACTTTGTGGCAACCTTTATTTACATTTTAAAAACATTCACAGATTGAAATATCTTTATAAAATAGTTATCACTGTATCAAACGCACAAACAATTATTTGTTTTATATTGATACCATTTAATATACACATTAAAAAACTATTAGTTTAATTTATGCATAAATAAAACATAACAATTAATACAATATATATATATATATATATAATGAGAAATAAGCCATATATAGTTAGACATTTTTTATTGGTCGCAATTTCAGTTTCACGACAGTTTATAATATTTGCCAAGAAATCACACTTTCTTAATCTTAACTCGGTCATGACTGAGTTATGTCATAGCCCCTATAATAAAGAAGTATTTGTTAAGTTAGTGTATAACTTAACATACACTTTGAAGTAGCAAGAGACGTCAAGTTACGTCTGGTAACTCAAAAACATTAACGTTTAACATGGATCAGTTTATACCAACCAAAACACGAATTTTCTGCTTAAAATCAATACGAATCGAACAACAAAAAAATTCTACAAACTGAAGAGAAAGGAAAGTAATACATATTTTAATACAATTATGGAAAAAAGTCTATAATTAAATGTTTCATATAAATACTGTCTTTTTTGCTTTGAACAGTTTGAACACATACAAATTTATTAATATTTAAATACAGTAGAACCTCGATCCATCATTTTTCAAGGTGTGTGTGGAAAAAACGATAAATGCAGGAAAACGAATGTGGTTTAACGTCAAAACACGAAAAAAAAAAAACAACAACAACAAAGTTTAAGCATTACTTACTAATACATGCAATGTATACAGTATATTAATAAATACTAATTTGTTACAGACCAAACTGTAAAATAAATAAATCAAAGTTGTAGAAAATGGATATTTATTCTAAAAATGAGTAATTTTATATTCAGTTTTTCGTTCATTTTTTAAATTAAACAACAAATTTTCAGGTCATTTTCTGTAATTTCATGTACATATAAAAAAGTTCGTATAGTTTCAAATGCCGTAATTAAATCAGACAGACTTTGCGCTGGTGTAGGCTTAGCTTCATTGGCATGAACATTATCCTCTGCTTCTTCGCCATTATTTTCATTTTTTGCATCATCACACATTTCTTCTATGCTTAGGACACCACATGTCACAACATCTCGATCAATAGAAATATATCGTCAAATTTTGTAACAGAGACATCCTCTTTTACACGCAACCACTCTTTATTTGCAATATTTGCATTATCGTCAGCATATTCATTATTTTCTTTCCCTTCTGTTGAGCATTCTTCATGAGTTTTTTGCAAAAAAACTGCATTTCACGAAACACTTCTGGATGGAATGAAGAAGTTACTCCATGCCAAGCTGAAAGTACAAAATGAATAGCCTGCAGAAGCTCTATTTTTGGAGTACGTTCTTTTGCTTATTCCATGAAACAAAGATATTTCACTAGCTTTCTCCTGTAAAATTGCTTAAAACAATTGATTATTCTGGCATCAAGAAGATGTACGACCTCTTGATAATCTCTGCCCCCCCCCCTCCCGAAACAGCTCAAATGAGTTATTTTAGGATAAAAGAAGTAATTCCAGTTTGTATGTCATATGGATCCGCTTGACCTTCAATTTCATTTCGGTGGGGAGAAAAAATTTACAACGATGAATGCGGGAAAAAGATTTCTTGACGAACGATGAATGCGGGTTTCGTTAACATTATTTAAGTATAATTTGTGCAGGGACCATAGAAGTAAAACGATGGATGCTGGAACGATAGATCGGGGGTTTCACTGTATAGTATAGATGCTGCTTAATGTGATTACTTCGGGACCACAAGTTTTTGATAACAATATACAGGGTTTTAAAACACCCAGCACACTGGTATAAAACTCGGGGTTTTCTTTAAAAAAAAAAGTGTGTGTGTGTGTGTGTGGGGGGGGGACTTTGAGTTTTTTTGCAGAACACTTTAAACTTCTACATAATACATATACATTTATCAGTGAAACCTGGGTATAATTTTGCATTAATTAAGTATGATTTAGCAAAATATATATATATAAAAAACTAAGTTAATTTAAAAAGTACATTTGTATCTCATGGGACCGGTTTGCTGCATTAAGAATATATTGAACCAACTACAACTGAATTTTTTTATATAATTCTTAATATAATTCAAAATATTTTTCACACAAAGCGATGCTTTTAGCATGATGCGTTAGGTCGAGACATGATGATTTTGAAAACACTAACAGGCTGATATTACACATAATCACATTAAGCAGCATCTACTGCAAAAAGTAGTTTCTTTAGATTAAACATACTTATAATTACCGTTAAACAGATTTCTCTAAAAAGTCACGCTGCAAGGGGAACACTGTTTGCATTCTCAGAGTGGACTCTCAGGAATTCTAGGTATATCCTAAGGATTAAAAAAAAAAAAAAAAGTAATTGAAATGTAAAAAAAATATTGGATTTCATTAAAGTACTGATACACAAAAACAAGTTGGAAATTGCACGTCAAACGTAGCTAATGAGGTGCGTTCGTACTATAGCTAGTTTTATAAATATTTTTTGCACCGCATATTGTACTCACTGAATGTATATTTTAGTACGGTTCAATAAGTGCATATCCATTTCATTCTGTTGGCTATAACATCATTAAAATGCACTTGAATTTTTTTTTCCCATTGGCCGTAATGTAATGGAAAACTTTAGACTATCCCTGTCATTAAACTATAGATCTGATTTTCATAAAATTTGAAATGACTCAACAAAATATTGCAATAATTATATATTTAAAATTTCAGAACATTCGGTTGGGTAGTTTTTCCTCAGTTATATGCAGAGTGACAGACGTACTGACTGAATGACAACTATAGCTACATATTTATATAATTACGAATGCACCTAAAAAGGAATTTTGGTAATGTAAAAATAGTATTGACTATGGGCTTATTTGTCAGGGCATAAAGCCCGGCGGCCCTACTACTAACTACTTTATGCACCCAGGGGTCCTTACTGCTTTTTTTGATTCACCCTTTTATTTAATTTAATCGAAAAATACATCAATCAGCTGCAAAAAAAAATCTGAATTTCACTAATTGGCCGAAGGAGAAAAAAACCCAGCTAAATTCATCGAATAGGCAAGGGAAATGCAAAATTTGTTAATTGATTGTAAAGAGGGGGGAAAAATCAAGAAATATGTCAACTCCACACAAGAAAAAAACTGTGAAATCTTTTAATTGTGATCGATTAATGGGAAAAAATATCAAATTGTCTACTCATCTCAGAAAAAAAACATGAAATTTTTCAATTCAACAGAGGAAAAACAGAGTAAATTTTGTCAATCAATCGTAAAATGAAATGGCAGGATTTATCAATCGTCGCAAAAATTTTATAACCGCTGAAGACAGGGCTTGAAATTCAATTTTTAGGGTTTCGTTCATCTGATGAAACCCTATTCGTCTCGCTCCTCTGTCAGTCTGTCACAGAGCCCGTTCTAGTCTTTTCTGCGAACCATTCACAAAATTTGAACTTTTCCGTGCCCTATGATGAAATTTGCATCCCCCCCCATGATCCTTCGATGAAATTCACGATTTTTCAGCAGCCATTCGACGAAATTTGAGTTTTCGTGATCCTTCGAAGAAATTGGAGTTTTCGCGATCCTTCGAAGAAATTGGAGTTTTCGCGATCCTTCGAAAAAATTGGAGTTTTCGCGAACCTTCGAAGAAATTGAGTTTTCGCAATCCTTCAAAGAAATTGGAGTCTTCACGATCCTTCGAAGAAATTGGAGTCTTCACGATCCTTCGAAGAAATTGGAGTCTTCACGATCCTTCGAAGAAATTGGAGTCTTCACGATCCTTCGAAGAAATTGGAGTCTTCACGATCCTTCGAAGAAATGAGAGTTTTCACGATCCTTCGAAGAAATGAGAGTTTTCACGATCCTTCGAAGAAATGAGAGTTTTCACGATCCTTCGAAGAAATGAGAGTTTTCACAATTCTTCGAAGAAATGCGAGTTTTCACGATCCTTCGAAGAAATGCGAGTTTTCACGATCCTTCGAAGAAATGCGAGTTTTCACGATCCTTCGAAGAAATGCGAGTTTTCACGATCCTTCGAAGAAATGCGAGTTTTCACGATCCTTCGAAGAAATGCGAGTTTTCACGATCCTTCGAAGAAATGCGAGTTTTCACGATCCTTCGAAGAAATGCGAGTTTTCACGATCTTTCGAAGAAATGCGAGTTTTCACGATCATGCGAGTTTTCACGATCCTTCGAAGAAATGCGAGTTTTCACGATCCTTCGAAGAAATGCGAGTTTTCACGATCCTTCGAAGAAATGCGAGTTTTCACGATCATGCGAGTTTTCACGATCCTTCGAAGAAATGCGAGTTTTCACGATCCTTCGAAGAAATGCGAGTTTTCACGATCCTTCGAAGAAATCCGAGTTTTCACGATCCTTCGAAGAAATGAGAGTTTTCACGATCCTTCGAAGAAATGAGAGTTTTCACGATCCTTGGAAGAAATGAGAGTTTTCATGATGCTTCGAAGAAATGAGAGTTTTCACAATGCTTCGAAGAAATTGGAGTTTTCGCGAACCTTCGAAGAAATTGAGTTTTCGCAATCCTTCCAAGAAATTGGAGTTTTCGTGATCCTACGAAGAAATTGAGTTTTCACAATCCTTCAAAGAAATTGAGTTTTTGTGATCCTTCGAAGAAATTTGAGTTCTCGCGATCCTTCGACGAAATTCGAGTTTTTAGCGATCCTTTGACGAAATTTACGCTTCTTTCGCGATCTCTTGACAAAATCAGCGGCATTTTTCATGATTTTTTGATGAAATTTGAGGTTTTTTTTTTTTTTTTTTTTACAAAATCCTGCACCGGTTCCTTCCATATTTTTAGTCGCCAGTCTTTCAAGTTTAATCGCCGGGTGGCAAGTGCTTATTTTCATCTTTACGACAAAACCCTTTTGATTTTCATAAAATAAAAATAAAATTATATACAGTCGACTCTGTGAAATCTGCACACTTAGGGACAGAGGGTTTTGCGGATTACACATCTTTGCAGATTATAGATCATCCATTTGTTTACATTTTACTTTTTAGAGTCTGGCAATAAATTAGAAACAACTGCACACAAATTATAATTACAATGTAAAAGAAAAACATAATGCATTATTATTTTACTAATTGTATTAATTTTTTTAAACATTGACACAACATAATGGTAATTTCAGTTTTGCTTTGTTGTCAATAATTTTTTTCTATAGTCTATGAACAATCATTACTTTTTGCTCTGAGATAAAATTTTGTTGCCCTGGAAAAATTAAACATTTATGTCCAATTTATATTTAAATATTTATTCATCGGAGAATTGATAACTTATGAAAAAAAAATACCAAATTTAACTTTATCTAAGAGTTTAACTGTTAATGGAATTTTCATTGTTTACATTCCAACATGTAGTCCGGATAATAGACATTGGCGGATTATACATCAGCGGATTTCACAGAGTTGACTGTATTTAATAGTTCACTTATATATTATATTAAAAAAAAAAGAAAAAAAAAGAAAAAAAAGTCGCCAAACAATGTGATTTAAGACCATAAAGTTTATAAGTGTAATATGGTCACATTTGTTACATGTTTATCATTTTTGGACCACAGTCAAATATCTTGTCTGTGCATTCTAATTATAGACGATTGCTAAGAAAGTATGGCAACAACCAATCAAGACTGCAGTGAAGATAACCAAACTATGGCTGTCAGAATGATTGGTACAAAATTGCATTTTTTTTTTTTTTTTTTTTTTTTTTTTTTTTTTTGCTTATTTCTACTATTATATATATATCCCCCAATCTTTATGTTTCGAGCTAAATTTGCTGTGTCAGAACTGATTAATAAAAAGTCACTGGTCTCAAGGACTCAAACATTAGAATTTACTGGTCCACAACATAAAATTCTATTAAGCACCTTTAACCCTTTGAGCCCTCTCCCCTCCCCAGAATATAAACCAAACTCACTTTTCAGTTATCCAAAATTTTCAGCATTAATAAAATGTGAAATTTTAATTTGTTAAAAATAAAATAAAATTGTGATTTGCGATCGGGAGGGCAGAAAAGTTACTGGTTCTGCGGACAACTAAATTTTTCAAATTAGGGGCTGCCCACAACTAATGTCATGCTTGGAGTAGGGTTTGTGAAATTGTGACAAGGGGATGGGAGGAGGTAAGAAGAAATGTGACATCACACATTTTGGTTAAAATAAAAGCATTAAAAATCAGCAGATTAAATTTTGAAGTTATTTTGAAATTAAAATCAGGGGTCGATCCATGCAAAATTTGGGGCCTATTTAGGGCCCTTTCACAAAAATCTATTTAATAAAATAGGCCCCTTCACAAAATTCCTTTTAATAAACAGGCCCCTTTCATAACATTCTTTTTCATAAAAACTGTTTTAAAATGTGTAATTTGTAAATAAAACCAGATCACGAAAAACAAAAAATTTAGCAAGGGGATTTAAAGAAGTTTTTGTTTATAAATTCTTGGTTCGAATGAGTAACTGGATTTCCACTTTCGTTACAAAATGCTATTTTTCACAAAAATATTATAAAATTCACAAAAATAACTTACTTTTCACAAAATGGGCCCCAAGAATAAAAACCTGCATCGATCCTTGAAAGTATTTTATACTCATAAAGTAAGGATAGTATTGAGTTGACTCTAAGCCGCTTTTTAGCAGGGCGCAGCGCTAGGCGGCCCTTTTTATTTCTTTTTTGCGCCCAGCAGCTCTTTTAAACCCTCCCGATACGCCCAGCTGCCCTTTTCAACATTTCCTATGTGCCTCGTGGCAATCCAATTGATCCCGAAAAAATATCACAAATTCTAGGCTCTCTAAACAAACCAGTTCAAAATATTTTTGTGAACAAGGTTTAAGTGTCCCTTTTTTGAAAAAAAAAAAAAAAATGTGCCTTTTTTTAGAACAATGTTTCCTTTTTGAAGAAATGTACCCTTTTTTAGATAGTGTTCCCTTTTTTTAGAATAGTGTTCCCTTTTTAAAAAATTACCGCCCGGCAGCCCTTTTTTTCTAGAGTCAACACTAAAGGATAAGATTTAAAGCACAAATATATTAAATTCCATTTCAAATTCCAAAATACTACTGTTTTCAAATGCTCTTTCATATTAATATTTTATGACTATTGCATATTAATTTATGTTTTTTGTCGTAAACCTTAATATTATTTCATACAAAATAAATACACAAATCATATTTTATAGTTATGCTCACAAATGTCGTGAAAACAAATAGTTAAAGTTAATATGAAAGTTTAATTATAAAGTTAAAATTTTAAATATGATCTATAAAGCAGTGCTTTGTTTCTGAACTGCAAGTATATGTTATGTAATATAGCATGACATGCGACAAGAGGGGAGGGCAAGAGGTAAGGTGAAGTCTGACAAAGGTGGGGGGGGGGGAAGGGGCCAAAAAGTGTGACATCATTTATGGACTGTCCCTTAGTGGTCAGGTTGAATTTTCAGTGGTCGCGGACCAGCAGAACACCAAGGATTCTGAATGTTGATTTGTAAATGTAGAACGAATATTTATGTGGAGCAATATTAATTTATAAACTGCCTAATTTAGAAGACAATGAGTTACTTATAGTTTCATTAGAAAGAATATTTTCTGGTTTTCATTTAATTTAGTTTAAAAAGGTTAGGCAATAAAAATACAGGCATGCTAACATTTGCATTCAAATTCTTCAGTAAAAAATATATTTTGTTCTGTGTATAAAAATTCCCTTGATAGTGAATGTTTGTTTTTTGTGAAAAGCAAATTGTTTCTGTTTTCAATTAGTTGACTGTCAATTTTGCTGTAAATAGAAAGAAAAAGATTGTGTTCTTTTTAGGTGCAATATATTTTAGTTTCCAATTTATATTAAATCTCAAAATATTTATAATCAGCAATAAGTATTTGACTATTTTGCAGCATTCGAAATCCTTGGTGGTCCGCTGGTCCGAGACCACTAAAAATTCAATTGGACCACTAATTTAAAAAATTTAGTGGTCCGAAGGACCAGTAACTAACAGTAACTTTTTCCCCTTTCTGACAGGTAAACGTAAATTTTCCCATCCCTGAGAAAACTGCAACCAAACATTACAATAAGCATAAAATTTGCATAAAAACTTAGTTAAAATAAATAGACGGAAATAAAAAACATAATAATTTCAGTTTTTGTTTATGTACTATTTAATTTTTAGCAAAATATAATTTTACATTTTATTATGCCGAAAATTTTGGGTAACTGAAAGGAAGTTTAATTTATATTCTCGGAGGAGGAGAGGGGGGGGGGGTGTCACTCAAAGGGTTAAGGTACTTATATAATTTTATGTAGCGGGCCAGTGACGATGTCTGCGGACCAGTAAACTCTGATGTTTACTGTTCCTTGTGATCAGTGATTTTTTTTTTAATCAATTCTACCGCTGAAAATAGTCAGGGTTGCAAAATCGCTAAAAAAATGTCGGTCATAACAAAAAAGATGACAGACGATCAAGGGAGAATATGCAAGGGATATACAAAAACTCATTCAATTTCATTATAAAAATTAACATAAGGTTAACAGATGATAAGATTAAAAATTCAAAACAATATTCTTGTATTTAATAACATTTGTTATAATACTTGTCCCCAAGCAGCATTAGCGATAAATACAAAATATTATTTTGTCTTCAAAAACATCGGTAAATTAGAAAAATTTTGGTTAAAAAAAAAAAAAAAGATCTATTCAATCTATCTTTTAACATGCTTTTACAAACAAAATATCAAAGTTCTCCAAATGTTATTTATGAAAAAGGAGAGAAAGAGAGATGGGGGGGGGGGGGGCTAGAAATTTGTAAAAAGCAAATAGTATAAAATTTTGTAATGATAATGATTCTGAGATTCATATAAATATTAAAATTGATCTAAGCCCAATAAAAAACAATGATGTTTTCAAAACAAAATACCAAAATTTTCCAAACGTTATTTCTAAAAAAAGAGAGGGGAAAGGGAATTTGTAAAAAGCAAATAGTAATAAAATAAACAAAAAATTTTGTGCATGCATGTGCAGTAAGTAAAAAATACTGCATGTATGAGCACTGCATGCCCATAAAGCAAAAATTCAAAACAATATTCTTGTATTTAATAACATTTATTAATGCTTGTCCCCACGCAGCATTAGCGATAAATACAAAATATTATTTTGTCTTCAAAAACATTGGTAAATTAGAAAAATTTTGGTTAAAAAAAAAAAAATCTATTCAATAGTCTTTTAACATTCCGATGAAGCAAGTAACTTTTTTCCCTCTCTGACAGGTAAACTTAAATTACCCCATCCCTGACAAAAACCGCAACCAAACATTACAATAAGCATAAAAACTTAGTTAGTTAAAATAAGTAAACGAAAATAAAATACATAATTAATAATTTCAGGTTTTGTTAATGTACTACTTATTTAATTTTTAGCAAATTATAATTTTACATTTTATTATGCCGAAAATTTTGGGTAACTGAAAGGAAGTTTGGTTTATATTCTCGGAGGAGGAGAGGGGGGGTCACTCAAAGGGTTAAAAGTACTTAATATAATTTTATGTAGAGGGCCAGTGACGATGTCTGCGGACGTGACTTTTTTTTAATCATTTCTACCGCTGTTTTGATATTTGCGAACCCTGCAAAAATTTATTTTTTATCATAAGCGATAAAAATAAGAGTATTTTATGAACTTTTTTGTATTTTAATATCACCCCCCGCCCCCCCCCCCCCCTTGCCTGTTTTTTTTTCTTTTTAAATATCCCAGCAGTAGGGGTTGTTTTGTGTGTTAATAAACGAAAGCGTTAAAAGATGTTTTTTGTTTAGTATCCTTAAATCTTGACTGAATGATACTAAAGCATTTTGGATTTTGGCTGCCAGACTGCTTGGTTTCAGAAACAAAATACTACTACATACTAGGGTGTAAAAAAATCATGATTTTTTGGAACACATGTCATATTCGCCCCATATTGGCCCGATTTTTTTCTGTCGCCAATATCATATAGGCAACAGGTACTTAACTTGCGCCAAAGTGCTTGATGTGGTAACCCGGATTATGTTGTTTATGCTGTTGATGTTTTCGCCAAATTGGCAAGCGAAAAAAATCGCGCCAATATGGGGCGAATATGACATCTGTACCGATTTTTTTTTTTAAAAATCAGATTTTTTTAATTTAAATCAGATTTTTTTTATTTTTTTCCCTGTGTTAAAATATTAAACATTTACCAAGAATTAAGCATTTCAAAAATGAACAACCCTTCAGTTACTAACATAATCTATGTTTTTTTGCTTTAATTAATAAAATTTTAATTATGCAATTATAGAATTTACAAAAAACTGCAAATTAAAAATTTCTTTAGTAACATACAACATTATGTGCATTAATATTTTGTAATAATTATGTAAACCAACATTAAATACTGCTTACATTTTAAAGTTATTGATAAATTGCATTTAATTTTAAGTTGATGATACAGATTAAATTTTGTAATTATTAAACAATTAACTTTTTAAGAACACAATCTACATTTTTGAAAAAGTGATTGAAAAAAGGTGATAAATAATAGTTTGATAAATACATAAAGCAGCCAGTAATTTTACACAGGTTCTAAAGCGTATGTATATCAAATCGATCAAAAATTGTAGCAATGTATACAGCAAATTCACACATAATTTAAAAATAGATTACAAAAATTGTATTTTTGAAACTTAAATCGGATTTTTTCCCCATAACATTAAAATATTTGAATAGCTACTAAATATTATAATGTTTTGAAGTTATTTAACATTTAGTTAGATGTTGTTTTTTTTAAATGTATAATACTTCTTTTTACACAGTTTAATATTTTTATAATTAACAATAACAAATATTACATTTTTTACAAGTGATTTAGTGATCATTTTCATTACTGATTATAATGCTTTTTCACACTATTTTAAAAAATCAGAAAATATGTGATTTTATCATCTGATTCAAATCAATTGATTAAAATCATTGACACTCTATTGCTATGTTTATTGTATAGTATAAAAGAATGAATAACTTGATTATTAAAAGGAAATTATGGCATTGTAAATTATATTAGATTGAAATATCATTTTTAAATTAAATGCTTTTTTATGTTTGTTAGATAAAAACCATGCTTTTTACAAACTTACTGTACTTAAAATTTCACAATACTCAGGAATTATGCTTAGAAACAATTATTTAAAGCTTTGTTTTGTGTATTCATAAGTCACAATACCTGTAGAAACTTTCCAAATTATGTTCATCTTAGATTTGAATACTTTTTACGTCATTTTGATTTAAATCGTTGACACCCTACTACATACAGACTTGCCAAGCTCCGAAATCCAAAAATCAGAAATGAAATCAATTTTTTTTTTTCAGTTTTAAATTGCGCTTTGTTGTCATATAAGATTAAATATAAACAATTACACAGACTATTAAAAAAGGTGCATTACAATCAAGAGCACGGGAAAACGTGTGTAAATCAGAAGCATTGTCAAATGAAAAAGGTAATAACATCAGAAAGAATGAAATAGGTACTTACATATTTCCGGAAAAAATGTATTTATTCCACGGATAATGCAGTGTAGCAATGGCGACCGCTTCCTTCTTCCTCGCGAACGGCCGTTGACAACAACATCGTCTTCATCCGGGATCTTCGTAGCTCTCGTGTTTCAACCAATCAGATTCACGCTTCCAGAAAAACTGCTTTTTCTAGCATTTTTCACCGTGATTTGATATCAGGCCGTTATCTGTTGCACATGACTATGCGATTAGCACATTTTCCTCGGTAATTATGCTCATAATGATACCTTTCAACCGAGGAAATTGTGCCCATCGAAAACCGGTTCTCAGGTACTGCTCGCAAGGATATACTTGTGTTATTACTCGAGCACATTTCGAGGAATTGATGAAAGGCCGAGAAAAATACGATCTGTCGATGCTACTAGGGTAATTATCATTGATTTTTTTTTTTTTTACACTGAGTTTTTAATTCTATTCAGAGACAGAAAATGACATAATTTATTGTAAAAGCTTTATATAAATATCTTAAAATTTTATTATTTTATGCTAAAGAGGACAATTTCGGACATTCATAACGTTAACTGCTCCAATGTACCACCAAGAAAAAGAGTTTTAACTTTTTTCCAGGTGGTTCTAATGGTAAACAACGAATGCATAAAGGAAACGGATGATTTTTTGATAATTTCGTTAAGAGATGGCAGGATGATTTATTGCTTTTTTGGAGATAGAAGGACTTTTCTATAGAATTAGAATTTCTATAGAATTAAATAGAATTTCTATAGAGAATTTTTCTGTATTTTGTTATGTCCGGAAGTAACTTACGTAACAAAGTATTTGATTTTATTATTATTATTACTGGATAACAAAAAGTTAATTATACATATATATATGTATACAGACACATTTACTACGTTCTTAGTCTTAAGAATTTTTTAAATACTAAGAGCAAAGTCCAAAATCTGTAACTTACGTGCGAAAGAGTGTCAAAAATTTGTAACGTACGTAACTGCTAATTAACTGCTTTAATCATTAATTTTCCAGAATTGTTGCTGTTTGTGTATAATTTTGTAGACATACTATTATAAAATATTTATATATTATATTTATAGACAAAACACTATACTATAAAAAAAAATTGGCCTTAAATTTGAAAATTTTTAAAATTACATATAGTTAACGTTTATTGATCCCCCCCCCCCTTTTGAGAATTTCTCATATAATTTGTTACTGGCCTTTTGTACGAGGGTGGTTCAATAATTATTGTCCCTAATGTATATAAAATATTTATACTGCGATGGTTGTTGTGGAATATTGAAGCATAATGTCTTAGATGACTATATGCTCAATTTCAGAACCGTAGCTGCTATATTCACATAGTTTGGGAGGGAGGAGTAAAAGCAGGGGGAGTGGGGGTGAAAGGCTGATTTTTAACTAATGAGGCTAGATTTGTGACAGTGGATGAGACGTAACTACTGTCGTTTGGACTCGAGATCATAATGATGTACCCACATTTCATCCACCGTCACAAATGTAGCCTCATAAGCTCCAAACCAGCATTTCACCCTCCCTCCCCCCTCCTTAAAAACTCCCCCAAACATAGGTCTTTAAAACTTCACCGCTCCCTTCAAAACAATGTTAATATAGTAGCTACGGTTCTGAAATTGAGCATATATGCTCAATATATGCCACCATATATCATATATGCCTATATATAGGCATTTAAGAGATTAGGGTTTGGTATTCCACATCAACCATCGCAGTACAAATATTTTATATACATTAGGGACAATAATTATTGAACCGCCCACGTATATTCCGTTAAATGGAAATGCTGTAAACGAAGTTATTTTTTATGTGACAAATGCTAAATTAATTGCATCGAGTAAAAAATATAGATATTATTATTAACAAGAGCATATTTATTAAACTATTAAAACTTTTGTTATTATCAAAACAGCTTAAAGTTACCCATGATGTTTTTAGTACTAATATGATTAACATTGCGTCTGTAATTATTCGGTATAGCGTAATTTGAAAGCTAAAAAATGAGGAAATGCATCTAAATAAGAAAATTAAAGAAGATAAGCGCATTTGTACACTGTAAAAAAAAAAAAAAAAAAAAAAAAAAAAAACGGACTAACAAACGGAAATACTACTGGCAATCTAGACGCCAGTAGAATTTTTACCCATAAATTAAAGAAAAATTTCCGTTTTTAATCAGAAAAACGCAGTTTTTTCTGTAATTTATGGGTAAAAATTCCCGTAAAAAAACGGAAATAGTACTGGCGTCTAGATTGCCAGTAGTATTTCCGTTTTTTTAGTCCGTTTTTGTTTTTACAGAAGATTTGATTAAACAAAAACGTTATTTTTTTAAAGACGTTGACAGAAGAAAGTTGTTGTTGCGCATTATATATAACGTAAAAAAAGAATTAAAGTTCTGGACAGGAAAATCTTAGCTAAAATTCATTTCAATCACACATCTAGCACAAAAGAAAAAGATAAATATCCAAAAACGTGTCTCATTTGCAAAAATCAATATAGGTTTTAATGAAAATTATTAGTAGAATTAATGTCAAATACCATTTTTCAGTTTTTCAGATATATTATTTTGTATGAATATCCAAAAGACTCGTATACTTAGAGCAACATTTGATTTAATGTAAAAAAGAAAAAAAAAAGAAAAAAAACAAACAAACTCGGATACTAAATAATTTTAGATTTGTTAAAATTTGATGGTCATGCATTTTTATACAGGTTTATACATTCACAGGCAATGCAGGAAAATTCTGGTCAGTTGTAAGGAAGAGGTGTACCTTAGTGATACATTAATTTCCATTTGCGTTCTTTAAAAAAATTGGTTCTTTTTTTATTGCTATTTCGTCTTACACTTCTGGTAAGTGTCCAAAATCTTTTACGTGGCTTTTTTATTTGCCTATATAAGTCTTAGTTTAAACACCAGAGAAATAAACCTGATGTTTTTAGAGAGTACTGGTACCTGGACTTTCTGCAAAGCATAAATAGTGGCCGGTTCCCGCTTCTTGGCGTCAGTGGAGGGCAACGGTGTCTTGCCCAATACTTTGGGGTGAGTCGACGAAAATTTGAGGGGTATGATACCGGTTGTTTTCCTTTAGGATAAGATGCAGATTATTTTCCGTTGCGGTCAAATGCCTGGTTGTTTCTTCATTGTTTAAATTAGTCTTGGCTGTCAACTAACTTGTCACAAATTTTAATCAGATGATTTAAATCAGTGATTAAATCGTGATTTTTAATCAACTGATTTAAAAAAATCATTGGCTGAAATTATAAATTTTCTAAATGTTCAAAAAGACATAAAGACATATTAAAATCTAAAACGAACAAAATTTGAAAGGTTTCTATATGTATTCTGCTTTATAAATAAACTTTATTGGCCTTATTAATAACTGTTTAAAAATTATTAATTTGAATAAATGTAAATATCGGTAGTACGTAGGGGAAAGTATGGTAATGACGCTCAGAAGGGCAATCCCGCTCACCCAATATATCTAAACAGAATAAAATTGAAAACGCGCGATCGGTACCGGCACCTAGCGAACTTCATCGTAAGTTCTCAGTAAGGATATAGTGACGGTCGGAAGGAAAGTATTTTTTTTGTTCTTACGTTATTAGTTTGCAGTTGTTTTATTATAAAATTCTACAACATCTAACTTGAAGGTAAGTGTGCACTCTTATTTTCAAATATTAATTTACTCATTATGTCTACAAAATATATACATTTAGCTGTACTTTCATGCTTTTATTTTTCTAGTGCATTGTTACGCCAATTATAATGCATTAAAACCCAACATGGCGATAACGGGTAATAGCGCTCGCGTGGAATTCCAGAAGAAATATTTCCAGTGGGCAACTTTTTTAAAATTCAAAATTCTTGATTAACAGCACCTTTTTGAAATGGTAAAATTCCCCTGTTTTTGCGTTAATTAATATGTCATTAAACAAGGAGAATTTTACGATTTAAAAAAAGGTGGTGAAAATCAAGAAACCTAAACTAAAAAAAAGTAGCCCACTATATGTGTAACACAATATGTGTAAAGTGGTCGCAAACAGTCTACAGTGGTGTGAACAGCCCACGCAACTACATATGTGACTTTTGTCTTACTTAAATGCTGTATTCAAACTCTGAGCGCAATTACCCTACCATGTCGGGCATTGCCGTTCAATCGATGGTTATTTAAATAAAACGATAAAAATTTTCCTAAAACTTTTATGCAAATTAGTTGATTGCAAACTGTTCCTTAATCTTTGAAGTTATACTTCGTTAATAATATATTGATTTTTTTGTCTAAATTTGGCTAGTTATTCATGTTTTCCGTTAAGTGAGCGCCATTCCCCTACTTTTCCCTAATATAGTTTTAGATAACTAGGGGTTTCTGCCCCCAACGAGCTATGCTCGCCAATCTCCATTCAGATACCGCAGACTCTAAAAACACGCTAATTTGTTCTACTTTGAAAGATTACTGAATATTAAATCGTAATCAAACGACTAGTTGCGACCTCCTTAATCAGGTTTCCATGCATTTCCTTTTGGCTGAGGGATTTTAAGACAGAATCAATTGCATTTGAGACAGCTAACTGCTACTTTCGTGATTGATTAAATAAGATAAACCCAACAGTTTAAAGCTGG
The DNA here is from genome assembly GCA_963932465.1 of Maratus speciosus. Lineage (NCBI taxonomy): Eukaryota > Metazoa > Arthropoda > Arachnida > Araneae > Salticidae > Maratus > Maratus speciosus. Next base: position 641,152,794 of record OZ010787.1, read on the forward strand.
CGTGTATAAAATGGCTAAGTAAACAATTTTATAAAGACGCTATAAGAAATTTATTTTAAATTAAACGTTTTAAGTGTATCGTTATAATTATGACGTAATTTTCACAAAAGTTTTTTTTCTCATTTTAATATTCAAATAAAAATAATTTTAAAGGCCTATAAAAGCCAAACTAAATCGGTGTGACAATAGCAACTGCGAATTTCCAGGTGTCTCAAGCCTTTCTAAAAAGGAATTAGATAAGAAGTCAATGGGTAGAAATACATAATCTTCAACTGGCGATGATATGGATGGTGATTAAATTCCCTCCCAAAATTCAGAACACGAGAATGAGAATGATTGTTCAGAGTGTCTAGCAGAGTGCAATAAAACCGCTTGAAATTGTGATGGGATCAAGTGCATTCAGTGAAACTGTTGGTTATATAAAAGCTGCTCAATGTTCCTAAACAAATATGCAGTTTGTGGTAGACCTGAGAAATTGGTAAAAAGAACAAAGGGACATATGTAAAACATTAAGAAAAAACCTCGGCTCTCAAGCACTTTATTACAGTGGATTTACTGTAGTTAAACTTGCTATAATATTTAAAAATAGGCATACTTAAAAGCCATAATTCTTTAAAATATTAAGTAGAACATAATATATTAAATAAATATTAACAACTAAATATATTAACATAACATAAATAACTGTATAACAAATAAATATTAGTTTGTTCTTTTATTATATTGCCAACGTTTGTTATGTTTATATTTTTGTAATTTCCTAATATTAAGTAAGTTAACAACTTTAGTATGTCTAAAATATTAAAGTTACTTTTATTCGTCCCATTATGTTTTATACTGCTTCACAAAAATTATTGTTTATATTGAAACTCCATAAGGCATCTTACCTCTAGGTAGTTGGCCATCTTACCCATACCTATGGGTAAGATGCCGAAATGCAAGTGCTTACAAAAACAAAATTTTCGATGCTTTCTATAACATCTGTAAAATGAAATAAGTTTTAAATCATAAACAAGTGTCTAAACTTTAACAAAAAATCAATGAATAACAAATATAAACAACAGACAATTTTTAAAACAATTAAGTAAAAAATTACAGCATCTTCACGCAATCTACCCTATTATTATTTCAATTTTATTATTATTTCACCATATAAAGTTTTAAAATAAACACAGTATAACTTTTTATCGTTAAATAGTTAATCAGAGTGATCATTTGCAAATTCTTTTGCTAACTTAGGAAAACTTTTCTACGTGACAGATAAAATACAAAATACCATAATCAAAATGGAATTGAAAATGGCAACTATAATAAATTATGTAATTCCTTTTATTATACTTTTAAGCAAATACAAATAATCAAATTTTATATATCACTTTTATTGAAAAAGGACCCAAATAATATACTTATTAACATCATTAGAAACCAAACAATTTCTTTTATTTACTTCACCGCATATAAAAACGCATTACTGGATGTGAAATCTGAATTGGCTTACACTCTAAGGAAGAACTGTGATGTCATTAGTTATTCTTGTAATTTCTTCGATTAGGCTCTGTACATTGTCATTGGTATTAGAGATTTAGATGGCACAAAATAGAGTAGATTCAAACTCTGTAGGGATTCAGCTTTCACATTAATTCTTTGTATTTAATTAAGGTTAGTTTCCTCATCAGATCGGTTGTTCTACAATAAGGATTCATTAGCTTCTTTTTGCTAAAATTTATTTAAGCGGTCGCTTTTACTTCAAAAAAAGTTTTGTCTGTATCTCTATTAAAGTTTGTTTTTACTATGTTGCGTATTTTTTGTATGCTTTTCAGGGTTTACACAATATTGTAAGAAAATTCCATTTGTTATTTAAAGTCAAATTTTAAATAATCATAACTAATATAACTATTTTTCATAACTATTTTCTTTGTTATGTCGCTTTCTTTAAAGTTCTTTTATTTAAATTTAGTTACTATTATTTTAATATACTTTTCTTGCATGAAATATGAAAAAATACCTTACTAAAATTTCTAAGCATATTCCAAGATAAAGTATAGCCTGAGATTTAATTGAATTATCTTTTATTATATGTTTACATGTACAAAAGGTGACTTGCTTATTGTAAAACAAAAATAATCTGATAATTAATAAATGGCAAATATTTACAAATTTAATCTAAATTTTTCCCACTAAATCTTTAGAGCTCATCAAACGAAATATTAGCTTGTGTTATTATAAAGATATTTGTATAAATTATTGCATAATGGAAAAATATACAATTATTATCTTTTCAACTTTGCCATTTAAAATGTTAAAATCTATTGTTGCGCTTTGTTTTGGTATTGATGCAATACAAATAGATTGGACTGATATATAAAAATTATTTAAATTGATTTCTGTAGTTTCAGTTTGCTAAAATTGAAAAAAGCTTATTTATACAAACAATCATTTTGCGTAATTTATTCGTTACAAAAGTACACCAGAATTGTAATACAATGGTGCATACTAAAAATTTCTAAACTATTTAAACAATTCCTACAGATAAAATAAAATGTAGCCCTTGCGTTTAATATAGGAATTTTAACTGTTTGAATTAATTGCGTAAGAGAGATACAAATATTAATGCGGATCATAGATAAAAATAGCATTACATTTAGAAAAGTTCTTAAAATCATGTAAAAATTTACCGGAAAGCCGCGGTCCCTTTTAATCGTTTATATACTGACGGTACTTAAAAGTACCATTAAAATAACTTGTTATAAAATACATTTTATGCATAGATTAGTTGTAATACAATTTAGAATGAGTTATAGATACATTACTTTATCTTGTTCCAAAAGCATTATTGGTTACATGAAACAAAATTATTTTTTAAATGAAGATTTCTTTTGCCTTTGCATCTTTTCAGCTTTCTTGTCGTTGCAGGGGTCACGGAACCTTTCAGTTCGGAAATATTTCTATATTTCTATTGTAAGAACATTATATTTGTACATTTCCTAATTCTACAAAATACTAAGAAAAATATTTAAAAAAAAAAAAGATTTGAGGGGTTTATAAATATTGCACAAAATCCCTATAAATTCAAATTTAATGAATCCTTCTAAAATCTTTCTAAAATTTATTAAATGACTATGTAAATTTTCTAACGTAGTTTAAACAATTCACGAAAAATGCTTTAAAAGACAACATTTTCATGAATTCATAATTCAGTACATAAAGCGTTAATTGCCGAATTATAAATTCAGAAATGATTGTTGCTGATTTCGTGGCTGTTCTTTATTTGGTAACTTTAGCAGCGTTCTGCATGAACAATAAATATAAAATTTAAGCGCAAAATTTTGCATAAAGACGCTATAGAACTGATAAAAGAAACACCACTTTGGATCAAATATGATCCATCATCATCCATAGAGCCACACATGATTTGAACGCGAACATACGAAGCGAAGTAAATGGTAAAAAACTGGATACGACGAGAAGGAACAAGAACACTCCGATTTCTCCCTATTCACTTCGTATATTGCATTTAATTTTGACCCATGTGTGACTTTACAGCTGATGAAGGTGTTATGATCCGATTATGCCACAATCATGTTTACATGTTTTGAAGAAGATGTGTTTATATATATATATATATATATATTTATTTTTATTTTTTTTTTTTTTGTTATACAAGTTTAATTAACTGTATAGCTCAAATTTCTCGTTGCTTTTTCACTTCAAAAAGCAACATAAAAAATGTATGCTCAAATTAATAGCAAAAAAAGTTGTTCTTTATCAGTTTCTTACTCGCAGATAAAGGAAGAAGATATTGCAGAAGTAAGACGATTTTACAGTTTTAAAAACTAAAGTAGCTATAAATTAATCAATAAAATATTGATTAATTGATTTTTTCATGATTGATTTTATCACGCGCATTTATTTTTTTACTGTGCATGTTTAAAAAAATACTAATTTTATGTGATTTTATCGATAACAATAAAATTCAATTGAAATAGTGATGAAAAGATATTTTAAAAACAAGCTATTTTGTCTACTAGACCGTTTGTATGCTTTTTAGCGTAGAAATTTGTTCTACATATTTTAAAGATTTTTTTTAATAATATAGAATTACGTTTTCCTTTTAGCGTTTGTCACATTTCACCCTTTAATTTGCTAAAACCTTTCGGGAAATCTGCCAACTCCATTTACATATAGAAATAATTATAATTTTTTGCTTATTTTACTTTTATGTTATATCGCATTTGTTTTCATTCTAGGTAAAATTACGCATCGTATTTTAAAACTAAATAGAAAGCTGGCTGTGCGCTTCTGTTTAGTTTTATTATTAATCTTTTAAGGGCCCCACTTTAGACACCTTCATCGGGTCGTCGGGTCAGGTGACTCGAAATCGTTCAGAAAGCAGAGTAATTGTTATCATTCATTGAAATAATATAACAAAGTCCTTCATTGTGGTATAATTGAATTTTTTGTGTATGTATAGTGCATCAGGTTGAGTCAAGAGATCTTCCCTTATTTTTGTATATCCTTTACTTCAAAAGCTGTATGCAACAAATGCTTTACCTAACTCAGTCGTACTAGTATTTACAGTAAGCTCTCTGTAAGGCGAACTCTGTGTAAGACGGAAATCTGTCTAACTCGGAAAGATTTTAAATCCCTTGCGAATCCATAGTTTTTAGTTAGTCCAAATTTGCTTAAGGCGGAATATTGTCTACTGCGGGAATTTTTCTTGGTCCCGATAGATTCTGCCTTAGACAGAGCTTACTCTATTTGGTAATACATGTTCTAAGTTTGGTATTCGTTGTAAGTTTGAGTGATTTCACTCACGCCTGTATATGCTTTAGCTTCATTATATGGAGGACAAAAAACTAGGAATTCGTGTAATTTTTCATTATCTCGAAAAAAGGCTTAATTTAAAAATTATCAAAATAAAGTAGGTGCAAAATAGTAATTCATAAGAATACAGCAATTGATAGTAAAAAGCAGATTTTTTAACAAACAAATTGTAGTCAACAATGAACAGCAGGCGTTATACCTAACCAGATTTTTTTTTATCAGATATAATTAATTGCTCATCAATATCTATGATCTGAAAATAACAGAATAAATGCATGCGTAATAAAATTTCATCGATGTAGATCGTTAGATCTTCCTGTCTGTTCAGGCAACATTTCATATGATTGAAATTTTATACAATTTCTGGGTTACTCTAACTACAGTGCATTTCAAATCTGTATAGAAACTTACATTATCTAACATTAATAAATTTGTTTGAATAGTATCTTTTTATAGGTTTCCTGTTTGTTTTTTTATCTTTCTGGAAACGAGTAATTATATATTACACATATTATTGTAGTTTTTGTTCGGCATTTTGCGAATCGTACGTGTGGATTGGACTATCTTGCAATTTCTACTTTGATTATTTCCTTCGTTTTTAAGGATTACTCATATTCTAAATTTTTATATAATTGTCAAAAATATCTTGTTGAGAGGTTTTGAAGGAAATAGTCTTCTGTCAAATTCATCTAACACATTTTTAGATTGAGTTTAATATACATGCACGACTATATTATATTGGAATCTTGTAAAAAGTGTCTAATAACTTTTTCTGTTTGAAACACTTATTCTGATATTTAAGTCCAGTGTTACCGATTTTTCATTTAAATCATTTTTAAAAATGCAAGCAACAGACAAAATACTTTGCACTATTAACATTGCATTCCATCATCATACCGAATTTTAGAAACAAATTAATTTAAGCGGTCTCCAAAAATACTTTATTGTAATGCTGTTTAAATTTTCACTTGATATCATGACTGGCAATATTTAGTTTGCACTAACGAACTTCATATCTCTCTTTTATTTGTTTGAAATATTTTAGAAAGCCTTTCGGAGAAAAATATAAGTACACTTATTAAAGGTTTACAAAACATTCAGATAGAGAGACGATTGAGGCTTGACTACTTTTCAATATTACGTTTAATCAGTTCTTTATTTCAAATGTTTGAAGAAGCACTTTAATAGTGTATAAGTATTCACCGGAAATATTAGATATCTTCTTTTAATTGGAATATTAAATAATCTATAAAGTGTTTCGCTGATTGAAAATTTTCTCATTATCAAGTATTTATTGAGAGAGACCTCTTTAATTTGATTGGAATAAAGAACAAAAATGTAATAGTAATGCCACTGAAAATTTATTAGAAGTGATGTAAATCAAAAAAGTCCTTCCGGCCAGTGCCGGGAGGAAGAGGTAGCTTTGATATTCCTTATTTTTTTAAAGTCAGCTTATATTATTCAAACAAACGGAGCTCAAATTAGTGGAACCTGATTACAGAAGATTAAATACTAATTTTTGTCAATATTGAATATGAATGAGAATTTCGCGAAATTAGTCAGCGGTATCAAAGCTGGTTTTATTAAAGTGATTTATATTTTGTCGCCAAATTCGGTGATATCCCGAATTATATTAATAATTATATTTACCCGAATTATCGGTGATAGCCCACCATTTTAAAACAACATAATGGGTGCAACAAAGCTCACCAATGAATTTGGCCGAGACCTTAGTAGTTCCTGTGCACATGCTCACTCATATCTAAATCGGTTGATATATACGAGTGCTGTTGCAGGCAAAAAATCAGATTTTTCAAAATGTCACACAGATTCGAAATTCAAACTACTATATCTCGGCCTTTTTTTAGATAAAGGCAAAAGAAAAAAATTATCCGGAATCTTTGTAACAAGCTGAAGAACAAAAGAAAAAATCTTTTTCAATTTCTAATTTTTGTACCTCATTTTAAATTATTATTATTTTTTTAATTTTGAAATGGCCATCATTTTGAAACAAGATGGCGGGTGAAGTTAGCAAACGAACTCGGCCGAGAGACTGCTATGTACTATCCACATGCCTTGACACATCCTAATCGGTTCATAAATACGCGTGTTATCGCGTGACAAAAATCAGATCGTTTCAAAATGTCAGCCACACTAGAATTTCAAAGTCCTATAACTCAACCGTTTTTTAAGATATAGACGAAACAAAAAATGCTCCGGAATCTTCGTATCAAGCTCAAACACATAAGAAAAAAAAATCTTTTTCGATATATAATTTTTTGTACTTCATTTTAAATTTTAAATGGCCGACATTTTGGAACAAGATGGCGTATGAAGTTGGCCAACGAACTCGGTCGAGACATTGCTATGTACTATGCACATGCCTTGTCACATCCAAATCGGTTCATAAAAACGCATATTATCGCGTGACAAAAATCAGAGCGTTTCAAAATGCCAGCCATGCTAGAAATTCAAAGTTCTATAACTCAGCCATTTTTTCAGACATAGACGAAAAAAAAAAATGCTCTGGAATCTTTGTATCAAGCTCAAACACATAAGGAAAAATATATTTTTCAATGTCTAATTTTTTTTTGTGCTTCATTTTAAATTTTAAATTTTTTAAAAAATTTTAAATGGCCGCCATTTTGAAACAAGATGGCGGATGAGGCTGGCCAACGAACTCGGTCGAGACATTGCTATGTACCATGCACATTCCTTGTCACATCCAAATCGGTTCATAAATACGTGAATTATCGCGTGACAAAAATCAGATCGTTTCAAAATGTCAGCCATGCTAGAAATTCAAAGTGCTATAACTCAGCCATTTTTTAAGATATAGACGAAACTAAAAACGCTACAGAATCTTTGTATCAAGCCCAAACACATAAGAAAAAAATATTTTTCAATGTCTAATTTTTTTGTGCCTCATTTTAAATTTAAATAAAAAAAATGGCCGCCATTTTGAAACAATATTGCGGATGAAGCTGGCCAACGAACTCGGTCGAGACATTGGTATTTACTATGTACAGACGAAATTTTATCCAAATCCGTTCATAAATACGAGAGTTACAGTATGACAAAGATCATATATATATATATATATATCAATTTTGAACGGAGGGTGGTTTTGGGGTCTAGGGGTCATGATCGGTGAAAATATACCAAAATTTTTCGGAATCGTTTTCCGCCGAACGGCTGCAATAGGTAGCTTTTTGTAATGAATGCTACCTAACACTTTCGTTCGATGAAATATTTAAAGTAATTATAATAAATATTTTAAGAAAATTTTTAAAGTCTTTTTACTTTTCTTGTAGAAGTTACTAAAAATAAAGTAATGAAGAAACGTGCAAATTTTTGGGAATATTATCGATGCACATACAGGGCTCAAACCACATAAACTGTGCACAGCAAGAATCTTTGTCCCCAGTATATAAAAGTTGACAAAAGATCAATACTTCTATGATTATTATTTTTTTTTAAACATGCGAAATATAAAGTTTCACGTCACATCCGTTGTACATAAAATAACATTAACCGAAAATTTATATATTAATTAATTCATGTTAGACAGAGCATGATGTTCGCGTGAGAAGAGGCTCAAAATTTCCTGCATTCATATCAAGGAATGTTTGAGCGGATTGCGAATTAGACTTTTGGATTCAATCCATCATTGCAATAAAAAAATTCATAACAAGTCAATTTTCAAGATATGAAATCCACTTAAATTTCTTATAAATCTTCTTAATATTAGCTACAATTTATTTATTAAGTTTTTGATAGGACTAACTGTTACTGTAAAAAAAACTAAAAATGCAAAAAAAAGTGTGGGGGGGGGGGGGTGAAGGAAAAATAATTCATAACTTCGTCAATTCACAAAGCATCCAATCCGCTTAAATTTATTATAAATCTTCTTAATATTATCGAGAACTTTCATATTGAAAGTCTTTGATAGGACCAACTTTTGAAACACAAAAAAAAAAAGGTTAAAAAGAAAATATGGGTTGAAGAAAAAAATTATTGTATTAACATGATTATGATAAAACCAGCTCTTACAGAAAAATGAAAATAAAAACTCGTCAAAAGCGGCCAGATAAAACTGTTAAACTGAGTTTATCCCTAATCTTGATTTAATTTTTATTGGCGAAATTAGTACTTAACTTCGAAATCTACCTGCGCATGTATGCCGGCAGGGATTTTTCCTTTTGAAGTCAGTACCTCCCTATAAAACTCTTATGTAGAGTTAGTAGTAAGATGTTTTGTACTGTTTGTTCTGGTTGTTGAAATGTATTTGGAAAGAGTATCCTGAAATAGACTGATAGTTTTTTTTAAATCCAATGAATGGAAACGATGATAGCTAATAAAATTATTCATAATTATTCCTGGGAAATAAAAATATTTTATTACTTTTCCTTCTTTTAGCTCAGAATAGCAACGATAGGTAACACTGCACTATCTCTAATTATAGAAAACCTAAACTAAGGTATAAAAATTGTTTGAAGTTCACTCAGGTTTTACTTTATACTATTTTTAGCTATAGAAATGCCAGAAAATGGTTTATGTTTTTAATTAAAAAAATATTTGGAATATTATTAACGTGACACCCAGTGTAGCTCCATTTATCGGTGATATTGAAAATTAAAATAAGGGAACAGAGTAAAGAAATTCATGACTTCAAACTTAACACGTCTGCAAGATTAACTTCAATAGTTGTCACTGTCTACGTGTAATTCGATTTTGAAACCGTGTGTAGGGGAGACCGGGGGAATGGCGACACCTTAAGAGATTTTAATTTTTTTCACCTCAAAAAAATGTTTATTTTTTAATAGTAAAAATTCTAAAGCTGAATCATTAACTTTAGTATCTGTATATATTTAATCTTAATCATAACTGTAAAGTAAGCACACATAAAAAAAAATTCTTTCGACCTCTGTACAGTGGCGGGATTACCCAGGATACTGGGGTAATTCCGCCACTGTATCGGGGTAATGACGCCACTCTTTAATGACCTAGTAAATACATAAAATGGATACTAGGAAACACATAACCTACTAAAAATATTTTGAAAGCAACAATTTATCAAAATAATGAATAATTACAATGTTTCTTAAGCTAGATTTATTAATGTGCTAAGCTTACAATTTAATTCAAATTGAAAAAGTCACCCTTTGCCATGGTGGCGGCATTACCCCGAGAGGACAATATAGCGGAAAACCCCTAGCAAAGCCGAAGAAGAACCGAACTTGTTCAACAAATTGCATCAAAATGTCGGCGAATGCCTGTAAATTACGGGTAATACTATCTTAAATACCCAATGTTTCAAAAAAAAGGTATTTACCTCTACTTATTTAAAGATCCAAAATAAGAAGCAACTAGGTGAAAACTAAATTTTTCACTAGAACAAACGAACGACGTTCAACAAAACCATTCTCACTCTAGGCACTGTTTCTATTCTTGGCCGCCACAATGCAGTCGCAATCTCAAACTGCCGTTAGTTTTTAAATTAGACGGGGTGGCGGCATAAACCCGAGCGGCGCCATTTCCCCGGTCTCCCCTATGTTTGATGATACCATGTAACTAGTTCGTGTGCTGTAATGTTCTTTCTAAATGTGTTTTTCATTCTGAAGTTCATTAATGTTCATTCTAAACCAACCACAGCTGTAAACCTCTGGCCCCATGTTTATGAATAATATAATCAAAATAATCATCCATATTTATGATATATTGAGATGCCTGTAAACGGTGTTTAAAACCTTTTATTATTGTTTTATACAATTTTGTCGGTAGACAAAAAATGCCATGCCATTTATAATAAATTTACAATTATGTTAAATTATATAAATATTACTTGCGTAGTAAAAAATTATTCTTGCATATAGCTAGTTTTAATTTTTTTTAACACTACTCAAATATTATTTATAGTTAATTAAATTTGCATTGTATATTTTTGGATTTTAAAATAAGTTTTTTGCATCGAAAAGAGGTCTGGTTAGTATAAAAAATGTTCATATATTTAATCTGTAGAACGATTTTTATTATTATTTTGTCACATTTCAAAATATACAGCCAATAGCGATCATTAATTTGTTACATTATTTCTTATACTACCTCTTTTATTACTATTTAGATTACCGCCCCCGTTTATTACAGTATTAACTAAGTTTTGTTTGTTACGGCCCAGCTAACGGTAAACATGTGTTTGCGTCCCGTGATAAAAAAGTTTATGTATGACTATTCTAAACAAAACAACCTCACATCAATTCAACACTTACGTTTAGTAGCGATGATTAAAGAATACCCCATTAAACTCAGCGTTACTGTGACCATGAAGAAACCAATCTTAAAAAGATGCATGTTTTTATATAACAAAATAAGACGCCGATTGATTAAGTAGCCGTAAGACATCGATTGATTCCCTTAAAGTATATTTAAAATAGCAAGTTGGAAATTGCAGGTCAAATGTTGAAAATGAGATGCGTTCGTTATAACTAGTTTTAGAAATATTTTTTGCACCGTATATTGTACTGAATGTATATTTATGAGCACTTGATAAGTGCATATTAATTTCATTCTGTTCGAAAGGCTGTAACATCATTAAAATGCACTTGCAATATTTTTTTCCCATTGGCCGTAATGTAACGGGAAAATTTTGACTGTCCCTATAATTAAATTATACATCCGATTTTCATAAAATTTGAAATGACTCGACAAAATTTTGCAACAATTATACATTTAAAATTTCAGATCACTCGGTTGGGTAGTTTTTGCGCTGTTATATGCGGACGCACAGAACGACGACGTAGTTATAGAATTACGAACGCACCTCAAAATGGAAAAAGATATTGGGTCGATCGGAAAGTCGTGTCGTGTAGTGAAAATCAATTCGTACCGGAAAATGCTATCATTTAATTACTAGACATTGATTCGGATATCTAATGTCTAATAATTGACAGAATTTTCTAGTATGAATTGATTTTCCAAAAACGACACGACTTTCCAATCGACCCAATAAGATTTGACTAAATGAAAACATTGTTAAAAATGTTAGTTTTGAATTAAGAAAAGCGTTTATAAAATACTGTGATTTAATAAAGCGAAACATATTTCCATAACCTTACGAAAATAAAACTGTATAGTACTTTTTTAAATAGATTGATTGTATTTATTTTTCAAAATTCATGTAACACACCTCTATTGGTCGGTTCCTACTGAATAAAAAACTGCATTTCTTTTTTCATTTTCTTTATTTTTTAGAGACATTTCTGCAATATTCTATTCAGATAAGTTATAGCAGTTTAACCTGACAATTCTCCTAAAATTACAATATTTATTAGGAAATACATAACGGATTGCAAGTGAAAAAATATATCTTAATGTACAAAACCGAAAAAAATAATAAAATAATGCTGCATGCTCGTAATGAAACTAGTACTATCCTCGTAAGAAAAAAAATATTACAAATCTGAAATAGCTTTATGAAAGATAAGCTTGAATAAGTAAACGAATTTTTCCAGCTAAGATATCTACCAGAAGAAACAGTTATTGTTCAATATACCACTAACATTCAGGTTATTTAAATGCATGCAGAATGTAATACGAAATATAAATTTATTCCACGGTAATATTTACTGAAAACATCTGTTTCCATTTTGTTTGTTTATTATCAACTGTACTACATATTTTTTCTATTTCATTGGAATATCTAAGGAATTTTAATATTTTATTTTTGTTATCGTTCTTCTATTTAAAATTCTGCTGCTAAGTTTTATATTCAATATAAATATTTATTTTCAAATGTAGAAATATGTAACTGCTCTTAATTAGATGTCACCTCTATATGTTTTCAATATATTTACAGAAATTTTATATGGGGTAGATGTGGCAGTAATGGACACCCCATGATGTTTATGGTTCATAAAAAAAAATATTTAGCTTTAATTTTTTTTTATAATTCCCCCTTGCATGTTTTATAAAACTAGGTTATTTTTGACACTTTTAATTAAATCAATCAGGAAGCAGAAAATAATGTTTCGAAGTTTCGCTGTTTTCCTGTGAAAACCTTAATGAAGAGCTAAGTACGAGTTTAATTAATTTATATACTATTTATTTTCTTGCAAAATTTGAATATTTTTGCTTGAGTAGCAGAAGAAAACTTAGAGGTTTATGTACTAACTTTCATTTAAAAATTCTGATTTATTTTTAAGGTTTTAAGAAAGGGTGTCCGTTACTGGGATGGTTAATTAGTCATTTTCCAGTAATGGACATCCCGTGTATGCATTGCTAAAATATAATTTCAGTAATGTTCATGGTGCATAAAATATTGACTTAACTGCAAAACTAAATAACCAAATTTAATTTTTTAATTATACTTGCCAAAATGTAATAACACCAAAACTTTTATAAATACTAGCTGCTTTTAAGTTATTTTATGTAATTCATAAAATTTCAATATTTTATTCTTTTTTTATGTATATGTATCTTTCATATTTTATAATCTGGCAATCAAACCAGCCACGAAGCAGAAAATATTTTTTAAGAGAACAGTCAAAGAGGGGCTCATAGGGCTTAATCCCTCTCTGTTTAAATAAAAACAATTAAGTTACAGAAGCTATTACAAATCTATTTTCTCTCTTAAATGTTTCTTTATTCACCTCTGGCAAAAAAGTAATATTCAGGAAAGTTATCGATAATATTTATGAAACTAGTAAATCTGCAGATCAGTGGCCTCAAACATCAGTTCTACAGTTTTATTTTGAAATTATTTTATTTAATATTTAAAATGTTCAACTCACAATATCCTTTCTTTCATGTTTGTAATATTAATTATTACACGTAATATATCAAGTAGTCCCTGGAAGATTAATTGTCAAAAATTGTGAGACAAAACTAAACACTAATATTCCAAAACCTTTTTTTAATTACCTTTTAAATCCCCCACTGTTTCAATAATTTGATAGCTGTAATTACCTGATATTTAGTATTTTAAACTAACCATCTAAAATAAATAAAACATCGATATTATGATAATTACAATAAATGATGCAAACAGTAAAAGTTTATCCCAAATATTTTATTAGTTACTGATACCCTAATTGTTAAACTTATTTGAAAATAACTATTTTGATTCATTAGTATGTATTAATTAAATTATGGTTCTAAATACAGTCTTAAAAACAATCATTTTATTACTTATGGGGTATCCATTACTGGAACAGAGTGTGTCCATTACTGGGCCAGAGGGTGTTCATTACTGGGCTTTCAGGCGTTTTGATATATTTCTGATATTTAAAATTAAATTTCGATTCATACTGAGAAATGAGACTATAATAATAGTTAAATATTGTTGATAGGTTAATATAATATTGAAAAAACTTAATTATAATAATTATAACTATTAATACAAAAATAATTTTAAAAGAAATTCCTTTAGGGTCTTCATTACTGTCACATCTACCCTATATAAAAATTTCCGTAAGAAAATACAGCCCTCAAAAGAAAAAAGAGAAAACCCCATAATTTTTAATCAGCAGATTTTACCCTTCTCCCCGCCCCAAACCATAAATAACTAAAAAAGCCATTTGAATGAAAATTAGTTGTTCGTTCAATTAATGCTAAACAAATAAGCTTAAGGATAGTTTTCATACTGAAACTGACGGACAGTCTAACATTTTAAAAACAAACATATACTTATGACAACAATTTTGGTAATTTTTATTTCGGATATCAAACGGGAATTTTATCATTTTAAGGTATATGACTACGTTCAGAGCGCTTTTTAAAAAGAATGCACAATATTGAAAAAATACACATAATTTTAGTTCACTTGTAATACAGAATGATGAAAAAACATAAATAACTAACAATATCTTCATAATATTTTTACCCGACTGAAAAGAAGGGTTATATATTTCAAGCGTATCTGTGTATGTAGATTTCTTTATACCCTCGAAACACCCCAACGGCTGGATGGATTTTAATGAATGAAGTCTCTATCAATTCGTCTTAACGCCCGAATGGTTATAGGCTAGGTTTTGTCTTTATAAATTCAAAATGGCAGCCGTAATAAAAATATGGCGGTAGAGACGAAAAAAATTTTACGCACCCTATTGAATGGTATATTATTGGATAGGTCTTTCAAAATGAAGAGGATGTTTCATTGACTATTTTACAGTCAGAAGCTCCGTTAAAACATTATACAACCTGGAAGTTGTGTAGGTAGGATCTCTAGCTTTACTGCAATTCTAACCATCATAGACATGTATAGACCTCATCAAAACAGTGTTTATAGATAGGAACTAACAATTAAACACAACTTAAAAGTCATCAATACAAGTAAACAAAACAAGTAGATGAGTAATATAAACAAGTAATATAAAAAAATATTTTAAGTCTATTCCTACTTAGGTCAATAAGATAATTTTTTTTCTCTCATTCTTCTTTGATCTTGAGTGGAGCTTAAAAAGCTTTGATCAAAAAGAGGGCTCTATCGATCTTAAAATACCTTGATAAAGAAGAGGGATCTCTCGATTATTTAAAATTAATTTAATTTAATTAATGAATTAATATTTGAAAAAAAAAACTGGATTAACATCAAGTGTCATCCACTACAAGTTTTAAAAAATTTATTTGACCTTGATTGGATGAATAATAAGTATTTTATTAACAATTGAACAAGATATATATAGCGAGTGTGAGCTAGTAGTAGGAATTGAAAAAAAAATTGTTTCACATTGATGAGAAATATTTCATTAGTTCGCTTTTTACGCAGTCGGTTTTTTTGATTTTTTAAATTTAATTGTTTATTTAAAATTGGTATTTTGTACATGTTTTTGAAAATGTTTCACTTACGGCAGACAGCGTATACTCAATTCAACTAAATGTATTTCAATTTCCTTTGTATTACATACTTCTATTACACTTACCTGTCCACTGAACAAGGAGTTTTACAGTATCTCCAAAATTAACTAAAATATTTCAAAATATGTAAAAAAACCCACATTTTTGTTAAAAATTAACGTATTTTTATATTCGAGTACAAATAAAATAACTACTTTATCACATAGAGCTTATATTCTAGCTCAAAATATAGTGAGAAATATGGAAAGCATTCTGGCGATCTTTCACTAAAATATGTTTAAAACATTTTATGCAATGAAGTTTATCGGACATGGCAATAACGAAAAAATTTATTTTCCAGAAATCGCATTTAAAGATTTCTTATCTATGTTAGATCTTATTTATAGAATTAATCTAGTAGTGTCAATTATGGTTTAGTAGTGTTTTTAATGTAACAAAAGGTAAGAAAAGCATGCACAGAAACATTCTTTACACTTCCCCCGGACATCCAGCTCACTTGTGGTAATTGACTCATTACTTCCTGTTTATTAAATTGACCATAACTCCTTTTTCAATAATCGTAGAAATAAATTTAAAACAGATTTGGAATCGCAAAAGAATGCTCCTTCAAATAAAATAATAAAACTGTTTTGAAACATTTCTCAAACGGCCATTTATATGTATAGAGATACCTTAATAGTTTAAGAATTATGAAGGTTTAAAGTTTTAAACTTTATATTAAACAAATATTAAATTCATTTGTAATCGTTGAAAAACAGAATGCTATCCGGGTAGTTCTTTTTTAAACATAGGTTAAAAACCGCATAGCGGAATGAGAAGCAATTTTTTATTCGCATATTTGAAGCTTTGAAAAATATATTTTTATTAAAAAATAATATGTTAAAGTTCATATTCTTTCGAATATTGTGAATTGTGACATGTAAAATTTTAATAGGAATCCGTCTAAGGAAAGCTTCTAATATACAAATTCAGAATTTCAGCTCATTCCCCCAAGTACGAGAGAAAGTCAGTAAGAAGGTCGCAAACTGATATGAGAGGTCGGAAATTAGTATTAAATTGTTTCCAAATACGCCATTAGGTGGCAGCATAATCCAACTATAAGATGTTAATTTCGAATTTATGAGACAGCAGTTGTAGAAGATGAGCAGGGTCGTTCAAAAGTTGTTGACGAAGAGCGAAATGACCGTCCAGTTGAGATTGCGACAGAAGAATCAGTGCGAAAGGTTGAGGAAATGGTTAGAGATGACATGCGAACAACAATAGACAGCATAGCCAGCATTTTTCAATCTTCCGCACTGATTCTTCTGTCGCAACCTCAACTGGACACCCACTTCGATCTTCGTCAACAATTTTTGAACGACCCTGCTCATCTTGTACAACTGCTGTCTCATTAATTCGAAATTAACATCTTATAGTTGGAATATGCTGCCACCTATTCGCATATTTGGAAACAATTTACTACTAATTTCCGATCTCTCATATCTTTCTTTCTAACCGATGACCAGGCCCCTACCTGCCGGGATGCCCCAGCTTAACGGGTTTAGTACCTGGCATCGGGGCGAAAGACCGCCTAACCGCCGCGAAGCGGCAATAAACCTGACATCATTGCCTCGATCGTCATCCTATTTGCAGTGCCTACTGTTCGTTTGTGTATACTATGTTTTGCCGGTTACTTAACGTTATAACCTGTTGTTCGGCACCTGCACATTGCTACTCATATTGGTCTCGTAATTTAGAACCTTGATCAGATGACGAGACCTTCACCTGGCCAGGCACCTCCAGAGGTATAATTCACAGGTAACTTGGAGGACTTTGCACCCACGACGGATTTTACATGCACCAGGCGCCATTAGCGTACATGGCGGATTATAGCCAGCAGTATGCCTCGATCCCGCGGCCTTAGCTGCGGATTCGATGCTCTGCCAACTGGGCCACCGCTGCCCGAACTACTTCTGAATGACCTGGTGTTTAGAAGCCGAATTGTTGGTGCAGACTTGTCATAAGAAAAAGGATTGGAGGGGGTGAGGAAGCAAAAAAAAAAAAATAAATAAATAAATAAAAATGAATAAAAAAGAATTAAAAAAAAGAAATTAAAAAAAAAATAGAGCGCCGCAGATAGACAAGTTGCACCAAAAGTTAATTTTGGGCCGAAATGCTAGACAAACATAACGATGCAGGGGGATGGGACTCCGCCTATCTACCGTACCCCACCGCGTAGAAACTGACTCCGTAGACTTCCCACCGGAGAGGGTCCGGTAGCTTGTGCAGGCTATAGCCTATGTGCAACTAAGAATAATAAAGAGGCGGTAGTCAAAAAGAAAAAGAAAAAAAAACCTGAAAGGGAAAGGGGTTAGCTTGTACATGTTATTACACTTAAAACTTACTTATAGCTATTTACTTAACTACCATTTATTACATATATTGTTTTAATATTATCCTATAGCACTAGGTGATGCTAAACGAACTAGAGTAATTTACTTTAGATTACTTAAATATTGCCTGGCTATTTAAAATGAATTTATATTTTAATCATTTCTAATATTAGAATCGAGATTTTATTTATTAATTATTATTATTTTTTTTTATATTATCTTATGACAAGTTAACTATGAATTGGCATACTATTACTTAGCTAGGAGGGATTTGATAAGAGACTAACGAGCTGACCTAGTGAGATTAATATACTAATTTCTAATTGAACTAGCTGCTTGAGGTTGTAACTTAGACATAAGCTATGGGGGTTGGGTTTGACCTAAATTAACATTTAATTTAATAATTCATTATATTTGTCTAGTATAATATACTTATCTCACCCAGTGGACTTGTTCTTCTGAGGAGGTTTCCTTGTCTTGGTATGTCAGTTTGTGACCAACTTACTGATTTTCCTTCGTAATAGTCTAAGAGATAGTAACGTTTTCGTCACCTGATTTTATCAAGTCTCATTTTTCTATATGTTCTTCCTATTTATGGTGTAGTACGTTTACGGGCGGTCCGGCAGCCAGGAGACGTTGCGTTTACCTGCGGGAAGAGGGGTTATGCAGGCGAAAAAACTTCAAAATTACGTCATTTTATCAAGGGTAATTTTTCTATATGTTTTTCCGATTTATGGTGTAGTATGTATGATTGCAGTCTGGCAGTCAGGGGACATTGCGTTTACCAGCGGGAAGAGGTGTTATACAGGTCAAAAAAATTCAAAATTACGTCATTTTATCAAGGCGCATTTTTCTATATGTTCTTCCGGTTTATGGTGTAGTACGTTTGCGGGCGGTCTGGCAGTCGGGAGACGTTACGTTTACCTGCGGGAGAAGGGGTTATGCAGGTCAAAAAACTTCCTTTTAGCATGATTTTTGTTTATAACATCTCTTTCTACTAACTATTTGTGATATTAATCCATTATTACCAGACGTTACCAATGTCGCTAAGACTCTGCCAGATCCACATTTATAGGTAACATATTACTCTTTGGTTAACAGACAACCTGTAATTAATTTTCCAGACCAAGTTAATGCCGGATGGCTTTAAATATGGTAATAAAAGTGCTTGTTTCAGGTCCTTGATAAAATGACGTGTTTTTTGACGTTGCTAGCTCTTGGACTATAAGTTTTGGGTTATGCGTAAAACACTACCCACGTTGCAATCTGTTTTGCAACAATTACTAATTAATTTAATATTAGAATTTTATTGCAATTCGGTTGCAAAGTTAATGCCGGACGGCTTTAAATATGGTAACAAAAGTGCTTGTTTCAGAAGTGTTTTACAGTTTAAAAATTATAAGTCATCTTTACGTCATTTTATCAAGTTTAAAAATAACAAGATATTAAACTTAGTCTAGCAGAAAACCTATAATTAATTTGCCAGACACAAATTCGGTTGCAACGTTAATGCCAGACGGCTTTGAATATGATAAAATGATGTAATTTTGAAGTTTTTTGACCTGCATAACCCCTCTTCCCGCAGGTAAACGCAACGCCTCCTGACTGCCAGACTGCCCACAAACGTACTACACCATAAATCGGAAAAATATATAGAAAAATGAGCTTTGATAAAATGACGTGTTTTTTGACGTTGCTAGCTCTTTGACTATAAGTTTTGAGTTATGCGTAAAACACTACCCACGTTGCAATCTGTTTTGCAACAATTACTAATTAATTTAATATTAGAATTTTATAGCAATATTTCATACATCACAAACTGCTTGGTGGAATGCGTTACCTTTTGGTATCTAAAGGTAAAATGTATCGAAAGAATCAAATATGATGTCAAAATTAGGCCTTCGTATTGCAAAAGTAAGATTTTGGCATGACTCCAAATCTTACTGTTTTCAAAATGAAATAAAATACATAATTTTCAGTTGAATGGCTGTTTTCGTTTTTTCTTGGGACAATTTAGTGATTCAAATATATTCGGGTGTTCTCTCTAACTTTTTTTATTTGGCCGACTGTGCATTGTAATTAATATTTTTAATAACCAAATAGCAATAGTAATAATTGTATAGAGAAACAAAATTTTAATTCAATTTTCACTCCTTTTTTGTTGAACGACGAAATGAATCGTCAAGAGGCATAAATTAGCATTGCTGTAAACATGTTAAAAATAGATAAAGTAATCAATTGTAGATTTTATTTTTGTACAGCAAATTATATTGCCTTAAATATTAAAAAAAATTCAAAAGATTATAAAAACCAAGTTAAAACTATGTTAAAATAAAAACACATCTTACAATCTGTCTGAATCCACAGTTAGGGGAGAGTAGCCGAATTTGCTCCAACTCACATATTTTCAGGTGTAACTTACTTCGTTTTTGCAATATTTGAAAAATATCACTACAAGTAATCAATCTATTCACCTACTAACTAAACAAATCTTTAGAACAATTTCTTTTTTAAAATCTTAAGTTTTATTTTAATTTGAAAAATTTGTCAAAGTGGACCAAATTCAGCGACTGATCGCGTAATTTGGACCCTTAGTCTCTTCAATTGGACCAAACAATATTAGGCTGTTGTAATGAGTAGGGAACATAATTAATTTTATTTAAAGCAAAGTTAGTGATTAATGAAACAAACAAACAAAACAACAGCTATGAAATATAGTGAAATCAAATGTCTGAATGTAAGAGTAATTGTTTCAAATCAAAATGTATTCAAAATATAAATGAAAGTTATAAGTAATTAAAAAGAGAAATTGTGGAACTAAATACCAGTTACTTGAGTATCATGCAAGAAGTGATGTAAGCCTTACACGTGAATTTCTTTTGTTCATTTTTTATTTCTGCTCACACAACATGGAACCATATTTGGCAAGCTGAACACGGAATCCTAATTGTTAATTTATTTTTATTACCAATTAGGCGAAACCAATCATCACTGTCTTAATTTTTCTTTTTAGATTCTGAATCATTAGACTTTTTTTGCAACAGAAATTTTCATTAACTAATGTCTGTAGTTCTTCCTTTCCATCCTTTTCTTTCCAATTGAATTACGCCTATATTTTAAAACTTGGTGTTCCAATTGCTTTTGTGCTTTAAGAACTTTGTCGGTTTTTTTTTTTGTTGTTGTTTTTTCATTTCAAGATTTACTTTATATGGTGTTAACACATCTATGTTAAAACTTTTAGTTAACTGATTTTGGAAAGGGAGATAACATTTCTAATTATTCTTTGGTTTTTTTTTTGTTGTTGTTTATTTTTATTTTTTTTTTGGGGGGGGGGGGAGGGTTGTAGCTGCAACCTACTTGTGGATCAATCTTTTCAAAACTTACTTTTTCTTTTCTGTTTCCTATATCTTTAACAACTTTTGCTGTCAGTGATGTTTTTCTTACAGACTGTTTGTCATTTGTATTAAAAATAAATACAAATACATACAAAATAAAACAAATTGCAAACAAAATTTATTGCATAAACACTTAAAACGTATTTTTTATATTTATATAGGACTAAACTGAATAAAGAAATTGATTCAGGTATACATGAAAAAATTAAAATATTCAAAAACTTGAATGGAGATACTTATAATGGAGTAACTTATAATAGATAGTAACCCTTATAAAATATATAAAAATAGTGTCCAAAGCATACAGCCCTCGAAATTCATTACTTACATTTAAAACTTATGATCGGACATCTGGTCCAATTTAAGCAACTCAAATTGGTCGAATTAAGGCAACTGCGACATTTTTTATAACAGTAATCTTAAGACTAAGGAAAAAAACGAAAGTATACAAATCCGCGTGAAACAAAGGCGGAATTAACACATGAATTTAGATATGTATCTGAAAACATAGCAACACTTACCTTAGTTTTAATCCTTTCTGGGGCAGAAGAATTCTGTTCGTAACATGATGAAATAATTTACTGGCACCAGAACATTCAAACGAATTTCTTACAAAATAAAACCTCGCGATTTTGCATTTTAATTACAAAAGTAAAATTTTATTAAAATATTCTTGGCCATTTGTCAGTTTTAGAATTAAATTTAAGTGTCTAGACCATTTAACCTCCGCCCTTGAAAGGGTTAAAGTACTTGAGTTTAGTAGGGAAAAAATAGATCAAAATTGCTAATTTTAGGTTTTTAAAATTTTCCGATAGCATCACGTGGAAGGCAGGTTCTTCTTAACTTAAATGACGTTATTTTGATGAGTAGGATTTTAGCAGCAGACGGAATCTCTTTCTGTAATTAACTGCAGAATTGCCGCGAACCATTTAAAGCTACTGTCCAAATATGCCTATTCTCCCCTATTACCAATCACTTTGCTATCTCACGCTTTTAGAATGCTCAAACTAACATATAAAAGTGGATCAATGTTCACCAAGTTATCAACCTTCATTCTGTTTAACTGTTGAAACACCAAAAGTTATTCTCAGCAATATTACAGATTTAGAATGTACAGCGCCATTCGTCAGTGAAATTTCGAACTAAAAAAAGAGCTTTTAAGAAATTCTTGAATTCACAAAATATTCTCCTGCAAAAATGACTTCAATAGCCATCAGTTTTTACTTATTATTAAATATTTAAATCGTTCATCTATTTTAGAATCCCCTATATGCTTAAAGAAACAATTGTAACTTCTGATGCTTCATTATGTGTTATTTTTTTAAACACGAGAGAACATTATATAACTAATAATCGTTTTATCGCCTTTGTACCGACAGCATATTACTATATACATATATATTACATAATACTTGTACTCAGTGAATTATTTTTATTTTTTAATTTTTTAAAGTTTTTCCAAATAAATAATTTTTAAATTGTTTTTTGTTTTTAAATGCCGATGTTCTATTTCATAAATATCTATGTAGTCTGAAAATGATGTATTTTCTAATGTCATGACCAAATAATTTCTCAAAAAGCTTTTATAATGCCAAATAACAGAAGAATAACATTATTTTCGTCTTTCTAAATACACAAAATATTTTTACATCAATTTTCCTGAAGAAGCGAAATTTCCATTTATCTTCGAGAGAATGAATTGTCAAGTGTAAAACTTTCCTAGATATTTATAAATTCATTTATATATTAATAAAATTAAGTTAAGGCATGGAAATTTTATGAAATTTTAAGAATAAACACGCTATAAAGAATCCCACAGGAAAGAATTCATGCTTATTAGTCAATATACATAATTTAGTTACATTAGTTATTCATTATTTCATTACGAAAGAACGTTGAACATTGTGAGATTGATAATTGTAATAATTACTATTTTACATTTAAATTATTTGTGTTAGAAGCTTTGTAGTACAGTATTATGCATTATTCAGATTTCCTTATTTAACCTTCGGATTACTAAATGAAACAGCGTACAACTAATACAATCATTCATCCAACCGCAGTTAAAATTCATTAGTTTCTATTCAATATTCTTTTTAAATGTTTCTAGATTTTTATGAATTTATATATAAAAATACGAGTTTGGATACGAATTTCTCAATTTTATCACATTCAGTACGACTTAACGGTATTTAAACTAATTCCGTTTTTCTTGTTTGATCCATTTGACCAGTATGCTAGGCAAAGGGTTAAATGGCATATCGTTGTATCAATGCAAAACTATTTATTTAAAAAATCGAAAGAATTTTTTCAGATGGAAAGACATTCAAATTTTAATGTAATGTAGTTTAATGTAAGTCGTGGTGCATAATATAACCATTCGTGATGAATAATATAAAAATATCTGTCAGCTATGACATGGTAAGGTGCACTTAATTTTATTAACATTCAACTTGATTGATTTTAAGTCTCAGTATTTAGAAATAAAAAAAAATCAAATTTGAAAAAAATGAATATTTCGCAAAATATTCTTACTGATATCCTTGCTAACTAAACAAAATAACTCAATAAGAGAAAATATCGGGAACGAGTTTTTTTTTTTTTTTTTCAAGTTTTATATCTCTTTGGTTAATCTAAGATATCTTTGTTGAGATGACAGTATGAAGTGAGGTACCATATTAAGTTTTTTAAGAACCTTTAGAGTTCAATATCTCTAACAAAAACATTGTAATTACTGACTCACGTATTGACTCGTCTCTTTATGACGAGTGTTCCGTGAACCAGTCTTAATCCTACGTTACTCTTCTGGGTATCTCTATTATACAAGCAGCCATTTTCCTATTTAATGCCTTGGCCAGTTCAACAGCAACAACCACCGGTAAAAAACTGATACTGGTGGAAGAAAGGTAGAGGCCACAGGCTCCGAATATACTTGGTTTGAAAGGAGGTGGTTTGATAAGGGACATTTTTCGCCCATCAGCCTCTTGATGTGACGTATAATTTTTCATTCGTATACCTCATAATAAATAAGAAAAAAAAAATTTAATGAAAGTTCTAAAATTGATGGAAAAAATAAAATATATAATTGAGTAAGTATTATGTACATTAACGAACATAAACACTATTGCCATTAGTTTTAATCCATGTAATCAATAGTAAAGGCAACATTAAATGCAAAATTACGATGGATGAAGATTATTAAAACTATTATTTCAATACATGAAATATCGGAAATAATCAATAACCGAAAAGTCGTAACCGATTAGTCTTCTTACTTGCTTTCTTCACCCTAATCACTACTGGACCAACGGGCGACAGCGGCTTGTAGTGTATGAACATATTAAAGACTTTTTTTTTTTTTATTTCGGTTGAGTTGTGGCGGCAGTAAGCCAGAAACCATAATACGGAAGCAACATGCGCACAGAGTCTTAAGACATTTAGGGGAGACCGGGGGAATGGCGACACCTTAAGGGAATTTAAATTTTTTCACCTCGAAAAAATGTTTACTTTTTAATAGTAAAAATTCTAAAGCTGAATCATGATCTTTAGTATCTGTATAAATTTAACCGTAATCATAACTGTAAAGTAAGCATACATAAAAAAATATTTTTTAAACCTTTGCACAGTGGCGGGATTACCCAGGACACTGGGGTAATTCCGCCACCGTACCGGGGTAATGCCGCCACTCTTTAATGACCTAGTACATGCATTCAATGGATACTGGGAAACACACAACCTACTGAAAATAGTTAGAAAGCAATGTAATTGATCGGTATAATGGTTAAGCTTACAATTTACTTCATAATGGAAAAGTCACTCTGCTGAATCGGCTCCACTACATTAAAATGGGGTCATTTCTCACCCGATTTGCATGGCGGCGGCATTACCCCGAGAGGACAATATGGCGAAAATTTCCAAGCAAAGCCGAAAGAAGAACCGAACTTGTTCAACAC
Source organism: Maratus speciosus (assembly GCA_963932465.1). Classification (NCBI taxonomy): domain Eukaryota; kingdom Metazoa; phylum Arthropoda; class Arachnida; order Araneae; family Salticidae; genus Maratus; species Maratus speciosus. Next base: position 641,178,192 of record OZ010787.1, read on the forward strand.
ATTGCATCAAAATGTCGGCGAATGCGTGTAGATTACGGGTCATATTATCTTAAATATCTAATGTTACAATAAAAGGTGCTTATCTCTACTCATTTGAAGCTCCAAAATAATAAGCAACTAGATGAAAACTACATTTTTTACTAGAACAAACGAACGACGTACAGCAAAGTCTTTCTCACTTTAGGCACTGTTTATATTGTTGGCCGGTATAGTGCAAGCACATTCACTATCTCAAACTGCCCTTAGTTTTTAAACTAGGTGGGGTGGCGGCATAACCCGGGTTGGCGGCATTCCCCCGGTCTCCCCTACGCCTACTTTACATTGACATTACCATTGTGTGATATTGCTTCGCTCTGTTTTTATCCAAATATTATAGTGTTTAGCACTTGTATGTCGAACACTCGAACTTTAGTCACGAGACGTGTCTCTTTAGAATCCTCTGTTGAAAACTATTGCTGCTTATTTAGGAATCTAGGCATTTCATGTACGAAATATATTTCTTGCAGAAGCTCCAAACTATTCCGGAAGCCTCTATCCCTCTGTTAATAATTATAAAATCATTTGGCTTCAGCCACCCTCTGATATTGCGTGCATCTTTTTTAATATATCTGTAAGTATGTTAGTACGTCTTGCTCTTTGAACCCGCAAAGTAAGGTCCGAAGACATCCTCAATATGACTAAAGTAGTGACCAATATCATAGGCTTAACCAAAGATCTTTCTTTGTGTAGCGAGAAAAATCGTCTTTGAAGGGAGTCAGTATGCCAGATTTCGATATTTTTGTTAGTTTTGCAATTTTCACCTTTTAAACGTCATTTGCGACCCTATGTTCCATTGTATTTTTTGTTCGTCTTGTTGAGTACTATCATGCCCCTAAGTGTGTTGAAGAATTCAGATACACCCTGTATTTAATGAAGCAAAAATATTTAATACTTCTTATTATTTTTATAATTTTACATTGCATGATATGTTTGCACTCTTCTGGATATAATAAATGTGCGTGCTATTATCAACCAGTATCACGGTATCATTGTCGTCATCCGGAATAAATAATTTTCTTGCTAAACGCCTCGTATAATTTTTAATAAACTCTTTTCTGGTGACGTGTTCCATTCCAAGGAGTAGTAGAACAAAGTTCTCAATCAATTCCTGGCATGCATATTGCACAGAGGATATTATTTCTTTTTTTTATATTGAGTAATGTGGACCAAACATCATAAGAGAGACCAGTTCTAAACTTTACAAGTAACACTGAATATACACAAGTACGAGATGAGCTCTTTTTCGAGGAACGCATTTATGATTTTACTAGTTCAAAAATATAGTTAAAATCAGATATGGATATTCCCATGAGAGTTTAATAATAGGACTCTGAAAGCTGTCTTGGTATGTCAAAATAGAGACATCTCCTTTTGTTACCTTTCTGATATTGTTTAACACAAGAACGGAAATGAGGGGTCATTTTGACCCGTACAAAATGTATCCATGTCGATTCGAACCAGAAAATGTGTCCGAAAGCAAATGAAATATATATTTCACAAAAATAAGTTAAATAAGTGAAATAGTTTTGTAAGAAATAGCGTACAATAATATTTCGTTCTTCACTCGCTTGTGAGATATGCTCTTCATAGATGTCGCCACATATCAACGGATCGTCATCCATCCATAGACAATTACCTCAATAAACGGTTTTCACAATGACTTTGATTTCATTGCGGTAGATGGCAGCATTACAGACTTTTGAAGTCGATCTTTTAATGAACTCCTACACTAAAGAAAGCCAATCTGCAAGATTCATCAATTTCTTTTGTATGATTAAACTCCGAACTAAAGACCGTCGATTAACTTTTATAGACCCTTTTTAGATGGGGTGTTGGTCTTTGAACCAAAAAGGACGCATTTAACTGTTCTTCTTTTACATTCATTTAGGAAGCATAATTCGCTCCTATGAAATGTATTATCTTAATTATTTTGTTAAACGTCTTAAAATGTATATTTAAATTATTTAATCAAGATATTGTACACATTATACTCATATAAAAGCCTAGATTGAAGATCTGCTCGTGACTCTTTTAATTCTTGATCCAAAACAACATACACGATTTTCTAATAAAATATTTCAGCATCCTTTGAGAAGAAAGTGCTTCTCTGAAGAAGCAGCTATTATGATACTCACAGGTAAGAAGAATTTCATTTTTCTCTTACCAGTTATGAGGTAATATTTATTTAAAAATAAATCATATACACGGTCTATGAACTCACGTAAACTTATAAGTTTTAAATAAAAATTCTGTTATTAAATATTTTTATTAAACTTGAATAAAATTTTCCACCGTTCTAGTGTTAAAAGACCTTCAAGACCTTTTTCATACATAAATTGATGTGAATGGGTATGAAGAAGGGAGTACATCTTGCAGAGCAAACTTTATGAATACCCTCCTGTAATATGGGTTTTGCAGCATCGTTTTCCCGATGAAATGTACATTCTAGTTTCTATAAAGGCTTGAATTTGAGCTGCTTTTTGTACAGTCACGAGGCGGTTCTTACCCTTACAAATTATACAAGTGTTAGAGTTGTTACAAGAGGGTAGTGATAAATGTATATTAGGTTTCTTATTTGTGGTATCGTCGGCAATAGTAGTTGACGCATAATCTCTATTCTGAGTATTTTGAGTCCGAAGTACACGAAATACATATGATCTGCGTTTAGAGCACTATTTAGATTACTCTGCAGATCGTAGCTTTTATAACTTCTGAGTATCGATAAAACTTTTGTGTTAGAACAGATACGAAAATCCCTATTTTGTTTATCGTCAGGTTTTACAACAATCGTACAGACTTCCAGGCATTATTTATTATTACGTTCTTCAATAAATATTTACAATAACAGTTTTAGAACACAACATTGACATCTGAACAACGTAAATACTTTTTGAGTGCGTCAAACATCTGAGCACGCTCCGATAGCAGTGCAACTGATACTCACGCACGAAATATTTTTTTCCTTAATAGGTAGAAGCGCACGCTGAACCAAAATAAAATAATGCTCACATAAAAACTTATAAAGAGGAGTATCATTGTACGTCAAAACTAATTTGGTTCATGAAAAGCTTCTTAAAAATAAATAATTCAAACATACAAAAGACGACAAAAATGTAGAAAAAAGCCAAAACACTCTATTTTCGGGCTATAATTTCTATGATTTACTATTTTATTTATCGCGTAAATGTTATATTAAACAAAAATATATATCTTTATGTATACAAAGACATTAAACAATTGTCGGAATCCGAAACTTTTTTTTCGCGTATATGATGGGCGAAAAATAGCCCTTATCAGACCACCTCCTTTAAACGTTATCCTCCAACCTGAAATCTGTGTGACATAGTGAAAGAAAGTCATTTATAAATGTGTAGAGCACCCTTGATTTCGCATGATATGATGTCCTACATAAAAAAATAAATTTATTAGTTATCAATTGTAAGTATATGGATATCTAAACTATGTCTTAAATGCATCAATTATCGCGTGCAGAAGTGTGAGATTATAATGCAGCTGTAAATTTTCTAATTAAACTAACAACTGTAAGCTGGTGCAATTTATTTCAATAAGAATTTAAGTTAAAATTCGTAATGTGTTCATTATTACCTTTAGTAGCGAATTTCAGACACTATCCTCTAACTTGAAATCTATGTGATTTAGCGGAAATGTTACATATAAAAGTATAGAGTGTCCTCGATTTAGTATGATGTGATCTCCTATATAAAAAAATATAATTATTTGCCCTCAAACGTAAGTATTTGAATAGCCAAACAACGTCTTAAATACGTCAATTATCGCGTGCAGAAGTTTGTGTTTTAATGCAAACATAAATTTACTAATAAACTGACGCATACAAGCGCAGGTGCAATTTATTTCAATAAGAAATTTAGGTTAAAGTATTTAATATGTCCACTATTGCCACATGTGTACATGGCATCGCTTACTAGCAACACTTGAGTATATCTGAAATTGCACATTGTTTATATCTGTTCTTTACATTAAGAAATCTACTTTATGATGTCAAACCTCTGCACTCGATTATTGACTGTTTAATACAGTAATTAGATATCGAAAATCGTACATATTATTACTTCTAATAGAGTTTTTTTTATACACCAGGAATCATGCCATTCTAAATCTAGAACGCTCTATTCTTTTTTAATTCACCCCTTTTATACAATGCATCATAGTTTTCAAAGCCCACCAGCTTTTCTAGTAGTTAGGAGTTGACTACTAGACAAGAGGTGTCGATTAAGAATCCCAATTCAGGCACCGTTTCTTGAAGCGGGCTGAGTTCCACTTTAAACGGAGTTCATGGTCTGTTAAGTCATTGTGCGCAAAATATGAACACAGCGCACGCTACAATCCATACATCCACCCAACCATCCAACGACAGCTTTTGTGATAAAATGGACATAATCTAAATTTCATCACTACGGGACACTGCATTTGGTCATGCGTAGTCTCTTAACTATATCCTTATCTCACTTAGGGGAAAGTAGGGTTATGTCGCTCAGTGGGCAATCCCGCTTATCCAAGTATCTCTAAACAGAATAGAATTGAAAACGTGCGATCGGTACCGGCACCTAGCGAACTTCATCGTAAGTTCCCAGTAAGTATATAGTGACCATCGGGAGGAAAGTATTTTTGTGTTCTCACGTTATTAGTTTGAAGTTGTTTCATAATAAAATTCGACAACTATCTAACTTGAAGGTAAGTGTATACTCTTATTTTCAAATGTTAATTTACATATTATTTCTACAAAATATATAAATTTAGCTGTACGTTCATGCTTTTATTTATTTTTGTAATGATTTCTTACGGCAACTTAAATCTTGTATTCAAATTTTCAACGCAATTACCCTACCATGTCGGGCATTACCGCTTAATCCATTGTTAATTAAATAAAACTATAAAAAAATTCTAAAAACTTTTATGCACATTAGTTGATTGCAAACTGTTCCTTATGCTTTGGAGTTATACTTCATTAATAAAATATTGAGTTTTTCTGTCAATTTGACTAGCTATTTATGTTTTCCTTTAAGTGAGCGTCATTATCCTACTTTCCCCAACATAGCTTTAGTTCTCTGCATTTGCCAGGTTTTCAGGGTAAAGACAGTCTCGAATGCACCTTGTACGAGGGCTGTTCAATAAAGAATGATCTTACTTTTTTATTGGCATACTTTATTGCACACAAGTTTACTTTTATCTTCCATTGTTTAGCTTAATGTGTAATGAATGCATGGTAATTGTTTTGTTCATTTATAACCAGTAGTAGGTCAATGGCAGCCATGAAAGTTCTGATATTTTCAGTATCCCTACGGGAACGACAGAGGCAACACGCAATGAGCAAGAGTGCTCCGCTGGAAACTTTGCTTTCGCCAAAAGAAATCGTCAGTCGAAGAGTAAGCTACAGGAGACTTATGAATAGTCTGTTCTTCCCTGTAACGCAGTTAGATGATGGTTTGAGATGTTTAACCCTTTATCAACTGACGGTACTTTTAAGTACCATTAAAATAACATATTATAAAATTTATTTAATACATCCATTAGTAGAAATATAGTTTAGAATGAGTTATAGATGCATTACTTTATCTTGTTCCAAAAACATCATTGATTAGACAAAACAAAAATATTTATAAAAGGATGATTTCTTTTACCTTTGCATCTTTTCAGAATCCTTGGTATTGGAGGGGGGGATTTTTCAATTTGGAAATATTTCTATATTTCTCTTGTTAGAAAATTATATTTGTACATTTCTTAATTCTACAAAATACTAAGAAAATATTTAAAATAAAATATTTGAATGGGGTTATAAATATTGCACAAAATATCTATAAATTCAAATTTAATTGATCCTTCTAAATCCTTCTAAAATCCTTCTAAAATTTACTAAATGATTATGTAAATCTTCTAATATAGTTTTAAAAATGCACGAATAATGCCTTAGAAGATAAAATTTTCAGGAATTCCTAATTTAGTACATAAAGGATTGATAGAGAAAGATAATCATCTACAGAGGAAGATGATGGACACTGTGCTACTGTAACGGAGCTTACAAAAGTCAACATAATACCGTCGCTACTATTGTAAGAGAAGATCGTTAGAAATGTGAACTGCTAAAAATATTGTAGCTATAATAGCGTGCCACCCACGGTTGGTAACTGGAAAGTGAACATGAGACGTGTTTGTGCGCCTTGAATTCCGAGACTCCTCATACTCGAACAACAGGACGTTCGCGTGTAGGCTGTTCGAAATTGAAGGTGATGTTACGTGAACATCAGATGAATCCCCTAATGTAATAACACGCTTCGATTGACGATTTCTTCAGGTGAAAACAAAATTTTCATCTGCATACTTGCTCATTGCGTGTTGCCTTCATCGTTCCCGTAGGCGATACTGAAAGTATCTGAACCTTCATGGCTGTCACAAACATACTATTAGAGATAAATGAACAAAAAATTACCTCATATTCATTACACATTAAGCTAACAATGGTACATAAAAGTAAATTTATGTCCAATAAAGTATACTTATAAAAAAATTATGATCATTCTTTATTGAACAGCCTTTGTATATATAGCGGCACGCAAAAATATTGTATTAAATAGCAAAATCGATCTATTGTAATTTTGATGCGCTATTTTATTTGCTTAAAATTAAATTTGTTTCTTCAAAGCAACGTATGACATCGTTGCACGTTCCAATTTCGCCATGCAACTATTAGACCAATGTCAGACGGGCGTCTTTTTTGCTGATTTTTTGCTTAAGTATTATCCATTCACAATGCCATAGCATTGTGAATGGATAATACCTAAGCTAAAAAGCAGCAAAAAAGACGCCCGTTAGTATTGTGAATGGATAATACCTAAGCAAAAATGCAGCAAAAAAGACGTCCGTTAGCATTGTGAATGGATAATACCTAAGCAAAAATGCAGCAAAAAAGACGCCCGTTAGCATTGTGAATGGATAATACCTAAGCAAAAAAGCAGCAAAAAAGACGCCCGTCTGACATTAGTCTTACGAAGAAATACATCAATCGGTTTTCATAAATTGAGCACCAAAGTGAGTGAACGACAAATAATCGTGTTTTTTGTACTTTTGATGAACACGCCGACAAAAGTGTGGCACTTGCCTTAAGTCAAGGTGGGTTTTCGACATGCACTGTAAAAAAAAAAAAAAACGGACTAAAATACGGAAATACTACTGGCAATCTAGACGCCAGTACTATTTCCGTATTTTAACGGAACTTTTTCCCCGTAAATTACAGAAAAACTTCCTTTTTTTTTATTTAACGGAAAATTTTCTGTAATTTACTGGGAAAAAGTTCCGTTAAAATACGGAAATAGTACTGGCGTCTAGATTGCCAGTAGTATTTCCGTATTTTAGTCCGTTTTTTTTTTTTTTTTTTTTTTTTTTTTTTTTTTTTTTTTTTTTTACAGTGTGTGATCACAAAATTATAGGATTCCGCCAGTCTATAATTGCTAGAGTAATTAAATTGAAGCTTGAAACTGGCAATGTCGAGAGAATAACTTGATCAGGCCGAGTGTAAATACAACGTCTTAAAATCGATATCTGAACAAATACTTATAATATACACAATATATAATTACTCTTGTTCACAAAGATAAAAAAAAATAGGTCTGTTCACAAAGTTAAAAAATAAAACAGGAAACTTATAAATAGAAAGTATTCAAACAAATTTGTTAATTTTAGATAAGGTATGTTAAATGCACTGGAGTTAAGAATAAACCAGAAATTGTTGAAATGTTGCCCGAACAGGTAGGAGATATCTCTAACTGAAGCGATAATTCTTTATAGATGGAATTTTTTTATGCATGCACTTATTATGTTTGCTTCACCTCATTGATTTTCTTAAACAATTAATTATATTTGATAAAAATAAAGAGAAAATTCTGGTTAAGTACAACGACTGTCTTTGATTGTTGATTACAGTTTGTTAGTTAACAAATACTGCTTGTTACTAGCAATCGCTATATAATAAACATTTCATGTTGATTGTTTTAATTATTTATAGGTCTAAAGTGTTTATTGTTAATGAATTACTATTTTGCGAGTTTTTTATTTTGATAATAATTTTAAATAAAGCCTTTTTTTAAGAAATAACGAAATGTTACACGAATTGCTTGTTTATTCTCATCTATAAAAAGAAAATAAAGCATATACAGATGTGTGTCAAATTACTGAAACTGACAAAAAATACCAAAACTAAAACATGAATTAACAAAAACAAGTACGGCAGATTAGGGAAAAGCATTTCCGAGAAACAGCTTTTAATGAAAATGAAATAAAAAATACGAAAAAATATCTTCACTTATAACCCGATGCACTATACACACGCAAAAGTTTTGGCTATTCCACAATGAAGGACTTCGTTATATTATTTCAATGAGTGATAAAATTTACTCTGCTTTCTCAACGATTAAAAACTTAGAAACATTTTAATATGTTAAACGTTTAACAACTATAACACGAAATAATATGTAAATTAATTCTATTCTGTATCGGATATCTAGGAATTTCCTTAAATTCATCATAAATATTTGTAACACTTTTCAATTTACGAGGCTAAGCAAAAAGTTCTGGGAAATTTGTGAAAGTTGCGTTGTTATGCGCAAATTAACAACAAAAGCAAAAAGGACTATTCTTCAAAGTAGAAACCATCATAGTCCATGACGGATGGCCAGATTCCGGATTTGCTGGAAGTACCATGGCGGTTCCTTGGAATCGAAAAACTCTTGACATGCTTCTTCAACTTCATTAAAAAGATTCAAATCGACGGCCCTTAAAAAAGTGTTGAAAGACCTTTTCTCCAATAATGCCGTAATAACACACGCAAACCATATTGTTCAATATTTCAAATGAAAATCAAATTTCAAAGTAATTGCTTAAAAGGCGCAAAGAGCCAACATAGTGAAAAAGATTCCATGCCGAGACTCGTACCCGGGCCATCAGTATAGCGCACTGACGTTCTACCGACTAAACCACATGGAACGATACCCAGCCTGGAAAATTTCTCACTATTATATGTTGGCAAGGCTACAAACGCAGCACAAGATGGAATATTTATCGTGAGCCACCGACCTGGGGCGAACATGAATCTTAATTAAATCCAGCATCGATAGAAAATATATTAATACATGGAAATTATTCCAGAGAGAAACACTCGCCTTCCATACAATATTTCAAATGAAAATGAAATTTCAAAGTAATTGCTTAAAGCTGGTGGAATAATTTCCATTTATTAATACCATACTGTTCAATAGGCATATTGGAGCCAAAATTCCTGAACTCCTATAGATATACCATACTAGTACTCCTATATACGGTACAAATTATGGTAACTATTAGATTAAAAATTTCCCAGAACTTTTTGCTCAACCTAATAGTTGAAAAGTGTTTATGACTTCAGAAGTCTATCTGTCAGTCCGTCTGCCTAAACTCTAACTCTCGTAAATATACTTGGATAGCCCTATATATTTTTAAAAGTTATTTACTTTTACTAAAGCACTATCGCTATTGAAAATGAAGTGTGTAACATTCATATTTCTTTTTTCAGGAACAAGTAAAAGTAATCTGTTCTATCACTGTCAACGGAAGAAAATCGTTCCAAGTGCATTTTAATGCTGTTGCACCGTATCAAACATAATAAAATTGATATATACTTATAAAATGCACTAAAACATGCATTCTGTAGAATATGGGTGCAAAACCTTTATTGTTCATTTACAGGGCCACGCATAATAATTCCGTGACGTAATGGTCTACGCGGGAAAACAGTTTGCAGCGATATTTTGGCTGTCTAAGAGAAACTGCTTGCACGTGGAAACCACGTCTGTAGAGCATAGAGTTCCCTCAGAACGCCTTTATTAAGGTCTTTAAAAAGCACTATTTCAATTATTATGAAGCTGATATACATCAGTGAGGTTTACTACAAGATACTTTCTGTAAAATTTGATGTCTGTAGCATTTGTCGTTTATTTGCAAGGACGCACACGAATTTCGGATACCGTAGTGCACTCGAAGTTGCAATAATTGTTGCAGGTACGTTTTTCAACTATGGTGTGCCTTTTTAAGTATAACTACAGTTTTGTATACTATGTGGTATGTACAAATACAGCCAGATAGATAGATGCTACAGATATTACTCAGCAAAGCAAAAGAAAATACGTAATGATTACTGAGTAGGAGCATGAATTTATTAAAGATTGTTTTTAATTGAGTTATGCATTTTCAAGCTGAATCATGCTTAGTATTATCTAGTTTAGATTATCTTATCTAGATTAGATTATCTAGCTTAGCGAAGTTTTGTTAAAGTATCCTAGAAGTGTTGGAAAGTGTGTCATAACCTATGCTTGACGAATGATTTTTCTTTCTTGTTTTATTATTTAGATTAATTAAAAAAATTAATATGTCTCTTTAAAAATTCAAATATTAATCGTAAAAATTTAAAAAATTGATAATATCTACCTACAAAACTACTTGGTTGAATACAATGTAGCAAATACTTTAAGAAAAAGGAATTAGTTCATTGTTGTTAGACATTCAAAATGTATTACCTTGATTACTTTTTATTTAATCTTTTAGCGAGATGGTTGTATTTACGATAAACGTGATACCTGCTACAATTTGCTCTCACAAATTGCAACGAAATTATAATCCAATTTTTACAAATGATTTGCATAATTACTCTTCTAACTAGTATGCCATGAATGATGTGAAATAATTTGCATTTGTAAAAGCTTAAAAACTGTCAATAAAAATAAATAATGCACCTTCTAGTGAAAAAAAAATATAATAGGACTAGAGTCATCCGCGAGTCGTGTTTTACTCGACCCTAACCCGGAAATACTATTTAAAGTCAGCCTAAAACCCGAACCAAACCACCCCCATTTTTATTCAAATAAAAACCCGAACAAAAACAGCCATACTTACACCCGAACTGAACACGTGATGGAAAGATAATTAATCCGTATTTTAAAACAAAAATAGAAAAATAGTGCACCATTTTATCCCTAACATCAATGTTATCTTTTATGTTTGAAAAATGAACACACATATTTTCATTATTTACAAATATATATGTCGTAGGCTAATTGAGAAATCCGGCTCTTTGCAAACAGCCTAGGCTCTTTGCAAAGAGCCGGGCTAATTGAAGAATCCATCTCCCTTTTTTCAATTAGCCTGAAATTTTTCAGGCTTATTGCAAAGAGCCTAGAAAGCGTTAGGCTAATTGAAAAATGACCACGTATTATCCGATTAGGGTGATATTTTTAGCTCACAGGCTATCAAAGCCTGAGAGCTTATGTACCCGCCGATTCTGTATGTAGGTGAGTACGTATGTACGTACGCATGTACGTAACGCGATAACTCTTGATAGAAATGTCCGATTTGCTTCAATTTTTTTTTAAGGTTCATTCTGATAAGGTGCTTCCCTGATTAATTTTTGGGGTTCATTGGTTAAGGATAAAGGGGGAAAAGGGGTGTAGTCCCCCCCCCCCTTAACTTATCTAAATGGGTTTATCATGCAGAACTATTCGATTTGCTCTAAATTTGGTATACCGGTTTATTGTGTTAAGGAGCTTCCCTGATTAGATTTGGAAGCTCATTATTTAAGTATAAAGGGGGGAAGGGGGCTACGCCCCTTAATTTAGATAAATCGGTTTTTCATGATGAATTACTCGATTCGCTCCAAATTTGGTATACCGGTTTATTAAGTTAAGCAGCTGCCTTTTACTAGATTTGGAGGTTCATTAGTTACATATAAAGGGAGGAAAGGGGGGCTATACCCCAACCCCCCGTAAGATAAATGGATTTTTCATGCAGAAATATGCGATTTGCTATAAATTTGGTATACCGGTTAATTATTTTAAGCAGCTTCCCTGATTACATTTAGAAGATCATTATTATGTATATAGGGGGGAAAGGGGGGAAATTGCCTCTCCCCTTAATTTAGATAAATGCGTTTTTCATGTAGAATTATTCGATTAGCTCAAATTTGGGTATACTGCTTTATTATGTTAAGGAGATGGCTTGATTACATTTGGAGGTTCATTAGTTAAGTATAAAGGGAGGATAAGGGGGGGGGCTAGCCCCCCTTAATTTAGGTAAATGGATTTTTAATGCCTAATTATTCGATTTGCACCAAATTTGGTATACCGGTTTATTATGTTAAGGAGCTTCCCTGATTAGATTGGGAAGTTCATTAGTTAAGTATAAAGGGTGGAAAGGGGGGCTAGACCCCCCCCCCTTAATTTAGATATATGGGTTTTTCATGCAGAGTTATTCGATTTGCTCCAAATTTCGTATACCGGTTTATTATGTTAAGGAGCTTCCCTGATTAGATTTGGAGGTTCATTAGTTATGTATAAAGGGAGGAAAGGGTGGTTAGACCTCCCCCTCCCCTTAATTTAGATAAAAGGGTTTTTCATGCAGAGTTATTCGATTTGCTCCAAATTTTGTATACCGGTTTATTATGTTAAGGAGCTGCCTTGATTATATTTGGAGATTTATTGGTTAAGTATAAAGGAGGGACAGGGGCTAGTGTCCCCTTAATTTAGATAAATGGGTCTTTCATACAGAATTATTCGATTTGCTTCAAATTTGATATACCACTTTATTACGATATGGCTTCCTTCATTTGATTTGGAGGTTCATTGGTTAAGTATAAAAGGGGGGGAAAGGGAGGCAATTGCCCCTTCCCTTAATTTAGATAAAGGGGTTTTCATGCAGAATTATCTAATTTAGTTTAATTTTTTTTCAACCGGATCCGAACTTGAAGGTTCGATTTGAAGTCAACCCGAAAACCGACCGCAACCAGGTTTCGGATTGAGTTCAGTTACAACTTTCAGGTTCGGATCGGGTTGCCGGTGGACGGAGATTATTTTGTCTGGCTTGCATCGGGTTATAGTTCTTTGGAATATTTTTGTCGGTTAATATTTGGTTCGGGACGGGTTTCAGGTTGACTTCGAATGGAATTTTTAGGTTCTGGTAGCGTTGCGTGTCCACGGAAACTAATTTGTCTTGTTCGGTTCCGGTTATGGATCTTTGGAATATTTTTGTCGGTTAACAGATTTCATTCGGGATTTCGGGTTTTTTCAAATGGAACTCTCAGGTTCGGGTCGAGTTGCATGTAGACTGAAATTATTTTGTCTTGCTTGGATCGGGGTACGGTGTGTTGTAATTTATTTTTCGGGTTTGGGTAGGGTTATGCGTTAATAAGCCTAATAAAAAGAAAATTGCCCATTTAAACTGATGGCATGAGCTCACAGGCTATTCACACTAATTGTATATTATTCTCTTATTTCAAAGAATAATGCCCCTCTAAAAATAAATGAAGGGATTTGTCCCCTTAGCCCCCCTTTCTACTTAACCAAAGAATCCCCAAAACGAATCAGGGAAGCTACTTAACATAATAAACTGGTATACCAAATTTAAAGCAAATCAGATAATTCTGCATGAAAAAACCATTTCACTAAATTAAGGGGGTGGGATATTAGCTCCCCCATTTCTCCCTTTATGATGAACCAATGAACTTTCAAATCTAATCAGAAAAGGTCCTTATTAGAATGAACCTAGAAAAAAATTAAACTAAATTAGATAATTCTGCATGAAAACACATTTATCTAAATTAAGGGGAGGCGCGATTGCCCCCCTTTCCCCCCTTTTATACTTAACCAATGAACCTCCAAATCAAATGAAGGAAGCCATATCGTAATAAACTGGTATATCAAATTTGAAGCAAATCGAATAATTCTGTATGAAAGACCCATTTATCTAAATTAAGGGGACACTAGCCCCTGTCCCTCCTTTATACTTAACCAATAAATCTCCAAATATAATCAAGGCAGCTCCTTAACATAATAAACCGGTATACAAAATTTGGAGCAAATCGAATAACTCTGCATGAAAAACCCTTTTATCTAAATTAAGGGGGGGGGGGTCTAACCACCCTTTCCTCCCTTTATACTTAACTAATGAACCTCCAAATCTAATCAGGGAAGCTCCTTAACATAATAAACCGGTATACGAAATTTGGAGCAAATCGAATAACTCTGCATGAAAAACCCATATATCTAAATTAAGGGGGGGGGTCTAGCCCCCCTTTCCTCCCTTTATACTTAACTAATGAACTTCCAAATCTAATCAGGGAAGCTCCTTAACATAATAAACCGGTATACCAAATTTGGAGCGAATCGAATAATTAGGCATTAAAAATCCATTTACCTAAATTAAGGGGGAGGGGCTAGCCCCCCCCCCCTTATCCTCCCTTTATACTTAACTAATGAACCTCCAATTCTAATCCAGCCATCTCCTTAACATAATAAACCAGTATACCAAATTTGAGCTAATCGAATAATTCTACATGAAAAACGCATTTATCTAAATTAAGGGGAGAGGCAATTGTCCCCCTTTACCCCCTTTATACATAATAATTATCTTCTAAATGTAATCAGGGAAGCTGCTTAACATAATTAACCGGTATACCAAATTTATAGCAAATCGCATATTTCTGCATGAAAAACCCATTTTTCTAAATTACGAGGGGGGGGGAGATAGCCCCCCTTTCCTCCCTTTATATGTAACTAATGAACCTCCAAATTTAATCAGGGTTGCTCCTTAACACAATAAACCGGTATACCAAATTTGGGGCAAATCGAATATTTCTGCATGAAAATCCATTTATATAAATTAAGGGGGGGACTAGCCCCCCTTTTCCCCCTTTATCCTTAACCAATGAACCTCAAAAACTAATCAGGGAAGCACCTTATCAGAATGAACCTAGAAAAATTTTTTTGAAGCAAATCGGATATTTCTATCAAGAGTTATCGCGTTACGTACATACGTACGTACGTACGCACACACGTACATACAGAATCAGCAGGCACATAAGCTCTCAGGCTTTGATAGCCCGTGAGCTAAAAAAATCACCCTGATCGGATAATAAGTGGTCATTTTTCAATTAGCCTAACGCTTTCTAGGCTCTTTGCAATAAGCCTGAAAAATATCAGGCTAATTGGAAAAAGGGAGATGGATTCTTCAATTAGCCCGGCTCTTTGCAAAGAGCCTAGGCTGTTTGCAAAGAGCCGGATTTCTCAATTAGCATATGTATAGGGTGTCCACTATCAATGACGTCCAATGGCTAATTTCTAAAGCATTAGTCATAGACATACAGTGCCAATTACGAAAATGTTTTAAATGAGGTAAAAAATTATTTTAAAAGATTTATTTGATCAATATAAATATTTCTTAAAAGTTTTGAAATTTAAATTTGTATCCGGTCCTCCGATCTTATAAGTGATATTAGGTAAAAATTTCGTATTACACTAACACAAATTTGACCTTGTTATGAAACATTGAATTGCATGACTTATATTAATTTTCTGCATCTGAAAACAGATGAGTTGGGTCATGCTTCCAGGTGATCATACGCAAAGTGCTTACAGTATTACAGGGATATATTTCTCGTGTACATTTCTGCAATGTAGCCGAAAGAAGTAACTTAGAGCAAGTTTAATTTGTATTAAGTTTTATATTAGATAATCTAATAGCATGTTAAAATATGTATCATATTGTAGAGAATTGCGACTGTTGCTTTTCATCATTTCATTTAACAAAACTTCTGTTATTTTTTCCTTCTATATGTAAAAAAAGTAAAGCTTTGGAAATGGACCAATAAAAATCTGCTTAGATACCGCGAGACGCATCTGATTGGTCAGAGCTTTCTGACGCTATAAGGGAGGTTACCAAGGAGAGGGGTTGACCCGGCTCTGTCGCCAAAAGTCGTCAATGTTTCGCCAACTTGGCGATATATCGCCAAATTTGACGACCAGAATTAGCCGCCAAAGTGATGCCAACTTGGCGCTATTTCCAGTATTTCGCCAAATTTCCATAGGCGAGTCCAGCAGACCTCACCAAAGTCACCGGTGAGATTGGTTACGTGACGTCAGGCTAAGTGACTGGTCTCTAACCGGTCGACAGACCTACTGGACGGCACTGGTGTTATTTATTATTAGCGCCATCTGTATTACGTTGCCGTAATTATTCTTTTATTATTGTTTTATCATGTACGATGCAAATGTAAATAAACTTTCATGTAATCGATCACGTGACCCATCTAACAAAGAATTTTCTTCGGTTAGTTCGGTCTCTTACCGGTCACTTTGGTTACTTGCGCTGAACGACATTGGTTGCGACCCGGTAGCAGCACTGAACGCCTTGGTGACTAACCGATCTCACCGGTCACTAACCGGTGGCTCCTCTGGACGCGACATCGATTCCCATTGAAATCCAATAGGGTTTACTTGCTTGCAGAAAATCAACAAGTTGAGGTATTTCAATGCAACAAAAACTAATATTAGTTTATGAATAGAGCTTAATTGAAATATTTACATTATTTTTAAGCACAAACACTAACTATTTACAATATTCGTAACACTATATATGTAATTTTACACATATATGTCGGTGGAGAAAAGGCGGCGAAGTGAAAATTTTAGAGGACAGGAGATTTATATCATAAGATTATTTACTGTAACTGCAAATTAGAGACTTCATTACAAAGATAAGGAAAAAAATTCCAAATAACTTTAATAAATATATTACTTTTTAAATTTAACATATTTTTTAAATTTACAATATTTTTAATTTATAATTTTATTTAATTATAAAATTATTTAATTTGTAATTATTCACATATAATATAAATGTTTACTTATTTGAATGATTTTACATTTAATAATTCTTATAAATACGAAAATCATCAAGCTCTAAGGATTATGTGCTTGGAGATAAGGAAATAAAATTGTCAGGAGTTGTGGAGGAGCGCGTTTTTACCAAATCGAATCTAAAAATTGAATGCATAGAAAATAAAGGATCGCAAAGCAATAAATAATGGAAACGCGACACAATTACGTCTGTGGTTGGCTATAAAATAGGGATTGCTTAGCGATACCCAATGGAATTGCGAAGCGATTACGCGAGGGGTTGGTGAGCGTAGCGAGCAGGGGGGAGAAGCCCCCTAGTAACTTATGTTTTAGTACAAGTTACATATTTTCTTTAATATGCCAGAGTTAAAATAGATTTCAAATTTATATTTTAATGTTAATTTTACTCTCAAGTATTATTTTTTTACATCAGGGGATTATTTATATTTGTAGTAAATTTGTGAATTACCCCTCTTTCGCAGCAAAAAAGATGCTTCAACTTTAGACAGCTATTACTCGGTAAGTTTTAATCGTAGAAGAATGGGACTTTACTTTTATCTCCCTTCTTAGCGTAATAGCATATTTTTACTAAATATAACTTATAAGACTATTATATTATAGACCGTATACAAATTTTAATTTCGTATTTTTTATTAAATATTTTTATTCACCCAAATCGCTTTTAAAATACTTACTTCATTACCACATTTAAAACATTTTTGCAGGTGGAACTATATGTCTATGCCTAAGGGATTAGGAATTAGTCATTGGACACCCTGTATTTTATTTCACATGAAAAAAATATATTCTACGCTTTTTTAAAATTCAGGTCTACGTGATTCCAAGTTGGGATACTCAAAATGGATTCGAAACCGAAACAATTAAAGTCAACCGTAACCGAACGCGACACGCATCTAAAACACGTGGGTAAGTGTGATCACAGGTCGCACAGAGGGTTTCGTTTAATAATCCTTTAAAAACACTTTATCCTTTTGCAAAATCTGTTACTTCCACATTTCGCAACCAGGGGACGCACTCTGTTCTACACAAACCGCTAACCGAACGAAACTTCTTTTTACAACCTATCCATAGATATATTAGTCGAGGGGATCGGGCCCATAGCACCCGAGATAGGTAGGCGCCCCTGGAGGTAAAAGGTGGAACTAACACATGTAAGGCTATGTGCATAATATAAAAGAGTGGTCAAAGGTGTATCGACAAAATTTAGAAAAGTACACACCGGGTGCATTGGGGGGAGGTTAGAAAAATTGCTTAAAATACACAAGTTAGAGCCCGGAGGGGTCAATAATATAAGACTTTTTGAAAATGTTATGATTTTTCGTGTGATCACAAGTGTTCTGCTATAAGTATGCAAAATTTCATGTCTTCAAATTAAATAGGGGCTCAGTTAGAAGAAAAAAAAATATTAAAATACACAAGTTAGAGCCCAGAAGGGTAGATATAAGACTTTTTAAAAATTTTATTATTTGTCGTTTGATGCGAGGGGTCCCAGCTAAAAATGAACTGCAGTTTTTCTACAGAAGTGGAGTATTTTTGATGTTTTTCTATAGTCAACTATAGATTTTCTGTAGTGCAATCTCGACTATAAAAATACTTTAGAAATTCTGCGGCTAATGTGGCGTAATTTTGTGGTCCTTTATTTCAAAAATTCTCTGTGCTATTAACCTCAAAAATACTATAGTTTAAGAGAAGTCATCATAAACTTTTAAAATAATGAGATTTTGCGTCTGTAGTAATACAGCAGTATTGAAGTAATTTCATCTCTTTAATTTTACCAGTTTCCCGTCTTTCTCTTAGTGTTTAATTATTTTACTTGGCCGAAAAGTATAAATTTTATTATGTGTTAATCAGAGAAAAAGAAAATATTTAGTTAAAACTAAATGTCAAAATCCGGGAGGGGAATGCCGATAACCTCGGGCTACATCCCCCCCCCCCCCACAAAAAAATTACACTGTTTTTAACTTGACTTTATGATAAAGTTTAAATACATAAACATAAAAAAAACTCGACCGAAATTAACTACTAAGAGTGAGATATAGGAGGGGGGGGGGTGAATCTCTCCCCCAACAGAAAAATTCTTAGTTTCTGTTTAATTTTAAGCTATACGGAATAAATAAATTTTACTATATTTTTCAAAATCGGAGAAAATAATATAATTCCATTAATTAAATTTCAGACTTCAGGGATTGGCATGGTTCTTCCATCCCCCCCCCCCCAACCCTCCTTAACGGAATTTTTTTTATTTCTTTTATTTTAAAATGTTGAAAAAGAATGAATTTTACTATGCATTTCTTAAAAAAAAGAAAGAAAAAAAGAAAATTTAATTACTTAAATTTCAAAATCCAGGGAAGGGAAATGGCTTTTCTCTTATCCCCCCTCCCCACCCCCAGGCAACTGATATTTCTGCTATACTGTCCGTCTATATATTTTTTAAGTTTCTGCGTATAAATAAAATTTACTATATACAAAATCGGAGAAAAACAAAATTCAGTTATATATATATATATTTCAAAATCCAGCGGCAATGACACTCCCCTAGGTTCCCCCTTCTAACGAAAAATTTTTGGTTACCTTAATTTTTAAGTTACTCGCAAAGAATAAATTATACTAGATTTTTCATAGCAGGAGGAAAAAAATTGGGTTACTTAAATTGAAATATCTAGGGAGGGGCAGTTGGTCTCCTGTGCCACCTTCCCCTAAACTGAAATTTCTTGGTTCCTTTTTTTAAGTTACTCGAAAAAAGAAATTTAGTTTGTACAATTTCAAAATCCACGGAAGGGCAATGGGCTTCCTATACCGCTCCCTCAACTGAAACTTTTTAATTCCTCTTTTAATTTAAATCACTCGAATTAAAAAAATTTTCACTATTTCAAAATCGGTGAAAAAAAATTAGGTACTTATATTTTTAAATACAGGGAGGAACAAATGACTGTCATATGACATCCCCCCCCCCCTCCTCCTAACGGAAAGTTATTGGTTTCTGTTTTTTTTTTTTTTTTTAATCACTGGCGAAGAATTAATTTTATTATGTTTTTCAAATTAAGAAAATAAAACTAGTTACTGAATTGAAAATCTAGGCAGGGGTAGTTGCTCTCCTATGTCACCCTCCTCCCCTAAACGGAAAAACGCTTCCTTTTTTTTTTTTTTTTTTTTTTTTTTTTTTACTTACTTGAAAAGAATAAATTCTACTATGTTTTTCAAAAGAAGAATTTTTTTTTAAACTTTAATTTCAAAATCCAGGGAGAAGGCATCCCATCCCCCTTTCTTCTTTTTCATAGCACACCCGGACCCGGATTTACTAAATGCTCAATTTGCCCTTCTCCCCGAAAAGACATGACTTCCAGTTTGCATGAAAATTATTTCTACTTTATAAAAACGAACGAAAAAAAATAATTCTTATTAAATATTTTATTTTAAATTTACATTGGAACATTTGATTATTGTTTATGCAGCTGAGGCTGCATTTCTGACTCTAAATAATTATTTATTATTTAAATTATTAATATAATAATTAATAAAATAATTATTAATAATATTTATAAATAATAATTATTGATATTTATTAACATATAAATCATATAATTTTAATATATAATATTAATTTTATATTACGTAATATAAATAATATAATATAATTTAAATAATTAATAATAATTATTTATAATTAATAATTATTAATAATACATAATATAATATTAATATATAATATTAATTATATATTACATAATATAAATAATATAATATAATTTAAATAATTAATAATAAATATTTATAATTAATAATTATTAATTAATATTATATAATAATTAATATCATTTAAATATTTTTTTAATTCTAAATTCTTTTCGGGATCCAGATAGATTTTGCGCTATTAGCGAAACGAGATCGACCAATCAGAAGCTTGTATTTCGGGAACTTTTCCCTGCTTTAAGGAAGCAAGTTTTCTGATTGGTCAATCTCATTTCGCTAACAGCGTAAATGTATCTGTATCCCGGCAGCAGAAGAACTCCTCAACTCAACTGTCGATATCCGGTGATTGTTTACAATACACGTGACTCCATTCCCGCTCACGTTTTCTTATGCTACGCTTGATCGTTCCTCTTAATTTTTATAGCCCTTTTTGCTCTTGTAATACTTCCGCGTTAATTATTGTTTTTTAATTGAATGTCCATAACCATAAGATTGCTAAAATTATGTACCGAGCTAGATTTGTCTCTTTGAAAGGACTCTGAGACCATGCCTGCAGATTCAAAAAGGGAGATCTAGCTCGGTACATAATTTTAGCAAAGGACTCGTATACTTCCAAAAAACAGGCCTCTTTTTTTAAAACAAATCGAATAGAGACAACAATAGAAAATAAAACGAAGTATTACCAATACAAATATTTCGGAGGAGAATTTTGTAGTTTCAAGATATTATCATTATTATTATTTGCTTTTTTCAAAAGAATAATAGAGGTGCTGTTTTTTTTTTTCTAGTTAACTAGAAGCTAGTTGAGTAATTCAGAATCAATTTAAGTTTTTTATTGATTAGTTGCAGTTTTTGTGTATTGTTCGTTTTTTTTTTTTTTTTTTTTTTTTTTTTTTTTTAATATATAAATTTTCAAGTAGTGCTGCTGGTTTTAAACAATGAAATGTTTTTAACTTAGATATATAATTTATTTAAAACAATGTGTATGGCAACCACAATTAAAACAATGTGCATGCAAATTTTTTTGGATGTGGGACAAGAAGGGTGATATTTTACAGCGGTAGAATTGATAAAAAAAAGTCACTGGTTCCAAGGACCAGTAAGCATGAGAATTTACTGGTCTGCAGTTATCACTGGCCCGCTACATAAAATTCTATTAAGTCCCTTTCACCCTTGAGTGACCTCCCCCCCCCCCCCCTCTTAGAATATAAACCAAACTTCCTTTACAGCCATCCAAAATTTTCAGCATAGTAAAATTGTAATTTACTAAAAATTAAATAAACAGTATGCATAACGAAAAACTATAAAATTAATTAGATGTTTTATTTATCTGATTATTTATTTCAAATGACTGAGATTTAATGCAATTTTTTTAAATTATTGTGTGATTTGTGGTTTTCTAGGGGACAGGTAAGTTAAGTTTACCTGTGAGAAAGGGGGGAAAAGTTACTGGTCCTGCAGACTAGAGATGCAACGAATATTCGGCTTCGGCCGAATAATAAGTCCATTATTCGGCCTTGGCCGAATAATACACTGTAATAAATGTTTTTATATTTACACAGTATAACTTTTTAATTTGACAATTTATATTCATCATATATAATGAAAATTTTATTTGAAATTAACTAACACTTTTTTTTCCATTAACTTTCATACTCCGAATGGGTTTTATCTACCCATTTTTATATAAGAGGGTAATTTAGGAATCATGTTAAAAAAAAAAAAAATATGCTGTATCAGTAAATACAAAAAGTATCTGTAATAAGCTAACATAATCTGTTAAATTTAAAATTAATCTATTCAAAATTGTTTTAATACAGCTGTAACAAGCTAATTCATTTTTTTTTATTTATTTATTTTTTTTATCATAATGTGAAGTTTAACATTTAACCCTTGTTACATAAAAAAATATTTCTTTCAATAATATTTTGAATTATACCTATAAAGAACATAAATATATGATTGATTAGATATAGATGTATTATATGTATAAGATATTTAAGTCGTATATGTTGCAATAGTTAAGGGTATTTTTTTTTTTTTTTTAAGTAAAATACGCTTAAAAGTGAAATATAATTTAAGTGATTTTTTTTAAGCCTGTTACTATTTCTTATTAAATATTGAAAGAAATGTAAATACTAAATTCTTTTAATTAGTATGCATTTACGTTTTAGATATTTTTTTCAAGAATAGCATTGTAATGCCTTAAAAAACAGTTAAAATGTTTTCAATAAACGTAGATTGTGATGCAGAAATAATAATAATCAGCATTCTCAGATGATAGTCTTTTTTTTCCCGTAAATCTTACCTGCTTCTGAAAATAACCTCTCACTATATATGGTACTTCCTGGTGCAGAAAGGTACTTTTTGGCTAATTGTGAAACGTTTAGAAAGTCTTCTGAATTTTTCGCCCACCGCCCCAAAGGACGCTGTTGTCTTTCTAGTAGTGGCTGGGAAAGAAAATTACTAATATCTTTTACTCTTCACATTGAGGCGCACTTTCTAAAGAGGCTTCACTGCTGACAGCAAAAAAAAAATAAATAAAAATAATAATAATAATAAAGATAAATAAAAATTGTGAGCTTTATAAAGCCATGTTAATTGTGAGCTTTATAAAGTCTACAGTGATTTCTTTACACCATTTTAGAGGATATTCCTTTCACCCTTTCTATCAGTGGTTTTTCTTAAGATATTAAGATTTCTTATTTTTTATTTTATTTCATCTGAAAGCTGAAACTTATGTTTCCTAGTACTTTTAAAATTTTGTCATTATTTTAAAATGTAACAACAACACATATAATATCTATTAAAATGTAACTAGACAGTATCTGATGAGGAACTTTTGCTAAGAATTTTTTTTTTCTTTTTTTTTTGGGGGGGGGGGGGGGGTCGGGTCTGAATTATTATTGAGGCAATTTTTAGGCCGAACATGGCCGAATATTTTTTCAGAGTAAAATAATGCTTTAAAAAATAAAAAATTTGTATATATAAATAATTTTTTTAAAGAAAACAATACATTTTAAATGTGAAATATACAAGAATTGTGCATATAAAGCATACCATATTTTGTTTTTAGGCAAAAATAAGTTCATTATTCGGCAGCCGAATAGGCCGAATATTCGGCTGCAACTTGGCCGAGTATTCGGTTATTCGGCCAAACCACTATTCGTTGCTTCACTACTGCAGACCACTAAATTTTTCAAACTAGTGGTCGATTGCATTTTTGGTGGTCTCGGACCAGCAGACCACCAAGGATTTCGAACGCTGTTTTTTAAACCAAAGGGCATACAGAACCGCTCGTTGCCTACCATGGCACAACTTCATTGTTTTGGCCTATGGAATTCATACCTCTGCTCAGAGTGTCAAGTCTTGGAAACCACTGACCACTACCTTCTAGAATGCTGAAAGTTTCGCACAGAGCAAGCTCAACTCTATCAGCGATTAGATCTGTCTGCTGACAGTGCGATGAATTCTGATGAAGGGGAGTTCTTCCTGGAATTTAATCCCAATAAAAACAAGTTCTCTTCTGTGAATGTAACGTCTACTGAAAGAGCTGTTTATAGAGAACTGTATTAGCAATTTTGGATCATTAGAGGTAAAAAGCCGCCAAGTGAAGCGAAGCTGAAAACCTCATAATCGAGCGTAGGCTCCGATAATCAAATCAAATCAACCAAAGGGCAGGTGGTGTGCAGTACACCCACCACCCCGCCCTAAACTGCCTAAGGAAACTCTGGTAAGAGTGCATTTTGGCAGTTTAAAAAAAAAGCATGTCACTGCACCCGTAAAAATATTCGGCACAGATGTTACCATAACACCAACCAAACCTCGTTACCATATCATCTATATCCGGTTTACCATATCAAGCAAAATAATGACACTTTGGCACCAGTTAAGTACCCGGTGCTTATATGACATTGGCGTCAGAAAAAAATCGTGCCAATATGGAGTGTATATGACATCTGTGCCAAATAAAGATATATTACATTTATCGCTTATTATTATCGTATTACAGCTTATTGATTTAAAGTTGGATTACCATTTCACCGGTAAGTGATTTATTTCCTTTTTAAGAACATAATTGGTTGATAATTGTTTAATAAAGCATAGCAGCTTGGTGTGTTTTGCTAAGTGCATATAAATTTTATTTTATGTAATTTTCTTTTGTTTACATGTCTTAAAACAGTACATATTGGGTGGTGTTTACTTTATGCCTGTCAAAGAAGTATTTCTTTTATTTATAAGTAATTTGCATAATATTTCTGATTTTTTTTAATGTTTTTACTTTTGTTTTGTGTTCTGAGACTAAGGGCTATTTCAATGATTATATTTTTTATATTTACTGTGTTCCCAGTGTCATGGACAGTCAGGGAAATTTCAAAATATCTAGGAAAAGCAGGGTTGGAAAAAAACCAGGTTTTTTTTGTAAAAAAACGGTTTATTTGGTTTAAACCAGGTTTTTTTGGTTTAAACCGGGTTTTTTTAAATATAATTTCCTATTGCATACAGATGCATATCTGGTGATAAAATAAACATTTTTGGATATTATATAAGTAATATAACTTTTGAAAATATTTAAATTAAATGATTACAGTCAATTATATAGAAAATTGAAATCATTTCTAATTTAAACATTATTAGTAACAGCTATGTCTTATGTTCAAAGTACACTAGTAAACTGCTCTACACAGTGAAACATTGATACCTTGAAAATCGTATAAAGAATCCTTTGATTAATAATATAATAAACAATCAATAAACATTTGATGCAGTTTCATGAATATAATATATTATTCTGTGGTTGTTGTTATTATTATTTTTTTAATATCCAAATACTTCTGGTTATTTTGTTTTCTGAGTGATAACTCCAGTGTCCAAGGCAACATTTTTGGCCATTAGATTCAGCAACTAACAGAAAAGATTGATTGGTATTATTGAAATGCTATAACTAGCACTCAATTTTTGCAAGCTGTGTTATTCAATTTAATATCTTAAGTTACTCTTTTAAATTCTTTAAGGATAATCTTCCCCAATCCCAATCCAGAAAATTTTCTTTTACAACTTAACCAAAATCTTAAAGATCATTGTATTTTGTTATTAACTACTGTAAATAATCTGCATTTTTTAAATGAAAATATTTTATGCTAAATATTGAATATTATTTATCTATTTTATCTTTTCTAATTTCACATGTTTTAAGAAAAATCTTTAGGGTACCAGATATGTTCATCAACACATGCTAATTTTCATTCTACATGCATAGAAACATGACCTAGGCTCATTATGTCTCATGTTGACTGCTGAGATGAAGTGTTAAAAGTAGAAATTACTTCTATCTATAATTTAAAACAATTAAATTACAAAAAAAAAGAAAATATTATATTAGATTTTTTTCTAAAAAAAACCAAATGGTTTTTTTGACAAAAAAACCAATTGGTTTAAACCGTGCCAACCCTGAGGAAAAGTCAGGGAATTTACAAATATTTTCTAAAAAATGTTGGAGAAAAAATGAAACATGATGCGATCGTGTGATATGCGAATTTGTCTGAAAGATCGTGGAAAAAAGACGAATTTCGTCAAAGAATCGCAAAAAAATGTGGTTTTTATCAATGGTAGCAAAAAAACGTGAATTTTACTAAATATCGTGCAAGATCAGCGATTTTTGGCAAAAGATCATGGAAAATGCACAATTTTTGGCAAAGGATTGCGAGAAAAATGCGATTTTCGTTAAAGGATCACGAAAAAGACACGATTTTCATCGCAGAATTGAAAAAAAACATGATTTTTGCCAAAAAATCGTGTAAAATATTCAAATTTCTGCAAAAGATTGTGTGAAATATGCAAATTTCTTTGAAAGGTCGTGGAAAGACTGCGATTTTCGGCGAAGAATTGTGAATTTCATCAAAGAATCGCGAAAAAAATGTGATTTTTGTCAAATGATCGTGAAAAAAGGTGCGTATTTCGTCAAACGATCTTGTAAAATATGCGAACTTCTTTGAAAGGTCGTGGGAAAAACGAGAATTTCGTTAAAGAATCGCAAAGAAATGTGATTTTTGTCGAATGATCGCGAAATAAACGTGAATTTTGTTAAAAGATTGTGGTAAATGAGCGAATTTTGGCGAAAGATCGTGGAAAACGCCAGATTTTTGGCAAAAGATCATGGAAAATGCACGATTTTTGGCAAAGGATTGCGGTAAAAGTGCGATTTTCGTTAAAGGATCACGAAAAAGACACTATTTTCATCGCAGAATTGCAAAAAAACATGATTTTCACCAAAGGATCGTGTAAAATATTCGAATTTCTGCAAAAGATTGTGTGAAATACACGAATTTCATCAAAAGATCATGTAATATGCAAATTTCTTTGAAAGGTCGTGGAAAGACTGAATTTTAGCGAAGGATTTTGAATTTCGTCAAAGAATCGCGAAAAAAATGTGCTTTTTGTCAAACGTTCGTGTAAAATATGCAAATTTCTTCGAAAGATCGTGTGAATTTCATAGAAAGATCGTGTAATATGCGAATATCTTTGAAAGGTCGTGAAAAAAACGAGAATTTCGTCGAAGGATTGCGAATTTCGTTAAAGAATTGCAAAGAAATGTGATTTTTGTCAAATGGTCGCGAAATAAACGTGAATTTTGTTAAAAGATTGTGGAAAACGTGAGATTTTTGGCGAAAGATCGTGGAAAATGCGAGATTTTTGGCAAAAGATCATGGAAAATGCACAATTTTTGGCAAAGGATTGCGAGAAAAATGCGATTTTCGTTAAAGGATCACGAAAAAGACACGATTTTCATCGCAGAATTGAAAAAAAACATGATTTTTGCCAAAAAATCCTGTAAAATATTCAAATTTCTGCAAAAGATTGTGCG
The DNA here is from genome assembly GCA_963932465.1 of Maratus speciosus. Lineage (NCBI taxonomy): Eukaryota > Metazoa > Arthropoda > Arachnida > Araneae > Salticidae > Maratus > Maratus speciosus. The sequence continues at coordinate 641,205,534 of OZ010787.1, forward strand.
AAATATGCAAATTTCTTTGAAAGGTCGTGGAAAGACTGCGAATTTCGGCGAAGAATTGTGAATTTCATCAAAGAATCGTGAAAAAAATGTGATTTTTGTCAAATGATTGTGAAAAAAGGTGCGTATTTCGTCAAACGATCTTGTAAAATATGCGAACTTCTTTGAAAGGTCGTGGGAAAAACGAGAATTTCGTTAAAGAATCGCAAAGAAATGTGATTTTTGTCGAATGATCGCGAAATAAACGTGAATTTTGTTAAAAGATTGTGGAAAATGAGCGAATTTTGGCGAAAGATTGTGGAAAACGCCAGATTTTTGGCAAAAGATCATGGAAAATGCACGATTTTTGGCAAAGGATTGCGGTAAAAGTGCGATTTTTGTTAAAGGATCACGAAAAAGACACTATTTTCATCGCAGAATTGCAAAAAAACATGATTTTCACCAAAGAATCGTGTAAAATATTCGAATTTCTGCAAAAGATTGTGTGAAATACACGAATTTCATCAAAAGATCATGTAATATGCAAATTTCTTTGAAAGGTTGTGGAAAGACTGCGAATTTTAGCGAAGGATTTTGAATTTCGTCAAAGAATCGCGAAAAAAATGTGCTTTTTGTCAAACGTTCGTGTAAAATATGCGAATTTCTTCGAAAGATCGTGCGAGTTTCATAGAAAGATCGAATAATATGCGAATATCTTTGAAAGGTCGTGGAAAAAACGAGAATTTCGTCGAAGGATTGCGAATTTCGTTAAAGAATTGCAAAGAAATGTGATTTTTGTCAAATGGTCGCGAAATAAATGTGAATTTTGTTAAAAGATTGTGGAAAATGAGTGAATTTTGGCGAAAGATTATGGAAAATTGGAGATTTTTGCCTAAGTGCCGTGTAAAGTATGCAAATCACTTCAAAAGATTGTGCAAATTTCGCCGAAAGATCATGTAATATGCGAATTTCTTTGAAAGGTCGTAGAAAAAGCACGAATGTTATCAAAGAATCGCGATAAAATATGATTTTTGTCAAATGATCGCGAAAGAATTTGTATTTCGTCAGACAATCTTGTAAAATATGTGAATTTCTTTGAAAGATCGTGTAAAATACGTGAATTTCACCAAAAGATCATGTAAAATATAAGAATTTCTTCAAAAGCTCGTGCGAAATACGCAAATTTCAGCGAAAGATCGCGTAATATGCGAATTTCTTTGAAAGGTTGTGGAAAAAGTGCGATTTTCGCCAAAGGGTCGTGTAAAATGCATGATTTTCGCCAAAGAATCGTGTAAAATGAGCAAATTTCTTCAAAAGATCGTGCAAAATATGCGAATTTCCTCAATAGATCATGTAATATGCAAATTTCTTACTACTTATTCATGTTATGCACCTCTAATGACTATCTCCCCCACTTCCACACCTGGGTGGGGGGCATTTTTCTAAATTTTGTCACCCCTCATGTGACATATCGTTGCTAAGGCCTGTGACCGCTTAATTATTTTATGTATTTCTGGTGCTCTGTCCACTACTTTGCCCCCCTGGGGGGCACTTTCCTACATTTTGCTGACACCCGTCATGTGACATGTCATTGGGAAGGACTGTAACTGCTTAATCATTTTATGCACTTCCGGTACTCTGCCCACCACTTTCTCCCCCTGGGGGGGGGGAATTTCCTAAATTTTGCCAGCACCCCGTCATGTAAAATATCGTTGCAAAGGCCTGTGACCGCTTAATCATTTTATGCATTTCCAGTGCTCCACCCACTACTTTGCCCCCCTGGGGGCACTTTCTTACATTTTGCTGACACCCGTCATGTGACATGTCATTGGAAAGGCCTGTGACCGCTTAATCATTTTATGCACTACCGGTACTCCGCCCACTACTTTGCCCCCCAGGGGGGCAATTTCCTAAATTTTGCCGGCACCCCATCATGTGACATATCGTTGCAAAGGGCTATGACCGCTTAATCATTTTATGCATTTCCAGTGCTCCGCCCACTACTTGCCCCCCTGGGGGCCACTTTCCTATATTTCGCCAACACCCGTCATGTGACATATCATTGGAAAGGCCTGTGACCGCTTAATCATTTTATGCATTTCTGGTACTCTGCTCACTACTTCCCCCTCCCCCCCCCCCCGGGGGCACTTTTCTACATTTTGTCGACACGTTGTCATGTGACATATCATTGGAAAGGCCTGTGACTGCTTAATCATTTTATGCACTACCGGTACTCCGCCCACCACTTTGCCCCCAGGGGGGGGCAATTTCCTAAATTTTGCCGGCACCCCATCATGTGACATATCGTTGCAAAGGGCTGTGACTGCTTAATCATTTTATGCATTTCCAGTGCTCCGCCCACTACTTGCCCCCCGGGGGGCCACTTTCCTATATTTCGCCAACACCCGTCATGTGACATATCATTGGAAAGGCCTGTGACTGCTTAATCATTTTATGCATTTCTGGTACTCTGCTCACTACTTCCCCCCCGGGGGGGGACACTTTTCTACATTTTGTCGACACGTCATGTGACATATCATTGGAAAGGCCTGTGACTGCTTAATCATTTTATGCACTTACCGCTGCTCGCACACCACTTTGCCTCCCTGAGGGCACTTTCCTAAATCGATATATCAGGATATGATATAAAGATGCCGATTTATATTATTCTAGACATATTGCCCAGCCCTATCAAGCAGCCACACTTGCCAACTGTGAATTCGGAAGCCTCAAAGTTCCCCTTTCTCCGAATCGCAATGCGTGCTTTTTGACAGATAACTTGCTACTTACACATTTCCAACGACATGCAGTTGCTTTCATAAAGTAAACATGCCACACAATAAACTTAAAGCATTCTACAAATGTTTGAGATTTTTTACTTAGGACTTTTCTATTTCGACAGATTTTTCACTCCAGAGCATATAATGTTATAGAAACCAGATTTGAAACGATGCTCAGTAAAAAAACTACAACATTTTTGAGGTCGATATAACTATAAAAAATCTGCAGTTGGAAAACTGCGGTGATTTGGCCGATTCCACTACAGAATTTTTGCGGTCAATGGAACTGCGAAATTTCTGCAGAATTTTTAATATTGATATAACTATAAATTTTCTGTAGAATTTTTGTGGTCAATACAACTGCAAAATTACTGCGGTTAATAAACTGCAGTAATTTTGTGGTTGTATTGACCGCAAAAAATCTGTAGTGGAATTGGCCAAATCACCGCAGTCTTCCAACTGCGGTTTTTTTATAGAATTTCTGCAGTTCATTTTTAGCTGGGGTTCAGCTATAAGTATGCAAAATTTCAAGTTTTCAACTTAATTAGGGCCTCAGTTAGAACAAAAAGATTAAAATACACAATTTAGAGCCCAGAGGGTTAAATATAAGACTTTTTCAAAATTTTATGATTTATCGTTTGATTTAAGGTGTAAGCTATTATGTGAGCTATAAGTATGCCAATTTTCAAGTCTTGAACTTAATTAGAGGCTCAGTTAGAATAAAAAAATTAAAATAAACAAGTTAGAGCCCAGGGTGTTAAATATAAGACTTTTTTAAAATTTTATGATTTATCGTTTGATTTGAGGTGTAAGCTATTATGTGAGCTAGAAGTATGCAAATTTTCAAGTCTTGAACTTAATTAGGGGCTCAGTTAGAATAAAAAAATTAAAATAAACAAGTTAGAGCCCAGGGTGTTAAATATAAGACTTTTTCAAAATTTTATGATTTGTCGTTTGATGTGAGGTTTTCAGCTATAAGTATGCAAAATTTAAAGTCTCCAACACATATAATTTCTGCGAACGGGCTCTGTGACAGACAGACAGAGGAGTAAGACGAATAGGGTTTCGTCAGATGAACGAAACCTTAAAAATTAGCGCAACCCGATCCCAAACGAACTACGAGTAATGTAAAATCGGGTGTCCTGGCCCGATGCAGGTCTCTAAAGCGGACCCTCTCAAACGATAACATTAAAACTAAATCTACGTACACAACCAACTTTCTTCTTATTGTCAAAATGCTATACGAATTTTACATAGAGTCAAAAGAAATGAGATAAAAGATAAATGTGAAATATGTAAATAATGATGATCACTATTTTTATATGTAAATGAACTTTATAACTTTTGACAGTAAAGTCATTAAATAAAGAACTTGGTACTTTCCCAGAAAGCTCTTAAAAGCTTTCTGGAAGAAGAAATTAAAATTTGACAAACGTTAAAAGACAACCGTAATTCTTATATTTTCAAAAAAAAAAAATCTCTTAATAATATGTATGGCAAATTTCTGTGCTAAAAAGTGAATAAACGCTCTAGTGGATAAAATAGCCTATTTTTAAAATCATTTTTCAGGCTATTTCAGTTGAACGTTACCAGTATTTGTTATTGATAAAATCCTTCAAAACTAATATTTTTAAATACGCACAATAATAAATGAATGCATAATAAATAAATGCACATGATAAAAAATATTAGGCTAATTTATTAATTTGTAATTACTGTAGGTTTTGAGAGTGGAAATTTTTCTTACTTCTGCATTATCATCTTACTTTATCTACGTGTAAAGAACTGGAAAATAACGAAATTTGTTGTGGTGTTGCTGTGAGGTATACATTCTTTTGTTGTTTTTCGTAGTGAAAACGGAACAAGAAAACTCCGGCATATAAAGTTAATAAATTTTGTATAAGAACACAATAAAAAAAATGCAATTTAACAAATTACAACGACCATTTGGAAAATGATTTTTTCAAAGACTAAAATTTAAGACATAAAAAATCGCACGGAGTTGATCATACATTACATACGCCATGGATTACATTTTTCGGTACTGTAAATTTTTAAACTTCTACGGAGCTGGTCATACATTACGTACGCCATGGATTAAACATTAATATTCCTGGACCAATTTTAAATGAAATTTCATTCTTAAACTTCTAAACATCCCACAATATTACTTTTTACAGCGTCGTATATATAAAAAAATGTACTTTTAAATGCAATTTGTTTGAAAGCTGTATCTCAATTTGTTTCTGAGTTATTAATTTTTTTTGTAGTTTTTATTACTTTTTTGTCATAGTGGCAACAGAAGTATCTATCTCTGTTGAAAGTAAAGGGAAAATACAGGTTACTGTATAGACCAATCAGAAAATGAATAAAATGCGGGATTCAACTAATAAAACGCTTCAGATATTTTTTTGATTTCCTACCCTGACCGAGGACTATAACCATTTTTCCAAATGGTTAATAATATAAACACAGCCGATCTTTTCAAACCATATAAAGCAAATCGTGGTGGATTCGGTTCGTAATACTTTCATCAGCTGTAAAGCCGCACGTGGGTCGAAGGTAAAGTCACGGAACGAAGTAAATAGGAAAAAATCAGAGAAGCCTCAGAGTAAATTGGTATATTCTTCCTTCTCCTCGTCTCCTCACATTTATTTTGACTCGTACGTTTACCTTCTAACCACGCGTGGCTCTATGCATGCGTTATATGATACAAAACAGATATGTGGTGTTTATTTTATGATATTTTGCGGTGTGTTTCTGCAAAGTATTTATACATTAACATTTAACTGATGTCACGCGGTCTCCCAGTCCCCGCGATTCCCAGCTGTAAACACTTTTACAGCTTTTTACTATTCTGTACTGAAGTTAAATAATATGAATAAGATGCTTTTCTCATGCAATTTAATTCACATGCTCCTAAGAGAAGTACAACGATATTGTTAGGACAAAATTTAAGTAAATTCAACCATTTGAGTTATTTTTTTTTATTCATTTTATTCGAGGGGTCTGAGAGACCGGATCACATCAGTTGTGTGACAAATTTTAGTCACATCAGTTAACGGTTAATTACACATTTTATGTTTATGCAGAAATCGGGTAAATGTAGCAAATAAAGAACTGCCATGAAAACTTCAACAATTGTTTCTGAATTCATCATTTGACCAATTAAAAGTAACCATCTCTTTATAAAAATTAATTTATAAAAATATTTTAATAAATAAATCAAATTAGTATTTTATTGAATGAACTGATTAAAAAATAAACGCTAACGATAGAGGGAAAAAAGATAATTTGTAAATATTTGTCATTTATTAATTATCTGGATATTTTTGTTTTGCAATAAGCATGTCACCTGATGTACGTAGAAATATATAATAAAAATAACTAATCAAATCTTAACATATACAGGGTGGTTATAAAAAACTTTGCCGATAGAGGGATCTCTAGCGACCGCTTCGTCCAACCGATCGAGATGAGATTTCAGATATAGTTATTCAGAGCTTTGAGCTCGAGATTCTGTGAATGGCAACAAAGTGGCGCTTACGGTTACGGTTATAGGTACAGAAACTCGAAATTTTCGATAACTGTGCTTGCAATGCCGCACCACACAGTAACTGTGGCGTCGTATAAGGGTACTGGTGCCACAGCCGCGTGCGGATTCATTTCTGCTCAGCGCACTCAATTTTTGGTATTGACGTTATCAGTTAAGGTGAAATGTGCCTCGTCCGTCCATAATATGCGAAGAGGCCAGTCGTTATTGCCATGATATCGGATAAGAAATTCATTTACAAAGTCCGTAAGTTGTTGATGGTCTCTCGCGTCCAACATCTGTGCGCGCTAGTAGCGGTATAGAAACTTGCGGATTACAGAACGCAGTAAGTTTTAGAACCGAGGTTTTCGTATATCCAATACACGAGCCGCACCTCTTGCAGTTTGCTTGCGTCCTGAAGTCCCCATGTGGTGCACTTCCATAACAGTGTCCTCAGGAACAGTTGGTCGTCCTGATCGTGGTCTATCACAGTTGCAGCCAGTTTCTTCGACTTTCTTTACTAAATCGGGCAGAGCTTGCGGGATACATGGGCCACATATTTGGTGATGGTTTAGACGGTAAACACGCAAGACTTCAGAGACATTCAACCCATTTTGATAATAGAGTTTTATCAATTCACCACGAGCTTTCTCTGGCAGAGTCATTTCATCTGCATCTGTGAGCTCCCGACTGAAGAACCAACTTTTCCACCCCGCCTTTTATCCGTTTTCTACGTTGAATATCTGGCGATTGGCGTTCTGTGATTGGTGTCTTGCCTCTGTCATATGCAAATTTCTACCGAGCAACCCGATCGTGTTTTTTAAGGCCGTACGCATCCGTTTCTTGTGATACACGTACCATTCTAAGCTCTTTAGGGTTTTCGCATGCGCTGGCATTTTTCGACGGGAAAAAATGGGTGTTGTCATTCGAAAATTTCGAGTTTCTGTACCTATAACCTTAACCGTCACTTTGTTGCTATTCACAGAATCCCGAGCTGATACCTCTGAATAACAATATCTGAAAATTTATCTCGATCGGTTGGACGGACCGGCCGCTAGAGGCCCATATGTCGGCAAAGTTTTTTATGACCACCCTGTACTTAATTTTGGCCAATTCAAAATAACCATCGCTTTGATTACGATTATTCTTAGTTTATTATTAATAATACTTACAATGTTGTTAGTCTTTGTAACGAAAAGAAAATTTTTTTTTTAGTGCAGGGTGATTCATAATGAATGGGAGAAAAAGAGTAATTAATATATTTAGAAAATTCAAATTTACCTCAAAACTACATTTATTCAAGTTTCTACAGGTGTTCAATATGTGCCCCTCCGGTGACACGACAAATGTCTACACGGTAATCAAGCTCATGCCACACTCGTGATAGCATATCCCCTGTGATAGAGAACACTGCAGTTATCCACTGCTTCAGTTCCTCTAAGTCCTGAGGAAGTGGAGGCACAAGCACCTTGTCTTTAACGAAACTCCAGAGAAAAAAAATCACAGGGCGTTCACGAATTCTTTCAACCACTTCGGGTTTTGTTTCTTTTCGTCCTGGGCTTTTGTTCTTGTATAAGCAGCCGGTATCCTGGAACTGCTTCACCCACACGCTTATGTTATGCCGATGCGGTGGTTGTTTACGAAATTTCGTGCGAAAATGTCTTTGCACAACAGTTACCGAGGAGGTTTTGACATATTCGAAAACGCAGTACGCTTTCTCCTGCATGGACGACATTTTGTTCAACAGCGCCTCTAGCGGCGAGTTCATCATTCGATGATTTTTCCCTGTTTCCAAATAAAACTTGTGTAATTGTAGTTGCAGAATAAATTTGTTTCGGCTGAATAAATCCATTACGGCAGTCACACTGCGCTATTCTTTTTGGCCCATTCATTATCAATCACCCTGTAGTTCATAAAAATACTAATTATAGTATGTAATATACGATTTAAAAGGTTATTTTAAATACATTTAGACAAAACATATAATTATGCATATTATGTTATTATAATAATATTATGAATATTTTCATATTTAGTACGCTTAGATTTTATCAAATAAATACAAAAAAGTTTTAGCGTAATTTTTTTTAGTATTTTTCCAATTCATTTTGCGACATTTTAAAGTGATTTTACCATCAAATTTGAGAAAACAAAAATTCAGGCACAAATGGGTTACATTTGTAAATATTTCTCATTTATTGATTATCTGGATATTTTTGCTTTGTAATAAGCATGGCACTTGGTGTACATGGACATATATAATAAAAAGTAACCAATCATATATTAACATATACTTAATTTTGGAATATGCTATATGATTTTACAAAAGTAGTTTTCTTATTAATTTTGAGAAAAGTATTTTAAAATAAAAGAAGATGAAAGAAAAAAAGCTTGAAAAAAGCTGACATAATATAGGAAAATAATTAGCAAACTTGATATTAAAAATTTGAGCTTAAATCAAAAATGAACTTTTCTTACAATATTGTGTAAACCCCGAGTAAAATACCTAAAAAACGCAACATAGAAAAAACTTCAATAGAAATACAGACAGAACATTTTTTGAAATAAAAGCAGCCACTTAAATAAAGTTTATCAAGAAGAAGTTAATGATTTCTTTTTGTAGAACAACCGATCTAATAAAGAAACTAACCTTAATTAAATACAAAGAATTGATGTGAAAGCTGAATCCCTACAGATTTTGAAGTTACTCTATTATGGGTCATGGAAATCTCTAATACCAATGACAATGTACAGAACTTACTCGAAGAAATTACAAGAATAACTAATGACATCACAGTTCTTCCTTAGAGTATAAGCCAATTTAGATTTCTCATCGAGTAATACCCTTTTATATGCGGTGAAGTAAGTGAAAGAGTAAGTAAAAGTTCATTTCTAATGATGTTAGTAAGTATATTATTTGGATCCCTTTCAATAAAAGTGATATACAAAATTTGATTACCTGTGTTTCATTAAAGGTATAATAAAAGGAATTACATAATTTATTATAATTGTGATTTTTTAAATCCATTTTGATTATGGTATTTTATATATATTCTGTCACATAGAAAAGCTTTCCTATGGGAAAAAAAAATTTAAAATGACCAAAATAAATTAAATGTCTAACGTAAAAAAATTATTCAGTGTTTATTTTATTTGTTGTATAATAAGTTTATGAAAATTTATAGAGTTGTACAGAGATAATTTCGAGTGTCGTCAAAGGAAGGTGGGATTTTAATTAAAAATTCTGAAATATGTCTCGAAAATGATATTTAATTTTAAGTATTTAAACAAGCTTTCGGTTGAATATTTTCATTGATAAAATAAAATGTGTATGAGTATATTAATAAATGAAAACTTTTTAGTTATTTTATGTTGCCTTTGATTGTTATCGCCTCTGCATCTAGCTTTATTTCCTTCATTTAAATTGTATTTACATTATTTACATTTAAGTTTTTATTCAGCTAAATTAATGACCACACTAGTTGAAGTTATTGTAGCTATTTGGAACTCCAGGCGGATGAATTTGTGAAAATTTATGTGCGTAAATCTATTTCGTAAGTACAAAAGTAAAATTTTGTAGCTTTTTTTTTTTTTCAAATTAATTTACACTATTTTCATTAACGAAAATATATGATATAATTTGCATTCTTATTTAAAGTACTTAATGCATAAAATACATCATTTATCCATGTGAAATTTTTAATCGAATCAATTTAACACTAGAACTACCAGAAATTTGTGTCAAGTTTTATAAAAAAATATTTCACACCAGAATTTTGATTTAAACAGTTTAACTTTATTATTTAACGTTTTACTTCATTGTATCTTTTAAACTTATTTCAAAATCAAATTTCTGGTTTGAACCTAAACATATTTATATGGTAGTAGTCTAAATGATTGCTTACGGTAGTTGTAGTGTTAATATTGAATCTCCCATTGTTGCACTAAGGTCTAAGGGGGTGTATCAATAATGTTTTACCCTCACATAGAAATAATTGAGTGAAATTTATGAAATTGCTACATTTTATGAGTCCTTTTCTACATAGTCAGTGTGCACAGTAACACATTTGTGCAACCGGTATTTCAAAGACAGGGGTGAGGATGTATTCCACAAAGCGCGATAGTAGACCCAAAGGGTAGCATTTTTCTAACTTTTACCGAGTCCCACATGTGACCACTTATTCATGCTATGCATCTCCCCGAGCCCCTTCCCCCAAATTTTCCCTCCGAGGAGCACTTTTCTAAATTTTGCGGACATCATTCATGCCCCCGGGGGGGGGGGAATTTGGGTGGAGGGGCTCGTGGAGGTGCATAGCAAGAATAAGTGGTCACAGATCTTTCCAACAATATATCACATGTGGGGGTCGCAAATGTTAGAAAAATGACCCCTTTGGGGCTACTATCGTGCCTCCTGGAATACATCCTCCCAGTCTTTGAAATACCGTTTGCAGAAATGTGTAACTGTGCACGGTGACTATATAGAAAAGGACTAATACAATGTAGCAATTTCATACATTTCACGCAATTATTTCTATGTGAGGGCAAAAACTTATTGACACACCCTCGTACATTATTGCCTTGCACTTAAGTCTCAGGTAAAATGAAATCATTCTACTCCTCTTTTCTCTTTTCAGAATTCTCAATGATAATGGATGAAAATAGAGCCTTTTCAGATGCAACATTTTCGTATATTTTTGGTTACTATAACTAGTTTGGTTGTTCACACATCTAGTTACTAAAATGAAGTTCGCTAACAGCGTTTAGAAAATCTTGTAATATTCAAAATTTAATATCATAACAATTAGCCCATTATAAATATATAATATTTCTGATCTTTAATATTAATTAGGCATTTAAAAATGCTTTTTAAATCATAAATAAATGAGCGTTCGAGACTCAGAACATTGGTATCTGCAGCGTACTTTTGAAATAAGCTTTCCAAACTGGGTCATTCCATACCAAATGAGCAATTCAACTGTGGCAGACATGTCAGGGATTTTAATGAAAATAATTATGTAAGTAGATCATATCTATTTATGCGTAAATGTAAATAAAAATAGATTTCAGGATTGTTTATTTAAGTATTAAAATTTACATTCAAAGTGGATGCAAAATCGAGATTTTGCCTACGTTCTTAAAATTTCAATTTTGATTATTAGCCTTAGGAATGGAAAGACTATAATTAGGAATGGCTAATAAGTAACAGATTGGCGTAAGTTAGTAATTGTATTTTTATTCCGTAATGAGAGAAAAAAATATTTTTGAAAAATTTTGAGGGAAAAATGAAATAATTATATTGCTCAATTAAACACGAAGGACACCACTGACAAGTTTAAAACTACTTGACGTTATAGCTAAAAGTATATATTTTAAATATCGAAACTTTCATTCTTGCTTTTTTAAACCTTAATGAGAAGAAAAAATAAGTAGTAAAAAATGTTGAGGGTAAAATGCAATATTTTCTATAACTTCTTTGAAAGTGAGAGGAAGCTTTTTAAAACTTTTAATATATTTGATATTATAGATAAAAGTGTATATTTTAAATATAGAAGCTTGTATTCTTGCTTTCAGTTTATTTTTACTTCAGGAATATTTTTAATTAAAGTAGAAAAAAGATTACCCAGTTAGACAAAAATTACATATTAATGCTAAATCCAGATACCAAAAATAGATGGCAGCACTCAGGTTTTTCACATTGAAATTGTGCAATATTTTAAGAAATGAGCGCCAATTCAAAGAGGAAAAGCTCATGGAATGTAACAGATCTTACCTTTGAATCCATTTTTGCTATGTTAGGAAGCAAAAGGCAATCTTGAATTTTTTTTTTTTTTTTTTTGAGCATATCATGGACTTATTGATCTTTATGTCTGTGCAATATTGTTAATGCAGGACCTTTACATTATTTATATTTTTGCTCATACATAAGAGGAAAAATTATGATTTTGTGATTTTTTTAAGTTTCTAAGTTTTTTTTGAAGATGAAGGAAATAAATGACAACTTTCAAACTTGAGGAATTTGATCTTCATATGATCATTCTACATCAGGAATCAAATTTACAGAGGTTTTTAAATTCCTTTGATTTGACGCTTCTAATTGACCATAACGCTTCTAATTTTCTCAAAATTCACAAATTTTGAATTTTTATAACCAATTAAAGATTAATCATGGGGTTACCAGATTATTATTACTCAATAAATAGGAAGATAATTTTTCAGAGGCTTATATAAATTATTAGAGAATATTATAAAAAAAAACTTCTGTTCATTAGTTTTCAAGATACACAACTTCAAACTTGTAACTTTGGACGATTGCACACATGTCATTCTTTATCACAAGTTTTTTTAAATGTCCAAAACTGTCGAAATAATTTATTTTTTATGAAGTTATTTTGCAGTGCTCTATTTTAATAGGAATTGAACCTGTGTATCAAATTTTATTAAAATCGGTTGCTGTGTGGCTATGTGGTATTGCTTTTTTTAAAATTTTGCTCATTTTACGTGGAATGACCCAACTATAATGCATAATAATTTACGAAAAAAAAGTATTTCATGTTATGTACAATTTTAGGAATTTCAATAGTTCCACAAATAAATAAGAAATAGGAAGAAATATATTAATAACTGATATTGATCACTGAGTTACTCGTGAGGGGTGTTTTTATTTAAAAGAAAATGCAATTTTAAGCATGCTTTAATCCAGACCCACGTGCTATCTGGTGGTGATTTTTTTAATCAAATTTTAGCGTATGTTTCATTTAGGCAGATTTCGTAAGAAATACTGCTTATTACATTCTCCCCTATGTTAGAATTTCTGATAACATTTCGGAGATCTACGCCGATCTTGACTCCTAGAACTCAAAACCACCCCCAGTTCAAATCTTTGTCTATCTATCTATATACTATACTGGGTGCAAAGGAAATTCCCTTTAACCTAAAAATACTTGCGAACGGAGAGAGCTACAGCAATTCAAGTGAGGTAATGATACAGTAAAGCGACGACGCCCGATTTAATTCAAACGACAGCAGCGCCCCAAGTGGCGAAATTTGGAAGATAGTCGTTGCAAATCGAAAACAAATAGATATAGAGCAAAATTTCCAATTAGAAAGTTTTAGAGCATCAATTAATTAGTACGAAACGACATTTGGTTTACATAGATAGGATAAATCTTCGCCTGTATACTCAAAAATGTTCGAAATCGATGCACTCCATTTTGTGTAAACGTTTGAATGGAATAGCCAGAAGTATGAAGAAATACGCACAATTTATGCTATAAATACGTACTTATCTTAATACATTTTAATAACATCACACAAAAACAAAAAAGACAAACTGTCTCACAGTGATAAAAAGTTTATATTCAGTATGTTCGAAATGTTCGCCATTGCTCACGATACACATTTGTATTCCTGAGAGTAATCATGCATGCACATTTCGCAGCATGGAACGTCTATTGCAAGCCTCTTCAATACGACGACATACATTTAACCCTTTCAAGGGCGGTAACTAGACGGTCTAGACATCTAATTTTAATTCTAAAACTGACAAATGTCACCAAGAATATTTTAATAAAATTTTACTTTTGTAATGAAAGTGCAAATTAGCGGGTTTTATTTTCTAAGAAATTCGTTTGAATATTCTGGTATCAGTCGATTCTTTCATCAGTTTACGAACAGAATTTTTCTGCTCCTGAAAAGGTTAATCTAAAATTTTAAATGTATTGAAAATTAAATTTTTACAGACTTACAGCACGGTACAACATCAGAATCTGCAGTTGTGAACTGCTACATTTCTTTAATATGAATATGCAAAGTAGAATCGTCGCTCATTGATTTTGAACATTTTTGTGTATACAGGTATTTATCGTATCCGTGTTAACTAAATGGCGTTTTGTTCTAATTAATTGATGCTCTAAAACTTTCTAATTGAAAATTCTGCTCTATCTCTTTTCGTTTTCAATTTACAATGGTTATCTTCCAAATTTCCGCACTAGGGGCGCTGCTGTCATTTGTATTATGTCGGGCGTAGTCACTTTACTATTCCGCTACCTCACTTGCATGGCTGTACCTCTTTCAGTTCGCAAGTATTTTCAGTTTAAAGGGACTTTCCGTTACACCCTGTAAATATATATATATATATACATATATCACTTTTTATGGACAGGATAACTTCCACAATTCTGCACTAATCTCTTCCAAACTTATAAAATCAATGGGCGGAAAATCTTAGTCAAATTTGTTAATGGACAAAATCGGATCAAAGGGATGGAAATAGGGAGGGGTTTTGTGAAAACAGAAAAAAAACATAACATCTTAATTATAATATGCATCAAATCAGCTTAAAGTTATTATTCCTTCTAGGAAAAGGGCCAAAAATTTATGCATAACAAATTTTTATATCATTAAAAATGCATTCAAGGAACGAAAAAAATAAGGTTTTAAGAAGGAAAAAAATAAGGTTTTAAGCAGAAAAAAATTCATAACTTTGTCAATTAACAAGATATCAAATTAATCTTAAATTTTATTATAAATCTTCTTATTAAAATACTATCTACAACTTTTATATTGACAAGTTTTTGATAGGACCAACGCTTACCGCAAAAAAATAACTAAAATAAAAACTACAAAAAAGGGGGGGGGGCGGTGTTGAAGAAGAAAAAAATTCAGAATTTCGTCCATTCACAAGATATTAAATCAGATTCAATTTATTATAAATCTTCTTAATCTTATCTACAACTTTCATATTGACAAGATTTTGATATGACAGTTTTTCTTGCAGCAAAAACAAATAACCAAAAAATTAGGGAGGGGGGGGGGGGGGAGAAAAAGGAAGAAAGAAATTCATAACTTCATCAAATTCACAAGATATTAAATCCGCTTAAATTTATTATGAATCTTCTTAATATTATCTACAACTTTTATATTGACAAGTTTTTCGTAGGGCCAACTATTACAGCAATTTTTTAATAGGGATTGAAGAAAAAATTATTGTATTAATATGATTCTTATAAAGACAGCTCATGCAGAACAATGAAATAAAAAACTCGTCAAAAGCGGCCAGATAAAATTGTTAAACTGGGTTTATCTCTAATCTTGGTTTCGTTTATTTTTGGTTGAATTAGTACTTAAGATCGAAATCTACCTGTGCCTGTAGGTCTAGCCGGCAGTAATTTTTTATAATGTTGTGTTTCAAGAATTGGATCCTACGTACAACATCTAACCGGCTAGAGTTAGAATAGAGTTCTTGTACTTTGGGTGATCTGCATTGATTCATGGGGGAAATGCTGTTTGCCTAATTTTTCATTTTAGGTATTTGTGATGTTGCCAATAAGACGAAGATACTATAAACGTGTATAAACGGGCATGGCCATCAATTTAACAACTTTAAAATTCGTCTGTAGCAGAGTTTTTTTTACAAGAAATCAAATTGTCCCTAAGTACATGGACCTGGAAAATATTGATACAAAACAATGTATCTGAAAAACAGCTAAATAAGTTTTGACACTAGTTCTACTGATAATTTAAATTAAAACTATTTTTTTTATTTTTAGCACCTCGCACAAACTTTTCTGTATATTTATATTTTTCTTTTGTGCAAGGCGTATGGTTAAAACGAATTTTACTTACATTTTTTTCATGTCCACATCTTTAATTAATTTTTACATTATATATAATGTGCAACATCTTTCTTCTGTCAACGTCTTTGATAAAATAACATTTTAGTTTAATCAAATTTTCCTTAAAAAACGTATTTTATTTCTTCATTTAGATTTATTTTCTCATTTTTTAGCTTTCAAATTACGCTGTCCAAACAATTACAGACGCATCATTAAATATACTATTATTGTAAACACCATGAGTAACTTTTAGTTGTTCAGATAATCCTTATGTAACAGTTTTCATAGTTTGAGTAATATGCTCTGGTTAATATACATTTACAGTCTAACCTCGTTATCCCGACACTCTAATGACTAGAAAAAAATGTCATAAGCGGAGTGTCGCGGTAACCGGAGTCGGTGAAAAATATGCTTATAAAAAGCTGTATTTTTAATTAATTTAAGACAATTTTAAATTCATAACTGTTTTTGCAGTTTTAAGCAATAAAACATTACTATTAAACAAAATAAACACAAAAACAAAATTCAAAAGAATAAAAATTAGATTTATAAATTATTGTTAGATTTATATATGATTATTTTGTCTGTATTGTTTTTTATTGTTACATGAAATATTGATGAATTAAGGTTTGCTTATCCCTAGATGTGTTTCCTATAATTCTTTTTTCATTATTATATAATGAATTGTAATCAATATTCGTGGTTTCAGAAATGGATGTTAGATAATTTCTGATCGTTTGAATGCAATACAATGCTTCGCGGTTTTAGTCGGATGAAAAATGCTGTGCAACTACAAGAAAACGCCGCCTGACGAGAACAAAAAGACTGCGAGTAGACTGACAAGTCTATCTGGAGCTTAAGTGGATCATTCATAGTGTGCGAGTTTATTTATTTAGATATAAGGATTGAAGTAAAATTTCTCATTTATCTTAATGGGTATTTTAGACACTTTTGTGAAAAGTTTGGCTAAGACATTTCTTACTGGCTAATTTCCGTGCTTATAAGATGGATGATGAAAAAATAGACAATTTTCCTAAACCGTTGGGATATCTGGAGTTGAAAATTATTCAATGACGTAAAATCCGGAGTTTATTTACATTAAAATCACATACAGAAAATCGGGACTTTAAAAAACTGACGTGATAAGCGGAGTGACGTGAAAACCGGGTGTCGCGATAACCAGGTCCGACTTTATATATTTTTTACTCTATGCGAATTAATTTAAAAGTTGGCATATAATAATATAGCTTCTGTTAAAGCATTTCCATTTAATGGAATATACAAAATTCCAGTAACAAATAATAATATATATACGAGGGAAAATCAGTAAGTAGATCACAAACCGTATCAGAGGTCGGAAAATAGTAGTAAATTGTTTCCCATTATGGCAATAGATGGCAGCACTATCACACTGTAAGATGTGAATTTCGAATTTATGAGACAACAGTTGTACAAAATGAGCAGGGGCGTTCAAAAGTTGTTGACGAAGAACGTGGTCGTTCTCTTGAGATTGCGACAGAAGAAATAGTGCGGAAGGTTGAGGAAATGGTTAGAGCTGACAGGCGAACAACAATAGGCAGCATTAGCAACTGCAACAGGGTGTTTACATGGTTTAGCCTTCAGCCGACTGATGCAGACGTTGAATGTGAGGTATACACTGATGGCTGAGGGCGCAGTCCAAAGACTTTTATGCACAGGGTATTAGGAAACTCAAAAATAGATGGGACAAATGTATAAATGTAAATGACGGTTATATAGAGAAATAAACAAAACTTTTAAGTATCTACATTAGTTACCCTTTTATGGGGGGGGGGGGGGGGGGGGGCTTTTGTGACTTACTTACTGACTTGCTCTCGTATATATCCCAAAACATTTCTTAGGAAATAAACAAGGCTCCGCTTTACATTTGTTCATCTTAAGTTTAGAAAGCTTTACATCTAGGTAAAGCTTATTTTCTTTGAATTTAGTTTAAATATAAAATTTTCTTTGAATTATTTTACAAATAGCTAATAAATGCTGTGAAATAGCCAGTTTAATTTTTTGTAGAAAGTTACTGAACAATGAAAAAATATATTGATGGAACCTCTGTTTTTTTAACTAATACAACTTTAAATGACTGTATTTAAATTAAAAATTTAATTGTTTCATGATGATGCACATTTTTAATATTGCTGTTATTTAGTAAAAGCTGTAACATAAAAAAGAACGTAAAATATATTTTAAAATCTTATGTAAAATTGCTTTCATTGACATGTGTTTTCTCATATAAACCAAAGGTACTTTTTATTTCATAGTATATACATTTTTTTCAATTACATGCACGAAGTTGTAAATACTAAATTTTTAGAGCTTATACAACAGTTGAAAAATTCATTTGTTCATTTCCTTTAAGTTTTATAAAGATTTCTACTATATTGAGTTTAAAATGCTAATTTTGCAAAATGGCTTTCGTTTGACACTCCCTTTTAATCAAATCATGAATATAAATGTGCAGATTTTTTTAACACAAGCACTGGGTTTTATTCGCCATTGTAAACATGTGTCATAAATGAAAGACATTTCAATAAAACTGTCTTTAAACTTATCTTTAAAAATATGCGATAAAGTGCAAACCTATTCAAGAATATCTAATTTCTGATAGGTACCATTCATGTAATTTAATAAATGTAGTCAGACGTAAATAAATCTTTCATATATTTAATGCATATTTTCAAGAAAAGTGAATACATTGTGATCGATCCTAATCTTATCTGCCATTCTAATCTAATTAAGTTTTCGATAAAGAATATTTTGAAAATTTTCAATAACTGAAAAGGAAATGCGCGTATTACTTAGTAATATATTACTAAGGATAAGTTTGTGAGGATGCGAGATATGTTTATCTAGAAAAATTTTGCTGTATGCTGTTGCAAATGTTACTTTAATTTATGCATTGATTTTATTTTTATTGAATAGCCTACATACATTTAAGGAATTTTTCTGTAGTTTATTTAGAAATGAAACAATCTTTTTGCTACCTAGGCCCACATACGTGGACCTCTTTCTTTTAATCATAAAAGCTAAATTGTTTGACTTTTTTACATTTTAACTTCACTTCTCAATAGCTGAATGCTTTCTGTTTTTAAAGAAAACTAATAAAAGGCAACAACTATACAGATTTCCTCATAAAATAAATGTTATTTTCATCTGAGTTTGCAAAATGCCTTCAACACAGTGTGGCCAATAAAGTGAGAAAATTTCATAAGTATATAATTTAAATCCTTTACAATAAATTTTTTTGAGGATTGGTATATTCACTTGTTTAAAGCACTTAAATTTGTGATTGTGTGAATTCGGGTTAGTGATCATTAACCCTAGATCTACCGGGAGTTTTATTCAAGTTTTAATAAAACGTTCTACACCAGAATTTTTATTTAAAACTATTTAACTTATTTATTTACCTTATTTTTGTCTGGTTTATATGCTTAGTTTATTTTAAAGAAATTTCTGGTTTGAATGAATATTTTGTATGTACCTGTCGGGTCCAATGGACCCGTCTGGTAGACGGAGGGTTAAATTGATAATTAGAATAGATTTGTAATTTTAGATCCCTATTTGTGAATATAAATGACTGGTCTCTTAAAAAAATGATCCCTTTCAAAAAATTACATTTTTCTGTCATCTATGATGTGCTTTTGTTTGTGAAAACCAATGAATGGGTATTTTTAGCATTAAAATAATGCTAAAAATACCCATTCATTGGTTTTTGCTGTTCTTATCTAACATAGTTTAGTCCGTTAGTTGTTTAGTCCGTTGTCCGTTGTTTAGTCCGTACCATACCCGACGCTAAAATAGCGTCGGGTATGAAGAGGTTATGTCCGCACTAATTATTTTTCAATTTCATTTTTTACCTTGTTTTATTGGAATTTATGGAAAATTGTTCAATAAATAACAATCAATCGATAAACTAGTTCCTACGTGCCAAAACCTGGAAGTAGTATACAAATGTATGCCAATATGTATCATGACAAATATCAATTATCAATCTATATCAATCATGAAAAAAATCTTGAAAGTGTAAATCGTGTAAAGGCTGCAGCTCTATATTACAGATACAGTCGATACAGCTTATAGACATATCTAAGCTATGACTTGCGACACCTACACTGTAAAAAAGGGGGATAAAATACGGAAATTGTACAGGCAATCGAGACGCCAGTACAATTTCCGCATTTTAAAAGAAATGTATTCCCGTAAATTCCAGAAAAAATTCCGTTTTTCTGGAATTTACGGGGGAAAATTTCCTTTAAAATACGGAAATAGTACTGGCGTCTCGATTACTAATACATTTTCCGTATTTTAGTCCGTTGTTAGGTAGCTTTCATTGCAAAAAGCTACCCATTGCAGCCGTTCGGAGGAAAGCGATTTCAAAAATTTTTGGTATATTTTCACCGTTCATGACCCCCAGACCCCGAAACCACCCTCCGTTCAAATGTTGATATATCTATATCCACACACACACACACACACACATATATATATATATATATGATCTTTGTCACACTGTAACTCTGGTATTTATGAACCGATTTGGATGTAACTTGGTGTATACATAGTAGATACCAATGTCTCGACCGAGTTCATTGGCCACCTTCATCCGCCATCTTGTTTCAAAATGGCTGCCATTTAAAAAAAATTAAAAGTTTAAAATTTAAAATGAGGTACCAAAAAATTGGAAAATGAAAAAGATTTCTTTCGTATGTATTTGACCTTAATGCAAAGATTCCGGAACAGTTTTTGTTTCGTGTATATAAAAAAAAATGGCTGAGTTATAGCATTTTGAATTTCTATTGTAGCTGACATTTTGAAACGACCTGATTTTTGTCACGCGATAACAGGCGTATTTATGAGCCGATTTGGATGTAACTTGGTGTGTACATAGTACATACCAATGTCTCGAACGAGTTCGTTGGCCAGCTTCATTCGACGTCTTGTTTCAAAAGGGCTGCCATTTAAAAGTATTTTTAAATTTTAAATTTAAAATGAGGTATCAAAAAATTGAAAAATGAAAAAAAAATTATGTGTTTGACCTTGATATAGAGACTCCGGAGTAGTATTTGATTCGTCTATAGCTTAAAAAATGGTTAAATTATACCAGTTTGAATTTCTAGCATCGCTGACATTTTGAAACGATCTGATATTTCTCACGCGATAACACGCGTATTTATTAACCTTTTTCGATGTAAGAAGGCATGTGGATAGCAATGTCTCGACCAAGTTCGCTGGCCAGCTTCATCGGCCATCTTGTATCAAAATGGCGCCATTAAATAGAAAAAATATTATATTTAAAGTGAGGTGTAAAAAAAATAGAAATAGAAAATGGTCTCTATCTTACGTGTTTGACCTTGCTATAAGGATTCTGGAGCATTTTTTGTTTTGTCTTTATCTTAAAAAAAGGCTCAGATACAGCAGTTTGAATTTCTAATGTGGGTGACATTTTGAAAAATCTGATTTTTTGCCTGCGACAGCACTTGTATATACCAACCGATTCCGATGTGAGTGAGCATGTGCACAGGAAGTACTAAGGTCTCGACCAAGTTTACTGGTTATCCTCATCCACCATGTTGTCTTAAAATGGCGGGCACTTCAAGATATCACCAAATTTGGCAATAAAATATAAGTTTAATAAAATCAGCTTGGATAAAACTGACTAATTTCGCGAAATTCTCATTCATAATGATTTAGTATTGATAAACATTAGCATTGAATCTCCTATAATCGGTTTCTACTAAATTGAGCTTCGTGTATTTGAATAATATAAGCTGGCTTTTAAAAAATGAGGAATATGAAAGCTACCTTTTTCTCCCGGCACTGGCTGGAAGGATTATTTTTACAGTGCATCTCCAGTGTCAAATGTACGGTCAAAAATAAAGCAAAATAGACAATTTTCGTCGTAGTAGGTAAAATAGACACAGTATAATATAGGTAAAATAGCTATCAATTCCTTATACTTATTCCTATTTCTTTATATATATGACTGGTTTTGAAATTAAGTGGAAATTTCACTTTGGTAATTTGTAAAAAATAAAAGTTCAAATTGTCGCGTTATGTTGCGTTGTAACATTTTCTTAAGTTTTTAGAGATAAATAAATCATGATTAGAGGTCAAGGTTAATTTTTTTTAGTTTAAAATTAAATTTCATTTTTCATATAAACATGGAGGTGGCACATTATTCCATGGAGGTGACAGCCTTTAATAGTAATGATGAATATAAGTTTTACTGTACATTTACTAGATTGGAAAACATTTATGGTTGCGATATTAGGTTGTTTTATTGTTTAAGAGGTATAATATGTTATTTCAATGAAATACAGAAAGTCAGATAACACATAAAAACAAAAATTGGATTACAATACAAGAACACTACTCTTGAGTAACATGTTAAAAGGAAACAAAGCTCAAATTTTATTTTTTATTAAATAATATTGCAGTTTTGACGGATTAAATCAAAGATATATTGTAACCTCTGTTCTCTTTCAACTGTTTTAATCACACAAATTTATTTTTCATATCTTATGATTGCTTTTTACTTTTTACTGAAAACAAATTTGTTCTTGGATCCCGAACATCTTTGCATAAATATAACTTCTACATAATTTTCAACTGAGGTCACATTTTCTAAATACAGATTAACAGGACCTACCTGAAATCTTGTGCATACTACCGTACTTCTTTATTATTTTTTCAGAAAGGACAAGTCCAGAGGCTTTCTTTGACTTTTAACCCTTTAATTCTCGCTCCCATGATATTCACGGGCTGTGACTTTTATTCAGCTTATTCAGATTTCATTGATTCCCACTAGTTTTATAGAATAGTGTAATTGGCTTTATTATGGTATCATTTTAGCAGTCAGTAAATTAGGTGAACATTTCTTTTTTAAAAAAGCGGAGCCAATAAGCAATTTGAATTTTTTAACCGTAATTTAATGCGACCGTTAAGAGGTTAAGATTGCTCATTTTTTAAAAAAAAAATTCGCGATTTGATAGATCAATGCTAAACTAAATTCCAGGCATTTTCTGACTTTAGGAGAAACATTTTCACCTTTCAATATTTTCTGTACATTCTCTTTTGGACTGTTTAAATTTTTTTCTTTTACTTATAATGCGTTGATATCTTTTCTTATAATAATCTTTTTCTATTTTCTATTTCAACTTTTCATAGCATTTTTAAGCTTTTTTATAAGCAATTTTATTCTTTAGTATGCCTTTGTTTTGTTTCTGTTAATAATTTTCGACCTTTTTTTTCCCGAATGGTACCAGCTCTTCCTAGCACATCTGTAACATTTGCAATAGGATTGTTTATAATTTCTGGATCATCATCTGTTTCTGGTGTAGTAGAATTTAAAAGAACTTGCTGCAATTTTTATTTATTTGCTTTCTTCTCTTGACTTTTCCTTGTTTTTTGTACCCAATGCTTTCTTTGTGCACGCTTCTATCGTTCATCTATTGAAAAATAGCTTTTATTTTCCTTCTTTTTTTCTTCTTGTAATACCTTTTGCGTTCTTTTTTCTTGCATTCTTCATGAAATTCTGGATTTTCTTTAATTTAATCCCGTCTTTTCTGCTCTGCTTCTCCTTTGAGTTTTCTTTTCTTTTCTACAGAAATCTTTTTTGCTTTTTACTCGAGCTATGATAACTAAAAAATATTTAAAAACATTAATGTGCAATTGATAAAAATAAGTAGATTATTAGATAAATAGAAAATACAGCGCTTTAAATATTCGACTGTAGACTACTCTAGAGTGGCCATATTATTTAAATATATTAAATATTAAACAAACATTTTGTGTTTTATTTTAATTTATCAAATTTGCTAGCAGAGAGAAACTGAAAGTTTAAATTTAGTTCTATTTTTATTACTATTTTTTAAAGTTTAGGAGATCAGGAAATTCAATAAGAGGCTTTAAAGTAAAGTTTAATTAAATACAAAATTTAACTTGTATTGAAAGAAATACTGAAAGGCATTAATAAATCAAACTTATACAAAATTAAATATTTTAGAGTTATAAATTTTCAGTTTCAAAAAATATTTTTATTAATATAAATTTATCCCAAAATAAAAATATAGGTTCAATACTTAAAAATATACTTTAAGCACCCGTAAAATAATGTTTGCATCAATAAATGTCACATCCACAATATCACCTCCATGTTACAATAATGGCATGGAGGTGACATTTCTGAGTTTAGGCCTAATATTTTCTAAACTATGCACAACGTTAACATAATGCTACTTGGATACAAAATTAAATAAAGCAATTTAAAGTTACTTATCAACAGAATTCTGCTATTTTTAAAACTGACAAAATTAATGAGGCCATGGAGTTGACATCCAATTAAAGTACACTATGGTAATTAAAAGTTTTTAATTAAAACTAGATGAAGTAACAGCTTACCATGCTTCAAAAATATTCCATCCAATATGTTGCTACCTGTAGCTAATTTGTGTTCCAAGTTCTAGACTTTGCTGCCACCCAGTAGATTTTTATATAACTATAACTGATATATCATGGAAGTAGCTATAAGTCTGGTGTCCGAAGCATCTTGGCCTGTAATTTTTTTAAAAATATAAATTTTCAAAATTTTCTTTTAAAAAGTAATTAAACTATATCCATTAATTAACTTAATATATTTTATACGGTTCTTTTTGTTTATCTTATGGGATACATTCATGTTGTAAAGTGAAAACAGGCATGGTGGGACGTACATATTGTATGATTTTAATTTTATTAAAATAGTTTTAAATTTCAAATTTATTCTAAAGTATTTTTTAATACAAGTTTTAGATGTGCCTTCATAGATTATCTATTTAGTTGAACAATAAAAGTATTGGCATAAAAGTACAAAATAATTGATTGGAAATCAAATTTCCTCTTAATTTCAGAACTACCCATATCTCAATATATGTGGACAAATAACAGAGACAGAACAAGAACAGGGTAATAAGTGTTATTTAGTACTCACCTCTAACAAACTGTGGTATACCCAATTTGCAGGGATAGGGACGAATGTAGTAAGTGAATATATTGAGATATTAATAATACCTGAAATTATTAAACGGAAGGGAGATTATCATCGAAGGTGGATTATCTCATTTGCAAGAAGCAGGCCAGTGAATAAATATATGGAACGAACAAAAGAAAGGTTAAAGAAGATGTTGCAACGGGATATTCGGCGATGTTTTCGGAGCTCGAAATTGCGGTGGGAACAAAGCACTATTATTGTTATTGGAATACATCAGAGTCAGAGTTTAGATATCATTTTTGAGATAATTAAAAAATATCAATATTTGAAAGCTATATTGAAGAAAAATCCAGCTCTATGAAACATACAGTGGTGGCCAAAATTGTGGACATTTTCTAAAATTTTATAGCTTTGTGTGCTTGAAGAATGTAACAAATTTCTCTTAAATACAATCAAATTCAAGAACATTTAATGTAGAATTTAATTAAAAAAACATAATTACAATATCTGCATTACAAAAAAGTTACGCTTACAAAAAATAATATCTATCTTAGATTTCATTGTATTTTAAAGTTACACATTCAATATTTAGTAGGATAACCCTTGTTTTTATTACAGGTTCACAGCACCTTTTATTTGAGAGTACTAGTATTTAGAGTTCATCCTTTTTAATCGCATGTCGCCAAGAATAAATTATCGCTTCAATGAGTTGCGTTTTATTAGATGGACTCTTTTTTGTACAAGGATTTACAATCGTCGACACAAAATTTTTACAGGATTCAGATCAGGGCTGTTTCCTGGCCAGGCTAATAATTGTATGCTTTTATTTTTAAAGCACTCTTTGCATATTTTTGCCGTATGGCATGGAGCTGAATCCTGCTGAAAGATAAATGGTCCTTTATTGGGAAGAGATCCCTGATGGAAGATATCAATTTTGGCTCCGGGACAGTTTCGATGTATTTTTTTGCATTCAGAATGCTATCAATCACTTGAATGCGGCCCACACCATCTGCAGACATAAAGGCCCAAATCACGACATTTGTCGAGTTCTTTGTAGTTGTTTCAATGCAATCAGGTTGCAGCACTTCCCCTACTCTACGTCTCACATATTTTCGCCCATCACTACCAAAGAGACATATTTTACTCTCGTCGCTCCAGATTATTTGCTTCTTCTGATTTTCTGAGCAATTAATGTGTTCTTTTGTCTACTGAACCCGTTTCTTGCATTGCTGAAGATTTAAAAATGTTTTTTTCCTCGGAATTCTACCTTTCAGTTCAAAACCTGCTAATCTTCTCCTTATTGTTCTTGAACTAACTGAAATACCTATTGCATTCATTTCATATCTAACAGCATCTGATGAAATTCATAGATCTTTGAGGCATATCCTTTTTATCTTTCTATCGTCAGAAGCGTTTGTGCAATTTTTTTTCGGCCTGATCTTGCCTTATTTATCACTGATTTATTTTCTTCATAACGTAAGCACAACTTTCGCACGTCATATAAAGTGACTGATCCACCAATCTGTCTTACAGTTTCAGCATAAGCGAGACCATTTTCTCTCAATATGGCAGTTCTGCTTCTTTTTGTAGGTGTCTAATCAGTTCTTGTTGTTGATGACATTGATTTAATTATTTGCATTATGGAAAAATAGAAATATTAAAAAAAATTATTCTGTTTAGTTACACTAGTATTCACCCTTCTGTAAAATTCAGGCCACCATTACCGCTTTTACAAATCAAAATATACTACAGTTTAGTTACTGACATTTGATTGGTTTTCAGAAGAGTCATTGTGATTGGTTAGGACACTTTTATTACAATATACTTTAGCATTCATGACTAATTGTGTTTGTATTTTAGACTAATGAAGATATTTTAATTCTGATTTTTTTAATTAAATTCTACATTAAATTTCCTTGAATTTGATGTGAAACATTTGTATTTAAGTAAACATCAATATATTCTATAAGCACACAAATTTGTAAAACATTAAAATTTAGAAAAATGTCCACAATTTTGGCCACCACTGTATAAGGAATCATTTGTAATCACCATTTGTGAGTGAATGTATACTATAACTTCCACACTGTAGTTCCGATTGAGCTCCCATTTGGTGAATGGATTATAGACTACTTTTTCAAAGCCTGCATTGATTTCAGTGAAAAGTGACAGAAGAAGCATGTATATAATGCAATTTTAAACCATTTCCAAGCCATTTTTTGACCGATTTAGTAAAGAACATCACCAAGGAAATGTGATAATGAGTAATAAATATTGTGGAGATGTAATCAACAATTGTGGAGATATAATTAGAAACGCGATGGTAACGTGTCAAGTTTCCTGGGGACAATTTTCTCCATGCTAATTTGGTGACTTATCACAGCACGTTCATTTGGTAAACATACAGTGTAAGTCAAAATGAATATAGGGATTACAAACAGCTATAACTATTTAATGGAAAAGAATTTGTCAAGAAGATTAACACAGAATGTAGACGGAACTTCAAAATTTCTCTACGTAAGGCGCAGGTGCAGTGAAGCGAAAGCCTACGCATGCGCGATTTGAAATTTTGCAACGACAAGAAACCCGTTCATTGCGGCCGTCTCATTAGTTAAAATGACCATTTATGACGGTAAAAATGGCCGATTTTTTTCTATGGGGTTATGGGAAAGATATGGTGCCTCCCATGCCCAAAACAATTGAAGAGCTCAAATTACGCATTTGTAATGCGCTTACCTCGGTGACTGAACAAATGCTTCAGAATGTATGGCGTGAAATGGACTACTGCCTAGATGTTGTCCGTGTGACCAAAGAAAGTCACATAGAATATCTAAGTCGTATGTGTACAAAATTTTGAGGTACCGTTTACATTCTGTGTTAATCTTATCAATAAATTCTTTCCCATTAAATTGTTATAGCCGTTTGTAATCGCTATATTAATTTTGACTTACCCGGTATTATAGATTGCATTTCCAAGAACTGTATATATTTCGTAAAGAGTGAACGACGAATTAGTTATTTAATGCAATTTTAATTCATTTTTTAACCATTTTTTGCGATCTAATCATTAAGGAAAATTCAGTAACGAAATGTGACATGGTATACGTGATAAATATTGAGTAGAGGTATTCAGGCATTAGTAGCACAAATGTAACGTCTCCAGTTTGAAAACGGGAGATTCAGCGTTTTCATCCAACTGATTATATTGAGTGAGGAATTTATAATATCCTATGCCTTTTTTTATATCTTTGTCAACATGAGTCATTCGAGATTGTTATTTAAAAAATTAAACCTTAAAATGGGATGAAGAAATAACTAGCATGTGATTACAAGAAAGGAGCCTACAAGAGGGGAGGAAGGAAGGATAACCAAAGTAAAATTTTCTTACATATATATATTTTATCTTTACACAGTATGTGACATAAAGGTGGAAACACGAATAATTTTTACATGTTTTACTTGTGAGAGGTAAGTGGGCAATGTAAACGGTAAAAGTGTTCAAAACAACATATGAAAAAAGGAGAAAATTAATTAAAAGTCCTTATATTACATTTCTAAGGGATACACTTTTTAAATTTCCATACAACACCCGTACAGCGTAGACAAAATTAGTCAACAAGAAGATCTGCCTTTTTCCAAGGAAAAACACTAAAGCTTTCTTGAACATTTTGGGACACTCTGTAGATAAATGTTATTCATAACTGTCATAATATTAATAGATTTTATATAGCGTTTACACTCGCTCGAATCATCTTCTGTTTATGGAAATTTAAATTTAACAAATAGCCTAATTAAATAGGAAATTTTCATATGGGCATTTAATTGATATTAATATCTACCCCAACAGATGATAATTCGTTTTCAAAATATGGTGTATTCCCAACATTTCTTTCATGTAATATCTACTGAAAATGAGTAATCGATCATTTAACTAATTTTTTTCAATTATTTAAGCAAGAAAGAAAAATCATGCGTCAGGCATTAGATTATGAAACTAATTACGATAGTTCCAGAATAGTTTAACAAAGTTTGCCGTTTTAGAAAATAAAGAATGTACCTTAGTAAACATTTTAGAAAGCGTATAACACATATGAAAATAGGATTTCATAAATTATCGCCCATAGCCGGATATATTATCCGGATGGATAATATATCCAGATGAAATTTTTTACTCATACTCTATTGTGCGGCTCTGTATGTGATCTATAGATATGTTCAGATTCTGCATTGTATGCCTAAATTAAGTTTAATAAGAAAACGCAAAAGAAAGTTGAAAATTCGACTACAGCAATTTCTACCAATGGAAATAAACATACTTGAATTATTTTGCATAACGCTGCATATTACATATAGGTTTTTAAACACGCTATATATTAACCTGAAATTTAATTCAAACAAAAAAATCCTTAAAACTTCTGAAATCACACTTCCAAGAATTACTATTGATAGGCGGCCATGTATCCTCTTCTTTGCATAGCCCTGTATACGATTTTATTTATATGCTACAAACATTTCTTAGTATACTAAATGCATAACTCATATTAGAAAACATATTTAAGCCATTCACACTCATTCTCAGAAATACTTATGATTTTTTGGGTAGCCCTGTATATGGTCTATAGCATTTATGCACGCCACGTAGTATGCAAAAATTTAGTTAAAATTAAAAACGCATACCATAACTGAAAATGCACTTTAATTAAACATACTTGATAGACAACGCTTCAGATATAGTTTTGTATCCGAAATGTTTTAATGTGCCTCTGTAAATGAACAATAAATACAACGCACATCACTTTCTACTGCAAGTATCTTATAGTAAACGTCAGTACACTGAAAAAAAAATGGGTACTCAAAATTGAGTAAACGTTACTCAATTTTAAATATTTCACATACTAAAAATAGCTCCGACCCAAATGTACTCAGAATTGAGAAACACATGTACTCATTTTTAATTCTATGGATGTGTTCAAATATAAACTGTTACGTACCAACCCCCTGAACCTCTCGTTTACTACAGATTAATGTAAAAAAGTACCGACATTTGTTTCACGCTCAAAATTATTAACAAGAAAGATTTATATTAATATTTGGAAATTTTTCCAGAGAGAAACATTCGCCTTGAATACAATATTTCAAATGAAAATCAAATTTCAAATTATTTTTGCTTAAAAGGCGCAAAGACCAACTTAGTGAAAAAGATTCCATGCCGGGAATCGAACCCGGGCCATCAGTATAGCGTACTGACGTTCTACCGCTAAACCACATGGAACGATACCCAGCCTGGAACTTCTCACTATTACAAGTTGGCAAGGCTACAAACGCAGCACAAGATGGAATATTTTCCGTGAGCGACCAACATGGGGCAAACACAGACACTTAATTAAATCCAGCATCGAAGGAATCTATATTAATATTTGGAATTTTTTCCAGAGAGAAACATTCGCCTTGAATACAATATTTCAAATGAAAATCAAATTTCAAATTATTTTTGCTTAAAAGGCGCAAAGACCAACTTAGTGAAAAAGATTCCATGCCGGGAATCGAACCCGGGCCATCAGTATAGCGCACTGACGTTCTACCGCTAAACCACATGGAACGATACCCAGCCTGGAACTTCTCACTATTACAAGTTGGCAAGGCTACAAACGCAGCACAAGATGGAATATTTTCCGTGAGCCACCAACATGGGGCAAACACAGATACTTAATTAAATCCAGCATCGAAAGAATCTATATTAATATTTGAAAATTTTTCCAGAGAGAAACATTCGCCTTGAATACACATTGAATACTTGTGCTGCGTTTGTAGCCTTGCCAACTTGTAATAGTGAGAAGTTCCAGGCTGGGTATCGTTCCATGTAGTTTAGCGGTAGAGCGTCAGTACGCTATACTGATGGCCCGGGTTCGATTCCCGGCATGGAATCTTTTTCACTAAGTTGGTCTTTGCGCCTTTTAAGCAAAAATAATTTGAAATTTGATTTTCATTTGAAAAAAAAAGAAAGATTTAATTGATTATTTATTAAGAAAAAGTAGCAAAATTGTTATTAAGATACCTTAATCAAATATTTTTATGAGAACAGCATTGTTTTCAAGTGCTTGATTTTTTTTTAATGCTGTGCATAATTTAGTACTTACGTCAATGAATATATTTTATGCCGCCCTGAATGAAATAAACCATAGCAAAGTACAAAATTATCGTTTCATTTGATTTTGATAACATGTGATGTTTCAAAATTGAGAAAGCATAGGTTCATTTTCTATCCAAACATACTCAATTCGATATGATTACATCTATTTACTCATTTTTGAATTCTTCATTTTTTTTCAGTGTATCAGTGTCAAAATGTTTGAAATAGTGAAACATGATTAAAAAAATGAATACACCAAATGATTCACAGTTTTATTATTAAAATAGGCGTAAGAACAATTAAAAGGCAATAAGACATTAAAACCGATTTATAGATGTTATATATAAAAGAATTCTCAGGAGTCCCGAGCGGTTTCCACCAAACCATGGCCATAATCAAGGGGTGAAGGACATGTTTTTAATTAATATTTTAAGGGAAATTTTACGTTCTTTTACATATGGATTTGGTATATATTTACAGCAACATAATTGACTTATTCTGCGAACAGATTCTCCCCACAGACCATTGTATAAGAATTTGCGTAATCCTGTAAATGAATGATAAATGCTTTGCACGCAATATTTTACAGAAAATATGTATTAGTGTATCTAAGAAATTCATAACAATTTCACTATGTTTGTAACAGTGCAAACATTTAAAATGCGCCGCAAATGATTTTTTTCTTAGACCGCAATATAACTGAATACTTTTGAAAGAGCCTGAACACGTACAGTAAGTGCTACTCATAAGATATTCTATGGTAACTATCGATCAGTGCATCTCAATAATGTCTATAAATTTCATTATATTTAAAATAATTGCAACACCATTAAAATGCACTGCAAATGATCTTTCTCCCAAAGATCATAATGTAAAGGAATATTTTTGAGTGACCCTGTAAATAAACTATGTATGCTAAACACTTCATTTTCAAAATCGAATATGCCAATTTGCACCTCAATAAAGTATATCAATTACATGGTAACCCGAGTATATTTACGGGAGTAACAGCACGTACAGACGGACGTACAAACCCAATTCTCAAACACTATTCAACTATGTTGAAAACTGTTAAAAATCAGCGCCCTTTTTCTGCCAAAGTACAAACAAAAAACTCTGAGACTAAGGATTTTTCTGTCGCAAGCACACTGCAGTCTAAAATCTTTAAGTATACTTTATTTTACCTTATATCTTTTCGTAAACAAACCAATAAATTTCATTACATTAGTTTACCCTTTATCTATTGACGGTACTTATAAGTACCATTGAAATAGCTTGTTATAAAATTTATTTAATACATCGATTAGCTGTAATGCAGTCTAGAATGAGTTATGGATACATTACTTTATCTTGTTCCAAAAGAATTTATGGGTTACACTAAACAAAAATATATTTAAAAGGATGATTTCTTTTGCCAACATCTTTTCAACTTTCTTGGCGTTGAGGGAGGGGGGGGGGGAGGGATTTTTTAATTAGGAAAGCTTTCTATATTTCTATTGTAAGAACATTATATTTGTACATTTCCGAATTCTACAAAATACTAAGGAAAATATTTAAAATAAAAAATTTGAGTGGGGCGCACAAAATCCCTATAAATTCAAATTTAATTAATCTTTCTAAATCCTTGAATCCTTCTAAAATCCTTCTAAAATTTATTAAATGATTATGTAAGTCTTCTAATGCAGTTTAAACAATTCACGAAAAATGCTTTAGAAGATAAAATTTTCAAGAATTCATTATTCATAAAGGGTTAAAGGAAACGATTTTCAATAGAAAGTATTCTAAATGTTATTCAAAGTACATTTTGCGTAAAGATTAATTAAACGTATAATTAAAATACTCAGCATTTCACACAAAACTTTTCAGCACCTAATTTTTTTTCTACAATATCGAATTTATTTTCAAATTTCATTAAAGAATTTTTATTTATCATGCGTTTCGTTATAGGGGAGGGTAGTACACAGTGAGACGAAAATTATTATTACTTAACAAATGGCGACGATTTTTATTCTTTTGAAATATTTTTTGCTACATCTTTAAGCTACACAAATGCGCTACACATTAATGTATAAATGGTTTTAAAAAAGTTATTTATAAAAGCACAGAAGTAGCATAATGGAGTATCGAAAATTGTCTCACTGTGTATCACAAGTAGTACACAGTGAGACAATGTATATATTTTCACAAATCATATATTTTTACACTCTATCAATAATTTTCTGCAGTTTATGATTTCTAATTAATATTTCTAGATTTAAAAAATATTAAAAATATGAGTCTCGGTTGGACAATAGCAGACCATAGGCTACCTTCATGCAAATTTTCAGCCTCTTACGTTTAATAAATCTCACTAGCCATCGCAAGCCCACACACACAGAGAGAAAGAGAGAGAGAGAGAGAAAACCTTCTTTTATTAATAAATATCTTTTTTAACATCAGAACCACATAGTAGGTTCACAATAAGACACGTCACACTGTGTACCGCAACTGTGTGTCTCACTGTGTACTTTCGTTACGTTGTAACAAAATGGATGCCACATCTGTTACATCAATTTCATCGCTTTAAAAAGTTTATGTCGCTTTGCCGAAATAGTCTATTATTAGATATAGCTAGGTTTGGTTAAGTAAATATATGTCATATTGAAGGAAATAAACTCTAAAATAGACATTTATGTAACTTGAACCACTATAAAATAAGGAATTATTTACAACTGAAGTGCCGAAACTACATCCACGTGTTGCATAAGATGAGGTCATTATGTGTACGTGCCAGCTTGAAGAAAAAGTTAGAACTATATGTCAAAGTGGCTGCTGTCTCACTGTGTACTGCCCTACCCTACTTTAAATCGGAAAACGTACAAGAATGTAATAATTATTTAAAAATATTAAAGACTTTTATCCTTCCTTTGTGAACACATTATCTTATATGTGATGTCTTGAAATAAACAATCAAAATTCAAAAATATTTTTCTGTCACCCGAATGAAGTAAGAATGTGCTAAGAATCAGATTTTAAAGTTGAATTTTCTAAACATGTATCCGTATCAATGCTGTCATTCTTCATTTTCTGAAATATCCTGCGATTTTATTTAGCATGGGCCGTTTTAAAATTTGATTTTTACAGCATGTTTTATCGATTAAAAGTGACATTCTCAAATGTATTTCAAAAGAAACGAAAATCTACGCATTTACATTCATTACGTTCATTACGCTTTATTACGTTCAAATAGACCTTTTTTAATTACATTGTTTTATTTTCCTTATTAATGTAATATAAGAGTAATTTTTAAGAAGCAAATTAAATCGAAATCAAGGTAATTTTTCTTACATTCGTGTTTTTATGGAAATCCTCTATTTTTACCCATATTAGAGTATTTCATGGAACGGGGATTTAACGACATGCAAAAGGAGTGCCGACCTGACCCGCCATTTAAGTTACTTTCGTGAAAACTCGCTTAACCGACCCGATGAAAAACTTTCCACATTCAATTTAAATCCCATTGTTTCAAATATTGCTCGCTTTCATGTGCAGTATAGATGATGCTCTTAATACAGATTTTATGTTTTTGTTTATCCACATTAGAGTCTAGCACAGTTGCAAATAAAAAATTATCCATGGCCCGATTTGAGTGGAATCGGTGTTTTTCCCACTCGCTTAAAGACTAATCACAAGCATTCAAGCAAGCTATTCACATTCAATTTATATCCAATATCACACATTTTCATTCACATTCGACGATGTATTTTTTAAATATATAATTAACGTTTCAATGTAGAACAGAAACTATACGGGTTATGACGATTATTTAAAAAGTGTTATGTAATTATTCGTGTTTTAGAAACAGACTTAAGTTATGTGACTGTTGCTCAATTTTTATGAAAGTAAACACATACAGACAGACAAATTTATCTTTATTAGATCACAATGAAATTAAAAGGAACCAGCATAACGAGGACTTCACAAGAGAAAAAATTATGAAAAGCAAGCTATTCATTTATTATTATGCATTGTGGAATATTTTGCAACCTTCTCTCGCGGGCCTCTCTTAGCCAGGCGGGCGCCGCGAAGGATCACGTGACGTTTGAGAGAATTGATATTAAAAAACATTTTTTTTTCTTTCTTGTTCCTTTTTAGTTGGTTTTGTGAATGTAAAATATGAACGCAGTAAGTAGACTGCATTTTTTCTCTTGGTCTTCTAAAATTAGAAGAAATGTTGTTTTAATTTTAAAAAGAAAATTTATCTCGAGCATAAAATCATGCTATTGTTCTTTATGGCTTCTTAATAGAAGAAAATAGTTGCTGGAAATTTAATTGTATTTAGAATCATGACTTCTAGAAGGAGCAAAGCAACTAAATATGTTTCATCTGTAAAAATGTAAATAATATACATTATGTATATATTCGAACTGTAAATAATAATCTACAAAAAGTTCTAGTGATGATGATTATTTACAAATGATAAACACAAAAGTAAAAACTTTTATTTGTGAAATATGATGACTTTAATATGATTTAAATGGAATCTTGACTTCTTATAATAATGCTCTCCCTATAACAATTTCGTGAACTGTGATTTAATTGTGGAATATCTTGAAATTCTTCAAGTTTTTGGTGCCTCAACAACCGGGAAAAAAGGTAAGAAATACCTTTATTATTCTGCATGACTGTTGATTTTTTGAAAATATACATTTTTCATGATCATTTATTTTGAACATTGAATTTAAATTTAAACATGGATAAGCCTGATAAGATTAAAAGTAAAAGAGCTACTGTTCGTGCAGCCATTACGAAATTAATCACAAAATGTGATACATTATTATCTGTTGATATTGATAAGACTGATTGCGATTCTTTAATGGAATCATTAGAGCTCGTAAATGAAAAGGAAGCTCAACTAAAGGAGTTAGATTCCGAAATGGATGAGCTAATTCAGGAAAAAACTGAATATGAAAAAGAACTAAAATCGGTAGAAGAATATTCTGAAAAAATATCCAGTTTGAAATTTAAAATTAAGATGAGGCTTAAAAAATGTAAAATCGAAACTGAACCAAAAGTTTTACTAGAATCAAGTAACGGTTCAAAAATCGGTAGTAAGCCAGTTTCGGCAGTGAAGCTTCCTAAACTTAACATAGAAAAATTTTCTGGTGATGCAAGCCAGTTCTTAGAATTTTTTAATTTATTTACTAGTGCGATAGATTCAAACGAATCGTTATCAAAAATTGAAAAATTCCAATACCTGAAATCCTTGTTGTCTGGTCCTGCATATAATATTGTATCTGGTTTTGAACTGACAGATCAAAATTATTCTACTTGTTTAAAATTGTTAGAAGAGAGGTATGGTAAGCGGGAAAATATCATAAACTGTTACATGAATAAAATTCTAAATCTTGAACCAGTGAAATCCTCTAACAATGTTACTTCTTTAAGGAAGCTGTACGATAATATTGAAACTAGTATGAGAAATCTTGATGCGTTAGGAGTAACATCAGGCTCCTATGGCCATTTATTACTACCCTTATTACTGAGATTATTACCCGAAAATTTGATACTAGATTTCCATCGAAAACGTGACCCCGATAAGGACTGTGAAGTCACCGATTTAATAAATTTTATTAAAACGGAATTAAGATGTCGTGAAGCTACTAATTTAGTAAATAATTCCCAAAGCAAGACTTATGAAAATTCTAAAACTAAATATGAAAATCCTTCAAGTAAATATCAAAATTTTCCTCAAAAGAAAAATATACCTTCAGCTGCTGCTTTAAATACATCTACAAAACAGTTTTGCATATTTTGTAAGTCTTCTGATCATGTAGGACTAAATTGTTCGAAATTCACTGATGAACAGAAACGATATAAATTAAAGAAAGAAGGTCGCTGTTACAAATGCTTTTACAAGTCCCATTTATCAATTAATTGTAGAACAAAAATTAACCCTTGTTCCAAATGTGGTAACACTACCCATAGTACTTTGTTTTGTTTTAAAGAAACAGCAAAAGAAAATCCTGAAAAAGAAATGAAAGGTGCAATTGTATCTATGATGTCGGAACAAAAATATAAACAAAATAAAGCAACATTATTGCAGACTTGTACAGTTTCTGTGTCTGCTGGTAAGGAATGCTTGTTGGCTCGCGTTTTATGTGATAGTGGTTCAGAAAAATGTTTTGTGAAGAGATCTCTAGTACAAAAATTAAAATTGAAGCCATTGCGAAGAGAAAATTTATTAGTTTATCCTTTTGGGCGGAGACGCCCTTATGAATCTTGTTATGAAGTAGTTGCTCTAGAATTATCCAGTGTTGTGCAACCTATTAACTCGATAAATATCGAAGCTCTTGTGGTTGATAATATAACTGGGGCTTCTGTGAAAACACTAGAACCAGAACTTCTAGACATAATGAGAACAAGAGGCTTTAAGCCTGCTGATACAGGTCTTGAACAGGAAATAAATATTTTGCTAGGGTCTGACTTTTTGTGGAAAATATTAAAGGGAATCGAGGGAAAATTGACAAATAAATTATACGTTGCAGAAACTATTTTCGGTCATACGGTGCAAGAGCAAATAGAGTCTAATAAAAAAGAAGTAGCTTGTTTGCGTGTTTCAGTTGAAAATATAAATACCCAACTGAAAGCATTTTGGGATCTTGAATCAATTGGCATTGCTGAAAGCAATGAAAAGAACATTACCGATCATGAGGTAATAAAAGAATTTAAAGAAAATCTAAAATTCGTAAATGGGCGTTATGAAGCAAAATTATTGTGGAAAGATTCTCACGAATTACTTAGAAATAATCTTGAAGTAGCAAAGAAGCGGTTTTCTAGTTTAGAAAATAAATTCTTGAAAAACGATTCTTTATTTAAGGAATATAACTCCATTTTACTAGAGCAGTTTAATGAGGGTGTAATAGAATTGTGCACCGAGAAAGATTCTAATAATTCCTATTACATGCCGCACAGACCTGTTATCCGTGACGATAAAACTACAACAAAAATGCGCATAGTCTATGATGCTTCTTCCAAATATGGTGATTCTCTATCATTAAACGAATGTTTGAATCACGGCCCTAACTTAAATCCTAATGTTTTAGACATAATTTTGAAATTCCGTTTACATAAAATTGCCTTTTCGGCTGATATTGAAAAAGCTTTTCTGCAAATATCTGTAACCGAGGAAGATCGCGATTATCTTAGATTCTTATATTATGAAGATTTTGATAAGAATAAAAACATAGTACCCTATAGAATGACCAGAGCTACTTTTGGTGTCACCTGCAGTCCCTTTATCCTTGCTTGTACCATTAAGCACCATATTAATAAATATAAAAGCTCTCATAATAAAACATTTGAAATCCTAAATTCTTCTTTTTATGTTGATGATTTGTTTTCAGGAGAAAACGATGTTCTAAAAGCCTTTAATTTAACTAAAGAAGCTGTTGATATTTTGAAAGAAGGGGGGATGAAGTTAAGAAAATTTGAAAGCAATTCTCAGGAACTTAGGAAAAAATGGGTTGACGAAAACATTCCTGTTTCTAGTCCCGAACCCCCAAATACTTCCTTGAAAATTTTAGGATTGATCTGGAACAATACAGAAGATAAATTAGGACTAGAATTACGACCATTGTTAGAAAATTTAAGCAATGATTCTTGTACAAAACGGAACGTTTTGAAAATTGCAGCTACGTTGTTTGATCCAGCCGGATTTATTGCCCCTTTTGTTATTCGTGTCAAATGCCTTTTGCAGCAATTGTGGATAAAGGGAATATCATGGGATGAAAGTTTTTGTGGTGAACTAGAAAATAATTGGCAAAATTGGCTTTCAGAAATCCCTGATCTCACACACTTGAAAATTCCCCGACACTATTTCAACAACCTGATCATGGAAAAGGAGCATCTCCAACTGCATATTTTCACTGATGCTAACCCTAATGCGTATGGTGCAGTGGCATACTTACGGTATCCAATTTCTAATGATAAATTTAAAACTAGTTTTATAATGTCTAAGTCTAGGGTTGCTCCCTTGAAGAAGTTAACTCTTCCTCGTCTTGAACTCATGGGAGCACTTATTGGTGCCAGAATGGCAAAGTTTATCACGAACGTTATCCAAGTAAATAATACTATTTTCTGGTCGGACTCAGAAATTGTTCTTCATTGGCTTAAAGGGCCAAAAGAAAAATGGAAACCATTTGTTAGTAATAGAATAGCTGAGATTCATAATTTGTCTGATCCTAGTTTATGGAGACATTGTGATGGCAAACTTAATCCCGCAGATTTAATAACAAGAGGTTGTTCTGTGAAGCATTTAATAAATTCTCAAAAATGGTGGTATGGTCCTGAATTTCTTTCCCTTCCCGAAAATCAGTGGCCTAGGGTTAAAATTGCTGCATCTCGATTACCTAATGTTTCTGAAGAGAAGTCTAAAAAAGCAGCCACCATTTCTTGCGTTCTTCAAACAAATAAATCTGATGAAATTCCCATTTTTATTCTTGAAAAGTATAGCTCCCTAAAGAAATTGTATCGAGTAACTGCATGGATATTTAGATTTATTTCTAATGTAAAATTAAAGGTAGAAAAAAGAAAATTTTCAGAATTATCAGCTGAGGAAATGTTACATGCTGAAAATTTTTGGTTAAAGCTAGTGCAGGAAGAAAGTTTCCCTGAAGTTATTAAAAGCTTGAAATGTAGCAAGAGTATCCCTAAAGAATCGAATCTTCTACAGTTAAATCCTATCTTGTCAGATGAAGGTTTGCTGTTGGTACGAGGACGGTTACAAAAGTCTAACTCCTCATTTTATGAAAAACATCCCGTAGTGATTCCTTCAAAACATAAATTGACTGAATTAATCGTGAAAGATGCACATGAAAAAGTTTTTCATTCAGGAGTGTCCAGTACATTGGTACAAACGCGTGAAAAGTTTTGGATTTTAAGATCAAGGCAGTGCATTAAATCAGTCCTGAACAAATGTACAATCTGTAAGAAATTTAACGTACGCCCTGGTCAACAAGTTATAGCCCCTCTTCCAGGTGACCGTATTAACGAAGCTCCACCGTTTTCAGTAACAGGTCTTGATTATGCGGGACCCCTATATGTGAAGGGGAATGAAAATAAATATTATATTTTATTATTTACATGTGCTATCACAAGAGCACTTCATTTAGAACTAGTAAAAGACATGTCAACAACAGAATTCCTGTTAGCATTTCGCAGGTTTATCTCACGAAGAGGACTCTGTGCTGTAATTTATTCAGACAACGCCAAAACTTTCAAAAGAGCTGATCTTGAACTAAAAGAAATGTGGAAAGTAATCCACCATCCTGATGTTAAAAAATTTTTCGCCAATCGCAGCATATCCTGGAAGTATATTGTAGAGCGTGCAGCCTGGTGGGGTGGCTTCTATGAGCGAATGGTTCGCTCAGTGAAAACTACCTTGCGTAAAGTTATTGGAAGATCTTCCTTAACATTGAGTGAATTAGAAACGCTTCTAATTGAAGTAGAAGCTGTAATTAACTCTCGTCCGCTGACTTACACGTATTCCGAGTTAGAAGAACCATCTCCTCTTACTCCTGCACATTTTTTAATCGGAAAACGTATCCTGTGTCTACCTACCATAAAAGTGAACGATTTAATTTTACCAACAACGAAAGAATCTTTAGTGAAACGCTTTCGTTTACGTGAGACTCTTCTAAATCATTTTTGGAAGCGTTGGAAAAATGAGTATCTTCTCAATTTAAAATCTGTTCACTACACGGACCAGAATAAATCTTCAGACTTTAAAGTGGATGATGTGGTGCTTGTACATGATGAACACTTACCCCGAAGTTTGTGGAAGTTAGGAAAAGTTACTAAAACCTTTATGGGCAGAGACGGCAAGATAAGATCTTGTGAACTCAAAACAAATAATTCATTTATTAAGAGACCTATAAATCTATTGTACAATCTTGAGCTCACAAACTAAAAAAAAAGTCTGAACTTTTTTATTAATAGAACTGAAAAAAAAAAAAAACTTTGATATTATTAGAGACTCAAAAACTCTCATTGACATTTGACTTTTAGAAAAAATCTTGAATTGTTTCTGTTATTGACTTTAAACAACATTTTATTTTTTTTCACTTAAAAAAAAAAAAAAGAAAGTTTCTTGTTTGATAATATGTCTAATTTTTAGTTTAATTTTTTTTGTGATGAATATTCTAGAATTTGTATAGATTTAAATTGTTCTTTCTATTTTTAGTAGCAGAAACATCTTGGCTAATTTTTTAAATTGTTTATTATTTTATTGAAGCCCAGTATGTAAGTATATATTTTGATTTTGTATTGTATTTATGTATAGTGTAACTGATAATTTTTTAGAATAATTTTTATTTCTACTTTAATTATTTGAATCCCCATTTTGATGAACCCTTGTTCATTGGGGGGGAGTTTGTGGAATATTTTGCAACCTTCTCTCGCGGGCCTCTCTTAGCCAGGCGGGCGCCGCGAAGGATCACGTGACGTTTGAGAGAATTGATATTAAAAAACATTTTTTTTTCTTTCTTGTTCCTTTTTAGTTGGTTTTGTGAATGTAAAATATGAACGCAGTAAGTAGACTGCATTTTTTCTCTTGGTCTTCTAAAATTAGAAGAAATGTTGTTTTAATTTTAAAAAGAAAATTTATCTCGAGCATAAAATCATGCTATTGTTCTTTATGGCTTCTTAATAGAAGAAAATAGTTGCTGGAAATTTAATTGTATTTAGAATCATGACTTCTAGAAGGAGCAAAGCAACTAAATATGTTTCATCTGTAAAAATGTAAATAATATACATTATGTATATATTCGAACTGTAAATAATAATCTACAAAAAGTTCTAGTGATGATGATTATTTACAAATGATAAACACAAAACTTTTATTTGTGAAATATGGTGACTTTAATATGATTTAAATGGAATCTTGACTTCTTATAATAATGCTCTCCCTATAACAATTTCGTGAACTGTGATTTAATTGTGGAATATCTTGAAATTCTTCATGCATGAGCCTACATTAGAAATAGATAATATAATATATAGGGAGAAACACCCAGTTATTCACACCTAAACAATAACTGACACTTCAGTAAAAATATAACTCAAATTAGCAGTTTCTTGTAAAACTGGGCAAAGTAATGCCTTGTAGGTGTAACTTATTTTTCTTAAAGGGGCCTTCTATATTAGGAGACCAAAAAAAAACTTTTTTATGACTTTTTTGTAAGAAAACTGCATGATGGATCTTTTTGAATTTTAACAGTTTATTGTACATATTTTAAGGTATACAGAAGAATTTTTTTATTAAATTTTGTTACTTCTACTCTAAGTTATAAACAAATATGTTCAACCACATTTTTGACACGGTGTGCAAGATTTAAAAAAAATACTGAATGGATCATCTTGATTTTTTTAATTAAATCTTGTTTAATTGCCTTCGATATGAATACAACTTTTACTACAATTAATTTTTAAAAAAGTTATTAACAAATAAAAACGAATTATTTTAACAATTTTTTTTTAATCAGCCATTACATAAATTTTTAAAAATAAATTTATGGGTTCCTTTAATTTAACTGGAAGCTATACTCACGAAGTTTACGAAAAAAATTTATTTTTGTGTTTCAGATAATTCTACAAGGCGCTATCATGCTCGCCGTCCAGACGAAATTTTCCAAAGCAGTTGAACATATTTGTTTATAACTTAGAGTAGAAACAACAAAATCTAATAAAAAAAATTCTTGTGTATACCTTAAGATATGTATGCAGTAAACTGTTAAAATTTCAAAAAGATTCATCATGCAGTTTTCTTACAAAAAAAATCATAAAAATGGCTTTTCTTTTTTGGTCTCCTAATATAGAGGGTCCCCTTAATTGTTATAGCTCATGTATGTGTCAGTTATTGTGTTTTACCAATAGGGACTGTTTAAGTTAACTGGAGTTATCGGCCGTATTTATTAACAAAATTAATTTTTAGTTACAAAAAAGTGTAATTTTTCAAAATTTTGTCAAAAATAATTTTTTTAAGTATCTCTACTAAATGTATCCAGACATAAATAAATCTTTCATATGTTTAGGGCATATCCTCAAGAAAAGCCAAGGTACTCTAATCTGTCTGAAACTGATTTGACATTCTAATCTAATTATATTTTTCATAAAGAATATTTTTGAAAAATCACAGTAATTGGAAAGGAGACGCGCGTCGTAGTTAGGGATACATCAGTTAAGGATGGAAGACGGTCAGGATTAGACATATGTTTACCTAGAAGAATTTCTCTATTACGGAGTTGCAAATGCTATTTTAATTTATGCATTGATTTTTATTATTTCGCATTTAAGGAACTTATGATAACGACTTTCGCAGAAATTGTTAAATGGCTTCATAACTACAAATAAATATACTATTTAGAAATACTTTTAAAATCTTAAAAACTGTGCTTTGTTTATACGACAAAATTTCTATTCTTCAATTCATAGACGAAGATTCCTTCAAGAAATACCAATACGTAATATGTCCATGTACCAGAAGTTATTAAAAGCGACTATACAGCGATATTGACATTGTTCAAAGCTAAAGATAAAAACTAAAACTAAACCTTGAAATAACACAAATATATATATAAATATCATGTTTCTCAATGTAGATATATACAATTCTAAATACTAAGAACGCTATACCATATATATCTTGAATCATATATATGTTACATTTCGCTTAACAGTCTACATAAAATATGATTAAACGTCAAACACTTAAAACACGTTTTAAATAGTATAAATTACAA
The DNA here is from genome assembly GCA_963932465.1 of Maratus speciosus. NCBI lineage: Eukaryota > Metazoa > Arthropoda > Arachnida > Araneae > Salticidae > Maratus > Maratus speciosus. Next base: position 641,249,346 of record OZ010787.1, read on the forward strand.
TAAAAATCTGTGTTTAAACATTAGATTTCTTACACATACATTGCAATATCTCCGTCTGAAAGTTTGTTCCTTTTTCTTTGAAATGAATTGTGACTAGGGGATAAAATATCGGCAAAGTGCAATTAAGACCACCTTACACAATGAATTGTTTTCTACCGATTTAAGAATCATTTCTTCTTCAATTCTCCTACTTAAAAACAGAAATATAGGGATATTTGTATTTATTTTAACCGTTGAAGCTTATAATTTATTGAAGAATAGTTATAGCTGTTTTAGTGACAACAATAAATAAATAAAGTAAAAATTAATAATAATAATAATAATAATAATAATAATGTTAACATCGAGAAAAGAAATAAGTTTCTATTAAATAATTCCAATATTTCATTATTTACAGTTTTAAATTTCACTCAAAATAAGAAAGTAAGTGCTTTCCCGGTAATGATAATAAACAACTTAGTACAGCTACAAATAATTAAATAACTCATTAAAACTTGAATTACCATGTATCTTATTTTTTTTTACTCACAAATAACTGGATTTTGCGGGCTGTTCGAATTGTTTGTGAGTAAGCAATAAGCATTTTATGAGTGATGGTTCATTCTTAAACACAGACCTGTGTTCTAGGAGGCAGGTCAATAATCCAGGTCTGTAGACCTCACACAGATATCTGAGAGGCTTTGACAACGAGATAATATTGTAGGGATTAGTTTTTATGAAACTGTGCGTTGTTTATTAGCTATAGCGGGCGGTTATATTGTTGGGGTTTTTTTTTTAATCATTTCTTATATAATGACAAATAACTTATATTAATTGCCCTGATTGCCTTATGGTGCCAATAACAAAAATCAAGAATATTTACAGTCTGTTACAAAAGTATAAGACCACAACATATTTTGCTATTTAGGTAATTAAGGAAATATTTCAATCAAAATAAAGAATATTTATGTTAGTACATCAAGTTTTTAGTAAAATGTAGCAACTTAGAGAAATGAAATTAATTTGGAAAAAATAAAACATCAATATACCAAAAAAGTGTCAAAAAGAACTGTTACAAAATTATAGGACCACCTGTGGTAAAGAACAGTTTTCTCAAATGTAGTAAGATGTTGCTCCACCATTTCTCTAAATAATTTCAAACACACGATTTGGCATAGAGTTTATTAATTTTTTAAGGAAAGATTTGGAAATATTGTCCCATTTCTCCATAATGACCATTTTTAATTCATATGTTGAACGATATTGTTTGTTATTTTCATACAATTGGCGAGAAAAAATAACTCCACAAGTTTTCTATGGTGTTTAGGTCAGGGCTCCGACTTGGCCAAAGTAAAACACCAATCTTTTCTCTTTTAAGCCACTCTTTTGTTGATTTCGATGAATGGCTGGGAGCATTATCTTGTTGAAACTTCCATTTTGCACCTCCTAAAAGTGGTCCGAAGGATATCAGACTTTGATATAGCATCCGTTAATAACTGTCCGAGTTCATTTTCCCTTCAACTCTTTGGCGATCGCATTTTCCTGCATATGAAAAAGCGCCCCACACCATAACGGAACCGCCTCCCATCTGCCTACTGAAGAACTCGCGAGATCTTTGCCTTAAATCATGCCAGTAGTAATTATTACCGTCTGGACCATCTAGTTTGAATTTTTTCTCGTCTGAAAACAATATATTTCTCCTGCAGAGTTCCAGGACATGACATTTTCCCCCACTTAAGAAGAGCTTCTTTGTGACATTTCAGTAGTAGTGGTTTACTTTTTAATTTGCGACGAATAACACCAGCATTAGATTTCAAACTTCGCCACACGGTTGCATGTGATACCTTTTTAGTCATCTGTTCTACTATTTTACGAGTCGACTGGTATTTTTTTGTTGCCAATTGGACAATCCGCCTATTATCACAATGTGATAACTACTTTTTACGACCAGATCGTTCATGCGTTCCATACAATTCTTTTTTACTTAAAACATTATGAATCGTAGTTTTAGAATGATTAAGAATCTTACTTATTTTACGTTCAGACTTTCCTTTTCCTTTGTAGAACCACACTCTTCTCACTTCTATTTCAGACAGCTCACTCCGACGAGGCATTTTACTAATAAATTCAAAGAATCAGGTACTATTCAGAATTTCACCACTTTATTCTTCTTTTTAAGTTTTACAGATTGTTTAGGTTACAGTTAAATTCTGAATTAAAAATAAAATCGTCTGCTTTATTGATAATATAAGAGTGATTTTATATTTATGAAACAGCGGGTTTGCGTAAAAACGTTTTGCCAGAAACAAAAAATTATTCTAACTTTTTTTTTTCCTGAGCTAAATAAACATTATAGTGTTATTTCTTTTCATACAACTACTTTTAAATTCAAGCTAAAATTTTCTTTGTTGAAAAAAAGGTGAAATTCTTTGTGGTCTTATAATTTTGTAACAGACTGTAAATAATCTCCTTAAGGGGGTCCGGGACACATTTAAAATAATTTTTATTTATTGAGTTAAAATTCTGAATATTTTTGTGATGATTAACCATATCATTTGTAAACAAAATCACATGATAAAACTTCTCATAATTTTTTTTTTTAATTATATTTAAAATTTATTAAAAAAATGGGGTAAGTAAAAATCGTTATAACTCGAAAGGTTATTTATAGAATTTCGTTTTGTTTTCATTTAAATAAACAGAAATATATAAGTTTTAATTTAGATTCAGCATTTTAAAAAATATTATTTTAAAAAAATTAAAAATATTAATTTTTAAAAAAATTAAAAATATTTAACGAAAAAATTAAAAAAAAAAGTGGTGCAACTTTTTAAAAAAATCATATTTTCAAAAGTAAATATTTTTTTCAAATATGCTGAATCAAAATTAAAGTAAAACAATTGAAAAAGGCATGTTCCAAGTTTCAACGATTTATCTTTAACGGTTCTTGAGTTATAAGAATTTAAACATGAGAAATGGTGAAAAAAACCATCATGAAGAAAAACGCATTTTTATAAGAAGTCGTTTCCATGACAGCCATTGCTTGAAAGCTGGATTTTGAAATCAAACCAAAATGAAAAAATCAATATTTCTTGTTCTAATTCAGATAAAAACATGATTTAAATGTCATTTTAAGCAGGAAAAAACAGAATTTTTTTAATGTAATAAAATGTTTTTGCAAAATTTGAAGATTTTTGTGTCCTGGACCCCCTTAATGGAAAATAATTAAAATATAATTTCGCTATATATAATAGGAAACTGGTTATGCCAACATCCTATAATTTTTTAATACAAAACCCCAAGGTAACAGCCACAATTAAGACAATCAAGATACCGTCAACCGGGGCTACTTTAGTCCATCCATTTAAAAAAGTTTTTATTCATTGTATTGAACAAACAATACAAGATAATTTGGAGTTTTTGACCTTGAAAAATATTTTATACCCTATTATAGGATATTTGAATAGTTTGGGACAATTTAATTGTTTAGTGGCAACACTGGATGTGTTTGTAAACAACTGTTTTCGTGTGTAGATTTTAACTCTCTAAACTTTCTATAGCGAAACAATCTGGATAAGAGCTACACATAAGGCGAGTGTCAAAATATTACCTTTAGTAACCTGAAACCCATGTGAGATTCTAGTTTTTCCTTTAACTTTTTATTTTGAGAGGGACTGTTTGCGTTTTCATAAAGCTAACATGAAAACTAGTATTTCGGGGCTATTTTGTGCGAGGCCTTTTCTGGTCCGAAAATAGCCCCAATTACTCAGAAATGCCTTTTATATAACCAAATGTCTTAAAACATGTTTTAAGTAACATTCTTTTTTCTAATGTTACTTTAGCAAGATAATACATTAATTGTTTTTGTTCAGTTGCTGAGCCTAACATGGCGAAAACTGTTTCTCGTATAAGAATTGGTTTATTGTGTTTAAATGTTAAAAAAAAAAAAAAAAAAAAAAAGAATGAGTTTGCAGTGTTAACTTATTAGCAAATGCTATTGCAAAAGAGTTTGAATAAAAATGTATTCATTTTGTATGAAACTAAGTGAATGGAACAAAGAAGCACCCAGCAGGGGCTACTTTGTTCCAAAACTTTAAAAATAGTTAAAAAGTAAAAAAATAAAAAAATTCCTCTTTAAAACCATCAGTTTCATTGTTTCCTGTTAATTGTTTACAACTCTCTTTCGACGTTGAAAAATCACATATAATATTTTTTAATAATGGAAATATGAGTGGAACCAGGAAAAAGTTGTTCAAAGTAGCCCCATTTGACGGTAGTAATTAATTACTCCATTATCTTCTATGAGGTTTTGAACACATCATACTATCGCAAAGTTAGGGAGAATTTCTATTATGTATTTTTTTTTTAAATTTTTTACTATGTTGTCCATCTCACCCAGACTACTCCGGGTGGCTAATATCCAAACCCTCAAGCGAACAACTTGACGAAATTCATGCTTTCCGCGCATGCGCTCATTGGCATTAAAGACAGTGTATTTGAGTTGTAGTTGATTCAAATGTTATTCTGTTTCCAAAAGCCTTTCATTACGGTTTTACATCGATTGAAATAGAGATTAGAAACATTAGAAAAAATATATATTATTTTTATAAGAATTAGAGAACAATTTAGATTTATGGAAATTTAGAATTCGTTTTTCTCTAATAATTTTAGAAAAATGATTCAGACAATTCACATACATATAAAATGGAAATTGATATTTTAAAAACACAAATACAAATTGATAAATCTGAATCTATTATAATATATGATCATTGAATTATAGGCCTTATTACTGAATGAAAAAGTGAATAAAAAAAAATCTTTTTCTTGTTAACAATATACTATGTTACTAAACAATGAATTTGTCAAGATCTTTTTTATGAGAGGAAAACTTTGAAAATACCTAAACTTTTTTTTTTGTGACATTGCAAGCAAAAATCTTTTTCATTTATCTATTTCTGTATTAAAATATCTGGATTTACCTTAAACCAGTCAATCAATTAATCAAAAATCGATATTTAACGTTCAATAAAAATGAGCGCGGAATAACGCTTTTCTCGCCAAATTATTTGGCGATCTTAGACTTTTTCCAAAGGTGTTGTACGCTTGAGGGTTCGGATATTAGCCTCCGGGTGAGATGGATAATCACACGCGTATTAAATTTATAAAAGTTTATTTTCATTACATGAAAATTAAATGAACTTATTTACAATTAAATTACTAACATTAAGTTTACATGAAATATTTGACCTTTTAATATATGGGGCATTCTCACAATCTTTTGACTTTTGGGGAAAAAAATCTGACAAAATTAAGCTTTCTAAAATAACATTTTAATCTGATAGACAAATGCCTTAATGAATCAAAATAAAGAAAAAATGATCAGCAGCGAAAATTTTTTTATTTAATTGAGGTTTAAGATAAACTTACGAGTTTAATTTTCCTTACCATTTTACCCCTATAACTTTTTATTCTCTTCTAAATTTTTACTTGTAATGAATTTGCATAGTAGCCACAGAATATTCAAATAAGAAATAATAACAATATAGTACTTTAATTACATAATTTTTGTATAACATTGTCTTAAAGGGCTGTTAAAGAAGGGACGGTAAGGTAAAAAAGGGGGATGGTATTGGAAGAAAGGGACGAAATGGTAAGAAAAGGGACGGTAAGGATGGAACGGTAAGGAAAATTACCACCTATTTTTAGGAAAATCATGTTAAGACTAAGTGATAGCCACAATGTACATTGATTTTTAGAAACAGCTGCTCACATTGGATTAAATTTTTTTTTTTTTAAATTTACTTCGAAAAGTGCAGGAATAAACCTTGGGGAGGGTGACACTACCAACAAAGCCACGATGCTTGAAATTGATATTTAAATGCTAATTTAAATTCTACAGTAAATTTCCTGCCAAAGAATTTTAGACATTATTTCTCTAGCATAATTTTGCATGATTAAAAACTTGAAAAAAATTCTGTGGCTGCATCTGAAATGATTTTCTGTATAATTTTAGAAGAGGAATGGTAAGGAATATAAAACCCAGGGACAGAGTTTTAAAAAAATAATAACAAACCTAAAAATGTGTGCAGGTTAATTTTTAGCTACATATTTGTATAAAAGTTTTCAGTTTCAGAAAAAAATGACATCGAATTAGTTTTATTGAAACAATTTTATCCAGACAGCTCCAAACTTAAAAATCAGCATCAGGGACACGGGACGGTATAGGAGTTTTCCAGGTGTTTGGACCCCCATCATCGCCCAAAACTTATTTATCTCGTTAATATTGTTGTGCAATCATGCAATGGAATTTCTCCGAGTATATGAAATTAAAAAAAACACAAAAAAGTGTATTAAAATAAAAATTATTATTCAGGGACATGAAAGTCAAAAAATTGTGAGAATGCCCCATATACCTATGTAAATAAAATTTGTTTCTTGAAATGTTAATATCTTAATATATTTAAAGATTATTTATGAAAATGTCTCATATATACTATGTCTTATGTACTATAAGACTGTTTTGCAGTAACTTCTTTCCGGCTTTTTAATTTGTTCCAACAATTATCGCATGTTACTTCAAACCGTGACCATCCTTCATGAAGAAAACGCAAAGAAGAAACGCACTGTATTTAATCTAGTTTTTGTTTCATCTCACAGTGATTTTTGTCAAATCCCAAACATTCATTTTCGTTTCAGTCTTCTAAATATCCATTATTGTAATCACATATTTCTTGAATGGAAGAAAAACCTTTTCTAATATTTAGTTGCATATCTTTTCATTTTCAGGATTGCTTTAAGTCTATTTATCATTGATTTTATCAGATTTCCTGTAACATTTTTTAAAATTTTATTCCATTCTGCAAGTAAAACACTTTTAAACTAGTATTTTTATTTCTAATATCATAATTGTTCACTTGCTTCTGTAAGTACTCTCTAAATGTTTAATGGGATTTAAGTCTGAAATTTGTGAATAGGTGGCAAGTGTGTTGGGGGCAATGTCGAGCAGCCATAATCAGACAATGTGAGAAGTGTGCTTGGGATCATAATCTTATTGGAAGTAAAAGTCCTGTGAGACACCAAACTTTAATGCACTGTCCTCCAAATTTTATTTAAAATAGTTAAATATTCAAATCTGTCCATGATAGTTTCCGTGAAATCTAAATTTCATACTCTTGAAACAGTCAAACAGACCCAAATCATATTACGACTGCTCCAACACGCTTTGTATTTTTTGTCGTATATCTGGGATTCAGTGCATCATCCTTTCTCCTCCAAAGTCTGATTCTTTCATTTATGCTGAAAATATTAAACTTAGACTCATGTGAAAAAATTTATGTTTCAGAAATGCATATAAATATTTTCTGTCAAACTGTACTCTTTTCTTTCTGTTGATCGGAGAGATATGGTTTCCTCCTTGCAGATCTTGATCTAAACTCAGCATCACCCTGTTGGTAGATTCTTTATGCATTATTTAATTGACATAATTTTACAATTCTTCTGTTATATTTCTAGTACTAATTGAGGGATTTACATAAATGCAGAGTACTATTATTCAGCAGAGTACTATAAACATCTCCCACTGCTAATTTTTAGGAAGACCGTTTAAAGCTTTATTTGTAATCCCATCCCCTTTTTTTTGTCATTTTTACCTATTAATTACCTTTATTATGTTGGAATGGTTTCGAGACATTATTTCAGCTATCTTACTATAAGATTTATCCTTTTTACACGAAGATTAACGATTAATTTGGTTTCCTTAACTGTAAGTTCTTTCTGCGTCATTTTTAAAATTTATATGGGATTTCTTCTGTTGAGGTCACAACAAATGCATTTATATGTGCTGTGGATTCTGTGGGAGAATGACTATGTTCGGTAAAATATGCAAACGAGTGAAAATTTTAGAAATGTACCATGACTTTTGTGGAAGTATTTTTGAACTTAATAATGTTATAATATTTTTTTCAGTATGTTCAAGAGAAATTTCTATTAACATTTGATTGTATAATGTAACAAAGGCTGTTATTAATTATTTCAATTTATTAAAAAACTTTATTTCTATTCACCACGGAGAAATTTGCATAGTTTTCAAGAAGTACTCTCTGTACCATCCCTTTTGTGGAACACTGTAGATAGTCAGCATTTTGCAAAAACAGAAATATAAAATCCCTTAGTATTTTAAATTCAGCTCTTGTAAACCTAAATTGGAAATTCAAAATCGTATGGTCAATCTTTCTCAACAGAAAACCTGGTTCATCTCTTCGGTCTACACGTGTCGATCTCTCTATATCGCCCAGGTGAGAACTATAACCCACCCTGACTCTACACTGTAGCTATTGCGTCGCCATTTTAGGTTATTTAGAACCTAAATGTTCCCCGAGATTACATATTTAAAACTAGATAGATCACATATAAACAAAAATCTTTAAATGCATACCATATGAAAAAAATTATTTGACTTACCAAAAGCAAAAATGATTTTTAGCTGAAAAAAATATTATGTTTTTTGAGAAGCAAAAAGTTGCGCGCCATACAAAACATGTTTAAGTGTCTGACTTAGATAGTTGCAGCATCTGTGTGATGCCACGTTAAAGAAATATTTGACTGGTCCATCTCACACTGTGGTCCATCTCTTACGTAATTACCCTAACTCCCCAAATAATAAATATATACATTTTAACATTAACATACTAAATAAGAAATAAATACCCATTTTAGTCTTGCAATTTCCACTATGATATGATATATGAATAATGAAATTAATGTTCGATATCTTTAGGTATTTTAGCATATAAATACTGTAATAAAAATTATTGTCTAGAAATTTCAAGCACGTGTGCATAATTTCAGATAATTATTCCGAATGACTCTTTATTTATTCTTAAAATATTATTAGCACTATATTGTTTGAGAAACTGTATTTCCATTGAAAAAATTAATAATATCATAAAAACTGTTGTTAAATGCAACAGAGCTTTCAATTATTTGGTAAATTTTTGATTGATTTAGTATTTTTTTACACTAATAATACAGCCTGTTTAAAAAAAATGTATACGCTATTTATCCATAAATAAATAGTATGTTCTTTATTTTCTGTCATGTTTAACCAATTTGAAATAGCGGCTGAAACTTTGAGCAAAGAAAATATATCCTAAAGTGTTACTGGAAGTTTAAAAATGCAGCTGAAGTGCAGAGTTTCTGAGAGAGTTTTAAACTGATCTCACTAAATTATTTATAATCACTGGAACTAGAGATAAGTTTGAGACAGATTGAGAGGTCCAAAATGTTCATAAGCCATGATCGGGAAACTCTGGTTATTAACACGTTAAGCGCAACGTCAGTCACTGGTGACTGACATTGAAATTTACGTTTAGAACGCGTTATTTGCTGATGACTGACGGTCTAAAATGTGATATAAAATAAACAATTAAATTTAAAAAATCAAAAACCCCGACTGCGTAAAAAGCGAACTAATTAATTATTTCTCATCAATGTGAAACTATTTTTTTTTTCAATTCCTACTATTAGCTCACACTCTCGCTATATATATCTTGTTCAAATTTTCAATCGTTAATAAAATACTTATTATTCATCCAATCAAGCTCAAATAATTTTTTTAAAACTTGTAGTGGATGACACTTGATGTTAATCCAGTTATTTTTTTTTTTTCAAATATTAATGCATTAATCAAATTAAATTAATTAATTTTCACTAATCGAGAGAGCCCTCTTCTTGATCAAGGTATTTTAAGACCGAGAGAGTCCTCTTCTTGATCAAGGCATTTTAAGCGCCACTCAAGAGGCAAGAAGAATGGGAGAAAAAAAAATTATCTTATTGACCTAAGTAGGAATTGACTATTTTTTTTTATATTACTTGTTTATATTACTTACCTATTTTTTTTTATTTACTTGTATTGATGACTTTTAAGTTGTGTTTAATTGTTAGTTCCGTTCTATAAACACTGTTTTGATGAGGTCTATAGATGTCTATGATGGTTAGAGTTGCAGTAAAGCTAGATATCCTACCTACACAAATTTCGGGTTGTATAATTTTTTAACGGAACTTCTGACTGTAAAATAGTCAATGAAACATCGTCTTCATTTTGAAAGACCTATCCAATGATATGCCACTCTATAGGGTGCGTAATTTTTTTTCCTCTTTACCGCCATTTTGTATTTTACGACCGCCATTTTGAATATATAAAAACAAAATCTAGCCTATAATCATCGGGCCGTTAAGATGAATTGATAGATACCTCATTCATTAAAATCCATCCAGCCGTTGGGATGTTTCGAGGGTATAGAGAAATCCACATACACAGATACGCGTGAAACACATAACCCTTCTTTTCAGTCGGGTAATTAAAAAAATATATATTGTTTTTAGTAATTACTGAAAATTTATTTAAAATTTACTTACCTTATATTTATTTTCAGGATTATACATTCTTAAACATTACTTAAAACATTGTAAATTTTTAAGCTTCAGTGTCAGTCACCTTGGCACTCAGAGTGCTAACAAATCCGGAAGAAATCCCGTTAGAAAGGCTGGTAACTATCTCGAAAATTCTATAAAATGCGTTCGTCAAGCGTCTGCGAGACAGGACTTTCAAAACCAAGCGTGGTATATTGAGAAAATTACCATTCATGATTAATCATTACTCCTAATAAAAATGATCCGGACCAAAAAGTGTAGTTATGTATGGAATTTTTTAAAGGACTCGTTGAAATACATTAATAAAATTAATAATTATTATGAATCTTTAATTACGTATTTCACTTTTGAGATTACAGCAAAAATTTGCCAATATTTTTTATTGGAAATTTCCGGAGCTATCAACGCAACTTCGTGACAATTTTATACAGTCCTTATTTTATAATGCGTGGATTGCACCCCATGTTTTTGAAAACTTTTTGATAAACGTTTTCGAAAATATAAAACAAAAGTAGAGATTTTTCCCAATTGAGTGATACCACATTTAATGTCCTACTGTTTTTAGTTGTGATTTAGTTGATTATTTTTTTACGAGACTGTATCTTAATATTACATTAATACGAAATCCATGTTCTTCGCGTACATACGCGATAAAATTGTAACCGAAACAGTTTTTAATATCGTTGTGAAGTTATAAATATATCTAGTATGTCATGATTGTTTTATGAAAATAATAATAACTTATGGATGATCTTTAAAAAATGTGAATTAAAAGTTTGAATGCATTTTTAAGCATTCAGATTGGTTTTGAATCTTCTGATGTAGGGTTACGGTTTCGAACAATCCACGAACCTCGGTATTTTATTACTAGTACGTCCATGCATGCGTACAACTATCACATGCATTCTTACATATGGGAAAAAGTCAATGCCACATTTTTGCTTTACGAACACACCAAAAACTCACTGCATAAATCTGCAAAAAATAGATTTACCAAATGAAGAGCTAAGTGAAAGAACATGTTAAGTAACAAAAATTACATTTGAAGAAATCTGATGTGAAAGTTTTTGTTGTCAATTTTAATGATTTATTTTCTGTTTGATACCATGTGTTTAAAATATTAACAGGTGTGGTAGTGAACTGCATAAAAAAAACTCATTCATATTTAGTTTTTAAATATTAAAAAATATTAATATTATTTACATTATTAAATAATAAAATATTAAATATTAACGAATATTGTCTTAAATATTCAAGGCTAAATAGAATTTTGGTATTTTAGCTTTACCATGTGATAGAATACCTGATAACGCCTTACGAAAGATAGAATACGCTTAACGAAAGATAAAATATTTTTTAAGAAAATGTAGCATAACATGTTCTTCCACTTAGCTCTTCAAATAACACTAGCAATCTGTTAATCTTTAAAACCAATGGGATTCCAGAATTACAGGAAATATTTTTGAAATGAAAAATTCCACTGTTGCACACAGTTTCCCAAACCACTATTTTTTACGATATTAAAATGCAACAAACAGATTATTTTATTTATTTAATAAACTTTAAAGTTAATCTCCGAAAAGTATTGGGGCTTTGTATTTTGTAATTTTCTTTTCTTCTAACATTTTCTGACGATAATAGATATATTTTCGAAATGTCGGTAACCACAAAGTTACAATAAATGCGCAAAAGTGCCTACTCAATCAAAGAACATTTTCCCATTTTTTCACAGTGTTAAATGTTACGTAAGACATTTGAAGTGAGTGTGGATCATCTGTCCTTTTTAGCAATAATGAGATATTTTTTTCCATTCGTCCATACTATTATATAATCGGCTTGCGGGTACAAAAATATTTTATTTTCGAATTCACCAAAAATAGCACATAACAAGCTTTGTTTGACCTTCTTTGCGGAAATTGTTTTTGCCCAAACCAATAAAATTACTTCATTTCTGTTTTTTCAAATCATTAGTAGATTGTTCTTAAAATTCCAGTAAATGTCATCACATTACCGTCTTCCGGAAATATAAAACAAAAGAGACAGTCAAATTTTGACCTATTTTTCAGATATTATTTTCTTAATAAAAAAAGGATATCCCAAATGACTTACAAGTTACGATATCACTTACTAAATCCACAACTAAATTAAGTTATCACAGATTTTTTTTCCATAATAAATCAATAAACTAACTTCCTATATTAACATACCCTGAAAACTTCCGGTATTTAAATTGCTAAAAAATATACTTGGAAATTTGAAAATAAGGAACTCAAACAAATCTTGTGAGAAACATGTGCTACTAATACTTTTTTCTCGGTTTATTGAGCTATAAGCTATCACTTCAAGTTTTTGAATAACAGATCTTTATATTTCTTTCTTATCTCACAGAGAGCTAATGTTCCTCCATGTTCTGTATGTACGTATGTATGTACGTAACACGATAACCCTTGATAGAAATATCCGATTTGCTTCAAATTTTGTATACAGGTTCATTATGATAAGTCGCTTCTCTGATTAGTTTTGGGTGTTAATTGGTTATGTATAAAGATTGTAACGGGGGGCTAATCCCCCCACTTAATTTAGATAAATGGGTTTTTCATGGAGAATTTGTCCGATCTGTTTCAAATTTGGTTACCGTTTATTCTGATAAGACGCTTCCGTGATTACATTTGGAGGTTCATAGCTAAGCATAAATCGGGAAACGGTGGGGGAGTGGTGTCTAATCGCCCCTTAATTTATTTTTCGAGGGGTATTATTCTTTGAAATAAAAGTATAATGAACAATTAGTGTTTACAGCCTGTGAGCTCAATGCCATCAGTTTAATGGGCACTTTTCTTTTTATTTTTTGTAAATCTTGTCTAACATTGGTGAATATAAGACAAACGTTAAAAAAGATGGTAAATTTTATCTAACAAGTGAAATTTCAATTAAAATTTATCTTAATGTCTCTTACAGTTTATCTTCTTTGATAAATTTGGTATGAAACATATCAGCTCAAAGAATAAAATCATCCATAAACCTTCTCTGTTTTATACATGGAAATTCACTGAATTTTTCCAATGATTCTAAGTATTTTAAATATTGAGATAGGTAAACTGTTAAAAAATTAAAGAATACATAATTTCCATATTTTTGACAATTGTAAAACCCTTCATCAGCGAGAATAAAAAGTTTTAAATAAACTAAAAGCGGCTCATATATAATTTTACTAATCTCCATAAATGTAGCTTCGAATACAAACTTTATAAAAAAGTTATAATTTACTTTTACATGAACACTTTGTCTATTGAATGTATATTTTTGCGCTTTCCTCTAGGTATTTTTTATTAAAAAAGAAATGACCATCATATTTTTGCATATTTCCACTTGAAAATGGAAAACGTAAATCTGAAACTACTTTCATATTAATATGTTAATGGAAACAAGAAATAGGATAATCACACACATTAAAGATAATGTCTTTCACAATTCGAGAGCTTTATTGCTGAAAGAAATTCTAAAATCTGATCAATTCTAGAAGCTTTTTCTCGTAATTTATATGTATTATCGTTAAAAAACGGAGAAAAGAGTATAAAAAATGAATTTCGAAAAGTACATTTAAAGGAAACTCCCCATTTTAGAGATTAGAGTAGCCATCTATTGTTTCAAAAATGTTAAAACTGAAAATAAGGAAGAGCAGAAAATGTGTAAGTTATTATCATAAGCTGATAAAAAGTTTACGTTTTCTTGTAAATCCTTTCATTCTCTTAAATTTGTTAAAAGAATTTGTCGAGTAAAAAATGAACTGCGATGAGTTTTCAAAAATAAGTTACGGTTCAAATACACAGTTTCACTTATATACAGACGTGTGAAAATTGTTAGAATAATTGTCAAATTTACATTAAAAACTTGTTATATTAACGAAATATTTAAAAAATATATTGATACATTTAATATTTAGTGTGCATCCCCTTGTTTTTTATTAAAGAAAGGATGGCATACATGTCTTGGCATAATTTCTATGAGTTTTTGGAAATTAATTTGTATTTCGTTTTCATGATGCCAGATTTGGTTGAGTCTTTCTATCAGACCAGTCTTGTTTGTGGTGTTGCATTTCTTTATTTTTTTTCTTTACAATGGCCCAGATGTTCTCTATGGGATTCATATCTGGACTGTTTCCAGTCCATGGAAATCTTTTCTTTAATTAAGTTTTAAAAAAATGCAACTTCAAAAACAAACGTTTTCTGATAGAAAAATTCATCCAAATCTGGCATCATGACAACGAAATACAAATTAATTGCCAAAAATTCATACAATGTATGTCAAGACGTATCGAATATTTTATAAAAAACAAAGGGATGCACACTAAATTTTAAATGTATCAATATATTTTAAATGTATTATTTCTTTATTATTATAAGATTTTATTGTAAATTTCACAATTATTCTAATAATAAAAACATGTATAATGATCACTTATAAACAGATTAAGAACAATAATGCTATAAAGTGATAAAATATCATTTATTAAGATTGACGATCGTTTTGTCGCACCAACGGCGACATTTTCAAAATCATACACGGTAGAAAATATTTTCACATAATTTAAAAATAATAAACATAGTAAATAATGTCACGAGACATGATGCATAATGAAATATTGCAAACATAAAATAAATTAAAATTAAATTAGTTATTTGTGAACGTGGATTAGTTTTCATATAATTTAACAAAACAATAACATGGTAAATAATGTCACGAGACAACATGTATAATGAAAAATTTTGCAAAACATAAAACAAAATATAAAACTATCTTGGCTATTTGCGAGCGTGGATTAATTTTTACTATTGTTATTAAAATTACATAGCATCTCTTTCCAAATTTTAGGTAAATCTAGGGACACTGAATCATTGCAAATATTCTTGTTGCGTAGAAATATCTCTATTGATTCTCGGATTATGGATGGTAAATAAAATCTTGATGTGTAAATTAACTTGCTATTTTTAAAATCGATCCGTAACGGTTTTTCGTTGATTATCTGGCCAAAGCTGTGGTTCGTCTGTTGTATTTGATGTCTGCTATATGTTCTGTGATTCTGGTTTTAAGTTTTCTACTTGTCATACCTATATAAAACTGCTTTCTTCCATCTTCTTTGGCGAAAGGTGTTTCGTATACTCCTGATAACTGGTTTTACTCTATTGGATCTATTTTCTTGAATATCATATTTTTTTATTTCATAGAAGGTTTTGCGACTAGGGTGATATTGAATTTATTGAGTTTATGTTTCAAACGTTCGAAGAAACCAGGAAAATATTGTAAAGTGGATAACATGGAATTTTGTGGATTGAAATTTCTTTTCTTTTTATTCTTCAAGCTCTTAATTAATTTTTCTATGGTGCTTTCTTTGTATCCATTGTTTCTTGCAATGTCATATATTTTATTTATTTCATTATCCAACTGTTCAGGAGTACAAACTGTGAAAGCTCTATGAATAGAATGTCTTAATGCAGAAACTTTGTATGAAAAAGGTGCTTGAGCATTATGAGGGATAATGGATTGACTGGCTATGTGTTTTCTGTAAACAGTGCGTTCTATTCTTTGGTGCGTCTTGATTAGTAATACATCTAAATAAGGTAGCGTACCATTTTGTTCTATTTCCAATGTAAATTTAATTTTAGAATCAAGGCTATTAATCTGGTTTAAAAAGCTATTGAGCAAGGAATCTGTATGTTGCCATATGATGAAAATATCGTCTACGTATCTTATCCATGCATGGGGAGTATAATCCAATTTGTATATATCTATTTCAAGTGGTCGTAATATGAATTCAGCTAATAATCCTGATATAGGAGAACCCATTGGAGCTTCGTTATTTTGTTTGTATATTTTGCCGTCGAAAGTGAAGTAATTATTATTAACTATTAGATTAAGAGCACTCTTTAGTGTAGTTTTCATATTATCATTAATATTTTCCATGAGGTCAATGCAATTATTTATATTTGTAACGGCTTTTTGCGTATCAATAGATTGGTATAAAGAGATTACATCTAGACTGGCTATTAAATAATTCTGAGGTAAATTAATGTGTTTCAAATATTGAATGAACTCATACGTTGAATTAATTACATGATCAGAGCTGGGCAGAATATTTTTCAATAAAACTACAAAAGCTTTTTCCATAAAATATGTGGGGCTTGAGCATTTAATTACTATTGGCCTTATTGGCATATTTATTTTGTGGTCTTTGAGTCTGCCGACAATTGCCGGGATTACTGCTAACTTATTAATTCTCATTAAAACCTTCATATTATCAGGCCAGCTCCCTTTATTAACCAATTCATTAACTTTTTTGTTAATTATGTTAAGTGGATTCTTCTTGACTTCTTGGCAATCCATATTGTTAATACATTGTACCATTTTATTTTTATAGTCATCTGTATTTAATATGGCTAATTTATTGGATTTATCCGTTTGGATTACAATGATTTCTGAATCAAGTTTAAGCTTTTTCAAAATATTCAATTCATCTTTAGGTTTCCTTGTGGGTTGCTTAATTAACTTCTTCAGTTCATGGTACATAACATTTCGGATTTCTTCTTTGTGATAGTTATGAGTCGACTGTACAATATTTTCAAGTTCTGGAATGATAGATTTTAAATTAGGCTTAGTTGGAAAAATGTGTTTAGGGCCCCGTTCAAGTACTTTTATTTCATCTTCCGTTAACGGTCTGCTAGACAAGTTCAGAAATTCCACTGGTTGGCTTATACGGTTAGCATAGGACTTTTGTGCGTTGCAAAGATTTTCTATCTTGCGAGTTTGTATCATTTCTTTCAACCGGATTTTACTGTATCTATATTTTTCCAGGCTGTGCATGAGAATATCAAAAATATATTGTGGAGTAGATGCTGCAAATTCATAATATAAATCTAAGGTTCTCTGTTGCAGTTTGCTAATGTAGGCATACTTCTTTCTAATTCACAATGTTAAACATTTACGCTCAAATTCTCTATTAAGATTAGTAAAGTTATTATTAGTAAATTTATCTCTGTTCTTCAAAAATGACGGAATTACGTTTTTACTTCGGCATATTTTAAGGAAATCCAAATTCAAAAGTTCACGATCCAGACGTAGTCTTTCATATTTGAATCGCGAAAATATTTTCTTATCAAAATCTTCAAACATATTCGTTCCAGCATCGAAGAAATGTTATAAAAACATGTATAGTATAATGATCACTTATAAACAGATTAAGAAAAATAATGCTATAAAGTGATAAAATATCATTTATTAAGATTGACGATCGTTTCGTCGCACCAACGGCGACATTTTCAAAATCATACACGATAGAAAATATTTTCACATAATTTAAAAATAATAAGCATAGTAAATAATGTCACGAGACATGATGCATAATGAAATATTGCAAACATAAGAGATGCTATATAATTTTAGTACTAATAGTAAAAATTAATCCACGCTCGCAAATAGCCAAGATAGTTTTATATTTTGTTTTATGTTTTGCAACATTTTTCATTATGCATGTTGTCTCGTGACATTATTTACCATGTTATTGTTTTGTTAAATTATATGAAAACTAATCCACGTTCACAAATAACTAATTTAATTTTAATTTATCTTATGTTTGCAATATTTCATTATGCATCATGTCTCGTGACATTATTTACTATGTTTATTATTTTTAAATTATGTGAAAATATTTTCTATCGTGTATGATTTTGAAAATGTCGCCGTTGGTGCGACGAAACGATCGTCAATCTTAATAAATGATATTTTATCACTTTATAGCATTACTTTTCTTAATCTATTCTAATAATTTTCACACGTCTGTACATGGTGAACCCAAAAGTATAAAACCACTTTTAATTACTTACCTACTTATTTATAATAATAAAAGTAAGAAATATAATACTGTTTTGTACAATTTAAAATTATATAGTCCCTTGTATGAAAAATTCATAAATGCGTAATCATCGGTTTCTACAGATATCTAATTATCGCTCTACAATTCCTATGTTTCCATCAGTTCTAACTTTTCCTGGTATAGGTTTCCTGTTTATTGTACCTTATCCCGCCTTAGTTTTCTCATTCGTGGGCTTGTTATCTAACTTTACTATCGAATATAAGATTAAATTATTGTGAAATTTATATATATCTAAAAATATTTACTTTATACTTGACCTTCTAGAGTGAAAATCATACATTTTTTTCGATATTCGTAATTGTTATGCATGCTTAAAAATAAAAAAAAACGACTTTCAGTTTTTTTCAAGGAAAAAATGTATTGTAGTACACACGAAATATATTTATGGATTATGGAAATATATCCAAATATCCGAGATAGTGTTCTTTATAGATACACATGGAATATAAAAAAAATCATGTTTCAGACTTTTATTTTTACATAAAAGTAAAGAAATAATACACCTATGAATACCTTTCATGCTGTGTTGCAAAAGCTGTAGTATATATATATTTTTTTTTGTTAAAAAAAGCTATTCTCCCTTTTCAACGCTTTAAAGTGCATCAAATACAAATGCATTCGAGGGTTCTTAGTTTAATAATGGGAATAGAGAATTCAAATAAATTTCATGAGAAACATGTGCTACAAATGTTCCCCTCCCCCGCTGTTTATTATACTTCAAGCTATCACTTGAGATTTTCGAATACCAGGTCCTTATATTTCTTCACTTTTATAAATGTGGTGTATAAATAACTCAGTAAATATAAAATAGACTTTAGAATAAACGTTAAAATTTATGTAACAAGTTCATTTACAGTGCAATTACAGGGCTGCGCAGGCGGCTATTTTTTAATTTCAACTGGCACCACTTTCTCAAAACAGAAATTCTTAGCAGACACTTTGAAAACACTTGCATGAGAAATATACTTCAAAATTTATATTAGAATAATTTTGGGACGAACAGAATATAAAAATAGTCACCTGTGGCAACCCTGCAATTACATTTTATCTGAAAGTCAGTTAAGTTTTATCTTCATTAATAAAAGTGGTAAAATAGAACAAATTGAATTCCACATATAAATAGAAGTTGTTTATTAAAATTTATGAACTTGAAGTATAAAATAATTCATAAAGCTTGTCCGTTCTTATACGTAGGAATCTACTGAATTTCGAGGATGTTCCAACGTAGGTTTTAAAGTTATACGTTTAGTTAAACGGTTATAAAGTTATAGAATAAAGCAATTCCATTCATCTGAGCGTTTCAAGACTTTTCTGCAATTTCATCAAATTGTTCATAAAACTATTATTAATTTAAATTTTCGCTCATTGTTTGTTTCCAGAACATATTTTATATTTCTTTATTTTACATACTTCATGAACTATAATCCTGTTTAAAATATTCTGTTTACAGCCGATTTCAGTTGTTTTTGAGAAAACAAAAAATACGATCAAACTACTTAGAGGGCTACATCCTCCGACAATTATAAACTTCTTCAATGGCAATAAAAAAGCTTGGAATTATCTAAAAATAATGTGTATAGAATTCTACTAGTTTCATTAAATGTAGCTAACTTAATGTATAAATTAAATTTAAAAATTAAAAAAACCCGACTGCGTAAAAAGCGAACTAATTAATTATTTCTCATGAATGTGAAACTATTTTTTATATTACTTACCTATTTTTTTTTATTTACTTGTATTGATAACTTTTAAATTGTGTGTAATTGTTAGTTCCTACCTATAAACACTGTTTCGATGAGGCCTATAGATGTCTATGAAGGTTAGAGTTGCAATAAATCTAGAGATCCTACCTACACAAATTACAGGTTGTGTAAAATTTAAACGGAATTTCTGACTGTAAAATAGTCAATCAAACATCGTCTTCATTTTGAAAGCCCTATCCAATGATATGCCACTCAATAGGGTGCGTAATAAATTTTTTTCGTCTCTACCGCGATTTTAGGTAGATTTCGTATGAAATACTATCTATTGGGATCGTTCCCATGTTGGAATTTCTGAGAAAAAATTTTGCAGATCTACACCGATTATGGCCCCTAGAACCCAAAACCACCCTCAGTAAAAAACTTATATCTATCTATCTCTCTCTATATATATATATATCACTTTCTTCTGGACACGATAACTTCCACAATTCTGCACAAATCTCTTCCAAATTGATACATAAAATCAAGGGGCATAAACTCTCGGTTAAGTTCGTTAATGGGAAAAATCGGACTAAGGGGATGGAAATAAGGAGGGTTTTTGAAAAAAAAAACCCATAACTTCTTCATTTTTGTACATATCAAATCAGTTTAAAGTTTTTATAACTTCTAAAAATAGGTCAAAAATTTATGTATCACAGATTTTAGACAAAATTAAAAATTGGATCAAGGGGCGCAAAAAATAGGGTTTTTGGGAGAAAAAATTCCTAACTTCATCAATTCTCAATATATAAAATCCAATTAATTTTATTATACTTCTCCTTAATATTATCTACAACTTTTATATTCACAAGTTTTTGATAGGATCAATTAGTATGGCAAAAAAAAAATAAATAAATAAAAACGAAAAAAAAAGGGGGGGGGGGTTGAAGAAGAAGAATTTCCATAACTCCGTCAATTCACAAGATGTAAAATCCCCATGAATTTATAATATATCTTCTTAATATTATCTTCAACATTTATATAGACAAATTTTTGATAGGACCAATTCTTACAGCAAAAACAAATTAAAAATACATAGCGGTTGAAGAAAAAAATCATCTTATTAAAGGCGTATTCAAATCCAAACTGGTTATTTTCTGACTCATTTTTAAATTCATTTTTGCTCTCAAACGCATCCACAATTGGTAGATTATCTTATTCAGAAACTACGTATATAATGTACCTTAATGATCGATTTTTTGATAGAGGAAGAATATTTTTCAAAAAATGATGTCAAATTGGGCATTTTGAACAGAATTTCCCTAAGCGATTGTGTTAGAAACGAAAAATATTGCCCTACTGAGAAAATAATTGTTTATTAATCAAGTTTTAATTAATTGAAAGAAAAATAAAAACACGTGTGGCTTATAAATCTTTTCAAAAATCACGTCGGCAAGTTTCATATTTTTTCTATTAAAAATGAATCTGAAAATGTGCCAGAAAATTTCGTGTTGTTGAGCATGGAAAAGTATTTTTTTTAATATCGCCTTAACATGATTCTGATATAACCAGCTACTACCCAAAAATGAAATAAAAACTCGTCAAAAGCGGCCAGATAAAACTGTTAAAGTGGATTTATATCTAATCATGATTTAGTTTTTGTTGGTGAAATTAGTATACTTAACTTCGAAATATACGTCCGCCTGTAGGCCGGGCTGGCTGGGTTTTTTTTTTATTTTACGGCTGCCGTTTTGAATTTATAAAAACAAAACATAGCCTATAACCTTCGGACGGTTAAGACGAATTGATAGAGACCTCATTCATTAAAATCCATCCAGCCGTTGGGATGTTTTGAGGGTATAAAGAAATCCACATACCCATATACGCGTGAAACACATAACCCTTCTTGGCAGTCGGGTACAAAGAAAGAATTTACTTTTACACGAATAATTGATTATAAGACTTTTTATGCTTTCCCTTAAGTAGTTTTATTTATTAAAATGTACTTCATATTTTAACATATCGCAATTTGGAATGGAAAAAATAAATCTGAAACTGCTCCTTTTTCAGTATGTTAATGGAAACATGAAATAGGATAATCACACACATTTAAGATATGGTGTTTCGCAATTCGAGAGCTTTATTGCTGAAAGAGTCTAAAAATTGGTAAATCCTAGAAACTTTTTTCTCGTAAGTTTTACGCAGTATCATTAAAAGCAGAGAAAATCATATAAAAAAATTATTTTGAAGAGTACATATAAAGAAAATTCCCCATTTTAGTGATTAGAGTTCTCATGTTTTGTTTCAAAAATGTTAAAATTGGATATAAAGTAGTAGCAGAAAAACTGGTAAGTCTTTGTATCATAAGCTGGTAAAAGGTATATCCTTTCATTCTATTAATTTGTTAAAAGAATTTGATGAGCAATATATAAGCTGTAATATATTTCCAAAAGAAAGGCATGAGTGAAATACATAATTATAAAAGTATACATGGTGAACCACAAAAGCTTTTAAACCTCGTTTAATTTCTTACCTATTTGTTACATACTTATAGTATCTGATAGTCAAACATTTTCCCTATATATTCAGGTAAGCAGTAAAAATACTAAATTGCATTTACCAAGTAAAATGAACATTAAAATGTCCTTCCGGCTTGTACCGGGAGGAAAGAGTAGCTTCCTCATTTCTTGGTTTTAAAATTTTGCAAATTTTACACGAAGCTAAAATGCAACGAACCCGATAAGAGCATATTCGTCAATACTGAATTTGAATGCAAATTGCACCAAATTAGTAGCCAAGTTTGCATAATTTAAGGTTACTTATTTTGGTCGCCAAAATTGGCGATATTTCGCCGAGGGTCGCCAAGCTTGTCGAGAATTTGAAGCTAACGGATATGAATATATTTAAGCATTGTGCGGCAGTGCGATGCCGATTTATTTCCAGTTGTAATTTATTCTGTAAATTATGCTTTTGTTTAATAGTTTTATGCATATAATTAGGAAAATGGTTAAAAAAATGGAAGATAGTTTGCGAGAAATGACGTTCACTAACACTCTTAAATTAGTCGATTTTTTGAAACTGTTGTCTTGTTTCAAAATGTCAACCACCCTATAATTTCAAACTGATTTATCTTAACCATTTTTTAAGTAAGAGACAAAACATAAATTACTCCGGAATCCTTGTACCAAGGCCTAACACTTAAACATAAAATAAATTGGAATTTCTAAAGTTTTTGTGTATTTTTTTAGTTTTAAATATTTAAATCGCCGCCATTTTGAAAAAAAGATGGCGGATGAAGTTGGCCAACGATCTCGGTCGACAAATTGGTAGGTACTATGCACATAATAAATCTCATCCTAATCGGTTCATAAATACGAGATTTACAGCATGACAAATATCAGATATATATATTTATATATATATAAGTCAACATTTGAACGGAGGATGGTTTTGGGGTAAAGAGGTCATAATCGGTCAAAATATACCAAAATATTTCAAAAATGTTTCCATCCGGACGGCCGCAACAGGTAGTTTTTTACTTTTTGTGATTGAAGCTACCTAAAACACAGTTAACACAGTACACTGTAAAAAAAAATCTGTTAAGTTACTAAAGTTTTTCTAGAAAATTGGGATTCCTAGAACTTTTTATGTAACGGCAACAACAAAAATTCTTGTAACAGCGTCTGTTACATGAATTTTTGTTGTTGCCGTCACATAAAAAGTTCTAGGAATCCCAGTTTCCTAGAAAAACTTTAGTAATTTTACAGATTTTTTTTACAGTGTACACATGAACTTTTTATTGCATAACTTTAATTCAAAGGACTATTTAAAGCTATGGGGATGCAAATAGACAATTGTTTTACTAATTAATATGATTATATTTATTAAATAGTATAATTTTTTGTATTTAACATACTGGAATATATGTGCATTAAAGTATGTATTCCAAACAACCAATTAAATATTGTGATTAGTTGGTACAACAAAGTACAGTTCTTAACAACGACACTTTTATGTTGCGATAAACTCCACGTTACTGTCAGTATTTATGACAGTAACGTGAAGTTTTATGACTTTTAAGGGATATTTTTGGCCAGACCTCCCATGCGATCCATTTCATGAGAAACGGAGGGGGAAGTTGGTCAAGCTCTTCAGTGTATCCACTCAATAAAAATAAGCTGACGCAACTTTGATTGTAATGAAAAATCCAACCAGAAGTTGAGTGCCTTCCCCCGCTGTAGAAAGGTGGAATTTTAACTAGCAAAAGTATGAAAATAATTTAGTAAAAATTACTTCTTTTTTTCTCTTAAAAGACGGTAGTCGAACAAAAATCTCTATCATAAGAGAGGATAAAACAAAGTATTACTGTCTTCTAAAAAGTTGAATGGTTTTTTTTTTTTTTTTTTTCCATTTGGCCATTTAACTTGACGGGTCAGCTTTCGTTCTTCAAATAGAAATTTATTACAGATACTTCTCCAGATCCAGTGCCTCCCAATGTTCCATGTTGATCCTAGTAGTGTATTTCAGATATTTCAAATTTATTTTATGTATATCCTATTTTTTTCCATGTATTATTGGAATTAACGACAAATAGTCAGAAATTGGCAGGAAGTGTTTCTTCTTTTTAAAAATTATAAACAAATGAATAATCATTACTAAATCTAGATTTCATCTCTTAAGGCGCTTCTTTTATATAGCTATATGTTATTTCTGTTTTTTATTATTTATTTTCCTTGTTTGTAAATATGTTTTTATATGTTTAAAGATTTATGAACATCATTATTTCATCTTTCCGTGTGTTAGTAATTTTGTTTCTTTCAAATATATATAGGCAGGGATAATAATTTATACCAGCGTTAGCAACTGTAATAATATGCTAATATTTACGTTTGTTCTTCTCACAAGGTATTTAAAAACACTACACAACGCTCGTTCCATTTTCTGGAACAATTTTACTTAAAAAACTTGGATTTAAATGCTATTATTAAAATTGAATCACTTTACAACCCACATTTAATATAGTACATTATTAAGATGAGCGAAACGAATCCTGTGCTAGGCTACATAAATTACATTTTGTTGTACACTTTACAAAAAAAAAAATATATATATATATATATAAAGTATTTTGACCTGAAATTAAATATAAAAATAAATTAGGATCTGTAGGTTTGCACACTATTTTTTTTTCACAGAATAACCTTAAAAAAAGTCATTATTTTAATTCATTTATTCTACATATTTTTCCATTACGGACGCATTTTTGCGAAGAAAAAATGAAACACGTATATTTTCAGAAGAAAAAATAAATCATGGGGTTAGTAATTATAGATAGAATCATGATTAATTAAATAAATAAAATATATTTTCATTACTCCGCCAAAATATCTCAAAAACTGTTTTTTTTTCACTATTTATTCTTATTATGTGAAATCATTTACGCAGACGATACTTACGCATTTTAAAGGAATTATATTATGATTTTTTTTGTAAAGTGGCAACAAAAGAATTCTGAACAAATAAAATTAATTGTTAAATTCGTTATATAAAGTGTTATTAAAATTCGAAGGTTGAATAATAAAAATAATATAATAAGTTAATAATTCTTAGTATCAACGAGAGGAGATTTCAAATGTTTTTCCGGAAAATATGATTTTGAAGAAGTAACTTTCTTCAAACTCTCTTCGAATGTATCATTCTAAGGTTGCTATCAAAGATTATTTGATGTGAATTACAAAGATTGGAAACATACCTATTTCAAACCATTTGAGAAAACACCAGAGGCTATTGGAAAATGTAAAAATATCTTTAAAACAGCTCTTAGTTGAAAAGTTGAAAATATTTTGTAAAATTTTGCTTCGAAAATATTTTTATTTATACCAATCTTATAAATAAAAATACGAAATTCTTAGTTATTTGGCTGAATTTACATTTCTAACGTTAAAATTCGCCAAAGCATAAAGTAACGTTTTTTTATCCTGCCTATTAATACGTACTGCGTTCTGTATGTAGCCTGAATTAAAAATCGTAACCTAACATTGCATTTAAGCTATTTCATTCCAACAGCATTACAATTAATAAATGAAGTAAACATTTCTGCAATATAAAATTATATAGTCACTTGAACGCTTGAAAAAAAAATTATAATTACATAATCCCCCGGCTTCTACAAGCATTTGGTTGCTATTTGACTCATTTCTAGTTTCCTATTTGCCGTTTCTTCAATTTTTGTAATTATCTTCCGCTTAGTTTTTTCATTGGAATTGTAGAGTAGCTTCCCGTTCGTGGTCTAGATATCCTCTGGTATTAGATAAAAAATAAGTGTGCAATTTAAATTGAAAAAGTAAAATAATAATAATAATAATAAAATAAAAAAAAAGATTATGTTGATGAAATAGTGCTGATAATATTATATTTCAATGACATTTTATTAATATTATGATTTATTAATATTAAAATATTATAGTATATTAAATTACAATATTATACTTCATTAATATTATAGTATTATATTTTACTAATGTTATAATGTTATAGTTATCTGTGTTATGTTAATTGAATAAACTTAAATGGACTTTTCTTATTTGCTTTTAGTTGAATCCTATAAAAGTAAGATGTTTCTCAGATACTTTCGCAAAATATAAACTTCTTTTAACTTTTTATCAAAGCAGAGTAATTTTAGAATAATATTTACAGAGTCTCCGATTTTCAGTCAAAGATAGTTAAAATATATTTAAAAGAACTGTATTAAAAAACACAGAAATATATTACAATTTTTACTTTTTGAGGTAGCTGGGGAGAATATTCAAATGTTTTTGTTTAATTTTTTTCCTGCTGAACAGAAACGTTATATGAAAATTTCAATGCAAAATCCATAATTTCAAAAATGAAAAGAAAGAAATATGACAAGCGTATCTCATACATTTCCTCGCTGCATGTAATATTAGATTTTTTTAAAAACTTAATTAAACTTTTTGTAAAAAAATCAAATAATGATTACTGACTGATTTAACCACACTACATATTTACTTGTGGGGATGAATTAGTACTCTAGGGTATGTTAAACGCCCACTAAATACGCGAGATTTGTGTACCAAAATAACAGATGCGTTCACGCACCATGGACTAGAAACAGTTTCGTGCAATATTTTGCGAAGAGCATAGCTTCGTCGTGGTACTGAGGGCAGAAACTTTAAAAATGTGGCTTAAATAAAAGTAATATGTTTCTATGATACTTTCACAAAATATTAAGTTGTTTTGCTTTTTCATCAAAGCACTTTAGAGAAATTTTAGAATGATATTTATACAGTCTCATATTTTTATTCAAAAACAGTTAAAATAAATTAAAAAAAAACTTTATTAAAATCTGAGAAGACCTTTAGATATATTAATGTATTACATTTTTCAGGTGGCTGGAGAGAATGTTTCAGCATTTTTGTCACATTTTTTCTTGTCTGCTGTACTGAATATTTATATGAAAATTACGAAGCAAAATCCATAATTTCAAAAATTCAAACACAGAAATATGACAAGCATATCTCTTACATTACCTCGCTGCGCATAATTTTAACGTTTTGTTCTCTTATTTGAAACATTTATAAAGATTACAAAAAATGCTTATTGTCGAATCTAACCCCACCAGAGTTTTACTTGTAGGGGGGAATTCGTGCTCTGGTGTATGTTCAACGGCCACTAAATACGCATGATTTGTGTACCAAAATAATTGATGCGTTCACCCACCATAAACTAAAAACAATTTCACTCAATAATTTGCGAAGACCACAGCTTTTTCGTGGTGCTGACGTTAGGCGCTTTAAAGTTGTGGCTTAAATAGCCTTGCATATTTTTGTTTCATGAAATCAAATTTGTTGATAGATTGGTGCACCCGAGTATGGTGACGGTGAGTAGGTGTGTTCAATCGATAATTTTATTGCAATTACTATAGTATATTTCTTCACATAAATTTTCTTATGTTTTGTCGTACTATTAAATTGTTGCAACTTGTTTTATAATTTCATAATCCGTACAACCAAATTATACCAGTCTTCTACTGTAATAAACGTTTCGTTGGATAAATTTTATACTCCAGTATAAAAACCCATTCAGTAAATTGTCAATATGCAACAAAAAGTTGTCATTTATTTAATAAACATTTAAGTTAGCCATTTATATTCCAAATTACGAATTTAAAAAACTACCTCAAGAAAACTTTTTTCCTTACTATGATACGTTAGAAGATATATGCATTAAAAATAAAAGATTTATTAATTTTTTATTAATTATGTCTAATTACTTGATGCTGTACTTCAAAGTACCATCGGACATAATGCTTGGACAAAAATCGGGACAAAAAATCGAATTATTTTCTTATTATTTTAATGTGACTGATCATGCAATATATATTGTGCATACCGGATGAGCAAAAAGTCCGTATAAACTTTAAAAATTCATAAAAACCGAAAAAATAATCGAAATGGAAAACTGTTTGCAGGATTAGCATCTATAGGTCATGGAAATTTTTTAAAGACAGAAATAAAAAATAACTCAAAAAACAGCCGATAGATGGCGCTGGTTCGTGCAATTTTGGTGGAAATATGCAAATGAAACGGTTATAAGAACTTGCGCTCCTAATCCAGAACTAGTTCACTTAAAATAACTTCACCAACAAATCTTTAGCCTTCATACTTAGCATCCTTGAACAAGTACACGGCTCACAACGGTGAACTAGTTCTGGATTAGGAGCGCAAGTTCTTATGCGTTTCATTTGCATATTTACACCAAAATCGCACGGACCAACACCATCTGTCGGCTGTTTTTTGAGTTATTTTTTATTTCTGTCTTAAAGAAATTCCCGTGACCTGTAGATGATAATTCTGCAAACAGTTTTTCATTTCGGTTATTTTTTCGGTTTTTATGAATTTTTAAAGTTTATACGGACTTTTTGCTCACCCGGTATATGTCTACGATGTATATCTGACTATATAATGATGCTGTTGTTGCACCATAAGTGACATTTCGCCATCAGAAGAATATTCTACAGTTGTAACACTATCATCCGATGGAAAGAATATGTAAAGAAATTTCTAAACTTTTAATTGTAGGAAACCCAAAAGGATTCATAAAAATGCTAAAAGCTATTTTCAGATTTTTTTTCTAATTTGTATTTTTTTTTCAACACCTGCTCAAAAAGTCTATGCACAAAATCCAGAACTTCAAAAATTAACGATTTAAATACGCTTGAAAAATAATTCACTGCATTTTTCTCACCTCCTAGTAAATGTGTTGCAAGTGTTGAACTTTCGAGTTTATCTCTTTTCCCAGCGGAATCTATAAAAAATTTGGCACATCGATTAAATGTGTTAGCCGCAACAGTTTATGCTGAAATCAATGATGAGAATGCTCGCAACACAATTAAATTAATAAGATTTTGGAGGCTGTGCCAGCAAACATAAGAATTAAATTACAAGAAAAGGGCATCAATTATTATCGTGCTGCTGTTGAAAGAGCACAGGTATTACATGAGATTCTGCATAATGAAAAATTTCTGCATTCATTACTTCATTACCCTCCGTCAGCAAATCACAAAATAATTTCGAACAGCAACTAAAAGAAATATCAGAAAAACTTAATGCATTGTCAGTTGTACACCCAGACACCAAAACAGAAAATGTAAACAATAATGCTCAAAATAGGCCGAAATATAACTCGAATGCAATGCGCTACAGGAAAAATTTCAAAACGCGAAACTTCCCCAAACGTTTTTCCCCTCACAAATTTCTACAAAGGAAACTAGTTACCTATAAACTTTGCTTCAGAAATGGCTATGAGGCCCAAGCGTGTTTTAAATGGAAGAGAGCTAACACACAGAGAAGGGGAAATTTTAACAAAAATAACAATCAACAATTTCAGAAAAACTGAAACAGAGATACAATTTTCATGCTGATGATTTTGTGTATCACCCTTGTAACTTAACATCAGCAACATTTCCTATTGACCCTGCATTACCCAAAATTTCTAAATAGAGGTTAGTTAATTCAACCGGTTCACAAACTTCAGATATCATTACAATAGCAAATAATGTCGCTACTCAAACAGAAAAAGAAGGCGATAACAAAGTACACACCATTTGTTGTGTAAACACTCATTCTCCGTCACTCCCTCTCGTAAAGGCCACTATAGAAAACTATAATATTACCTTATCAGCTGATTCTGGAAGTAGAATTTCGTTGCTTTCACAGAAATTATTTAATGAACTTAAGCCTACATTAAAATACAAGAGGCTATCAAAAGCCATAAGTAGTAAAACTGTTAATTCAGATGTCTCTTTTTCTTCGTGTATTAGAGCATCCATTAAGTTAAAACAGAAATACTTCTCGCACCATTTTGATATAGTTGATATTCCGGAATCCTCCAGTTTTGAAGGCATTCTTGGTTTCGACTTCATAAGTAAATTTAACCTTATCATTGACACTTTCAATAAATGCATTCACATCAACAACAGCTTGATTATTCCATTAGAAAGCTCTGACACTACTTCAAAAGTCTGTGAAGGTGATCAATGTAACACTCTATGTGATGTTGTGACAAATCAGGTAGTCTTCTTAACTCGTAAAATCATTTTAGTATCCCAAGAGCAAACAATGTACTCTGTTTACACTAACAACAACAACAAAGATGACCTAAATTATTTATTTGGATATTTGGCATATAAAAAAGAAATAATAGGTCAGGATGCCAATATTCAAGTGAATAAAAAGACAAAACATAAAAAGAAACCTTCACAATTACATCATTTCTTTTCTATTTCGCTTAAAAATAATTCTGATAGTACCGTCCATCTTCCTAAGCACACAAAAATTGGTCATTTATCTGATGTCGAGGATATTCTTGAGTACCCCTCTGATAATTTTGACAAGCATCATAACTCAGAACAGCACTTCCTAAATTTTATCCAGCCATCTAATGAATCGTTAAAAAAAGAAAAAAAGATTTATCAGCTAACGATTTTAATCTTACACATTTAAATTCTAATGAAGCAAATACATTTACTAAATTATTACTTAATTATTACTCCGCTTTTTCAAAATCGTTAGATACACTTGGACATACTGATAAAATTATACATGATTTGAAGTTTATTAATGATTATCCTATAAAAACACTTCCCTTTCCCCTTCCTCAATCATTGCAAAAAGGTGTTTTCGAACAGATTAAACAATTACTACATGCCAAAATTATTGAACTTCACTGTTCAGAATGGGCTTTTCCCACGCTACTTGTCACAAAAGAAACCAGACGGTACTGGTAAAGAAAAATTCAGACTCGCATTAGATTTCAGAATGGTCAACACTGTCATTCAAGGCTCATCTTATCACCTTCCAAAAATTCAAATTATCATTTCAAATCTTTCTCATTACCACTATTTTTCTTCTCTCGACTTTCATTAAGCATATCATCAAATTGATTTGCCAGCAAAGTATCAAAATCAGCTAACGTTTAGTACTATGTTTGGTTCTTTCAGATACAAGAGATTAGTGTTCGGATTAAAAAATAGCGCTTCTATTTTTCAAGCTTTAATGGACTCTTTGCTTGATGAATTGCAATTAGAAGGTGTATATATGTATCAGGATGATTTCATTATAGATGCAAATTCTTTTAATGAAATGTGTAATAAATTAGACAAAATTCTCTCTATCTTAGCCAGACATAACTTGACGATGTCTCCTAATAAATGTACTTTTCATAAAACTAGCAATGACTATTTGGGATTTCATGTAGAAAATCAGTCTGTTTCCCCTATTCAGTCAAATATAATAAAAATAACATATTTTCCCACACCTACAACTAAACGTCAATTAAAGAGACTCATAGGTGTCATTACGTTTTATAAGTCTCTAATTACATCCTTTTCTGAGTTAGTACAGCCACTGATAAACCTAACTACTCCAAAAGCTAAATTTAAATGGACTGTTAAACATCAAGAAATTATGGACACAATATAGAAAATTTTCTTTAATTCTCCCATGTTTAGATTTCCAGATTGGAACAAGAAACTTTCTTCAAATACTGATGCGTCAAATGTTGCTATTTCTGGTATTTCATTACAAGAACATGATCAACAGCTTTTACCAATTGCATACTTTTCTAAATCTCTAAAGGCGTCAGAAAAAATACCCTACATTTAAATTAGAACTCATGGCAATTTATAAATCTGTTACTGCTTTCAAATATTATTTATACAACAGACAATTTGTAATTCTCTCTGGCAGTAAACCCTTAGAAAAATACAACAAGACTACAAATCCAGCTTATATTATCTCTCATTGGCTCATGGAGCTTTCAGAGTACTCATACACTTTTAAACATATCCCTGGTAAAAAAAAAATGTTCTTGCTGACTATTTATCTCGCTGTAAATTTGAAAAAAATCAACAAACTCTTGTTATTAATCCTGAACTTATCCGGGACCCTCAACCATTACCTATTGTTGACTGTTATGCACCAGACAGTAATAGATCCTGTTCAAATTTCAATAATAAGTATGTAAACTACCTTGTATCTGGTAAACAAACAAATCCAGATCCTTTATTGGAAATTTCAAATGAAACTTTCTGCACTGAACAAAAAAATGACTCCACTTTTTCCATCGTTTACAATGAAATTCTAAAGAAAGGACCTTTTCAAAAATTTCCCAATTATTTCATACACCCTGATTCGAAAGTATTAATGTTAAAGAAAGAAAATAATTTTTTTAAAAACACTTTTTCGTATCACATTGTTGTTCCTCAAGGGAAGTATATTACAAGGGAAGTGTTTCCTAAAATTAGCATTGCGAATGCATTCAATGAGTGTGTTTTAACATGGTTGGAAAAGTGTGGTACTTTAAAGTATCGTCGGGGCACAAAGGGTTAATATCTGAAACGTATTGGTTATCTCTGCTCTCTAGTTTTCTTTTCTCCTAATACAATCTGATGATAAGAGAAATATTTTCGAAATGTCGGTAATCACAAAGTGACAATAAATGCACAAATGTGTCTTCTTAACCTTTAACTGATGTCACAGAAAATGTCACATAACTAGTGTGAAGCGGTCTGTGAGACCGCTTCATCGAAAGATGAATAAAAGCCGAGATCAACTCATAGGATGCTGTTTTTGTACTAAACTTTTTGTACAGGAGTGTTATAATTAAAATTCACCTATTCAAAAACTTCTGATGATAGTACTAAAGTTCAAAACGAAACAAAATTTCAGTAGTGTTTGTAGATAAACTGAAATTTGCAAGTTAAACTATGAAAATTGAAAAAAGCACCGGTCTGTGAAACCGGTAACATCAGTTAAAGGTTAATAAAAGAACTTTTTGCATTTTTTCAAAGCGCTATATGTCACGTGAATCGAGCGTGGATCATCTGTCATTTTTAGTAATAATGAGTTATTTTTTTATTAGCCCATACGATAATCGGTATGTGGATAGAAAAATATTTATTTTTCCAACCTCCAAAAATATCACATAAGCTTTGTTTGACTTCCTTTGTAGAAACTGTTTTTGCCAAAACCAATAAAATTACTTCAACTGTGCTTTTTCAAATCATCAGTACATTGTTCTTAGATTTCTAGTAAATGTCTTCACATGACAGTCCTTCGAAAATATAAAACAAGAGAGACAATAAAATTTCGACTTTTTTCAGATATTCTTTTCTTAATGAAAAAGGACATACCAAATGCCTCATATGATATCGTCAGTACCATGTCAAACTATCCAATATTAAAACAGTGTTGCTAGTGAGCTACTTTTTTAAAATTTGGATTTGTTGACTGGTACCACTTCGTTGAAATACTAAAATTCACGTTATTTAATATTTAATTAAGGGGAATTTTACCATTTCAGAAAAGTGGTGTCAATCAAGAAATCTGAATTTAAAAAAAGTAGCCCACAGTTTTCATACTGGATAGTTTGACATGATACCGACGATATCACTTCCTAAATACGTAACTAGATTAAATTATTATTTTAAAAAAATCATAATAAATCAATAAATAGCTTCTTATATTAACATACCTTGCAAACGTCCGGTATTTTACTTGGTAAAAAATATACTTGAAACCAGAAAATCCAAATAATAAATTGAATTAATAATACGAGGTCTGTCTAATAAGTATCCGGCATTGATTTTATCTGGCGGAGTAGTGATACTAAGATGGCGCAATGTTGC
Source organism: Maratus speciosus (assembly GCA_963932465.1). Lineage (NCBI taxonomy): Eukaryota > Metazoa > Arthropoda > Arachnida > Araneae > Salticidae > Maratus > Maratus speciosus. The sequence continues at coordinate 641,283,574 of OZ010787.1, forward strand.
ACATTGGAAGGAAACGGCTTAATATGCATGGTTGAATTTTTCCCTCACATTCCAGTGAGCCAGTCGTTACCTGCTGGCTGCCGAGTGAGGTGCTGTCATACGTGTTCGTTGGTCTTTTCTTTTGCTCATGACGACTAAACGAGTTGAGCAAAGGTACTGTAAAAAACATTTTCAAAGCGATGATTCTAAAAGGGAAACGATTCGTAAGGATTCATCAGGTGTCGTAAGATTCACCAATGCTCCAGCCCATTCATCCCGCCTGATTCTGACTTTCTTGGCGAAACATGGAATTCCAGTTGTTCGCCAACCTCCTTACTCAGCAGATATGGCTCCATGCGAATTCTGGTTGTTTCCGAATTTAAAGGCGCCATTGAAAATATACCGTTTTGAGAATAGAGATGAGATATACAGAAGGCTTTAATGGAGTAGAACACCATTCCAAAAGAAGCCTCCAGGAAGTGTTTTCGGCAGTGGAAGGAACGATGGGTTAAATGTGCGGAAGAGCAAGGGGCATACATTGAAGGGGATTATAGGACTATTCATGTCCGGTAATTTCTGCATTTTTTGGCCATATTTTACTTGGTACGAAATAGTCTTGAAACCACAAAATTTATTTAATAAATTGATTTAACAGTACGAGGTCTGTTTAACACTAGAACCGCCGTAGCGGACATTTTGACCGCTACCAAATAAAAATATGTCGATTATCACCAGAAATTTCTTTCTAAAATAAGTTTAAAATGTGCCACTGAAAAATAAGTTAAATAAATAAGTTAAGTAGTTTCAATTAAAATTTCCGGTGTAAAATATTTTTATAACACTTCAGTAAAATTTCCGGCGGTTCTAGTGTTAATAACTATCCGACATTGATTTTCTCTCGCGGAGTACTAATACTAAGGCGGTGCCATGCTGCATATTGGAAGGAAGCAGTTTTATGTGCATGCTTGAATTTTTTCCTCGCATTCCATTGAGCCAGTCGTTGCCTGCTGGCCGCCAAATGAAGTGCTGTCATACATGTTCATGGTTTTTGGTTTCGCTCATGATGACTAAACGAGTTGAGCAAAGGAACTGTAAAAATATCAAAGCTTGGTGATTCTAAAAGCGAAACTATTTGTTAGATTCATGAATGCTCTAGCTCATACGTCGCACCTGATTCAGACTTTCTTGGTAAAACTTGGAAATCTAGTTTTTCGCCAACCTCCCTACTCTGCAGATATGGCTCCATGCGACTTCTAGTTGTTTCCGAATTTAAAGGCGCCATTGAAAATATATCATTTTGAGGCAGAGATGAGATGTTTTCGGAAGTGAAAGGAACGTTGATCTAAATGTGTGGAAGAGCAAGGGCCTAATTTGAAGGGGATTATGGGAACACTCACGGCCGGTAATTTATATATTTTTTTTCGGCGGAAAATCGGATACTTTTCAGACAAGCCACGTATGTCTTTTTTCTATGTGGTACTTACTTTATTTCCTTTATGAAATAAAATTATTTTCTAGTTTAAATTGCATTTAGTTGAATTAAAAATATTGAAATCGTGTATTATTAAAAAATAAAACTTTTAATTAAATGTGAAAATCACTTATTAAATATTTGCGCTAATACGTAAAATGTAATTTTTTCAGAAGATTTGGGGTTTATTTCATAACGATACGGAAATGGTTCTGAAATCCTTAGCATTATCGTCATAAGATAAGATTTAAAATTCATGCTTTGGAATTCAGAATATATTACTGTATTTTTAATAATACATTTTCTTTTAGCGTAAAAAAGAGTCCTCTTATCTTAATTTTATTCAAGAAACATTCTTCTACAAAATTCTGTGCGTATTATCTGCTGAGTGGATATATCAGTTGGAAAAATGGAAAAGAAGTATTAAAAAGGAAAAAAAAAGTCGAACTGAGCAAGAAAAGGTAATGGTGTTTTTAATTATTTATTTTATCTTTTTACTGTAACTGCGTGTATGGTGATGAAAATTATATCTTCTTTGCATGTGCTTCCCATTTAGGATAACAATGTATTTAGTGAATTTTCTTAATACTTTTGAATAAATATTTAGTATATTCTACTTAATGAAACACTGTTTCAAGGAAGCTGTAAGTACATATATACACAAAGGCGTTACAATGTCTGTTGCTTAATAATCTACGTGGATGGTTCAATAATTATTGTCCCCAATTTATATAAAATATTCGTACTGCGATGGTTCGTATGGAATATCGAAGCCTAATCTCTTAAATGCCTATATGCTCAATTTCAGATCCGTAGCTGCTATATTAACATAGTTTTGGAGGGAGGGGTGAAGTTTTAAAGACCTATTTTAGGGGGAGTTTTTGAGGAGGGGGTGAGGGTGAAATGCTGGTTTGGAGCTTATGAGGCTACATTTGTGACAGTGGTTGAGATGTGGCTACATCACTATGATCGTGAGATCAAACAACAGTAGTTACGGCTGATCCACTGTCACAAATCTAGCCCCATAAGCTAAAAATCAGCCTTTCACCCCCACCTTTTCACTCCTCCCTCCAAAACTATGTGAGTATATCAACTACGGTTCTGAAATTGAGCCTATAGACATCTAAGACATATTCGATATTCCACAACAACCATCGCAGTATAAATATTTTATATACACTAGGGACAATAATTATTGAACCATCCTCGTGTATCACAATTCTTTAAAAAATAAATCAAGTGGAGCAAAACATTAAAAAAAAAAAATCAAAAATTTCTTGTTTTCAACAACCAAAAAAGGCAAAGTGACTTTATAATATCACTTGTTACACAGATCAAATATTTAAATTAACATAGACTATTTTCTTAATAAAAGAAATAAATAGCTTTTTATAATAAGAAGAAATAAAATTTTCAATTAAATGTCGAAAATATTCTTATTAAAATTTTCTATACTTAATAATTTACATCTGATATTTATTTTATAAAGGTAGAAAAACTCTTTTGAAAAATTTATCATTATCTAAGATAGATTAGACTTAAAATGCAAAATTAGGAATTCAAAATTCATCATAGCTTTTCGTAAAAATGCATATTCTTTAACCTCTTCGGTCCCTGAGTCCCCATATGGAGACCTATGTTCTTTTCCGTATAAAAACTAAAATGTCCTTTTTTTTTACCTTTTCACACCACTTCTTAATAGCTGAATGTTTTTTGCGTTCAAAGCAAACGAATAAATGGCAGCATCTAAGATGATTCCACATAAAATAAATGTCATTAACATCTGAGTATGCAAAATGCCTAAAAATGCCCAAAAGACAGTATGACCAAGAAAGTGAGAAATTTTCTTACGTATTTAACTTAAATCTTTTTCGATAAAAAATGTTGAGGATTTCTAGTTTATTTACTTGTGTAAAGCTCTTAAATTTGTGATTGCGTTCATTTAGCTTAATCTTATACTATAATTCGAGCAAAAATTTTGTATGTATGCGTGTGTTTGTGTGTGTGTGTGTATGTAAATTTTATCTTAAAAACGGCTCTAACGATTTTGACAAAATTTTGTATTTTACCATTTTCGGGCACGATAAGACCATTGGGCTAGGTTACATGTTCGAGAAAATTCGATTAGTGGATCGTAATGGTCAAGGTCATGCTAATTATATCTAAAAAACGGCTAAGTCGATTTTGACTAACTTTTATATCCAACCGTTTTTCGGCACGAGAAAACTATTGGGCTAGGTCACATGTTCGAGAAATTTCGATTTGTGGGTCATTTTTGGGTCACTATGGGTCAAGCCAATTTTATCTAAAACACGGCTCTAACGATTTTGATCAAATTTTGTATTTTGTCGTTTTCGATTAAGAGAAGAAAAATGGAATAAGTCACATATTAGAAAAAATTCGATTAGTGGGTCATTTTTGGGTCACTGTGGGTCAAGCCAATTTTATCTAAAAAACGGCTCTAACGATTTTGATCAAATTTTGTATTTTGTCGTTTTCGATTAGGAGAAGAAAAATGGGATAAGTCACATATTAGAGAAAATTCGACTAGTGGGTCGTTTTTGGGTCACTGTGGGCCAAGCAAAGTTTATCTAGAAAACGGCTTTAACGATTTTGACAAAATTTTGTATTTTACCATTTTCGGGCGCGAGAATACCATTCGGCTAAGTCATGTGCTCGAGAAAATTCGATTAGTGGGTCATTTTGGGTCATAAGGGGTCAAGGTCAAGCTAATTATATCTAAAAAACGGCTCAATCGATTTTGACTAAATTTTATATCCAACCGTTTTTCAGCACGAGAAAACTATTGAGCTAGGTCACATGTTCGAGAAATTTGGATTAGTGGGTCATTTTTGGGTCACTTTGGGTCAAGCAAAGTTTATCTAGAAAACGGCTTTAACGATTTTGACGAAATTTTGTATTTTATCACTTTCGGGCACGAGAATACCATTGGGCTAAGTCATGTGTTCGAGAAAATTCGATTAGTGGGTCATTTTTGGTCATAATGGGTCAAGGTCAAGCTAGTTATATCTAAAAAATGGCTCAATCGATTTTGACAAAATTCTGTAATATACCATTTTCGGGCATGAGATGACCATTGGGCTAAGTCATATGTTCGAGAAAGATCGATTAGTGGGTCATTTTTGGGTCAATGTGGGCCAAGCTATTTGCATCTAAAATAACGGCTCAAAACATTATGGAAAAAATTTGTATTATATCGTTTCTGAGCATGAGAATACCATTGAGCTAAGTCACATGTTCGACAAAATTCGATTAGTGGGTCATTTTTGGGTCACTGTGGGTCCAGCTAATTGTATCATAAAAAAAGGCCCAAACGATTTTGAGAAAATTTTGTACTATATTGTTTCCGGGCACGAGAAGATCATTGAGTTAAGACACATGTTCGAGAAAATTCGATTACTAGGTCATTTCTGGGTCACTGTGGGTCAAGTTAATTTTATCTAGAAAACAGCTTTAATGATTTTGATTAAATTTTTTTATCTACCATTTTGGGTTCGAGAAGATCATTGGTTTAAGTCGTATGCTCAAGAAAAGTCGGCTAACCAGTCATTTTGTGTCACTATTTAGCTAATTTAGGGTCAAGATTTAGCTAATTTTATCTAAAAAATGGCTCAAACAATTTTGACAAAATTTCTTATTACACCGTTTCCTAGCACGAAAGGTCACATGTTCGATGAATTTAGATTAGTAGGTCATTTTTCGGGTACCGTGGGTCAAACTAATTTTATCTTTAAAATGATTTTAGCGATTTTAACTAAATTTTGTATTCTATCGTTTTCCGGTTCGAGAAGAGCATTGGTTAGGTCGTGTGTTCTAAAAATTTCGGTTAGTGGGTCTCTATGGCTTAGGATCATGCCAATTTTATCTAAACAGCAAGAATTATACAGTGAGAATGAAATATCGAATTGAACACAAGGCTAATTTTGACCGAGCTTAGCTTGGTCATGCCCGCTAGTCTTTGTTAAATTGATGTTTTTAAGGGGTTTGTAGTTCTAGATCCATATTTTTGAAACTAAATTACTAAGCGCCTAAAGTATCAATTTCAGAAAAGGTATTTTTTCAGTCATTTACGACGTCATTTTGTTTGGAAAAAACCAATGAATAAGCATTTGTATTATTATTTTAGCTTCGGAATTGAAGAGGTTAAGATTAAAAATTATCTTTCTGTTATATGCTGTGTGTTTTATCTACAGAGTTGCTATATCACTTAGACAAATGGGGTCGAATTATACCAACGCGGAAATTGTACGTCAAACGTAGCAAAAAAGATGCGTTCGTACTATAGCTAGTTTCATAAATATTCAGAACTTGGTGTAATAGCTGTTGCACTCTTATGCAGAAAAGCATGAATACAGAATTTCTTACGATTATATGCTATATTAAATTTAGTAATATGGAACTAAAAGGACTCCGTCTTAAATAGGACGTTATCACCATAGTAACCTAGAATCATGACCTATCATGGGATATCATTGAATTAACGACTTTTGATAGGATTTAATAGAATGAAGAAAACTTTTATTAGTATCTTTTTAAGTTTTGATTCAATTTCCATAAAATTTGAAAGGACTCGAAAAGATTCTGCAATGATTATATACATTAAATTGCAAACCATTCGGTTGAGTAGTATTTTCGGTGTTCTATGCTCACAGACGGACAGAACAGACGAAGAATATTTGTGATACGTATTTATGAAAATACGAACGCGCCTAAAAATATATTGAGCTGAGCAAGAAGAAGTAATAGTACTGTTCGTTTTCGAAAGCCACGATTAGCACTCTGGGGTGATTCTACTATACAAAGGGGTTTAACGCTGAAATTGACATTTTCCGAAGTTTTACTGCGGTGTTCTCGTATGCGTTGTCACTAAGATTGATGCTTACTTGTTTGTTGTTACCCGACTGAAAAGAAGGGTTATGTGTTTCACGCGTATCTGTGTATGTGGATTCATTTATACCCTCGAAATATCCGAACGGCTGGATGGATTTTAATGAATGAGTTCTCTATCGATTCCTCTTAACAGTCCAATGGTTATAGGATAGGTTTTGTTTTTATAAATTCAAAATGGCGTCCGTAAACTACAAAATGGCGGTAGAGACGAAAAATTTTTTTTACGTACCCTGTTGAGTGGCATATCATTGGGTTAGCCTTTCAAAATGAAGACGATGTTTCATTGACCGTTTTAGAGTCAGAAGCTCCGTTTAAATATTACACAACCTGGAAGTTGTGTACTTTGGATCTCTACCTTTACTGTAACTGTAACCTTCATAATAGACATCTATAGGCTTCATCAAAAGAGTGTTTGTAGATAGGAACTAATAATTAAACACAACTTAAAAGTCATCAATACAAGTAAATAAAAATAAAGGTAAGCAATATAAAAAATAGTCTCATATTGATGAGAAATAATTAATTAGTTCACTTTTTACGCAGTCGGGTTTTTTTATTTTTTAAATTTAATATATTTATTTTGTACTTCCGATCGAAGCTTAAAATTCACTAAATATCTCGATTGAATTCAGATTAAATCTTCTATATTTAGTGTTCAATGGCTAGTTCGTGTAGAAATATACCTTTCAGGTATGGTAGTAAGAAAATTATATGTAATGTCATTCAATTTTGTGATCAAGAGGCAGAAAAGGGAGAATTATATGTTCCGATAGCTCATTCTACAAAACGAGCAAGGCATATTGCCGGGGTTTCTTGTAGTACTATTAAAAAGATTCGCAGAGAAGCAGGAGATAAGCGAGAATCCTGTTTTTTGTTCACCTAAAAAAAAGAGCTAAAAAGAATGTCTTTGAAAAACCAGGTATAGATGATTTCGATTGCAGCGTTATTAGACTAACTGTACACGATTTTTATGTCAAGGAGGAAACAATCCCGTCTTTAAATAAATTGATTCCTATTTTAAAAGAAACGCGCAATTTAAAAATAAAAATTAATTTTGTTTCGTGAAAAGCAAAAATGTTGTATAACTTTTTAAAATTTTTAATCATTTTCGATTTTTTATAAATATTAACTACAAAAACTTTTTTAGATAAATCGATATTATTTCCTGAAAAGCGTATTCTTAAAAAATGCAGCTAAACAAACTCCTCTCACCCCTATTTTTTCCCGACTGAAAAGAAGGGTTATGTGTTTCAAGCGTATCTGTGTATGTGGATTTCTTTATAACCTCGAAACATCGCAACGGCTGGATGGATTTCAATGAATGAGGTTTCTATCAATTCGTGTTAACAACCCGATGGTTATAAGCTAGGTTTTGTTTTTATATCGCAACGGCTGGATGGATTTTAATGAATGAGGTTTCTATCAATTCGTCTTAACAACCCGATGGTTATAAGCTAGGTTTTGTTTTTATAAATTCAAAATGGCGGCCGTAAAATACAAAATGGCGGTAGAGACGAAAAATAATTTTTACGCACCCTATTGAGTGGCCTATCATTGGATAGGTCTTTCAAAATGAAGACGATGTTTCATTGGCTATTTTACAGTCAAAAGCTCCGTCAAAATATTATACAACCTGGAAGTTGTGTATGTAGGATCACTAGCTTTACTGCAACTCTAACCATCATAGACCTCATCAAAACAGTGTTTATAGATAGGAACTAACAATTAAACTCAACTTGAAAGTCATCAATGCAAGTAAATAAAAAAAAAATAGGTAAGCAATATAAACAAGAAATGTAAAAAAAATATTTTAAGACAATTCCTACTTAGGTCAATAAGAGAATTTTTTTCTCCCATTTTTCTTTCGTCTTGAGTGGTGCTTAAAATGCCTTGCTGAAGAAGAGGGCTCTCTCGGTCTTAAAATATCTTGATCAAGAAGAAAGCTCTCTCGATTATTGAAAATTAATTAATTTAATTTAATTAATTAATTTATGTTTGAAAAAAAACTGGATTAGCATCAAGTGCCATCCACTACAAGTTTAAAATATTTATTTGAGTTTGATTGGAAGAATAATAAGTATTTTATTAACGACTGAAAATTTGAACAAGATATATATAGTGAGAGTGTGAGCTAATAGTAGGAATTGAAAAAAAAATGTTTCACATTGGTGAGAAATAATTATTTCGCTTTTTACTCAGTCGGTTTTTTTTTTATTATTATTTAATTGTTTATGATAAAATCAAAATAGACCTTACGCATGCAAAATAGCGCTGAGAGTTTTACTATCCTAAAACAAACAGTATTTTTAATTATTTTTTTAAATCTTATTACTGTTGTTAAATATACGCCAATGAATAGGATCTCTCCTTTCTAGAAGCTTCTTATTTAGCATAACAATATGTGGTCAATGTTTCAATATATGCACTATATGGCCAAAGGTGACCGGTCACTTGCGATTTCAGACGTTTTGTTCAATATCTAGAAACATACATGAGGATTTAACCTGAAACTCCAGGAGTGTAAACACGAAAGTATAGGTCATATATTTCCGCGAAGATTTCTTCCCGAAGCCCCATAGGAGACCGCCAAGAAATTAAAAAAATTGAATATATTTTGGATAACCCTGTAAATACTAATATAGCAAAAGCATTCAAACTCGAGATTTTTAGTAAGGGGCTTATTTTAATATACTGTGTTCATTTTTATGAGGATAGCATGTATAGTCGTAGAGAAATTAAGGTTTTTATAAAAACAGGCCAAATTTCGCCAATTTTTTTGCTTAAAATTTTCAGAGTTCTTATTATAAAAAGTAATTCTTTTCAGAAAATAGGACAAACAACATTGTACAAAATACTCTACAATCAGAATTAAAAAAATAATAAAAATTGGATAAAAAATGAGCAGGTGTACTAAGAAATGTTTCACTGCGCATGCGCGAATGCAATCGAAATATAATGTGCATAATATATTAGCTAAGTATATAGAGCAACTTTTCTGAAAGTCTCAAAATCATAGCTTGAAAATTCTGAAAATTATCGTCCATAGAGTAAGCTCGAAATCCATTGTTCCCAAAAGGAAGCAAAAAGAAGAGGGGTTGTATCCAAATATAATAGTACGTGCAGTGTACGCTATCTTGGCACTAATCAACAGATATTTGATACAATCCCTCATATTTTGCTTCTTTTTGAGAATAACGGATTTCGAGCTTATTCTATCGACGATAATTTTCAAGCTATGATTTTGAGACTTTCACAAAATTTGCTCTATATACTTAGCTAATACATTATGCATATTATATTTTGATTGAATTAGCGCATGCGTAGTGAAAGCTTTTTTAGTAAACCTGATCATTTTTCATCCAGTTTTTATTATTTTTTAATTCTGATTGCAGAGTATTGTGTACAATGTTGTTTGTCATACTTTCTGAAAAGAACTTTTTTTTACATTAAGAACTCTTCAAATTATCAGCAAAAAACTTGGCGAAATTTGGGACTTTTTTTATAAAAACTTTAATTTCTCTACGAGTATACATGCTATCCTTATAAAAATGAACCAGTAGAGTTACAGTTCCAGCTGCAAAAATACTTCAAATGCTGTTCTTAACTGTAACATGTTTACATATTATTAAAGTAGTTATTTTTTGCAAAATTTTAATATTGAATAAGTTGCGAAATTTTCATTTTTGTACGGTTTCTGTATCCTGTATGTTATCTTTAGAAAAGCTTTCTCCGTTTTCTAAGAATTAAACAAGTCGGAAATTGTCCGTCAAACGTGGCAAATGAGGGGAATTCGTGCTATAACTAGTTTTATTAATATTCAGATCTTGGTGCAGCAGCTGTTGCTCTCTTATATAAAAATGCATGAATATAAAAATTTCATTACGATTATATATATTGAATTCAGTAATACGTAAATAATAGGACTCCCTCTTAAATAGGACGTCATCACCATTGCAACCTAGAATCGTTACCTATCACGGGATACCATTGAATTAATGACGCATGATACGATTTAATAGAATGCAGAAAACTCTTATTGATTAACGACGCATGATACGATTTAATAGAATGCAGAAAACTCTTATTAATATCTTTTAAGTTTTAATTCGATTTTCATAAAATTTGCAATGATTTCACAAACCTGTGCAACGATTCTGTATACTAAATTTCAAACCATTCGGTTGGGTAGTTTTTGTGCCGTTATATGCGGACAGACGAACAGACAGACAGACGGCCGGACCAGACGACAACTATACCTGCTACATATTTATACAATTACGAACCTAAAAATTAAACAATACATTCTTTTATAACGAAAATTTGCAGAATTCTATGAAATTTATGAATTTTCTGGTTCTAAAAGAGCTTTTTTCCGATTTAATGCCAGAAAACGTTTTAGGCCACAGATGATATCACCGTAGTGTCAATGAACCAGATTTAGAAACATTCTTAAAACCATGTCATTCGTTTATGAACAGATATACATGCTAAATTATTTTCTCGTTTAAAATACACATATTTGAGTTTATAGACATATTTAAAAATACTTGCTGCATGCATAATTGTATTTAGTATGACTGCTTTGATTTAACTTATTTGTTTAGGACTAGAATTGACTCAAGTATACTTTTTAACACTTTCCAACAAAGTTTAAAAGTGTTTATGTATTCGGTTTGTCTGGCCGTCTTTCCGTCTGGCCTAATTTCCTTCTGGTCGTCTGTCCGTCTGTCCACGCTCTAACTCCCAGTATATATAGTCGGAATTTCATGAAATTGATAAACGTTATTTAGGATCACCAAAGCATGTTTGGTATTGTATATGAAGTATGTAGGCTTAATCGTTCATTTACAGGGACACTCAAAAGTGTTCCATTACATTATGGTATATGGGGAATAACTCCCGTAAATATTCTCGGAATTTCATGAAATTGATGAACGTTATTTAGAATCACCAAAGCCTGTTTAGTATTGTATATGAAGTGTGTAGGATTAATCGTTCATTTACAGGGGCACTCAAAAGTATTCCATTACATTATGGTATATGAGGAATAACTCCCATAAATTTACTCTGATTTTCATGAAATTGATAAAGGTTATTTAGGGTCACCAAAGCATATTTGGTACTGTATATGAAGTATGTAGGATTAATCGTTCATTTACAGGCGCACTCAAAAGTATTCCACTACATTATGGTATAGGGGGGGGGGGGAAATCGTTTGCAGAGTATTTTAATGACATTATGCTATTTCAAATGTATTGAAACTGATATAAATCACTGAATTTCACTAGGTTCGCGTTAGAACAGGACATTCATAGCATTTTTAATTCATTTACAGGGACACACAAAAGAAATCGTTTACAGTACAGTACTGTCTTTGAGTAATAATTGCTGGAGTGCACGGTTTAAAATTCAGTATGCGCTTTTAAATTTAATTAAATTTTTGCATCTGACTCGTTACATATAAATTCCATACCTCAAATTCAGGACTGCACAAAAGTATTCACGTACCGTTCTCCTTATTAGAGGAAATTGCTGAAGGTAAATTTTCAACTGAAGTATATGTATCTCTTAAATGAACTAAATTTTGGCTTGCATGTAGCTAATAGATTCAAATCTATAAATTATATACAGGGTTGCTGGAAAAATTTGCATAATTTTCCGATTGTGGGTGGGAACAGCTGAAATTGGGTTTTGAAATGTATTGTTTCCATATGTTTGAATTAGACGTAATATTTTAATTTTTTAAACAGTGCAGTTTTCTTACATTATTCTGAATGTGTTGGAAAGTGTTTCATAATCTATGCTGGACGCATGATTTTTTCTTACTTGTTTAAAATAGTATTACAGATAACTTTTTTACATTCTTCTATCTTTACAAGAAGAAAGTATTGGTTTCATGAAAATTTTCGAATTCCAGTTTTCGACAGACTTACACGTTTTATGGGTCAGAGATTCCAAAAAACATGTTTTTACAAAATGTCTGTCTGTGAGTCTGTCTGTCTGTCTGTATGTGACAGAAATTTTGTGGGCGCTCTATCTCAAGAACTAATGCACGGAATTTAATAAAAAATTATATAAAGGTAGTCCCTGATATAGATTGGTGCTGATTAGTTTTTGTTGTAAATCGCGCTGCAGGTGGATGTAGCATTTTGGAGAATTTTCGCAAAAGCTCTATCTCAAGAACTAAGGCACGGATTTTTATAAAACTTCAGATTCCGTTAGTCCTTGACATGAATGGATGATGTTTACGTTTTTGTGTAAATCGCCCAACAGGTGGCGCTGCTATGCTGCATTTTGCAGGATTTACACTATTTTCGCAGTAGCTCTATCTCAAGAACTAATGCACACTTTTTCATCAAACTTCGGATCTAGTTAGTCCTTCATATGAAATTATGCTGACTATGTTTGGTGTAAATCGCCCAATAGGTGGCGTTGCTGTGCTGCATTTTGAACTATTTCCTCAATAGCTCTATCTCAAGAACTAATGCACAAATTTTCATGAAACTTCAGATTTAAGTATAACTTGATTAATATTGCTAATGATTATGTGTTGTTGCAAATCGCTCAACAGGTGGCGCTTCTATGCTGCATTTGTCATGATGTGCACAATACCTCTATCTCAAGAACTAATGCAAGAATATTCCTCAAACTTCATATTCAGTTAGACGTTGACATAAGTTGGTGATAATTAGTTTCTGGTGTAAATAACCCAATAGGTGGCTCTGCTATGCTGTATTTTTCTGGTATTACACGATTTCAGTGGCGGTCATACCTCGAGAACTGATGCACGGAATTTCATATTTTTAGAATTCTCATGATGAACACAGATTGCTATTTAATTTGGCACTGAGATAGTGAATTTTGAAGTATTGACATGTATGAGATAGAAGAAAGTTTTGTGATGGCCACAACATACTAGTTTAACATGTGTGTATTTTATTTTATTTTATTTTATTTCGGTTCGAAATATTACTTATATGTATAATTTCAAACAAGGATGGATTAAGAAAATATATAGCAGCGAAGAAAATATTCCCAAAAACTCAATAGTTTAATTTCTCTTTTTTAATATTAATTAACATGTGAAAGTAGATGCATTCGTTATAAAAATATATTTTAAAAGCAGGAAGCCATTACAGAAATAAAAGGCACCAATGAAATGCACGGTATATCTATATATATATATAAGCCGTTCTCTGTGTGTATGTCCTTTATACAAATCTTCAGTTTTTGACCGATTTGCACGAAACTTCATGTACATACGTTTTAGAACGTGGAAAAGATCGCTGTCTACTTTAAAAAACCATCAGACCACCATTTATCCCTTTTTTCTACCACTTTCCATATTTTAACATTATAGAAGTATCTCTTTTCTTTTATTTTATATGCCGGTAAAAAGGGTAAATGAGTTATAATAGTAAGGGTTATTAATTTTCCACAAAAGGTAGTGAAATTAACAAATAATTATTGAAACATTTAGAAAAATGTTAAATGCTTTTCTGCATATTTTTTTTAAATATTATAGTTACATTTTAGATAGTTCTAAAGAAAGAAATTAGCTATACAATAATGAAAAGTTTCGTATTTCTAGCTTAAGTAAAATGTAAAATGGTACCTAAATATGATGACGTGAGTTTCAAAACTCACCTTATCCAAAATTAAAAAAAATCGAGTTTTCTCTATTAACCTATTTTATTGGTGAACCAGTATCAAAGGAACACTACAATTAAAAAATAAACTAGTTTATCATGTATTTCTAGCATTGTAAAACCTTTCTTTACAATGAAAACCAACGGACGCAGTCGGAGGTTTTTCGCCATTTCCCAAAATTTGATCTTCTGGAAAAGTCGAATTTTGAAACCCATGTCCTCATATGTAAAACATGCATTTTGAGAAAAGATGGTAATAAACAATTAAATTTAAAAAATCAAAAAACCCGACTGCGTAAAAAGCGAACTAATTATTTATCATCAATGTGAAACTATTTTTTTTTTCAATTTCTACTATTAGCTCAAACTCTCGCTATACATATCTTGTTCAAATTTTCAATCGTTAATAAAATACTTATTATTCATCCAATCAAGCTCAAATATTTTTTTTTAAACTTGTAGTGGATGACACTTGACGTTAATCCAGTTTTTTTCAAATATTGAAACATTAATTAAACTAAATTAATTAATTTTCAATAATCGAGGGAGCCCTCTTCTTGATCAAGGTATTTTAAGACCGAGAGATCCCTCTTCTTGATCAAGGTATTTTAAGTGCCACTCAAGAGGAAAGAAGAATGGCAGAAAAAAAATTTCTCTTATTGACCTAAGTTGGTATTGACTTAAAATATTTTTTTTATTACTTGTTTATATATTACTTACCTATTTTTTTTTCTATTTACTTGTATTGATGACTTTCAAGTTGCGTTTAATTGTTAGTTCCTATCTATAAACACTGTTGTTATGAAGTCTATAGATGTCTATGATGGTTAGAGTTGAAGTAAAGCTAGTGATCCTATCTATACAACTTCCAGGTTTTATAGTATTTTAATGGAGCTTCTGACTGTAAAATAGTCAATGAAACATCGTCTTCATTTTGAAAGACCTATCCAATGATATGCCAATCAATAGGGTGCGTAATTTGTTTTTCGTCTCTACTGCCATTTTGTATTTTACGGCCACCATTTTGAATTTATAAAAACAAAATCTAGCCTATAACCATCGGGTCGTTAAGACGGTTATATTGAGACCTCATTCATTAAAATCCATCCAGCCGTTGGGTTGTTTCGAGGGTATAAAGAAATCCACTTACACAGATACGCTTGAAACACATAACCCTTCTTTTCAGTCGGGTAAAAAGATTTACATATGTATGCGTGGTATTAATTTTTTTCTTTTTTGTTAACTTAAAACCTCTGTTTAGGGATTTATATATATATTGAAATTCTATAAATAGTTATTTTCTGAAGGCTCACAGTCCTTTGTGTATTTTAATCACGAAATTGGAAAGTCGTTTTAAACGTTTTATGTCACATGTGAACTTAAACTCATGAATTTCAAAGTATTAGATCTACCTGAAGGTGCTGTCCGATAATGTTATTTCACACCTGCTTTTTAGAAATTCAGATTTCCAATTTGACATTTCAAAAGGGTGAAATTCCCATTGATTTCACATTTCACATTAAGTATGGAAAAAGTATTTTAACATAATTTATAAAGAAAGTTACCACATAGAATTTTAAACTTAGTATCTTTTAAATTGCTATTTTTCCGTAAATGTAAGACTTATGATTGCATTTGTAAACTTTTGAAATAACAAACAAAAACTCACAGTTTTGGCATTAGCTATTGATCAATAGTAGAAAAAAAATATACACGTTACTGTTATTGTGTTACTTAGAAAACAGATAATGTGAAAAAATAAATCATTCAATATTGGTATATTTGATTATATTAGAATAGCATCACGCCAATATTGTATTTTTTTTAATTGTTTCAATAAAATACGAAAATCGGTTAAATATTCAAAGCATTTGCAATGAAAATTGGAAATGAACTATTTCTTACAAATATTGGGCAAAATTAGCGAAATATTAACACCACAAATTTTGAGACGATATTTTATATCAAGATTGGCCAAAATCTAGCTTATAAGGTAAAATTAGTCAAATATATTGGATATTAATGTTGTGATAATTCACATCATTAATATCGAATAATTTTCAAGCGTAATTTCACTGCTGAAATGTAGTTGAAAAATTAATTAAAATTAGTCAAATGTTGTTTACCTACCCATGGTTAGTATGTTAAAACAAATTGCAACGTCAAAAATCATCATTTATGATTCTCAATCCTCAATTGGCTGACATATGTTGCTTGGGACAATAGGAAAAAAAAGTCGAGCTGAAATTTTTTAAATGATGAGGAATTTTATCTCGATATTTTATTGTACTAAGAAAATAAACTGAAAAAATAGAAATTCATATCATAATCTCTCTTACTCTTATATTCACTTCCTTTCACAGCTGTTAGCTTCGTAAGTGCGCATTACGTTAGAATTTTCATCAAAAAGTTTACGCAAATATTGTAAAACATGAAATTGTGAACGAATTTGAATAATCTCTTCAGCAGAAATAATAACATTTTTTGATTATTTTATAAAGTATTTCGTCTTCCTATGTGATCTATCTTTAAATATTCACCTTTCTTTTAATCCGTATCTATCTGTATACAGCAGCTATCAAACATGACCAAACATATTTTATTGTTGTAAGAGAAAAAAAAAGCTGAAAATATTATAAATAAAAGAAATTTATATCATGATCTCTCTTACTCTCACATTCCCTTTCTTTCACGGCTTATTCTTTCCATTACAATTTTTATAAACACAATTGCGCAACATATTTGAAAACATGAAATTATAAACGAATTTCAATCTTTTTTTAATTAGATCTTTAGAAGAAATGATAATTAATTTTTTACTATTTCAAAAATATTTTTTGTTACTGAGTTATCCATCTATCACTCTGTATATTTCTTCCAATCCGTAGCTATCTGAAACAGACGCTCACTAAAGTGAGCGGACACTTAAGAAAATGGACAAATAATGTATAATTAAAATGCGCTCAAAGAGTTTATAGTAATCTCTACTATCATAGAGTGCGTGACAAAAGTTTAAGTACAACATAAAATTTCAAGATAAAATTTTATTCTTGACTGAAAGTTCCTTTCCTTTTCACATGACCTATAAATTGTTGTTTTAAAAAGATATATAACAGATTTATGCTTTAAATTTTTTCTCAAATAACAGAATTTATCAAAAGAATAAAAATGAGTGTGGCAAAAGTATAAGCACAGTAGTTCTTTAGTCTTTAGTAGAACAAGAATAAAAAAATGAATACTTGATTATTACTTCATTCTGTTGAATTATTTTAAATATACTATCTTCCGTCGATAAAATGAGGTTCTGTATTGTTTCTGGTTCAATTTTAAACCACGCGTTCTCAATGGCATCTTTCAAGTCTTTAACTGAAAAATACTGCTTTCCATTTGGATAAATTGCATAAGTGAGAATACCCCACATATTTTCTATAGGGTTTGATTCAGGGCTAATTGCCTGTCATTTTAAAACACATAATTTTTTCGGCTTAAGCCACGTTGAAGTTGCGTTTGAGGTATGGATCGAAACATAATCATATTGAAATGACCATTTAAATCATTTAACAAAATCGTATTGAAATGACCTCCAGAACTGTGCTCTGTTGACAAAGTTCTAAACTGGGATTTCTACTCTTTATTTTAGAAAATAAATTAGCAACATTATACGCAATTAAATGCATCATCTAACTAATTTTGTGAAGTACTGTTTTCAAGGTAATTTTGAATGCTGTTTTGAAGTTGTTGTAATTCAATTAAATTTTCATAGTAAGTAACAATATACGCATTTATCAGACATATTATTGTCTAAATGTTGTAAATGTGATAATATTTTGTGATTATTTATTTATTATTAGTTAATAAAATGCAAAATAAGAAGGTACTAACATTTTACCACATTTTCACGGTAACTTTGAGCCGGCTCAAAGTTATACTGATGTTTATAATTTACTGATTATAGGTGCTACTGTCAAAAATTCCCCATATTTGCACATATATTTTATATAAATTCCGAAAATGTGCATTAGATATAACATGCAATTATTTTTACAAATATGTGTAAAATACATACAATTCATTTAAAGACGTTTTTCGGGGCGGAGCTACTCAAATTTGTCATTTCATGCATTCGACATTTTTCATTCTTGTTTGAATAATACTAGTACTAGTATGTATTACTGTAACTATGGATATATTATTGAGATAAAACATTGAAAATTGTTTTTCACTCCATTTTTATGTTTTATATGAACAATAAACAGGTTTTTTTTTTAATTTCTAAATATTCATGTTTCTCTTCTACCACTTTTCTGATGCCTGATATTTGTTATAATATCATAAATTATACAAACCTTGTGATGTTGGGAAATGTAAATTCGGAGTCTTTACATATTTGAAAACATTTTTTGGGGTTCAAATAGTTCTTTTATAATAATATAATACTTTTTTTAAAATGAATTATTTTAGATAATATTTCTCATATGGTGCAAAGTTACCCTAAATGGCTGGGTAACTTTGAACCAGGATAAAAATTCATTTTTTATTACTTTTATCATTATTATTCCTTAATTTGTGATAGTCATACAATAATTTAGGATCATTTCATCAATATTATGCCCCTAGTTGCAACGATATTCTTAAAATAAGAGTGTGGTATATGAAAATAGAGAAACTGCGGATCAAAGTTACCCTGAATGACTGTACCATTTTCTTATTATCAAAGACAGCAGAAATTAAGTTAGTCACATAAATAAATTTTATCACCATTATGCAACGGTGACAATATTTAAAATTTAACGAAAATGTGAATTTGGTTGAAAATATTTTGTTTATAGAAGAAAATTACAATAAAGAATACATGAAGTTTTGGAAGAGCGAAATGTTTAAATTTATGACCAAATTTGGACGAAAATTGCCAGTAGTATGTAGATATATCAGGACAAAATGATTTAAAATGTATTACTTGACTGCAAATTTTGAGTGCTTACAATTGATCCAGACAAATTCTCCAAATTCAGATTTGATACTGCAAAACATAATGTAGGCATTTTCTCATGATATCTTATGATTCCAATTATTTACATAAGGTTCCTCTGTGCAGATATAAATATAAATATACAACAGAATATACAAAACAGCAATTTTCGTTAAAGTTGTCGAATGTTTGCCCCGTATCTTAAATTTTCGAAAAAGAAATTTTAGGATTTGTTATAATAATACAAAAATAATTTTATCTCTTTAGCTTCCATACCGTTCAAAAAGTAATATTAAAATTATAAAGAAAAACAAAAAATTAAAATTATGCGTCATTCAAATTATGAAATATTTTTCAACGCATTCGGACTACTATAATAAAACTTCATAGCTTAATAACGATATCTAAGTAATAATTTGTAAAACATATAACACGTTTGAAAACACAATTTCAACCAAAGTCGAAAAAATAGCTGAAAATTTTGCACATCCCTGTATATGAACTATATCATATAATTCACAATATGCTAAAATTTAGAACAGTTAGTGAACGCATAGCGCAGTTGAAAATTCCTCGTCAGCAATTTCCATCAATCAACGAAATGTACTTCAGATGTTTTGTGCAGCCCTGTATATGACTTATAGAATGTATACACACTAAATAGTACGTAACTTTATGATTTAAAAAGGTGTTCCACAACTGAAAACGCATTTCCATCAATTATTGTTCCAACAGAGAAAAATATAACTGATTTATTTTGTTTGCCCCTGTATATGAAAGATGAATGGCGCATCAATAGTAAGCATCTTATAGAACACCTCTGCGATATATATCAATTTAAATACTTTTGAAATAGTGTAACATGAACAAAATACACCACAACAAATTTTTCTCCATAGACCGCAATGTAACATAATTCATTTTAGTGTCAACGTAAGTGATCAATAAATGCTATCCATACCATATTCTATAAGAATAATCTTCTAGTGCATTTCACAGATATGTATATAAATTTCAAAGTGTTTGAAATTATGAAACATCATTAAAAACCACGGCAAACGATTTCTCGCTATAGGCCGTTGTTGGCGCCGAAATTCATCTGACAAATAAATTTTCAAAATCCAAGTGAGATGGGAGAGCAATTAGGTTAAATAGTTTATTAAATAAAACTGAAATAGTATGTAAATTCTATTCATCATTAGAAGTTAATAATTGTTCCATAATAGTAATTCTCCGTATTTAACAGAGCCAATACAAAAAAAAAAATGTGTTCTCTGCTTGGTTGCAGAGTCAGGACTTCCACTATACACTCTGTATTAAACAGAGCCATGATTTAACAATTGGCATCTCTGATTACAGAGTCAGGACATGTTACATGTTCTCTGCTTGGTTACAGAGTCAAGACTGAACATTTTAAAAATGATACATATTATATAAAATAAACATCAAAATAAAAATTACAATATGCAGTTATAAATCTTCTAAATAGCTATAATATTCATTTAAATGACATCCAAGTAATTATAAAACTAATAAATCACCATCAATTCAAAATTGTTATAAAGTAAATAAATCTATATTACATGACCTTGAAATCATAATGTTACTCATAAATATTGATTCAGAGTTATAAACAATTTAGATAAACAGATTAGATTTTTTCTGTCAAAAGAAATCAGTTTTATAATTATGTTTTACAATATGAAAGATAAACAGAGTTAAATTATAAACAAATAAATTTGAGGGCATTTATGCCGAAACATCCTCCGCCTCCATGAACGAAGTTCATCAAACAATTATAACTTACCAAATTCCCACTATCACATACTAAATAATCAAATATTAAATACAAAATTAAAATATTACCTCAAATGTTAAGTATAACTAAAATGAAATAAAATTAAATCCTACTACTTCTATAAAAAACAGTTTCTGGAACAACTAAAAATAGAAAAAAAAACATTAATATACAAAATAGTTCAGAAAGTTACAAAAATTAGACATAGAAAAAAATAATAATAATAAAGTTAGTTAAAATAAAGTAAAATTCTATTATATTAAATGTCCATCGGTAGAGGAGACAATTTTGTGATAGGGCGTTTCAGTTCACCAGTAGAAGTCTTTAATTTGACAACACGAACAATATTATCATCCCCAGGAAATAGTTCAATTATTCTGCCCAATTTCCACCTTAATGGGGGCTGGTTTTCTTCCTTTATCAACACCAAGTCATTGATTTTTAAGTTCGGGTTGCTTCTAAACCACTTTGTACGTTGCTGCAATTGTGAGAGATAGTCTGACGACCACCTTTTCCAAAAACTTTGGAAAATCTTTTGTAGCAATTTCCAACGTTCCAAAGGAGTTACATAGGTAGAGGAGATATCAGTCCCTTACGAGGTTTGATCAAAAAGGGGCCGGCTAAGTCGACTCCTACTCTTGAAAATACTCGAGCTTGTGTCACGCGTGCTGATGGCAGATTTCCCATCAACTGAGATGAAAGGTGTGATGAATTTCGGAAACATTTCATACATTTCCTTATTTCTCTTTTCACAGCTTCTTTAGCATTAATTATCCAAAATTTTTGTCGAATTGCTGAAATTGTCAATTGAGTCCCGCTATGAAGATGTTTCTCATGAAAATACTTTATTATCAAGTCTGTAACATGATGCCTTTTAGGGAGAATGATTTGATGTTTTTGATATTCAGACAAGTTTGCATTTTTTAGCCTACCTCCAACACGAAGAATATCATTTTCGTCAAGAAATGGATGTAAAGGAAGGAGTTTGCTTTTAGAATTTAGGATCTTTCTGGATTTTAGAATTTTCAGTTCGTCTCCGAATTCATGGTTTTGAATTAATTTCACAATAGCATTTGTTGCCCTTTCAAGTTCTGGAACAGTCAAAAAACCATAGACTCGTTCAGATGGGCATGTACTATTTTTGATGAATCTGAGGCACCAAGCCGTAATTCGTTTTAATTTAGACCAGGATGAAAATTTAAATAAAAGCTCAAATTCTGGAATATTTTGGGATATGGAGCAAACAAGCGTTTTACGTTGTTCTTGCAAGACCTCTTCATCAGGTAGATAAGGTTGAGTTTCAGGGGGAAATACTGGTAACGATTCTTCCTTCAGCCAGCTAGGACCATGTAACCATACCTCGTTATTAATCAATTCAGATGCAGAGCAACCACGAGAGAGAACATCTGCAGGATTTTCCTTTCCTTTACAAAATTTCCATTGTACAGGAGCAACAAGTTCCTGAATTTCGCGTACGCGGTTTGCCACAAAGGGCTTCCAGTTGTTAGCACTTCCTTTAATCCAGTGCAAGGTAATTTGGGAGTCACTTAGACAAAATATATTTTCATTCACAATTTTAAATATTTCCTTTAAATAATTCGCTAATCTTGCAGCCGTAAGTGCACCAAGAAGTTCGATGCGCGGCAATGTAATTTTCTTGAGAGGCGCTACTCTCGACTTTGCTATTACAAATGAAGTTTCACAAGAAGAAGAATCACGTAAATAAGCCACTGACCCATACCCCTTTAAACTAGCATCAGAAAATATGAAAAGTTGAGCGGTTTCAGGATTTAATTTTGGGATAGTTACAAAATATTTTCTAAGAATTTCGAAATTTACCAAGTCTTTTATTTCATTATGCCATTTTCTGAATTTTCCACTTAAAGAATCTGGTAATGTAGAATCCCAGTCAATTCCATGTTCCCAGAGTTCTTGCATTAAAAATTTAATTCTTATCACGAAAGGGGAAATGAGTCCAATAGGATCATAAATTTTTGCCACAGTTTGTAAAACAATACGTTTGGTAATAATTTTATGGTCAAATTCTACCAAAAGTTGTTGTATGTCTATTTTCAAGGTGTCACTTTCTGTTATCCATATAATTCCTAATACCTTCGAAAGATTTTGTTCAAGAGTGTCTTCCTCAAAGTTTATTCCATGTTCCTTCCATAAAAATTTTAAATCGGAAGAATTGGTTTTAAATTTTCTGAGTTTCATATTGGCCTCACTCAATATCTTCTCTGCACCGTTTGATAAAACAAAAGCTTCATTTACTGAATCAGCTCCATGAAACAGGTCATCAACGTATAAGGAAGTATCCAGCATATTAACTATTTTTCCAAACAAATCTTTATACCCCTCAATGTGATGTTTGATGGTTGCAGAAAGGAAAAAGGGTGAAGTTGTTACACCAAAAGTTACACGGGTCATGCGAAAAACCTTCAAAATGGGATTGTTACTAGTGATATTGTCAAACCACAGGAACCTCAAAAAATTTCTATCTTCTTGTTGTATCTGGATTTGCAAGAATGCCTTTTCTATATCGGCCAAGAAAGCAATTTTGTGGAGACGGAATTTTAAAATAATGTCCAATATGTTAGGATTTAGATTGGGCCCAGGAAATAAGCACTCGTTTAACGATTTTGCCCCCTTATCTTTGGATGACGCATCAAAAACAATTCTTACTTTAGTTGTCGATTTATCTTCCCTTATTACTGGTCTGTGAGGCATGTAATACGTGTTTATTTCATCTTTATTAAACTCACATTCTTCAATTATACCCAAACCACATTGTTCATTTAATATTTTCTCATATTCCTTAAGTAACCATTCATTTTTGCACAATTTTGATTTTAATCCCCAAAGTCTATGTTTAGCTACATCAAAATTGGATTCCAATTCATTTTTATTTACTTTCCACAAAAGTTTAGTTTCATATCTTCCATTTACAAAATTTAAATTATCATTAAATAAATCAAGAGCATCTAAATCCTTTTGTGAAAATAATTCATTTTTACTATCACAAATACCCAAAGACTCTAGTTTCCAAAACTTTTGCAAATCAAAATTTTCTATTTCATTAACAGATACAAGATGAGCATTAACTGTTTCGTTACCTTTAGAGTTTATTTTTCCCACTATTGTGTACCCAAAAAGTGTATTAGCTACATATAAATGGTCATTAATTTCTTCAATGACACCTCTCTGAACATTCCAGAAATAATCAGCTCCAAGTAAAATTTGTACTTCGGATTCCTCGGGCGTAGGGTCGGCTAACCTCCATCTTTTACTTTCAATGTATTTTATAACTAGAGGGTCAGAATTGGGAACCTTCAATGTTGTTGCACTTATCAAATCGGTAGCTAGCACCTCAACATCTATAAAACGATGATAATTCATTTTACTTCGCAATTTAATTTTAAAAACATCATATTCTTCTTCGCGACCTTGATCCATGCCAAAAGCGAATACAGTTAAATGTTCTTTTCTTAAAACAGGCAAATTTAATTCACGAGCTAATGCTTTTGTTATGAAGCTTTTTTCGCTTGCAGAATCAAGTAATAATCGAACTACCTTTGATTTAGAATTACCTTGAGCAGTTACGCAACATGTTTGCAATAAAACAGCATGCTTAGAATTTCTAAAATTACAATGAGAATTAGATACAACTGTTTGATTTTGATTTTCATTAATTTCCGGTTTCAAACTTTTCTTAAAGCAAAATAATTTGTTATGTTCAGTGCTTTTACAATTTAGACATGGCTTTAATTTTATGCGGCATTGCGAAGATAAATGCGATTTCAAAAAGCATTTGTAACATCTACCCTCCTTACGTAACATTAATCTTTTCTTATCATCAGCTAAATTTTTACACTCGGAAGATAAATGATCATTACCTTTGCAAAATACACAAAAAACTTTAATAGTGGCATTTAAGGTATTAGCATGTTGATATTTATTTGATGTTTTCTTTTCACGAAATTCAGTTTTATTTTTATGTACAAAAGAAGAGGATGCATCATTTTTAGAACTTGTCATTGACAAAGCCTTTTCTCTACATTCTATTTCACATTTCAGAAAGGCAATTAGATCGGTTACATCTGACTCTTTGCTAGTATCACGTTTTCTATGATATTCAATCACTAATTCATGGGGCAATAGCTTTAGCAAAATAGGATTTAGCAATTGTCCATAAGAACTGGATGTTACCCCCAAATTTCTTAAACTTCTAATATTAACTTCGCACATGTCATGCAATCTTCTTAATGCATTTAAATTTGAACAATTTTTAACTGGTTCCATATTTAATAAATTAGTCATGTGTTTATTAATAATAACATCAACCTTACCAAAACGGTCCTTTAATAAATCAATACAAGTATCATAATTTTGTTCTGTCAAAGGAAACCCTTCTACCACATTATAGGCCCGATTACATAACAAGGATTTTAGATAAGCGAATTTTTCTATCTTAGATAGTGATTTATTCTGGTGTATCGATGTTTCAAAACAGTTAAAAAATTCGACCCATTCTTCGATTTCACCAGAAAATTTTGGAACATTTAATTTAGGCAATTTCATGGCAGAACTCGTTTCTGTTCCACTAGCAGAACCATTCAATGAATTTACACGACTAGTTGCTATCATAGAAACATTATCCTTTTTACATTTTCTTAATCTATTTTTAATTTTAAATTTAGCACTGATCAATTGGTCAGTGTACTTTTCACTATTAGCAATGTCCTTTTCATATTCTTTTAAGTCGGATATTTGAGCTTCAATATCACGATTCAAACTTTGGAAAGCCGTTTCTTTTAAGAGAAATATTTCTTGAAGCTCTAATAATTCATCGGTTTTCGTATTATCAATGTCATCATTTAATAATGTTTCTAATTTTGTAATTAATTTCGTGAAACTCGTTCGTTCAACAGAACGTTTTGCTTTCAGCTTTTCAAGATTTTCCATTTTAAATAAAGAATAATTCTTATTTTAAAACATTAACCATTCATAGAAAATGAAAAAAATATTTTCTTACCTGTTAATTCCAGGTAATGTAGATGGCATGTCGTAATCCAAATGGCACAATAATAATTCCACACTAATCGCAGGTTGAAAGATAAATCACACTTGTTAATCACAAATCACTTTGACAAACTGCTCACTATTCTTTCAAAAAAATGTTTCGCGGGTTACGAGGCACCAAAAATAAATGTTGGCGCCGAAATTCATCTGACAAATAAATTTTCAAAATCCAAGTGAGATGGGAGAGCAATTAGGTTAAATAGTTTATTAAATAAAACTGAAATAGTATGTAAATTCTATTCATCATTAGAAGTTAATAATTGTTCCATAATAGTAATTCTCCGTATTTAACAGAGCCAATACAAAAAAAAAATGTGTTCTCTGCTTGGTTGCAGAGTCAGGACTTCCACTATACACTCTGTATTAAACAGAGCCATGATTTAACAATTGGCATCTCTGATTACAGAGTCAGGACATGTTACATGTTCTCTGCTTGGTTACAGAGTCAAGACTGAACATTTTAAAAATGATACATATTATATAAAATAAACATCAAAATAAAAATTACAATATGCAGTTATAAATCTTCTAAATAGCTATAATATTCATTTAAATGACATCCAAGTAATTATAAAACTAATAAATCACCATCAATTCAAAATTGTTATAAAGTAAATAAATCTATATTACATGACCTTGAAATCATAATGTTACTCATAAATATTGATTCAGAGTTATAAACAATTTAGATAAACAGATTAGATTTTTTCTGTCAAAAGAAATCAGTTTTATAATTATGTTTTACAATATGAAAGATAAACAGAGTTAAATTATAAACAAATAAATTTGAGGGCATTTATGCCGAAACAGCCGTAATGTAATGAAATAGTTTTGAACGCCCCTGTAACGAAATTATGACTGCTATATGGTACAGTTTGCAATACCTAACATTCAATAGTGAATATCAATAACAATTTTTCAATTTCATGGCGATGCAACTATATTGACGCCAAAAATAATTTTGGCCAGCTAGAATCGGAAAATCACCCACCGTGCGATGCGTAATGGAGACATACAAAGAGGAGCAGTGAGGTGTTGTGCGCTTTTTGACAGCGGAAAGTGTCGGAGGTCGTGAACTCCATCCCCGAATGGAAAAGATTTATGGGGAGCACTGTGTGTCCCTATCAAAATTTAAGGAGTAGATCAAGCACTTCCGCAAAGGAAGGATGACACTTGAGGATGACGCGTGGAGTGGAGCACCGAGGTGTGTCCCAGACCAGAATGCTTCGAAAGTGTTTGAGTTCATCAAGTCTGTCCCTATGTGACTTCCACATCTTTGGTGAGCTCAAAAGAGCACTGCGTGGACAACGGTTTCAAACGGACGATGGAGTTAAGAAGTGCGTGCGAAACTGCTTGAAACAGCAGCCAAAGTTTTTTACGAGCAAAGCATTGTGTGACTAGTGTCAAAATGGTATAAATGCCTAAAAAATGTGGACTTTCAATAATTCTTTAAATAAATTGCATAAAATAGCCTCTTCCTCGTTATTTATTGACTGCACCTAGTATAATAGTTTGCCTGATATTTCTTAACTTTGATTTCAATGATGTACAGGATCGCATTTAACCATTTCTAGTCCCTTTAAATTCAGTGTTTAAACAATTTTATTTATAGGTTTTCTCCTACCTAGATGCAAATTTTTGAAAAGTTTAAAGAAATTTCTCTTCTAGATGCAGCCATAAAACAAAATATAAAATATTCTATATTTACAGAGAAGATTTTTCAATAAAATAAACAGACGATTGTCAGAAACGTTTCCCTTTGCTTTTGATACCAAATAATACATTGCTTTTCATTTTTGTGTCTATATTATACAAATTTTTATTATCGTAGAAGTGTCTGTTGACTTTTGAAACTTAATTTATAGCTATTTTAAATAAATTGATAATTTTAAGGATCAAATCTTTATTTTATTCTAGTAAAAAACTGCATACCATGTATAATGAAGCTGCAAACAATTTATTATAGTAGCTGAAATCATTGTAATTTTTTTATCTATATTAAATATACGATAAAACTGAATTTTTTAAGTATCTGTTAACTTTTTTGAGCTACTCTTTATCTGCATGGTCTAATATATATATATATATATAAGCTTAATACAGGTTAAACATAGTATCTATGTGATAAGCGCTTCAGCTGCAAATAACCACACAAATTGTGTATAGCACATTATGTTTGAAAAGTATTTGGCATACCAAGAATTTTGAAGATTAATTAAACTGAATATAAACAACAAAACATCAAAGAAATGTTAACAGATACAACTTGGAGAAGAAAAACAAAACCAAAAAGCTGTGGCCTCATAGACAGTGGTTATTTTATAAAAGCACAGCAATGTTTCAGACTAAATACTAAACGCAACAAATTGTTGCAGTAGTGGCGGTGGGTTTCGGTCAGGGTGTCGTAATACATAAATCAAATGCACAAAAACATTCGAAAGCATATCACAAGCACTCCATCACCGGACACGAGTTTTTTCCAAGGTTGTAGTTGTGGACCAAGTGTCACACCAGAATTTTGCACCATAATTAAACTGAATATAAACAGCAAAACACCAAAGAAATGTTAACAGATACAACTTGAACAAGAAAAGAAAACCAAAAAGCTGTGGCCTTTTCAGCAGGAGGTATTTTATAAAAGCACAGCAATGTTTCAGACTAAATACTATACGCATCAAATTGATGCAGTAGTGGCGGTTGTTTTCGGCCATAGTGTCGTAATGCATAAATCAAATGCACCAAAACATTCGAAAGCACATCACAAGCACTCCCACACCGGACACGACGCTACAATAAATAGCATATCCCCCAATGTGAAGGAACAGCTGATGTATAACAGATATATAATATACATTAAAACAGCAAAATTTTGCACCCAAACCTGAGCCACACAGCCACGAAAACCACTAACATCCAATGTTCTATAGTCCATCCAAGTTCATTTCGTGTGCGTTGCCACGCAATCGCAGACATTGCAAAACCGCTAAAAAGGCTTTACTGACACAAATCATTAACTGTCAATCATATGACAATTACAAAAAATTGAAGACCATCCATTAATAGATGTACTAGTTTTGCAGATGGTCTTCATTTTTGAGTAATCATCATATGATTGCAGATGGTCTTCACTATAAATTATATTAATATAAACATAAATAATTATTATATAATATAAATAACTACAAATATAAATAATATAAATAATTATATAAATAAAATATATATATTATTTTAATAAATTCTATTCTTTCCCATTCTTTTAGTACTTTTAAATTACTCTGCTCAAAACAATTAGAGGACATTGAGGTTATGGATGGATCTTGCGGCTGCTTTTATGATTGATACACGATCGGCAGATATGGTAGTCTAACTAAGAAACAAATTACACTTGTTTGGCAGAAAAAAAAGCATTGTATCGAGCATTTGGGTACAAAAGGGACAAAAAATACAATTTGTGCATATGAGAATAAACGAATAAGAAAGGTGTTTCCTTCAAACAAAATCATTTTTAGTAAAGGGTATGGTTTCCCCGGACGGCCAGCAACATTGAACACCTTTGAGGTATGGAATCAATAAGGCTATTAATTAAGAGCAAGGGTATTCTGTCCCACTCCTCCAGAAGAGTCTTTTCCAGTTCTTGGTACGTTTGTGGTGGTGGTTAGGCGGCCAGCAGCTCGTCTGCCTAAAGTGTCCCAAACATGCTCCATTGGGTTCATGTCCGGAGAACACCCTGGCTATTTCATTCGTATGGTTCCTTCCACAAAAAGGAAATCATCCACTAAGTGAGCACGATGTGGCTTGCAATTGTCGTCCATTACTATGAAGTCATCACCAATTGCTGCAGTGTAAGAGATTACATATATCTGACGATCTCATTCCTATATCGCTGACATGTTGGAGCTCAAATTTGAATTATGTGGAGGTCAGTGCGCCCATTAATGGAGATGTTAGCATAGACCATCACTCCCCTAGTGCCAAATATGGCACTTTCTTGCACGGACGCAGGATTGTTTCTGCTGCCACGTTCAGTCCAGATGAAAATACGCACAATATTTGGATGAAGTGAAAAACGGAACTTGTCAGAGAAAAGAGTAATGCGCCATTCATTTGTCCTCTAGTTCACATATTCTGTTGTCCACTATCTGCGGAGGCCACGGTGCCTTGCTGTTAACGCAACACATACCAATGGTTTGCGAGTACACAGACCTACAGCGTGGAGTCGTTTTCTGACAGTTTGGTTCGAAAATGTGGTGCAGTAGCCAACCGAAGGTGTTGTTGAAGAATAGTGGCATCCATATTTCGGTGTCGTCTAGCCATTAGCGTTAAATATCAATCATCATTGGGCATTGTTGCAACTCTATGACCTTGTCCTGGTCTTGGGCCTGCATTTCCAGTCTCCGAAAAATGGTTCCAGATCCAGGAAATCACAATTTGTGGAACTCCAGTGGCTTCTGTTAGTTCTGCTTATGTTTGGATTCCCTCTAACCAACCAACAACTCTCCGAGCTTCTGATCCGATTAAGTGACTTCCTTGAGACATCTCACTCATCGAAACAAAGCTCTTACTGCATTGTTAAAAATATCGTGAAAAATTACCTCTGTTTTTAAAGGCTATCTATTTTATGACCAATGAGAACGCTTCATAGGTATTTATGGAGCATTCTCATTGGTCAGAAAATAGATAGCCTTTAAAAACGGAGGTAATTTTTCACGATATTTTTAACAGTGTGAATGTCGATCATTGTTTTCCGCTTTGTTTTTCAGTAAGTTGAAAGTTAAATTTCATTCGCTGCTGCGAAAGCGGCGTTTTTGACGTCAAACTCAAAATTTGAATACTACAAAGTTGAGAAAAATTTGCATTTGTGATTAACTTCTTCCATTTTCTGCAAAAAAATTCGCTTCTATCGTTGTTTTATATTAAGACTTGCAATATCCTTTAATTGTTTTTAGCAGTGTATATACACGTGTGTGTGACGAAATGCGGAAATTTCCAGAAACAAAGTCACCTACAGCAAGAAGTAAAATGGAAAATTCAAAAGTAACGGACAACAGTTATTCACTGCTCGGCACAAAAATTCTCCCTGAAAAAATAATTATTGTTTATTATATATGAATAAATATCTGAATAAAACTTTCCCAAAATTTATTTTTTACATTTTTTTTTACGCATTTACAGGTTATATATGTGAAGGCGCTTACCTTCACATATTAATATTAAGACCTTTTCTCTTTCCCCCCTTTAAAATTACATTTTTTTAAATTCTTAAATTTAATTATCTGTCTGCATTCGGATTCAATCTGTTTTTAGCGCTCTTTTCCCTTCATAAATTAAGCATTCAATTCTCAGTCTCTTTAATATTTTAACCACAGCGCACTGCATTTAAAAGAAAAGAAATAAATTCCTCTTTTCGCATAGCAACTGGATTCTAATTTTCATCCTTCTGCTTAAGTTTTGATGATATGCAGAAATTAGTCAGACAAATTACTTCTACATTTGTATCCGTTGGTTCAGATGCAAGAGATATCAGTCAGTTCAGTTATTAACCCTGTCTTTAATTTGTTTTATTTTATTATCGTTCTTTAGCTGGCGTTTCAGTCCCATGAGAACTTTGGCAAACCCTATCGAAGGTTCTTTTGCGATTTATGAGCTATAATTCCTATGTAATCCGTTGGCGTTAAATATTTCTTATTACTCTTTTACATTCCCCATTCAATTTCAATTATTGTACTTTGACCGCATGTCTCTCTCTCTCTTTAATCTCGCCATATAGTATATGTATTTGGCGAAATTGTGTATGTACGCTTGCCAACACTCGAGATTTCGAGAAAGTGTATATTGAGTCAGACTAGCTTCTGAACTCGCATGATGTGAATAAAAAGAAATGTAACTCTTCGCTCCCTTCTCCAACATTGGCCGTGTAATTCTCGGCGGTGGTGGAAACGATCCCGGTGCACAATAAAGACCTTCAGAAAATTTCTGCCTTCTATTATCTCAGCAGTTTCCTGCCTCCTTCTTAAAATAATCAACAATTCATTTTTAGCCTTAGAGTCGGTATTGAAGCTCAGCAAAATGAACCACCTGTGCAAGAACAAACAAACTACTTTACAAATACTCTTTAATATTTTAACCGCAGCGCACTGCATTTAAAAGAAAAGAAATAAATTCCTCTTTTCGCATAGCAACTGGATTCTAATTTTCATCCTTCTGCTTAAGTTTTGATGATATGCAGAAATTAGTCAGACAAATTACTTCTACATTTTTATCCGTTGGTCCAGATGTAAGAGATATCAGTCAGTTCAGTTATTAACCCTGTCTTTAATTTGTTTTATTTTATTATCGTTCTTTAGCTGGCGTTTCAGTCCCATGAGAACTTTGGCAAACCCTATCGAAGGTTCTTTTGCGGTTTATGAGCTGTAATTCCTATGTAATCCGTTGGCGTTAAATATTTCTTATTACTCTTTTACATTCCCCATTCAATTTCAATTATTGTACTTTGACCACATGTCTCTCTCTCTCTTTAATCTCGCCATATAGTATATGTATTTGGCGAAATTGTGTATGTACGCTTGCCAACACTCGAGATTTCGAGAAAGTGTATATTGAGTCAGACTAGCTTCTGAACTCGCATGATGTGAATAAAAAGAAATGTAACTCTTCGCTCCCTTCTCCAACATTGGCCGTGTAATTCTCGGCGGTGGTGGAAACGATCCCGGTGCACAATAAAGACCTTCAGAAAATTTCTGCCTTCTATTATCTCAGCAGTTTCCTGCCTGCTTCTTAAAATAATCAACAATTCATTTTTAGCCTTAGAGTCAGTATTGAAGCTCAGCAAAAGGAATGTGCAAGAACAAACAAACTACTTTACAATCCAACCTTGTCATCTTCAAAGTACTCTACTTCTTTGCTGATGTATTGATTCCAATTTTTGAATTAGACCTGGCAAGCCTCGTATGACATCTCTCGTAATTCCCTTAGCAATTTTTTCATCTTGTCGATTATATAAAAATTTGTTTTTCTAAAGGAATTCAAGATTTGTTAACAGTAAAAAGTCTCCGGGAATGAAATCATGTAAATTAGGATGACTGGAGAAGTCCAGTTTTCTCTGTTTTTCCACAAAAATCACAAATAAAAATAAATGCGTGTGCAGGTACGTTTTAGTGATGGAGGAACCAAAATTTGTTTGTTTAACCACTTCACCGTTTGCCTTGAGATAACTCGGGAGAAAAAACACTGTTTCCTCATACCTGTCGGCGGTGAAGTGGTTAAAGATCGCGTCTTTTTACTCGACTGAAAAGAAGGGTTATGTGTTTCACGCGTATCTGTGTATGTGGATTTCTTTATACCCTCGAAACATCCCAACGGCTGGATGGATTTTAATGAATGAGGTCTCTATCAATTTGTCTTAACGGCCCGATGATTATTGGCTAGGTTTTGTTTTTATGAATTCAAAATTGCGGCCGTAAAATACAAAATGGCGGTAGAGACGAAAAATTATTTACGCACCCTATTGAGTGGCATATCATTGGATAGGTCTTTCAAAATGAAGACGATGCTTCATTGACTATTTTACAGTCAGAAGCTCCGTTAATATATTATACAACCTGGAAGTTGTGTATGTAGGATATCTAGTTGTACTACAACTCTAACTATCTATAGACCTCATCAGTGTTTATAGATAGGAAATAACAATTAAACACATCTTAAAAGTCATCAATACAAGTACATAAAAAATAGGTAAGTATTATAAAAAAAAAATATTTTAAGTCAATTCCTACTTAAGTCAATAAGATAATTTTTTTTCTCCCATTCTTCTTTCCTCTTGAGTGGGTCTTAAAATACCTTGATCAAGAAGAGGACTCTCTCGATTATTGAAAATTAATTAATTTAATTTAAATAATGAATTAATATTTGAAAAAAAATCTGGATTAATATCAAGTGTCATCCAATACAAGCTTTAATATATATATATATATTTGGGCTTCCCAGCAAGCACAGAACTAACAGATTGATAAAAGAAAGATACCTTCCGACAAACGCAAGTGGTAGTATTTTGATAACAGTCAATCGTAACATAACTGTGTCGATTCTGTCCTTTTCTCTTATATCTTTGGCGATACGATAACGGGTTATCAATTTGCCGCCAGAAATGGACACATTGGCGATAGAATCGATACAAATACGCATGAATTCCGATTTCATTGGCACACAAAAGCAAACAAAACGATACAATATTTCGTACAGATCAGTTTCAACTGACGTCACACCCTAGCAACCACCTTAGCAACCATTGGGCGTTTTGTTTACGCCTCAAATTTGGTAGATTTCGATTGGTTGGATAAAACGGGATGGCTGTTGATCACGTGGTTGAAACTGATCTGGTCTATATCATCAATAGCGTGCCAATCTAGACATTTATACGCATGTCTGTGAATATTTTCGATTTAGATGGTATATAGTATAGAAAACAAAAAAATTCATAGCTTATAACAAATTTAATTACAGCGTGCATTCTCCTGTTATATAAAATGAAAATAATTTATCCTAGTTCTATACAAAAACTTTTTAGCAGATTTATAACAGGATTAAGTTTCAGATTCTTAAAATGCTTCGTTATTTTCTCTAAACCGATTTTATGGCGAAATGAAGTTTCATTGAGTAAAGTTAAAAGGTTTGAAAAATTTCTTTTCATAGTTAAATGTTGCACTGAATGGGAGACTGGAAAAACGATAAGGAAATAAGATAGTTCGATAACTAATAAATCAATCTGTATTTTTCTTTGAAATGTATAGGTTAAACTCTCACCAACTAGAACTACAATTAAATGAACATTTCTCCAAAATTACGTACTTGTGTACATGTACATCAGCTATGTTATTATTCCTTTTGCACTCACCCTTTCAATTTATGGAAGTAGTAATTAACTTCAATTACTTAATATATATTCTCTGTGTCCTTTTTATTTAGAAGGCACAATTTTTTTTTCAAATTCTTTATCATTAATTTTTATATCAATTTCTTCATTCATTTAAAACTTTCTTTGCTACATTTTGATCTTATGGTCAATAAAACTAGAAAAGTTTTGAAAATTGTCAAAATTTGCTAATTTTTAAAAACCCACTAATTTGAATTTAAAAAATTATTTTTCAATATAAATGTCTCAAAATCAAATTTATACTTCCACTTCACAGGAGTGCTACATTACTTGTAAATTAACGTAAAAAAAAAAAAAAAAAAAAAAAAAAAAATCATAAGAATATCAAACTTTTCAAGTAATTTATTGCAAACTAAAATTACTGAATTCAAAAGTTCTTCAGCAAATTTGAGATTTTGTTCTGTGCAAAGAAACAGTCTTAAAATTCATAAATTAGCCAATTTATATCTAGAAAACAGATTTCATTTAAAAAATTGATATTTTTCTTTTTTTTAAATAAATGACAGAAAATTTAATTCAGAACCTACAACTTAAGGGGCTACTTCAGTAAGGTTAAAACACATGCTCGATGTTAATCCTATGGAAAAAAAATTTAGATAGCTTGCTTGCGTTTCTTTTTTGCATTGAGGTAGCTGAGGTCGATCTGTACGAAGGCCGTTTTTTACTCTTTCGATTTTCTTTGCAGGTTTTTTTTAATGAGAATATTTCCACTTTCGAAACCGGTTCCGAAAATAAAAGCATCCCAATTAAAAAAAAAAAAAATGTGCACAACCAAAGTCTGTACAGATCGATCGCGGCTAACCAATGCAAAAAGCGTTTGTGAAGGTTTGGAAATCAGATTTAAAGCTCTTCAGAAAACATATTTAATGTTTTGAATTTCATAATTAATACAACATCCTCTTACCTTTCGAGTGTCTTTTCATTTGTAAGTTTTTTATCATTATGCACAGTGTTTATTTTACGGTGCTTCAGGGCTACGTTATGAACTACCTTAATGTAATTTAACTGCCAAAGGTGTGGAACGAACTTTCAGATTATGCGTTTGTCATGTTATGAAAGGCTTGTACATTGAACATTAGTAACTGTGAGAAAAAATCTTTAAAATGTTCTTTATCTTCATATATCACTGGTTAGATCCAATTGTTTTGAAAATAAAATTTCGTAATTCGGTCATCATTTATAGTAACTGTATATATACAAACATATGTATGAAAAATCTCATAGGAATTTAATACAAAAATTTAAATGCAAGCAACTCCATCTAAGACAAGACTTTTCCGAACATTAGCTAAAGCCCAATGGTAGAGGGGGGGGGGGGGGGCTAAAAATACCATTTTCTTGCATTATGCCTAAATTCAGATCTTTTATAATAAGAGTTACAAAAAGCTTTTGCTTATACAGGGTTTCCAGCAAAACATGACTGGCAAATTCCTTGAATTTCCATGACCAAATATAAAAAAATTCCCTGACTAAATGGGCATATAACGAAATTTGTTACTTATTTTTGCAATCCTCTGTCAAAATTAGCGATTTTTTTACCGAGACTATTTGCTGACTTATGCCATTTTTCAGTTTTTCGATAAATTTCGTGTCATTTTTCAATCAAGACTTTACCCTTTTATATGTTACTGTTTGTACAAATAAAGTATAATTTACTATTGCAGTGTTTGTTCTCAGAAAAGCCCATCTGGCAATTTCCTTGACCAAAATCCCCAAAAAATTCCATGACCAAACACCCATACAATGAAACTCATGTATTTCTGCAATCCTTTAACAACATTGGGGAATTTTTTTTTGCAATTGTGCTTCGAATATTCTATTTTTTTTTTTTTTTTTTTTTTTTTTTTTTTTTTTTTTTTTTTGCAATTCTTACATTAAGATTTTCACAGGTCTCAAGACCCTTTACTGAATTTTGTGTCATTTCATCCCCCCCCCCCCCCCAACTACGTTGAAATGACTCCTGACTTTTATGTTACTAGAAACCCTGTATCAATCGAAAATCTCTCCAAGACTGAAGGTCTTGAACGTATGTTTCTAATTCACAAGATTCTGATAATAGTTTTTACATGTATATAAAAACATGCAAAAAACAAGACCGTTGAAATTTTTTTTTCTTCAAAGCAAAGCCCAGGGAAGTGAAATTATATGACACTAAAATTCACATGCAAAATTGCATTTATTTTTATTGCAATTTTCATGTAACCACTCTAAACTTCGGGGGGGGGGGGGGGACAACAGTTTTTTTTTTTTTTTTTTTTTTTTTTTTTTTTTTTTTTAATGAGCTCTTCTTGAAAATCCGACAAGAGATTTTGAATCTAAGAAATTTCTTTATTTTGATACATAAATTACTTATCAAGTCATTAGAATGCATGATGTATCACATGATGGCAAGCTTTTTACCTTTCTTACAATGATGCTTCAGGAATTTAGTTCAAAACTCAGTTTTCTGAAAGATCTGCTTTTATCAAAAAACTAAAAAAGCCATAAATTCATAGTTTGAGTAAAAACACTTGACAATTCCATGCATATCTGAACACAAATGAATAAATGTGTCACAAAGTAGCTCTTTTGGATTTGAGAACAGCTTTTAACAAATGAATCTGAAAATCATTTCAGAGAAATATTTTACTAGTAATGTTAAATTTTTCTTGGAAGGGCACAGAAAATTTAAAAGCGTTTATTTATATTTAAAGATTTTTTTTCTTTTTAAAATTCACTTACATTTATTTCAACTGAAATTTCTTGTAAACACCTCCATTGGTCTGACTTTGTCCTCTGTAATGAATGCATCGAATGCATATACATGAGGGGAAAAAAAACTTTATAACTACAAAACAAAAATTACAAAAAATACAGATTTAATCTATTTTATTATATTTTTCATTATCTACAGAATTAATATTAATGGCACAAATCTCTCTCCTTCTTCTTGATCCAAATTCGCGATCAGATGCATATCTTAGCCATTTGGCTATCTCTTTATCTATAACATTAATAGGAGCATTTTCATAGAGCTTGTTGTGTCTTACTGAACCTAGAAAATAAGAGGAATCCAACATATTATTCAAATATCTGCAAATGAACGAGCAATATAAATTACAATTTTGGTAGGATAGGATTTTTAAAAGTTTATTTCAGAAGCATTTTTTTTTTTTTTTTTTTTTTTTTTTTTTTTTTTTTTTTTAATGGATGTAAAAAGTACTCATCCATGTAATACAACGGGCAGCATATTTAACCCCCTTGCATATTACAGAATGAAAGTAATTCTGGTAATTAAATTTTGAAATGATTGAGTCACCATTATCTAACAAGAAAATTTAAATTAATTTCACTTATACTTAAAGACAAGTTGTCAAAATATTCTGTACCATTCAGTATTTAGGAATTGAAATTGAGAAAATTTCAGTCTAGTGATAATGTATGCTAGATACGCTGAGAGTTAAATATTTAATCATTCAAAATTATTACTGCAAGACTTCTCTAACAATCAATAACAACACGGACTGAATTTTCAAATTTGCATCCTCCCCAAAAACCTGCTCTTAGGACTATAACAGAAATTGCTTTTATTTTTTATATTAATATTTTGCAATAGCTACAAACTATCAAACGCAGTTCTCTAAAAAGAGAGAAAAAGTTATGCAATGTTCTCTTCAGCAATTATCACAAAAAATGATCACAAAATCATTTTTTAAGTCCAACTTTGATTAAAACGGAAGGGAATCTAATCAGGGTGAAAGTTGACATTTGAAGTGATTTATTAGTCATATTCCAAGGTTACTGTAATTCAGACTTCCACCTCAACTTTCCGAAGTTGCACAATAAAATTAAAAAGCTGCTAAACCAGTTTTAATGCATTTCTTAATGTGTTTTAAACCAAACTTTTAGAATTCAGTTTTTAAAATTAATACTTTTTTCAAGAAGTTTCAGGTACATATACAAACCTGCAACAAGCTCAATGACTTGCTTGTATTCCTGGAATGACCTCTTTTTTTGGGTTCCTACCCAATTGTAGTTGATTGCTAATGCATTGCTCATTAGCATTGACATTATCTTCCTAGTTGCACTAGGTACATCTTTGCCACCAAAAGCAGAGAAAAAGGGAATCTGAAAAAAAAAAAAATTAGGTACATTCATAGTGTCGACTCTTGGACAGTATGGCAGGGCACAGTGCCCGGTGGCCCTTTATAACTACTTTATGTACCTTGAGTCTTAATTATTTTATGCACTTTGTGGTCCTTATTTCCATTTTTGACATGCCCTTCTAATTCATTTCTTTTTACAAATCACCGGAGGGATTTGTAAAAAGAATCTCAAAATACATCCACTGATCACAGGAAATAAATTATAATTTTCACCATTTAGTTGTGAAGAACTGTAAAGAAATTTGTCAATACAGGGTTCCCAGTAAAACATGACGGGCAAATTCCCGACTTTCCATGACCAAATATCAAAATATAATCTGACCTTCCCTGACTATACGGGCATAACGAAATTTGCAACTTATTTTTGCAATCCTTTTTCAAACTTAGCGATTTTTTTTCTGAGACTATTTGATGAATTTTGCGTCATTTTTCCTTTTTTCTCCAAGACTTTAGAAAATATTTGTAAATTCCCTGACTTTTCCTATATATTTTGAAATTTCCTTGACTTTCCATGACTACTTTGAAATTCCATGACTATCCAGATTTTCCCTGACTTTACATGACGCTGGGAACCCTGCAATAGGACATGAGAAAATCAAGAAATTTACCAGCCTGTTACGAAAAAATAAGTTGCAAAATTAGACAATCGTTGGAAAGAAAGTAACTATATTTGTAAGTTAGTGGGATTACCGCAAAATTTTACTGATAAAAGTAAATCCCTATATAAACCAGTTAATGTTTTTTTTCTAAAAAGGTACAAGAGTGCACTTTTGGAGAATTGTGATCTTTTTTAAAAGTTCCTGCCTTTTCTAGAGCAAACACCAATTTATTCAAAAGCCCAGAAGAAAGTTTTTGCTTATTCAGTTACAAACTAGTGTAAATATTTTAAGTTTAAATTCCAATAGTTGTAATTAAATTGCATTCCAAATTAAAAATTAAGCACCCTTATTACCCTGGTGGCGATTTATGTTACCAGCACTGCATTTTTAAAAAAATGTTTTTACTCCTTCATTCACAACAGTTCTGCAAATTTATTAAGATTTATTTTATTTGCAAATTTGGGTTTATATTTGATGCACTTTTTAAGGAAAAAACTGTTTTACATTAAACATTATATTAAGTAAACTTATAACTGAACAAGACAAAAAAATTTCAGTAACCTAAAAGAAACATTTTCAATTTTCATTAAACAAAACATGGCCCACAACTCAACTTTAATGAAAATAAGTATGGAAAAACCAGTTTCCCCTAGGTTAAAAAAAAAAAAAAGGGCAGGGTGCTGCTACTGAGAAGACATTTTAAAAATTTTAAAAGGGCATATTTTGGATTCTTAAGAGCACTTTTCTGATTCTTAAAGACACTTTAAAATTTTAAAGCCTTTCAAGACAACATTCAGGCAGCTTTTACTATGCAAGCAATTTTTTTTTAATTCAAGGAGGAAAAAATGCTATTTTTTACCGAGATACAAGTAGGATGGAATTTTTTTGGATGAGGTGCAAGAAACGTGCTATTGGTGGGATGCAACACCCTCCTGAAACTGCAAAGGGAAAACTTTAGGAAATACAGTTAACATACCTACATGGATCAAAAAAGCAAATCCAAGACTGAAAAATTTTCAGAGTATTACGTATAACAAAATGAAAGTAGGCTAAACTATTTCTGTTTTGTATTATGGTTAAAAATTTGTTATGATAGAAGAAAGTGATTAAAAGTTTTTGCTAGTAAAATCGCTATCATTTAAGTATAGGGAGTAGAATTTCCTATCAGTCAAGAATCTCCCCAGGGCTGAAATCAGTCCTGAGATCGTGCACCCATGCATACTTAATATAGATTTTATCTCTTATGAATAGAAAAATGAACATATTTATATGTATGTGTCAGAAAGAAGGCAACACTGTTGCAGAAAGGATTTTTTTTATTTAGAATGTTGTGCAAAATATTTAAAAATGAATATTTTTTTTCTGTATTTGACCTTGATACAAAGATTCCGGAGCATTTTTTGTTTTTTCTTTATATTAAATAATGGCTGATTTATAGCGCTTTGAATTTCTAATGTGGGCGACATTTTGAAAAATGATTTTTTGCCTGCTACAGCACTCATATCAACAGATTCCGATGTGAGTGAGCATGTGCACAGGAATTACTAAGGTCTCGACCAAGTTCACTAGTTAGCCTCCCCACCATGTTGTCTTAAATGGCAGGCACTTCAAGATATCACTGAATTTGGCAACCAAATATAAGTTACTTTAAATAAAACCATCTTGGATAAAGGTGACTAATTTCGCGAAATTCTCATTCATATTTAGTATTGATAAAAAATAGCATTGAATCTTCTATAATCAGTTTCCACTAGGGTGTCAACTATTTTAATCAGTTGATTTAAATCAGCGATTAAATCTGATTTTAATCAATGGATTTTTTTTTTTTAAATCTGTGATTAAAATCAAAAATTTTCTAAATGTTTAAAATGTCCAAAAAATTATTAAAATCTAAGATGAACATAATTGGAAAGTTTCTACAGGTATTTTGACTTATGAATAAACAAAAAAAGAGCTTTAAATAGTTTCCAAGCTTAATTCCTGAGTATTGTAAAAAACAGTTAAGTTTGTGAAAAGCATTGTTTTTATCCAACAGAAAAGTTTCATTTAAAAATGATATTTAAATCTAATATAATGTCATAATTTCCTTTAGGAAATCAATTTATGCATTATTTTACTTAAAATAAATGTAGCAAGTGTAATAAATTTCTGCAAGTAAAAGAATAAATAGTGTCTTAGTTTCTCGTTCTACTTTTGCAATAATAAATTATTAGCAATCTTGAAGTAAAGAAGAATGAAAGAGTGCTCAACAACTAAATTGTAAATGAATGCATAAGAAAAACTAATTGGTATAAAAATGTTTAACACAGCAAGAGCTTCTTCGGTATAGGTTGAATAGTGTATAATGTAACTCATATATAATAAAAAAAAATTAATTAGGTATTGAAAAGGCAGCAAAACTTTGAAAGCTAATAATCGCCCATTGAGAGGTAATAATGTTATTTGAATATTTTGAGGATTTCAGATATAACTGGCTATCCTTATATTTATTCTATATGTATGAATGGGTTCAACTCATTTCAAAACCATTTCATAATTTTTGGTTAGCATACACATACATGTGCGTAAGTTTAGATTGTGGTGATTAACAGTAATTTTTTTAAGCACAAATGCAAAACGGGCTGCAAATATTATTTGTTATTTTTGTTATTTTTGCTACTAACTAATGAAATTACTTATTTGCAGTTTTTATTAATTCTGGGATTACTGCACAAAATGCACCCTGCCTTAAAAAGTTGAATTCACTTATAGCCAGAGATTTGTTGTAAAAAACTTCCCCATTCAACAGTATTTCTAGATTCATGTGCCCAAAATCTTGCAAAAATAGAGCTTTTTTTCTTATTTCTTTAGGAAAAACAGGATATTACTAAAATCAAAACATGTTGTTTCATAGTATTTTTCAATTTGTGATTCATTAAATTATTAAATAAGGAAACTTTATCATATAAAAAGATTCTTTTTTTCTTATATCATTACTAATATATTTTCTCACAAAATAATGCCTTTTTTTGGGGAACTAGCATCCTGCTCCTTTTCCTTTCTCAAATGAATACTACATTATCATTTTAATAATTAAAGCTTAAAAATGTATATGTTCCTAATTAGAGAGTTAATTGTTTAATTATTAATTTGTAGTAGTGCCAACTATTTAATATTAAATGCAGTTAATTTTAATAAAGGTTAAATATTACTAGTATTTAATAAAGTTTTACATAATTATTACAATATTAATGTATATAACCTTATTGTATGACACTAACTAATGAAACTACTAATTTGCATTAAAATCCGGATAAAAAAAAATCCAATTTCTTTGATTAAAAAAAAAAAAAAAAAAAAAAAAAAAAAAAACCTGATTTTTTTTTTACAACCTAGTTTTCACTAAATCGAGCTATGTGTGTTTGAATAATATAAGCTGGCTTTTTAAAAATAAAGAACATGAAAGCTACCTCTTCCTCCCAGCACTGGCCGGAAGGACTTCATAGTAAAGGGTACACTTGTACTCAAAATTACCATTTTTGAAAAAGTGTCGTCATCCTTTAGACTGCTGTTGAATGCTGCTAAGTCCTCTTGCGTCTCAAGCCGCTGGAAATTGTCAAACCTTTGAGGTATGTTATTCTGCTCAATTTTTGACACAATTTGCAAAGTTTGGGATGACGACACCTTTACATCAATTAATAGCTTCCTTAATGATGATATTTCTTCTTCTATTGTTATTAATCTTTCTAAGCAAAAAAAAATAATAAAAATTTACTAAAAATGATTTAATATTTTTCTCAGAAATAAAATATCGTACAATATAAAAAAGTTCATACTTTCCAAATCATTACAGTTGGAACACTTTACATCGATCACAGATGCAGATGAGTTGATAGGAGTCATCAGGGCCCTAGGAGTTGCAGAAGTCGCAGGTATCGTGGGGGTACTAGGTGTTGAGAAATGTTTCTTTCGATTAAGAAAATTAGGCATGGATTCAGCATCTGTATTTGGGGAAAACAATTCTACTTCTTTATTTACTTGGAAAATTTTCATGGCGCTTACCGCGCTAGAATA
Organism: Maratus speciosus; assembly: GCA_963932465.1. Taxonomy (NCBI): domain Eukaryota; kingdom Metazoa; phylum Arthropoda; class Arachnida; order Araneae; family Salticidae; genus Maratus; species Maratus speciosus. The sequence goes on from OZ010787.1 coordinate 641,327,162, forward strand.
GCTTTCTGTAATAAAACAAATTGATAAGAACATTAATACAATAGGTCTGGGTATATATCATTAACATATTTAGGTATGTAAAGAAAAGCCAGAATTTTAATGACTAATTTCAAATTTAAAAATTAGCAATACAAGTTTAATTTTAAATAATGCTCGATTATCATGCAAGATAACTAGGGGGGGGGGGGAGGAAGAAGTTATCACTCTTATTTGAATAAAAAGTATGCTTCTAACATCTAAAAAGAATTAAGTAAATGGCATGTAGGATATTGTAGCACGATTTTAAATAAATAAGAGAAAATTAGATTCACTATAAATACATAAAGACTAACAAATGTGAGGATGCCAACCTCTGCAAGTAAAAATTTAAAAGCAAATGAGGACAAACAATGCCAATCAGTGGAAAAGGAACGTCCCCGTAACACGCATGGTGAAAGCTACTCACCAAAGCAAAAAATTTAGTTGCCACATGGCAACCGTAAATCTGCATCTATTTTTAGACAAAAAAGCTTGATTAATACATAAATGTGTTGGGCAATCACAAGTGATAGTTATTTATAATTTTTTCAGACATAAATTTATACTTCCTTAATAAGAAAGCATGAATTCAGTGATATTAAGCAGAATTATACGTTAAAAATATGTACAGATTGATCTAAAATTTTAAAGTCGTAAATTTTACATTTACATATTTAATTGTTTAAATCTGCAATGCAGATTTTAGGATCATGGACATGGGCGAGTACACTCTACTAAAATTAATGAATTCTTCATTTAAGAAGAATATAATTTCAATGAATCATTTACAAGTATAGTTTCATTATGCATTGTTCTCAGAATAAAGTATATTTACTAATACGGGAATTGTTATAAATGATCACCATATAGATTTAAAAATTACACAAAAGGAAGAGTCCAACTTAAGTTTAAAATTATGTTAAATTAATTTGAAAAAAAAGTATAAAGATTAGTATATAAAGATTAAGTATATAAAGATTGGAGGGAAAAGACTTTTTGTCCAATGATAATTACACATAAATTACTTAATCGAAGTGTGTATTAATGTTGAAGGATATGAAGACCAGTTTGTTTCTGGCTCTTTTTCAGCTCTGGTGAGACTTTCCAATAAATCAAGTGTTGGAGATTCTGGCTACTTGCACATGTAGTTAGTGCCAGATATCTCTGTTAGCCAACCTTTATAGACAACAGCTACAGCGTTATCTTCGTCCGGGAAATAAATTGCGCAGAATTTCTTAAGGTTTCTGAAAAAGGTTCAATAAAAGTACTGTAATTTATGTTTTATCTGCAGATCAAATAATCTAATTTATAAAATGTAAACTTACTAGAACACTGTAAATATTAAATAAAGTTTTTGCCTCTAAACATGATTGTTTGATGCATAAATTCGGTGTTGAATTCAAGTGGTGGCCATTCACTCTCAGATTGAAATGCAATAAACTTCACTCAAGTCATTTTTAAGAACCGACAATAGTGTACCAACAAGGTTTGACTGCACTAAGTAAAGCAGTTTAAATACAATAAATCTAAAATTTACTTTGAACTGCACATAGCCTTACAAATTGCAAAAATGTAACTACATGTCTGTATTTCAACACAATCTTTTACACATTCTTTAAATATTTTTTACATCACATTCTTATTTCTACATAAAAAATATGCATATTTCTGATGTTATATTTATAACTGATAAAAATATCAATGTCAGATTTTATGTATTCAACAGTATTCTTTACAAAATGCTTCTTGCAAGCCTTTATTTGGATTTTAATTTAAAAATATAAAATCCATCAACACTTATATTTAAGTATTATTAGAAGCCCAGAAAATGTCAAGCGGGTGATCTATTAATATATTTTCGTTAACAATGAAAAGCTATTGTCAGATATCTATACAGATGTTTAGAAGTAAAAGAACTAAATCCTTTTAAAAATTCGCAATAAAAAAACAGGGGTCTGTTTAGGAGAAATACACACTTCACAATTTTTCATTTTAAAAACAAGGCCCTTCACAATTTTTCATTTTAAAAACAAGGCCCTTCACAATTTTGTACGGTACCATACATAACAAGTAAAAACAAACATCACTTCTGTGTCACAGCCATTTTACTCTTAAATTATGGAAAGTTTAAATTGGCAGAAGTAATAAAAGATATTAAAGGGTGTTTTCAAATCCAAACTGCTTATTTTCTGACTCATTTTTACTCTCAAACCCATTCCAATTGGTGGATTCTATTATTCAGAAATTATATAATGTACCGTAATGGTCGATTTTTTGATAGAGGCAGAATGTATTTCAAAAAATGATGCCAAAGTGGGCATTTTGAACCGAATTTCTCGAAGCAATTTTGTTGGAAATGTAAAATATTGTCCTATTGAGAAAATAATTGTTTATAAAGTTTTAATTAATTGATCAAAAAATAAAAACTCAGATTGCTTGTAAATCTCTTCAAAAACCACGTCAGCAAGTTTCATTCTTAAAAGAAAAAAATATGAATCTGTAAACATGCCAGAAAATTTCTAGTTGTAGAGCATAGAAAGTTTTTTTTTAATATCGCCTTAATATGATTCTGATAAAACCAGCTTATATAAAAATTAAAAACTCATTAAAAGAAGCTAGATAAAATTGTGGGGTTTATCTCTAATCATAGTTTTTGTTGTTGAAATTAGCACTTAAACATTTCCGGCACGGTGTCCTTAAAAAGGGACACCTAATTTTAATTCCAAAACTCGCAAACGGTACCAACAATATTTAACTAAAATTTTCCTATTGTAATGTACATGAAAATAAGCAAGTTCGTATTTTCTAATAAATTTGTTTATAAATTGCGGTGTCAGTCCATTATCTCATCAGTTTATAAACAGAATTACTCCGCGCCAGTAAGGGTAAGCTTCGAAATCTTCCTGTGCCTATAGGCCAAGCCAGCAGGGATTTTTTGAGTATATACAGCTGTACCTAACCCTACATTGCGTTGTTTTACAAAGTCTTTATTCTTTCAACAGCGATTTTTTTTGTAATACGGTTACTAATTAATATATTTATTGTATGGAACTCTCTGTGCACAAGTAATACTCGCACTTGACTATTTATTCATTAAAACCAGGGTCTTCATAATTTTCATTTTAAAACCGAACCCTTCACAAATGTAATGATTATAACATAAAATGTGATAATGTCTGAATAGACCCTTGAAAACAAATTCTTTTAAAAATTGTACTAGTGAAATGAACAAATAAGATTATACATTGCTTATAATATGTATATTATCTGATTTCAGCTTATTTAGTATGGTTGATGTTAATATTTATAATGTGGATTTAAATTATCATATGCACAGATATAAAGATAAAAGATTGATAAAGATATGCAAAAATTATTTCAAAAATTTACATATCCTAAAAATGAGTTTAAATATAAAATACAGTAGTGACACGATTATCGGAGTTAATATGGACCAATCTAGCCCTAGATAAGCAAAAAACTCAAACCAATTACATAAACTAAAAATTTTAACGTAAATTTATGAACAATTTATCAATTATGGTACTACTTAGACTTTGTGATCTACATTTCCAATGGCTTATAAAAATGCAGAATGGTTTTTAATTTGAAGAAATCTTAGATTAATTTATTGGATCATGAACATTTCTTTGCTGCAATATTATGCCATTGCATTAGTGTCAAAATTGTAGCTTAGCCACTTGCCTAATTTATAGCGTAGCCACTTTTTTTGAAATGCAACTTAGAAATTCGGAATGGTTCATTCTTTTCAGATGGACAGTTTTCACTGCCAGTGTTTTTATTTGCGGTTTTAAACAATTTCCCCAATCAAGTCACCTGTAATTTCTTTAAGTTCTTTTACATTCATCTACTCAGAGATATCTTCTTCAGCAAGTTTTAAAAACTTGAAGTTCTTATGCTAGGACAAAGATCAGTCATTCTTAGCTAACTTTCACTGTTTGGCTGCTCTGGTGCCATTATCTTTTGCTTCAATTTCTGTGGAGTTGTTTGTTCACTCAATTTCTTCATAGGCTTCAGGAATTTCAATATATAACATCCTTTAGTGTAACCTGTTTCAGGTATTCTTTAACTCCTTCTTCCAGACATTCAATCTGATTTTGTAAAACTGCTATTGCTTAAATATATAAAGTATATACATTTAAGCAAATAGCCAGAAATAGGCAGTGTACAAAAATTTAATCTTGTTTCATCACAATTAAATAGAATCTCAACAGTGAGCAAATCATTATACTTGTGAATGCTTTCGAAATTTACTTTAACATCAGAATTTACAGATATGCTTTACACCAGTTACATTAAAATTGGCATAATCCACAGTCCTCCTCCCCCCCCCCCCCCCAGCAAATGAGCTATCACCGACTTGCACTGGTGCTCATGGTAAAAAAAGCCTTACACCTATCAACTGCAGTATCCCTCCAGAAATTTTAGGAAGGCTTTGAGGGGAACAATTTAGTTTCTGTCCTCCTGTTAAATTGGTTAAAGTGTAAACTCAGGTAAGCGGGACTCTACTGTATTTTAAAGTTCACAAACTACAAGAAAGGTGGAAAACGCTTTCAAACTTTTAATAATATATATTTTTCACTAATTCAATTAAGTTTGACAAAGATACACAAATTAATACTTTTACAAACATTCTTAAAACAAGTACTATATTTAAAAATTTTCCAGTTTTACCAGCAGAAAACTTAAGACGCTTCCTAAAATTTTTTATAACAATGGCAAGGACTCCTTTTAAATATGAAATACTAATGCAAATAAACACAGAAATGAAATATTAAACATGTTTGGCAAAGTTATGCAAATCACTGCTTTTACAATGATTCTTAAAATAAGTAGATGAACTATATTTTAAAGTTTTGAGAGTAGAAAAATTAGATGCTTCCTAATTTTTTTAAAACAATAGCAAGTAATAAGCTATCGCATTTTAAAAATATAATAATGAGGCAAATTAATGCTTTTACAAAGATTCTTAAAACAAGTACAGTACAAGTCTAAAATCTGGACATCTTAAATCCGAAAACTTCCAAAATCCGGACTGCATAAGTGTTAATCTATTTTTTGTATTTTTTAGTTTCGTTTTCTTATTTTGTCGACAGATTGCAGCACCAAACAATTCTCTTAAATTTTTGCAGTTTTATTTTATAATCTGCATTTTGCCGATAGATGGCCGTACCAGTCATTTCCTCTAATTGTTTTGAGAGAGAAGTTTTTCTTATTTGTTTGATCGATCAGTTACATTTACTTTAGGCTTAATATTTTTGAAGCTAAATTAAATTAATTTTAGTTTACTAGTGCATCATGTCATGTCTGCAATGAGTAAAGAAAGAAGACATTTCTTTGTCAATAACAGATAAAATATCGTTAAAATCGCATGATCAAGGTACATCTGTCAACAGTATCTGAAAAATACAACGTTGGAAAATCAACTGTATACGATAATTTCAAACAGAGATAAGATTCGTCAATTTGTTATGGATAGCGATTCTCCTTCTGATATGAAAAAAAAAAAAGAAAAACTTTACGCACTGCTAATGTAGATTTGGATAATGTTTTAATTGAGTGGATTCGCCAGAAGCGAAGTGAGCATGTGCCTCTTAGTGGTCCATTAATCGTTGAAGAAGCTAAAATAATTCATGAAAAGATGAGGGTAAGTTTGCCATGCAATTATTCGACTGGTTGGCTACAAAAATTTAAAAATTGTCATGGAATTCGATATCTTCGAATATGTGGAGAGAAAGTTAGCGCCGATGATGAAGCCAGTGAAATTTTCATTGATGAGATTGCCAAAATAATATCTGAAGAAAAGATACCTTATGATTTGATTTATAATGCTGACGAAACTTCTCTGTTTTGGAGATATGTGCCTCGGAAGACACTAGCCACTGCAAATGAAAAAAATCCTACGGGAATTAAAGGTATGAAAGAGAGGCTAACAGTTTTAGCTTGTGCAAATGCAACTGGAACTCACAAATTAAAATTATTAATGATCGGAAAAAGTGTTAATCCCCGATGTTTGAAAGGTATACCTATTCCAGTTATTTACCGTGGAAACAAACGTGGTTGGATGACTAAGGAACTATTCCAGAAATTGTTCAATGCCTATTTTGTTCCTTCAGTTCAGGCTCATTGTGAATCAAAAGGGTTTCCAAGTGACTCCAAAATTTTATTGATTTTGGATAACTGCTCTGCTCATCCAGATGCTGAAATTTTGAATATAGAAAATATTAAAGTTATATTTCTGGTCCGAACTGCACTTCCTTGATTCAGCCTATGGATATGGGAGTGTTGCAGGCCTTTAAATGCTGTTACAAAAATGATTTTTTGAGAAAAATGTTAGTGCACATAAATAACCAGAATATTCTAGATTTTGTAAAATCTTTCAATATCAAAAATGCGATTTTTTGCACCGCGAATGCGTGGGATTCTATTGAATCTGAAATTGTGAAAAATGCTATTGCCGGCCATGATATTTAATGATGACGATGATAACGCTGACTTTGAAGGATTTACAGTTTCTCGAAAAGAAGCCGAAATTTCTGAGCTTTTAGATTATGCCAAAAATGGAACTGTAAGTCTAGATAAGTCAGATATAGATGAAGTTATGGAGATTGACAAAAATATACCAATTGTCGGATCACGTAGCGAATCCGAAATCATTAACAGCATAGTAAATAAAGGAAACGCTGACGATGATTCCGAAAATGACCGACGATTCGGTAAACTAAAAAACAGTGGAATTAATAGTTTAGATAAAACAATATTAGGGTTAGAACAAAGGAATTTTATTACGGAAAATGAACTGATGTCTTTATACAGAATCAGGGAAAATGTGATGGCTAATAAGCCTAAACTAAAACAACAAACATGTTCAAATAAAATCTTAAAAGTATTCTGTGTACATTTTATAATATTAAATTTTATTTTTCTTTTGAATCATTTAATAGGTTATTTTTTAGATTTTTTTTATGATTATAATTTTAGATTTTTTATGATTTATAATTTTTCTTAAGTTATTTCAGGATCTCTAAAATCCTGAATTATCAAAAATCTGTGTCCCGAACGATTCTGGAGACTGTACTGTACTATATTTAAAATTTTTTGCACAGTTTTAACAGCAGAAAACTCAGATGTTTCATAACATTTTTTATAACAATGGCAAGGACTCTTCTTAAAAATTAAATACTAATGCAAATAAACACAAAAAAGAAATATTAAACATGTTTGGCAAAGTTATGCAAATCACTGCTTTTACAAAGATTCTTAAAACAAGTAGATGAACTATATTTTTAAGTTTTGCACAGTTTTACGCGTAGAAAAATTAGATGCTTCCTATTTTTTTTTTTTTTTAAACAATGGCAAGTAATTATAAACTACCTCATTTAAAAAATATAAGGATACAAATTAATACTTTTTGGAAGAAAGATTCTTAAAACAAGTACTATATTTAAAATTTTTGCACAGTTTTACCAGCAGAAAACGCAGATGCTCCGTAACATTTTTTTTATAACAATGGCAAAGACTCTTAAAAATGAAATACTAATGCAAATAAACACAGAAATGAAATAAACATGTTTGGCAAAGTTATGCAAATCACTGCTTTTACAAAGATTCTTAAAACAAGTAGATGAACTATATTTTAAAGTCTGGCGAGTAGAAAAATTAGATACTTCCTAATTTTTTTTTTTTTTTAAACAATGTCAAGTTATTATAAACTACCTCATTTAAAAAATATAATGATGCAAATTAATGCTTTTAGAAAGAAAGATTCTTAAAACAAGTACTATATTTAAAATTTTTGCACCGTTTTACCAGCAGAAAACGCAGATGCTTCCTAACACTTTTTTATAACAATGGCAAGGACTCCTTTTAAAAATGTAATACTAATGCAAATAAACACAAAAATGAAATATTAAACATGTTTCGCAAAGTTACGCAAATCATTGCATTTACAACGATTCTTAAAACAAGTAGATGTACTATATTTTAAAGTTCTACACAGTTTTACCAGTAGAAAAATTAAGATTCTTCCTAATTTTTTTTTTAAACAATGGCAAGCAATTATAAGCTATCGCCTTTTTAAAATGTAACAATGATGCAAATAAATACAAAAATGAAGCACATTAAACAATGTTTGGCAAAGTTATACAAATTAATACTAAAGATTCTAAGAACAATTAAATGTACTACATTAATATTTTGCAGTTTTACCAATAGAAAAATTATTCTTTTCATTAACATTTTTCATAGCAATGAACAATGGCAAGCAATTATAAGATATCTCCTTTTTAAAATGAAATAAATGATTCAAATAAATACAAAAAGGAAATTGCTTTAAAAATTACAATTGTAATGATAAATATAATAAGGATAATCTATAAATGCTTTGTATGCCACAAAGGAGTGCATAAAAAGCAATCTGTTTTGTATTGAGTAGCAAATACTTTATATTGCACTTCAGACACATGGAATGTATGAAGAGTATTGGAAAGTTCTTTAACTTTAAAAATATTCAATGAGCTGGAGTGAATAGGTTTTGAGAAGTAGTTTTGCTTTTTTGCAAATTTTTTGCCAACAATGAAAATTTCCCCACTTGTATCAAGAACGAAACTAAATACTTTGAAAACAACATTATTTGCTAAAATATATGAATTTCTTTCTTTAGTATTTAATTTATATTTTTCATTTCTTATTCCAGAATAATGAATGCCTTCCACTGAAGACTTTATGGAACTGTATCTTTTCCTTTTTCCAACGGAAAACTTGGGTTGAGTTTTTTTTTGTCATACGTATAGATGATTGGCGCCGTTCGTGCATTTTCTTTACAACTTGTTGTAATGGCTGGTTACTTTTAAAAATCATGCGCTTCAAACAATGCAGAAAGTTTTCAAAAGGAAAAGCACTAAAACAATCAAGTGGTCCGAAATTGGCTACATCTTCACTCAAATGAATCAGAGAATGTATATTGTACACTAAACATTCTGATCCATAGTATTTTGGCATTTCTTTCACAAAAGACTGCAAAAGCTCAGCTGCCAAACTGTTCTTTTCTGTACAAAACTCTTCACTTACTAAGATAGTTACTCCACAGAAAAAATGCAAAAAATGAATGTAAGTTTCTTTGGGGAGTACATTTTTCAAGCACAATGGTGCTAAATACAAAAGAAAGCTCCGATATTCAGTAGCCTTCCAATAATCTAATTTCTTTACAGGGCTTGTCTGACGGTTAAATTCATCTGGGAATGACAACTGCACTTCTGAAAGGAAAGAGTTTAGATATTGTTTGTCAAATGCGCAAACTTTACCAATATTTGTTTTTGCCTTGCCACACCAAATCATTAATAGCTTACGCATGACGCCAAGGCAGACTAAATGCATGTAGTCATGCGGAAAAGCATTGACCATATCGATATCAAGTTCTAGTAGTGGGGATTCTTCTTTATGGTGGCGCCATTGTTCTTGTGCACGGAAACTTTCATTTGTACGGGATTGACAGGTTGTATTTGGAAAGATAACCCGGTTTTTCCATTTACCCTTTTGAATACAACGATCACACCCATAATAAGAATTATGGGGTTTTGTACATTTTATGAAAGACCATGCTGGAGCATCACAAGTAAAGCAACGTATTGTTACATTAAAATGGCAATTGTTGAAGAAAAATCCTTCATTCTGCAGATCTGACATTTCTCTGATGAATTGAATCAAAAATTCATTCAGAGGTAGCTTGCTGTCACCACAAAACAAAGAAACTGCAAATGGTTTCTTTAAGGGATCTTCTTCCATGAAACACAAAATGGGCCAAAATTGATCATTTGTGCTGTTGTGCAGTTGCATTCCATCAACATTGAGATGCAGATTGAGTGATGAATAACTAGCGTATTCAAATGTTTGCAGCCGATTAATAATTTCATTTTTTAAGCCAAAATGATGGAACAAACCTTCACCCATAGGCTGCACATCCACATTTCGGGGAGTATCCAAGAGTGTCCTTGCATCAACTGGTAATTCTGGAAACCAACCTTTAAGCCCTTTCAATAACTCTGTAAGAGCTTGTCTTGGAACCGACTTAGAGGAATTATACCATTCTCTAAGAAACTCTTGGATATCAGGTTGTTCGTCATCACTGCTGGTAAAACTACTTGATGAAATATCAGGGACACTTCATACACTGGCAAATGATAACGAACTTTCACTGGAAGAGGAAGTTCCTGTTGATACATTTTCATTGGAGCATCTATGACTGTAATCATTTCTGCCTTCCAAACTTTCACTGGAAGAGGATGTTACCGTTGATACATTTTCATTGGAGCATCTATGACTGGAATCATTTCCATCTTCCATAATAGCAGGACTATCACCCAGAACTTGAAAGGCCATCTGATAATTTTGCGAAGTTGAAGATATTTCATTCAAATTTCTCGCTCTAATAGCCATGCTTTGAGAGACTCTTGAATTTAACATCACTTCTTTAGCATTATCTTTCATACATTCCTCAATGCGCCTACGTTTCTGCTTATAACTAAAAATAAAGTTTGATAAACATTAGTGACATTCACTGCTTTTCTAAAATATCAGCCATCAAAATATGACTAAATTTACTTTTCAATGCTACAAAATGTGTTCCATATAAATTAGAAAAGGATACAATCTCAGCACAACTTGAATAAATAAAATTAAACGGGAGGAAAAAGGTGAATAGAAAATTTCTGCATTACTCTACCACACATACCCTAAAAAATTAAAGTTAAGAAAGATAAGAATTTTGCATTCAAACATTTATCAAGGCTTTTTAATTTCATCAATAATTTTTATGTGTGTGAATACTGGTTTTAATGATGTACATTACATTTCATACATCAAAATAGAGAAATTGCTAATTTTGAAATGATTCTATTCTATTCTATTTCTTAAATATTCTTAGTTAATACTATGTCTGATTTTTTCTATGATCCCGCACAGCAGAAAATTACTACTCTTTCTGTGACAAATGGCCGATTTTTTAATTTTCTGAACCGAGTGCCTTAAATTCAGAATAGAATCACCTCTGGCAAACAATAACTGAATAATCGTACATAAAATTGGAGAATATTTTTAATTTTTCAATATTGTTGAGAATTTTGCATAAAATTTTCTCACACATGGCATGTGTCTGCATTATAAAACTCTGCTAATCGGCTGCGAGGAAAAACCTTTAAATTCATCAGTCGATTGCTTGAAATCTATAAATTTGTTGTCCAGCCACTTGGAAAAATTGCAAAATTCTATTACAACAGTGTGCCTTCTTTTGAAAATTCCTGCATGACAGCCTCCCCCCCCCCCCCCTAGAATTAACAATCCCTAGTACTATAGCTAGATTTCTGAAAAGAATTTTAGTTATATAATAATTCTGTGCATAAAGACAAAAAAGTAGCACGTATAGAGAGGGTTATGATCAGAAATTTCAGTAAGGAAGCAAATGCAGATGTTTACTATTAATATTTCAAATTAACAAATAAAACTAGAGCAAAACATTTAAAAAACAAACAGAAATTAGAGCGTAAAAAGATTTTCAAATTTAAAGTATGGGAAGAAAGAGGGGATGAAAAGAAAAGCTGCCAAAATGCAGAAATGATTTTCAACCAATATTCTGCAGAACCGAAACATACAGATCAGGGTTAGAAATTAAGAACTCAGTAGTTAGGAAGTGAAATGTCAAATGACGCCAACAATTTTTTTTTTCTAAGTGCCAAACTGCATTTCATGTTTGCAATTTTATGTTATATATTTTCTCATTTTCTTTGCAACTATGTTAACAATAATATGTTTCATTTTTATGAGGTAAGGGCAAGGGTGGTGGACTGTATAAATACTTTATTGCTGCGTTAATCACTAAAACAAAAGCTGGTTTTCTTTGAAAGTGTAAAACCTGATTAAACTACAATATTTGGATTCTAGAAAAATGTTTATCCTTTTTATAAAGCTAATATGCATACAAAACAGATTATCAAGCAAGTATCTCAAGAAAAAGAAAATTTGTACTTTACGATACAATTAGGGATAAAACGGGTTTAAAAAAAAAACGCTGCAACTGAAAGTTCATAAGAAAATAAATTATCAAAAATTCTAGAAAAATGTTCACTTTATTCTTTTAATAAAGCTAATATGCATTTGCACCAGGGTTGCCGTCTTTTAGCCAGGCCAAAAAAAGACAGCCGGCTTTTTTTTGGTTTTAACCACTTAAAAAAGCCGGTTTTTATTTTTAAAAGTTTGTTTACAGCTAATTTGTTTTAAATTTGAATCAATTTTTAATACACTTATAAATATTTTCTACTAAAAAAATTATAAATTTCTATTAAATTTTGTCAAATAAATAAGTCTTCATAACTTATAGAAGGCAACTGTGAAGGCAATTACGTCTGGAATAAAATTATAAATATTGAAATGAATGATTTTAAACTGGTGTTTTGAAATTACATAGTACATAGCTCCACATATACTACACATTTTAAAGATTATATTTAATTAAACAATGACAAAATGTAGCACGTCAAAATGGAAAAATCCTTATGTGTCCATATTGAGAAATTAGACAGGATATATTTGAGGAGTTTGGTACATAAGCGTATTAAAAATAGAGCATTTAAACAAGAAAAAAAAATTGTCTAAATAAAATTTTGAAAAGCTTGTTTCTAAGCATATTCATGCATATGCTATTCATAACGTTTTTAATAGGTGAGAAATGGTGTTTTTATTAGATGACTATAATTTTAAATGTTCACTACAAATAAAATAAGATTTGTATATAATAGCTCTTAAAATTAAGTAAAACATGTAACTAAGCAACCATTGCCCTCTTTAATTTTACAAAGCAGTAAAAATTAAAAAATTGGGGGTGGGGGTAAAGGTCAGTGTAAGCCAGATAAAGCTGTTGGTATGGTACTTTTAAAATTTAGCTGACATACTTGCAATTTGGACTACAAATCACTAGCAAAACCATCAAAGTTTAATTCCAGTATTAATATCTTCATTATTGAGAAATTGGGTTACTTATTAAACTCTATATCAATTAAACGTCATTATTAGGGATGCACCGAATATTCGGTATTCGGCCATGTTACTGAATATTCGGCTTAGCCGAATATCAAAATACTCGGCCGATCCGAATATTTAAAAAAACTTTTTAATCATATTTTTAAACACCTTATACAACTTCTTCGTTTAAGAGTCAACTTAAAGATATTCAGAATAATTAGAAACAAAATCATATTTAAATAAAAGAGAATGTTTTTACATTATTTGCTGTTTGTTAAGTATTATTTAAGAAAATTAACCAATCACGAGGATTTTCACAGGAATTAATTATGTACAAATGCAAGTTCCTGAACAATGTCCAGTAAATAATCTGTTTCTTGCTAAGATTTTCAGAACAACGTTTACAATCTCTGAAAATGATTGCCCACTCCAGACACCGATCTAGGATGCATTTAATAACTTCCTTGCTTAATCAAAGGGAGTGGAACAGTTATTCTTGCTAAGTTGCCACCATATAAAATTTGAATAGATTGTATTATTTATTTACTTTTACTTTAGTCTCTGCCTGACAAATAATATATGATCCTGTACAATTTTTCTTCCAATTTTTTCACAATTTCTCTTTGATTTAAAAATGTTTCTTTTAGAATTTAAGAAAATTTTATTCATCTGTTAATTCTCAGAAGAAGCCATAAAATTTAAAATGTTATTAATTAAAAAAGTTTTATAACTACTATCCTTTTCTTAAATAACTCAAAGCAGTTTTTTTTTCAGCATAAAGTTTACTTGAAAAAAGCTCGTTTATTAGAATAAATGTTTCTGTTTTAAATATTATATAAAATTGTTTTAAAATGTAACATTTTAGTGCCTTTAAACTTTGAAATAGAAAAGTATTCGACAAGCCGAATATTCGGTATACCTGTAGGCCAAAATTCGGTATTCGGCCAAAATCACTATTTGGTGCATCCCTAGTTATTATAACTAATTAAAAACACTTTAAAATGTGTAGTTTATAATTACAATGCTTCACTGTATGAAAGCCAATTATAGCCAAAAAAAGCCTGTTAAAACCAATAAAAGCCACCGACGTGGCTTTTTTTAATTTTAGCCGGCTTTTTTTAAACCCTGATTTGCACACAAAACAGATTATCAAGCAAGTATCTCAAGAGAAAGAAATTTTGTACTTTTATATACAATTAGGGATAAGACTAGTAAAAAAAAAAAAAAAAAATCCTGAGACAAAGTACATAAGAAAATAAAAAATTATCAAAAATGAACCTCTGGATATCCATTATGGTGTGGTACTTAAAAATATTCACAAACCTTGCATATACTTTTTGGAGGGAGGATGTGCTAAAATTTTAAAACATTCTTGACACAGTATCTTATTTTAGGAACATATAAGGAAGGAATGCGTAATTTAAAAAAAAAAAAAAACTTGCATATTTAAAAAATTAATTTTATCATTCAATATTTATTTTAAACAATCTTTCAGCCATTACTCAATAATACTATTGAAATCAAGATACTATTTACTTTTTAAAACCAGGTCTCCTAACTAACGGTCAAAATTAACATTTTTACCCACTGGCCGGTACAGTAGAATGATGTTTTTCACTGGCCAGTTATTTTTAACCACTGGCCAGTAGCAAAGTTTATGTACGCTCCATACAAAATTGTGTTTTTTCTAACTATCAACATTGTAATTTACTAATATATATTACTTACCTTTCGATATGATTACACCCAACTGAAGAATTTTATTTTTACTATTAATTGCAATGAAATAAATTCACAGGAAATTTTCAGAAAGGTTACAGCAGAGGGGGAACAACCCCCCCCCCCCCTCCGGCACTAACTTATATGCATTTTTCTGCGACCATTTAACAAATTTCGCTATCTTTTGACGAAAATCACGGTTCTTCGTGATCTTTTGACGAAATTTGCTTTTTTCCGCGATCATGAAATCGGCGTTTTTTCACAATTTAACAAAATTTGTGGCCTTTTTTTCGACATTCTTTGAAAATATTTGCATTTTTTTTCGAGATTTTTTGACGAAATTTGCATTTTTAGGCGATCTTTGGACGAAATTTGCGTCTTTGGACGAAATTTGCATTTTTACGCGATCTTTGGACGAAATTTGCACTTTTACGCGATCTTTCCACGAAATTTGCATTTTTACGTGATCTTTCCACGAAATTTGCATTTTTACGTAATCTTTCCACGAAATTTGCGTTTTTCCACGAGCTTTTCACGAAATTTGTTTTATCCGCGAAACTGAAGAATTTTGTGATTCATTTTTCGCGATTCTTTGTTGAAATTCACGTTTTTTGATGATTCTTTGACGGAATTGTGATTTTTTTCTGCAAACGATTGATGAAATTGATTTCTTTTGGCGACCATATCAAAATTAGCGGTATTTTTATGTCTGAATCTTCATACTGATGGCTTTTTTTTCTGGACCGTTTTAAATTTTCGGAAAATTCGAGACAGAATCACCTCTGCTACTTTCTTTTCTTACGTTCGGGAGAATCGCCGATCTGGATGCCGCAAATTCCGAACAATGCGAGTGCTAATTTTGTGCTATACTCCTAAATCGACCATGAGTATATCCAAAAAAACCTATGCTCAGACTTATAAAACCAAAAACTTTCTGCAAATTTAATGTTTAATAAAAATAACATGTTAACGATATGAATTAAAAACATTAGTTTTAAAATAATTACCATTTAAATTAAAAATGAATATTTAAGAATAATTATTTTTGTTAAAAAAAATAAACCTAAAAATCCATAAGAAGGGGAATTCTAATCAATTATTTTGTCAATGAATTTAGAAACAGCCCAAACCTTAATATTGTGAAATCTTTGTACAAAATGGCAGTCACTGTTCACAGAAATAATCTGACAGCTTCTGAAACAACGGAATCATTTTTTTACTGCGGCACTTTGACGAAACTCCCCTTCTTCGCGATCATTTGACGAAATCAATTCCCCCCACCATCACCTGCGATTCTTTTACGAAATTCACACTTTTCCGCAATTCTTTTACAAAATTTGCATTTTTTTAGAGATCTTTTGACAATATTTGGGTCTTTTCTGCTATGCTTTTAAGAAATTCGTTCAAATCCTGCACTCCTTTGAGTTTATTCTTCGATCCTTTGACAAATTTGCATTTTTCTCTGCAATCTTTTTACAAAATTCCCATTTTTTTGCGATCCCTTGACGAAATTAGTTTTTCTGAGATTCTTTTACGAAATTAGTGTTTTTTTTCGCGATCCTTTCACAAAATGCAGGGTTTTCCTGCTATGCTTTTACGAAATTAGTTTTTTTTCTGCACCCCTTTGATGAAATTTGAGTTTTTCTATGATTTTTTGACAAAAATCTTTTTTCAAGATCTTTTGAAGATATTAGTTTCTTTTTTTTTTCCCCGAACTCCTTTAACAAAATTCGCGTCTTTTCCGCGATATTTTGACAAAATTGGAGATTTTTTCTGCGAACGATTGGCGGAAATTGTTTCTCGGCGACCATTTGTTGAAATTTGCAATATTTTATGACAATTTCCAGACTGATAGCTTTTTTTTTTTTTTTTTTTTTTTTTTTTTTTAATTTTCAGAACTGAATGCCTTAACTTTTCAGAAAATTCGGAACAGAGTCATCTTTGGCAAACAATAAATAAATCTTACATAAAATTGGGGAATATTTTTATTTTTTCGGTATTTAAAAAAAAAAAATACAAGAACTAAAATTACATTTTTTCCCCTAAAATTTTCCTGCAAAGTTCTGAATTTTGCAGAAAAATCAATAATATCATAAAATGCAAATAAATAAAATCATAAAATGCATCTATATTATACAACTCTGCCTGTGCTAAATAACAAATGGAAGCATTTATTAAAAGTTATAGCGAAAGAAAGTTAAGAGTCAAATTTGATGTAAGACATGATTTTGTGGGTTTTAAATGAAATAATTTATTTGCATTTAACAACTAACGACTGCTAATTTCTAACCCTGATATAGATACAGTTTTTAAAAACTTAAAATCTATAAAATTTTTGCATACTCAGCCACCATTTTCTTCAACTTGACTATTACAAAACTCCAAACTTTACTTTTATTCACATGCAAAAGATATAAAATTTCATGAAAAATTGCTAGATTGTGATAATACCCAAATATTTATAGCAGTGAAGAAAGGCCCCCGCCCTACTCCCAAAAAGTCAAAAATATAACTTATAGATTGAGATATAAACAAACATTTAAAAATAAAAGGAATCTATTTCATCTAGGCACTAAATAAATGAAATGCACTAAGAATAAAATTGTATAATTTCATAATATTTTTAATGGAACTTGCTGATACTTTTTTTCTACCATTATAAACATAAATAATACCTTAAACAATAATATAATTTCCGTATATATCCGACACAATTAGCCCTAATTGTCAGGGTTTTCCCAAGTAGGCCGGCCCAGGTTTTTTTGGGCAGGCCCACTTAAAAAAACCCATTCTGGGTTTTTTCAAATTTTCTCATGTTTTCACAATCTAACATTTAATCTAAGGTATGAGAATAGGTAAAAACTGGAAAATTGAGTTAGTAGTCAGTGGCTGTTAGACAGGGTTTGACCAAGTGGGACCAGTCTGAAAAAACCCATTATGGGTGTTTTCAAATTTTCTTGTGCTTTCACAACTGTATCATTTAATCTAAGGTATAAGAATGCAAAGATAAATGCCAATTTAAATGTATTTCAAAAGAACCAGATTTAAAGGAATTTCTAAGCAGAGATAAAATGACCAAAAAAGAAATAAGATGCAACGAAGGAAGATTTTCATGCCTGTAATCTACACTGCTCAAAACAATTAAAGGATATTGCAGTTTAAGGTGGATTTTGTATCTGGTAAACTGTTTAGCTGATTGATACATGGTCGACAGACATAGTAGGTTATATGAGAATAAATTACACATGTTTGGCAGAAAAAAATGCATTTTATTGCGCATTTGTGTACTAAAGGAAAAAAACACAATTTGTGCATATGAGAAAAAAAGAATAAGAAAAGGTGTTTTCTTCAAAGAAAATCATTTTCAGTAGGGGGTATGGTTTCCACGGGCGGCCAGCAACGTTGAACACCTTTGAGGCATGGACTCAATGAGGCTGTTAATGACGAGTTGGGGTATTCTGCCCCACTCTTCCAGAAGAGCTCTTTCCAGTTCTTGGAGAGTTTGTGGGGGTTGTTGGCGGCCAGAAACTCGTCTTCCTAGAGCGTCCCAAACGTGCTGGATTGGATTCATGTCAGGAGAACACGCTGGTCATTCCATTCGAACGATTCCTTCCTCGAAAAGGAAATCCTCCACCAGGTTTGCACGATGTGGCCTGCATTTATCGTCCATTAAAATGAAGTTATCTCCGATTGCTGCAGCGTAAGGGACTACAATAGGTCTGAGGATCTCATCCCTATATCGGCGACCAGTCAGAGCTCCATCTCGAATGATGTAGAGGTCAGTGCGCCCGTCAATGGAGATGCCACCATACACCAACATTCCTCCACCGCCAAATCTGACACTTTCGTGCACGAATGCAGGATCATTCCTACTGCCACGGTCCCTCCAGATGAAAATACGCCTATTATCCGGATGCACAGAAAAACGGGACTCGTCAGAAAACAGAATATTGCTCCATTCATTTCTCCTCCAGTTGACATATTCGGTTGCCCAGTCCCTGCGGTCGCGACGATGCCTTGATGTTAATCTAACACATACCATCGGTCGGCGGGCATACAGACCTACAGCATGGAGCCGGTTTCGGACAGTCTGAGTTGAAATCGTGGTGCCTGTAGCCGAGCGAAGGTGTCGTTGGAGAAGAGTAGCGTTCATGGTTCGGTGTCTCCGAGCTGTTAACGCTAAATATCGATCTTCATTGGGCGTTGTTGCCCGTCTACGACCTTGCCCTGGTCTTCGGCCTCCACATCCACTCTCCAAAAAACGGTTCCTGATCCTGGAAATGACACTTTGTGACACTCCAATGGCTTGCGCTACTTCGGCTTGAGTTTGGCCCCCTTCTAACCTACCAACAATTCTCAAAGCTTCTGAATCTGTCAAATGACTTCACTGAGACATCGTACTCATCGAAACAAAGCAATCACTGAATGCTGATCATTCTTGTCTTCATTCTCTTTTATCCAGTTGAAAGTCAAATTTCATTCGCTGCCGCTGAAGCGACGTTTTTGACGTCGAACTCAAAATTTGCATACTCCACAGTTTGAAAACCAGAAAAATTTGCATTTGTGATTCTCTTCTTCTATTTTCGGCAAAAAAAAATTTCGTTTATATCTTTATTTTATATAAAACTTCAAATATCCTTTAATTGTTTTGAGCAGTGTAAAATGTATCCAAATGCTTTATAAATCTTAATGCATGCAAAAAGATGACACTTTTAACCCCATCTTGATTGTTTGCAATGTTATAGCTTTTAAGATTAATCATCCCATTTATTATCCTTCTTCAATGGTCATTGAAAGTGATATATAGGGATGCACCGAATAGGGATTTTGGCCGAATACTGAATATTCGGCCTACAGGCAAACCTGCCGAATAGTAACTATTTGGCCGAATACTGAGTATTCGGCTTGTCGAATACTTTAACATTTCAATTAATTCAAGACATTAAAATGTTAAATTAAAAAAAAATTACGTAATATTTAAAAACAAACTTTTATTCTACCAAACAAGAGCTTTTTTCAAGTAAACTTTATGCTAAAAAAAATTTGCAAAAAAAATTAAGAAGAATTATAAAACTTTAATAAAATTTTAAATTTAATGGCTTCTGAGAATTAAAACAAATGAATAAAATTCTTAAATTCTAAAACAAACATTTTAACATCTAAGAGAAGTTACGAAAAAATTAAGAAAAATTGTACAGGATCATATTATTTGTTTGTCAGGAAGAGACTAAAGTAAATACAATCTATTCAAATTTTATATGGTGACAACTTAGCAAGAATAACTGTTTTACTCTCTTTGATTAAGCAAGGAAGATTTTAAATGCATCCTAGATCAATGTCTGGAGTGGACAATCATTTTCAGAGATTGGAAACGTTCTTAAAATCTTAGCAAGAAACAAATTATTTACAGGACAATGTTCAGGAACTTGCATTTGTATATAATTCCTATGAAAATCCTCGTGATAGGTTATTTTCTTAAATAATATTTAACAAACAGCAAATAAATATAAAACATTCTCTTTTATTTAAATATGATTCTGCTTGTAATTATTCTGAATATCTTTATAAGTCGACTGTTAAACGTAGAAGCTTGTATAAGGTTTTTAAAAATATGTTTAAAAAGTTTTAAGCATTTGCTTCGGCCGAATATTTCGATATTCAGCCAAACCGAATAGTTTGATATTCGGAAAAAACGAATATTCGGTAGCATGGCAGAATACCAAATATTCGGTGCATCACTAGTTATAGAGGCGTTTTCAACACAAAAATGGTTCAGATTATGGCAAAAAAGAGTGAAATAGATAAGTTTCCTCCTGGATTTTGTCAGTTTTTCTTTTCTTTACATTCAGTACCAGCCACCTGTGCTTCAATCGAACAATACTTTTCTGCATTTGGTCTGGTTTGGAGCAAGCTACGCAAACATTTTGGAGTTGATGAAACAGCAAAGCTAGAAGTACTAATAAGTGTATTGCCATTTGCAATCTAAATTTACAAATATCACTGACACTGACTTTCATGACAACCTAATTTAACATTTAATACTATTGCAATATATATGTAGCAAATTTTGCTAAAATTTTCAAATATATTATTACAAATCCCATTTCTTTCAAAAAACGAAAAAAAAAAAAGTCAACTGATTTCTGATTTGAAGTGAATGAAAGAAACTATATAAATTTAGCATGTTTAACTTCAGGTAAGAATTATATGTGGTTCACTTTAATATATCCTTAGAGCAGCAAACTAGCCCCATTAGATACAGACGTACCTTTTAAATTAGATTTTTTTTAAATATATTTTTTATTAATTAATAATTAATGCAAAATTATGCCCAGATAAATGGAGAATTTAGGTATGTATATGAAAATTGGAAGTTTAAAGTGTTCTAAAAAACTCAGAGGCTGAAAAAAAAACGGGTTTTTTTTTTCTAACCCTGCTTAATGTAGGCTTTTAAAGGTCTTGAAATGAAAAAAAAAAAAAAAAACGAAAATCTGTAGATTCTTCTGATTCTATATTACATACACATAAAAATACAAATTAAATTTAACTAGAAAAACTACATTTTTTGTTTTAATTCTGCTATTTGAGAGTTTTGCAGACACTTCCAATGAAATGTCTACTTAATTTGTCTTTTTATTCCAAAATCTTAATCTGGGCTTTAGCTTTTCTTTTTTCACAAAATTCATTTTTTTGCTTGGTTGGCGACCGCCGCGAAATTTTCCTTCACTTTTGCAGATTTTGAGGTGGAAAAATGAAATTCCCTGACTTTTCACTGACTGTGTTAATTTTCAAATTCCCTTACTTTTCCAGGATTTCCAGGTTGCGTAGCAACCCTGTTAGCAGAACTCTGGATTTTTTTCACTCTGAGAATTTGAGTTTTTATTAAACAGATTGATGAAATCCGCGATAACTTTTCACAACAGATTGGCAGTGTTTGTTTTTCCCAGTGGCAAATTGATGAAATTTGTGTTTTTTTTTCCCTCCGAGAGAAATTAGTAATTTTTTCATATATCTGATTGACAAAATACAATTACTTTCTGCAACAAATTGACAAAATTCCCCAATTTTTTCCAGTACCTTCCAACCTTTGAAAACATCTTTTCTCCCACCATTTTTTTTTTTTAAATGTACTAACCATGAAATTTAAAATAAATTATCTATTTGAAGCTCACATCAGCAAACAGATTTATAAAGCTCTGCATGGCCCAGAATAGATTAAAAAGCCTAGCATCGATTTTATAGACATAAGCCAGAACTTATTAAGTAATCTGTTCTGATGCTGTCT
Organism: Maratus speciosus; assembly: GCA_963932465.1. Classification (NCBI taxonomy): domain Eukaryota; kingdom Metazoa; phylum Arthropoda; class Arachnida; order Araneae; family Salticidae; genus Maratus; species Maratus speciosus. The sequence goes on from OZ010787.1 coordinate 641,349,216, forward strand.
TCCATGTGACCTGCCGATCTTAAGCCAAGAACATGCTGCTGAATGATCCCCACCACTTGCCATGGTCAGAAGAGTCTCCTGGCGTATACCTACTGTCACTTACTGCAGCCAGATCCTGAGTTGTCTGTTGCTAAAATCCCTCACACAGCCAACAATGTGCATTTTCAAAGTGCCGATTAAAAATTTTCAATCAAGTGCTGAAATACACTACCGGAAGAGTAAAATATACAAATATGGCTATTTGAATATCTCATTACAGATTCTGCAATATTTTAAAGGATGCAAGGAGATTTTTCCAGAGATTACTGCTAGTTACCTGAATAAGGAAATATTTATTCTTGATTTATAACAAAATTTCAGATTTCCTTATTCATTCAGATTTGAGGTCATGTACTGTATATTTTAATACTAATCCTAGAGGGCGCTAACATGTAAGGCGGAAAAATCCTGAATTTCAGCATTTAGGTGCACAGAAGACAAGTCAATTGTTCTCCATCCACCACTATATTGTCAATATTTAAATTTTATTCTAATATGAAACCTAAACAAATTCTACTGTATTTCTTATATTTTTCCTTTGTATTTATTTTTCAACTTCTTTTCTCATCATGGCAAATGAATGGTTAAATTCAATATTAAATGCTTCAGTTTTGCCTAACTGGTGTGACGGAAACTGTTGCATAAATAATGTGAGCAGTCTGTTAGACCACTTAATCTAAAGATGAATAAAATGATAAATTAACTCACAAAATACTATTTCTGTACTAAACTTCATGTACAGGAGTATTAAAATTCAACTATAAAAAGTCTCCAGTGTTAGTAATAGGGCTCTAAATGTACAAAATTTAACCAGTATCTCGTTTTTCTCACTGAAAGTACTTTGAAAATTAAATTCACAGATCTGTGAGACCGCCAACAGCACTTAAAGATTAAGTTATCTGGTACTACAAAAAAAAAAAAAAAAATTGCATCTGAGAACAACAATTGGATCGCACTGGGGCGACATTCCAGAGGATCAGATAAGTCTCCGCACAAAACCTTGTATATTTTCATAAAGAATAAGCAAATTTATTAAAGTAGGTCACAAACTTTTAAAACGCAAAGAGCCTATGGTATTTCATTCAAACTGCATGTGCCAAAACACATGTCTCTTTTCAAAGTTATTTGGAAAATTCAAAACTATATTATATAATACAGGGAGATAAGGATGTATAAAGACCTTTTGTCACTATAAACAGCGATGTCATAAGCAGTTCGCTAACACAATAACTTTAAAAAAAGTCACGTGTGATCGCCATAAATTAAAAATATAATTAAACTTTTTCTAAGACAGATGTTAAGTCAAAATTATATGAGACTGAGGTGAATGTACTTAAAAATATCAATAAAAAAAGCATGTATTTTATTAAATTCTGCTGAATACTACGCATGTGCGTGTATAAACATGTATTCGCTAAGAAACTTTTTTTTTTCTTTTTAAGTGACAAAAAAAAGTTACGTTTTTGAAAAATTATTATATGAAATGATAGAAATATTATCATACATCAACATTTACCACCGACTCTAGGCTTAATTTTCTGGGACATAAATCTCAAACAAAACATAAAACTTAACAAAAAAATCCTTCATTTCATATTTTATAAAAAATAAAACAATTACATCCTTACCTATTGGCATCCATCTTTCTTAAAGACGTAATTAAGAAGAAGTTTCTTAAAACGTTAAAACAAGCAAAATTCAAAACACGAGGCGTAAAGATGAAGAAATCACACGAGCAAGGAGCAAGCAATGAGCGATATGAGCAGGCAAAATCTCCAGTTAATCTCGTTTGCCGGTTACAGATAAGAGAATTACGAAAAGATGCGAATGATAGCAATTCGGTGAAATATCGATTCTTTAAACTCCGTGTTAAAAAATTATCATGTCCATGATTTCAAAGAGTTGTAAGGTATTTGAGACACTAGTGGCGCCACTAAACACTATCCTGTTTCTTTATAGGTAACGGATAACAACTGTTTGACACAGAAATTGCGCAGCGGAAAGTTATCAAACGTTTTTTACCAAACATACACCTCTTATGTGATATAACTGTATTTTGCAATGAAAAGCATCTCGCAATGTTACATGAAAATTGTTGCAACTAACAATTATGATATTTCTTATATCAAATGGTGACGTTGCTGACAGTTCAGTGTTTGCTGGGTTGATTGGATGAATAAAAAGTATTTTATTAACGATTGAAAATTTGAACAAGATATACAGAGCGAGAGTGTGAGTTAATAGTAGGAATTGAAAAAAAAAGTGTTTCTCATTGATAAGAAGTAATTAATTAGTTCGCTTTTTACGCAGGCGGGTATTTTTATCTTTTTTATTTAATTGTTTATTCTCCGAATGTTTACTCCTAGTCATCTGAAGACTTCGATATAATGCTAACAATTAGATTTTTGTCTCGGATTCACTAATTTATGTCTATTGAGTCGATCAAAAAGTTAACATCTTCAGTTGAGTGTCGGTCATCTCTAAATCAATTAAACACCTTTGAACACCAACACTGCATACTATTTCAGCAGCCATCACCATAAGCTTTTTTAAACATTTCATTAATCTTTGTAAATTTCTTTCATGTTTTAGAGAAATATTTTATGATAAAACTGAGTACATCAAAATTCATCCATTTCCAAAATCACAGAATAGACTAGCAAGCGCCTAAACAAAGAATCTAAACACTGCAACTATCAACATTTTAAATACATGACAAACGAGGACAATTATACAAAGGTCACGGACATGAAATGCTACCAGCCGGAGATTGCACTTATATCACGCTTGCCTGATGGTACAGATGTTCGGGAACTTGTTGAACAGATCTTGTATTTCACGTTCAGCTTCGGAAGTCTACAAACTAGTAAATGCATATTTTTAATTATTTTGAAAAAAAAAAAGTATTCACAACTGCGAACACTTTTCAAACCTGGTCATTCTTTTTCAGATCAAAATATATTAAAGCATTTCACCACTGTATAAAAGATTCAGAACAATTTTTCAGTTATTTTCGGGAAGGTAGAAAAAACAAATCCTTTGCTAAAGGGAAATAGTACGCAAACCATTTATTCATCCAAAAGGGCAGAGTGAATCAAAGCTTCATTTCTGCTTTAAAAATCAAAGCTTCATTTCTGCTTATCATTCCATTAAAAAAACCCTAGGTGTCTCGTTACATTTTAAACCCGGATTATTGTTCATAGCTTATAAAAAAAATAAAAAATAATTTTAATGAAATTGTTAACAGACCCACATTTCTTTGTGCGAAACACGGTGACATTTAGTAAAATGCTTCAAGAACACAGTAATTAGGTGATTGACACCGTAAACAATGATAAAAAATATATGCGTCTAGTTCAATACTGTCGAAAGTAGATGGTTGTTACTTCCATAGCTTTCCGAAATATTATATTTTACACAAAAAGCTAACTAAGAAGTACTAAAAATTTTAAAACTTGTCATTCGGTGCTGTAAAAGCTGAAGCACGTTTCTTTTGTCAAGTAAGAAAAATCCCTGCCGGCTCGGCCATACAGGCACAGGTAGATTTCGCCTCTACGGACGATTTTTAATTCATTTTTATATAAGAGATGGTTTTATCAGAATCATGTTAAGGCGGTATTAAAAAAATACATTTCCATGCTCAACAACTCGAAATTTTCTGGCACATTTTCAGATTCATTTTTAAAAGAAAAAAAATAAACTTGCTGATGTGATTTTTGAAGAGATTTATAAGCGAGCTGTGTTTTTATTTTTGTGCAATTAATTAAATCTTGATTTATAAACAATTATTTTCTCAGTAGGACAATATTTTTCGTTTCCAATACAACTCGCTTTGGGAAATTCGGTCCAAAATGGCCACTTTGAAATCATTTTTAGGTAGATTTCGTATGAAATACTACCTATTACATTCCCCCTTATGTTGGAATTTCTGAAAAATTTTTGCAGATCTACACCGATCATGATCCCCAGAACCCAAAACCACCCCAGTAAAAAACTTTATCTCTCTCTCTCTCTCTCTCTCTCTATATATATATATATATATATATATATCACTTTATTCCGGAAACTTCCACCCCCCCAGGGGGATACCTTCTTTAGGTATTCACGGGCTTCGCAACCCCGGGTTCCTGAGCGATCTTTCTTTTTTCCTTTTCCTCTTTTATCTTGTCTTTCTTTCCTCTTTGTTTCACTCTCATTGTGGTTTCCTCTTCGGAGGTGAGGGCAATTCTGTATGAGCCGATATCATCCTGTATATCGACTCATGGAGAATTGTAAACCACCCACGTGTTTGCCGTACGTGGCGACCCGTGTCCCTGGAAAGGGGGATCCTGGCAGTTGAGGGAAACCAACACGCTGCTTTGGCCCCTGCTTCAGGTAGACGGGAGGTGCATATTGGTCCCGTATGCATCAATCGGCTGGTCAACTGACTTCTGTCACTGGCTGGGGATCAAGTGAGCGAGTACTTACTAGCCATCTCGTTAAGGGTAGAGACTGGCATAGGAGTGTCTTGTGACCGTATGGGCCCTGGTTAGCACTGGTGCACGAATGTGCATCCCCTTGTTGGGCTCGGTAGTGGGTGGTGCGGCCGGGGTCTGAATTCTATTTTTTTTCAATTATGGATGGACATACTAAAGTTCCTTCTACTTCTCTCCCATGTGGAGAGCAACAAGATGTACAGTCCTTATTTACTCGTTTTTTTGTTATTAAACGCACTGATAGTCTCTCTGATAGTTCTTTCAAAAAAACTTCACCATTTCTTATAGCCAAAACTTTCCAGTCTGTCTTGGGGGATGGCCATTCTCTAAAAAAATTACAATCTGGTGATTTACTGGTTGAGGTTTCTTCAGCCAGGCAGTCTGAACTTTTGTCAAATCCCAATAATATAAGTACTTTTTCTGTTTCTATTAAAGCACATCATACTCTGAATACATGCCGTGGTGTAATATCTGATCCAGATCTTTTATTTTCCACAAAAGAAGAACTTCTATCTAATTTAAACGATCAAAATATAATAGATGTTCGTCGTATCACTATCCGTAGAAATGGGCAAATTCTTCCTACAAAACATATTATTCTCACATTCAATACCCATAGTTTACCTACTAGAATTAAAGCCGGTTATCTAAACTGTCCAGTCAGGCCTTATATACCTAATCCTCTCCGCTGTTTTAAATGCCAACGTTATGGCCATACTAATACAACCTGTCGTAGCAATGTTACCTGTGCACGTTGTGCAGAGGTCGGACATGATGGTAAAACGTGTGAAAAACCCGAACGCTGTGCAAACTGTAAGGGTGATCACACATCATATTCTCGCTGTTGTCCGAATTGGATTGGCGAAAAGGAAATTCTTGCTGTTAAAATAACCCAAAAAATCTCCTACCCTGAAGCTCGTAAACTTGTTGAAATAAGGACCCCATCTGTTGGGGCATCATACTCCAGTATACTCAAACAACAATCAAAATCCGTAAGGCACATAAGTACCCAGACTGACTGCTCTTTTTCACCAAATAAATCAAGTATTATACAATCAACTAAAGAAACCCGTGACGTGTCTCTTGGTAGTAAATGCTATGGTACCCCATTATTGGAACGTTGGCTACCATCCTCAGAACCAGTTACAATAGAATATCAACTTACTCAGTCACAGAAATCTCCAGTTGGATCCAAAAAGTCATCTAATCATCAGACTGAAACTAAGGCTGCTTCATCTCCAATACCATTACAGAAACCTAATTCTCTCCGAACATCATCAGTTCAATCAAAAATATCAACCGAACATAAGACTAAACAAACGCCAGCTCCAGATAAAAGCAAATTGGTGAAACCAATTCGCCCAACTCAGAAAGCTAATGAAAAAACTTGTGCGCAAAAAGAACGGAAGAAACCTCCAACGCAAGTCTCTTCACAGTGGAAAACTGTGAAGAGAAAAGACAAGAAATCATGCCTGAGCCCAGCAATCACAAATGTAAAGGATACCAAACAGTTACTGAACTATGCAGAAGAGGCTATGGACTCTTACAGTTATGACTCTGATGACGATGAAAATGTTGTTTTCGAAAAGTTTAATCCTACATGATTTTTTTTTGAGTTTTTTAAATTTTGAATTATAACTTTGTTTTTAGGCAGTATTACTATACTGTGTTATGCTTTGTTTTTTGGATTAATTTTAACTTTTCATAACCTTAGAGCTTTTAGAGATTTTAATTTAACTATATGCTTTGTGTTAACTACATTTTGGATTTTTAAACCTTGTGTATTGTCACTTTCATTGTACATTATTTTTATTACATGTATCATCACATTTCTTTCTTCAGTTTACTTTGCTTATAACTTATATATCTCATACAGTCTTTTAATGTAACTTTTAAATTTTAACCATGTTATACACCTTACTTTTTTCTTGGCGCAGCATGTCCCTGAAAACTCCAAACAACCAACCAACCAACCAACCGGAAACTTCCACAATTCTGCACAAATCTCTTCCAAACTGATACATAAAATCAAGGGGCATAAAATTTCGGTCAAGTTCGTTAATGGGCAAATCGGACCTAGCGGATGGAAATAGGGAGGGATCTTCTGAAAACCGAAAAAAAACCATACTTCTTAATTTTTGTACATAACAAATCAATTTAAAATTTTTATTACTTCTAAAAATAGGTCCACAAATTTATGTATCACAGATTTTAGATAAAATTAAAAATGGGCTCAAGGGGCGCAAAAAATAGGGTTTTTGGGAGAAAAAAAATTAACTTCGTCAATTCTCCAAATATCAAATCCAATTAATTTTATTACAAATCTCCTTAATATTATCTACAACTTCTATATTCAGAAGTTTTTGATAGGACCAATTCGTAACGCAAAAAATTAAAAACGAAAACAAAAAGGGGCGGGGGGGGGGGTGAAGAAGAAAAAAATTCATAACTCCGTCAGTTAACAAGATATAAAATGCCCATGAATTTATCATCTATCTTCTTAATATTGTCTACAACATTTATATAGACAAGTTTTTGATAGGACCCATTCTTACAACAAAAACTAATTAAAAGTACATAGCGGTTGAAGAAAAAAAAATCATCTTAATAAGGGTGTATTCAAACCCAAACTGCTTATTTTCTTACTCATTTTTAAATATATTTTTGCTCTCAGACGCATTTTCGCCGATCCCAACCGGGATCGGCATAAATGAGAAACAGCGCATGCGTGGGGACTTCGATTGAAATTCTCTTGGTAGAAAACAAGTATGTAGAAGGTTACCAACTTAGTGCTTTTATCATATCAGGCGTGACATTTTCATCCCATCAACATTTTTTTCAGTTGATTAGCAAAACTTTCTGTAAATGCTGTAGCAAGTCAATGACTTATAATAAATAAAAATACCTCTACTATCATAGATATTTTTACTCTTTTGGTTTAGTTATTTTAAATGACCCGCAAAATATATTTTTAAATAATTAAAGGTAATTTGGTGAAAGTCCATGTAAAGTTTTATTAATTTCAACAGAAGGAACCGCATATTATTTAATAATTCATTTATTAAATACACAACTTTTTTTAATATTCTATTTTCATTTGTTTTGTAATTTCCTATGTCAATTACATTATTATTTTATTTATTTATTTATTTATTTATTTTTTTTTGATAAACAACACTGCTTTAGAAATAGCTTCATGTGATTTTCTTAAAATATTTAATACTAACGCAATTAGGATATTATTTATCACTCAACAAATAAAGAGTAACATTTTGCAAATGAGTTTATCAATGAGTAATTTAAACGGATTACTAATAAAAATGTAGCTGCAAATATATATTATTTTTTCCACACTTAATATTAAGAAGAATAATTATCTTTTTACTTTATATATTTATTTTTTTTTTTTTTTTTACATAAAGTTAAAAATATATTCTTTTAAATCTTGTATGTTCTGCAGCCAAAATAGTATATTTTTAAAGAAACATTGTTAATTTATTTTAAGCAGTACATATAAATTTAAATGTAATAGTTTATGATTTTTACAAATTTAATAATGTATTTTTTTTTTCAATTCTATTCTACTTTATGTAATTTTACTAAATATTAAATGCATTTTTTATTGAATATTATTACTATGGCTTTCCTTTTTAAATACAACTTCTTGTAACTGTTTTTTTTAAATTCAGTTAAAAACAATTAAAAGCTATCTACTCAGATAATTATAAAATTCTTTTAATAACCAATTTCGTTTAAATCACTGGACATAGATGGCAGCACAGTAATTTTTTTCACTTTTTGTGTGGATGGGGGTGGGGTGATATTACACTGCTCAAAACAATTAAAGGATATTTGAAGTTTTATATAAAATAAAGATATAAACGAAATTTTTTTTGCCGAAAATAGAAGAAGAGAATCACTAATGCAAATTTTTCTGGTTTTCAAACTGTGGAGCATGCAAATTTTGAGTTCGACGTCAAAAACGTCGCTTCAGCGGCAGCGAATGAAATTTGACTTTCAACTGGATAAAAGAGAATGAAGACAAGGATGATCGGCATTCAGTGATTGCTTTGTTTCGATGAGTACGATGTCTCAGCGAAGTCATTTGACAGATTCAGAAGCTTTGAGAATTGTTGGTAGGTTAGAAGGGGGCCAAACTCAAGCCGAAGTAGCGCAAGCCATTGGAGTGTCACAAAGTGTCATTTCCAGGATCTGGAACCGTTTTTTGGAGAGTGGATATGCAGGCCGAAGACCAGGGCAAGGTCGTAGACGGGCAACAACGCCCAATGAAGATCGGTATTTCGCGTTAACAGCTCGGAGACACCGAGCCATGAACGCTACTCTTCTCCAACAACACCTTCGCTCAGCTACAGGCACCACGATTTCAACTCAGACTGTCCGAAACCGGCTCCATGCTGTAGGTCTGCATGCTCGCCGACCGATGGTATGTGTTAGATTAACATCAAGGCATCGTCGCGACCGCAGGAAGTGGGCAACCGAGCATGTCAACTGGAGGAGAAATGAATGGAGCAATATTCTGTTTTCTGACTAGTCCCGTTTTTCTGTGCATCCGGATAATAGGCGTATTTTCATCTGGAGGGACCGTAGCAGTAGGAATAATCCTGCGTTCGTGCACGAAAGTGTCAGATTTGGCGGTGGAGGAGTGTTGGTGTATGGTGGCATCGCCATTGACGGGCGCACTGACCTCTACATCATTCGAGATGGAGCTCTGACTGGTCGCCGATATAGGGATGAGATCCTCAGACCTATTGTAGTCCCTTACGCTGCAGCAATCGGAGATAACTTCATTTTAATGGACGATAACTGCAGGCCACATCGTGCAAACCTGGTGGAGGATTTCCTTTTCGAGGCAGGAATCGTTCGAATGGAATGGCCAGCGTGTTCTCCAGACATGAATCCAATCAAGCACGTTTGGGACGCTCTAGGAAGACTAGTTTCTGGCCGCCAACAACCCCCGCAAACTCTCCAAGAACTGGAAAGAGCTCTTCTGGAAGAGTGGGGCAGAATACCCCAACACGTCATTAATAGCTTCATTGAGTCCATGCCTCAAAGGTGTTCAACGTTGCTGGCCGCCCGTGGAAACCATACCCCCTACTGAAAATGATTTTCTTTGAAGAAAACACCTTTTCTTATTCTTTTTTTCTCATATGCACAAATTGTGTTTTTTTCCTTTAGTACACAAATGCGCAATAAAATGCATTTTTTTCTGCCAAACATGTGTAATTTATTCTCATATAACCTACTATGTCTGTCTACCATGTATCAATCAGCTAAACAGTTTACCAGATACAAAATCCACCTAAAACTGCAATATCCTTTAATTGTTTTGAGCAGTGTATTTGATTCAACATCAATATCAATTATACTTCTTTAGATCTTTTTTCAGTTAAAGATTAACATGGTTTGATGTTTTTGTCATATTATAATTATAGTGTATAAAAATTAATAAAGAATTTATATGAAACTGTTTTTGGGGATACATTCAAATAGATAGTAGTCTTCTCTTATATCGATGATCTTTCTCTTTTATTTCACTCCATATACAAATTGTACCTTAATATTAGGTAACATCATACATTTATCAAAAAATAAAAATTACTTTGCAAAGATATAAATAATTATTAAGTTTTTTAAATTTAAAATAGAGTTCATTTTAGTTATACTATTACCAAATTAAGTTATAATACACATTAATTAGATAATTAACTATTTATAATTAATAAATAAAAACAATGTTTAGATATTTCAAATAGCTAATTAGCTTTAATATTTTGTTTTCAAATTATTTATTGATAGCATACTATTATGTAATTTTCATACAATTTATAAATAATTATTGCATATTTGAACATGAAATAATAGAATATTGAGTATAGAACATCTGATAAAGATAAATTATTATATTTTGTAATTTATAATTATCAAATTACTGTTGTTATTATATTATAAAATTAAATATGTCACTGTAATTTATAGATAATTGGTTTGATAATAACAAATTATTAAAAATATAATGATACAATAATATTAATACTTAGATTATTATCAAATTTGTATTATTATTATTATATGAGTAACGTAATACTATCCATATATTTCAATAAATAAAATTTTACATATCAATATTTCATTGAAAATTAATGATAATTTATGATATTTATTTATAAAATATCTTCTTTAGACAATAAAGAAGATAATATTTATTACGAATTAACCTGTTTTACTTATAATGAAAATATTTAATGTTGATAATAAGTAATATCAATAAGGATCAAATATTTCAGTAAACCATTTAATGATTAAAATAAATATATATATATAGATTTAAATACTACATAACAGCATTTTTTTTTTTTTTTTTTTTTTTTACAAAATATTTTAAAATTAAGTTTATAAAAATAATAGTTAATAAAAAATTATAATTATATTATTAAAATAGTATTTTAATATTTTATAGTATGTATTATAAAATATCTCTCTATAACATATCTTGTAATATTATAAATTTATTTATATAATATAGATAATATTTATTATAAATAGTATCTCTTTTTATTTGTATTGATACAACAATAATATTAATATCTGGTACTATTTAATTACAATACGTTAATAATTATAAAAATTAAATATTATAAACTATAACAGGCTATCAGTAATGCTAAAATATTTCAATAAACTATTTAAGTATCTTTATATGAATAAACCAGGAAACAGATTTAAAATATACTATAAATTAATATTGGAGATTTAAGTAGCTAGATTCACAAAAAAGTAAAATATCATAAAAAAAAAATCTCAAGTCCTTTAAATACCACTGTCAATCTAATAATAATAATATTTTTGTTGTTGTGGTTGTTAATTACCAATGTAGATTATCTGTAAATTATATCTAGAAGCAGTTGCGATATTGAGAAAAATGTTAAATTATCAAACATAACAACTTAGTATCTAATATAGGCAATATTGTTATTTATTTATAAATCACATTAAAGTTAGAAGAAAAAGAGTTAAAAGTTTAAGAAAATATTTTTATCATTTTTGACAGGAATATACGTATATTGTTCAGGTAAATTCATTATAAATAATAAGTTTACGTAAGCTCTACACTATCACCGTTTCACAATAACAAGACATCGAAATATTTTCGAACGCCAAAAAGTAATCGCCAATTGACATAGCAACTTCGGTAACCCTGTACAAGTTTTCTACCAAGAGAATTTCAATCTAAGTCCCCACGCATGCGCAATTTCTAATTATTGCTATAACGGTTGGGATCGGCGAAAATGCCTCTCAGACGTATCCAATTGGTAGATTCTCTTATTCAGAAACTATATAATGTACCGCAATGATCAATTTTTTGATAGAGGAAGAATATATTTGAAAAAATTATGTCAAAGTGGGCATTTTGAACAGAATTTTCCGAAGCGATTGTGTTAGAAACGAAAAATATTGTCCTACTGAAAAAATAATTGTTTAAAATATATTATATTCTTTCTATTAAAGTTAATTCATATTTTTTCTATTAAAAATGAATCTGAAAATGTGCCAGAAAATTTCGAGGTGTTGAGCATGGAAAAGTATTTTTTTTTTAATACTGCCTTAACATGATTCTGATAAAACCAGCTATTATACAAAAATGAAATAAAAACTCTTCAAAAGCGATCAAATTGTTAAAGTGGGTTTATCTCTAATCATGATTTAGTTTTTGTTGCTGAAATTAGTATACTTAACTTCGAAATCTACCTTCACCTGTAGGCCGGACCGGCAGTGATTTTTATATATATATATATTCTGCCTCTATCAAAAAATTGACCATTACGGCACATTATACAGTTTCTGAATAAGAGAATATACCAATTGCATGCGTTTGAGAGCAAAAATGAATTAAAAAATGAATCAGAAAATAAACAGTTTGGATTTGAATACACCGTTAATACGATGATTTTTTTCTTCAACCGCTATGCATTTTTAATTTGTTTTTACTGTAAGAATTAGTCCTATCAAAAACTTGTCAATATAAATGTTGTAGATAATATTAAGAAGATATATAATAAATTATTGCGCATTTTCTTGTGAATGGACGAAGTTATGGATTTTTTTTCTTCTTCAACCCCCCCCCCTTTTTTTTGTTTTCGTTTTCATTTTATTTATTTTTTATTTTTTTGCTGCACGAATTGGTCCTATCAAAAACATGTCAATATAAAAGTTGTAGATAACTTTAAGAAGATTTATAATAAATTTAATTGAATTTGATATCTTGAGAATTGAAGAAGTTATGTTTTTTTTTTCTCTAAAACCCTATTTTTTGCGCCCCTTGTGCCCATTTTTAATTTTATCAAAAATCTGTGATACATAAATTTTTGGCCCTGTTTTTAGAAGTAATAAAAACTTTCAATTGATTTGATATGTACACAAATTAAGAAGTTATGGGGGTTTTTCGGTTTTCACAAAACCCCTCCCTATTTTCATCCCCTTGGTCCAATTTTGCCCATTAACTAACTTGACCGAGATTTTATGCCCCTTGATTTTATGTATCAGTTTGGAAGAGATTTGTGCAGAATTACGGAAGTTATCGTGTTCATAAAAAAGTGATATATAGATACATTTATATATATAAAAATTTTTACTTAGGGTGGTTTTGAGTTTTTGGTGTCATGATAGGTTTAGATCTGCACAATATTTTCAGAAATTCCAACATAGGAGCGATCGCAACAGGTAGTATTTCATACGAAATCTACCTAAAAAAACCTATCCTAAGGTTTGAACGTTCTGCAAATACAAATGCATTCGAGGGTTCTTCGTTAAAAATGAGAATAAGGAACTCTAACAAATCTCGTGAGAAACATGTGCTATAATACTTTTCTCTCGGTTTATTGAACTATAAACTATCACTTGAGATTTTGGAGTACCAAGTCTCTACATTTCGTCAATTTTGTAAATCTTGTATATCAATTGTAAAGAGACGTTATAAAATATATTAAATTTTATTTAACAAATTACATTTCAATTAAATTTTATCTTAACGCCTGTCAAAGATTATCTTCATTGATAAATTTGGAAAACGAGAAAAAATTTCAGTTCCGCATATAAATGGGAGTTTCTAATAAAACATATCAGCTTGAAGAATAAATTCCTTCATAAAGTGTTTCCGTTTATATACATGGAAATCCACTGAATTTTACCGATGATCCCAAGTATTTTAAATAGGGAGATAGGTGAAGTGTTATACAAATAAAAATTGTATGAATTCTATATCTCTGAAAACTGTAAAATTGTTCATCAGCAAACTAAAGTCCGCGTACATATAATTGTACTAATCTCATTAAATCTAGTTTCGAATACAAACTTACTTCTGAAAAAAAGGTAGAATTTACTTTAAAGCGAACACTTTGTCTACTGAAAGTATATTTTCATGTTTTCTCTTAAGTGGTTTTTATTTCAAAAGAAATTACCTTCATATTTTTGGGTATTTCCACTTGAAAATGGAAAAAGTAAATATGAAACTGCTTTCATATTAATATGTTGATGGAAACATGAAATAGGATAATCACACACATTAAAGATAACGTCTTTCACAATTTGAGAGCTTTATTGGCGAAAGAAATTCTACATTCTGATCAATCCTAGAAGCTTTTTCTCGTATTTTTTATGTATTATCTTTAAAAAGCAGAGAAAAGAGTATAAAAAAGGAATTTCGAAGAGTGTATTTATAGGGAACTCGCCATTTTAGAGATTAGAGTAGCTATCTATTGTTTCAAAAATATGTAAGTAATTCATAAGCTGATAAAAATTGTACCCTTTCTTGCAAATGCTTTCATTTTATTAAAATTGTTAAAAGAATTTGTCGGGTAAAAAATAAGGTATGATGTGTTTTCAAACACACGAAATATATTTATGGGTTATGAAAATATATCCATGTATTCCAGATATTTTTCTTTATAGATACACGTGGAATATAAAAAAAATAATATTTTAGACTTTTGTTGTGACATAAAAGTAAAGAAAAAGTACACTTAAGAATATTTTCATGTAGTGCTGTGAAAGCTGTTGCATATTTCTTATATGAAATTAAAAAAAAAAACCTATCCTACCTTTTTTCACGTGAACGTGCTTCAAATACAAATACATTCCAGCGTTCTTCGTTAAATAATGACAATAGGGAATTCAAACAAATTTCTCGAGAAACATGTACTACAAATATTCTTCCCTCTATGTATTATGCGCTAAGCTATCACCTGAGATTTTTTAATAACATGTCCCTATATTTCTTCACTTTTGTAAATATGGTGAATAAATAACTCGGTAAATATCAAATAAACATTAAAAGAGACGTCAAAATTTATGTACGAATTTAAATTTAAATTACATTTTATCTGAAAATCAGTTAAAATTTATCTTCATTAATAAATTTGGTAAAAGAGAACAAAAGGGTCTAGCCGCATAAGCATAGAGAAATGACCTCTACGGCCGATGTCTGAAATAACATGTGTGGTAATAAGGCTCACCATAAGAATACAATATAGAGTGTTTTTAGTCTCTGACCTTGAACTGTCCTTGAGATAATCGGGGAAGTATGCGCCGGCGCTACTATTTTTCAAATACGTTTTTCTCAAAAAGTACAAAAGTTAAAAAATGAAATCAACGCCAATTATTGAATAATATATTAGTTCACATTATATATTTTTTTCACATTGTTACACAAATTTTAACGTAGAAAAATAAACACAACTATTTAAAAAAAAATTATTAATGTAGTAATTTTATATCAACACCAACAAAAAAATTACAGAATAAAGCTCAAAGTATGTACTTTTAAGAAAAAAAAAATCGTTAAATTCGAAGATGTGCTTTTTGAGTTATAAAAAAATTAATGCTAGCAACTTGCTAAAATATCCGTAACTTTACCTGTTTGTATTTTCAGAAATACGCTACTATCAATGAATTGGTCTATTCGTGACATTTCCACTCGGGCAGGATGCGCAGCGTGGCAAAATAAGAGAATGTTTCCATACTTACTTCCATGCATACCACTTCCCTATAGGGTTTGTTTTGTGTTTGTAAACATTATGTTATTTTGGCGGACTGCGCAACTTTCTCGCGTAATGATATCAATTCCACAGTAGTCCAGTGGTTCCCAGCCTGGTGTAAGCGTACTCTAAGGAGTACGTGGCGGGCCTGCGGGGGGTACTTGAAAATAATAACGGTAATGGCGGAAATCACAAAAATGGTGAATAAATTCACAAAAATGTTAGAAATGACAATGTAATTTGTATCGCTTTATTAAATTGTTGTGACAAAGAGATTACTAATGAAAAAAGGCACGTTTTTGTTATCTGAGTGTAGGGGTGAAGGGGGGCGTGTTTATAAGGAATCGGGTTACTCCGAAAGAAAAGCCTAAGAAAGGGGCACGCAAAAGAAAAAAGGTTGGGAAGTGCTGGTCCAGTCGATTGTGCAGTTGTTTGTTTGGTTGGTTGTATTTATGTCGGCCAATTTTCAGCACGTGGGGTATAGGCCCTAAGGGGGGGAATGCCTTCCGTGGAGGTCTTTCTAAGGGAACCTAACATGTATTAACGCTTGGAGAACCAAGGTTCGAAGAAAACCACGAAAACTCCGAACGATTAGGCCGACGGGCGCGATTGGAATCGAAACCAGCACCTCCCGTCTACCAGCTTCGAGAGCAGAACCTCTCGGCCATTGGTGGGGCGTCAATTGTGCGGATGAACCTGAATAGGGACTGTAGATATATAAGGTTGTCCACTTTTTGGCAATTTGGGACACCCTCCCGACCTTCCGATATCATACGTTATCATTTCTTGAATCCCCCTCCCCCTAATAATATTGTTATCAGTTTTAAAAAATTCCTTTTATTTTTATTTTTTTCCTTATTTTACATTTTATACGTTTGCAATGATATACAGATATGGCTGTGTATTTTCTATTCGCATATTTTACTGATTTAAATGAACAGAAGAAATTCATAAAATTTCACTGTTACATAAGAAATAATTTTATATCAAATAACATTTTAAAGAAATACTTATTATTTAAAAGTTTTTAATAATAGCTCTTTGTTAGATAATGCATTGAACAGTAATATTGTCTTCTTGCACTTCGCCCTTGCACGGGGCTAAACAGAACTTCTTGTAAACAAATCATGTGGACAACATTCTTCCTCATCTTTTACTAGCAAAAATAAAAAGTATTATTTGGAATCTGGTTTATCTAATAATGATTGTATACGCATATGGCAGCAGAATATTATTCCATACGGGTTCCATATGGGTCATGGCATATTTTGGAACGATATGTTTTTTAATCAATCAATGGTTTTAATAATAACTTTGTATTTTCATAAAAAGAAGAAAACAGACTTAAAAAATTAAGATAATAGATGTAAAGAAAAAGATATTAATTTTGGTTTGATAAAAAATGATAATGATATCAAATGACAATTCCCCCTCCCCCTACAGATATCTTCCGGTGTCAAGTGTCAGGTCCCCTTCCCTCACACACACACTCTCCCCCCTAAAGTGGTACCTTATATATGTACACTGTATAATCCCATAACCCTCTTCTATGTGAAAACCATCGTAGGCATATATAACCATTTTATTTGTCAGTTCTTGATAATATTATGCGAGAAGGATGCGCAGTACGGTAGGATAACAGACTACTTACAAGCACGAAACAAACTTATAGGGAAGTGGTATGTATGCAAATATTATCTTATTTTGGTGCACTGCGCATCCTGCCCGACTGGAAATGTCAGGAATCGACCAATGCGTGATAGTAGCGTATTTCTGAAATTGCAAACAGGGAAAGTTAGGAATATTTTAGCAAGTTGCTAGCATTATTTTTTTATAACTCAAAAAGCGCAAAACTCTTCGATTTTAACGATTTTTTTTTCTTAAAAGTACATACTTTGAGCTTTATTCTGTAATATTGTGGCTGGTGTAGATATAAAATTAATACACTAATAATTTTTTTAATATTTTTGTCTATTTTTATATGTTAAAATTTGTGTAAAAATGTGAAAAACATATATAACGTGAACTAATATATTCTTCAATAATTGGCGTTGGTTTCACTTT
This sequence comes from Maratus speciosus, assembly GCA_963932465.1. Lineage (NCBI taxonomy): Eukaryota > Metazoa > Arthropoda > Arachnida > Araneae > Salticidae > Maratus > Maratus speciosus. Next base: position 641,366,845 of record OZ010787.1, read on the forward strand.
TTTAACTTTTGTACTTTTTGAGAAAAACGTATTTGAAAACTAGTAGCGCCGGCGCATACTTCCCCGATTATCTGAAGGACAGTTCAAGGTCAGAGGCTAAAAAGACTTTATATGCCATTCGCTATGCTTATCCGACTAGTCCCTTCAGTTCCTCATATAAATGGAAGTTGTCTATTAAAATTTATCAACTTGAACAGCAAAATCATTCATAAAACATCTCCGTTTTTATACATAGCAATTCACTAAATGTGCCATGTAGTTTGAATAAGGAAATAGGTGAACGGTTATAAAATTAAAGAATATATCAATTCTATTCCTCTGAGCGTCTCAGGACATTACTGCATTTGCTTCAAATTGTTCATAAGTCTAATATTAATTTAAATTTCGTTCCCTGTTTGTTTCTAACGTCCCTTTTTTCCTATGCCGTCCCTTTTTAGGATTCCGTACTTAAAAAGTAAAAACTGAACCATTATAAGATCAGTCCTGTGTCTGTCTGTGACAGCCATTTTACTTGTAAACTATAAAACGTGGAAAGTTCAAATTGGGGGAAGTAATAAAGACTATTTATCCACAAATTTACAGATTATTAAAATTCACAAATATATATTTTTTAAATGTAGAGGGGATATGTATGTTACTTAGGTGTTGCTCTCCCCTAGCATCGAGACCTGGTGCGTTTTGTAGCCCTATACTTAAAAGTTAGAGAACCGAAAAAATTTCTCTGTAAAAATAATATTTTATATACTTTTAATTTTTTATTATTATACATTTATTTGTTTATTTCACGCCAAAAGGGAGTTAAGTCGTCAAATATGGCGCTACAAATTTTCAGCCCACTTTATCCAAAGAGAAAATGTACAGAACATATTACTAGAATTATATCAGATTGCGATTTTTTTTTTCTATAATTGCTAGCATAAGAAACAAATATTAGGTTTTTATTTTTTATCTATGCAGACGATAAATATATAAGTAATAAATATAATTCTATAAAAGCTTCGAAGATCATTGAAAACTATTTTTTAGTGAAATACAAAATAAGCAAACTGTTTTCTTTTGAAATCGAATGAAATAAAGTTTCGAATGTTTAACCCTAGATCTACCGGGAATTTTATTCAAGTTTTAATAAAACGTTCTACACCAGAATTTTTATTTAAAACTATTTAACTTATTTATTTACCTTATTTTTGTCTGGTTTATATACTTAGTTTATTTTAAAGAAATTTCTGGTTTGAATGAATATTTTGTATGTACCTGTCGGGTCCAATGGACCCGTCTGGTAGACGGAGGGTTAAAATGAAATGTCGCTGTATCAAATGGTCATTCGGTAAAAGGGATCATAAAGTAAATTAATATTTTTACACAATTTAGAAAAATTACCGTGGCGAAATAGGTCAGACATTGCAATTTCTAGCTATTACAAATTCAGCTATGACATTTGGCTAGGGTTGCCGGGAAGCTCTACTTTTGAAAATAAACGCTAACTGTTTCCCCGCCAAAAATATGAATATAAAGTTGCAATTTTTCAAAATCAAATTCGTGGGTTTTTGAAGGAATTTTCAAACTTTTTTCAATATTTTATGCTTATTATTAACTAATTTTTATTTTTAAATGCTTTTCTTTAAAAAATTCAATGTTAATAGTCCGATAAATGGTCTCAAAAATTGCATTTTCAGAAAGTTATGCTGCTGTATAATCAAGAAATATTATTTTAACAGAAAAATTTTATCGATTCTCAAACTTTATAATATAGGGCTTTAAAATGCACCAGGTCTCAATGCTAGGTGCGAGCAACACCAAAAGTGGTTCCCTTGTTCGAAAAAAAACCTTTTCTTTGCATATTTTGTGGAAGCTTTTGTAACGCTGAACTCAAAAATACATTTCTTTTAATTTTAGGTAATATAATTTCAGAGATATCGTCGAAAATGTAATGCAAAAATATTTCGCCCCACCCCCCTGTATTTCCGAATCTACTAAAGCTAAAATTATGAAAAAAATAGAGGTAGTAGAAGTTAATTTAATCCTTTTAGGAAAACTATAGCGATTACCTTAGGTAATATAGTTTTTGAAAAAGCGCATTTTTCCTGTACACACAAATTTCGATTTGCGGGCATTTAGCTAAAGTGTTGAGGAGCGCTGGAGGTACCTATCGTGGCAAAAGTTACAAAAAGCATTGCTGATAATGATTTTACAGAAAAATCGTTGTTAATTAGCCGAGATATTAACCCTTAATGATACGGAAGATTTGTACATACATAATGACATCTGCGGCGTACTCTGTGTACCGTCGGCTTTTAAAGCCTAGATAGCAACTTTTAATGGTATATTTGTTTAATGTAATGCCCAGTAGCAGTATAAAAGTAATAAACGTCAAATTGTTAAAAACAAACTAATTTACTTAGAATTATAAATCACATAAATACTATGGGATTCGCGACTAGTTTGCAATGAGTGGATCTCTCAATATACCTCCCAAATTTAAGCTTTGAAAACGTCTTTTGTTTTAGGTGTGCATTCTAAAAAGAAAAGATTATTACTACGCTGAATTTAGTTTTATGAAATAGCCAAATGAAGTTTAAATATACACTAGTTTTATTGGCAGTACCGGATTAAGTTCATCATAAACGAATTAGGATAAGATTAAAAGAAGAGTTATACAGAATAGCAATATTTGATATTATTTAGGCTTCATATCTCTTGAACTTTTATGGTAAAACCATTCATACTTTTCTAGTACAGCTGTACCCAACCTACGTTGTATAGTTTTTTACAAAGTCTTATTATATTTTTAAAAACCATTTTTTTAAATAATACAGTTAATAATTCCTATATTTATTGAAAGGATCCCTCTGAGTGTGAGTAATATTCGCACTTGACGGTTTATTTTACATACATCATGAAATACTATTCTGTGAAAATATTTTTGTCTACAGCCGATTTAAGTTGTTTTGGGGAAACTGGAAAATACGGGAAAATTGCTTAGATTGCTGACCCTGACAATTGAAAGCCTGAGTGAAAGAATATGTTACGTAACATAAAATTGAATTCGATAAAATTGAAGTTATTTTGCTGTAATTTATTTACTTATTTAATGCCTCCTTACAAGGAAGGTCTCCTTATCGGCATACTCAGAATACTTTGAAAAAATTACTAATTAAACTACTTATGTGTGTGATAAAAGATCAGTCATATTTAGCGGCGAAATCACAGTAGAAAGTCTATAAAAAATAAAATACTTTCGAGTATTTGGAACGAAAAGACGAAAGCGTCATGCGATTTGACGAGCAGTACTTTTCCTCGCCAAAAGCAAACGATTTTAATGCAGCTGAAAATTGCTTGTTAATTGATTTTTAGAATGCGTGTAAATGGTATTTAGTGAATTTAAATTTAAGCAATGAGATGGTTTAATAAATACATTTTTTTGTATTACATAGTTTAGTTTCTTGTTTATTAATTTTATTACTTTAAAAACAATTTCATTTTTAAAAATATTTTTAAATATTTAAGCGTGTTCCAAAATAAAGACATGATGAAAAATGCTGCAGTTATTCATTTCAGTATCAAAGAAGTCGTTTCCATAGCAACAAAATTGAATCGACAGTGCTCATTCGGACTTAATTTTGAGAATGAAACAATTTTAATAAATTAAAATTTTATTTTAATCCATAAAAAATTTGATAGTTAACTTTCATTATAAATATATATATATGACAAAAATAGAGTTAAATCCAACTAAAACTGACAAAACTAATGCTATTTACATTAAATTTATTTAAACAAGTTCGATATGAAACATTTTTATCTTAAACAGCATTTAACATAAAAAGTATTTTCTGAAATTTTATTACATCGCCAACCGGTGATAAATCGCCAAATATCGAAATTTTCATTATTATTTTTTTTTAGGGGCGCTCTATCGAGTTTCCACCGAAATTTTTTTTAAACATATTTATACTCATGAGTAGAACATTCTATATATTTTTTTCAGATTTTTCAGAGTATGCCCGTATGGAGACCTTCCTATTTAGTAGCATTGAATGCTAATAGGTGATACTAAACTCTCCTAAAAAGAATATTAGCATTTAATTATTAAACATTTGAAATTATTTTCGCCACTTAATTTATTAAATATAAAAACATTAAATATTAAATGATACTGTCTCATATCTTCAATACTAAATAGAATTTTAGTTTTTTTAGTTTTACCATATGCTATAATACCTCATTACAGTTTCACCCATAAAATAAAACAATTTTTGAGAAAATGTATCATAACATGTTCTTGCATTTAGCGCTTTAATTATAAACTTCTTCATGACTAATAAGTCTTGTAATTATCTAAAAACAATGTGCACATAATTTTACTAGTCTGGATAATTGTAGCTAACATACTTTACAAACAAAGTAAGAAATTACTTTAACAGGGATAATTCGTTATAAAACGTATATTTCTATGCTTTCCATTAAGTAGTTTTTATTTAATAAAATATCCTTCATATTTTTGCGGGTTTCATTTGAAAATGGAAAAAATAAATCTGAAACTGCTTCCATATTAATTGGTTAATGAAAACATGAAACAGGATAATCACACATATTAAAAATGAATTCCACTAAATATTGTTGATGTTCCCACGTAGATGAATAAGGGAAAAGGAGAACTGTTATAAAATTATAGAATATATCTATATATCTCTCTGACCGTCTCAGAAAAATACTGCATTTTTATCACATTGTTGGAAAAACTAATATTAATTAAAATTTCGTTCCTTGGTTGTTTCTGAAATACATTTCATATGTCGTTATTATACATACATCATGAAATACAATTCTATTAAAAATATTTTTGTCTACGGCCGATTTCAGTTGTTTTTGGGAAACGAAAAAATACGGGCAAATTACTTAGGGGGCTGTATACTCTGACAATCATAAACTTCTTCAAGAACAATAAAAAAAGCTTGGAACTATCTAAAAATAATGTGTATATAATTTTACTAGTCTCGATAAATAAAGCTAACTTATTTTATAAACAATGTAAGAATTTAATTTTACAGAAATACTTCCTATATGATGTATATCTTTATGCTATCCCTTAAGTAGTCTTTATTCAATAAAATGTCTTTCATATTTTTGCGTATTTTCACTTGAAAATGGAAAAAGTAAGTTTGAAACTGCTTTCATATTAATATGTTAATGAAAACAAGCAGTAGGATAATCACACATTAAAGATAATGTCTTTCACAAGTCGAGAGCTTTATTGCTGAAAGAAATTCAAAATATGACCAATCTTAGGAGCTTTTTCTCGTAATTTTTATGTACTATTGTTAAAAAGCAGAGAAAAGAGTATAAAAATGAATTTCGAAGGGTGTATTTAAAAGAAACTTGCCATTTTAGAGATTAGAGTAGCCATCTTCTGTTTCAAAAATATTAGAAATGAAATTAAGGTAGAGAGGAAAAGTATGTATGTATTTGAATCATAATCTGATGAAAAGTGTAATCTTTCTTTACATATACTTTCATTCTCTTAAATTTGTTAAAAGGATTTGTCAAGTGAAAAATAAACTGTGATGGATTTTCAAAAACACGTTATGATTGAAATACACAGTATTACTTCTACATAGGTTTAAACCAAAAGCATGAAGCCGCTTTTAATTACTTACCTACTCATTTATAATATTAAATATAATAAATAAAATACATTTTTGTGAAATTTAAAATTATACAGCCCCTTGTATTTAAAAAAATCTCAATTCCCTGATTCTTCAGGTATCCAGTTGTCTCTTTACCATCCATAGGTTCCCATATGTTGTTCCTTTTTCCCGGTATAAGTTTCCCGTTTGTTGTACCTTTTCCCGGCTTAGGTTTCTCGTGGTGGGCTTGTAATCTGACTATATTATCAAGTAGAAGATGAAATTAATGTGAAATTGAAAATATATCTAAAAATATTTACTTTATACTTCACATGCTAATGTAAAAATCACAATGATCTTCTACATATACCCAAGATTTATTATGCATGCATTTATTATGCATCGTCTTTGAGTTTTTCAAAAAAAAAAAAAAATACTGGAGAAAACACGAGACATATTTATGAATTATGGAAATATATCCAAGTATGCGATATATTTTTCTTTATAGACAAACATAGAATTAAATAAAAATCATGTTCTAAACTTTTGTTTTGACGTAAAAGTTAAGAAAAAATACACTTAAGAACACTTAAGAATACCTTTCATGCGGTGCTGTAAAAGCTGTAGCATATTTATTTTGTTAAAAAAAAAAAAAAAAAAAAAAAAAAAAAACATGCTCCCCTTTCAAGGTTTGAACGTTCTTCAAATACAAATACATTCGAGGGTCCTTCATTAAATAATGAGAATAGGGAATTCAAACAAACCTCATGAGATAAATGTGCTACAAATATTCTCCCCTCTGTTTATTATGCTCTATCACTCGAATTTTATTAATATATTTCTTTTCCTTATATTACCTTATATTTCCTTATATTTCTTCACTTTTTTAAATGTGGAGTATAAATAATGCAGTAACTATAAAATAGACATTAAAAGTGTCATTAAAATTTACCTAACAAGATAGATTTAAATTACATTTTACTTCCCTCTGTTTATTATTCTCTAAGCTATCACTTGAATTTTTGAATAATAGGTCCTTATATTTCTTCACTTTTCTAAATGTGGTGTATAAATAACTTAGTAAATATAAAATGGACATTTAAGGAGATGTTAAAATTTATCTATTAAGTTAAATTTTAATTATATTGTATCTGAAAGTCAATTAAGTTTTGTCCTCTTTAATAAATTATGTAAAAGAGAACAAAATTAAGTTCTTCATATAAATGGAAGTGTCTATTAAAATTTATCAACTTGAAGAATAAAATCATTCATAAAGTTTCTCCGTTTTTATGCATAGGAAACCACTGAATTTTGTAGATGTTCCTACGCATTTTGAATAAGGACATGGGTGATCTGTTATAAAATGAAAGAATATATCAACTCTATCCCTCTGACTGTCTGTCAGTTCTATCCATCTGAACGTCTCAGGACTTTACAACATTTTCATCAAATTCTTCATAAAGCTGATATTAATTTTCGTTCCCTGTTTGATTCTAAAATACATTTCATATTTGTTTATTTTGTATACATCATGAAATACAATTCTATTAAAAATATTTTTGTCTACAGCCGATTTCAGTTGTTTTGGGGAAACGGAAAAGTACGTGCAAACTGTTGAGAGGGCTATATCAAACTTCTTCATGAGTAATAAAAAACCATGCAATTATCTAAACATTATATGTATATTATTTTACTAATTTTGATAAATGAAGCTAACTGACCTTTTAAACAGTGTAAGGATTCATTTTTACAGGAATACTTCATTATAAGATGTATATTTTATGCTTTCCCTTAAGTAATTTTTATTTAATAAAATATCTTTCATATTTTTGCATGTTCTTACTTGAAAAAGGAAAAAGTAAATCTGAAACTGATTTTATATTAATATGTTAATGGAAACAAGAAATAGGATAATCACAGACAATAAAGATAATGTTTTTCAGTATCTGAGAGATATATTAATGAAAGAATTTCTAAAATCTAATCTTCTTCTCGTAATTTTTATGTATTATCGTTAAAAAGCAGAGAAAAGAGTATAAAAAATGAATTTCAAAGAATACAATGAAGGTAACGCTCCGTTTTAGAGATTAGAGTAGCCATCTATTGTTTCAAAAATGTTAAAATTGAAAATAAAGTTAGAGCAGAATAATATGTAAGTTATTATCATAAGTTGATAAAAAGTGTACCCTTTCTTGTAAATCTTTTTTTTTTCTCTTAATTTTGTTTAAAGAACTTGTTCAGTAAAAAATAAGCTGTGATGAGTTTTCAAAAATAAGTTACAGTTGAAATACAGAGATTTACTTGTATACAGGGTGAATCCAAAAGAATAAAGCCGTTTTTAATTACGTACCTACTTATTTATAATATTAAAACTGATAATTAAAATACAGTTTTGAACAATTTAATATTATATAGTCCCTTGTATATTTAAAAAATATTCACAAATGCGTAATCCTTGCATGTAAACGTATCCAGTTGTAGCTCTACCATCTCTACGTTCCCATTTGTCCCCGACCCCTATTGGCCCAACCCATTTCCTGATATAGGTTTCCCTTTTATTGTACCTATTCCAGGCTTAGGTTTTTTGTTGGTGCACTACTTATCTATGAAATATTTGTTAGACATGTAATATATATGTAATAAATTTATTATTCCTGTATAAGATGAAATTAATGCAAATGGAATATATATAAAAAATATTTACTTTATACTTGACTTGCTAGTGTAAAAATAATAATTTCCCCCATATTCGCACGATTTATTATGCTTGCATAAAAATAAAAATTGCCTTCAGGCCTTTATAGGAAAGAAATAAATAGTATTGTAGAATACACGAAATATATTTATGGGTTGGGGAAATATATCCAACATTCCGAGATATTTTTCTTTATAGACATGTAATATAAAAAATATTTCATGTTTTAGACTTTTGTTTTTACATAAAAGTAAAAAAAAAAAAAAAAAAAAAAAAAAAATACATTTAAGAATGCCGTTCATGCACAGCTGTAAAAGCTGTAGCATATTTCCTTTGTTAAATAAAAAACCTATCCTCCATTTTGAAGGCTTGAACGTGCTTGAAATGCAAATGCATTCGAGAGTTCTTTGTTTAATAATGAGAACAAAAAATTTAAACAAATCTCATGAGAAATATGTGCTACAAATACTCTTCTCTCTGTTTACTATGACCTAAGCTATCACTTGAGATTTTTGAATAACCGATCCCTATATTTCTTTACTTTTGTAAATGTGGTGTATAATTGACGCGATAAATAAAAATATACATTAAAAGGGAATTAAAATTTATCTAACAAATTAAATTTCAATTACATTTTATCGGAAATTCAGTTAAGTTTTATCTTCATTAATAAATTTTGCAAAAAAGCACAAAATTAAGTTCCACATATAAGTGGAAGCTGTCTTGTAAAATTTAAGAACTAGAGGAATAAAACCATTCATAAAGCTTTTCCGCTTTTATACATAGGAAACCACTGAATTTGTTCATGTTCTCACGTACTTTAAATAAGGAAATAGGTGAACTATTATAAAATTAAAGAATATATCAAATCTATCACTCTGAGCGTCTCAGGAGTTTACTGCATTTTCATCAAATCATTCGTAAAACTAATATTAATTTAAATTTTCGTTTCTTGTATGTTTATAAAATAAATTTAACATTTCTTTATTTTATATATAGGATAACTCTAGGATAGATGGCCAGTCTAAATATCTCCAAAACTTGATCATAAATTGCAATATAAACATTGTTCGCATGAAATAGTTCAACGAGTTTATTTATTGCGACGGGCAATTGTGTTTTTCGATTATAAAAAGTAAGTGTAATTTTAATGTCAATTAAATAGGTGGTTGAATATTTTTTTTTGACTTAGGTATCTGAATGTTTTGCAATACGTACGTTATATATATATATTTACTCTATGGACTTTTAAGGCAAGTATATAATCTAATCTTTACTTCTAAGACTAAAACAAAGATGTACAATGACTATTGATGCTTTAAATTGGGCAACCATCAGTCCTTCAATTTCAAGAGAGATGGCCACATGAAATCGAGGAGAGATGGCCAGCTTTAATCAATATTTCAAAGTTATATTTAGCGATGATTTTAACTAAATATAATTAAATTTAAAATAAATATATAACATTTACGTTTTTAAATATATTAATTGGTATAATTATTTAAATTTTAACTAATATAAATATTTTAATAATAATAATGATAATATAATAAGACCTGACGATTTATTTGTTTCACAAAATACTGAAAAACGTCGGAAACTTTCTTAAGAGAAACTGATAAAGTTGATAAATAAACTAAACTAACGTAATAAACCTACAATTAACGCGAGGAAAAAAACGCGACAATTCCAGCAGCGAAGAAAACAAAATACATTTAACCCGGGAGAACTCGCTGCATGAGATTTTCTCTCACCGTCGTACTTTTTTAACACTCTTATTTAAACCATTTTTTATTTTAATTAAAATTTCAAAATGTTATTTCAATTATTTTACCTCTTTTGTGAATAAAAGTATTAAGCCAACCAAAAAAAGTTGATATTATATGAATGTAAAGTAAAAGGAAAGCAATTGGGCATTCTCACTAGCGAGTTCTCCCAGGTTAAATTATCAGATTCTACAGATTCCGAGTAAATAGAATTGGATTAGGATCACTGTGCTGGTTGTGTAAAACAGTATAGTATCACGTCCGAAAAGAATGTCTGAATACAATGAACAAGGTATCTGAAGTGGTTTCATGAAACGTGTACAAATTATCAAGAACTTTGCCAAGCATGTGGTAAGATTTTACGAAAAGTGCAGCATTGAAATTATACTTCAAATTTTGTTTATTCGAGTTTTCTTTCACTTTTTCCATCATATAATTGCATCTTTACAAATTGCTATATGTTTTTTCATAATTAACTATTTTAAATGTGTTATTTTTTGCTATTTAAATTAACTTTTTCTTTCATGTATTGGATGGCTATCTCTCCTCGGCTTTAAGGAGAGATGGCTTGGTTGATTGGTTGGTTGGTTAATTTTTGACGGCCAATTATCTGCTCGAAGGATATAGGCCCAGGGGGTGCCCTTCGTGGGGGTCTTTCTAAGGGAACCTAACCCGTATTAACGCTTGGAAATCCAAGGTTCGAAGGAAACCACGAAAACTCCGAAAGATTAAGCCGACGGGCGCGATTGGGATCGAAACCAGCACCTCCCGTCTACCAGCTTCGAGAGCAGAACCTCTCGGCCACTGGCGGGGCAAGGAGAGATGGCCATCTGCCATCTGCCATTTAAATTTCAATTTTGTTTAACACTTTTTATTTTCAATGTTTAATTATTTTTTGCGTAAAATATTATGCGTATATGTATAAGAATTTTAAATATGTATCAATATTACTTGTATTTGCATTCTAAGAATTCTTATTTCTATATTTAAAAACTATGACCATCTATCCTAGATTTACCCTACTACAATGCAAAAATATACCAACCCCTTAGAATTTGACAATTCTGAAAAATATGTTAATTTTTGTCAAAAGAGAAAGATATTAGATGAATGTAGGTGGTAATTGAAACAATAGAAAGTGAAAAAATGCATATTTAATTATTAGCATAGGAAACAAATACAGTAAATGTGGTTTCTTGTCAATGCAAAAGTATAAATATTTAGCATAAAAAAAGATATTAATGTGTGCTTTTGGCATTACAAAAAGAAAATAAATTTACAAGGTTGTCCGCGACGTCAGATGATGTCATAATTCCGGGATGGCATGCTTACAATAAGATTTATCAACGTATGTTATTCAGTTTCATCCCTGCAAAACAATTAACACATTCTGTCGGTGCAATACAAAATTTCGTAACAAAACAACAAAATTTACGGACTTAAATAGAGAACAGGACATAGTCGGAATCTTTAAAAACTTGAAGAGCGGTAAATTGTTAGGGCTGTATTAAGTGAAATGGAAAGTGCAAAGGTAGTGGAGACAGACTTACAGATTAAATTTTCAGGGGATACCGTTCTTCGAACAATTAAACGTAATTCAAATCTTGTTTGAATGAAACTTTCTCCACGTCTGACACAAAGAAGCAAGATTGCAAATTTGTCGTATCAACATGGGCACAAACCGGAAAGACGTAGCTTTTTTTTTTCCTTATAAATGAAGGATAAAAAATTAATCATTTATGTTTCAGACTATTTTTATGGACAAAAAGAAATTCAATCTCGACAGACCTGATTGTTTAGCATATTACAGGCGAGATTTAAGAAAGGAACAGAGGTACACAGTAAAAAATTTTGGTCAAAAATTACGGTACATATACTGGCAACTTTGTGACCAGTACATATACCGTAATTTAACTGGACGGTATATGTACCGTAAAATATTTAAAGTATATGTACCGCAAAAAAACTTTCATACAGCATATATACCGTACGTTAAATATACAGTATATATACCATAGATTAAATATACAGTATATGTACCGTAAAAAATATTTATCCAGTATATATACCATAAATTAAATGTGTGGTATATGTACCGTAAAAGTGTTTGTAATCAGTATATGTACCATAAATGAATGTATGGTATATATACCGTAAAAGTACAGGATGACCCTAAAAAAAAGCTCCCACAATTGACAGGATAAAAAAAAGGACTGCAGAGAGAAACTTGTTTGTTCAAAAATATACAATAGGTATGACGAGAGTTTAAAATGACAATCTTTCAGAAATGGTGTCTGGTAAGTGTTGTCCATTGCGAGCAATACGCAATTCAAGACAATGTCTGAAATCTATCACCACTGATGCTTCGTCTTGTGGAATAGCTGCCACTTCTACCTGAATATTAGTCTCTTGGGATCAGAAAGAGCATAGGTTTTATGCCTCAAGAGTAATTCAAGCAGAGGTAGCAGCTTCTGCAAGACATGATATGTCAGATGATAGATTTCAGACATCGTCTTGAATTGTATATTGTTCGCAATGGACAACACTACCAAACATAATTTCTAAAACACAGTCATTTTAAACTCTTGTCATACCCATTGTATATTTTAAAACAAACATGTTTCTCTCTCCAATCCTTTTTGTTTTATATTATCCTGTCAAATGTGGGAGATTCTTATGGGTTATTCTGTAGTCAGAATCATATATACAGGGAAAGTACAAAGTCTTACCCTTATTTATCAACCTGTACATTGATGCAGCCAAAACATAAAATTTTTACTTCTCTTTTTGAGGGATTCTGTAGTGAATAAGTTATCAAATTTTTGTCCCTTTTATTATTTGACTAATTATAATTATAAAAACTAAACATCTACATATGTCGCCAAGGGCGTGAAGAGGATAAAAATTACATTTTCAACGAATAAAGAAAAATTAGTAATTGGCCAAAATTTTATAATTTCTTCCGAGATTCTTGTTACGTACTTAGAAATTAGAATTTTTTTTTTTTTTTTTCCTCAACATACAAATCTAAATTTTCTTTCCTTCAGTTAAATGTTTAAAACTGCCACTGTCCAGCAAATCGCCACTTATATGATTTTTTTTTTTAATGGAAAAATGGGTGTTTAATTATTCTTGCAAAACTTAATATACAGTTTAAAATTTAGAATATTAATAATAGGTTTTAGCATAAGTTTTTAGCTGAATGAGTTATTAATATTTAGATTTCTGGTTGACATAGAAAAATCCACAAATTATATCAAGGTTTTTTAAACAAAGCTCTATCCGATAAAAAATTTCTAAATACCTACAAATTCAAAAACTGTGTTATTTGTTTCTTTTAACAAACAATACATCTGTATAAAAATTAAACAATTTCTAAATATTCACATCTTATTCTATAAATGACACAATTAGTTGTAGCACAACCATCTATTATTTAAAAACTAATCAAATTCTGCTGTTTTTAATAGCTTTTCCCTCCTGAAATTTTGCAATCAATCTACTGAAAACCCTAAAAGTAATGTTACTTTAAATTTAGAAAAGTAAAAAAAAAAATGTAAAAAAGAAAAAAATGTCAAAAGTGTATTGGATAATATTTAATCCATAGGAAAATGAAAGATGTAATAAGTATATCTTAAATATTTTGGATTTCTATAAGTTAAGCTTTAAATATTTATTTAAAAAAATTAAGTTTTAGAAATTTAAGAAATATTTAATTTTTGTTTCTGCATTTTTCTTGAGAATGAAACATCGATGTTCTTTAATGTAGCTATCTTTTTAAGCTAAATAATGCTATAAAAAGTGATAAAATATCTTTATTTAGATTGACGAACGTTTCATCGCACAAATGGTAACATTTTCAAAATCATTCATGATAGAAATATTTTCACAAAATTTAAAACAATAACTTGGTAAACAATGTCATGAGACATCATGCATATGCAAACATAAAATTAAATTAAATAGGATTACTTTATGTTTGCACTGATTTTCATTATGCATGATGTCTCTTGACATTGTTAACCAAGTTATTGTTTTTAAATTTTGTGAAAATATTTCTATCACGAATGATTTTGAAAATGAGAGGGGGAGTTTTAAAGGTCACAAACTGTTAAATAAAATACAATTTTCTATAGCAAAAATAAAAATTCATATTTCTTAAAATCACCAAAGAATATTTCTTTTATTAAAAATAGCTTAAAAAAGCAGTAAAAATATCATTGCATATGGTATTTAGAAAAAAAAAAAAAAACATTTAAAGCTGTCGTTAAATTTAAAGGAGCTAATTTCTGACTTTTTTTTTTTTTTTTTTTTTTATCAATCTTCATTCAGAAATGCATGAAATTTGCAATGTAAAATTTTTTAATTCAGAAACTATAATTGAAAGATATCTTTTTTTTTTTTTTTTTTTTTTGTAAATGCATAACATCTTTCAGAAAATACTATTAAAACCTTTCAGCCGAATTCTCCACGCAGGTCAAGAAAAGTGAAGAAAATTGGTTGTCCTGAGCAAAATTGCTTTTAAGTCAAAAGGTAATTTATCAAAAAATGGAAAATTTATTTTCATTCCAAATCACTAAATAGTCAGGGCAGCAAACTTCATACCTTCATGTTTAAAAATGAGTTTAAAATTGTGTCAAAGTTTTACGTTGTTAGGCAGGGTATTTGAGAACCATATTAAAGTTCAAGCATAAATATTTTAGAACATTTAGAAAATAAATTGATTTCATTATGATTTACAAATATTTAAAACAAGCAATTAAAATATAGAAAGATATTTATTACAACAATTAAATTACATTAATATACACAGTTCTAACATTTATGTATACAATGTTTTCTTTTCAATTTACTAATATATACAAATTCCAGAAGTTTTGGCCATCTTACAGCACTACCTCTGCCAATTGATTTGCTCTGTAGTTTATTCCACACACAGGGTTGATCAACTTAAGTACCTTAAAGAAAAAGAGTGGTTCATTCAACATGGATATAAGCACTAAAATAAATTTTCGAAGAAAATACAAAAGTGACTTGTAGAAAAGGTTACATAAAATCATCTTAAAAAGATATTTCAGTCACACCAAGAAAAAGAAGGTTAATGTTAATCTTACGGGGCATTATTTTCAAATTTCCCGCTTTGATTTTAATGTTTCTCAATGATTTTTTTTTTATTATTTATTTAGTATAGATGAGGGTGATCTACAACTGTGCTAGCTTTTATTTTTCTGATTTTGGTTATAGTTTTTTTAATATTAGGATAATTTCAAATTCAGAAGCGGTTTCGAAAGTAAAAATAATAATAAAAAAAAAACCGAAAAAGTAAAAATTAGCCCAGTTGTAGATAGTCTTCAGCTATCCTATGCAAAAAAAAAATCATTTAAAAATATTAAAATTCAAACAAGATATTTGAAAATAATGCTCCCATAGACTTAACATTAGCATTTTCATTTTTCCCTGTGACTAGTGTGGACAAGAGCCTACACTAATCACGCGGATAAATGCAAACATTAATGTTAAACCTATGGGAAAAGTCTTTACAGATTTCTCACTTGTATTTGAATACTTTTTTATATTATTTTTTTTTTTGCATGCAATACCTGAAGTCGATACCTGTTGTTGTGTGTATGTACTTTTTTCAACTTTTGTAGCAATTTCTGTATACGAGAATAGTTTCCCTTTCAAAACCACTTCCAAAAGTAGAAGTATCCGCATATCAAAAAACTGTAAAAAACATCGAAAAAGTAGAAATGCACAATAAATGTTAACCTCAGGTACCCTGTGTACCCCCCCCCCCCCAAAAAAAAAAAAGAGAGAGAGAGAGAAAGAGAGAATAATTTAAAAATAGGAACAAGAAATCTGTAAGGAACGCTGCCATAGGATTAACATTAGTTCGAGCATTTCTTAGTTTAGGCTCTTAAGGCTTAATTATTTTGCATGCGATACCTGAAGTCAATACCTATTGTTGTGTGTATGTACTTTTTCAAATTTCGTAGCAATTTCTGTATATGAGAATAGTTTCACTTGCAGAACCACTTCCAAAAGTAGAAGCATATAAAACAACTGTAACAAACATCGAAAAAGTAGAAATGCACAATAAAAGTTAACCTCAGGTACCCTGTGCCCCCCCCCCCCCCCAAACACAGAAAAAAAGAAAAAGAGAATCATTTAAAAGCATTCAAATGGGAACAAGAAATCTGTAAAGATTGCTGCCATAGCATTAACATTAGCTTGAACATTTCTTTCTGTGCCTAGTTTAAGCTCTTAAGGCTATGTGTTTAAACAAAAATGGAAATGTCAGAGCTGAAATCATTAATTTTATACATTCTCTCAACAAAGCTCACTTATTTTTACTATTGATACAACTTTTACAGAGTAATTTCAAATCATTGCAACAGTTAATGATTTCTTTTTCACTCGCTTCATCTTATAATTTATAAATGGACCTGTTTAAACTGTACATCACCTTCATATTTAATGGAGTTTCTGAAGTATGTTAAAGATGCAGAGAAGACCTTTTAAATCCCATGCAAGTATGTTTAGGAATATTAATTGGCCTACATTCTTTGCTAACAGGTGACAATGTGCAGCTTTCAGCATATCTGTTATCAAATTACTTTGAAATAAATACTATTAATTGAATGCATTGTCCATCATACTCACAAGATTAAATGTAACCGAGCTTGTACAGTCGAACCTCGTTAACATGAACCTCAAGGGGAATCAAAAATTTGTTCACGTTAACATGTAATTCATGTTATCAGTATCAAATCTTTGTATTCGTTTTTATAGGGGACTGTGAGAATAATTTATGTTAAAAGTAATTCATGTTAAGCGTATTCATGTTAACGAGGTTCAACTGTATAGATTACATTAGGTCACAAAAATATAGAATGCTAACTGCTCCTGGCTGTCACAAAACATATGCAATAATGGGATACAAACTTTGTATATAACTTTGAGAAAACAGATTTTTATAAATTATCGATCAGATTTTCTAATAAACTCTAGGCCATTTTATTTACTACATGGGAATTAGTCTAAACTTTTGTCAATACAAACTTTTATAAGTCAGCCTGTTAAAGGTTTTCTTTCTAGTGAGCTCATTTTATTTACAAATTACACATTTCAAATAATACAGAGAAACAAAAAATAAGGAATTTACTTATTATAGAATATAATTATAAGATTATTTAATAAATGGAATCTTGTGAAAGCTCTCTTTTAACTCTTTGAAGGTTGGTGAGATACTTTGCTAAAAAGGTCACTTAAAATTGCATTTACAAATCTATATTGCACATGCAGATCTGAAAATTTGGAAGAAGACCAATGAAAGCAGTTCTGATGCATAAAACTCAGATTTTCAATTTTTTTTTTCAAAATTTACCGAGATACAAGTTAAAAACCATAATGATTATTAAAAGATGGTACACTGCCTTAGCTATCTGGTCCAAAACTGCATTTCAGAGTTTCTTTAAGGTTCTTTTTCAAATCTAACAGAGCTTATTTCTGATGTATTCTTGTAATTCTTTTTTTTTTCCAGAAATGCATGAAAGTGGCAGATGTTTTTATTCAAAAGCTATGCGATCAAAAGATGTTTTCCCTTTTTTGGTAAAGGCAAAAAATAATTCAGAAATACTGTCAAAGTTGCCTTTTGAGGAGAATTTCCAAGCTTGGTATTGCAAGAGAGAAAAAAGAAAAAGCAGTTGTCACACAACTAAAATTGCTTATAACTGATAAGTAATTTGTTTATAAAAAAATGGAAAACTCATTTCAATTCCAAATCACTCCAATAGTCAAGCCTGCTAATTTTATACCTTTATGCTTAAAAATGAACTACAAAATGTGTCGGAAAGTTTTGTGTTGTTGAGCAGGAACCAAAAGCAAAAGGAAAAGAAGCTCGGGAAAACATTCTGTATTTTGAAGCAGCCATATCAGATTTTAAAATATACATATAAGGACAAAAATACCCATTTACTTTGGGTACTTTCCTGGTCCTAGTTGGGTTATTTGTTTTAAAAGTATTAATATTTATTATTTCAAAGAAATGTACTATGAATGCTGATTTTGAGGGTCCTTCCCAGCAGGGTTGGCAGGTTTTTGACACATGTCAGTTTTTGACGGTTTAAACCAGGGTTCGCAAAAACCCGGGTTTTTCTGAAAAAACCCAACCCACCTGGGTTTTTTCGGGTTTTTTCATGAAAAACCCAATTTTCCCCGGGGAAAATCGGGTTTTTTCAGAAGTATAATACATGCGTAATTACATTATTGTATACTATATTTTCTATATATTATATATATATACGCTATACATAAAAAAATACATTGTACCCTTATATACAATATAATTGTAATGCTATTTTACAAGTTATAAATTGTATAAATTATATGAATTTAAATTAATTAAATGTCAGTGTTTCTCACAAATTAGTTTTAAATATAATAGAAGATATAAAATTGTTAATTTTCTTTAAATCAAATAATGAATAGAATATTAAAATTTAAAATATATTAAGTAGGAAGAAAATAAAAAAGAAAAGTGCCCAGCTAAACTGATGGCATTGAGCTCACAGGCTATTCATACTAATTGTATATTATACTCTTATTTTAAAGAATAATGCTCCTCAAAAAAAATAAGTGAAGGGGAATTACCCCCCGTTTCCCCCTTTATACTTAACCAGTGAACCTCCAAATCTAATCAGGGAAGTTCCTTATCATAATAAACCGGTATACCAAATTTGGAGCAAATCGAATAATCCTGCAAAAAAAAACATTTATCTAAATTAAGGGGGTGGACTAGCCCCCCTTTATCCTTAACCAATGAATCGCCAAAACGAATCAGGGAAGCTCTTTAACATAATAAAACGGTATACCAAATTTGGAGCAAGCGAATAATTCTGCATGAAAAACCCGTTTATATAAATTAAGGGGGGTGGACTAGCCCCCTTCCCCCTTTATCTTTAACCAATGAACCCCCAAAACTAATCAGGGAAGTTCCTTAACATAATAAACCGGTATACCAACTTCGGAGCAAATCGAATCATTCTGCATGAAAAACCCATTTATCTGAATTAAGGGGTGGACTAACCCCCTTTTCCCCCTTTATTCTTAACCAATGAACCCCCAAAACTAATCAGGGAAGTTCCTTAACATAATAAACCGGTATACCAAATTCGGAGCAAATCGAAGATTCTGCATGAAAAACCCATTCATCTGAATTAAGGGGGTGGACTAACCTCCCTTTTCCCCCTTTATCCTTAACCAATGAACCCCCAAAACGAATCAGGTAGGTTCCTTAACATAATAAACCGGTATACCAAATTCGGAGCAAATCCAATGATTCAGCATGAAAAACCCATTTATCTGAATTAAGAGGCTACTTCAGTCAGGTGAAAAGACCCGTTCGCTAATGCTAATCTTATGGAAGAAATTTATAAAGATATCTCGGTTGCATTTCAATATTTTAAAATGATTTCTTTTGCATTGGATAGCTAAGATCGATCTGTATGCAAGCCGTTTTTTACTTTTTCGATTTTCATTACAGATTTTCTTTAGGAGGATGTTTTCACTTTCGAAACCGGTTCTGAAAATGAAAGTGTCCCCATAAAAAATATCTGTAAACAAAATCGAAAAAGTAAAAAACAATCTTTGTACAGATCGATCTCAGCTGTCTAGTGCAAAAAAATCATTTAAAAATATTGAAATGCAACCGAGATATCTTTATAAATTTCTTCCATTGGATTAGCATTAGCGAACGGATCTTTTCGCCTGACTGAAGTAGCCTCTTAATGTGGGGGTGGACTAACTCCGTTTTCCACCCTTTATCCTTAACCAATGAACTCGCAAAACTAATCAGGGAAGTTCCTTAACATAATAAACCAGTATACCGAATTCGGAGCAAATCGAATGATTCTGCATGAAAAACCCATTTATCTGAATTAAGGGGGTGGACTAACCCCTCTTTTTCCCCCTTTATCCTTAACCAATGAACCCCCAAAACTAATCAAGGAAGTTCCTTAACATAATAAACCGATATACCAACTTCGGAGCAAATCGAATCATTCTGCATGAAAAACCCATTTATCTAAATTAAAAGGGGCGGGCTAACCTCCCTTTCCCCCCTTTATCCTTAACCAATGAACCCCCAAAACTAATCAGAGAAGTTCCTTAACATAATAAACCGGTATGCCAAATTCGGAGCAAATCGGATCATTCTGCATGAAAAACCCATTTATCTGAATTAAGGAGGTGGACTAACCCCCCTTTTTCCTTAACCAATGAACCCCCAAAACTAATCAGGGAAGTTCCTTAACATAATAAACCGGTATACCAAATTCAGAGCAAATCGAGCAAATTCTGCATGAAAAACCCATTTATCTGAATTAAGGGGGGTGGACTAACCCCGTTTTTCCCCCTTTATCCTTAACCAATGAACTCCCAAAACTAATCAGGGAAGCGCCTTATCACAATGAACCTAGGAAAAAATTTTGAAGCAAATCGGATGTTTCTATCAAGAGTTATCGCATTACGTACATACATACATACATACAGAACGGGCGGGCACATTAGCTCTCAGGCTTTGATAGCCTGTGAGCTAAAAAGGCGTAAACTAGTCGGATGTGCCAATCCCAAAAAGTTTCTTCTATCTCATACATGTTAATTATTCAAAATTCACTATCACAGTGCCAAAATAAATGACAATTTATGCCCATCACGAGGATTGTAAAATATAGATTTGTTGGATGTATATAACAAGGAGATATAAGTATCACCTGTTGTGTAATTTACAACAAAACCTGATCAGTAACAATTTACGTCAACATCTAACTGAATCTGAAGTTTGATGAAAATCCATGCATTATTAGTTCTTGAGATAAAGCTATTGCAAAAAGAGAGATAAATGCAGCACAACAGCGCCGCTTGGGCGATAATATACTAAAAAATAATCAGCACCAGTTTATATCAAGGTTTAACTGAATCTAAAGTTTTGTGAAATTCTGTGCATTAGTTCTTGAGATAGAGCACCCACAAAATTTTTTTCACATACAGACAGTCATTTTCTAAAAACTATCAAATTGTCTTCAGAACCTTTTTAAAACGTATAAATCCATCTTGAACTGGAAGTCGAAATTTTTCACGAATCCAATACTTTCTTCTTGTAAAGATAGAAGAAAGTAAAAATACATATTTTTTATTTCCATGAATATAGTTGATTTGAATTTTTTATATAAAGACATACCATACCTATAATTATGTACTATGTATGTTGCCTGCTAGGTTCTATGTTATTAAAGTATTTCAATGTGCTGAAATACATTTTTATTTTACTTCAGATGTGTATGTAATGGCTTTTATATATTAATATTTTTCCAAAATTAACTGAAATGACTTAAATTCATTAAATGTACATGTTGTTTAAATTTTTAAATTATATCTGAAAATTGAAAAAACCCACTTTATGGGTTTTTCAGTGGGCTTTTTCAAGTGGGCCCATTCTGAAAAAACCCACCGGGTTTTTTCGAACTGGGCCCAGCTTTGCGAACCCTGGTTTAAACTGCAGTTTAAACCGTCATGTCAAAAACCCCTTTTCAAAAACCTCAAATACTTACAGTGATCTGTAAAATTTCACATTAAATGTCACACATTAGATGTAATATTTAAGATTCACTATTACTGTAATTGTATAATTAGTATATAGTATTAGTAATAATTGCAGGATTGGCAGGTTTTTGACATGTATCAGTTTATGTCAGGTTTAAACCATAGTTTAAACCGTCATGTCAAAAACCTTAAATACTAAATTGATCTGTAAAAATTCAAATTAAATGTCACACATGACAACATTACATGTAATATTTTAAATTCACTCTTACTGTATATCAGTAATTAGTACATAGTAAAGTATTATTGTTAAGTACAACTTTTTAACAGGGTAATATTTATTTATTTTTTTTTTTTTTTTTTTTGTAAAATTGTGTTTTTTTTTAAAAGTAGACATCAAGCTCACCTGAGCTGTACATTTTTTCTCTTACTTAAAATCGTTTTAATTTCGCTTACTTTTGAGAGCTTAAAGCATTAGCTAGCTTTTTTTATGGGAAAAAAAAAAAAAAACTTAGAAAAGTGTAGATTTTTTTGTATATATAACAAGATAATGTGCATCAACTTTATTCTAGTCTAGGCAATAACCATTCCATTCAAAATTGAAATTGGATTATTAATTTTAAACATTTACAAAATAAGAGAAATAATTAAAAAAAAAAAGGTTTAAAGTCAATCTTTTTAAAACATGCTTTCTTTCAATATATAAAAATGTTTTCGATTTTAAAACTGAACAAAATTGGCTTGGTCATCTAAAAGAAAATTCCTGTAAGCCCATATTGAAAAAGTGCATAATAGAAGGGATCAAATCATGAAACCATACCACTGTTTCGCTTACACTTTGCATCCCAACCATCAGGGGCAAGGGTTGACTGCTGTGTCAGTTGATTCAGCTCGCACTTGAGCTACGGAGAGAGTTTATGGATGCTTACCCATACTGATTGTGTATGAAGCTAAAGAATCCCCTTTCCCGTCTTCTTATTTCAGTGCTATAGGGAGGACTCCATTGTTTGGTGGAAAGCAGGGTTGGCAGGTTTTTGACACATGTCAGTTTTTGACAGTTTAAACCGTCATGTCAAAAACCCCTTGTCCTCAAATACTTACGGTGATCTGTAAAATTTCACATTAAATGTCACACATTAGATGTAATATTTAAAATTCACTATTACTGTAACTGTATAATTAGTATATAGTATTAGTAATAGTTACAGGGTTGGCAGGTTTTTGACATGTGTCAGTTTATGTCGGGTTTAAACCATAGTTTAAACCGTCATGTCAAAAACCTCAAATACTAAATTGATCTGTAAAAATTCAAATTAAATGTCACACATGACAACATTACATGTAATATTTTAAATTCACTCTTACTGTATATCAGTAATTAGTACATAGTAAAGTATTATTGTTAAGTACAACTTTTTAACAGGGTAAAATTTTTATTTAATTTTTTTGTAAAATTGTGTTTTTCTAAAAAGTAGACATTAAGCTCACCTGAGCTGTACATTTTTTCTCTTACTTAAAATTGTTTTAATTTCTCTTACTTTTGAGAGCTTAAAGCATTAGCTAGCTTTTTTTATGGGGAAAAAAACTTAGAAAAGTGTAGATTTTTTTGTATATATAACAAGATAATGTGCATCAATGTTATTCTAGTCTAGGCAATAACCATTCCATTCAAAATTGAAATTGGATTATTAATTTCAAACATTTACAAAATAACAGAAGTAATTTAAAAAAAAAAAGCTTAAAGTCAAAATCTTTTTAGAACATGCTTTCTTTCAATATATAAAAATGTTTTCGATTTTAAAACTGAACAAAATTGGCTCGGTCATCTAAAAGACGGTTGATGAAGTCAGTTGATTCAGCTTGCGCTTGAGCTACAGAGAGAGTTTATAGATGCTTACCCATACTGATTGTGTATGAAGCTAAAGAATCCCCTTTTCCAGTCTTCCTATTTCAGTGCTATAGGGTACTCCATTGTTTGGTGGAAAGGTATCACTAAATGCAACAGCTTTATGAGCCTGCTTCAAAACTTGCTCATCTAGCAATGCTTTTGCTATCAAGTCCTACTAGCTCAGCATCAATTAAGAGACAGACTATTTTCTAACGCTTCATACACTCTAAACTCAAAAATCTTTTGGGTGTAAATAAATGTGCTAAACACGTGGTGTGCTGCAGCATGCTGCGGGGTAAAATTGATCCGGATTATTTAATTGTACAAAATTATTTTCTTCTGGTTGAAAAATCAAAAAATTATTGCAAATAATATATTTTTTAAATTATTAAATTTCAATAAAAGATCACATAAATCATTGACTTATTTAATGTTTATCTATTGTTAAGATGTTTTAGCGTGTTACATGTATTTGGCAGTTTTTGACGGTTTAAACCAGTTTTCGACAGTTTAAACCAGTTTATGACAGTTTAAACCAGTTTTTGACGCTTGTCATGTCAAAAACCAGTTTTTGACGTCAAAAACCCAACCCTGGTGGAAAGGTATCATTAAATGCAACAGCTTTTTGAGCCTGCTTCAAAACTTGCTTATCTAGCAATACTTTTGCAATCAAGTCCTACTAGCTCAGCATCAATTAAGAGACAGACTATTTTCTAACGTTTCATACACTCTAAACTCAAAAATCTTTTGGGTGTAAATAAATGTGCTAAACACGTGGTGTGCTGCAGCATGCTGCGGGGTAAAATTGATTCGGATTATTTAATTGTACAAAATTATTTTCTTCTGGTTGAAAAATCCAAAAAAAAAAAAAATTATTGCAAATAATATATTTTTTAAATTATTAAATTTTAATAAAAGATCACATAAGTCATTGACTTATTTAATATTTATCAATTGTTAAAATGTTTTAGCGTATTGCATGTATTTGGCAGTTTTCGACAGTTTAAACCACTTTATGACAGTTTAAACCAGTTTTTGACGCTTGTCATGTCAAAAACCCAACCCTGCTTCCCAGAAGTCTGCATCCATGTTCTCCAATTGAAAATTTAAAAAATTATCCTGTTATCCCTGAAGTGTTTTTCCATTTCCAGTGATATCCAGAGATAAATATATTTACTATTTAAAATATATATAAACACATAATTAGTGCCGGTAGTTGATTTTCACCCCCCCCCCCTCTCTGTTGTAACCTTTCGGAAAATTCGCTGTGAGTTTGATTTTTTTTTTTTTTTTACTCAGAATGACTCCTGGTATTAATCAGTAAGAATGCTGTTTATTTTAACACTCAATGTTTGTACATAAGAAAATGTAACATGCTACTCAAGCAGACAATTTTCATCTCACTAAATTGCTGTCGCAGACACAACCATAACTTTATGCTACTGGGTCCAACATTAAAAATTAGTAAGAGTGAGATTTAGTCAAAAAATTCTTTAATAGAAGAAATGGCCTATTAGCTTGTTAAATGATTAAGAATTAGCAAAATCCTTAATACCCTTTAAAGGAAACTGACTATCGAATTGGTTAGCATAAGTTATTGGTTTTATGATTACCTAATAATATTTTAAAATTTTGCACAAATTGGAACAAAAGAAAGGGGGGAGGGTATTTTATTTAGTTCAAAATATACTGTAAATTCTGATTTTTTTTAACTGCATCTGCCTGTTGGTTTATATTTCCAGACTCTGATTAAAATACATCAGAACGAGTTATATTTAACCTAGGCAGTTATCCTTATAGTAGCAAAAACTCTCTCTTTTTACTAATAACTCAAAAATGTGCATATATTTTTTAGCTTAAATTAACCATTTTTAACTGAGAACATAATTTTAAGATGAAACATTGGAATAAAAAACTTCCCCCTCCCATACAATACACAGTACTAAAATATGCAATACTTATTACAACATATTTTGACCAAATTCAAAAAAAAAAACAAATCAGCAAGGACTTTGTAAAAAAAAAAAAAAAAAAATCAAGTTATTTAAATCATGTTGCTAAAAACACAAAGCTAAACACACTTTTAGCAAAATTTCAAACGCTAATAAAGTGGAAAATATGTTACAAATTGACAACACTATTGATGAGAAAAAAAAGCCATATGTCATCTTGTGAATTATTTGCCTTCTGATATACCCCTCCTCCTCCTGCAGAGAAAGGTGGATTTCTCTAAGGAAGGGAACACCCCCAAAGGCCTATGAAAAAAGCAATTATATAATTCATTCTCTAATATCTGTATCCAGTTGTACTGGGAATTTATAAATTACTATTAAAAATTATTCAAACAACTCAAACAGCTAAAGTCCTATGAGGAATATAGGTGCAGATTCCCAAAATCAGTATTGCACTAGTGGCTGCTAAACAAAAAAAAAAAAAAAAAAAATCCAGTGGCCACATTGTGAAACAAACACATACAAACAGCATTTATATACAGAAAACTAAACAAAAAAAACTAAGGAATTAAAAAAATGAAAAATAATTGAACACACGTACAATAACATACAGACTAATTACTTCAAATGTGTATATTTAATTAAGCATAAAATTCTTGAAATTTGTATATTAAGTATAATATAAATCTTAAACTATATACTGTCAGAAGATAAAGTTGAGCGAGATATGTAGAAAATAAGCAAAAAGGATAGTGGGAAATATCAGGAAAAGAATATTTCTTAATTTGACATTGTCATACAAAAAATTGAGAATGTGTCCCATTATTTTACACTATAAAAATCAAAATAGACTTCAGTCATTTGTTTTGCTATAAGGAGAGATTATCTTAAAAAATAAAATAAAAATAAATATATATGGCGACTTATAAAGTGCAAAATTAACACTAGCCACCAGCCCACTAAATGAGAAAAAAGTGGCTATTAAAAAATTGTCACTGGCCACCTTATGATCACTTTCCTACAAGGACAGACTAAATTTTTTTTTCATTTTATTAAGGATTGTACTTTTTTTGTTTGCATTATGTTTATATAAACACATTAATATGGGCTATTTAATTTTAGCTTAATACTAATAAAAATTTTAACAAAAGTTAAAAAAGTGGCCACTTATAAAACTCGTATTACTGGCCACTAATGAAATTTCAATTTCTCAGTTCTGCCCTTTAACGACTTAGGCGGTGAAAGTTAGTGGTCACAGCAAACAATTTAGTTGCCTTGTGGCATCTGGTGACAGTGAATCTGCACTTATAATGAGGAGCAGGGAATCATGATTTTTCTTCTATATATATATATATATATATATATATATATATATATATATATATATATATATATATATATATAAAGGATTATTCAGGGGGGAGGGTTTAAAAAGTTTTTTAACAATTTCTAACTGGAAATAAAAAGTGCATTTAACAATGATAATAATGAGCCCCTTATTTTATCTAAATTATATGTGAATTAAATGCATCTACAGATAAAATAAAATTATACTATTAAGTATTTAGTAATAAGCAAAAGCCATTTATTTTATTATTAGCATTATGGTGTTTGAAATATTACACAGAATACATCAAGCTGTTAATTAAAAAAAAGTGATAAAATATCAGTTTTAATTTGTGTTTAATTTTATTTATGAAATTTAAAAAAAGAAATTATGATCAGTATATGTGTAATTAAAAAAAAAAAAAAAAGATATTCAGTGAAATCCACTATTCGTTAAAATCACTATTTATATAACCATGTAGCGAGTTCGGTAGCAAAAAGTTCAAGAATGGAGACTAGCGTCACAGATTTTCTTTTCTCTTTTGCAGATTATTTTTCCATCAAACCATAACTTACTTAATGCAAAAACTTAAGTTTCTCTTTAATAAATGTGAATAAAACACATAAAAACGTTACAGGTAAGTGTTTAATTAACGTTGCAATTGCAAAAAATTTACCTGCAGATTATTTTCTGTCTCTGTAGTAACTCCCGCAGACACTTTGAGAATTTTCTGCAACTGTGGCAGCGAGTGCATATGATAGTTCAGGTCTACTCCATCACCATACTTCAAAGATGAAATTGGGTAGCCATATTCCTCCTCCATTCCAAATTTTCTGTTATTGGAAATTAAATACATATTATTCTTAAGGACTGAAATATACCAAATGAAAAAAAAAAAGTCTTTATACAAGCATACTTGGACATTTTCAAAAAACTGATTTCAGACAGAAAACCCTGCACCCTTGACTACATTCTGGATATTTTTATTTATTGGATATTTTCCATTAAACCAATGCCATTATCGCCAAGCAATATAGTTGGTACCAATCGGAAAGTTTGAAAAAAAAAAAAAAAAAAAAAAACTAACGTTGTTAAGGTAAAAGTGATAGTGATCACTTAAACATAACATTTGAAAATTATACACTTTTACAAACTGTTTTATTGTATCAATCAAAATTATACACTTTTAAAACAAAAGAACAAATAAACATTATACAAAAATTAAAAATAAAGCACATATAAAAATCAAGAATTAAACTATAAATTTCTCTTAACATTGCAGTAAACATTTAATTTTTGGAATAAAAACATCTCCATATTGCTGTGATAAGATTGTAAATAATGATTAATTGTGCTTTTAGTATACACCATTTTGTGATACTCCCATAATCTCTAAACAGAAACTATCTAACATGATCTCCAATTTGGGGTCAATAAAATTATACAGTAAAACCTCCACTCAATGATTCCTTTTTTTTAAAAAAAATAATCTGATATACTGACTCATAACTTACTTTAAAAATTTGTCTGCACAATGTAAATAATTCTGCGTATTATTTTTTTAATAACCTAATTTTATGATCTGATTTTCTATACTTAGATGCTAAATTTAATTGAAGCTTACTTTTGCAATTTAAAAAAAAAAAAAACTAAATAAATTCATATAAGCAGCATAAAAATTCATCATGTTTGTCAGTACCATGCAGGGTTGGCATGGTTTAAACCAAATGGCTTTTTTAGAACAAATCTAATGTAATATTTAATGGTGTTTTTTAGTTTGCCTGTGTTTTAAATTATTTATAGAAATAATTTCTACTTTTAATATTTTATCTAAGCAGTCTACATGAGACATAATGAGTTTAGGTCATGTTTGTGTGGATGAAGGATGAAAATTAGAATGTGTTGATGCACCGAGAGAGTTATCATGAAACATGTCAAAATTAACAGGGATAAAACATTCAGTATTTAGCATAAAATATTATCAGTTAAAAAATACAGATTATTTACGGCAGTTAATAACATAATACAATGACTTAAGATTTTGGCCAAGTAGTAAAAGAAAATTTTCTCAATTGGGGAGATTATCCTTTAAGAATTTAAAAAAGAATTTCAAGATATGAAGTTGAATGAGACGGCATGCAAAAATTATATGTCAGTTATAGCATTCAATAATATCAATCTTTTCAGTTACAGAATTTAATGGCCAAAAATGTTAAAACAAAATAACCAGAAGTATTCGAATACATATATAAAAAAAATTCTTTAGCAACCACAGATACTGATATTTATATAAAAGTTAACCATTTGAGATACTATCTTCAAAATATTTTTTTACAGTTAAATTAATGATTAGGTCAAGAAGAAAATATTAAAATGTTCAGTGAACTAGTTTTGACTTCAAAAAGATTTTTAATACAGTCGAACCTCGTTAATGCGAACACTCAAGGGGAAAATTTTTTGTTCGTGTTATCAGAACTTAACGAGTATGTTGCATACAACTGGACGAGACAATCAGTTTGTGCTAAAAGTAATTCGCGTTAAGTGTGTTAACGAGGTTTGACTGTATCAAGGTAGAAAAAAAAGTTCATAAAATATTATATATCTATAATTAATCAAAAATATTGTCTTAAGATTTTCAAGATATCAAAGTTACACTGTGTAGAGCAGTTTATTTTTTCAACATAAGACATAGGCTACTAATGTTTAAATTAGAAATGAATTCAATTTTCTACATAACAGACTAATTATTTAATCAGGATATTTTCAAATGAAGTTATATTACTTAATATACTATAACAATGTTTATTTTTATCAGCAAATGTACATCTACATGCATTAGGAAATGATATTTTTAAAAAATCCCGGTTTAAACCAAATAAAATTTTTTTTTTTGTTTTGTTATTTAAGAAAAAAAAAAAAAAAAAACCTTGTTTTTTTTGCCAACCCTGCTTATGTGTTGTCCTGGCAAGGTAATATTCACTGCACCAACGATATTAATTACAATAACTTTTTGTGTGTGTGTATGAGTGGGGGGGGGGGGGGGGGGCTGCTTTCTGCATTTTAACCACACAAAGTTAATATTATATAGTTGCCATATTAAAGTTAATACCAAAGTATTTTTATAAGTATACCTATATAATCAATTTCATCATTTTTTTATGATGTTCTATTTTGTTGTTGTTATTTTGTTTTATCATTTTTTAGCAATATTATGTATTTATTAAATGTATATTACAATTTTGAACATGATTGACAATTGACAACAATAAACAAAAGTGGCAATTGACAATCATTTTTGGCGATCTATCTACCCGGATAATATGAAAGTACTTATTTGTTTTCATAGCTGTTTATAGTTTATTTCTAAAATACCGCGGCAATCAATAAAAATTACAAAAAGCCTCTCATTTAATAAATAGTGAATCACAATATTTGATACTGATTCCAATAAAAACCTTTGCATTAAGGTTGAAATAAATCAATGGCACATTAGGATATACATATCGGTATAATGGGAAAATATCACATATTGCATTTGTCTTGTACAATACATACCATGCTTTTGCTTGCAACAGTTCCACTCTACCGCTATAATACTCGTAGATATGGCTATAGGTCAAAACTGGGAAATTTCATTAAGGCCACTGGCCGGTAGAACTAGTTTTTTAAGTGGCCACTTTTTTATTTAAAAATACTAAACAATAAAATTTTTATAAGTATTCATCTAAAAGTGAATAGCCCAAATAAATATGTTAATATAAATATATTAGAACCAAAAAAAGTAGGATCTTCGATGAAATGCAAGAAAATTTTACTCTCCCCTTGTAAAAAAGTGGCTGCCGATAGACATTTTTTCACTAGCCACTGTTTCCCATTTACTGAGCCAGTGGCCGGTGCTTAGTGCTAATTTTGACCTTTAGATCTGGCCATAGGTGAAAGAAAAAAATTAAAATATATAATAATTTGGCTTTGATATACTCAAATATATTTTGAAGGAAAAAATGTAACTAATATAAACTAATATAACACAATATAATTTTCTCTTTACATGATTTTTTTTTTTTTTTTTTTTTTTTTTTTTTTTTTAAAGAACATAAAATAAGACAACTTTTAAAAGTTTATCATTTCAACCTCAGAATTTTGACAGTAACTTAATTGAGCATTAGCATTTTTTAAATTATCAGTAGAGTTAATTTAACAAATAATAAAAGAATCTTAAGTTTCAAGCAATATCACTACAGTTTGAAAGTAGTAATTTTAAACTGTATTGTACATCCCATCTACAAAGTACTGTTTTTCAAATACTATATACATAATGTCAGTTTAAAATAAACAAACTGTAGTACTTCTAGCATTAAACTGGCATTTTACAATATTACATCTCCCCCATCCCCCTTAAAAGTATACTATTCATTTTCTGTGTATTTATAGTTTTGGTACAGCTTTTCAGTGTAAACCCAGCTATGTTTAAGATTATTAATATTGAAAGTGGTATTTTTTTTTATGAAAGTTTTAAAACAGGTGGATTTTTTCATGTGTTTAAAAATTGTTTTCAACTAAGTTTTTCACAGGAAATTGGCTTACATTTTCTTTGCAAAGTTTGTTTGCATTTTTAAAAATACAGTTAGACAACTCTAAGAATCTATATTTTAAGGGGGAAAAAAAAGAAAAGAACAAATAATTTCAACTGCATATTATGAAAAGAATTTTTCCTAATAATAGCGATAAATTACAGCTATGCGAATAAAAATAAATGTATGTTTCAAATTTTATATTAAATTCCCACCTTACCATTTTTATTAATTGGTATATCTATTGAAATAATTTTGGAATGAATTTTCATTTTTAAGAAGAGAATTTGCATTTAATTATTTTACCAGTGATTTGCATGGATTTTTTTTTTTTCCACACGATCCTGATTTTGCGAAATTGTGAATATTTGTAGATACTTGTAAAAAATGCAATCAGAATTTTGTGAATTAGAAATGGCATTTCAGTTCTTATTTAGACATTGAGAAGGTCTTTTGTACATATATACAGCTAAATAATAGATTTATTGATGATTTCAACTATTATGCAGCAGGTTTTTTTAAATTCTAAAATCATTACATTTGTGAAGGACTCAATTTCTAGATGAAAAATTTTCTGAAATATCTATTTTTAAGAGAAAGAATTTTGTAAGGCTGCTCAAATCCAAAAGGGCAACTTTCTGACATAAGTTTAAATTTATTTTTGGTCGGAAATGCATGAAACTAGCTGGCATTGTTTGTGGTTTACAAACTATGTAATCGAGCTGTTTTTTTTTTTTTTTTTTTTTTTTTTGCAAACACAATAGATCTTTCAGAAAATAAGAATCAAAGTTGACGTTTTGGACCTAAGTTCCTGAAAAAAGCAGAAAAACCAGTCAGCGAAGGGAGAAAACATCTTTGTCACGTGATCAAAATCGCTTATAACCCAATAGGTAATTTATGGATAAAAAAATGGAAAACACAGTTCGATTCTAAATCGCTTCGATAGTCAGGCCTTCCAATTTTATATCTTTGTTTAAAAAAATAAATCTGTAAATGTGTCAAAACGTTTTCCACTTGTTGGGCAGAGCAGTTGAGAACAGCCTTAAGGGTCCTATGTTTTAAGGAGAAAAAATTGTAAATAATCCTTTAAGGGACTCTAGTTCTTTCTAAACAGATCCCTGCTTACAGATAAGATTTTACACGGTAATGTTTTCATGTAGGACATTAAACATGAAAAAATATAAATAAAAGTATCAGAATGTAGCTATTATAAAATATATTTTATAAATGAAATTTTAATTTATCCAATTTGGAAAAATAGGCCTTCGGAGGAAAACTGGTTTATTTCCTGACTTTTTCCCAATTGTTCCCATACTTGTTACATAATTGTACTAAAATTGTAAAAATAACACTAATGTTACTTCTTGCCACGCAAATATTTAGGAGAAAAATAAATACCTTTGAATAATGCTAGTGTTAAGTAGGTGGTATAGTAATTGTTCGGTTGGAGTCTCATACTCTTAGTTTCAGATTTCTCTTATGTGCTACCAGATACTTGGGGCAATGACGAGTTGGTCCAAGCTGGGAGACCAGATCTCTGTCTCTATCTATAATTTTAAATAAAAATAAGAAATATATACAACAAAAGAAAGTTTTGTATAGAATAGAACTTGGTGCCATGCTTAAATTGCGACAATTGGAAAGTTTCAAAATGTGGCTAATAAATATTTTAAAAATATATTTCTATAGCCAGCAGTTTTTTAAAGACAAAACTAAAAATTCAGTCACCCTGTCAAAATTTCGGCAGTAGATAGTGGAAGTAGAATGATGTAATTCACCACCCCTGTAACGCATAGGTACCTATATATTGAAAACAAAACATTGCTGAAATCATTTGAAGGTTACATTCAAGCAGATTGCACTTTCTAAATTATTTAAAAAATTAATTTGAGAGACTGGGAGATTATTTCAAATGTTGGGTACCTTCCATTATAGAAAAAAAATGATAATTTGAAGGATATGTCAACTAAACTACAATAAAAAATTCACTATTTTAATTCTAAACAAAAAATAGAAAATTGCGGCACAAACAACTATTAATACTATTGAAACAATCTAGCACCACTTCAAATGCTTTTTTGTTGTTATACGATCAGCAAAATAATTTTGACTTATATTCTGAGTCTGCATTTGGATTAACTCCCCCCACCCCCACCACCAACTTTTTTATATCAATCAGTTCAGTATGCATTCTGGTTGTAATTTAATTTTTCTAACGTGTTTCTTCTACACCCTATATATATAAATGTGACACATGTACACCTATATAGAAATTAAATCCTAACCCCACCCCTTAGAATCAAATTTTCAGTTTTTACTCTTTTTTTGTAACAAATTCCAAGAAATCCTCTTCAAAAAATAAGTATTTTTTTTATCAAACGAATTTTACAATTTGATTTTTTATATTTAAAAGTTAAATTTATTAGAAATAACAGGAGTTCATGGGGCAGATTTCATATTTAAAATAAAATTTCAACAATAATAATATTTAGATACATCTATAACTCTTTACTTCATAATTTTAATTGTTCAATGGTGCCCCATCACATAGAGTTTAGCATTACAACTACCGTATTTTATGGAAGAAACGCCGCACCCGTCGTAAACGCCGCACTCCTCAAATTGGCCAGAATAAGCTTAAAAATATCGTAATCGCCGCATCCGTCGGAACGCTACTTTTGTCAACAGCGTCACATTGACCTAACTTTAATCAAAATTTTCTGAGCAGTGTAGGATGCCTCGTTTTTAATATCTTAAGATGTCTGAAGTTTTATTTAAAATATTTAAATCCGATTTTAAATATTTTTATGAATTTTTAAATTAAGGAAATCAGCTGGTATTTTAAAAAAATTGTAAACGCCGCACTTGGAAAAAAATTAACTTTTAAACTCGTAAACGCCGCGGCGTTTCTTCCATAAAATACGGTATTTACTCAATTAGGTTTGAGAATTTAAATAAAACAAATCTTTATTTAGGTATTAAATAGCGAATTGTAATTTTAGGGATACAAGATTATCAACAAAAAGCTTACAACTTTATTTTCTTGAGTTTAGATTCAAGCAAGCAAAATATGCATAGACAGTATACACACTGCTTAGACAGTAGTGTGCAAGCAAAATAGTAAAGCTTTGTATTCTTGTTACATTGAAGCAGTACTGTGCTGCCGTATATATTATATAATTTATTTAGAGGAAAATATTTACACTGTTCAAAGCTGCCCCCAGTCCAAAGGTACCCCCCCCCCCCTCTCCCCTATCATTTAAAAATTAAATTTGATTATTTAGATTTTCAGTTAAGTCAAAATATTTTATGCACTATAAAATAAACATTACTGAAATTGCATTTTAAGCAATGTCTAGATGGGGTGTCCATTACTGGAAAATGACTAATTAACCAATCCCAGAAATGGATACCCCCCTCATAAAACCTTAAAAATAAATAAAATTTTATAAATGGCCGTTAGTATATAAAATTCTAAGATTTCTATTGCTACTCAAACAAAACATTCAAATTCTGCAAGAAAATAAATAATATATAAATTAAATAAACGAATCTCTTACCCTCTTTATTAAGATTTTTGCAGAAAAACAGCGAAACTTTGAAACATAATCTGCTTTCTGTTTGGTTTGATTAAAAGTGTCAACAATAACCCAGTTTTATAAAACATGCAAGGGGAAAATTACAAAATAAAATTGAAAAACTTACCTCTTTTCTGTATATAAAATTCATAGCAATCTTGATAGGTAAAGGAAGGCACGTGTTGCCTGTTTAAACAAATCAAGGTCGTTTAAACTCTCGAAAACAGACTTCTATTATTCTCGACCTCGGCGCGTCTTGCCTGCCGTCTCGTAACCTGATTGGTCAGAGCTTCCTGTGTCAAAGTGACTTTTCTTGGCCGGAAGGAATTTTGCTTGCAACCATGAAAGTAGAGAATTTTAATAGGATGGGCGCGGGGAAAGGGATGCATTTCAATAAACTTCTGATTTTTTTTTTTTTTTTTTTTTTTTAAGTAGAGGTCGGTGGTAAAAATGATTTTTAGAGAAAGAAGATAATTTCCATTACCTAATGACAAAGGGGGCAAAACGGAAATTTTCAGATAAATAATGGAAAATTCACAGAATAACACCTGTTAATTTCAGGACATATTTTTATAGTGTACGAATGTCATAATTCTTGAATAAAGATTAAAGATCGTTTTGACATAATTCAACATGATAGACTGGAAATTCCCAGTGCCTGATTTATGGCAGGGCATTCGGGGCACGGGCCCAGGGCTCCTGAAAATCAGGGGCTCCCAAATGTTGCTGGAGGATTTTAAATTATTGTCCAAAATCTGATGTAGTTTTAGCATCTAATGGAATTTTAGATTTCCTTCTACATTCTATTGTGTTTATATTGTATTTTTATAACATTGTATATTTTGTCTGAAACAACCATATTTAATTGCTTTATTGTAGTGAATTTTTTCTTTTATCTTTATCACTTTAAAAATATATTGCGTTTTTAATTCTTTTTTAATACTGTTCTTGTTCTCGTCAGATTATTTGGGACTTGTTGAGCGTAGGTTGCATAGGAGGCAGAGCCCCCTAATGTTTTTAAAAAATTGTAGCTTGATATTACAGAAAATTTATTATTAGTGGTTGCATACTTTATCATTCTAGATATATATACTTGCATAGGAAAAGATAATCAGCACCACGCAATCTATTATAGAACGTCTACTCATTTCAATTTCATAATTGTGTAATAGTTATTTAAAAGAAAATTTATGATTATCAAATTAAATTTTTTCACGGATATTTTAAAGTAATTATTAAAATCATTAGAGTGGTTATCTTATTAAGTACATTTTTCAATACTTTTTTTACTCCATCTGCCTGTAAGAATGGGTGTAGAGTCCTGCGCGGGTCGAGTTTTACCCGACCCGAACCCGCAAATTCTATTTTAAGTCAACCCGCAACCCGACCCGAACCCGCAAAAATAATTTTTGGCAACCCGCAACCCGACCCGAACCCGCAAAAATAATTTCAGGCAACCCGCAAACCGACCCGAACCCGAAATATATCAACCCGCACCCGACCCGAACCCGCAATATTTCAATCCGCAACCCGACCCGAGCCCGCAATGTAAGAAAAGCAAATCATGTTTTAATACCGTTATGAAAAATTATCTACGTGTCTCTAATAGAGGTGTGCACCGGTCCGGCCCTCGGACCGCGGCGGGTCAG
Source organism: Maratus speciosus (assembly GCA_963932465.1). Classification (NCBI taxonomy): domain Eukaryota; kingdom Metazoa; phylum Arthropoda; class Arachnida; order Araneae; family Salticidae; genus Maratus; species Maratus speciosus. Next base: position 641,403,499 of record OZ010787.1, read on the forward strand.
CAAAATTTCAAACTGCCCAGGCCGCTTTATTAGGACAGTTTTTTAAACGGGCCGGACTGATAAACAAAATAAAAGGTCCGGTCCGGCAAAAAAATGAACGGCCCTGCCAGGCCGGGCCGATAGCTACAATTAAGCCAGTCTACCGGCCCGATATAAATATTTAGACGAAGCCGATAAAATTATAAACGGGCCTTGCCGGGCTAGGGACGAACTTTTAAGTTTTACACGGGACGGCACGGGGCGGGCCGTTTCCGGGCCTGATAATTCCGGCCCGTGCAGACCTCTAATTTTTTAATATCATTTTTATGTTTTACAGAGAAGAATGAACAAATCTATATTCTTTAATATTCAACTATAGTAAAACCTTTGACCCGACCCGATGCAGGACTCTAAAGGGTATAAAACAAAAAATCTAATCTTTAAGTATGCTTTAAAATTAGTTGCGGTTTCAAAAGTTCCATTTATAACGATACACCTTGTTTTACACAAGTGGCCATCTGCCTTTAGTTTATCAGCATCAGCAGTTATTATTTTGAAAATTTTCCCGTCTAACATACTGCATCGCGTATGACCGCAATTAAATTATTCACTTGATAGACAGGGAGGACCATTTAGAGTTTTGCTGCGTATTGTATTTTTAAAATACGATAAAAATATAATGCATTTTGTTATTTCGAAGACTGGTGAAAGGATGACTAAATACAAAACAGACAGGCACACATTTTGCTTTTGTGAAACTTTGATCTGCGGTTTATATAGGCTTTTAACGGAAAAAATATTTTCCACATTCTTTTAAAAAAGCGGGACAACCCGAACCCGACCCGCACCAAAAAATTTAAAGTCAACCCGACCCGCAGCGGGAAAATATAGCTCCAACCCGACCAGACCCGAACTGCGGGTCGGATCGGGTTCAGGTAACCCGACCCGATGCAGGACTCTAAATGGGTGCAAGGGGGGCCCCGTACGCATCTGTGCCCTGAGCCCCCAAATTTGTAAATCGGTTCCTGGAAGTTCCGACTAGAAAGACGACACACATTCAAGGCCGCCGAGAGTCGTGACGGGTCCAGATCAACCACACAATCCCTCCTCTCCCCCCCCCCCACACACACACACTCAAGAACCATAAAAAAAGCATGTGAATCTTTAATAATACCTAGCCGACTTCGTCGACCACTTGGTTCGTCTCTCATAAATTATATTATTCATTTTTCCTGTACTTAAGGCTAATAATTAGACATTTATACTGTTTTACAAAAGTAAAATAAATTACGGCCTTTTTTTTCTTTCTTTAGAATTATGGTATTACATAGAAAATAAATATAGAAAAAATAAAAAAGAAAAGTTCCCAGTTTAACTGACAGCATTGGGCTCACACTCTATTCACAATATTTGTATATTATACTCTTATATATGTCTATTATTCATAAAACAGAACTCGCTGTTTTTGAGCAAAACGGTAAATAATCAGGGAATGCGCCTTATCATAATAAACCGCTATACCATATATGAAGCAAATCGGATAATTTAAATGAAAAATCCACTTATCTAAATTAAGGGGGGAATTAGTCCCCGTTCCTGTTCCTCCCCTTCACACTTAACCAATGAACCCCCAAATCTAGTCAGGGCCTTATCAGAATAAACTGGTAAGCTAAATTTGAAGCCAATCGGATAATTCGGCATGAAGAACCCATTTATCAATATTAAGGGGGAATTAGCCCCCCCCCGTTCCCCCCTTTAGACTTAACAAATGAACCTTCAAATCTAATCAGGGAAGCGCCATATCAGAATAAACCGGCATACCAAATTTGAATTAAGTCGGATAATTCTGCATGAAAATCCATTTATCTAAATTAAGGGAGGAATTAGCCCCTATTCCTCCCCTTTATACTTAACCTTTGAACCTCCAAATCTAATCAGGGAAGCGCCTTATCAGAATAAACCGGTATGCAAATTTGAAGCAAATCGGATAATTCTGCATGAAAAATCGATTTATATATATAAGGGGGATTACCCACCCCCCCGTCCTGCCCCTTTATACTTAACCAATAAACCTCCAAATTTAATCAGGGAAGCGTCTTATCAAAATAAACCTGTATACCAAATTTGAAGCAAATCGGATAATTCTGCATGCAAAAACCATTTATCTAAATTAAGGGGGATTAGCCCCCGTTCTCCCCCCCCCCCCAAAGCGCTTATCGGAATGAACCTAGAATTTTTTTAAGCAAATCGGATATTTCTATCAAGAGTTATTTGGTTACGTACGTACATACAGAACTTGCGGTCATATTAGCTCTCAGGTTTTGATAGCCTATAAACTAAAAAAAATAATATACAGTGTGTATTGCAATAGCTGTGCCCCTTTGAGCTACTTGGGCATCGAAACAATGTACCGGCTGCACCTCCCCTCTCCTCAGGGCTACACGCATTACGAAACAAGAGCATCAATTCAGGGGTTGCCGTACACCGAGGCAAGGCTACCAGCTTTTTCCTTAGTGAAAAATAATTATTTTATGGTATAAATACCGAGTTTGTACTGAAAAACTATGATTTTATGGTATAAATACCGTTTATAATCGAAATGGCACATATACTGTTTTCTTACGCTTAATATACCTTAGAAATACGGTACTCATACCGTAAAGAGTGAAAACGGTACAAGTACCGTAAAATTTACGGTACATCTACTGAAATTTTACGAAAATTTTTTACAGTGTACTTTTCTAAAAGAAACATTGCAGGAGGTAACTGAATGATATGAGGTGCATTAACTTCTCATGGTAAGCTTCAGCTGGCCTTTACAACATCAGAAATTAACAGTATTGATGACGAACAGATATTGCAAGACCACCTTATCCCGTATCTCCGGAAAATAAATCCTGCATCTAAGGAAAATAAAGTTCACATTTCAGTATGACAATGCTTCAGTAAATAGCAGTCGCATTACATGTGGTTGGTTGAAGAAACAAAAAGTTGATGTTTTAAATTGACCACCTTGTTCACTTTACCCACAACAAACAATATTAAAGGAAAGATGAGTTGCGTGGATCAATATTAAAAGTCTGGGATGAAATTGACAAGTCTACGTTGACAAATCTCATTCCAAGCATATCATCCTGGATTTATGACTTCATCTGACGTCTCGGACGTCCTTGTAACTATTAGTTTCTTTTGTAACCACAAACCAAGCATTAATGTCTTTTTTCCTACTGGTATGTATACTTTTGTATTGGCATGAAACCACGTTTTCTGCATTTATAGCAATGCTATTAATTAAATATCAATTTTCCCTTTTGCTTTCTTTCAAACCACTTACATTCATCTAGTATCTTTCTTTTTCACAAAAGTCAACATACATTTCAGAACTGTCAAATTCTAAGGGGTATTTATATTTTTGTAGAGTAGTGTACATCATGAAATACAATTCTGTTAAAAATATTTTTGTCCTCAGCTCATTTAAGATGTTTTGGGAAACAGAAAAATACTGGCAAACATCTTAGAGGCCTATATCCTCTGACAATTATAAACTTCTCCATGACCAAAAAAACCATTTTACTATCTAAAAATAATGTGTATATAACTGTAATAGTTTCGATAAATGTAGCTAACATATTTTATAACCAAAGTAAAAATTTACTTTTACAGGAATATTTCATTATAAGACGTAAATTTTTATGCTTAACCTTAAGCGGCTTTTATTTAATAAAATGTTCTTCATATTTTTGCGTATTTTCACTTGAAAATGGAAAAAGTAAATCTGAAACAGATTCCATATTAATATTTTAATGTAAGCATGAAATAGGATAATCATACATATTAAAGTCCATGTCTTTCGCAATTCGAAAGCTTTATCGTTGAAAGAAAGTCTAAAATCTGATAAATCCTACAATTTTTTTTCTCCTACTTTGTATGTATTATCTTTAAAAGTAGGGAAAAGCGCATACAAAATAATTTCGAAGAGTGTATTTAAATGAAATCCCCATTGTAGAGAATACAGTTGTCATCTATTGTTTCAAAAATATTAAAATTGAATATAATGTAACAGCGGAAAAACATGAAAGTATTTGAATCATAATACGGTAAAAGGTATACCCTTTCTTGTAAATCCTTTCATTACCTTAAATTTTTTTAAAGAATTTGTCGAGTAACATATAATCTGTAATGTGTTTTTTAAAAAAGGTATGGGTGAAATACATACGTTTACAAGTAATATAATACATAATACATAATTTCACATGTTATATAATTTTACAAGACTCAAAAGGCTTGATACCCCTTTTAATTTCTTACCTACTTAATTACAAATTTATAGTACTAAAATTAATAACTAAAATGAATATTTCCACACCTTAAAATTATATAGTCACCTGCGTGCTTGAAAAAAAAATATAAATACATAATCCCCAGGTTTACAGGTATCCGGTTGTCATTCGAGTCAATTTCCCATTTGCTGTAACTATTCTCTGGGTAGGTTTTACGTTTCTCCTATTTTTTGTAATTATCCTCTGTTTAAGTTTTTCTTTGATGGTGTAGCGTAGGCGATCTAGGTATTCCCTGGTATCAGATAAAAATAAATGTGCAATTTGAAACGTTAAAGTACAACAAAAATTGTTGGAGATAAGATAATGTTAATGAAATAGTCCTGATAATATTATATTTAAATGACATTTTATTAATATTATGATTTATTAATATTATATTATTACAGTTTATTAAAATTATAATATTATATTTCATTATAATATTTTATTTTACAAAGAGCACAACATTGTCTTGGTGTTAACGGCAGACACTTTAAAACTGTAGCTTAAATAACCTAGTATATTTTTGTTTCATAAAACCAAACATGTTAATAAATTGCTTCGCCCGAGTATAATGACGGTGAGTAGGTGAGCAGGTCTGTTCAAATTGGACACAATCCATTTATTAAGCCAAAATGACAGGGTGAATTAAAGCTTCAGTTCTGCTAATTGTTCAGTCTATCTTTCCAATAAAAAAACACAAGGCGTCACACGCCAATTTTAACCCGGATTATTGTTCATAACTTATAACAGTAATAAAATTATTTTAATGAAATTTTTAACAGACCCAGTTTGCTTTCTGCGAAACACGGTGACATTACGGAAAATGCTTCAAGACCGCAGTAATTAGGAAAGTGTCACCGTAATTATATTCTAAAAATATGTGTGTCTAGTTTAATGTTGTTAGGAAGAAGATGGTTGCCGCTTCCATCTCCTTTCTGAGATATCATAATATTTTACTCAAAAAGTGCTAAAAATCAAACTAAAGAGTGTTAAACTTTTGTTTTTAATTAGTAAATATTATTATCTTGTCACAGAGGCAACTGACGTAAAATTAAATAAAGATCTAAAAATATTTAGTTTAACCCTTTATCTACTGACGGTACTTATAAGTACCACTCACTTTAAACTTTCATCCCATAGTGAATATTACTAATATTCTAATGGTACTTTGCAGAAGACGCTCTTTTAACTCCACTTTATCCGAATATATGGCAGCAGTAGTTCTAGGTCTGTTATTTTAGAGAGGAATGAGGTTAACTTTGAAGCAGTCGATGTGTTTTGTGTCGATATTTTGTACAGATTGCCCAACTCGTCTTTCCATTGCTGCAAACACAGTAAAGGACACAAGATAAGTGTTGGATTTTTTCTATGTGTTCATTATGATCTTAGAATACAATATGACTAGCTATTTAAGGTGAACGGTGTATGTATTTGATTTAACAGTTGAATTACTCGGCGGTACTTATAAGTACCGTCAGTACACTGGGTATTGGAGAAAAACTTCTTGTTTACTTTTCGTCTGTGTAGTTATCCATCGTTTTCATCTGCTTTAAAATGTAGTGTAGTAATGATTTCTCTGGTATTTCTTTTCTGTTTCATTGTTATTTTTTATTGGAAATCAAAAATGCTGTGGCACCAGCTCGTTTTTGCTATGCTAGAAATGGCATATGTAAATTCACATATTGCATATGCGGAGATGCGAGATAACATGGTGTCCCTGGAATATTGTCGTCGCATAACTAAAGGACCGCTAACAAGATCGAAACATAAAAAAAAAAAATGTTTTTTTTTTTTTTTTTACCCTTTCAGGAACAAAGCATTTACAATTCTAAAGTGTTGAAATAAATGATTTGCACCGAAATTTGCCAAACGATTTATTTGTATCTAAGAAAAATCCTATATTTCACATACTTATTAAATCGAAAATATTTTCTGGTGCCAGTTGAAAAAAACTCGTGGATTTACTGTTACGATATTTTAGTCATAGTGTACTGACGTTACTTTAAAGTACCACTTTAATTAATTACCTCTAAATAATTAAATTTCTCACGGGTGAGTATTTTTTTATGTTTATCCTTTAATTTTCATTACAGTAGCTGGAAAAAAAATATTTCATGGAAAAAATTGCAGTAGATCATAATGCCCTAGATAAAGGGTTAATTTGCATGGCAATGATACTGACTTTAGCAAACAAAAATAACAAATTTCATTTAAATTGATTATTTTTATACTAATTCCATTAAAATTTGCCATTTTTTAATAGCCGAATGAGAATATTTGATTTCACAGTGTCAAAATATTTCCATATACCGACAGGTGTAAATTAGTATTTAATGGGTATGCTTTGGAGTAATTTTAGTTCATTTTTGCCTTACTAGTGGGAAAATGGTAATTTTTTGTCCATATTCACAAGTCTTATATGCATGTATAGTAAATCTGTGTATTTCAGTTTTAAAAAAAATATGATAGATTATACGAAATACATTAATATGTAATTGAAATATGTCCAAGATCCGAGATGTTTTTCTTTGCACATATGGAATATTAAAATAATTCTTATTTTACACTTTTTGTTTTTACAGAAAAGTTAAAAAAAAAAAAACACTTAAGGATACCTTTCATTCGGTGCTGTAAATGTAGTAGCATATACCTTTTGTTAAAAAAGAAAAACTATCCTTCCTTTTCAAGAGTTGAACGTGCTTCAAATACAAATTCATTCGAGGGTTCTTCGTTAAAAAATGAGAATAAGGAACTGAATAAATCTGTGGAGAAACATGTGATACAAGCTTTTCTCTCTGTTTACTGAGCTCTAAGCTGTCACTTGAGGTTTTTGAATTACATATCCTTATATTTCTTCATCTTTATAAATCTTGTGTATCACTGTTGTATATAAAATAGACGTTAAAAATATGTTAAATTTTATATGACACATTAGATTTCAATTAAATTTTATCTTAACGTATGTTAATGTTTAACTTGATTGAAAAATATGATAAACGTGAAAAAAAAGAGAAAATTTTTCACATGTAAAAGGACGTTTCTAGCAAAACATATCACCTTGAAGAATAAAATCGTCCATAAAGCATCTCCGTTTTTATATTTAGAAATCCACTGAATTCTTCAGATGATCCATTGTATTTTAATTAATGAGTTAGGTGGACTGTTATAAAATTAAAGAATATATGAATTTGATATTTCTGACAATGATAAACTTCTTCATCAGCAAGCAATAGGGTAAAGTGCCCGTATTTCGTCCCCTTTCCTAATTTCGTCCACCTTAACTACTCCGCTTCTGCGAATGTGGCGCCACTTATGACGCAAGGCACAGGAGACAGAAGGTAAAAGGGGTCAGAGTTGAAAGTTTCATTCACTAAGACGCATATATAAATTAAAGACGGCGAATTTCCTACTTTTAGAAGACCTGAGTTCTTATTACGTGGTTTGTGGAACGTTATTTACTGTACTGTAAGTATTTATTTCTTATTCATTGCATGTACTTTAAGTTGGTAAGAAGCTGACAGTAGCATACAGTGAGTTTTAGGACGCTCAGTTCATCTAACGGGAACTGAAGATCTGTAATATTGGGAAGTAGCGTGGTCCCAATTTCGTCCCAATTTCTTATTTTCGTCCCGGGGACGAAATTAGGAATGCTTTTCATCACATTTTTTTTTCCTCATGTTTGGATGGCTAATACATAGTTGCCAATTTTTGGATACCAGTAAAATCTCGAAAAAATGTTTTCTTTATTTAATTGCGTTAAAACTGCGATTATTTAAAGAGAGTATTTCTGCACAAAAATATTGGTATGAAAAAAATCGATAGGTTGGCAACTATGCTAATGTTTTGTTATGTTATTCTTCCACCGATAATTAGTACATTTCTTTTTCCTTACTTTAATGTAAATTAAATTACTTACTCATTTAAAAATAAATTTTGATTTAGTTATAAGTTAAGCCTCGGTGAATTGGATTTTTTGGGGGGACGAAATTGGGACCCTTTTTTTTCTTTTGCATTTTTTAGATACTTTTGAAAAACAATTTTTCTCATTGTTAAAAAATGTTTGTACAATATTTGCTTATGTTTCTATGTGCGTGGGTAGTTAGTCTACATAAAATCCAAATATAGTAGATTTTCGCTGAAAATTACAACTTCCAAGGGCCTAAAAGTGACTGTGGTACGATAATAGGGCACGTTACCCTAATAAAGCTTAGAATAAACTAAAATTCGCGTATATATAATTTTACTAAACTTAATAAATGTAGCTTTGAATACAAACTTACTTTAAAAAGAGTTCGAATTTACTGTTACACGAAACTTTTTCTGTAGAGAGTATATTTTTATGCTTTGCCTTAAATAGTTTTCTTACAAAAGAAATGACCTTAATATTTTTGCATATTTCCACTTGAAAAATGGAAAACGTAAATCTGAAACTGCTTTCATATTAATATGTTAATGGAAACAAGAAATAGGATAATCATACACATTAAAGATAACGTGTTTCAGAAATCGAGCGCTTTGTAGCTGAAAGAAATTGTAAAATATGATCAATCCTAGAAGTTTTATCTCGTAATTTTTATGTATTATCGTCAAAAAGCAGGTAAAAGAGTATTAAAAATGTATTTCGAAGAGTGAATTTAAGGAAAATCTCCATTTTAGAGATTAGAGTAGACATCTATTGTTTCAAAAATGTTAAAACGGAATTAAAGTACAGCCGGAATATATGTAAGTTATTATCATAAGATAATAAAAAGTGTACACATTCTTGGAAATCCTTTCATTCTCTTAATGTTGTTAAAAGCTTTTGTCGAGTTAAAAACAGTGATGAGTTTTCAAACATAAGTTATGGTTGATGTACATAGTTGTAATTGAATAGGGGTGAGAATCCAAAAGCATGAAACCACTTTTAATTATTTACCTACCTATTTATAATATGAAAAGTAATATACAAAATACAGTTTTGTACATTTTAAAATTTTATAGTCCCTTATACACTTTAAAGAAAATTATAAATGCGTAATCCCCGGTTTGCACTGGTATACAGCTACCGCTCTACCATCCAAAGGTTCCCATTTGTTGAACCTTTTCCCCCGTATAGGTTACCCGTTTATTGTAGCTATTACCGGCTTAGGATTCTCGTTGGTGGTTATCTAACTCGGTATGCGAGTTATCTAACTCCACTATCCTACATAAGATTCAATTAACGTGAAATTGAATGTACCTAAAAATATTGTATACTTGACCTGCTACACTGAAAACAAAATGTTAATTTTACAGTACAATACTGGCAGCTATGAACCGTACACAGTTATTAACCGTAAAATTGTTAAATAATACTCAGCAATTTGTGGTTTAATTCATTCAAGCGGCGGTATAATTCTGCTTATTTTACAGGCACAAACTGGCACCCCAGCTGCTAGTATTATATTGTAAAATCAACAATTTTATTTTTACAGTATAGTGTAAAAATCCTAATTTCGCCATATTTGCAAGATTAATTATGAATGCATAAAAATAAAAATAGTCTTTCAGTTTTTTCAGGAAAAAAAAATAAATACTGTAGAACACAAGAATTATATTTATGGGTTATGGAAATATGTCCAAGTATCCGAGATATTTTTCTTTATTGATAAACATGGAATATAAAAAAGTCATGCTTTAGACTTTTGTTTCTACATTGTAAAGAAAAAAAAATACTCATAAGAATACTTTTCATGCAATGCTGCAAAAGCTGTAGCATATATATGTAGTTTAATAAAAAAAAAAACTATCCTCCCTTTTCAAGGTTTATACGTGGTTCAAATACAAATGCATTTGAGGGTTCTTCGTTAAATAATAAGAATAGGGAATTCAAACAAATCTCACGAGAAACATGTGCTACAAATACTCTTTCCCTGTTTATTATGTTCTAAGCTATCACCTGAGATTTTTGAATAACAGATCCTTATATTTCTTCACTTTTGTAAATGTGGTGTATAAATAACTGAGTAAATATAAAATAGACATTAAAACTGACGTTAAAATTTATACATAGGAATCCACTGAATTTTGTTGATGTTCCCATGTATTTTCAATGAGGGAATAGCTGACCTGTTATAAAATCAAAGAATATATCAGTTCTATTCATCTGAACGTCTCAGAACTTTACTGCATTTTCATCAAGTTGTTCATAAACTAATATTAATTTAAATTTTCGCTCCCTGTATGTTTCTAAAATACATTTCATACTTCGTTATTTTATATACAGCTTGAAATACAAATCTATTAAAAATATAAACTTCTTCAAGAGCAATAAAAAAGCTTGGAATTGTCTAAAAATAATGTGTATATAATTTTACTAGTTTCGTCAAATTTAGCCAACTTTTTTTTATATATAGGGGAAAGTAGGGGAATGGCGCTCACTTAAGGGAAAACATGAATAGCTAGTCAAATTTGGACAAAAAAAATCAATATTTTATTAACGAAGTATAACTTAAAAGTATAAGGAACAGTTTGCAATCAACTAATTTTCATAAAAGTTTTAGAATTTTTTTTTTTTAATCGTTTTATTTAAATGACCATCGACTGTGCGGTAATGCCCGACATGGTAGGGTAATTCCGCTCAGAGTTTGAATACAACGTTTAAGTAAGACAAAAGTCACATATGTAGTTTTGGGGGCTGTTCACACCACTGCAGGCTTTTTGCAACCACTTTACACATATTGTGTTAGACATATAGTGGGCTACTTTTTTATATTTAGGTTTTTGATATTCACCACTTTTTTGAAATCGTACAATTCTCCTTGTTTAATGACATAGTAATAAAGGAGAAAACAGGGAAATTTTACCATTTCAAAAAAGGAGTGTCAATCAACAAATTTGAATTTTAAAAAGTTGCCCACTGGCAATACTTCTTCTGGAATCCCACGCGAGCGCCATTACCCGTCATCGCCATGTTGAGTTTATTGCATTATAATTGGCGTAACAACGCACCACAAAATTAAATAAAAGCATGAAAGTACGGATAAATGTATATATTTTGTAGATATAATGAGTAAATTAATATTTGAAAATAAGAGTGTACACTTACCTTCAAGTTAGTTGTTGTAGAATTTTATAATAAAACAACTTCAATCTAATAACTTGAGTACACAAAAATACTTTCCTCCCGACGGGCACTAAATATTTACTGGGAGCTTATGATAAAGTTCGCTAGGTGCAAGTACTGATCGCACGTTTTCAATTCTATTCTTTTTAGAGATATTGGGTGAGCGGCATTACCCTTCTGAGCGTCATTACCCTACTTTCCCCTAAAGTAAAAATTTACTTTTACATGAATACTTTATTTTAAGAAGTATATTTTAACGCTACTAACTACTTTAACGTTAGTAGTTAGTACTTAATAAAATGTCTTTCATATTTTTGCGTATTTCTATTTGAAAATGTAAAAAGTAAATCTGAAACTGCTTCCGAATTAATATGTTAATGGAAATATGAAATAGTATAATCACACACAGTAAAGATAATGTCTTTCGCAATTTGAAAGCTTTATTTTTGAAAGTCTAAAATTTGATAAATCCTAGAAGTTTTTCCCCGTAATTTTATATACTATCATTAAAAGCAGAGGAAAGTAAATAAAATTTAATTTAGAAGAGTGCATTTATAGAAAGTAAAAAAACAAACACAAGATGTCTCACTTCATTTTGAACCAGGATTATTGTTCATAACTTATTAAAAGAAATTGGTTTAATGAAATTTTTGACAGACCCACCTTGCTTTGTGTGAAATACGGTGACATTACCGAAAATGCTTCAAGAATACAATAATTAGGTAACTGACACCGTAAACAGTTATGATCATATTCTATTAGTATATGCGTCTAGTTCAATGCTGTCCGGAAGCAGATGTTTGTCGCATCCATTCGTTTCCGAGATATTATATTTTACACAAAACGTATTAATAAGCTAACTAATATGTGCTGAACATTTGTTTTAAATTAGTAAATATTATTGTACTTCAGAGGAATCTAATGTGAAATTAAATAAAAATCTAAAATAAAAAGTTACTTTCTAATGGACTTACTAGGGTGAAAATTATAATTTTTTGCATATTCGCAAGATTTAACATGCATGTATGTATAGTAAATGTGTGTCTTTCAGTTTCTCAAAAAAAAAAATATGAGTGAACATAAGGAATACATTTATGTGTTATGGAAATGTGTCCAAGTATCCGAGATATTTTTCTTTTATACACATGGAACATTAAAAAAAATCTTATTTCACATTTTTTGTTTTTCAGAGAAGTAATATATATATGTATATATATACTTAAGGGTACCTGTCATGCTGATGCTCTGATGTAAAAGCTGTAGCATATTTATTTTGTTTAAAAAAGAAAAACTATCCTTCCTTTTGAAGAGTTGAACGTGCTTCAAATACAAATACAATCGAGGGTTCTTCGTTAAAAAATGAGAATAAGGAACTCAAACAAATCTTATGAGAAACATGTGGCTACTAATATTTTTCTTTCGGTATATTAAACTCTAAACTATCACTTGAGATATTTATTAAGATGCTACTTGGCGCAGAATGATATAAATTTAAAAAGCAACGTTAAAAACGCCAGAATAAGCAAAAAGTCCGCAGACTAGTTTCGGTAGCGTTTAGCGTACCGTCCTCAGTGCAAAGAATAAAAGAAACTTGCTCATTTATATAGAGGAGAAGCGGATTCAACTGAGAAGTTCATTAACCAATGGGGAAACAGAAAAACCAGGGTACCAGCCAATGGGAGAATAGTAAAGGTAATGCCACCAAAAATGTGAAAAAAAGAATCCTTTTCTTTGTTTATGTTTCCTTTATTCTTTGCACTGAGGACGGTACGCTAAACGCTACCGAAACTAGTCTGCAAAAATTTTGCTTATTTTGGCGTTTTTAACGTTGCTTTGTAAACTTATATCACTTGAGATTTTTGAATACCAAGACTTTACATTTCTTCATTTTTGTAGATCTTGTATAGCATTACTAAATATGAAATACGCATTAAAATAATGTTAAATTTTATCAATCAACTTAAATTTTATCTCAACGTCTCTTAAAGTTTATCTTCATGGATAAATTTGGTAAACGAGAAAAAAAAAGAGGAAAAGTTCCACTTATAAAAGAAAGTTACTATTAAAACATATCAACTTGAAGAATAAAATCATCCATAAAGCTTCTACTTTTTTATACATAGAAATCCACTGAATTTTACCGATGATCCCAAGTATTTTAAATATAGATGGACTTTTATAAAATTAAACAATATATGAATTCCATATCTTTGTCGATTATAAATTTCTTCTTCAACAAGCAATAAAAATGCTTGGAATAAACTAATATAATATAATAAACTAATTTATACTAATAAACTGTATATATATATATATATATATATATAAACCAGTGATATATTATATTTAGCCTGAACTAGCGCACCCCTCCCCCCCCCCTAAGCTAAATATAATATTTTACTGGTTTATATTGAATTTATGTGTTTTACTGTAGCATTTTTGCGCATTTCACATGAATGTAATTAGTTTTGGTTGGTGATTATTACACTTTATGTTTATATAAAGGAATAAACTAATACATATATAAATTTACAAACCTGAATAATTGTAACTTCGAATACAAACTTACTTTACAAAATAATTTACTTTACACGAAAACTTTGTCTATTGTAAGTATATTTTATACATTCCCTTAAGTATTTTTTAATAAAAAAAATAACCTTGATATTTTCGCATATTTCCACTTGAAAATGGAAAAGGTAAACTTGAAACTGCTTTCATCAAGAAATAGGATAATCACACACATTAAAGATAATGTCTTTCACAAAGCATGAGCTTTATTGCTGTAAGAAATTCTAAAATGTGATCAATCCTAGAAGCTTGTTCATGTAATTTTTATGTATTATCGTTAAAAAGTAGATGAAAGATGATAAAAAATGAATTTCGAAGACTGCATTTAAAGGGAACTATTTTAAGGACTATTTTAAGGGAACGATTTTTACTGCATTTAAATGGAGTAGCCATTGTTTCTATATTGCACCTATTGTTTCAAAATCGTTAAAACTGAAAATAAGGTAGAGCGAAAAAATATTTAATTTATTATCATAAGCTGATAAAAAGTGTACCCTTTCTTGCAAATGCTTTCATTCTCTTAAATTTGTTAATCGAATTTGTCGAGTAAAAAATCAGCTGTGATAAATTTTCAAAAATAAGTTATGCTTGAAATATACAGTTTTACTTTCATATAGGGTGAACCCAATAGCATGAAAACGATTTTAATTATCTATTTTATTATAATATTGAACGTAATAAATAAAATACAGTTTTCTACAATTTAAAATTATATAGTCCCTTGTATACCTAACTAAAATCTTATAAATGAGTAATCCCCGGCTTCTACAGGAATCCAGTTGTCGATCTACCATCCCTATACTGTAAAAAAACTGTGCAACGTTATTCCATAAAAATGATGGAAGACTTGTTGCCTGGTTTTTTATTGAATAATTTAACCGATATTACTGGTGTTACGATACGCTAATGTGCGATATTACTCCAGTTATATCAGTTTAAATTACACTATTATATAAGTTAAATTAGTCCATAAAATTGCAGACAACATATTATCACTGATTGTATGGAGTAACGTTACATAATTTTGTTACAGTGTAGATTTCATTTGATGTACAGTCGTAGAAAAAGAAAAGTAAACATCCCTAACTAACTCTGAAAAAAATTATCGTAGGAGAAAGTTACTGGTACCACACAATTGGTAATAAAGTCTACTTTTAAATGATGTATATAAAATTTGCTTATGGGGCATCTACATACTAAAATGAACCATAACTTTGTTTTTTTTTTTCAATAGGAATACCCAATTCTGATAGCATAATTAACTCTTCACCCTTCAATTAGCGTAAAAAAAATTTTATGCAATTCGTACGATAAGTTTCCGAGAAATTAATTACTTTAAAACGAGTGCATTTTAGGGGCTGTATCGAAATTGAAGCTCGGTACCCGATTTTTGACCGAGAGAGCCGCCTTCTTGATCAAGGCATCTTAAGCGTCACTGAAGCTGCAGACTGCTAGATTACAGGATAGCATAAGAAATTTCAAAATCTAGCTGCTTCTATCATAGACGGCCCCTTAAATCATCATTTTGCTGTTTTTTAAGCATAATTTGAAAACTACTTGGAAGGAAAATGTGAAATTTTGGATTTCCATAAAGCAGGACTTAATAAATCTAAATCCATCAAAAAATTGTAGGTTGCAATTCATAATTTTTTCGAATATTAATTTCATAATTTATTATTCATATCATAAAATTATAAAAAATTACAAATTCAATGTATTTATGTTTGGTTATTTTAGTATTATTGCCACATAAAAAATTAGCACATTAGGAGTATAATTTTAGGAGATATTAATGAAAATATGAAAATGTAATTTAACATTAGAAGCACTAAATTTTGAATGTTTATAATTCAAAAAATTATCATTCAAATGACTTGAAATTTGGTGTCTAGGCATAGTAGGAACCGAAGATTTGAAATATCTCGTTAAAATTGGGTATTGCCATTGAAAAAAATGAAGTTTGGTTTCGTTTTAATATGTAGATGGCCCCCTAAGCAAATTTTATATACATGAATTAAAAGTAGACTTTATTTCCAATCGTTCGGTACCAGTAACTTTGTCCTACGATAAATTGTTGAGGAGTTAGTAGGGGTGTTTACTTTTTTATTTATGTACCTGCTCCCGGCTTAAGTTTCTCGTTAGTGGGCTTGTTATCTAAGTGCACTATCCTTCATAAGATAGTATTACCGTAAAGTACAGAAAGTAGCCTTCCCCCTCTCATTTATGTGAAATTTTCCTTTTTTTTTAAAGTGCCCCATCAAGTTTTATTATCTGACACCTTCAGTCCTTCTATTTTTTCAGGAGATTCCTTAGATTTTTTTGTTGTTGTTTGTTTCTATATCTCCTAAATGAATGTATCTTATGCAATTTGCCTTTATCTTATCTCTTTACACATCATTGTGTCAGAAAGGCATATGTTCTCTATGTTATACTATTAATGTTTTCCAAGACTTTTATGCGCTAAGATTTAATAGATATTTATATTGAGTTTAAGTTTTGTAAATTTTGTTCGTATTTCTTTCGTGTCAAAATTAATTATTTTATGAAAATTTGATTCATTAACTTATTATTAATGGAAACGGAAAGAAATTTTAACTCAAAATAAAATTAATTTGATCTGATTTTATTTTGCAAATTGTTTAAATACTGTGAAATTTCATGAATTCCTATATCTCCCAACCCTTTCAAATTTCCTATCATTTTCACAAAAGTTCCAATTATAAGCCCCACCCTTAAAACCATTGGAATTTCTTGTCTGCTAAAGGGGTGGGGGGGGGAGCTTACTTTTGGTACTATATAGTAATGTAAAATTGAACATATCTTAAAATATATACTTTATACTGGATCTGCTACTGTGAAAATCATAAATTTATCCATATTTGCAAGATTTGTTATGCATTCATAAAAATAAAAAATCGCCTTTCAGTTTTTCAAGGAAAAAACAACAAGTAATATAAAAAACACGAAATATATTTATGGGTTATGGAGTTCCATCCAAGCATTCGAGCAATTTTTCTTTATAGATACACATCGAATATTTAAAAAAAAATCATCATTTAGACTTTTGTATTTACATTAAAATAAAGAAAAATTAAATTAAGAATACCTTTCGTGCGGTGCTGTAAAAGCTGTAGCATATTTCGTTAGTTAAGGGTGTATTCGAAAAAACATCCCCCCCCCCCCCTCAACAGCTGGAAATTTTCTGAGACTATTTTCAGACTAATTTTTAAAAGTAAAAACATGAAACTTGCTGAGATGATTTTTGATGAGATGTATAAGAGGCCGTGTGATTTCATTTTTCACTGAATTAATTAGAATTTGATTTTTAAGCAATTATTTTCTCAGTATGGCCATTTTTTTCATTTCCAGATCTCCCGCTTCGGAAAATTCGGTTAAAAACGCCCACTTTGACAGCATTTTTTGCAATATTTTCTGCCTCTATCGAAAGCTCGACAAGCATGGTACATTATGTAGTTTCTAAATAAGAGAATTCGTCAGATTGATGCGTTAGAGAGCAAAAATGAATTTAAAAATAAATCAGAAAATAAGCAGTTTGGATTGGAATACACACCTAACTAAAAAACCTATGCTTCGTTTCAAAGGTTTGAATAGGCTTTAAATACAAATACATTCGAGGGGTCTTCCTGAAATAACGAAAATTGGGATTTCAAATAAATCTCATAAGAAACATGTGGTACAAATACTCTTCACTCTGTTTATTGTGCTCTAAACAATCACTTGAGAATTTTGAATAACACCTCCTTATATTTCTTCACTTTTGTAAATGCGGTGTATAAATAACACAGTAAAAATAAAATAGATATTAAAATTCAGGTTAAAATTTATCTAACAAATTAAATTTCTATTGATTTTTATCTGAAAGACAGTTAAGTTTTATCTTCATTAATACATTTGTTAAAAGGGAACACAATTAAGTTCCACATATAAATGGAATATGTCTATAAAAATTTATTAACTTCAAGAATAAAATAACTCATAAAGTTTCACCGTTTTTATACATAGAATTCCACTAGATATTGTTGATGTTCCCACTTAGTTGAATAAGGAAAAAGGTGAACTGTTATAAAATTATAGAATATATCAAATTTATCTCTCTGAACGTCTCAGGCCTTTACTGCATTTTTATCACATCATTGGTAAAACTAATATTAATTAACATATTCTTTCCTTGTTGGTTTTTGAAATACATTTCCTATTTCGTTATTATACATACATATGAAATACAAATCTATTAAAAAATTTTTTGTCTACGGCCGATTTCAGTTGTTTTTGGGAAACGGAAAATACGGGCAAATTGCTTAGTGGGCTATATCATCTGACAATCATAAACTTCTTCAAGAGCAATAAAAAAGCTTGTAACAATCTAAAATAATGTGTTTATAAATTTACTAGTTTCGATAAATAAAGCTTATTTTATAAACAAAGTAAGAATTCACATTTACAGAAACACTTTCTTATAAGACGTAAGATTTTATGCACTCTCTTAAGTAGTTTTTATTCAATAAAATATCCTTCATATTTTTGTGTATTTTCTCTTGAAAATGGAAAAAGTAAATATGAAACTATTTCCATATTAGGGGAAAGTAGGGTAATGACGCTCAGAAAGGTAATTCCGCTCACCCAATATCTCTAAAATGAATAGAATTGAAAACGTGCGATCGGTCCCTGCACCTAGCGAACTTTATCCTAAGTTCCCAGTAAGTATTTAGTGCCCGTCGGGAGGAAAGTATTTTTGTGTACTCAAGTTATTAGTTTGAAGTTGTTTGAAGTTGTTTTATTATAAAATTCTACAACATCTAACTTGAAGGTAAGTGTACACTCTTATTTTCAAATATTAATTTACTCATTATGTCTACAAAATATATACATTTATCTGTACTTTCATGTTTTTATTTAATTTTGTGGTGCGTTGTTACGCCAATTATAATGCAATAAAACCCAACATGGCGATGACGGGTAATGGCGCTCGCGTGGGATTCCAGAAGAAGTGCTGCCAGTTGGCAACTTTTTTAAAATTCATATTTGTAAATTGAGATTCCTTTTTTCAAATGGTAAAAGTTCCCTGTTTTCACCTTTATTACTATGTCATTAAACAAGGAGAATTGTAGGTTTTCAAAAAAGTGGTGAATATCAAAAAACCTAAATATAAAAAAAGTAGCCCACTATATGTCTAACACAATATGTGTGAAGGGGTTTCAAAAAGTCTGCAGTGGTGGGAACAGCCCCCAAAACTACATATGTAACTTTTGTCTTATTTAAACGTTGTATTCAAACTCTGAG
This sequence comes from Maratus speciosus, assembly GCA_963932465.1. Taxonomy (NCBI): domain Eukaryota; kingdom Metazoa; phylum Arthropoda; class Arachnida; order Araneae; family Salticidae; genus Maratus; species Maratus speciosus. Next base: position 641,422,756 of record OZ010787.1, read on the forward strand.
CGCAATTACTCTATCATGTCGGGTATTACCGCTCAATCGATGGTCTTTTAAATAAAACGATAAAAAAAATTCTAAAACTTTTATGAAAATTAGTTAATTGCAAACTGTTCCTTATACTTTGGAGTTATACTTCGTTAATAAAATATTGATTTTTTGCCCAAATTTGACTAGCTATTCATGTTTTCCCTTAAGTGAGCGCCATTCCCTAACTTTCCCCTAATATGTTAATGGAAACATGAAATAGGATAATCACTCCCTCTAAAGTCTTTCACATTTCGAGAGTTTTATTGTTGAAAGAAATTCTAAAATCTGATCTATCCAGAAGATTTTCTCGTAATTTTTATGTATTATCGTTAAAAAGCAGAGAGAAGAGTATACAAATGAATTTCAAAAAGTACATTCAAATGAAACTCCCCATTTTAGAGATTAGAGTGGGCATCTATTGTTTCAAAAATGTTAAAATTGAAAATAAGATAAATCAAAAAATTATGTAAGTTATTATCGTAAGCTGATAAAAAGTATACCCTTTTTTGCGAATGCTTTCATTCTCTTAAAATTGTTAAAAGAATTTCTCGAATAAAAAATAGGCTGTGAAGAATTTTCAAAAATAAGTTTCGGTTCAAAAATAAAATACATATAGTTTTACAAATCTCAATAAATGTAGCTTCGAATACAAACTTACTTTATAAAAGAAGTTAGAATTTCCTTTTACACGAACACTTTGTCTATTGAAAGTATATTTTTATGTGTTCCTTTAAGTAGTTTTTATTAAAAATATCCTTCATAATTTTAGATATTTCCACTTAAAAAGGGAAAACGTGAATCTGAAACTGATTTTATATTAATATGTTAATGGAAAGAAGAAATAGGATAATCACACAGATTAAAGGTAATGTGTTTTACAATTCGAGAGTTTTATTGCTGAAAGAAATTCTAAAATCTGATCAATCCTAGAAGCTTTTTCTCGTAATTTTTATGTATTATGTTTAAAAAGGCGTATTGTGTAAAAGAGTATAAAAAAGTAATTTCAAATAATGCGTTTAAATGAAACTCCCCATATTAGAGATTAGAATAGCCATCTATTGTTTCAAAAATGCTAAAATGAAAAATAGGGTAGAGAAAAATGTAATACGAAAAATAAAACGAAACGAAAGTAAACGAAAAATATGTAAGTTATTATCAAAAGCTGATAAAAAGTGTACCCTTTCTTGTAAATCCTTCCATTCTCCTAAATTTCTTAAAAGAATATGTCGAGTAAAAAATAACCTGTGATGAGTTTTCAAAAATAAGTTATGATTGAAATATACAATGTCATTTGTATACAGGGTGAATCTAAAAGTATGAAAACGCTTTTAATTAAATACCTACTTATTTCTAATAGTAATAAACAAAATACAGTTTTGTACAATTTAAAATTATATAGACCCTTGTATGCATTTAAAATTTTCACAAATACGTAATCCCCGGCTTTTGCAGGTACCCAGTTGTCGCTCTACCATCCCTATGTTCTCATTTGTTGTATATTTTCCGGGGATAGGTTTCTCGTTTATGGTACCTATTCCCGAATTACATTTCACTTTGGTGTGGTAGTTATCTAAATTTACTGTCTTGTCTATGGTTAAATTACTGTGAAATTAATATACCTAAAAATGTTTACTTTATACTCGACCTGCTAGTGTGAAAACCATAAATTTCTCCATATTCGCACGATTTATTATGTATGCATAAAAATAAAAAACCGTCCTTCAGTTTTTTTCAAGAAAAAAAAATACTGTAGAACACATGAATATATTTATGGGTTACGAAAATATATCCAAGTATCCGAGATATTTTTTCTTCATAGATACACGTGGAAAATAAATAAAAGTCATGATTTAGACTTTTGTTTTTTGCATAAAAGTAAAGAAATATTATACGTAAGAATACCTTTCATGCGGTGCTGTAAAAGCTGTAACATATTTCTTTTGTTAAATAAAGAACCTATCCTCCATTTTCAATGTTTGAACGTGCCTGAAATAAAAATACATTCGAGTGTTCTTCGTTAAATAATGAGAATAGTGAATTCATACAAATCTAATGAGAAACATGTATTACAAATATCTTCCCTCTGTTTATTATGCTCTACGTTATCGCTTGAGATTTTTGAATAACAGGTTCTTCTCTTTTGTAAATGTGGTGTATAACTAGCACAGTAAATAGAAAATAGACATCAAAAGTAAGTTAAAATTTACTTAACAAATCAAATTTCAATTACATTTTTCTGAAAATCCGTTAAGTTTTGTCATCATTAATACATTTGTTAAAAGTGAACAAAATTATGTTCCACATATAAATGTAAGTTGTATATTAAAATTTATCAACCTGAAGAATAAAATTCATTCATTCATTCATAATCCTTCTTAATTTTTATGCATAGGAATCCACTGAATTTTGTTCGAATTCCAATGTAGTTTGAATAAGGAAATAGGTGAACTTTTATAAAATTAAAGCACATATTAATTCTATCACTGTTAGCGTCTCAGGACTATACTGCATATTCATCAAATTTTTCATAAATCTAATATTAATTTAACTTTTCGTTCTCTTTATGTTTCTAAAATACATTTCATATTTCTTTATTTTATACTGGGTGCAATATGTTATCTATCGCCGACCTTTAATGCCTCAACTGTTGGTCATGGACATATAGTTCCAATTACAAAAACGTTTCAAATGCGGTAAATATTCATGGTGTGGCATTATTTAAAGTAAAAAAATCAATTTTATAAAAATTACGAAATCTAACTTTTTATACGGTCCCCCAGTCCCTATAGTTATATTTAGTAAACTTTTACATATATAATAACAGGTATAATATAAAAAGATTGACATATGTATTACAAAAATTGACACAGTTAGTAAGTTTCAAAGTTTGAGATTTTTGCACATGATTTTGTCTTTCACTGAGGGATCAGTTAAAAGATGAATTAAAGTAATTCGAGTTCAAAATCAGGGTGCAATGTCATTTTACAGCGAAACCGCCTTTAGCCAATATCGCCAAATCGGGGAATCACCAAAGAGGGTTATCTTATCTAAAAATTTGAGATAACTTTTATGTGTCGAACAACATTCAAACGTCAAAGTAGGTGGAATCGACAACAGGAAAATAAAACATACTCTCTAAGGACTAGATAAATGGCAGCAGAATGAAAACGTCCAGCCGAGCAATAAAGAGCATGAAAATTGGGATTATGCAAATTACAATAGTACCACAGGGCCACAAGTTCGGGATAAAACACGAGCCATGTACCAGTGCACATGCTATTCAGCGTGGAAATCGTGATCGCAAGCTACGCATACATGCAATATGCCGAAATGATACTTATTTATGGTGAATGTCAAAGGAATGCAAGAGGGGATGCGAGTGTTTATTCAGAACGTTTCTCTATGGCTATACATCCAACACACGAAAATATAACAGATGCATTGCACCGTCTTAGAGAGACCGGCTCAGTTTCACCACGACCCATACAAGTAGACGGGCAAAGTGTAATGTTCGATTGACACCGGAGGAGGTGCTGGCATTCGCCCGTTTAATTCCACAACTGAGAACGGCGGAAATAAGCGAGGTGTTTGGTCAGCATGTCTGACATTTATTACATGCACATAATACGCATCGATACCATTCGATACTGGTGCAAGCATTGATACTGGGAGATATACGGCGATTTGCTTATTGAAATTTCATGCGCAACAGCTTAGGGGAAAATCCGTCGTTCCTTTGTGACATTTTGTGGACAGATATGTCAATGTTTACGCGGGGTTGCATTGTGAACGTGTACAATGTGCATTACGGGTCTTTGGAAAACCTCCCAATCGCCTGCACAGTACGACATGTGTGGTGCGGTATATGGGGAACGCAGATTGTTGGACTTATCTTCTACGATGGGACCTTAACGGGCGATCATTACCTGAATCTGCTACAAACCACGGTACGTGACTGGTATGAAGAGCTGCCTCTCCGACTTGCATACCGGATGTGATTTCAACAGGATGGGGCCCTCTCCGCATAAAACTTCATACGAATTCTGGCAAATACAATCTGGCCACCGAATTCTGTCAACTGATCCTTGGATAGGGTGATCGGACTTAACACCCATGGATTTATACCTCTGGGGTTATATCAACGCATAGGTCTATGTGACAGAGACCACTTCTCTGGTTTATCTGAAGCAGCTCATCATCCTTGATTGTCGCACAGTTTGCACACCTTCTATGCTCTAACGTGTCATAGGCTCAGTAATGTCACGCATTGAATTGTGCATTGCCACCAATGGAGAACACTTTGAGCAGCATCTGTACTACATTCCGGCGTTTTATGTATTCAGTTTTTATAGTAGACCGTTTTCTGATATTATAAGAAATTTATATTTATTTTTTTGTTTATTTTCAGTATTTCATTCTTCGCTTTGTATGCCACCTTTAAAAGACAACTCAAATTTTTAGATGAAATAACCCTCTTTTGTGGTACCCATATTTGGCGATACCGGCTAAAGGTGGTTTCGACGTAAAAAGTATACAGCACCCTGATTTTGATCTCGAATTACTTTAATTCATCTTTTAACTGATCCCTCAATGACAGACAAAATCATGTATAAAAATCTCAAACTTTGAAATTTAATAACTGTGTCAGTTTTTGTAGTAGAGATGTCAATCTTTTTGTGTTATATCTGTTATGATATGTGTAAACGTTTACTAAATATAACTATAGAGAATAGGGGACCGTATAACAAGTTAGATTTCGTAATTTTTTTAAAATTGATTTTTTGCTTTAAATAATGCCACACCGTGTATATTTACCTCATTTGAAAGTTTTTGCAGTTGGAACTATATATCTATGACCAACGGTTCAGAAATTAAAGGTCGGCGATAGATAACATATTGCACCCTGTATACATCGTAAAATACAATTCTATTAAAAATATTTTTGCCTACAACCGATTTCAGTTTTTTGGGGGAAACGCAAAAATACGGACAAACTGCTTAGAGGTGTATAACCTCTGACAAATATAAACTTCTTCAAGAGCAATAAAAAAGCTTGGAATTATCTAAAAAGAATGTGTATATAATTTTACTTGTTTCACTAAATGTAGCTAACTTATTTTATGAACAAAGTAAGAATGTACTTTTACAGGAATACTTCATTATAAGCCTTATATTTTTATGCAATCCCTTAAGTATTTTTTATTTAATAAATTGTCCTTCATATTTTGCGTATTTGCACTTGAAAATTGAAAGAGTAAATATGAAACTGCTTCCATATTAATATGTTAATGGAAACATGAAATGGGATAATCACACACATTAAAGATAATGTGTTTCGGAATTCGAAAGCTTTATTGCTAAAAGAACGTCTAAAATTTTGTAAATCCTAGAAACTTTTTTCTCATAAGTTGTAACTTATTACCATTAAAAGCAGAGAAAAGCGCATAAAAATTAATTTCGAAGAGTACATTATAAAAAAATCTCCCATTTTAGAAATTATAGTTGTCATCTACTGTTTCAAAATTGTTAAAATTGAATATAAAGTAATAGCGGAAAAAAACATGTAACTCTTTGAGTCATAAGCTGTTAAAAGGTATATCCTTTCATTCTATTAAATTTTTAAAAAGAATTTGATGATTAACATATAAGCTGTAATGTGTTTCAAAAAGTAAGGCATGGGTGAAATACATAATTTTACAAGTATACAGCGTAAATCCCAAAAGGCTTGAAACCCCGTTTAATTTCTTACCGACTTATTACATACTTATAGTATTTGATGGCCACATTTCACCATATTCATGCAACCATCATGTAAAAAAGCCTAAATTGGATTTATCAAGTACGAGGATGGTTCAATAATTATTGTCTCTAGTGTATATAAAATATTTGTACTGCGATGGTTCATGTGGAATATCGAAGCCGAATGTCTTAAATGCCTATATGCTCAATTTCAGAACCGTAGCTGCTATATTAACATAGTTTTGGATAGAGGATTGAAGTTTTAAAGACCTATTTTTGGGGGGAGTTTTTAAGGAAGGGGGTGAGGGTGAAATGTTGGTCTGGAGCTTATGAGGCTACATTTGTGACAGTGGATGAGATGTGACTGCATCACTATGCTCCTGAGTCCAAACGACAGTAGTTACGTTTCATCCACTGTCACAAATCTAATCGCATAAGCTAAAAATCAGCCTTAACCCTACCCCTCCTCACACCTATTCACTCCTCTCTCCAAAACTATGTGAATATGGCATCTACGGTTCTGAAACTGAGCATATATGCATCTAATACTTTAGGATTCGATATTCCACAACAACCACCGCAGTAAAATATTTTATATACACAAGGGACAATAATTATTGAACCATCCACGTAAAATGAACGTTAAAAACCCAGTTTATGAACTATTTATACATAACTTTAATTTAAATGTATTTTTAAAGCTATCGCGATACAAATAAAGAATGTTTTACTAATTGATGTGATTATATTAATTAAATAGTATAATTATTTTCGTATCTTAACATTTTAGCATGTATGTGCATTAAAAGATGGATTCCAAACAGCCAATTAAATTTTATGACTAGTTGAACACCAACAAAGTACAGGACTTAACAATGAACCTTGATGTAGTGAAAGTCCGTGAAGTTTATTTTATGGCTGTTAAGTGATATTTATTGCCAGACCTCTCATACGATCTATTTCATTAGAAACGGAGGAAGGATTTGATCCAGCACTTCAGTGTATCCACACATACATCCACTCAATAAAAATAAGCTGACGAAACTTCGATTGTAATGAAAACTCCAACCAGAAGACGAGTGCCTTCAGAAGCTAATAACAGGATCTGCAATTAGTTCGGTTGGGGTGTAGGTCTACTGAATGGCCGCCATGCAGCGATCAAGCGAAAACCTCCTCGATGCCAGACATGTATACTCGTTCGGCTAGGGAAATCTGGCAGCTAGGGGTCTGGTCATCGGTTTGGAGTCAGCCGAAATGTCCGTCATATTCGCTAATGGCGCCTGGTGCATGTAAAATCCGTCGTGGGTGCAAAGTCCTCCAAGTTATCTGTGAATTATACCGCTGGAGGTGACTTGCCAGGTGAAGGTTTTGACACCTGATCAAGGTTCTAAATTACGATGCCAACTTGAGTAGCAAAGCGCAGGTACAAAACAACAAGATCAAAATGTTAAGTAACCGGATTGACTAAATTCACATCTAAGTAGTAGGAACAGCCTATAGGATCTAGGCTCTCGAAAGATTTATTGCCGCTACGCGGCGATTAGGCGGTCATCGCCCCGATACAAGGTATCAAACACGTTCAGATAGGGGCCTGGTCATCGGTTAGAAAGAAAGAAAGAGTGCCTTCTCCCGCTGTAGAAAGGCGGAATTTTAAGTAGCAACAATATGAAAATAATTCAATAAAAATCTTTACTTGTTTTCTCTTAAAAGACAGTAGTCGAATAAAAATCCTCATCTTAACCCTTAAATGTCGGGTGTTTCTTTTCGGCAACATACCCAATTTAGGCTCTAAAATACTGTTAAAATAATATTTAAGCTATAAAGCCTAATGTTGCCAATAAAATATATTCTGAAAATATTATTAAATCGATTTTCAACATGTAGATGGCAACACTTGTGCTGTTTAAGAATAAAGGTATTTTTTCAATTGTTCCTACTTGTTCTTTTTGTTTTGTTTGGAAGTTTTCGAAACACCCTATTTTGTTCTGCTGTGAGTAAGTAAAATTTATTTCTTATTATAGTGCCTAAAATTCGTGTGTGTTTAATATTAATATTAAAAATATATGAGAAATTTTATCATGTGACTTTATTTACAAATAACGTGATTAACCATCACAAAAAATTGTTTTGGTCGAATCCTATTCACAAAATATTAACTTGTTTTGATTTTTCATCAAAGCATTTTAGAATGATATTTATACAGTCTCCAATTTATATTCAAAAACAGTTAAAATAGCTTTTAAAAAACTATATTTAAAGTCTGAGAAGAACTTTAGATATATTAATATTTTACATTTTTGAGGTGGCCGTAGAGAATGTTTCAGCATTTTTGTTTCATTTTTTTGCCTTCTGAACTGAAGCATTATAAAAATATTACAAAGCAAAATCCATAATTTCAAAAATCCAAAGACAGAAACATGACAAGCGTATCTCATACATTATCTCGATGCATATAATTTTAACATTTTGTTCTCTTATTTGAATCCATTGTAAAGATTTCAAAAAAAGATTATTGTCAATTCTAACCCCATTAGGGATGGATTCATGCTCTGGTATATGGTCAACGTCCATTAAATACGCAAGATTTGTGTACCAAAATAACAGATTCGTTCACCCACCATGAACTATTAACAGTTTCATTCAATAATTTGCGAAGACCACAGCTTTTACGTGGTGCTAACTTCTGACACTTTAAAACTGCTGCTTAAATAACCTTGCATATTTTTCTTTCATAAAATCAAAGTTTTTAATAAAATGGTGCATCCGAGTATGGTGACGTGAGTTGGTCAGTCCAAGTGATAATTTTATTACGAATAACATAGTTTACTTCTTCAGATAACTTTTCTAATGTTTTGTACTAATTAAATTGTTACAACTTGTTTTATAATTTCATGATCCGTACAACTAGATTATATCGGGATTCTACTGTAGTAATCGTTTTGTTGAATAAATTCTATACTCCAATATCAAAGCCTATTCAGTAGATTACTCTATTATTAATCGAAATGTGATTGTTGCAAACATCATTAACTTTTTCTACTCATCAATATTTACAAATTACTTTTGAAATATTTTGCACAGCTTTGTCGTGGTGCTAACGGTAAGCAATTTAAAACTATGGCTTAAATAATCTTGCATATTTTTGTTTCATAAAATCAAATTTGTTAATAAAATGTGGCACCCGAGTATGGTGATGGTGAGTAGTTTCATCATATTACTGGTAATGAGTTTCAATCGATAATTTAATGGAAATATATTTCTTCACATTAATTTTATCATGTTTTGTTTTATTAAATTGTTGTAATTTGTTTTATAAATTCATGATCCGTACAACCACGTTATATCGTGCAAAAGATTTGTTGAAAAAATTGTATACTCCAGTATCAAAGCTCATACAGTAGATTATTCTAGTATAAATGGAAGGAACAATAGGAATATATTGAATATTTGATGAGATATGGACATTTGTATGAAATAATTTTAAACTGCGCATGCGTGAAACATTTCAAAATTTTATTTCAAAATTTTGCAGTCAGCAATTTTGGGCAACTTCTATAAAATTCCAGTCAAATGTTGCGAAATATCAGCAAGATATAGAGAGCTGATTGAAAAGATGTGGAAAATCCCTTATAAGAAAGCTATTTTTGGAAAACAATTCACTATATCGCCACTATCTTTGTGAATTTTCGCATATTTGACTGAACTTTTTATATAAGTTGCCCTAAATAGCTGGCAACCAAATTATAAAATAAAAATTTTAGAATCTTCCACGCACGCGCAGTTAAAAATGATTTCTAACATATGCTCATGTATGAAATAACATACAGATGCCCATATCTCATAAAATATTCAATATATTCAGGTTTTAATTGCAGTATACAGTTGCTACTGTTCTTTGTCAGGTTTTTGGAAAGTTGTGTTAAATTTGGTTGAAAACTCCGTATGCTATAAAGAAAAAACTTTTGAAGTTTTCACAGACACAATACTATCTTCACGAATATGAGTGCTATGCTTACACAAATGTACACAAACGTTGAACAGGACCCAAATAGACATTATCACAGTGAAAAACCATTTTCAGCATTTTCTGTAACAAAGGTGATCGGGAATAAAACTTTATTATTAAATTTATTATTATCCCCTAATTGTTCTCCCGACTAAATCTTCACCATGAAATATGAAATCAAACATGTTCTTTACACCCCAGAAGTTCAAAAACAATTCCCCAATAATTTTAATAGATATTCGACAAACCGTGTATAATCGAATGTATCCAATCCCTGCACCTCAACTTTTGGAGGCCAGTGTAGTATATCTAACTTTTACAATCAATTATATCTATCTCTTGCAATCAATTTCTATAAAATCAATTTATAGAATAGGGTAACTCCAGGAGAGTCCCCGCGTTCGGGATAGATGCCGCACCCCTTGTATTTCTTGTAATTACCGGTGATGGTAGTTAAACGCGCAGTATAGGTGCGCAATAAGATTGTTTTAATCAGTGTCTATCGCGAATCGCATTTCGATGTTTACTTGTAGCTGTAAAATCCTTATTTTGACTTAAGTGCATGATTTCACTATCCAAACTTTTAAACACGTTGTGCTTAAATACTTTTCATACGCTAATTTCTAAATGCATGCATGATTTTGAAGCCAAAACTAAGTGAAGCGTTTGTGTAGCGTACTGTGTGTATGGTTACGCCATTTTCCTTTGCGAGGGTAGGTAACTGTGACATGCGACGTCTGTAACATACAAAATGGGATACATGCCGCACTGCAATTCCGGTATACATGCCGCAGATTCTTTTGTACGAGATGATAAAGTGTTATTAACTTTTCCTTTTCTTTTTGCACAGACTAACCAAGTTCGGCATGTTATTAATCGTTAATAGTAATTGTAATGATTTTGCATTTTAACGTCCTGGGTTTAAGTGAAATATTGTTTTTCAAAACCAGATGAGTTTTAAACTTTTTTACAGATCTTATTAGAAATGCCCACATTTTATAAAAGAAAAGAAGGTGTAAGTCCACGAGGACAATTGTATATTTAAAGGTTAATGCAGAATTTTGGGCGTAGTTTGACTCTGTATCAATTAGGATCTTCAATCTCGTTGCTGGGAACAAATCGACAACTGTTGGCAACGCTACTAGTAACTTTAAGGCCAATGGGATCTTCCCTTTCAACAACAACGCTCTCCCAGATCATTTGCTTTCTGCTTTAGCGGAGAGTGAAATGCTCTCACCTGAAAACACGACGCAAAAGGAGGCAAATCCATCACGTAAAGTGCTAATCAACACATCTCAAATAAATTTAAAGCCTGCAGAACACGGAACTAGCAGTGTAAAACCACCATCACCTACCAACCAACTACATAAAATATATCCCATTCCGAGACTTAGTCAGAGGACAGCAAAGCACAGAATTAAGAAAACGGGAGCAAACTTAACCTCTATTGACAATTGGAAAGAGCTTAATATACAGTGACGGTCAAAAGTTTCCGGCCAGCATAAAATTTTTGGTTAATTTGTAAGTATACACATATGAAGAGAAATCTCAAAGTGATACTTATACACTTTATTGACACAACAGTTAAGAATTTATTTATGGAATAAAAAATAAATATTAATAAATTTACTTGACAAAAGTAATTGCAAAAGAAAACGCATGTTCTCAAAAGTTTCCGGCCACCTTGGCAAGCTTGGAAAAAAATGGAGTTATAACAAAAAATAATAGTGATCAACAACATTTACAATTACTATTTTGTATTCATAGATTTAGCAATAAGTACTGCGGCGCAGCAACGTGGCATTAATTCAGTGAACGTTTGTAGATCGTCAATGTTAAGTTTTTTTCACGGTTCTTGCAGTTTTGGGGAAAATGCTGCTGAATTGGAATATTTATAATTCCACACACGTTTTCAAGTTAGTTTCAAAGAATTTCTATTGGATTCAGATCGGGTGATTGGGCTGTCCATTTCAAAAGCGGAATTTTTGGGCAAAAACCACTGCTTGACAAGCTTACATGTATGTTTTTAGTCGTTATCTTGATAAAACAAATAGTTGCGACCACAATTTTCCCTCCAATAAGGCAGCAAGTGATCCTGCAAGCTATTTTTATGCATTGCACTCTTCATCTTGCCGCGGATTTCAAATAACGGACAGGCACATTTTCCAGAAAATGCTCCCCACATCATAACGTGTCCTCCGCCGTGCTTCATTGTAGGAATAACATATCTCGAATCTTACCTTTTGTTTTTAGATCATCGGTTTTAGTGTCTGTTATCACTTCCAAAAAGACTGAACGTCGATTCATTGGAAAATAGTACTTTTTTCCAGTTTTCACCTAGCCAGTCTTTGTACGCCTTGGCAAACGCCAGTTGGGCCCTCTGATTTTTTTTATTTATGAAAGGTTTTTTAACACCAACTGTTCCATAAAGTACTACGTCACGTAAGCATTTTGACACGTTAGACCAACTTATTTCAACAATATTTTAACACCGTAAATCGCGGGGAATTGCAGCGGCATTTTTATGCGGGTCATCAACTGCTTTTCTCCTGATAATTCTGTCCACAAGAATAGTCGTTTTCCGGGGTCCTCCGGACCGTAGCAAGTTCCGAAGGCCTTGACCATCTTTTTTTTTTTTTTTTTTTTTTTTTTTTTTTTTTTTTTTTTTTTTTTTTTTTTTTCTTTATCGTTCATAGCAAATTTTCCGATCTACAACTTTGCCGCAATCTCACAAGAGGATTATCCCTTTATCGACAAACAAATCACTCGTTAAGAACAATAAATCGTTTAAATTTTCATTTTTGAATTTCAAATACGTTATTCACGCTGATTAATTAACAAACACGGCCAAAAAATCACTTTAGTGATAGCAAAAACTAACGGATGACGAATGGCCGGAAACTTCTGCACACGCGAATTTCGAATTCCTCCCCTTTGCATAAAGTATCTTCAGTATCCAATCAAAATGATCACGTGGTCCGAGATAATTTGCTTATTCCTGACTTTTGGAGCAATTGTGCTTCTTCTTCGCTGAAACATTCTGTCAAACAAATCAAAGAAACTAACTGGCCTGAAACTTTTGACCGCCACTGTAAATTTAGAAAATAAATTCCAAAAATATAAGAAAATTAACAAAAAAGTATATAAAACTACCGCGAGAAAATTTAACTTTAATTCAGGTAGATGATCCCGAGATAGTCTATCAGACATTGATGAATTTTCAAACAGTATAAAGTTTACTACAACAAAGGAGAAAAAGGGACAATTTAAAAGTAAGAAGGCGAGCAAAAATGCAAGCCAAGATGATATTAATGAAAAGTTGGATCATGCGTGACGCAAACGTTCTTTGCAAGGCATTTTTAGAAAACTACTTCAAAAAAGAGGAAGTGTAATTGGCTTCGTCGCATCATGTGTCAAATGTGGTACATAAAGACCGTACCTTTTCGACAATTTTTGTGTAGCCGGCGGTAAAAAAAAAACTTGTCTATTAACAAATAAATTATGTAAACACTATTTCACTGTTTTCTCCTGCCTCTTTATTACATTGATGTTACGTTGTTGCTGAAATAACAATTAAAATTCAATGTAAAAACATAAGTGGATAATTTTAATAGTGAAAGTAGGCAGACAATTATTAATTTGACTCTACTAGTACGTTTCACTGTACTCATTTTGTTTCTTTTTGTTATTACATAGTTAATTATAGTCTATGTATAAATATATTTTTTTATATATTTATTTATAATTTAATTCTGTTCTTATGACAAAGCGCGGGATAACTACCGCGCAAGTGCGGCGTCTCAGCTTGAATGTAAGGGTGACGCGCCGCAGTTTAATGTTTTAGAGAACAGTTGTTAAAAAATATTAATTATTTGTTTTGAACTTTTTTCTCACAATGCACGTGTTGTATATTTAACATTAAATAGCACAGCATTATTTTTTTTATGCTACCCCGTAGGACTTTATACACAAATTCAAAAAAGTATGCGGCATAAATCCCGGAATTATTCTATATAAAACTATCTAAACTGATTTCTGCACTATATTAACATGAAAGCACAAACTAGGTCACTTTATATTTCCTCTTTAACCACTTAATTAACTGAAAACATAATCTAAAACGATACTAACTCACTGATTTAATCTAAAAAGAAAGTATTCAAATAAGACTTTACAATTATTTTGAAATAAGGATGGACCAAAACAGGTTTTTAAAGCCGAAACAGAAACCGAATTTAGTTATGCTTTCAATTTTCGGACGAAAACGAAAACGAAAATGATCGAAAATTGTTTTTTAAGTAATTAATGCTTACATAATTATTAATTAGGGTTTACCCAAGTTGACTCTCTGTGCATCTGACAAAAACTTTTTATTTCCATGTAAAATAAAATTTAATTAATTCATCAACGACACAAAATGGTTTTCTAATTATACGAATTTCGTCTAATTAAAAAATGTTTCAGGTATAGATACCTCGATTTATCTTTGTGATAACCTCTTACACTAGAACTTTTTCAAAGTGTATTCGAAGCACTTCTGCGATTTGAAACTAAAACTTTTCTAATGCTGTTAAGTCTGCAGCTTTTATTGGTCACTTAAACAGTGTCTTAAAATTTTAGTCATATATGCATTTCTTGCTTTGTGATTTTCACTCACGTCTTGAGTCAAACATGACTGCTAATTATAACCAGTGAAGTACATAGCAATAAATAAAGAGTATCTCATTTGAGCCGATACAGATCAAATGAATGAGTTGCCTTGAAAATTCCAGAAGAAAGAAAGGATATGTTTGGAATACAGATAGTTTCGGTCGAGTTTCGGTCCTTCCGAATTTTCGGCAGCATTTTTGCCGAAAACGAATTTTCGGTGAAACTGAGATTTGGGACCGGAAACGAAAACGAAACTGAATTTTCGATCTATCCCTATTATGAAATATTAATTATTACAATTTATTTATTTATTAATCAATAAGAAACATTCTATGTTCTTATTTAATTATTAAGCAACATGAAAATATATTGAACTCAAAATTAGTATTCTGAAACACAACTTTTATAAATTTTCAGTTTGTTTAAAATATGACTCTAGCGTAACATCATTTAAGCAGCATCATTTAAGCAATTTATCGTATGTTGTTCCTATAAAATTCTTTTTTAAACCCGGAAGCTAAGAAGCTAAATTCCAATTCATTCTTTGTTTTCAGAATTTTTATCTGGCAGTTTAAGTATCTCTGCGGACATATTTGAAGATTTGGATTTGTTTTCACTCAAAGTTACAATTTATAAGAGTTTGACATTCTATGAGTTTTTTTTTTAACAGAATTGCTGAGATTTTTAGTTTTTTTTTTTTTTTTTTTTTTTTTTTATGTCGAACTCCTTAACAAATCAAAGAACAGCTCTTAAAAATGTCTAGAAATTGAATTTAAAGTACTTTATGCATACGAAATAATGTGATATTTTATTATCACAAAAAATAAAAAATACTTTTATAGTCTTATATTTTTCGCTAATTTATTTTACTCTGTTCTACTCATTTAAAAGGAAAATTTTCTTGACTTCCATTTTTCCATGTTCCATTTCTTATTCTTACCATTGCAATCAATAATATTTTTAACTTAGTAAAGATAAAAATTTTCATGAGAAATGTTTAAAGTGATTTAATTTTTTTGTTTTGTTTTGTTTTATCGTTCTTTCAAAATATTTTATCTTTTTATTCTCTTATAAATTCGAATATTAAATTATAATACTAGGTAATAATAGTTAGGTAATTTTCACTAAAATGTAAAGATCTTTTTGGAGATATCGTGTAATAAAACGTAAAAACTTATTAAAACGTAAACGTAAAATTAAAGTCCCGATTACATATCTGGACAGGAAGCAATCCCAATATTCAAAAGTTTTGATAATTGAAAAAAAAAAACAGAAAGAGAATTGCACACTAATTGTAATATTAACGAAAAAGTGATTGAACAATCACTATGAAATGTTCCAGTCGAACACGAGAATCTCTATTTTTTTATTTTCAGTTGTATTTTAATTAGAAATTTTGGTTTAATTTCCACATTTTTCTTTATTATAAAATAAATCTCTGGAAGGACTCTACTGGACTTTCCAAACACTAGTATTTCATGTCTAAAAAGTAAATAATAATAATAATAATAACAATGCAAGAATTTTTATAAATTCCTGACACAGTGGAATCTAAGGATTCGAACGTGGGACCTCCTTTTTTAAAACTGGACACGATGTCTCTATGATAATAAAGCTTGATTACACTGCCCAAATATTTAACATTTACATGTCACATTCCTTGGTCCCCACAGAATCGGTCTCAAAATTGCTTCAAAATGGATTAAATACTCAATCCTTCCGATGAGTTTTATGAAAGGTTATACAGTTCTTGCAACAGTGCTCAATAACGTATTCGCCAAATATAACATCAATCGGAAATACCGTTTGGTAGTTCTCGTGTTCACTCTCACGCACATATAATAATCTAATTCAATGAACTTTACGAATGCAATAAAACACATTGCTAAAAGATGTATTAAATTTAAAGTACTAAAATTACATTAAAATATAATAAAAATATTTTGTTTGAAACCGTTTATTTGTATAATTTTATTATATTTTTAATGTAATTTTAATATTTTAAAGTTAAGAGGCTACTTCAGTCAAACGATAAGACCCGTTCGCTAATGCTACTCCTATGGAAGACATTTATAATAAATGACACTTGAATTTAAATATTTTTTAATGTTTTTTGCATTGAATAGTTGAGATCGATCCGTAAAAAGGCCGTTGCTTACTTTTTTGCTTTTGTTTATAGGTATTTTTAATGAGGACACTTTCATTTTCGGAGCCGGTTTCGAAAGTAAAGTCATCCTCATAAAAAAAAAAAAAAAAAAAAAAAAAAAAAAAAAAAAAAATCTGCAATCAAAATCGAAAAATTAACAAACGACCTGCATAAAGATCGATCTCAGTTGTACAATGAAAAAAAAAAATCTTTTCAAAATATTGAAATGCGACTGAGATATCTTTATAAAATTCTTCCATAGGATTAGCATTAGCGAACACGTCTTTTCGTTTGACTGAAGTTGCCTCTTAATACATCATTTAGCAATGTGTATTATCGCATTCGTCAAGTTCTTTGAATATACATGATGTAATAGTCCCTGCCTTTATACTATTTACTGTAAGTAATAATTCATTCGTAATTTTTTAAGAGGTAGATGTAGGCTTGGATAATTAGAAAATCGGTTAATTGGAGTTCGGAGAATCGGCGCTCAAATATAATTTCATATAGCGAATGTACTACTTGCCGTAAATAGGTGAAAAAAGTTAATTCTTTGAAAATTCTTAAAAAGTGAGGATCATGTGATGAATGCAGTAATAGAAACCTCTATTCCACAATGGTATTTTTTTCAGATTTAAATGAGTGTTGTAAAAGGATACACAATATATAATAAACAATTAAATTTATAAAATCAAAAACCCGACTGCGTAAAAAGCGAACTAATTAAGTATTTCTCAGCAATGTGAAACTATTTTTTAAATTCCTACTATTAGCTCACAGCTTCGCTATATATATTTTGTTCGAATTTTTAATCGTTAATAAAATACTTATTATTCATCCAATCAAGCTCAAATAGATTTTTTTAAACTTGTATCGGATGACACTTGTGTTAATCCCGTTTTTTTTTCAAATATTTATTCATTAATTAAATTTAATTAATTAATTTTCAATAATCGAGAAAGCCCTCTTCTTGATCAAGGTATTTTAAGACCGAGAGAGCCCTCTTCTTGATCAAGGCATCTTAAGCGCCACTCAAGAGGAATGGGAGAAAAAATAAAAAAGAAAAGTGCCCAGCTAAACTGATGGCATTGAGCTCACAGACTATTCACACTAATTGTATAATATACTCTTATTTTAAAGGATAATGCCCCTCAAAAAAATAAGTGAAGGGGAATTAGCCCCCGTTTCCCCCTTTATACTTAACTACTGAACCTCCAAATCTAATCAGGGAAGCTCCTTATCATAATAAACCGGTATACCAAACTTGGAGCAAATCGAATAATCTTGCAAAAAAAAAACATTTATCTAAATTAAGGGGGTGGACGAACCCCCCTTTATCCTTAACCAATTAATCGCCAAAACGAATCAGGGAAGTTCCTTAACATAATAAACAGGTATACCAACTTCGGAGCAAATCGAATCATTCTGCATGAAAAACCCATTTATCTAAATTAAGAGGGGCGGGCTAACCTCCCTTTTCCCCCTTTACCTTAACCAATGAACCCCAAAACTAATCAGGGAAGTTCCTTAACATAATAAACCGGTATACCAAATTCGGAGCAAATTGAATGATTCTGCATGAAAAAACCATTTATCTGAATTAAGGGGGATGGACTAACCCCGTTTTCCCCCTTTACCCTTAACCAATGAACCCCCAAAACTAATCAGGGAAGTTCCTTAACATAATAAACCGGTATACCAAATTGGGAGCAAATTGAATGATTCTGCATGAAAAACCCATTTATCTGAATTAAGGGGGTGGACTAACCCCGTTTCCCCCCCTTTATCCTTAACCAATGAACTCCCAAAACTAATCAGTGATGTTCCTTAACATAATAAACCGGTATATCAAATTCGGAGCAAATCGAATCATTCTGCATGAAAAACCCATTTATCTGAATTAAGGGGGTGGGGTGTGGACTAACCCCGTTTTTCCCCCTTTATCCTTAACCAATGAACTCCCAAAACTAATCAGGGATGTTCCTTAACATAATAAACCGGTATATCAAATTCGGAGCAAATCGAATCATTCTGCATGAAAAACCCATTTATCTGAATTAAGGGGGTGGGGTGTGGACTAACCCCGTTTTTCCCCCTGTATCCTTAACCAATGAACTCCAAAAACTAATCAGGGAAGCGCCTTATCACGGTCAACCTAGGAAAAAATTTTGAAGCAAATCGGATGTTTCTATCAAGAGTTATCGCGTTACGTACATACGTACGTACGTACATACATACATACATACATACATACATACATACATACATACAGAACGGGCGGGCACATTAGCTCTCAGGCTTTGATAGCCTGTGAGCTAAAAATTCTCTTATTGACCTAAGTAGGAATTGTGTCGTCTAGTTGCAAAACCGGCCAACTCCTCAAAAATTGAAAATGTGTTTTTTCAGTTTTTTTAGTTCTAAGTAAAGGTTTCTATCATCTGGAAACGATAAACCATGCAAAAACCTGTCAATCCCTGTGTTATATGCGTTTGAAAATCACGATGTGGTGCAAAAGCGGCCAAATCCTTCAACCGGTGAGTTTCAAAACTGGCCATCTCCATATCCGCTAGCTGACGCTTCTGCTCGACCCCACAATAACTTCTCACTTGTTGATTTGATTAACGTTATCGGGTGTTCTCTGGCTTGTGACTGATCTCCCTTGGTGCATACAAACTTTCTAATAATTTAGCTTCGTGTTTTCTCCGACTATAGAAGTGTTTCTGGAAGAAGTGTCTATTAATCAACCAAGGAAACGGCAAAGTGGATCAACGACGTGGTAAAGGTGAAAACCCAAAATTCAAAGGTAATGTACACCTTTTTTATAACCAGGGGTGATTTATCATTTTTTGACGCCCTAGGCCAAAATACTTTTTCGCCCCCTCCCCCCTTCATAAACTGTAAGTGATTTTTCTTTGACAAATTTAAGCATTTTTTAATCTATTTAATTAATTAATAATACATTTAAATATTGCTTTATAAATTTTAGTATTTTGAGGATTGTAGATTGTAAATGAATGGGCTTTTGTAACACTTAAAATCTGAGAGAATTTTGTGTTGGTGTATCGAGAAGTAGAAAAATTGTTTTAAATGTAATTATTACAAATTCCTTTTTTATTTAACACTTTTCGTTAAAATTTTAAATTGTTCTTATTTCATTAAATTTAAAAACTTTAAAGTTCTTACTTTTGCGAACCCTACCTAACGTACGCCTCTTCGCCATAGCCTAAGTTGCCTTATGGGTAATCCACCCTGGGGATAATATAATACATAATTAATTGATAACATAATAACATCATAGTTAGCATATTTTGATTAATTAATTATCATGATGCCATAACATTTTATTAATCTAATAACTTGCCTACGTTGATTCAGTATTCTTTTATCCCTCCAAACCGTGTTTCAGCTCAAATTGAAAGGAGATTGAAGAAAATCGAGTCCTTCATTCAGCCCACAAAGAATGAAGAAATTTTATCTGAATATGGAACAGTTTTCAAGTCGGGAAGAGACTGGCCATGACTGGAAGAAGACCGGCAATTTCTTCCCCAAACCACCTGCACTGTGGCATTTCAAATTTGCTCCTACAAAAAAAATTTCATAACAGAATATAAAAATAAGCTGTTGGTGCAAGGGGAGGTTTTCTACAAATCTGAAGTATAAGTCAGAAAGTCTGTTGTCAAGAGTAAGAGAACCATTATGAACAGTAAGCTCGAATACGTGGCTCCGGATACCGAGGTGCGGCCTCTAAAACTTCGGGATATCCAAAACTTACTGACGAAACATTTCGGACCAAACTGGGATGCTGGCAAGCGGTTATTGTTTTTACTAAAATAAATTGGCATCAGATGCTTAAAAAGCAGAAAGCAAAGATGATGAAGAAAAAGACGCATGGATGGACCATCATGACGAAATTTGTGAGACTATCGAAAACGATGAGACCACTAAAGTTCGAAATTGTATGCACATGTACATAGTATAATTTTTGTTTAAGTTTCTAAAATTTAATAATTTTATTTAAAGTGATATCATGCCATTTAAATAATTTTATTTGTGACATTTAAATCACTTTTATCAGTTAGTCAGTTAGTTTTAACTGTTAGTCAGTTTTAACAATCAGTAACTGTGTAAAATCCGTTTTACGTTAATAACTTTCCTAAAGTTATTTTTGTTAAATAACATTAAGTTGAACAAAACCTTTTTGTGTATTTGCAACCCATAAAAACTCAATGTCTGATTAAATTTAGCAAAAATTAATTTCTGGTTTGTTGCAAAACCGGCCAACTCCAAAGTAAGTTGCAAAGGTGGCCAAATCCAAAACAATGACCTAAATAACCCGTTCCCTTTATGTGCCCCTGCCACCTTATTTCGTGTTTTCAAATATACTGCCCTAATGACTATAAAACTGAAGAATTTTGGTTCCAAACTTTATTTGTCTAAGTGTGGTAAAAAATCAGCTTTTCCTCAAAATTTTATTTTTTGGAGATGGCCGGTTTTGCAACTAGACGACAAAATTGACTTAATTTTTTTTATTATATTACTTGTTTATATTACTTACCTATTTTTTTTATTTACTTGTATTGATGACTTTTAAGATGTGTTTAATTGTTAGTTCTTATCTATAAACACTGTTTTGATGAGGTCTATAGATGTGTATGATGGTTAGAGTTGCAGTAAAGCTAGGGATCCTACCTACACAACTTCCAGGTTGTATAATATTTTAACGGAGCTTCTGACTGTAAAATAGTCAATGAAACATTGTCTTCATTTTGAAAGACCTATCCAATGATATGCCACCCAATAGGGTGCGTAAATTTTTTTTCGTCCCTACCGCCATTTTGTATTTTACGGCCGCCATTTTGAATTTATAAAAACAAAACCTAGCCTATAACCATCGGGCAGGTATGACAAATTGGTAGAGACCTCATTCATTAAAATCCACCCAGCCGTTGGGATGTTTCGAGGGTATAAAGAAATCCACTTACACAGATACGCGTGAAACACATAGCCCTTCTTTTCAGTCGGGTAAAATTACCTCATTTATTTTAGTGTCCAAAAATAGCAAAAGTAAAGATTGTGTACAAAAATTGTAATAAAGAAACATTAAATTCATACGTTTGAACACTGTAAAAAAGTCATGCATAATTTACTCAATAAAATTGGTGGCAGCCTTGCTGTGTCCATTTTATTGAGTAATTTAATCGATGCAATTGCTATTACGTTACACTAATGTGTAATATATAACCAGTTACATCAGTATAAATTACATCATTGCATAAGTTAAATTACTCAATAAAATTGAAACAGCATGTTGTCACGAATTTTATGGAGTAACGTTACATAATTTTTTTTTACAGTTAAACAGAGTAAACGATTTTTATAAAGCACACATATGTAAAATAACTTGCGAGTGAAAAAGATTATTGCAGATTATTTCAGATATTGACAAATTTACTTTGTAAGAGTGGCTCAAAATATCTAGAGGAATCCGTTAAATTTACATTTTAGTGTATTTTTTTACCCGACTGCCATGAAGGGTTTTGTGTTTCAGGCGTATCTGAGTATGTGGATTTCTTTATACCCTCGAAACATCCCAACGGCTGGATGGATTTTAATGAATAAGGTCTCTATCGATTCGTCTTAAACGTCCGATGGTTATAGGCTAGGTTTTGCTTTTATAAATTCAAAATGGCAGCCGTAAAATAGAAAGGGTCGGTGGAGACGAAAAAAATATCATGCATCATATTGAGTGACATATCACTGGATAAGTCTTTCAAAATGAAGATGATGTTTCATTGCCTATTTTACAGTCAGAAACTCCGTTTAAATATTACACAACCTCGAAGTTGTGTAGGTATGATCCCTAGATTTACTGCAACTCTAACTTTCATAGACATCTATAGGCCTAATCAAGACAGTGTTTATAGATAGGAACTAAAAATTAAACACAACTTAAACGTCATCAATACAAGTAAATAAAAAAATAGGTAAGTAATATAAAAAATAGTGTCACATTGATGAGAAATAATTAATTAGTTCGCTTTTTAGCAATTGGGTATTTTTTATTTTTTTATTTAATTTTTACTTGTATAAAATGAATTTCATTACTTTAGCAGTACCATATTGTATGATTAGGATATCATAGAATTTTAAAATTTTCCCAACCGACTGAAAAACAGTCCAGAGCCGGTATCGGACCTGGGCACTTCCAGGACAATTGAAACGACTTTATGCCATTCCAGGCAAAATGTCTCCGTGACTTGAAGCCAAGTCCTTCAGTTAAACTTTCGATGCTCTTCCAATTGAGTATTCTGAGGCGATAACCGACCGACACAATTCGCTAAAAGTACTTTTAGCAATAGCGTCTGTCTACCAGATCGCAGGTTAACCGCATAAACATTGGACAGGTTTTTGTTCAAGGTAACTCAATTGGAATTTAGGGTCCTGGTTTTGGTTCACTTGGTGGTCATTTTCCCACTCAGCTGCATATGTCCAAAATTGTAAGTATAATTTTTTTTTTACAATGCAGAAATATGCAAATTTATAGCATTTATCATTCACATCAATAAATATTACATGAAGCAATTCACTGTAATCACATAAGTATTATATTTAAAATCGTTCCTTAAACAATTTGCTATAGATTAGTTTGTTCTAGCAATTATGATTTTTTTCTTCAATATTATGAACAGTGAATATTTTTTATTCACTGTTATTATTACTACAATTAATGTTCCTCTACTATCTGAATCGTTCGGCATTGCCCGGGCCCCTTAAATGAACCTCAAATTTGTATGATTTTATAGATTTAACCCCATTTTGTATGAATTTATAATTTTTAATGAAAAAATCGCCAAAAATATTGAATTGAAAGTATATACTCTTTGATATTTTATTTTCTACTTAATTTGATGTTTAACCAGGGAGAACTCGCTAGTGAGAATTTCTCTCACGGTGCCCAATTGCTTTTCTTTTACTTTACATTCGCTTAATATCATTTTTTTTTTTTTTTTTTTTTTGCTTGGCTTAGGCCCACAAATAGGTAAAATAATTGGAATAACATTTTTAAATTTTAATAAAAATGATAATTGGTTTAAATAAGAGGCTTAAAAAAATACGACAGTGAGAGAAAATCTCATGCAGCAAGTTCTCCCGGGTTAAAGTTATGCATGCGTACCGAAAGCGAGCGAAACCCCGACGAAATGCTCTGGTTTTTAAGGATTTCGTCAAAATTCTCACATATTTTATTTTGTAAAAAATATTTCTACCCATCCGAACGTTTCAAACTTTTCTTGTTGATGTAAATCTTATCTAATGAGAGTCTCTAAAAAGATTGTGCTAAAATATGGACGTTTATTTATTTTTTGCGTAGAAAAAATATCGTCTCCGTGAAGCGCGAAGTGACGTAATTTCGCTGGTGTATTTGTAATAGTTAATATATATATATATATATATATATATATATATATTAAAAACAAATTGCATAATCGATTAGAAGAAGAGTAAAGCTTTCAGAACGTATTTTTGGTTTGTCGGTACCTTTAAATTTACGCCCTGGAAGGGCATTTCAATAATGGAGAACATTTTTCGGTAAAACGACCCTTTTCGAAAAAAGATTTTCAAAGGATTAGGTTCTGCGATATATTTTTTAATTTATTGCGGTATTTGGGTAGGTTGTGTGTTTATTACGTCCAATTATCATCACGAGGGATATAGGCCCTAAGGGGGGGAGTGCAATCCGTGGGGGTCCTAAAATGTATTTACGCATGGAAATCCACGGTTAGAAGAAAACCACAAAAACTCCGAATGATTAGGCCGACGGGCGCGATTGGGTTCGAAACCAGCACCTCCCGTCAACCAGCTTCGAGAGCAGAACCTCTCGGCCAATGGTGGGGCTTGTGGTATTTGGGACGTAGGAGTACGATCTCTTGGAATATGTCTTTCTTTTTTCACTTTACTAAGCGGTTTCGCCGATGTAAGTTAATAAATAATGACGAAATATCCATCGAAATTTCTTCTTTTCGAACTTCATTTTCTTCCGATACGTAAATGAGACTTCTGCACACGCGCCAGCACTTTTTCCCACTTCGAAGGACCGTGATCAGTTTTTAATGAGAATGCGTTGCGATTCTTAATTAATAACTCAACTAAAAATTCATTAGGTGCATCAGGATACACTTTGGGCTAACCTTACAAACAATTTCATCTTCGTACGTGCGATAGATTTTCGCAACCATCGCACACACAAGCAGAGCTAAACTTTCTTTTATAAGATTTATAAGATTATCTATAAGATTATTTATAAGATTATTTATGAGATTAGAAAGTTTTCTATTTTTTGAGACTTTTCAAGCATTACTCCGACGCACAGTGGGGACGTTTAGACGATCTAGGTGCACAAAATCATAGCGTTGAAGTTTAATTAGTTTTTGCTATTTTTTTAATGCATCACTAATAAAATACTCAGAAAGTGATAAATATTTGGTTATTTAACAACAATGTCTTAAAATAAAAATACAGGATACCCACTAAAGTCCGTTCGCACCATCTTAACTGCCGAACGACTGCATCTATATTCATAAACGTGATGTCTAGGTATAGTAAAAAGGCTATGCGCTACTAGATGGCACTTACAGCGCCACCTGGTACAAAATGGCGGTATTAATGTACCTATCGCGAAAACGATTCGAAATGTGGGATAAAAGTGAATAACGACACCTTGTAAACATGGTTGCTAAATGAATCTCGTTTTTGAGATAGGAATGCTAAATCAGCTGTTTTACACAAGATGGCGCTAGAAGCGGTCTCATTCTGGTAGTGCATAGCCACTTTACTATACCTAGACATCACTTTTATGACTATAGCTGCAACCGTTCGGCAATTAAGAACGTGGGAAAGACTTTAGTTGGTACCCTGTATAATGCATTACAAATAATGCGTTAAACAAATTTAGTTTACTATTCAGTAAAAAACGGTTTAATGCACACTTGTAAGTTAACATTCATTTCTTTTTTGTACTTTTGTCTATTTAGAATTGCTCGAGAAATTTGTGTAGTCATCCTGAAAAATAATTTTTTAAAAATAAAGTCATAATAAAAAAACTTTAATATTTTGTGGTACCCTGTAAAACATATAAATGTTACCAAAATTATTTTCAGTTGAAAAAATGCTGTTGTGTGAATAAATAACCTATATAAATTTTATTCAATTTGAAATAAAAATTTCTGCATATAGACGGGAATGTATCCGAATTTTTTTTTGTGTCCCTGTAAAAGAAATACAACTACTACGCAATTTGTTTTCAATTTAACAAATGTTATTGTGTATCTCAATAACTTATAGTAATTTTGTTGAAATTTAATAAAAATTTCTGCTTTTTAGCAACAATCTTTCCGCGACCTTATGTGTGGCCCTGTAACAAATGCATAATTTTTACGTTCGTCAAATTATAATTTAATAGAATTGTCAACGGAAAAACACATGTAGGAAAAGTTTCAACCCAATCAGATAATTGAAAATGGTTTAAATTATCTGGCAAGATTTGAACTAATCTTTTATGTGGTCCTGTAAAAAAAGCGTAACTGCTACGTTCCATAAATTATAATAATATTGAATTGTCATCAGAACTACATATTCTGAGCGAAGTTTTAGCTCAATCAGAATATTGAAATTGGTTTAAAATTAATTTGCAAGTTTTAATCTAAATTTTTCGTGAAGCCCTGTAGAAATAGTATTCTAAACAAACTTCTACGTTTTATAAAGTATAATAATATTGTATTTTCATTCAAATTACACATGTTTTCCTTGTTTCGGCTCAATCGGATACTTAAAAGTGGTTTAAATTTGACTAGCAAGATTTGAACTAAACATACATACATGCACTGCAAGTTAATATGATGCTTGTTTATTAATAAAAACTTAATAATCTGCAGACATCTGCAGGAGATTTTTTAATTTTTCAATACATTAGGAGTGGCATTTTGATTTTTAAAAATGGTTATTGCTGAATAATGCTGAATAATATGTTAAAAGTCAAGATGAAATTTGTAAATAACACCAAGGATCATCCAGAATTACGACCTTTGAAAAAAGCGGTAAAGCGGGTTTAATATCGCTTATTTTCAAACAAAAATGGGTTATATCTGACCTTGACAAACTTGTGTCATATGTTTAGCAAACTCGTGCTTTCAAATAAAACAAAATAGACACGACGTGCTTTCCAACTTAGAGGAAGCTAGTGCAACTTTTGAAACTCCCTCAAACCAACTGCGCAAATGGCTTCTTTCCAGTCATTATTAATCGACACCTGATTTTTTTCGACAAAAATCGTACGGATCTCGAAAATATAGATATTAAGCTACCAGTACACGCGGTTTTGTCAAATTCCGAGATAATCGGAAAAATTAATTTTGTCCAACTAGATCATCAAAACGTCCCACTGTGCGACGGTTTAATTTAGGGGAAGATCCTAGAAAGGGGAGTCACAAACATCCTCCAGATATTTTTGGATTTTGCGCTTATAAATTTTACACATTGTCATCAGTCATCGCTTTTTTTTGTGCTGATGGAAGGGATGGCAGTAAAATTTCCAAATCAATAGTCTGGGTTTGCCAACTGTGTCCGTTTCATCTGAAAGTCAATTGCACTGTCCCTGCGGAAAGAATTCCAAACAATTACACATGATAAGACGGAAACATGTCAAAAAGTAGATTATTTTCTGGTTTTTACAGGTTTTACTTATATATACTTTAAGAAAAAGAAAAGCGCGTAACAAGTTTACCAACAAGGAACGTGCTTTCAGTAAGTTTAAAGATTTTTTTCAAATTTGGGGGCACACTCTGTCCCTCCTAGCAAGGACAGGGATTGCCTCGAAGTGCAAATTTACCACCCTCTTCCCTGAGCTGCAGGAATCCCACTTGGAGAGAAATGTCTGAGCTCAATACTCATTGTTCCAATTATGTATCTACGTCCGAATACTCACAAAAAATTTTCCTCCATCTTTAATACTTGAATCTGATTCACAATGTTGTTTACCCGTGGAATTAAAACAGAAGAAATCTACACTTTTTGATATCTCATTATATATTAATAAATCGTGATTAATATCACGTTTCCAATATTAATTGTTCATTATGGAATTTTTCTCTTATAAAAAATCTTTCAAATAAGAAAATAAAAATTCTAAAAGGTCTTAAAGTTAATTATTTAGATTTTAAAAATACTTCTACACAGCGAAATTCAGAAAATCATTGTTTGGATCAGGCAAAGTTGTGTGGTTTATACACAATGGTGTATTAGAGATACGCATTATAAGGATCCTCTAGTCTTTGTTTCTTCTGTAATTTATTTACATAGGCAGTTCATTCAGAACAGATTCTGTTTTCTTTTTCAGTAGTTTTATCACAAGGATGGATATACCTCAATTAATTGTTCTAAAAAAAGGGAAAGGGAGAAAGGGAAATCCAAAACCGTAGCTCCAAGCTGTAAAACTGATGGAGTATTTTCCTACGGACGGCCAAAATTTATTTGTTTATCCATCTTTTTGGCAACAGTTTTAAAAATATTGGTGAATGTTTATATTTATGCTTTAGCAACTCTAAAAAACTATAAGATTTTCAATATAGTTGCCTGGTTCAAAACATGACGATTTATAATAAATACAAAGTGTTAGTAACAAAAACACTACTTGTAATAACTATAATACTACTAATAATAATAGTAATAATTAATGAATATACGTGAAAACTATTTACAATGGAAACAAAGAAGATAACAAAAAAATTCATAAATCATCATCTAAAAAAGTGGCCGAGAGGTATGGATAATTATTTCTAAAAATGACTTCATTTTTCTCTATAAATCTCATTAGTGCTGATATTCTGTTCATTGGAACAGGATTTTCACTAATATAATTAATCCAATCCGGAATCGCCATACTTCTGTGTTTTTAACGTGGTAATATGGTGTTTGAGGACAATCCAGCAAGCAGTACAGTGAGGTGGAGGGGGGACCAAATACTCAAAGAGGGGTATCACGTTTACCTATGTCGTAAAGATATTTCCGGAAAGTGCCGTGATTTGTGAAGAAAAAAAGATAATGATTATTTACGGTAAATTGAATGGGAACACTTGGTAATAAGTTATTTATGTAGCGGGCTGTGCCTTCATTGTCTCATTTTTGCTGCCATTCAATTTTTATTTTCTATTTTAAATTATATTTTTAATGAGAAGCTGGTTGTGGAAGGAAGTATGGTGTGACATGTCCTCAACTGCTTTTTTCTTCATGGTATCAGCTAACTCCATCCCTGTGACTCCTGAGTGCCCTTTAACCCATTTAAATTGGAAAATATTGTTCTTAAAAGAAAAGTTATCTATCCTATACCCACAGCCTAGAATAATACAAGTAATTTCTTGCGATTACACTCAAAACGGGGTGCATTCCTTCAGGGTGCCAGGCGTCCAATTAATAAGACATGTCTTTTCATTGAGTATTTTACCGTGACAATCATATTTGTTATTATCTGCATATGTCTATACGTTTGAAATTATGACTTCATTCATTTTTCAGCATCAAGCAACAATAATAATAATAAAAGTTCACTTGATTTTTCTCATACCGTGTTCGAGTCTGTCATTTGAAACATATGTTTACTCTTTAAATTTATAAAATGGGCCACATTTCCGAATGAATAATTTCTTCTAAAAGATTAAATAAAAATACTCGAAAGTTGTTATGTCTGTTTAATCCTGTTGTAACCTTGTTGTCTCCTTTTGTATTACTTACTGCCTAATACAACCTTTTCCAAACGTCTTTAAGACCCACCAGTGGCCAAGAGGTTATGCTCTCGAAGCTGGTAGACGGGAGGTGCTGGGTTCGAACCCTATCGTGCCTAATCGTTCGGAGTTTTCGTGGTTTTCTTCGAACCATGGATTTCAATGCGTAAATACGGATTAGGTTCCCTTAGAAAGACCCCCGCGAAGGGCACTCCCTCCCCCCTCCCCTGGGCCTATATCCCTCGAGTAGATAATTGGCCGTCAAAAATCAACCCAACCCAAACATCTTCAAAAAAATTCTTTAGCGTACTGTCATATGAACAGTATTACCAATTCTGGCGAGTTTTTTATTCAAAAATTCTAAATTCACACCAGAAAATTTGAATAGTAATTTTTAATTATTTTATTTTGCCAGATTTTGCAACACTGCAAATGAATAGTACGCAATAATATTCGTTAGATTTTTGAAAATCGCCTATTTGTTAAATCTCAGGAAACCTCAACTTTTGTCATTTGGATAGTTACTTTTGATATTATTAACCTAACAGTAGTGTTCTCTAAACCCGAAAAGATGGGTACTCGGAATGGTTAAGATTATTTCCTATTCCAAAGACATGTCTCTCCTCCCCATTTTCACTGAGTTACGTCCTTCTCCTTGCCACTGCTTGTCGCGGTATCTTCCATCTTTGCTTTTTTTTCTCGCATTTCTTCGTTCTCCAATTGCCTCCAGTTCTCAACGCGATATAAATATTGTTTCCATTACAAAACGTTATGATCTTATTCAAGAAAGGCGTCTAAATTTCAATTGTAGCCGTTCAGTGTGAGTTTATATTCTACACATCCACTTAGAAAAATTACATATCTATCGAACACGTTACGTAATCTTTTAATACTTTAGAATATAGTTAAAAAGTGTTTATGAATTCGGTTTGTCTGTACATCTGCACATGATCTAACACTCATAAATATACACGGATTGCTTTTTAATTTTTATTAACAATTTGGAAATGGTTGTTGTTTTCGGTCGAGGATGGGGACAAATGATGCTCGCATTTTATTTTTTTTAACGAAATTCATCGATGTTCTTTAATTTTAGAATAATTTTTATTTGAATAGGTAATAGAAAGGCATAAAATCGTTAAAAATTGTTTGAATAGGTAATCGAAAGGCATAAAATCGTTAAAAAATTGAAAAAGTTACAAAATGGGTAGGCGCAATTTATCAGATATGGAAAAATCAAAAGCCAAAGAGCGACGCCGAAATGAAAATCGTCTTGCAAAGCAAAAATCGAGGTCTTTAACTCATTATGCAGGCCATGAAAATCGAGGTCTTCAACTGATTATGTAACCCATGAAAATCGAGGTCTTCAACTGATTATGTAGTCCATGAAAATCGATTACAGAATAAAAGACGAACGCGAAAAAGGAAACAATCTAATGTTTAATCAATTGATAGTAAAAGGCCGTGTCTCGAGGGCTCCAATCCATAGCCACGGCGTTTTACAATCGGTTGATTCTAGCCGGGAAAAATTGAGCTCAACGTAGGTAATTTGTCGCAATCTGTGGATAATTCGGTGGAACTGCTGTCGATTTGTAAACTGTTTTTCTTCTCGAAACGGGACTTGGAGAGTTTATCGATGAATATTTTGCTCGTCTGAAGTTTGATCTTTGCGATCTGTTGTTGAAGAGGATGCGACGGAATTTGGTGGACGAAATAAATTCCAAATGGTCTTTGTAATCTATGAAATTACAATTATTTTATTTTGTATGTTGTTGATGTTTAAAATAGAATTATCGATAGTGCTAATGAAGTGTGTATCATTTATAGTGCTTATGAAGTGTGTATCATCTCTGTCCTAAGAGCGGGAATACGATCCAAACAAACGTCTTGAATATTTTTTGTAGCCCGTCCAACATTCACTCCTTTTTTAAACTCATATAACGTAACATGACGAGAATGGTTTCAATACCAAATCTGCTGGCCGATTTTTACGGAGACCTGAACAGTTCTTGCGACTGCGGTCTGTACTGTTGGGTGATTGCAAAAGTTCATGCCCGATTTCCGATGCATCGTTTTGCATCCGATCCATCATTGCAATGTTAACCTTGGACACAAATTAATTTGAAAAACTTTTTTAACGTTATATTTACTCACGACAAATGTAGATAACTGTCAGTTACTAATATCGTCATAAAAGAAACATCAGCACGGTCAAAATTGCCAGTTACTGTCATGTATGAAATAGGGAAAGAACTTTTGCAATCACCCAGTATATTCGATTAATGGGAAGCCAATAAGAAGTACCATACAAGAGTTGTGATGTTCACTCACACACAAATCATAATTAGAATACTTTCCTTACAGCATACGTTCAGAGTAACATGACCGAAGTCAAACGATTGTTTCTTAGCATCGCGATTTTGTGTAACCCTCGATTTTTATCCACATTTGAGTCCTGAACCTGAGTAAGAAAGTTATTTTGTTAAGAATCGACCACTTTTGGTATATTGCTACAGTATTAACGATTTTAAAAAATCATTCTGTGCGTTGGCGTCCTTCTTTGGAGGAAAACAAGTGATAATACATTGGTAACTTGTTGCTTTCTTACGTTTTTAAAGCAGTTGTTGGTTCTATTTGACATTAAAGATTTTTCAGCAGTGGAATATCATTGTTTGCCTCATTTTTCGCAGTAGTTCTTAAACAGTTAAAAAAAAAACAGGATTTATTATATTCAAATAGGTCGGTTATCTATTTGAAGTTTTTGTTATGTGTTTGAAAGTAGGATCAGCGGTTAACTCATTAAAGTCGGTTGGCAAGAAAACTAGCCATACAAGGCGAACTAAACTTTTAAATTTTTATACCAGTATTTCAGTTTGGAAATTTTAACATTATCTAATCTCAAATTCTGAGCGATTAAATAATTCAAAATTACAACGTTGAAAAAACTGGTGTCGAAGAATTAAAAAAAGTGTAAAAGAGACTCGTCTTTAATGCGTTAAGAACCAATAGGAATAGAAGATTATATTTATTTTATTAATACGTTGAGTGCCATCATACGGATTTGCCAGTTTGGCCTCCATTTTTATCCAGAAATTTAGTGTTTATACCAGAAATAAAGAATAGTATTATACGCTTTATTTAATAAAAAAAAATTAGCGATAACATAAAGTAAAATACTTTCTTTCGAAAGTTCCGGTATCAATTTAAATTTTCTGATCACTTTCGTTGCCCCAATGCGTGTGATGTCATCACGCGCTGGTGCGGGATCGGCAGCGAAAGTGATAAATCAGTCTTTCGTTTGCGAATTTCAGCATCATAGATTAAAGTACATGAATTATCCACATTAGTAAGCAAGTGAACAGGAATTAATTTTATTGATTCGAAATAATATTTGTTAAACATCAGTTTACTTTTTTAAACCACTGTATCTCATTTTAAGCGAATAATATTCGATAATGTTTAGAATCAAGTATTTAAATTAAATATCTTTTAAAGCGTTATAAAGCGTTTTAAAGTGTATTTTAAAAGTTTTATTCGGCGTAGGTGTACAATAATTCTGTACAATAATTATGAAATAAATATCCAAATACATACTTAGGGAGGTCTTTAAAAAATAAAGTTACCCGAGTTTTCGTCCTTGTAAAAGAAACAAAAAACTCTAACATTCTTCTGTTGCCCCGCGCTGTGTTTAAATCCGCAAACATCAACTACACACTGTAAAAAAAACGGACTAAAAAACGGAAATACTACTGGCAATCTAGACGCCAGTACTATTTCCGTTTTCTTACGGGAATTTTTATCCATAAATTACAGAAAAATTTCCGTTTTTAATCAGAAAAACGGAAACTTTTCTGTAATTTATGGGTAAAAATTCCCGTAAAAAAACGGAAATAGTATACTGGCGTCTAGATTGCCAGTAGTATTTCCGTTTTTTAGTCCGTTTTTTTTTCAGCTTCTCATTTTGTGACCAACATGCTAACCACTGGGATGAGAAAGCTTGAGAATCCGATAGGAATGAAGATATACGAGAAAATTCTATTTGAAGTCGATCCGGACCCAAGAACAATAAAAAAATTTGCTTACTTGAAACTCAAACCTCAAACGAAATGGACCCGAAATCACATTTGTTTCATTTCAAAATTTATATTTTAATGTAATTCTGAAAAATACTCTAACTATATCTATAATAGCAACTAATAACTTATGTAGAAATATGAACATATATACAGGGTGGTTCGAAAAGTGTTGTCCAAACTGCATGTGTGGGTGTGTCAGTGTAATGTTTTGGCATGAGGAGCAAGAATTACATAGAAACTGGGGATCGGAAACGCGATCATGACGGTGCAATTGCATCGTGACCATGACGCATGGAAAAGATAACAAACGGTGTAAAAAGAAATTTATTTTACAAAAACTTAATTGATATAAAAAGTACAAATGGAAAATGTTACATCTCATAACTTCATTTGTATATTGTACTTTGATTATTTTTTTTGTAAAATAAAGGTCTTTTAGACCATTTGTTATCTTTACTTTGCGTCACAGTCACGATGTAATTGCACCGTCACCATCGTGTTTCCGACCCACATCTCCTATGTAATTCTTGCTCCTCATGATCTGACACACCCATACGTGTCGTTTGGACATAACCTTTTGAACCACCCTGTATACTCTTGTACAATATATGGCCAAAAGTGACCGGTCACTTGCGATTTTAGACGTTATGTTAAATATTTAGAAAAATACACGACGAATTAACCTCAAACTGCAGGTGTGTAAACAGTATAGTATAGATCATATATTTCCGCGAAGATTTTTTCCCTAAACCCCATAGGGGACTGTCAAAAAATTGAAAAAGAACGAATATCTTTTGGATAACCATGTAAACACTAATGTAGCAAAAGCGTGCAAACTCGAGATTAGTAATAAGTGGCTTATTGTAATATACTGTATTCATTTTTATGAGGATAGCATGTATACTCAAGGTTTTTATAAAAACTGTACAAATTTCGCCAAGTTTTTTGCTTATAATTTGCAGAGTTCTTAATATATATATAAAAAAAAGTTATTCTCAGAAAATATGACGAACAACATTGTACACAATACTCTGCAATCAGAATTAAAAAATAATAAAAATTGGATGAAAAATAAGCAGGTTTACTAAAAAAGGATTTTCTGCGCATGCGCGAATTCAATCAAGATATAATGTGCATAATGTGTTAGCTAGATGTAAAGAGCAACTTTTGTAAAAGTCTGAAAAACATAGTTTGAAAAGTCTGATAATAATCGTTTATAGAATAAGCTCAAAATCCGTTGTTCCCAAAATGAAGCAAAAAGATGAGGGGTTGTATCGATATATCCATTGATTAGTGTCAATATAGCATACACAATATTGCACGTACTACTGTATTTGGATACAGCCCCTCATCTTTTTGCTTCCTTTTAGGAATAACGGATTTTGAGCTTATTCTATAAACGATTATTATCAGACTTTTCAAACTATGTTTTTCAGACTTTTACAAAATCGCAAGTGACCGGTCACCTTTGGCCATATAGTGTATATTCAAATATGCAGTTTTAGCATAGAAAACATTATTATACAATTTATTTTAAAAAACGGATTACAATATCTAACCCACACGAGTCTAAATCCTACTCGAAACAATTAGAGTCAGCTCGTCACGCAATGTAGAACATTAGCGCCTACCGAACCTAACAAGATATTTTTCATTAAACTGAAAAAAAGATATGAAAGAAAATCTATCCAGATTTGATGTATTTTCTAAAAAATAATGTATAGTTATGTATCACATATCAGTTTATTTAGGAAAATGAACATGTAAGTCGAAAGCCAAAAAAATGACTAGATTTCTTTTCACGCACAAATGATATTTTTATTACATAAATATTGCAGTTGTCACTTTCCGTTTAGCACTGAAACGTAGTAATATAAGGGTCAATATCACAAAATACGAAAATTGCTGTCCACACAATGAAATTTCTATTTAATGTTATATAATGCAGTTTTATTTTCTACATTCTAATAAAAATATTCTTAGAAGTATTTTCAAGAGATATTATATTCATAACCTTGGACCGGATCCGGACGATCTTGCCGGTTAGGCAATAACTGAAATTCTATTTTCTTGAGTTATCTATTCCATAAATGCCGGAATCGAGTGATTGTGCTGGTTAACAGAAACTATATTATATGAATTTAATAGTCTTAAAGGGATAATAACACAAAAATAAAGCGATTAAAATACTTAAAATTTCAGATTGTCATTTTCCTGGCATGTCACACTGTGATGTGCGCAAAATAAAAGGCTTTCTGCTATCATGTACAAATATCTTTTTCTAGTTTTTTTTATTTCTAATTAATAATTATTCCTTATATAACACATATATGTGGAAGATAACAAGTTCGGTATTTTACAAATAATTTTCCATAATTAAAATATGATTGTCACTAAAAATGAATGTCATTGTCCTGGCCTGCTCATTGTAGTTCTTTATGAGGTATAAAGATGGCGCTGTAGAGTAATTCTTCTTGTTCTTGACATAGTTCAAGTCAGAAGTAGTAAAATCATTGCTACCAGCAAGATTTTGTAGATATTTCTTAGAAAATAATGTATTTAAAGGCTTTGTAAAAATTGAGTAGACTTTTATTATGTCATTTTCCTCGCTTCTATAAATTACAAATAAAACTGAACTGAATTTGAGGTACTAAAGAGAAAACATGTTCTTTTAAACAAAATTAAAATGTTAGATCTAAAAAAAAAAAAAAAAAAAAAAAAACAAGAATGTAAAAACTGTTTTAGAATGAAATTGTCATTATCCTGGCATACATAAGCCAAGAAAATGATATATAATTACATAAAAATGAACTTACGCTCTTCAACTTTAACAATTTTACATATAAATTCCTTTATTCAGCTGTTCAACGAACATTTTAAAAAAAAATCAGAAGCTTTGAAACGATCTAAATTTTCAAAATTTTTGTTTTCAAAATCTCACATTTTGTGATATTTATTCATAAGTTAACATATGTATTACGTTGTACATTATTTATCTAAATTATGTATATACATTACATAGTTTAGATGTAAACACATTACAATTAAACTAAATTATATATATACACATTACAAAAATTTACTATATACATTATTTATCTAAATATAATGTATAGTTATGTATCGCATACTAGTTTATGCAGAAAGTTGAGCATATAGAGAGAAAACACGCACAAATGATGTTTTTATTACATAAATATTGCAGTTTGCTTTTAGCACTGAAACGTAGTTCATAAGTGAACTTAATGATTTAGCGTGCAGTAATTTTACTCGCCTAAAGTTAGGATTGTCGTTATAGAGATATAATTACGCTCAAAATGTTATAAAAATAGAAATCCCAAACAGAGTCTATTTTCTACGCAAATCTGAGTTGAAATTTACTGATCTGAGAGCTTTAAAATAGAAGCTAGTTTCAGAACACAGGTACTTTTAGATCACATAATCGAGTAATAAAATGTTTTGAATGTGATAAAAGCTTTTAGTCAAATACGATCACGACGGAAAAGGATTTTGCAGGCTAATGATAGACGTTGTCTAGAGCAATTTGCAGCTTATCATAAAACTAATGTCTGATAATTCGCCTTCTTCTATGATTGTCTGCCATATGTAAAGGAAAGTAAGGTAATAAGAGTGGAGAAAATTTATGGCATTCCGGAAATTTTGACTAATTTGTTTACAATTTGAAAGCTAATTTTTGAAATAAAAAATTAATTTATGATACGTTATAACAATTTAAAGGAAAAAACAAAAACTACATTTTAGCACATTTTATTTAATTTTAAATAGGGTCAATCGGGCAAATATGAGGAACACAGTAAATGGGGCTAATGTGAGATATGCAAAAAAAAGTACAAATTTTTATAGTAAAAAAAATTGACTTTGTGATTATTTTGTAAGGAACATGTCATTTTATTTACATCCATTACGATTACACTCAAAATTTGAGGAATAAATATCCCAAAAATATTCATTACATACGAGCAGTTATCAAAAATGTTTTGCCCTCACAGAAATAATTGAGTAAAATTTATGAAATTGCTACATTGTATTAGTCCTTTACTATATAGCTACCGTGCACAGTAACACATTTCTGCAAACGGTATTTCAAAAAGTCGGGGGAGGAGGTATTTCGGGAGACGCGATAGTAAACCCAAAGGGGGCATTTTCTAACTTTTACCGACCCCCACATGTGACATATTTTTGGAAAGGCCTGTGGCCACTTATTCATATTATGCACATCCTGAGCCCCTCCCCCTAATTTGCTCTCCAGGGGGAACTTTTCTAACTTTTGCGGACACCATTCATGCCCCCCGGGAGTGCATAACAGAAATAAATGGTCACAGACCTTTCCAACAATATGTCACATGCGGGGGTCGGCAAATGTAAAAAAAAATCCCCCCTCCCCTTGGGTATACTATCGCACCACCTGGAATACATCCTTCCCTTCGTTTTGTAATACCGTTTGCAGAAATGTGTTACTGTGCACGGTGACTATATAGAAAAGGACTAATATAATGTAGCAATTTTATAAATTTTACTCAATTATTTCTATGTGAGGGCAAACATTTATTGATATCCCCTTGTAAACTTTGTTTCCTGATGAGAAAAACTTTTCTAGCAGATTTTAAAACTTTTGTTGTACAACACTTAAGTAAAATATCAGGTAAACGATCTAATTGTCATTTATTTATTAAAGAATGGCGAGACTTTTTAGCCTTTAAACTTTGTAATATGCTTAATGTAGACTGATCACAAACCTCAATCAACCTGAATCAACAAACCAGAGGGGTATGGGATAGTGTATGGGACAGTGCATGGAGCTATTGTTAGGGAATGTTTTGGTCTAATATGAGATAGCGTATGGTGCTAATATGAAAGAGTACTTGAGACTGTGACAATACTATTCTATCATATAACTTGGAACATGCACCACAAATAAAAACAAAGAGAATCTTTAAATGTTTTTTTCTTTTAATATGTCTATGTTCTTTTAATATTCTTTTAATTTTTTTTTCAAGATATATTCTTGTATGTTTGTTACAGATTTTTAATTGGCTGATATGAAACTGTTTAGTTGAATTAACCGCTTAGTTTTCTAGAGGATCATGTTGTAACAGAACAGATTATCCAAGTAGCGATGTATTATTATATTTTCTTTCTTTATTATTTATATTTTATGATATTTGTATTATTACTGATTCTAAAAATACATTAGTAAGATTTCTTTTAACAAAA
This sequence comes from Maratus speciosus, assembly GCA_963932465.1. Classification (NCBI taxonomy): domain Eukaryota; kingdom Metazoa; phylum Arthropoda; class Arachnida; order Araneae; family Salticidae; genus Maratus; species Maratus speciosus. The sequence continues at coordinate 641,461,402 of OZ010787.1, forward strand.
TCTATAAGACTACCACAACCTTTCCCTGAAATTAGATTCAAAACCAGGAATTTTTTTTTATTATTATTATTCAATAACAAATGTTATGCCACTATGAATTTAATTCTAACTTTTCATAAAAATGCAGTGAAAGGGTTTCAGAGAATTTCTTAGATTTTTTTTTTTTTTACACTAAATTACCATTTAATATATTTTGGAAGGGTTTATTTATATTGAGTTCCGTTTACTATTATGATAGATGCTTGAAATATTTCCTGAAATTTAGTCAAATGAGAGATAAAAAATCTAAATAATATAGCTAAAACATTACTCTTGTGTCAACATTGAGAAAGTTCTCTCATTTCTTTAGTGCTTACAAACACTTAAAAATAATGGCACTAACTCTACCCCCATAGCAATTTCATATTAGCGCCATTCAGTGTGGCTAATGTAAAACAGGGGTTTATTTTTGTGTTTTATTTTTATGAAAAGCAATATTTTTTAAATTCCTAATCAGATAAATGAACTAAAAACTTAATTTACAGTTGTTTTTATTTAGGCATAGAACCAATAAATCAGAAGTAACTGCAAAATTTTTGAATTTTATCTGTTATTAGCCATATCCTCCTAAGACCTGGCATACATTTAAATGGATGTTTTGCTTTCTCCTTCTATTGCGTTAAATTTCATTGTAGCAATCTAAAACCAGTTGGTTTTGGTAATGTATGAATCAAAAATCAACATTCAGCTTTTGGATTTTGGCAACGGAAACTACTTTGTTTACAAAATGGCGTAATAAATGAGTCAAGTTGGAATTCTACGTTTTGCTGGTAATATTCGTTTTTATGTTATTTTAATTTGTTTAAACTATTTTTATTTTGAAATTTTAAATCAGATGTTAAAACTTGCCTAATGTCCTTTATAATAAATTCTATTCTTTCCCATACTTCTCGCATTTTTTAATTACTTTAAAGCGAGTTATGGCCTGGACATCCATTTAGATGGATGTGCTGTAAAACAATATTAAAAAATCGAAATTTATTAATTTCTTTAAAAACGTCATTTTTTATGCCTATTTGTTGAAAAAAAACTCATATTTAAAAAAAATTATGCATTACATTTTGCTTGGGTCTCAGGAGGATATACGTTTAGTTCGATTTTTTTTGGCTCTACCTTATTCCAGCTTCTGGCATCAAGCAAATCAAACAAAATCTCATTTTGGTATGACTAAAACTTTTTAATTTTATGAATTTCCAGCATTTTTCGGCTCCAAAAACGCAATTTCTGTTTTGAAACAAAAGGGCGAGAGGTTCTTCTGTGAAATCCAGTACACGGGAGGTGCTGGGTTCAAACACATATCTCGCTCGTCGACCTATCCGTTAGCCGTTTTTGGTGCTTTTCCCCGAGTTAACGTAAACTTTACATAAACACTGGTTAAGTTCCCTTAAAAGCCCCCCCCCCATGAAGGGACAATTTTCTCCTCTGCCTATGTCCCTGCAGCAGATAATCGGCCATAACATATATTTTGATATACAGTCGAACCTCGTTATCCCGACACTCTAATGACAAGAAAAAATTGTCGTCATAAGCGTAGTGTCGCGGTAACCGGAGTTGGAGAAAAATATGTTTATAAAAAACTGTATTTTTAATTAATTTAAGACAATTTTAAATTCATAACTTTTTTTGCAATTTTAAGCAATAAAACATTATTATTAAGCAAAATAAACATAAAAACAAAGTTGAAAAGAATAAAAATCAGATTTATGATAATTTGTTTTTTTATTCTTAAATGAAATATTGATGAATTACAGTTTGCTTACCCCTAGATGTGCTTCCTACAATTCTTTTTTCAATATTATGCAATGAATTGTAATCAATATTCGTTGTTTGAGAAATGGGTGTTAGATAATTTCTGAATTCAATGAAATGACTGCTTCGGTTTTGGTAGGATGAAAAACACCTTGCAATCACAAGAAAGTACCGCCTGACTAGAACAAAAAGACCGCGAGTAGACTGATACGTCTATCTGGAGGTTAAGTAGATCGTATAGTGCATGGGTTTATTTATTCAGATAAAGGATTGATGTAAAATTTCTCATTCATCTCAATGGATATTTTAGACACTTTTGTGAAAAGTTTGGCTAAGACATTTATAAGATGGATTATGAAAAATGGACAAATTTCCTAAACCGTCGGGATATCCGGTGTTGAAAATTATTCAACGACGTAAAATCCGGAGTTTATTTGCATTAAGATATTATACAGAAAATCGGGACGCGGGTCTGACGTGGGCGGGGTGACGTGAAAGCCGGGTGTCGGGATAACGAGATCCAACTGTATTTTTTTTTTCAAATACTACAGCGTACCAAAATAAATAGTAGTTTAGGTATTGGCTACTGTTAGACCGGAGTGAAACACAAAAAGTTTTGCAAATCGAATCGTAATAGTACGGAAAAGTTGCTACTCGTCAATACAAGCACAGTGATAAAAAAAATTTTGAAATCGGAGAATATCTTCCGTTCGCGCATCGCGTTCAAAGTTTTCGAATTTGAACAAAAATTGTACAAATATACGAAAAATCGTAAAAAAGTGTAAACTTTTTCCGATCGAACACATTTTTTTGTACATACCATTACCTTGAGATGTAGAATGGAGGAAAAAATACCACACACTACTCCTTTACCCCCTTCCAACCCCCTCAAGGGGGTGAAAATGGACAATTTTCGTGGAAAAAACCGAAATTACGGGAGATGTAAATATTGACGAATCGGTCTGATTTTTTTGCATAAGGCAACCTTGAGGCTAAAAGTGGAAAACAATCCCTCTACCCCCTCGAGAGATCGAAATTGTGCAGCTCTTGGCACGTCCTTCTAAGGACGACTCAGGACTCATCACGGGAATGTGGCTGCACTGCGAGTCCTACCCACATCCTACCCAACCAACCAACCAAAATGTGGGCGTAGAGAATTATGCAGATGCAGATTCGGGTACTGTGAATTCTGATGTAGTGTCAAATTTTATCATGGTAGCACGAGAAGCAAGGATGGCTCTTATAAAACCATCACGTCGCTCATGCCCAAACACTTTTGAAGAGGCCTGTGTTAGCAGTTTGACACTGCGCTCTACGGCTTGCGTATGACATAGTATATCTACCAGATTCAAAGGAAGAGTTGGCTTTTCCCCCTTGGAAATCAAGTCTGCAATGTCAGCTGAAGAAATGTTTACAAATAGAGGAGGACAGGTAATCTTGGTTTCATACCAATTTATAATGTCATAATAATCCTCGGCGTCAAAATTTATGGCCGGAACTTGAAAATTTCTGACGGATTTGCTCTTTGTGGGAGTTTCTTTAGATTTCAGTACCTACCGGAGTTCCAGCTCTAGAACGTGTTCCCTATCATCCACTACCATTGAAAGAAGAATGTTTTCTGGATGGGCAAATAATGCATTTGTTTGGATGACCTTTGTTACCACTTCTTGGAGTTTTGCAGGTAAGCTTCAACATTTCTTGATGCATTCAAAAATATGTTTAGGTCCTTCAACTACTGATGATCTTGTCTTAATTTCGAACTACAGAGGTACGTATACTGTCATAATGTACGTGACAATGTTGATGAGATTTCCGGATGGCGTTTCCAATGAAATATAGTCTCAGGAACCTGTTTTTTGTCATTAACCACCGAAAATAAGATATTGGTCCAGGAACTCGATTTGCAAGGTCTGGGGAATAAGACCCAGCAGCAATGAACACAGCAATGTCGTGCAAGTATCTCTGATCTTTACTCAGGATTTCTGGGTCAATGTGTGGGATGTGGCATTTAATTCTCTTAAAAGCAACTACGGGCAAAGACTCGCAGCCATATAGCTGTTTGGCAAGAGGGCCACAAAAAGACTGAGGCCCTGTGGTTTTACCATCAAATATTTCTACAAGATGCCTCAAAGGTAGCTCATTAAAATGCAGGAGACAGATAACCCACTGTGTTGGTCTCTTTAAACGCATTTTTTTATGTTTGATTGCTCCATGTTTCCAGCCAGTGCTTGTTGCTGTACCATTATACCCGACGACTAGAATTTTAAAAGTATCTATTTCGTTTTCTTCGAAATGGTCTACAATGGACTTAGCAATATCCTTTCCACTTTTTGTGGGGGATATTAGGTGGCAAAGGTACTTAGAACCCGGTTCCTCAACAACTGTAATGTGGTTTTACTTTCGTTCAGACTGATATCGTTTACCTCCTTTGTCAACTAACACTAGAGTGTCATCGTCCCTACCATCAAAGTACACACACATTGGGCCGTTCATTTGATGTTCCTGCTGCTCCAGATTGGTAAGAATTACACTGCACTTTTCTCTTTCTCGTCTAATTTTGCTTCTACCAACGATCAGAGATGTATTACAACAGTAATAAGACCTACGTCTTTTAGCACGCTAGAGGTAATGGCAGCTGTTGCTCTGTCTGACAGACCAAAGCAATTACTTGTCAAAGCAGTAGCTGGAAGCGAAACTCGCATTTGTGAAGAGCCTGGGCTCCTTGACAGAGCAGACAAAGAGCGTGTGGGCTGAAAATTTAAATCATCCTCATCGGCATCAACATTTGTCTCCTCTCTTTCAGGATCAGTGCTCCAACCAGGCAAGCTTTGCATATGTGTGCTGAGCACATCAAGATGACGAGCCTTTCTTTGCAACCTTGATGCAAGTTTTTGTGTTTCCTTTTTATGCACCGTCGGTCCTATTTTACCTAATATAAGGTGTCTTTGTGCGTAAAGAAACTTCAGTTCCTATGTAGGTATATTACCTGTCCTTTGGGCAATCGCAACTGACAGCTATAGGTTTAACACAAATACACTTGTAAAAGGTTTTCCAGCAAGTGCATTCTAGTGTCATCTCGCATTTCCAAGCTGATATGTCAAATAATGTGTTATACGATTTATGAATGAAGTCATTGTACTTCTGTTTCCCAGCCGTGTCTTTGTCTCTTGGATATGATTTACGAAGAGCATAATAGCGATCGTGTAGTTGTTTCATCTTTTGAACGACTTTTGTGTGACAAACTGTAGGAATCGAAGCCTTCAAATACAGTGACTCAATTTGTTGAGCTACAGTGTTTGCCACTTCTAAAAAGCTCAACTTCCTTCCAGTTTTAAATTCACCAGACTGCAATAACATGGCGCATTGCACTTCATGCCAACATTTGACAACGTCAGCATTGGTGGGAAGAATTGCCGATAGCAGTGGTTTTGGTGCACCAAAAAATGGGCAGGGAGTATGAACGCTTCGAGTGAGCGCGATAATGAAGATAAAGGAAGCTAAATTGTGATCGATGAGACCGTTATCCAATTCAAGCTACGGGATTCTAAACGAAGCCGACAAGAAAAGTTTTCAGCAAGAGCAGCGGTTCTTTTATAGGCGAGATATATTCTTTTACAAGCGAGACAAGCAGAAACACGCAGCGACGCTGAGGCAAAACTGAGTGACGCACAGCGATCGTTACCAGGTGCGGGTACTGTGCTAGCTCCTCCCCCACTCTGTTTCTCTGAATCCCAGTGGTGCGCACGTGCAGCGAGCACTACAGTGCACCGAAGAAGAAAGGGGCTGGGAAGAGGGAGAGGTCGAGTGACCGGGCGGCAAACAAACCAAAACATAATGTTTGCCACAAAAAGTCGCAACCTCGACTGGGTTCAGAAGGTATAGAGGACCTCTCGAAGGGGGGGGGGGGATTGTTTTCGACTTTTAGCCTCAAGGTTGCCTTATGTAAGAAAGAAAATCAGATCGATTCGACAATTTTTACATCTCCTGTGATTTCGTTTTTTTCCACGAAAATTAGCAATTTTCACCCCCTTGAGGGGGTTGGAAGGGGATAAATGAGGAGTGTGTGGTATTTTCCCCTCCATTCTATATCTCAAGGTCATGGTATGTACAAAAAAATGTGTTCGATCGGAAAAAGTTTACACCTTTTTACGATTTTTCGTATATTTGTACAATTTTTGTTCAAATTCGAAAACTTTGAACGCGATGCGCGAACGGAAGATATTCTTCGATTTAAAATTTTTTTTTATCACTGTGCTTGTATTGACGAGTAGCAACTTTTCCGCACTATTACGATTTGATTTGCAAAACTTTTTGTTTTTCACTCCGGTCTACTGTACAAAGCTATAATGCATTACATTACTTTGGAAGAAAATTCAGATATACATCAACGCAATAAAGTACAGAAGAAAATACGATTTGTGTATAAAAAAGCAATTGTTCGAAAATATTAAAATAACATTATTATTTTAAAACTAGCCGGATGTGCTAATCCAAAAACTTTCTTTAATCTCATAAATGTTATTCCTAAAAATAAAACCTAGTTGAAGGCGAAAATAATACAAACTTTTTAACCAAAAAAAAAAAAAAAAAAAAAGACTTCAATGACATATTTTAAAGACTTTGTTTTGTTTTTTGATGAATTTCTAAAAAAGTACTGAACCAATTTTAATGAAATGTAAATGGGTCCAATTCAGGAATATCTTCTTTAAATTAAAACAAGAAATAAACAATCATGCGTGAAGCATAGACTACGATACACTTTCTGACACATTCAGAATAATGTAACAACCCAGCAAAGAAAGAAACAGTGGGCCATCAGCTGGGAAAAAGATGGGAGCCAGCTGTGCCATCAGCGGTAAAGTGCAAGAGTGCCATTACTTAAACCTGTCGAAAAGTTTCCGAGCCGAATGCAGCTGGCCCATCAGTGATGGCCAACAGCAGGCCAGCATTGGTATGCCATCACAATACTTCAATCCGGCACTTTTCCTGCAGTGCTAGCACCTATCCCACTGCTATTCCTTTGCTGGTTCAGCACTTTCCCTTACAAAAATTTCTTATAGAATTCTATAAAAAACAAAGTATTATATAATTATGGCTCTTTTTTCTATAAGCTAGTTTCACCAAGAGATATAGAAATATCTGTATAAGTGTCTATAAAAACATTTGAACTTTCAGCGGTTTAACGTGGTCACCCTCCCAAGTACTAACCGCGCTCGATGCTGCTTGGTTTTCGTGATTGGACATGAACAAGTGCTTTCAGCGTACGTTACGACTGCTCGTAGTTTTCAAGCTCTCATTACACTATTTGAAGTTTGTTTCTTTTGTGATTTACGTTCCCAATCATTAAACTGGTATAGAAATTATTCTATTGTATAGAAATACCCAGCAAAGAAAGAAACAGTGGGCCATCAGCTGGAAAAAAGATGGCAGCCAGCAGTGCCATCAGCGGTAAAGTGCAAGGGTGCCATTACATAAACCTGTCGAAAAGTGTCCAAGCCGAATGCAGCTGGCCCATCAGTGATGGCCAACAGCAGGCCAGCATTGGTATGCCATCACATTACTTCAATCCGGCACTTTTCCTGCAGTGCTAGCACCTATCCCACTGCTATTCCTTTGCTGGCCGAGCGCTTTCCCTTACAAAAATTTCTTATAGAATTCTATAAAAAAACAAAGTATTATATAAATTATGGCTCTTTTTTCTATAAGCTAGTTTCACCAAGAGCTATACAAATATCTGTAGAAGTGTCTATAATAGAAATGTCTATAGAAATATTTGAACTTTCAGCGGTTTCCATGTGGTCACCCTCCCAAGTATTAAACGCGCTCGATGCTGCTTGGTTTTCGTGATCGGACATGAACAAGTGCTTTCAGCATACGCTACAGCTGCTCGTCGTTTACAAGCTCTCATTACACTATTTCAAGTTTGTTTCTTTTGTGATTTACGTTCCCAATAACTGGTATAGAAATTATTCTATTGTATAGAAATCCTATGTATTTTATACGCTTTTTATTATTATTATTGATTCTGAACTGCATAAATTATGAAAACCGAAATCCTTTGTAACCTAGTAAAACCAGATTTAAGGAGAAAAAAAAAGTGCGTTGAAATAAAGAATTTATTTATTTATTTATTTACTTATTTATTTTGTTGGTGCAAGTGGTGCTATATTTTTTACAGTTTAAAAAAAAATTAGCTTCACAGCTTAAATTGTGTTAAGATATTCATTTCAGATTTGTGTTCAAATACTCAATGTCTTCGATATTTGCAGCGCCACCTAGCGTAAGGGTTCCCAGCATTAATGTTGCAAAAGTTCGTGCACTTCTATGTAGTGATGGGCCAGCGCATGAGATAAAATGGATGCCCACCAGAATTTTATCTGATGATTTCCAACAGAAATGTTGACTGAAGCTGTCCAGCAGTGGTCATGCAGTGGTCGACCATCAGCTAGCCCTTCTCCATCATTGCCAGCACCTATCTTGCTGCTGGCCAGCAATTTCCTCTTTTCTGGGTCGGTTCTCCAGCTACTACATGAAAGGCAAAAAAAAAATATTTCAGACTTCAACTACCACCAATTTTGAATATAAATCGTCTTCTTGGGGACCTTGGTGCATCTTCTTTAAAAATGATCCGAATTCCTTTACCGTATTTTCATTTCAATTCTCTTTACCATAGTTCTATCGTCCTCAGATTACATTAGAAACTAATATAAAGTGTATTTATACCAAACTACATGCCACTTAAGACCATTTCCCCTTGGGGCCCGGCTTAGAAGGCCCCTTGAAGCTTTCGCATCATAAATTATTAATAAATTGCCCCTGTTAGTCCGATCTTCATTTTTGGAACCATTTTTCCACTTAGTTTTTCTCCAGTTTCTATATTCCAGTTAAAATCCTGAGGCACCTTAGGGTCCTGTAGGGCCCGATCCGGGGCCCCTTGAACTTTTTGTGTGCTATGCATTTTTTACACCCTAATTTTTTCACCTTCTAATTGCATAATTTTAAAATTGTCTTGGACTCTTTCCCCTAGACCAACACCCTCATTTTTTTATTGGGGCACTAGGGCCCCTTTTTAAGCATTTACCCCATTTTTGCGCATTTCTTTAAAATATTATTCTAATGATTATTTCATACGCTATGATTAATTTTGACTAATTGAAGATCTAAAACGCTAACTACTAAAACATTTAAACATGTTTTCATGTTAGGGCCCTACTCTCAACTATCAGTTGGGGCGTTTGGGGCGTTTGGGGCCCCCTGGTATAGCTCCCTTAAAAATGGTGCGATTCAGGAACTTTTTTCTTCTTATAACTTCTTAATTTTCCAGCTACTGCATGAACGACAAAAAAAAATTTGCAGACTTCAGCTTCCACCAATTTTGAATATTAATCGTCTTCTTGGGGCCTTTGTTGCAGCTTCTTTAAAAACTATCCTATTCTATTGCAATTTTCTTTAACATAGTTTTAGCTTCTTCCAGCTACTTTAAAACCTCAAAAGATTTTCTTATACCCAATTACATTCCAGTTAAGATCCTGGCACCCAGAGCCCGGTGTTTCTTTATACCTCCGCTACCACCTTTTTGGAACATTAATCTCTTTTTTCAGCATCAACTTACGTCTACTCACCACAGCCGTAAATTAAAAATCGCGTTACTTTAAAGGTAACCTTAGATAAGGGATTTCATCCGTTTATTAAATATCGTGTTAATGTTAACAGCAATTCATGAAATTTACAAGGCGGGGAGAAATCTTCCACCGCTTGGTGGCGCGTTATTTCCTCCGGTTTAAGGGCCCAATTTCAACGGGGTTTGCTACCTTCAACTTAGATTAGAATTCATCTACTTTCATATTATGAAATTTTATCTTAGACTTTAGTTACCAACATTTTCTAACATTAATGGTGCATTCTTTTTTTTTTTAATTCTGTGGGCTTGATTCCTACGAGGTTTGGCTCACTCGACTTGGTTTTCGATTATCTCCGGCACATGCGGGCACTTCCGGTAAATGCTGCCATAGGTTGTGTGGACCTAGATTACAGGTTCGTTCGGAAAGAAGTTTGATGGGAACACATTAGGCTCTGCGGTAGTCAATGGGGCCTCCGAAATTAGGTTCATTTAAAAGAATTTTCAAAGATATAAATTCATATAAAATTAAGTTTTATTTAAGGTTATTATTTACAAACCCCGGGCAACGCCGGGTGGGCCTGCTAGTATTACTAATATCTTTTCAAACAATAAGAAGGTTTGAAAGTAAAGAAAACTAATTGTTGCATTTCATTCATTGCTTAAGAAACTACAGAGTTTTTTGTACTGCTTAAAATACGGTCATTTTCTGGCTGCTTAACGTGATCTGCTCTGTTAACCCATATTGGGCCGCTGTCCTATAAATAGGACAGCTAATAATACATTTTTAAAAATAAAATTGGTAAGGATTTTCTATATGCATTTTGTTATGACGTCTTTAAAATACATAAAAGTATAACATATAAACAAAAACACAAGTAACCAATTAAAATTTAATTGAAAAAAATCTATTTAAAAAATGCTTTAACCCTTAACTGCTGTTAGCGGTCTGACAGACCGCTGCTTTTTTTTAAAATTTTCACAGTTTAACTTGTAATTTTCAGTTTAACTATAGATACTGGTTAAATTTTGCTTCTTTCAGACCCTAGTACTATCACTAGAGAAAGTATTTTAATAGTTAATCTAGCCTTTTATTCATCTTTAAATTAAGCGGTCTCACAGACCGCTCACAGTAGTTATGCGACAATTTTTGTCACAGCAGTTAAGGGTGAAAAATTGTGATTTTATAATCTAAAATGTTACCGTTATTATTATCTTTTATTGGAGAAATCATAGAGTATTTTTGTACAACATAAACAGTATTTTTAAAGTAAAATAAAATATTTGCTCATAAAATTGGTTTATGTATGCATTTTATATGTCCTTACTGTGTGTCCTACTAATATGTCCTGTTTATAGGACAGCTAGTTACTTAGAAAATTAAAAACTTTTTTTCAAAATTCTGCTAGTATCTACTTATTTACACCATATTAATGATATAATCGAAGTTAAAAAAAAAATTCAAAAATATTTAACCTTTAACTGATGTAACATAAATTGATACATAACTAGTGTGAAGTGGTCTGTGAGACCGCTCAATCGAAAGATGAATAAAAAGCGTGATTAGCTCATAGGATGGCGTTTTTGTATTAAACTTTTAGCACACGTCTATTACTACTAAAATTCACCTATTCAAAAGTATCTGGTGTTGGTACTAAAGTGTCAAACGAAACAAATTTCGGAGCGTTTGTAGTTAAACTGAAAATTACAAGTTAAATTATAAAAATTGGAAAAATCTCTGGTCTGTGAGACCGGTAACATCAGTTAAAGGTTAATCGGTGTGGCCCAATACGGGTTAAAATTGATTATTTGTTTCTTTCACCTTGAAATTTTCATCAAATTTGTAATAGGACAGAATTGTGTCATCATGTAAAACTATGTCAAAGGATTATTAGTATAGCGAAAAAAAGTTTTTAAATTTGAATTACGGGATTTTTTTTTTTTACTAAAATTTGCCATGAAATATATTTTAATTTATTTCAGTTCACAAATAACTATTTTTTATGATTATGTGTTACTGATATTAGTCTCAAAGTGATTTCATTCCTTAGCAGTTTTCATATAGCAGCATTTTTATCTAAATCGAGTGCTATTTTTAGATGCGTTCGTAATTATATAAATACGTATCACGTATTTTCGTCGTCTGGTCTTTTCGTCTGTCCTCATATAACCAAACACTTTTAAGATACATAGAACGGCAAACTGTCAGTTTAACTGAGGATTTTTTATCACAGCTTTTGTACGGCAGTTTATATGTTTTATATTTTAATTTACCTAAGAAAATGCTTTCATTAGCGTATTTTTTCATTGCGGTTCATTAAGTATTAGTCTACCCTATTTCATTTAGGCCTTTTTTTTTAAAAAAAAATACCTTATTATTCATCATTTTTTTTTTCGTATAACAAGTAAGTATTTCAAAAAACATCCTCCAAGGATAAAAATATAGTGTTACTTTCGTTAATATGCATTTTTTAATTACCTTTATGCATAAAAATTAGTTTAAAAAACTTAATTTCTTTACAAGTAATTTAAAATTTTGTAAATCACTATATTATGTTACAGTTGTTACCTTTAATCTAAACTTCCCTTCTAGTTACTTTTGTAAGTCAAACTTAAAAAAAGGTGGAATTATAATCTTTAACAATCTGGTTCCATATAAATTTCGCCTTTATTTAGGTTTATAAGGCATGTTTAAATTAGATACTCTTTTTCAAACATACCATCAAAAAAAAAAAAAAATATTAATAAATCGCCTTTTTTAACTTTATTTCTGAAAATTCAATATTTATAACGCATATTTAGATATAAAAAATAGCTTCATGTAAAAAATATGGCATAAACTTCATATATATTTGTAAAAATTAATTTTTAAGCTCATTCTAGCCATAGCACTTAATGGTAAATAACCACAGCTGACGTACAAACCTCGCGATTCAGGTGTTTCAATTTACTTCAGATGGCTGCCATGATTTCACATGCTTTTGAATGGGAATTGCCGGTCTATGTATCTTAAAAATGTTTGCATCACTGAAAAAAAAAAAAAAAACGGACTAAAAAACGGAAATAATACTGGCAATCTAGACGCCAGTACTATTTCCGTTTTTTTTTTTTTTTCGGGAATTTTTACCCATAAATTACAGAAAATTTCCGTTTACTAAATTTCCGTTTTTAAAAACGGAAATTTTTCTGTAATGTATGGGTAAAAATTCCCGTAAAAAAACGGAAATAATACTGGCGTCTAGATTGCCAGTAGTATTTCCGTTTTTTAGTCCGTTTTTTTTTACAGCGTATAACAGCGCAAAAAATACCGACCGAAGGGTTTGAAATTTAATATATAAAATCGCTTGTCGAGTCATTTCAAATTTTATGAAAATCGAATCTAAATTTAAAAAGACAGTAATAAAAGTTTTCTTCATTCTGTTAAATCCTACTATACGTCATTAACCCAATGCTATCTCATGATAGGTAATCATTCTAGGTTTCCATGGCGATTACGTCCTATTTAAGGTGGAGTCGTATTATTTCCGTATTACTGAATTTAATATATATATGGGGCATTCTCACAATCTTTTGACTTTCATGTCCCTGAATGAAATTTTTTTTTTATTTTAATACACTTTTTTTTATTTTTTTTATTTCATATACTGGGGAACATCCCATTGCATGATTACACAACAATATTAAAGAGATAAATACGTTTTCAACGATGTTGGGGGTCCAAACACCTGGAAAACTCTTATACCGTCCCATGTCCCTGATGCTGATTTTTAAGTATGGAGTTGTCTGGATAAAATTGTTTCAATAAAAATAATACGATGTAATTTTTTTTTCTGAAACTGGAACTATTGTTTTATATAAATATGTAGCTAAAACTTTACCTGCACACATTTTTAGGGTTGTTATTATTTTTTGTACTCTGTCCCTGGGTTTTAGATTCTTTACCATCCCTCTTCTAAAATTATACAGAAAATCATTTCAGATGCAGCCACAGAATTTTTTTCAAGTTTTTCCTCTCCAGAAGTATGCTAGAGAAATAGTGTCTAAAATTCTTTGGCAGGAAATTTACTGTAGAATTTAAATCAGCATTTAAATATCAATTTCAAGCACCGTGGCTTTATGGGTAGTCTCACCGTCCCCAAGGTTTATTCCTGCACTTTTCGAGGTAAATTTAAAAAAAAAAATATTTAATCCAATGTTAACAACTGTTTCTAAAAATCAATGAACATTGTGGCTATCACATAGTCTTAATATGATATTCCTAAAAATAGGTGGTAATTTTCCTTACCGTCCCTTTTTTGCAATACCATCCCCTTTTTTCACCTTACCGTCCCTTCCATAACACCCCTTTAAGACAATGTTATACAAAAATTCTGTATTAAATGTACTACATTGTTATTATTTCTTTTTTGAATGACCTGTGGATACTATGCAAATTCATTATAAGTAAACATTTAGAAGAAAATAAAACGTTATAGGGGTAAAATGGTAAGGAAAATTAAACTCGCAAGTTTAACTTAAACCTCAGTTAAATAAAAACATTTTCGCTGCTGACCATTTTTTCTTTATTTTGAATCATTAAAACATTCCTCTATCAGATTAAAATGTTATTTTAGCAAGATTAATTTTGTCAGATTTTTTTCACCAAAAGTCAAAAGATTGTGAGAATGCCCCATATTCGCAATAAATTTTGTATCCATGCATTGTTGCATAACAGTTATTGCATCAAGATCTGAATGTTTATAAAACTAGTTATAGTACGAACGCAGCTCATTTGCCACATTTGACGAACAATTTTCAATATTTTTTCTATTTGTTTTGTTTTTTTCTGCAGAAAATTCAAATAAAATCTAATACATTAAATATTTCTGCTTGATATACAACATAATATTTAAAGGCAAAATCTGAAAGCAATTCCAGAGATGCTTTAAAATCTTCTAATAATGTTCTCCTCTTGCAAAATTTATGTTTAAAATATTTTCAATTTCAGTTTCAAACTCATAAGGTTTAAGTAGTTTACTATCGAGTTATATTCTGTAAAGTGGCTAAGAGAACGTTAACTAAACACTTCATGAAGCTTTTAGTATGTAATAAATTCAGATAGATAAAGTGAAAGTTTTACGCTTTCAACAAACAACACAACAACCAATATGTGACATGGTGGGGTTTTTTTCCAGAACGCAAACATTGAAAAAATCATTAATTTAGTAGATATATAATTGGAGATACTATTTTGCTTATTTGAAGAGTATCTGAATTTTTTTTTAAATCTTAGTACTAAATACTGGAGCAGATTTCTTTTTTAAATGTATGTTTCTTTCTAAATTGTATTAAGGGGCTCTGACCAGTGGTGGGATTCAAATAATTTAACAACCGGTTCGCTGCTCGAATGATTTTTGATGTACGAAAATGAAAGAAAAATGAAGCATAACACATAGATTATGAAACACTTTTCAATATTATAGGAACATTGTTAAAAAAAAAAAAAACTTTGATCCTTTGGTACAGTGAAAAAAAACCTGAGATATGTTACTCTATAAAAGGACGTTAATAAATATTCGGCAATCATGAAACCGTGATCATAATTTCTATCATAAAATGCATCAAAACAATATACAAAAAAAGCAGAAATGTAAGCTTAAGAATTAACCCATGTCCATAATCTAAAGTTGAATATAACATATTTAGAAATATGTTATCCATGCTACAGCAAGTGAGACAAATTTTTGCACGACCGAAAATTCTCGAGTTACGACATTTAGAAATTTTAGGAATTTTTATTATTTCTTAGTACAAAAAAAAAGGGGCCAGAAAACGCTGGAAATTCGTAAAATACAAAGTATCATAATTTAGAAAATGTTTAGATTATACAATGTCTTTTCATTTCCTAAAGCTGGAAAAATATTTTTCTAAATATAACTTATAGGACTCGAGGATCTTATCGAAATTTTGGATTTGTTACATTTACGAAAATAATTACTTTCATTTACATGGGTTCTAATATTTGAATAACGATATAAAAAAAGTGTAGGTGGAAGTACATCTCTAAATCTGACGATATAAGTATTAGCAATAGATCAGCGATAACAGAGAACATACCGTGCCAAAGCAAAGTACCGTTTATCCGAATAATAGCGTTGCTGGTCCGTGATGAATGGCCCTTAAATTAACCGGAAAATCGAAAGATAGAATAGGTGAAGGTAAAGATACGCACTTTCCATACATTTTGATTTTTAACGCACATATTGACCTATACTTGTGTAATGAGTGATTAATATGTTAGATTAGAACCTTAGGCAAGTGCCACCATCAACCGGCATTCTATCAAATTATAATTCTATGAGAAATTGCAATTTTTAAAAAAACATTGCTCTGCGTATCTTTGCCCCATCTGTTGGGGTAAAAGTAAGCAGTGGTGTGGCAAGATACGCAGTGCATATTTTCCCCCATTACTGTGGGTTTTTGCCCCATTTCCAATAAAATGAATGAGTTACGCAAAAGCATTAGTAAATTTCACTAGTATTTATAGTTAAACTGAAAATTGTAAGTTGAAAAATAATAAAAAAAAAGAAAAAAACAGGTGTCTGTGAGACCGTAAATAGCAGTTAACCTCTAACTAGTGTGACAAAATTTGTTGCATAAATACTGTGAGCGGCCCCAAAGACGACTTGACCGTAGAAAGAATAAAGGGGTTGACTGGCTCATACGATACTGTTTTTGCGCTAAACTTTATGTAAAGGCCTGTTATAAAAAGAAAATTCTCCTCATTTCGAAGTCTTTAGCGATACTACTAAATTTTCAAACTAATCAAAATTAAACTAAAATCAATAGTTAAATTGAAAATTACAAGTTAAACTATGAAAATTGAATATAGCTGCATTCTGTGAGGCAGTGAACTGGAGTTAAGGACTAAGACTTAAAATCGTTTTATGAAACAAGAATATTGATTTTTAAAAGTAGGTAGGTAGATGCCTACGTTCTATATTGAAAAAATCTTAACTAGAAAAGGGAAAAGGTAGTTAACTAGCTTATATTAGTTAACCCGGGAGAACTCGCTAGTGAGACTGCCCAATTGCTTTTCTTTTACTTTACATTCACGTAATATCAACTTTTTTTGGTTGGCTTAGTACTTTTATTTACACAATAGGTAAAGTAATTGAAAAACATTTTGAAATTTTAATTAAAATGAAAAATGATTTAAATAAGAGTCTTAAAAATGTACGAATGTGAGAGAAAATCTCATGCAGCAAGTTCTCCCGGGTTAAGTAGCTATTATATTTTATACAATGTAAAAAACAAAACTTTCCGCAACGTAATTGTGGAAAGCTTTGCATCTAGCTAAAACGATTGGACAAAGCCCCGAATAGTAATCTTGGGCGTATCTTTGCCCCAAGACGGATGTGTACTTTAACCCCATTCTGCAGTATTTTACTTAACCGGCTACCGATAAGTTTAAACAAATGCGATCGAGGTAAACTATACGGCATTTAGAAGCTATAGAGCTTCCCTTTTCCACTGAATTTTTGGATTTGTAAAAATTCGAAGTATTTTCAGCTAAACAATAAAGTGAAATTTTAAAAATATTAGATCAAAATGCAAAAATATAAACTTACCTCATTTTCTTTGCACGGAGTGCTACTTTTTTCACAAGGTTTGAACACACAACTACTACACTTGAGACCAAACTACTACCTAGAAATCATGATTGAGAAATGTTTCCTCATATTAAATAAGTCAGTGCGTATCTTTGCCCTGTGCGTATCTTTACACCCACCTACTCTATATCACTATTAGTGGCGATATTCTGTAATCGGGATCACATTCATTTCCGTTTGATTGGAGTATTTTTCGGTTCCTAAGTCTAGCTTTTCGTAATCACTATATATTACTGCGCGTATCATATCTCGTGTTCATTTTAATTGATTAACTTCAAATAGAAATTAATTTAAAGATAACACTTCGCTTAACATAATGAACTAAAATCTTTTAATTATCTTCATGTATAATATTTACAATTAATAATAAACATTAAAAAAAGAAAATCTGCAAAATTTCTCGCATATTTTTTTTAATAAAATTTTTATTACTTAAAATAATTCTAAGATTTTAGTTCATTTTATGCAGAAGTATAGTATTAAGGCAATGAGAAAATGTCAACCCATTATCTTTAACCCTTAACCGGAAACGTGAAAATCCCGTGCACAAATAGAACACTTAATAATTTAGCAAATAGTGAGCTTAAACATTTAATGTTTAATAGTAATGCATTAACAGGACCATTTTTTAATATAACAGCATAAAAATAAGTTTTGAATGTCGGAGAGGCAGATATGTAGACGCAAACATCTCACAGACGTACGTTTCCGGTTAAGGGTTAATAGTTTTTGAGAAACAATGCATGCAGTGATATATAGTAATTACGAAAAAAAAACTGTAAGTTACTTAATTACGTTTTCCTAATTAATTTAGATATTCTTCATAAACCTGTTTTGTTTATTGTAACAAGTAATGCTATACTTAACAATCCAAAACAATTCATTGGATTTTCCTTATTCGTTAGTTTGTGAAAAGATGTGGAAATTGAATCAGTTTTCTAGCATTTTAGATTAGTTGAAGGAGAACTGTCCCCTTAACCCCTTGAGGGGCACCGGTATATATTATATACCACCTACGATTAATGAAATTTTACACCAGAAAAATTTTATTAAATTTTACTTTTCTAACTTTGGTGGAAAAAAGCCGTAAAATTGCTTTTACTTATTTTGAAATAGAATTTTTCAATGATTCCGGTGGGAATTCAGCATTTCACAAACGTAATTGATTGCCCCTCAAGGGGTTAAAAGGTTACTGTTTTCATTCCATTCTTCCAACTGACCGCCACATCTCACAATGACTTCTCAAAGACATGTTCCACCTTCTACACACAAAAGTTTGATCTAACTTGTATATTTCTGAATAGCGAAGGTGAATAACATTAGAATTAGTGATATGGTTGACCCTGAGAAACTAACCTACTACATTTCTTTGGACTTGATAAAATTAACAAAAGTATTCATTTTTATAATTGTTTCTTTAATTATTCCCGTAACTTATTCACTACAGAATCCCTTTACAAGAGAAGTAAAATTGTTATCGTTTGGTTGCAATGATAATGTTATTTCCCATGTACGGTTAGACATATAACAAATCCCAAATAAACCTAATAAAATAAAAACCCCTAATAAAACTGGCGAAGATAGATTTCGAAGTTAAGTATACTAATTTCACCAACAAAAATTAAATCATGATTAGGAATAAATCCACTTTAACAATTTTATCTGGCCGCTTTTGACGAGTTTCTATTTCACTTTTATATAAGATATCTGGTTTTATCAGAATCATGTTAAGGCAGTATTAAAAAAAAATACTTTTCCATGCTCAACAATTCGACATCTTCTGGCGCATTTTCAGATTCATTTTTAATAAAAAAAATATGAAACTTACTGACATGATTTTTGAAGAGATTTATGAGCGACCTGTTTTTTTTTTTTCGTTCAATTAATTAAAACTTAATTTATAAACAATTATTTTCTCAGTATGACAATATTTTTCGTTTCTAACACAATCGCATCGGGAAATTCGGTTCAAAATGCTCACTTTGACAGCAGCTTTTGAAATATATTCTGCCTCTATCAGAAAATCGATCATTACGGTAAATTATATAGTTTCTGAAAAAAAGCGTGAAGTAATTTTTCGGCAGTAAGTGTTGTTGAATTATTTGAAGAATCATTAATATTTGATAAAAATAATATCAGATATATTAAATATATTACGTATTAATAATTTATAGAAAATGTAAGAAAGAAATTTACTGTTATTTTTTTTATTATTATTATTATTTTTTTTTAATAAGAAATCATTTCACTCATAAATGACCATTAAAGTTCAGCGGCCACAATTGTGGACGTTATTTTTTTGTGAATTATTTTTTTATATTTTTTAATTCCTACTAATATAAAATTAATAAATTGCAAAAAAAAAAAAAAAAAAAAAAAGATCGTTTTTTCTCACAGTAAAAAAATCGTTCCTGAAGAGGTTAAGAGAAATGTAAAATACGAAGACGGAAAATATTTGCCAATTTATCACACACACCTTATATAAAATTAAATATATAAAATATTGTAATAGGATTTACTGCTAAAATTTTTGTGGCACACTTTGAAATGTGTGTGTGCAATGACTCTTGAATTTTATTTAAAGCAAAGTAGAATTTGTAACATAATATTATATACAATCTACAGTCGTGGGAAAAAAAAGTAAACACCCCTTACTAACTGTGCAAAAAATTATCGTAAAATAAAATTACTGGTACCACACGATTGATAATAATGTCTACTTTTAAATGAGGTATATAAAATTTGCTTAGGGAGCCATCTACCTATTAAAACGAACCATAACTTTGTTTGTTTCAATAGCAGTACACAATTCTGACAGCATAAACGAACTCTACACCGTCCAATTAGCCTAAAAGCACATTTTTATGCAATTCGTGCGATAAGTTTTCTAGAAATTAATTATTTTAAAACGAGGTTATTTTAGGTGCTGTATCCAAATAGAAGTTCGGTACTGCATTGTTGACCGAGAGAGCCTCCTTCTTGATCAAGGCATCTTAAGCGCCACTCAAGCAGTCATTGTAGACAGTTAGATTACAGGATAGCATAAGAAATTTCAAAATATCTAGTCACTTTTATCATAGATTGCCCCTTAATTTATCATTTTGCAGTTTTTTAAGCATAATTTGAAAACCACTCGGAAGAAAAATGTGAAATTTTGGATTTCCATAAAGCAAGACTTAATAAATCCAAATCCATGAAAAAAATTGTAGCTTGTAAAACAAAATTTTTTCGAACATCAATTTCATAATTCAGAATTCGTATCCAAAAATTATAAAAATTGAAAATTCAACGTATTTATGTTCGAGTATTTTAGTATTATTTCTACACAAAAAAAAATTAGCACATTAAGAGTATAATTTCAGGAGATATTAATGAAAATAAGAAAATGTAACTTAAAATTACAAGTACTAAATTTTGAATGTTTATAATTCAAAAACTTATCATTCCAATGACTTGAAATTTGATGAATGAAGTTCGGGTTCGTTTTAATGTGTAAATGGCCTCCTAAACAAATTTTATATACATCATTTAAAAGTAGACTTTATTTCCAATCATTCGGTACGAGTAAATTTCTTCGACGATAATTTGTTGAGGAGTTAGTACGGGGTGTTTACTTTTTTCCCCCAACAACTGTACGTATATTAGGGGAAAGTAGGGTAATGACGCTCAGAAGGGTAATCCCGCTCACCCAATATCTCTAAACAGAATAGAATTGAAAAGTATTTATGTTCGAGTATTTTAGTATTATTTCTACACAAAAAAATTAGCACATTAAGAGTATAATTTCAGGAGATATTAATGAAAATATGAAAATGTAACTTAACATTACAAGTACTAAATTTTGAATGTTTATAATTCAAAAACTTATCATTCCAATGACTTGAGATTTGGTGAATGAAGTTCGGGTTCGTTTTAATGTGTAAATGGCCTCCTAAGCAAATTTTATATACATCATTTAAAAGTAGACTTTATTTCCAATCATTCGGTACGAGTAAATTTCTTCGACGATAATTTGTTGAGGAGTTAGTACGGGGTGTTTACTTTTTTCCCCAACAACTGTACGTATATTAGGGGAAAGTAGGGTAATGACGCTCAGAAGGGTTATCCCGCTCACCCAATATCTCTAAACAGTATAGAATTGAGAAAGTGCGATCGGTACCGGCACCTAGCGAATTCCATCCTAAGTTCCCAGTAAGGATTTAGTGCCCGTCGGGAGGAAAGTATTTTTTTGTCCATAAGTTATTAGTTTGAAGTTGTTTTATTATAAAATTCTACAACATCTGACTTGAACGTAAGTGTACACTCTTATTTTCAAATATTAATATACTCATTATATCTACAATATATATATATTTAGCTGTATTTTCATGCTTTTATTTATTTTTGTAGTGCGTTGTTACGCCAATTATAAGGCAATAAAACCCAACAGGGCGATGACGGGTAATGGCGCTCGCATGGAATTCCAGAAGAAGAGATGTCAGTGGGCAACTTTTTTAAAATTAAAGTTTCTTGATTGGCACCACTTTTTTGAAATGGTAAAATTTCCTTGTTTTCGCTTTTATTAATATGTCATTAAACAAGGAGAATTTTACGATTTCAAAAATGTGGTGAAAATCAAAAAACCTAAATATAAAAAAGTAGTCCAGTATATGTCTAACACAATATGTGTAAATTGGTTGCAAAAAGTCTGCAGTGGTGTGAACAGCCCACACAACTACATATGTGACTTTTGTCTTACTTAAACGTTGTAGTCAAACTCTGAGCGCAGTTACCCTACCATGTCGGGCATTACCGCTCAATCGATGGTTATTTAAAGAAAAGGATAAAAAAAAAATTCCTAAAACTTTTATGAAAATTAGTTGATTGCAAACTGTTTCTTATGCTTTGGAGTTATACTTCGTTAATAAAATATTGTCTTTTTTGTCTAAATTTGACAAGCTATTCATGTTTTCCCTTAAGTGAGAGCCATTCCCCTACTTTCCCCTATATACCAAAATATTTAATTCAATAATCTCTATAAACTGGTGGATGAATAAATGGATAACTAAAGCATAATATTAAATAATAACCAACCTTAGTAAAGCAGTTTTCGGAAATTTATAAGAAAGGTGTCAAATAACGAGATTCAAAGTAATTTTTAATCTATGACACGCACCCTCCATAAAATGCAGGGCTATTACAAACGATAGGCCCGATTAAAAAAAAAAAAAATCTTATTTTCAAAACTACTTAACATATTACAATAAATGATACATGAATTTAAAGAGAAATATACCAATTTTTTTCTGTTACAAATGTTCGATGTGTGACCCTCTTGTTACAAGGCATACGTCCAATCTGTAAGCCAGTTGGTCCCAAACATTTTGTAGCATCACTCTGCCAATGGTTCTGAATGCTGCACAAATGTGTTCTTTAAGTTCTGTCAGTGTCAAATACATTGTTTATGCACCACCAATGCCAAAAACAAAGTGTTCAAAACTTAAAGAACGCATTTGTGAAGCTTTCAGAACCCTTCACAGAGTGATGCTACAAAATGTTTGGAACGAACTCGATTACAGGTTGGACGTATGTCGTGTAACAAAAGGGTCACACATGGAACATTTATAACTGAAAAAACTTAGTATATTTCTCTTTAAATTCATGTATCACTTATTATAATATGTGCAGTAGTTTCGTAAATATGATTTTTTTTAAATCGGGTCCATCATTTGTAATAGCCCTGTAAAAAATAAATGTTATAAAAGGATTTATTACTACAATTTTATTGGTAGACTTTAGACATTGTGTGTGTATTCAGTTTGTAACCGTGTGTAATGCAACGTAGACTTCGAAACAGACAGTATAAAAAATATTTTATCGAGTAATATCTATAAATTGACGTGTGAATAAAATAATGTTTAAAATATTCTTTAAAACTTTTGTTTTTCTGCAACAAATTTACCACCTTTATTAATTTAAAAGTAATCAGTAACTCACATATTAGAAAAAAACTTAAAAAAGTATATTAAACTTCAAGGTATTAAACAAATTAACAAAATCTGAAAAGTAAATAAAATTTCAATGAAATCATAAGACAAAATGCAATATTCCACCTTTATTCAATCAAAAAAAGCACAATATTAACTTTAAAAAGCTCATCGTTTTACTTAAAGGTGTTCTCAAATCGAAAAGAGCAACTTTCTAACATAAGTTTTAATTTATTTTTGTTCGAAAATGCATGAAACTAGCTGGTGTTGTTGTTCAGAAACTATGTAATTGAGCTGTTTTTTCCATTTTTTTTTGCAAACGCAATAGATTTTTCAGAAAATAATGTCAAAGTTGGCGTTTTGAACCAAATTTCTGCGCGAAGGGAGAAAAACGGGTTTGTCACGTGATAGAATTCGCTTATAACTCAATAGGTAATTGATTGATCAAAAATGGAAAAAATAGTTCCATTCCAAATCGCCTACATGGACAGGCTTTCCAATTTTATATCTTTCCGTTAAAAAATGAATTTGTAAATATGTCAAAACGTTTTTCGCTTGTTGAGCAGAGCAGTTAAGATCAGCCTTAAGGGGTTTCAGGACTCTTAAAGCTTCGAAATTTACGAATTTTTTTTTTTTTTTTTTTTTTTTTTTTTTTTTTTTTTTTAGGTGTTAAACTGCTATCTTTTCTGAACATTTTCTTGTAATTGTTTTCCCGAAATTCCTATTAGAACAGAAATTACGACTTTTAGAATTAAATCCACTCAATAGCTGAAGCGGCGTTTCCGAAACATTGAAGTCATTTTTAGTCCAAATGACGCTTTTGGTCATAACGCGCAGGATATCTCAAAAACTTCTGAATATTTTTTCACGAAACTATAAAAACATATATTTCGTATCAGTCTGTATAAACTGAATCTAAAATTTTATTTTTATTGTTAAAAAACCCCCTATTTTTTATGTGATTATACTGTTGAAATGTTCATAATTTTGTATTAGCTAAATACAACTTTGTATTAAAAATATAAAAACGCTTTAAATAAATATTTATTTAGGTTCATGTTAATTACTACAGTCTGAAGTACAATAAGGCACGAAGAATTTCATTCTAGTTGATATATATATATATATATATATATATATATATATATATATATATATATATATATATATATATATATATATATATATTGTAATCCTGCGCGTAAGCTGTTATACTAGTTTTCTGCTCGACAAATGTCTGAAAGTTTGGTTGGTTGTGTTTATGACGGCCAATTATCAACACGAGGGATATAGGCCCTAAGGGGGGGGTGCCCTTCGTGGGGGTCTTTCTAAGGGAACCTAACCAGTATTAACGCTTGGAAATCCAAGGTTCGAAGAAAACCACGAAAACTCCGAACGATTAGGCCGACGGGCACGATTGGGTTCGAACCCAGCACTTCCCGTCTACCAGCTTCGAGAGCAGAACCTCTCGGCCACCGGTGGGGGCCTGAAAGTTTGGAGTGCCTCATAAATACTAATTCTGCATCTTGCAATTTTCTAAATACATGAAATAAAAGAATATACTGATATCTTTCATCTCAATAACAAATGTGTTTTTAAATCATATACATTTTCAGATATTAAATGTTGAAAATAGTCTTTTTTAGGTGCGTTCGTAATTATATAAATACGTAGCACCTATAGTTGTCGTTCAGTCCGTCTGTCTGTCCGTTTGTCCGCATATAACAGAGCAAAAACTACCCAACCGAATCGTTTGAAATTTAAAATATATAATTGTTGCATAATTTTGTCGGGTCTTTTCAAATTTTATGAAAATCGGATGTATAGTTTAATTACAGGGGCAGTCAAAAGTTTTCCGTTACATTACAGCCAATGGGAAAAAATTATTGCAAATGCATTTTAATGATGTTACAGCCTTCCGAATGGTCTGAAATTTTAAATATATAATTGTTGTAAGATTTTGTCGAGTCATTTCAAATTTTTTGAAAATCGGATGTATAGTTTAATTACA
Source organism: Maratus speciosus (assembly GCA_963932465.1). Taxonomy (NCBI): domain Eukaryota; kingdom Metazoa; phylum Arthropoda; class Arachnida; order Araneae; family Salticidae; genus Maratus; species Maratus speciosus. The sequence goes on from OZ010787.1 coordinate 641,486,437, forward strand.
GGGATAGTCAAAAATTTTCCGTTATATTCCGGCCAATGGGAAAAAAATATTTCAAGTGCATTTTAATGATGTTATAGCCTTTTGAACAAAATGAAATGGATAGGCACTTTGAAGTGCACTAAAATATACATTCAGTACAATATGCGGTGCAAAAAAATATTTATAAAACTAGTTACAGTACGAACGCACATCATTTGCTACGTTTGACGAGCTATTTCCAACTTGTTTTTCTTTCTTTCCAATTTTAAGAGTCCTGAGACCCCTTAAAAGGTGACGAAAATAATAAAATATATGTTACAAGTTAAAAATATCTATTTTATTAAAATTTTTTTACAACTTTCGGCCTGAAATTTCCGCGTCAGGGGATATTTTTATAATTAATTTTACATAAAATGTATATTTTCAACTTGTAACATCTATTTTAATATTTTCGTGGCATTTAAGTAAAACGGTGATCTTTTTAAATTTCATACGAGGGTGTATCAATAAGTGTTTTCCCTCAGATAAAAATAATTGAGACAAATTTATGAAATTGCTACATTGTATTAGTCCTTTTCTATACAGTCACCGTGCACAGTAACACATTTGTGCAAACGGTATTTCAAAGAGAGGGGGGAGGATGTATTCCAGAAAAGATAGTAGATCCAAAGGAGGTCATTTTTCTAACTTTTACCGACCTCCTCATGTGACATATTGTTGGAAAGGCCTGTGACCACTTATTCATCCTATGCACCTCCAGAACCTCTCCTCCCCCCCCCCCAAATTTACCTTCCGTCGGGCACATTTCTAAATTTTACGGATATCATTCATGCCCCCCCGGGGTGCAAATTTGGGTGGAGGGGGGAGGGAGATGCATAGCATGAATAAGTGGTTACAGACCTTTCCAACAATATATCACATGTGGGGGTTGGTAAAGGTCAAATGGGTTGTTCAAGTTTCATTCAATTATTTCTATGTGAGGGCAAAAACTTATTGATAACCCTCGTATTGTGTTTTTGTAAAATTTTAATATTTATCATTCATACTTAAGTGTATTTAATAGAAAATGTTATGATTATTCATTTATATGTTAAAAAGTCATTAATAATCATTAATAAACTAAAAACAAAGTCTCATGTGGAAGTTGACCACTTTTAGGGACTTATTGAATATCTACAATTATAGAACAACTGAATACACTTTAATTAGGATAAAATAACATCTTTCGTGTCAGATTTAGTTTATTCTATTATACTATCACACTTCTAGTTTATTTTGTGATTATTTGCATTTATAACCGTGTTTTTAACTTTTCTTTTACATAAAGCGTAAACATCATATAACTTTTTAAACGCTTTTCTTATGAACGCTACAATATCGCACACATTAAAAGTTTGTCTTGTAAATTTCCATAAAACTAAAGACATTGTATGCTCTATCACGCAATATTAGCGAAATCGCTTCTGTTGCATCGATGTTGGATATTTCCACTTTCATAGCACGCCATCCTTTAAAGTGCTGTATTATTTACGAAAATATTTGTTCGAGATTATTTTGTAGTCAAGTAGAAACGTGCATAGAATTCTTCTAAGTGCGTCATTCGATAGTTTGTGAATTATTTCTTTAATATATTGTGGCAAAGGAGAAATGCTGTTGATCATTATTCAAAGAAATATGACGAGATAAATTTTATGAAAATATAGAACAGCTAAAAACAATACATGAATGTTTTGAACATCTAATGACAATGTTTTACACGTAAAAATATCATAAATATTTTATAGTATTATTGAAATGGTATGTATTGTGCTGTGTTATTTACTGAAATACTTGTTTCAGATTATTTTGTAGTCAAGTAGAAACATGCATAGAATTCTTCTAAGTGCGTCATTCGATAGTTTGTGAATTATTTCTTTAATATATTGTGACAAAGGAGAAATGCTGTTGATCATTATTCAGGGAAATATGACGAGATAGATTTTATGAAAATATGGAACAGCTACAAACAATACATGGATTTTTTGGACATGTAATGACAATGTTTTACACGTAAAAGTATCATAAATATTTTATAATATTATTGAATTGGTATGTATTGTGCTGTGTTATTTACTGAAATATTTGTTCGAGATTATTTTGTACTCAAGTAGAAACGGGCATAGAATTTTTCTAAGTGCTTCGATAGTTTGTGAATTATTTTTTTAATATTTTGTGACAAAAGGAGAAATGCTGTTGAACATTATTCAGGGAAATATGACGAGATAGATTTTATGAAAATATGGAACAGCTACAAACAATACATGGATTTTTTGGACATGTAATGACAATGTTTTACACGTAAAAGTATCATAAATATTTTATAATATTATTGAATTGGTATGTATTGTGCTGTGTTATTTACTGAAATATTTGTTCGAGATTATTTTGTACTCAAGTAGAAACGGGCATAGAATTTTTCTAAGTGCTTCGATAGTTTGTGAATTATTTTTTTAATATTTTGTGACAAAAGGAGAAATGCTGTTGAACATTATTCAGGGAAATATGACGAGATAGATTTTATGAAAATACAGAAAAGCTAAAAACAATACGTGGTTGTTTTGGACATATAATGACAATGTTTTACACGCAATATTACCACAATTATTTTATAATATAATTTAATTGGTATGTATTTTATAATACTATTGAATATAATAACATAACATGATTTTAATATCATGTTCAACAAAAAATTAAAATTTGTCTTTTCAGTTGTTAAAATTTGCAGTCAAGCAGAAACTTGCATGGAATTTTTTGAAGTGCGCCATTCGATCGTTTGTATGTTATTTTTTATAATATTATTTTTTGTATATATTGTGACAAAAGAGAGACGTTGTTCATCATTATTCAGGAAAATATGACAAGATAGGTTTTTATGAAAATATAGAACAGATAAAAGCAATACATGGTTGCTTTTGGACAAATCATGACAATGTTTTACACACAATATTACCATAATTATTTTATAATATAATTTAATTTGTATGTATTTTATAATAGTATTGAATATAATGAATATTTTTCGCGTCGTAATGAAATAAAATACATATTTAACGTAACATGATTTGAATATCATGTTCAACCAAAAAATTAAATGTGTCTTTTTAATTGTTAGTTTGTTAAAATTTGTACTCAAGTAGAAACGTCCATAGAATCTTTCGAAGTGCGTCATTCGATAGTTCGTAAATTAATTTTTTAATATATTGTGACAAAGGAGAGACACAGTTGATCATTATTCAGAAAAAACATGGACGAGGTAGGGTTGAAGGAAATATGCAATAGCTAAAAACACTATATGGATACTTTTGGACATACAGAGTATCCAGCGAATAAGACCCCGATTTCAAAATTAAATATCTCAAAAACAAAGATCAATAGAATTATGCGGTAAACGGTTTGTTTATTAGCTAAGCTGTAAAAATGTTATACAGAAGTTTCAAAATTTAGAGTCAAAAACCATTAACAGATGGCGCTGTAATAGCAATGACTATAAATTTTGCTTCGAATTCCAGAGCACTAGCGTCTCATTCCTGGATGGCTTCCTATGGAAGAATGAAAATTGGTAAAGTCCACTTTTTCGTGTAGGTGATGTGCAGAAGTGAAGACATCTGGTCACAGAATTATTGCATCAACTTTAATTTTAGAGAATTTCAATTAATATAATTGTCAATAAAAAGTTTAGAAATTATTATATAAGAACTTTTTAAAATGGTTTATTAAATTCAATTTTTAATGCCATATAAGTATTTGCATCAAAATGAATATATTTAGAAAAAAAATTGTACTTTTTATTTATTTTTTATATTTTTAAATCACGGCATAATAATTTGGTATTATTGTTTATACCTCAATTATTATAAATGAAAAAGTAATTTAATTTTGCGCTTTTCATTTATTTTTAAATCACGGCATAATATTTGGGTTTAAGCACAACGATTATATTTCTTTTCTTTGTAAACAAAGTTTTAGCGACAGAAATTATACATTAAATTATTTCATTTTAAAAAGGATTTGATAATAAGCCATATCATCAACGTCGAAGCAAAAGTATTTTGGAGGCTGCACTCCTTTCCAACACTCTGGATCATATCTCTAGAAGCTGCACCGTACTTCTGTGCTCAATGATTTTTTTAACTTAATTAACTTTTAAAAAATAGAAACTTTGTATTTTTCCATTCAAACTATTTTCTACAATTTAAAAAGATGATTTATGATTCATTATTACAAATGCTCAATAATTTTTAAAAAAGGGGTTTCTTTTAGCTTAATTAAATTTTAAAACTAGAAAGTTCGGATTTTTTTTTATCCAGACTTTTTTTCACGATTTAAATAACTATTAAAAAGTAAAGATTTCCAATTTTTTCAAATCCTCCTCTGCTTGGATTCGAGTCTACGATCTACCAATTAGGAGAGAAAAGACATACCGCAGAGATACTGGTATCCAGACAGAAATAGCTTATAAAAAAATTTGAAACAAATCTCAATTCTGTCAACATATGGCTCCGCTTCCACAAATCACCCAAATAAAATATTTTAATGAGTTCTTATATAATGATTTCTAAACTTTTTATTGAAATTCTCCAAAATTAAAGATGATGCAATAATTCTGTGACCAAATATCTCCACTTCTGCACATCATCCCAACGAAAAAGTGGACCTTCCCAATTTTCGCCATCTAGGAATGAGATGCTAGTGCACAATTTATAGGCATTGCGATTACAGCGCCATCTGTTAATGGTTTTTGCAACTAAACTTGAAACCTCTGTATAACATTTTTACAGCTTAGCTTATAAACAAACCGTTTACCGCATAATTCTATTGATGTTTGTTTTTGAGATATTTAATCTTGAAATCAGGGTCTTATTCGTTGGGCACCCTGTATAATGACAATGTTTTACACTTAACATTATCATAAATATTTTACAATATTATTGAATTATTGAATATTATCGAATATGTGTATTCATACACAAAAAATTGTCGATTAACAAAAGTATCCTGAAACATTTATCTAAAATAATTGCTATTTCTCCCTAAAAAGTGTATAAAATATAAAAATGTATTTAGTTCAAGTATCTCCAAAACATTTCAAATGATAAAATAACTTACCATGACCTTTAGTTAACATATTCTCTTAAATATATCCTGGTAACATAAATTTGGCGATTAACAAACGTATCCTGAAGGGTACACGACATTTCGGTCCCGACACTTCGGTCCCGCCATTTCGGTCCCGCGGTTTCGGTCCCGAGACATTTCGGTCCCTGGCCATTTCGGTCCCGAGACATTTCGGTCCCTGGCCATTTCGGCCCTGAGACATTTCGGTCCCTGACCATTTCGGTCCCTGACCATTTCGGTCCCGAGACATTTCGGTCCCTGACCATTTCGGTCCGGAGACATTTCGGTCCCGAGACATTTCGGTCCCTGGCCATTTCGGTCCCGAGACATTTCGGTCCCTGGCCATTTCGGTCCCGAGACATTTCGGTCCCTGGCGATTTCGCTCCCCAGCCATTTCGGTCCCTGGCCATTTCGGTCCTTAGCCATTTCGGTCCCTTGTCATTTCGGTGCCCACCACCTTATAATTCGTATTCTAATTGTCGTGGGCCGCCAAACGCTGTAATTTAAACATTATTTGGGACCTTTTAGGTAGCTTTCTTTACAAAAAAGCTACCTATTGCAGCCGTTCGGAGGAAAGCAATTTCAAAAAATTTTGGTATATTTTCATCGATCATGACCCCCAGACCCCGAAACCACCCTCCGTTCAAAATTGATATATATATATATATATATATATATCTGACTTATGTCACACTGTAACTTCCGTAATTATGAACCGATTTCGATGTAATTCGGTGTGTACATAGTACATACCAATGTCTCGACCGAGTTCGTTGGCCAGCTTCATCCGCCGTTTTGTTTCAAAATGGCGGCCATTTAAAATTTAAAAAAAAATTTAAAACTTGAAATGTGGTACCAAAAAATTAAAAATGGAAAAATATTTTTTTCTTATGTATTTGACCTTTATACAAAGATTCCGGAACAGTTTTTGTTTCGTCTATATCTTAAAAAATGGCTGAGTTATAGCATTTTGAATTTCTAGAGTGGCTGACATTTTGAAACGTCCTGAATTTTGTCTCGCGATAAACGGCGTATTTATGAACCGATTTGGATGTAACTTCGTTTATACATAGTACATACCAATGTCTCGACCGGGTTCGTTGGCCAGCTTCACCCGCCATCTTGTTTAAAAATGGCGGAAACTTAAATTTTTAAGAAAAATTTAAATTTGAAATGTGGTACCAAAAATTGAAAATTGAAAAAATATTTTCTTCTTATGTGTTTGACCTTGATAAAAAGATTCGGGAGCAGTTTTTGTTTCGTCTATATCTTAAGAAATGGCTGAGTTATAGCATTTTGAATTTCTAGCGTGGCTGACATTTTGAAACGTCCTGATTTTTCTCACGTAATAACAGGCGTATTTATGAACCGACTTGGATGTACCTTGGTGTGTACATAGTACATACAAATATCTCGACCGAGTTCGTTGGCCAGCTTCATCCACCATCTTGTTTCAAAATGGCGGCCATTTAAAAAAATAAAAAAAATTTAAATGAGATACCAAAAAATTGGAAAATGAAAAAGATTTCTTTTGTATGTGTTTGACCTTAATACAAAGATTCCGGAACAGTTTTTCTTTCGTCTATATCTAAAAAAAAATGGCTGAGTAATAGCATTTTGAATTTCTCTTGTGGCTGACATTTTAAAACGACCTGATTTTTGTCACGCGATAACAGGCGTATTTATGAACCTATTTGGATGTAACTTGGTCTGTACATAGTACATACCAATGTCTCGACCGAGTTCGTTGGCCAGCTTCATTCGCCATCTTGTTTCAAAAGGGTTGCCATTTAAAAAAAATTAAATTTAAAATTCAAAATGAGGTATTAAAAAATTGGAAAATGAAAAAGATTTTTTTTGTGTGTGTTTGGCCTTGATACAAAGATTCCGGAGCAGTTTTTGTTTCTGAAAATTTGTTCTTTTGTTGATATCTTAAAAAATGGTTGATTTATAGCACTTTGAATTTCTAGCATGGCTAACATTTTGAAACGATCTTGTATTTGTCACGCGATAACACACGTATTCGCCTATTTCGATGTAAGAAGGCATGTGGATAGTATGCATCAACACCTCGACCAAGTTCGCTGGCCAGATTCATCAGCCATCTTGTTTCAAAATGGCGGCCATTAAATTAAAAAATATATATATATTTAAAGTGAGGTGCAAAAAAATTAGAAATTGAAAAAGGTTTCTTTCTTAAGTATTTGATCTTGATATAAGGATTCAGGAGCATTTTTTGTTTGTCTTTACCTTAAAAAATGGCTCAGATATAGCAGTTTCAATTTCTATTGTGGGTGACATTTTGAAAAATCTGATTTTTTGCATGCGACAGCACTCCTATATATTAACTGATTCCTATGTGAGTGAGCATGTGCACAGCAATTACTAAGGTCTCGACCAAGTTCACTGCTTAGCCTCATCCACCATGTTGTCTTAAAATGACAGGCACTTTAAGAAATTGCCGAATTTGGCAGCCAAATATAAGTTACTTTAAAGAAAAGCAGCTTGGATAAAGCTGACTAATTTCGCGAAATTCTCATTCATTATATTGATAAAAATTAGTATTGAATCTCCTGTATTCGGTTTCCACTAAATTGAGCTTCGTGTGTTTGCATGATATAAGTTGGCTTTTTTAAAATAAGGATTATGAAAGCTACCTCTTCCTCCCGGCACTGGCCGGAAGGACTTTTTAAATTTTTTTAACACCCCCCACCCCCCCAAATTAAAAAAAAAGCTGAATATAACAGTCCGATAAATTTAAACTTTTATAACTCGTGATAATGAAATCACAGCGAGCTGAAAATTTGTTTGATTGAACAATGTGATATAATTTTACAGGGGACATTGTCTTATTATTATTATTATTATTTAACAAAATGGATTTTTTAAGCTGTATTATTTGTTATTAATATTAGGTATTTTATATATACTATAAACTGCCATAGATGATTTTTTGGTTGTTTTCATGCGTTTTTTAGAACCTTTAAATTATCATCAATTAAATAATTTAAAAAAATTTTCTTATTTTTTCTCCTTCTTACAATTAGATTAATAATAAATGTCTTCAATAATTCAATTGGACACTTATAAGCTATTGTAGGTAAATATTTCCTCAAATCATTCTTCTACATCCTCTCCTTTAATAATTCAGAAATGAGATATATTTATTGAAGCAAAAATATTTAATTTTCCTTATTACTTTTATAATACAAAGTTATAATTTTGTTTTCATAAGTTACTTTACTATTATAAACATTGGGAAAACAATAGTGATTTGGTAATTAGGTGTGCCAGGAAAAATATTTTGTTGTCAGAAAACTCCACCCACCGCTTCATTTTTAAAAAAAATAATTCTTGGTTGCATTTTTAACAGTCTTCTCACCCATTGCAGACGATTTTTGTGAACTAATTTTATTGAAACTGGGCCTATTTCTTTGTAATAAGATGATTATTTTTTATTTTATGTAATAGTGTAAGTAATATTTTAATTAATTTTATTTCCAATTTTTAACTGACAAAACTAAGGTTTTTAGGTGCGTTCGTAATTATATAAATACGTAGCACCTATAGTCGTCGTTCAGTCCGTCCGTCTGCCCGTCTGTCTCCGCATATAACAGAGCAAAAACAACCCAACCGAATGGTCTGAAATTTTAAATATATGATTGTTGCATAATTTTGTCGAGCCATTTCAAATTTTATGGATATCGGATGCATAGTTTAATTACAGGGACTGTCAAAAGTTTTTCTTTACATTACGGCCAATGGGAAAAAATTATTGCAAGTGCATTTTAATGATGTTACAGCCTTCCGAGTAGTCTGAAATTTTAAATATATAATTGTTACAAAATTTTGTCGAGCCATTTGAAATTTAATGAAAATCGGTGTATAGTTTAATTACAGAGACAGTCAAAAGTTTTGCGTTACATTACGGGGAATGGGAAAAAATTATTGCAAGTGCATTTTAATGATGTCACAGGCTATGCACTCATGTAGTGCAAAAAAAATATATATATATATACATTCAGTACAATATGGGGTGCAAAAAATAATTATAAAACTAGTTATAGTACGAACGCATCTCATTTGCCACGTTTGACGAGCAATTTCCAACTTGTTTGTATTTGTCGTTTATTTATTGATTTTTAATATTACCCTTTTCCTCCCACTTTCCCAGAAAAAAAATTAATATTTTTTTATTTTAGTTTTATTATTAATTATATTAATAGTTTTAAATTTCGGTGACTTTAAATATAAAATAAATAAACATGTAAAAGATAAATTTCAGTTTATAACTGCTATATGATAAATTGAATATAAAATGTATTATGTATTGAGTTTATTTTAAAGTAAAAAAATGTAATGTATATTAATAATGTTATTAATTTAATAAATTAAGGATACATTAAATAAAAAATATATTTAATAAAATATTAATTTAATTTTATACTAAAATTCCTAACTTTTTTGAGAATTAATTAATAGCAATTATTAGTAGCAATTATTAATAGCACTTAAAGTTTTTATTCAAAAGTTTTAATTTATAATTTCCAAAAAATAATATAGGAATTTTTTGAAAAATCAGTCAAAAACATAAAGTCCAAGTAATAATTAATTAATTAATTAAACATAATAATAATAATAATAATAATAATAATAATAATAATAATGCAACATTGTGCAAATACGTAAAAATACCTTTTAACAGTGTTAGGTGATATTATGCAGATTTTAATTTTTTAAGTACAGTTATAATTTACAATTCGCAAAAAGTAAGAAATTATTAATTAATTATAATTAAAGAGCAAAAATAATATTATAAGCTAACTAATAAATGAATAAACAACATGTTTATCTTCAGAACCCTTATCACTTTTATACATCCTAATGAAGTTAATAACGTTATAATAACCGAAAATTAAAAAAATATACATTTGCATTTACCCTATAAAAACTATTATATAGTTCATGTAATAGTTTTTAAACAAGCAATTGATAAATTAGTTATCTAAACAATTAATAATTAAAATAATTTTGAATTGATAAATATGTTTAATAAAAACAATTCAATTTTTGATTTTTTTTTTTTTTTTTTACTTAACAATATAACTATGAGTGTTTTCAACTTGTCGTGCAAGTTAAATTCATGCTGTATCAAATTTATTGCAAACTAACGGCAAACAAGTAATCAAAAATACTGCAAACTTACTGCAAAGTAGTAATCTTTCCATATCACACTATAAGTTTAACCCCTTCGAAGGGGTCAATAGACCTGATCAGGTCTATTGATGCGAAAGCGCCGTCAGAAGGCGCATGCATAGGTTTTATCACCATAAACAAGTTTAGGTAATATTTGTACTTTCCATTTCGAGCATTTTTTGGTATTTAATAAGTATAGCGTTTAGAAAAAACGGTGCCTACCGAATAAAAGTTCTACAATTTCTGCGTATGTGCTGATTCTCATTGTTGTTGAGCTTCTCAACAGAGAGATTTTTTGCTTTCGTGAATTAAAGACAGTCTTGCCATCAGTTTCACAACAAACTACTCATGCAAGTGGGTGATGGTATGCCTTGCGGGAGATTTGCTGCGAATTTCTCAATTCAAATTTGTCATGGCAAGATAATATCAGAAAAAATCAAACTTTCTGCTAATGTTCATGCTATCTGGGTTACCTCAAAAATTTCCATGGGGAGCGCGGCGGATCGTATGAACGGCTCATGCGATTGACACTTATGTGAAATCATTATCCAATATCTATTACAGCACAAATTCTTAATTCAATGGCAAGAAATTAAACATGAAAATTGCTGTTTTACACTTAACCACTTGGCCCTAACGTTATTGTAGGCAAATGTTATGTAATATGAAACTTGATTTAACCCATTCGCTGCCAAAACTAAGAATTTTCAAATTTTTTGTTGAAGGTCGTTTGCCAGCACAAATTCAGAAAGATAAATTTCGCTTTACTAATACAGCGAAATTTCTGCCAATAAATGAGGCATTTTTTTAAATTCTAAAATAGTGGTGACAAAGTAATCAATAAATTAAAGCCACGAGTATACTCGTGAATGACAGCGAATGGGTTAATTAAATTTAACTCTTCAGTATGCGCTCAGATTTTTACATCATAAGTTAATCTTTTTCACTGGTAAATATTAATGTAACTTGAATGTATTATTAGTTGCAGTTATAGAGATTGGCCTTATATTTTTTAACCATGCTTTTTTTTTTAAATTAAGAAATTAAATAAGGATTATTAATCCAATAATTCTTAAAGTTACTCGAAATACTTCTATCATATATACACAGTCAAGACAAGATTCCACGGACTGGTAAAAAGCTCCATTTTAGACAGGCTTCCATGTAAAGAAGTGTAATTAATTATACTTCTAACATACACTACCTCAATAAGATCTATTGTTCGTTTCGCAGGGATTCTGAAACTCTTCCGTTTGAGACAGGATTCCGTTATAGAAAGATTCCGCTTTCACAGGTTTCACTATGCTTCACTAAAGAAGGGTGAAAATCCCCTTTTCAGACAGGTTTTCAGCAAATTTAATTGTATCGCAATTCATATTAAGACCATGTAACGCTTACGTTAAAGACAGGATTCTGTTATAGACAATTACTATTTTGTCAAGTTTTATTCTATTCATACGATATAAATAAGTATATTTATATAAATACACAAAACTTTTAAAAATGGAACCTGCCTATAACGGAGTTCTGTCTTAAACATAAATGTTCCATAGTGCTACGGAAAAGAATACTATACAAATACACCAAATAACACGGAAACTTGTGTAAAACGGAATTTTTCACCAATATTTACAATTTCATCTTGACAGGTTTTACTATATATATAACATGAAGGGAAAATTCTGGACCCTCCCCCCCACCCTGAAACGAAATCCTGGCTACGCCACTGCATGTCGTCCCGGTTTTTTTAAGCCTTTAAAGATGAAAAATGCCGTGTGGCCACAAAAAAGCGCCGGCTGACTAGAACAAAGAGAGCGCGAGTAGAATAATTCTTCTATCTGGATCTTTATTTAGCATAATCAAATGGGGGAAGCCAGGACATCTACACTTGACATATATGTATACATGTATAATATTCTTTTGAATGAATAACATATAGATATCAAGAAAAGCCAAATATGTTTTCTAAATTTCCAAATTTCTTCATTGTGATATATTTATAAAATTTCTTAATTTAAAATGAAATTTTACGTAAAAGTGATTCACTATACATTATTATTTTGAGATTTTATGTTATTTTTTTTTTTTTTTTTTTGTATTTTCATTTTTATTTTTTATTTGTCATATTAAAACATGTAGGCTGCTTTAAATCTAAGTATATAAGTCAAATAAATAACAAAGAAATATTTGAAATACAGAATTAATTTTAAATACGAAAAGATTATTTTATGACAATAGAAATTTTAAAATTTTGATTTATGTTTATTGTGCTCGTAGTTTTTGAATGTAATAAGCATATAAAAGTCTTAAATATATTAAAAAGGATTTGTAATTGTTGCGAACCACTTCACCGTCGACAGGTATGGGGAAAAAGTGCTTTTATCCCCGAGTTATCTCGGGGCAAACGGTGAAGTGGTTCAAAATTAAAAATATTTTTAAACTTGTCATTCGACACCGGTAGAAATAGCGGTAATATTATTGTTACATGTAAAAAGATTAATGCAAACTTTTAAATAGTTTTTCAAAAAATAGTAAATTAAAATAACTATTAAAATAAAATAGAAAGTTCTAGTCTGTTCCGGTGCAGAATTAAAAAAATAATGTGTCTTTATCACAATTCCATGTTAAGAACCCCCCTTTTAAAAAATATGTAAAATGCAATACATTTAAAATTGATGCGCCGTTAAATAATAGGATAAAATAAAGATTTGTAAAAATATTTGCAGATTTTTTCATTATTAATCACATAGTGTGCAAATTATATACAATTGAATATGTGCATTTTGGCATGGGCATTTGCATATGAAAATTAAAGCTCGACTTATAAATATTTTTAAATTGTCTGGACTTTATATTTATGATAGACTAAAATATGAGGAGCTTCTATAAAGAATCCACAGAACTCTCCCTTCCCCCACTCCTGAAAACGATTACTTCTACCATATAAAATTTGCATGGGGTGCTACAATTTGATTGCGAGTTATAAGTGTTTGCGGTTTTCGGGCCCTTATATTCGGTTATACTAAAATTTCAAGGGTTCAGTTAAAAAATCTTATAATGTACCTCCTTTTTTAAAGATTACGTTTACCGTACAAAATATGAGTGTGATTACGATAATTACAGAGAGAGTTATAAATGTTTTAATTTATCAGGACCTTATACTTAAGATACACTAAAATATATAAAAAGTCAACAGAGCCCCCCCCCCCTGCCTTATAAAACGATTATGATTATCATAGGAAATTTGTGTGGGCTGCGACAATTTTGATCTGTGTTATAAGTGTTTGCGTTTTCGAGTCCTTATATTCGAGTTATACTAAAATTTAGGGAGTTCAGTTAAAAAATTTGATAATGTCCCTCCTTTCATAAAGATTACGTTTACCATACAAAATATGAGTGTTTTGCGATAATTATAGATCGAGTTATAAATGTCTTAATTTATCAGACCCTTATACTTATGATACACTAAAATATAGAAAATGTCAATCCCCCCCCCCTTGTTTTTTAAAATGATTACCATACGAAATTTGTGTGTGTTTACTAAAATTTTAAGGCCTTTATTTAAAAAACTCTACAATGTCCCCTATAAAATTGTCACCTATTTCAAGTGCACAAAATTTCAGCTTGCTGGAGAAGGGATCGAAATATCTCGGGACCGAAATGTCTTGGGACTGAATTGTCTCGGGACCGAAATGTCTTGGGACCGAAATGTCTCGGGACCGAAATGTCTTGGGACCGAATTGTCTTGGGACCGAAATGTCTTGGGACCGAAATGTCTCGGGACTGAAATGTCTTGTGACCGAATTGTCTCGGGACCGAAATGTCTCAGGACCGAATTGTCTCGGGACCGAAATGTCTTGGGACCGAAATGTCTCGGGACCGAAATATCTTGGGACCGAAATGTCTCGGGACCGAAATGTCTTGGGACCGAAATGTCTTGGGAAAGAAACGGCGGGACCGATATGGCGGGACCGAAGTGTCGGGACCGAAACGTCCTGCTTCCATCCTGAAAAGTCTATCGACAATCACTAATATTTCTCTATCAAAAGTATATAAAATGTATTTTGTCCAAGCATATCTAAAACGTTTCAACTGATAAAATAACTTACCACGACTTTTATTTGACATATTCTCTTAAACATCTTCTGGTAAAAAAATGTGGCGATTATCATCCTTTTAATAAATGTATTATGAAAAATCTATCAAAAAGGCTACTATTTCTCCCTACAGTAACAGAAAATTAAAATGTATTTAGTCAAACAGCTTTAAAACATTTCAACTGATAAAAATCACATTATCCTAACTTTCAATTGGCATATTTTCTAATATGTGTATTCATACACAAAAAAGACGATTATCAAATGCATCCGGAAACGTTTATATAAAATAATAAGTATTTCTCCTGAAAAAGTGTATAAAATATAAAAATGTATTTAGTTCAAGTATCTCCAAAACGTTTCAACTGATAAAATAACTTACCATGACCTTTACTTAACATATTCTCTTAAACATATTCTGATAACATATATTTGGCGATTAACAAACATATCCTAAAACGTCTATAGAAAATCACTACTGTTTCTCCCTCAAAAGTATATAAAATATAAAATGTATTTAATCCAATCATATATAAAACGTTTCAACTGATAAAATAACTTACCACGACTTTTATTTACATATTCTCTTAAACATCTTCTGGTATAAAAAATGTGGGGATTAACATCCTTCTAATAAATGTATTCAGAAAAATCTATCAAAAATCGCTACTATCTCTCCCTAAAGTAACATTGAAAATTTAAATGCATTCAGTCAAACAGCTTTAAAACATATCAACTGATAAAAATCAGATTATCCTAACTTTCAATTAACATATTTTGTAATACACGTATTCACCAAAAGAAAAAAACGATGATTAACAAATGCAACTTGAAAAGTTTATTGTTAATAATTGCTATTTCTCCCTAAAAAGTATATAAAATATAAAAATTTGTTTTGCCCAAGCATCTCCAAAACGTTTTTAATGATAATATAACTTACCATGACCTTTAGTTAACATATTCTCTTAAATATATCCTGGTAACATAAATTTGGCGATTAACAAACGTATCCTGAAAAGTCTATCGGCAATCACTAATATTTCTCTCTCAAAAGTATGTAAAATATAAAATGTATTTAGTCCAAGCATATCTAAAACGTTTCAACAGATAAAATAATTTACCATGAACTTTAGTGTATACACTGTTTCCAAAAATTAAGGAAAAATCACAAAAAGAGCGATAACTCCTTCAAAAATTAACCTATCCGTATGAAATTTGCATATGTTGCTAACTAAAAGATGCTGAAAAAAATTACAAAATGCTAATTAGTGGCGCTGCAATCGGACTGCGTCATCTGTGAGGAGCATAAAAATGCATACTAGAGAGTACGACTGCTAGAGTCGCTATGATTATCAGATAAGAAAACTGAGATAGCCAATTCCTTAGTATGATCTCCAGGTATCATTTGTCCGCGTAACAGCGATATAGAGCTATTGGAAGATTGTAGGTAGGCCAAAGTCAGACAGAGGTGGCCAGATGGCTAAATCTGAGTCCTTCTGTTGTTCATAGGCTTTGGAAACAATTTCAAACCACTGATTCGGCATCGAGAAGATTTAGCCAAGGATGGGCAACAGCTACTACAAGCACCGATGACCGATATTTGCGGTTATGCGTACGAAGGAATAGAATAGTAACCCCCTCTCATCTTAGAGCCTCCCTTGTTGCAGACACTGAAAAGTTGGTACCAACGTCTACTGTGCATAGAAAGCTTTATGAAGGTGATCTTTACGCGATACGACCAGACATTTGTGTGCCGCTCACCTCATGTCCCCGGAGGGAACGATTAAGTTGGACACGTCAACATGTACACTGGATGGCTGATCAATGGAGGCGGGTTCTCTTTACGGATGCGTTTCAGTTTAGCCTTCACAGCGATAGTAGGCATTGTTTGATTTGGAGAGGACAGGAAATCCACTATCATCCATCAAACATTCGTAAAAGAGATTCGTATGGAGGAGGCACTGTCTGTATTTGGAATGGTATCTCTTTGGGCGGACGTAGAGACCTCTATGTCTTTCCATGTGGAACTATGAATTCTCACGTCTATAGAGATGACATTCTTGATGCTTATGTGAGCCCTTATGCGGATGCAATAGGTAATGATTTTCTGTTACAGGACGATAACGCTAGACGCACAGGGTTCACACCGTAAAAGATTATCTTCAGCACCAAACAATTCAGCGCATGGAATGGCCAGCTAGGTCATTGGACTTGAATCCCATCGAGCATGTTCGGGATGCTTTAGGAAGATGTGTCGCTGCTCTCAATCCCCCTCCTCAGATCCTTGCCACGCTTACAACTGCTTTACATGAGCAATGGGTCTCACTTCCAAGCGAACTTTCCAATCGCATAAGTGACAGTATGACACATCGCTGTAGGGTCATTCCATGTCAGTTCAGGCAGGCATGTAACCCACCATCACAGATTTTGATGAAACTGCGTGTGTTTGTTCCTTTTATTAAGATATGATTCCCAGTATTTTTTTTTACTCCTTGGTCAAATAGTTTCTGAGAAAAAAATTGTCAAAATTTTGAAAAACTGCCATCAGTTGGCATTCTTGACTGCTCGATTTTCAAATGTAGCATGACATAAATATGATCATATTTCAATATCTATTCCACAAATCATCTTCAAATAATTTGTGCATAATATATAGGGTACGTATTTTATGAAAAAAAATATTGTTACGCTTATATAACATTTTAAGTGTGTCTAAAAAAATGTTTAATCTTTGAAGTCGTGATTTTTTTATGAAAAATAATGCATTAACTAAAATAGCATTATTAACAAAAGGCGGTATTTTTATTAAATTTATTTTTTGAGGGGGATATACTTAAAGGTGTCCTTTACCTAATTCTGAAACAAAAGTAGTGGGATTTTGGGTGTTTTTAGTAGCATTTCATATTTAAAAATATTTTGAGGCGTATTTCAAATCAAATCAAGCAGAGTCATCCCATGTCAGTTCGCCTAAGACATTTAATTCACTGTCACAAATTTCAATGAAACTGGGTATGTTTATAGCTCATTTTAAGACAGGATCAAGGAAATTAAAGGTGATTATAAGTAAAATATTTTTTAAGATAAAAAAAAAATCTAAATTTTGAAATTTTTTTAAAATGTTTTTAATGACAGATCTATATTCAAAGACTGCATAAAAAAAAGTCATTTCAATATAAAATCACTAAATAAGTTTCAAATAATGTATATGTGACAAATAATGTAGGCAGATTATTATTTATTGTTGTTTGTCATGTTTAAATGCTAAGAGTGTGTTTAATCTTGTGAATTCTTAAAATCAAGAATTTTGTGAAAAATAATGTGTTAATCAAAAATTTATTATTAACCGAAGGCAGGCTGTTATTACTTTTTTAATTGTACGTAAAAATATCTTTTCAATAGTTATAAAATAAAAATAGTGAAAATATGAGCAATTTTAACAAAATTTTCATAAAATGTGAATGTTTAATGACAAATATTGAAGCTTTTCATGCTAAGATGTACTAAAATGACTACGATATCGTGTATTGCTACTCTTGCTTAAATATAATACATACAATAATAAAATAACAAATATTATTTACAGCAATAAAAATTAAATTAAATAGTACCAGTTCCTTTACCAACACTACATTGCTCAACAGCCGACTTAAAATCAACAGCCCACTCTTATTGAAAAATACTTTCAACTGTTCAAATAATAAAGAAACTGCATTTAAAAATTTTAATATCAACTTATTATCTTAAGACGATAATAATAACTAAACAACATGATGAATTTATAAATCAGCTTTTAATTGAAAAGTCATGAAATGGTCCCTTTAAATATTGTTGTTCATCGAGTCAATCAAAACAAATTATATAAAAAAATAGTGAGCCTAATATGCTGACTGCAATGACACTTCTAACAAAACTAATTAATTCATTACCATCTGAAATCAAACCCGAAAGATCAAAAAGAAAAAAAAATCATCTGTAGTGTGAATGTGACATACTCAGTGGTTGTTGAGGTAGGAATGTCTTTGTGACATTTCCACCTGTACTTGAATAAAATATAAACATGTAAGCTTTTTTCATTCATCCAAATTAAGTAAAACAATTATAAAATTTTGTTGTCATTACACCAGATGTTAAATTTTTCGTTACATACTATTAGATAAGTTCTTTACTTTTAGACATTATTGACATAATATCATAAAATTTACTATATGTATTTTCTATAAGTGTATAAACAATATATATATGTAATAAAACACTCATACTACAATATATATTAAAACACACATACACACATAAATAACGCCTGCATTCAACACTTAAAGGTACATATAAATATTATACAGACATACAAATAATAAATACAATAAACCCAACTGGAGTGAAAAATTAGCCAGAGCCAGGAATCGAACCCGGGACCACAGTATACAAGACTGCTGCTCTAACCACTGAGCTACTCCGGCCGACGCCTGAGTCTGCAATTTCTCACTAATAAACCATGTTGGGGAAGTCACCAGCCATCTATACGACAGCCTTGGATGACCGGACAACGATGAATGGATTTTACTATTACATCGATCTACGATAATTATAATAAAACACTCATACTACAATATATATTAAAACACACATACACACATAAATAACGCCTGCATTCAACAGTTAAAGGCGTTCAGCTTTAATATATATGCTTTATTAAACATAAATGAATAATTTTTAAATAATTTGTTTGAGAACAGGGATATATATACACACATATATATGTTGAAAATCCATCTTTCAGTATTATTGTGATGAAATAAATCAAATTACCGTAATTTCCGGTGTATAGCCCGCGGATCAAACAATCGTGTTTCGACCCAGAAATTTTTAAAAATAAAATGTAACTTTTTAGATCACAGTAAATATTGGTCTTCAAATACTGAATAAAATTTCTGGGTCCAAACTGAATTGTTTGATCTGCGGGCTATACACCCGAAATTACGGTACATATCATTAGAAACTGAGTAAAGTTACAAAAGTGCAACTCATTACGTTTTAAATATTTTTTTAGATGTAGTTATTTGAAAGATATAAATATAATGGATTATGCATTTTTTGCATATATTTAAAGCACAATACGTCAAAATTTTCTTCAAAAGAGTGAAATTTGGTATTTTTTTTCAATATTAGCAGCTCAATGCTAAATTTTCAACATTAACAGCCAAATATTGAGTTTAAAGATTAGGACTGTCATTTTGAAAATTTCTATTGGGCGGTGAGCATGATTTTTCTCTTTTTTGGAAAGGGATAATTGCTCTTCGCCCTAGAAGTTTTACTAAAAAACAATATTGTTTATTTTTTCCTTAAGAAACGAACATAAAAGATAATTTGAAAAATAAAATAAATGTATAAATAAAAATATTTCCAGGGATGATACATTGGATAGGTTTTACATTTGAAAATATTGATAATTTTAAATATGATTTAAATACTACTAAAACCAACCAAAATCCCACTATTTTTATTTCAGATCCAGTTATAATGTAGTATTATGTACAATTTAAAATTAAAAAAAATTAGTCATAGAAACTCCGCCTCTGATTGATAAAGATTTTTTAATAATTTCATTATTTTTTGTAAAATATTTTTGATTTCAAAGATTATACAATTTTTTAGACACATTTAAATATTTTTTTAACATTACAGCAATATTTTTTTCATAATCTACATACTTTATTTACCTTGCTTAAATTATTCGAAGAAGATTTCTTTATTAGTTATTGAAATATGATTTTATATATAAAATGAGGCCTTTGAAAATTGAACAATCATTAATGGCAACTCGTGGCATTTTTCCAAAATTTTGATAATTTTTTCTCATATGTTCACTATTTTTATTTTATAACCATTTAAAAGATATTTTTACGTACAATTAAAAAAAAGCAATAACACCCTGCCTTCGGTTAATAATAAATTTTTGATTAACACATTATTTTTGACAAAATTCTTGATTTTAGAAATTCATAAGATAAAAGACACTCTTAGTGTTTAAACATGATAAAAAACAAGAAATAATAATCAGCCTACATTATTTGTCACATATACATTATTTGAAACCTATTTAGTGATTTTATATTGAAATGACTTTTTTTTTTTTAACGCAGTCTTTGAATATCGAACTGTCATTAAAAAAATTTAAAACAATTTTTCAAAATTTTGATATTTTTTATCTTAAAAAATATTTTACTTAGGATCAAGAAAATTAAAGGTGATTACGTCTTAAAATAAGCTATAAACAAACCCAATTTCATTGAAATTTGTGACAGTGATTAAATGGCTTAGGGGAACTGACATGGAATGACTCTGCTTGATTTGATATGAAATGCATCTCAAATTTTTTTTAAATAGGAAATACTACCAAAAACACCCAAAATCCCACTATTTTTATTTCAGAATCAGGTAAAGGACACCTTTAAGTATATCTCCCATAAAAAATAAATTTAATAAAAATACCGCCTTTTGTTAATAATGCTTTTTTTGTTAATGCATTATTTTTCATAAAAAAATCACGACTTCAAAGATTAAATATTTTTTTAGACACACTTAAAATGTTATAAGCGTAACAATATATTTTTTTCATAAGCTGCGTACCCTAAATATTGTGCATAAATTATTTGAAGATGATTTGTAGAGCAGATATTGAAATATGATTATATATATGACATGCTACATTTGAAAACCGAGCTATCAAGAATGCCAACTGACGGCAGTTTTTCAAAATTTTGACAATTTTTTTCTCATAAACTATTTCACCAAGGAGCAAAAAAAATTACTGGTGATCATATCTTAATAGTATGAACAAACACACGCAGTTTCATTAAAATCTGTGATGGTGGGTTACATATTGTTATTTTACTGCCTGATTTGACGTGGAATGCCCCTGTATGTACTGTATTGCTTCTAGGGGTGATCGTATTCCATATTAAAGATACTTTTCCTATATTAAACTGACATATTTATTTTCTTTATTTTATAATTGTGTTAATTTCTAAAACACCACAATCGTCTGGTAATTCCTTTTAATGTTATTTTATACCTTACTATGTGTTATACATTGTTGCCCAGTTTTTATTAAAATCTACATGTAATATTTTGAGTAATCGCTACTTTTGTTGTTTCTCCTTAATTTCTAGAAACTAGAGTATATTCTGTTTAAAATATCTTGGTTTAAAAAAAAAAAAAAAAAAAAAAAAAAAAAAAAAAAAAAAAAAAAAGTGGCTACGAAAATATTATCTGAAAAGTCTATCGAAAATAACCGTGATTTTTCGCAGAAAAGTACATAAAATATAAAAATGCATTTAGTCCGAACATATCCAAAAAGTTTCAATTATTAAAATAATTTACCTCGACCTTTAGTTAACATATTCTCTTAAACATGTTGCGGTAAAAAAATGAGGCTATTAAAATGCATCCTAATAATTCTATCGAAAGTAACCTATATTTTTTCCGTTAACAGTATATAAAATATAAAAATGTATTTAGTCCATGCATCTGCAAAATGTTTCAACTGATAAAATCCCTTAGCATGACCTTTTTTTTAACATATTCTCTTAAACATTTTCTGGAAAATAATGTAGCGATTAACATCCTTTTTAAAAATGTATCTTTGGATATCTAACGAAAAATACTGCTATTTCTCCCGAAAGAGAATATAAAAATTGGAAATACATTCAGTCAAAGCAGCTTTAAAACATTTAAACTGACAACATCATTTATCGCGACATACAATTAACATACATTCCAATACGTGTATTGACAAAATAAAAATGTAGTGATTTTCATCACTATAAAGAAGTTACGATTTTTTTTGGCTACGATAATTTCTTGATTTTATAAACAGTTGTTGCATAAATAGTAAAGTACATTTATGGCCGGTTTCAGTACTCTTGCGTAACATAATTCGCAAAACCCAAACGTTCTCGCCTCGAAATGCCGGATTTGACAAAAAATAAGAACTGTAATCCATGGAAGTAATTTATTTTCGTAGGTAGAGATATCAGGCAGGTGGTCCCCCGTAAGTCATTTTTTAGACCCTTTTTGCAGGAGATACAGAAGGGATCTGATTACATTTTCATAACGGCTTCCCCGCAAAGATAAATGCGGCCAGAGCAAAGGCAACCAATTTACTCAACAGAGGCTAGGGAGATAGCAATTTAAATTTTGAACGGCAGATATTCCAAGGCCATACTTGGCAACTTAATAACATCGATGAAATAAAAAGTGAATCCAAATACATCTGTAAATGCAGCTGGGTAAATACAAGATTCGTGGTTTTCATCTCTTCTCGTTGTATAATTTACTGTTCATTCAGGAAAGAGCAGATGTAACAATTAGATACAGTGTTCCACAAAAGCGATGGTACAGAGAGGAGTTCCTAAAAAATATGCAAAATTCACAATGGTGAATAGAAATAAAATTAGTTAATAAATTGAAATAATTAATTAGCATTCTTTGCTACATTATACAATAAAATGTTAATAGAACACCTTGAACATACTGAAAAAATATTATAAACTTATTATAGTTCAAAAAAATTTCCACAAAAGTCATAGTACATTCGTAAAAATTTTAGAATTTTCAGTCATTTGCATATTTTACTGAACATATTCGTACTCCCACAGAATCCACAGCACATGTAAAATTATTTGTTGTTATCTCAGTCGAAAAAAATCCCACATGGATTTTAAAAATGACGGAAAAAGAACTTACAGTAAAAGAAACAAAATCAATTGTTAATCTTCATGGGAAAAAAAAGGATAAATTTTACAGTAAGATAGCTGAAATAATGTCTCGAAGCCATTCCATCATAAAAAAAGGCTAATTAATAAGTAAAGAAAAATACAAATAAAGCTTGAAACGGTCTTTCTAAAAATTAACAGTGAGAGATATTAGATTAATAGTACTCTGCATTTCTTAAAATCCCTAAATTAGTGCTAGAAAAATAACAGAAGAATCGGAAAAGTATGGCAATTAAATAATATATATAGAAACTATCAACAGGGTTCATTAATGGTGCCGAGTTTAGATCAAGATCTGCAAGGAGGAAACCGTACATCTCTCCGATCAACAGAAAATAAAAGAATAGAATTTGCCAGAAAATCTTCATATGCATTTCTCTTACTTATAATTTTTTTCACATGAGTCTAAGTTTAATATTTTCAGCATAAATGGACGAATTAGACTTTGGAGGAGAAAGGATGATGCGCTGAATCCCACATATACGACAAAAACTGCAAAGCCTGTTGAAATAGTTGTAATGATTTGAGGCTGTATGTCAGTCTCAGGAGTATGAAGTTTAGATTTTACTGAAACTATCAAGGACAGATTTGAATAGTTAACTATTTTAAATAAAATTTGGAGGACGGTGCATTAGTTTAAGTTAGGCGTCTCGCAGGAATGTTACTTCTAATAAGATAATGATCCCAATCACACTGCTCATATTGTCCAATTATGGTTCCTCTACAATGCCCCTCACGCACTTGCCACCCATTCCCAAATTCCAGAATTAATCCTATTAAAAATTTATAGAGTATCTTACAGCAGCAAGTGAACAGTTTTGATACCAGAAATAAAAAATATTTGAAATGTGTTTTACTTGCAGAATCGAATAAAATAAAATAAATATATATATATATATATATTACAGAAAATCTGGTAAAACTAATAAAGGATATACAATAAATATTAGAAAAATATTTTCTTCAATATTTTTTTTTATTTCACGTGTACCATGACTTTTGTGGATGAATTTTTCAACATACATTCTATGTATTTTAATTTTTGATGTTTCTAAACGAAATTATTATTGAATGTTTATTGTATAATATAGCGAATGCTGTCATTAAATAATTCTGATTTGTTAATTCAATTCTATTTGCACTCATCATGGTTAATTTTGCATATTTTCTGAAAAATACTTCCTGTACCATCACTTTTGTGGAATACTGTATGAGTGCCTTTTTGTTATAATTATGATCAAGGCATGAAAGACAGAACGTACGCAAACATGCACTGTTGTGCATCTATCCATTAAGATTCAGCGAGGACAAATTTTAGAAAGAAAAAAAATGCAATTTAACAAATTATAACGACCATTTGGGAAATGATTTTTTCAAAGACTAAAATTTAAGACTTGAAAAATCGCACGGAGTTCATCATACATTACGTACGCCATGGATTACATTTTTCGGTACTGTAAATTTTTAATCTTCTACGGAGCTGGTCATTCATTACGTACGCCATGGATTAAACATTAATATTTCTGGACCAATTTTAAATGAAATTTCATTCTTAAGCTTCTAAACATCCCACAATATTACTTTTTACACCGTCGTAAGAGAAAAAAAGGTACTTTTAAATGCAGTTTGTTTGAAAGCTGTATCTCAATTTGTTTCTGAGTTATTATTTTTTTTGTAGTTTTTATTACTTTTTTGTCATAGTAGCAACAGAAGTATCCATCTCTGTTGAAGGTAAAGGGAAAATACAGATTACTGTATAGACCCATCAGAAAACGAATAAAAAGCGGATTCAACTAATAAAACGCTTCAGATATGTTTTTGATTTCCTACCCTGACAGAGGACAATAACCATTTTTCCAAATGGTTATTAAAAGTTATCAGTTAAAGCATTGGAATAGAGTATTAAATTTGAACATACGAATAAATAACGTAGAAAATAATTTTGCTTGTAATAATTTAATTAAAAAATTTAGAAAGATATTAAAATCTAAATAAATTAACATAACAATGTATGAGCTTTGCCATAACCATTTTAATAAATGTATCTTGGAAAATATCGAAAATAAGTATATCTCCTTAAAAAGTATATAAAATATGAAAATATATTCCCTCCAAACGTCTCCAAACAGTTTCAACTGAGAAAATCACTTATCACGTCCTTCAGTTAACATATTCTCTTAAACATCTCTTGGTTAAAAAATGTGGCGATTAACATCCTTTTAACAAGTGTATCGTGAAAAATCTATCGAAAAATACTGCTGTCTCTCCCGAAAAAGTGTGTAAAAATTGAAAATGTATTCAGTCAAAGAAGCTTTAAAACATTTAAACTGACAAAATCCCCTATCGTGAATTGCAATTAACATACTTTCTAATACTTATATAGACAAAAAGAAATCTGAAATTGTACAGCAAACATGGCAAATGAGAAATGACTTTCGTACTATAACTAGTTTTATAAATATTCAGATCTTGGTGCAATACCTACTGCACTCTTATGCAAAAATGCATCAACACAAAATTTATTACGAATATTTATAATTAAATTCATTATTACGGAAATAATAGAACTCCATCTTACATAGGGCGATATCAACATGGCAGTCTAAAACTCTTACCTATCATGGGATATCATTGAATTCATTACGTATGATAAGATTAAATAGAATGAAGAAAACTTTTATTTATATCTTTTTAAGTTTGATTCTATTTTTATAAATTTGAAATGACTCGTCAAAATTTTGCAACGATTCTATAAATTACATTTCAAAACATTCGGTCGGGTAGTTTTTGCGCTGTTATATGCGGACAGACCAGACGACGACTATAGGTGCTACGTATTTATATAGTTACGAACGCATCTAAAAAATATAGAGATTGACATCATTTTAACAAATGTATCTTGAAAAGTAACGAAAACAACTACTATTCATCCTTTAAAAAGTATCTAAAATATAAATATATATTCCGTCCAAACGTTCCCAAACATTTTCAACTGAGAAAATCACTTATCATGACCTTCAGTTAAGATATTCTCTTAAACATCTTTTGGCTAAAAAAATGTGGCAATTAACATCATTTTAACAAATGTAACCTGAAAAGTATCGAAAATAACTACTATTCCTCCCTAAAATGTATACAAAATATAAAATGTATTTTGTCCAAACGTCTCCAAACCGTTTCAACTGAAAAAATCACTTATCACGCCTTTAGTTAACATCTTCTCTTAAACATCTCTTTGTTAAAAAATGTGGCGAATAGCATCATTTTAATAAATGTATCCTGAAAAGTATCGAAAATAACTACTATTCCTCCTTTAAAAAGTATCTAAAATATAAAAATATATTCCGTCCAAACATCTTCAAACCGTTTCAACTGAGAAAATCACTTATCATGACCTTCAGTTAACATATTCTCTTAAACATCTCTTGGTTAAAAAATGTGGCGATTAACATCCTTTTAACAAATGTATCCTGGAAAATCTATCGAAAAATACTGCTAATGCTCCCTAAAGAGGAAAGCGATAACTATTCATTTTCTGCCGTGAGCCTTAAGCTCAGAATTAATATTTCACAACAGTTCCTGGCTCCAATCCAACCATTTTATTAAATGACTCTCATTCGAAATTTTAAATTAGATTTTCATAGAAGGGTAATAACTATTATCAGGAGTTGTCAAACATATTTCTTCGCTTTTTTGATTTCTCAGATAGAACATTTTTCCTTTCTTCATGATTAACTGCGGTCTGTTAAGAAATATAAATGATTCTTTTGAATTATTTTAAATCGAAGCTCTTTCAACGGAGTATGGATGGGGAGAATGGTGCATAATATACGAATTAATTTTATTAAATACATTTTAATACTTTACGTTAAACACAAAAATATAATTAAAATTCCTGTTTCAAATAGTATATGGGCATCCATCCAAGAAATTTGTTTCATTTATGCATTTTTTTAAATTTAAGTAGAATTTATTTTTTATTTTTTACTTTTATTTATATATTTGTTTATTTAATTATTTTATTTTTTTTCCTTTTACTTCTTTAAACGTACTTATGGACATTTATTTGTGGGCACAAAGCCATTTTTACTTCTGCTATAGAAAATAAAATTAACTAAATAACTAAATAGTACTATTATATAATAAACTAAATAGCACTATTCTGAAATAGTGGTAGTTTACTGAATAAAAAAATCCGTCCATTTATACATTTATCACAGTGTTTCCAATTGTGCGGATTTTTTATTTTAAGAAATCTACCACTATTTCCGAATAGTAATATTCACCTTGCTTTATCTGTCATTAAATAGTAGCGTAATATTTAACTATATAAGTAGTAAATAAGCCCATTATTATTATTCTGAAATGGTCAAAGATTACCGAATAGCAATATTCACCTTGCTTTATCTGTCACTAAATAGTAGCGTAATATTTAACTATATAAGTAGTAAATAAGCCCATTTTTACTATTCTGAAATGGTCAAAGATTACCGAATAGCAATATTCACCTTGCTTTATCTGTCACTAAATAGTAGCGTAATATTTAACTATATAAGTAGTAAATAAGCCCATTATTACTATTCTGAAATGGTCAAAGATTACGGAATAAAAAATTCCGCCCAATAGGCAGCGCGGATTAATCATTCTTTTGACTTATTGTAAATAAGGTGAAATACTTTGAAATGTTTCCAGAAATATCGCTTGCAATGGAGCCCTTTTACACTGTAAAAAAAAAAAAAAAAATTGTAAATTTACGGTACTTTACCGTGAACTACTCCAGTAAATTTACGGAAAATGTCACTTTTGACTGATAAACGGTCAACTTCTGTAAAGTCCGTTAATCTAGAACCAAAGCCCGTTTTTTATGTGCCTTTGCCTGGAATCTCTGCTGCAGTAAAATTACTGCAGCAATTTTTTACAGTGTATGCCAAAACTGCTGCTATAAACTAGCAAATCCATTATAGTCCGTTCGTGATAATTTGACCGATGACCTTGAATGCGGTGGCGATGGTATAGGTAAGAAAAATTGCGAACACACACAAACGGTGCAGGAAATGTTTTATTAAATTCCTAACTAAATTCTTCTAGTTACTTGTAAGGGAAGTAGAAGTACATATACAAGTTGCTGTACATATATAACGTTCTCAAATTTTTGAAAATTTTGGACCCCTTTCCCCCCTTACGATATCATACGATATCATTCCTCGAACCCCACCTCCCCTCCGCTATCGTTATCAGTATCTAAAAATTCTTTTTATTCAATTCCTACTATTAGTTCACACTCTCTCTATATTTATTTATTTATTTATTTATTTATTTATATATCTTGTTCAAATTTTCAATTGTTAATAAAATACTTATTATTCATCCTATCAAGTTGAAATAATTTTTTTTTAACTTCTACTGGATGACAATTGATGTTAATACAGTTTTTTTCAAATATTAATTCATTAATTAAATTTTAATTAATTAATTTTAGTTTATATGGGAAACAAAATGGCGGCCATTGATTATTGAAGCATTTAATGCATCTTCATATCTATAAGGGGGGTTACCATAGGGAGGAAACTGTTCTGTCGCCAAATACAGCCAAGTTTGTCACCAACTTGGCGGCCAAAATGAGTCGCCAAAAGTGACGCCAACTTGGCGATATCTCTAATATTTCGCCAAATTCGCATAGACTTCCATTGTAAACCTACATGCTTACAGAAAATCAACAAATTGAGATATTTTGATACAACAAAAACTTATGTTAGCTTAAGGGATTATATTAAATTTTTCTTTGATGACCTAAGTAGGAATTGACTTTAAAAATAAAATTTTTATATTACTTGTTTTTACAATATTTTCTTTCTTTTCCTTTTCATACGTTTTATATTATATGCATTTATCATTCGCATAATTTGCTGATTTAAATAAATTTCAATAAAATATCACTATTATGCAGGAAATTACTTTAGACTAAATAACACTTCAAGTAAATACTATTTTAAAATATTTAATAATAGGTTTTTGTTACACAAAACATTCAACAGTAATATTGTCTTCTTGCACTTGTTCCCTATACGGGAAGGGGATAAGCAGAATTTCTTATCAATAAAACAGGTTTCTTATCAACATTTTACCATACCTTTTATACTAGCAAAAATAACAAGTATAATTTCGACCCGGTTTCTCTAACAACGCGGTACAACAGGAATGTCGAAAGTTGGGATATTTCATATTTTGGAATAAAATGATTTTATAAAAGTTTGTGATTTTTTTTATCGTTTTATTTAAATGACTATCGATTGAGTGGTAATGCCCGACATGGTAGGGTAATGGCGCTCAGAGTTTGAATACAACATTTAAGTAAGACAAAAGTCACATATATAGTTTTGCGGGCTGTTCAAACCACTGCAGACATTTTGCAACCACTTTACACATATTGGGCACACATATTTTGTTAGACATATAGTGGGCTACTTTTTTTATGTTTAGGTTTTTTGATTTTCACCACTTTTTGAAATCGTAAAATTCTCCTTGTTTAATGACATATTAATGAAGGCGAAAACAGGGAAATTTTTCCATTTCAAAAAAGTGGTGTCAATCAACAAATTTGAATTTAAAATAATTTCCCACTGGCAACACTTCTTCTGGAATTCCACGCGAGCGCAATTACCCGTTATCGCCATGTTGGATTTTATTGCATTATAATTGGCGTAACAACGCATACAAAAATAAATAAAAGCATGAAAGTACAGCTAAATGTATATATTTTGTAGACATAATGAGTAAATTAATATTTGAAAATAAGAGTGTACACTTATCTTCAATTTAGATGTTGTAGAATTTTATTATAAAACAACTTCAAACTAATAACGTGAGGACACAAAAATACTTTCCTCCCGACGGGCACTAAATCCTTACTGGGATCTTAGGATGAGGTTCGGTAGGTGCCGGTACCGATCGCACGTTTTCATTTCTATTCTGTTTAGAGTAATTTGGTGAGCAGGATTACCATTCTGAGCGTCATTACCATACTTTCCCCTAATATTTTTTCTCGGGATATTTTGATTGAACTCATTCATTTTCTTTTAATCTAGGGTAAACTTTTATCACTGTATAAATGCATAGAAAATTTTGAATATCCCTTTGTTTAAAAAAGCGCCACTTAAAATAGAGTTAGTCGAATTACCTTCTGGACCCCTCATTTAAAGAAGTGTTTATAAAGTTCCTTTTGCTGCCACTGATTTTTGAAACGTTTTCGACTCGTTTTTATAATGCATTAATTCGTTTTCTGAACCCGTATGCTACCAATTCGCAAGTAGACATTTCAATATTAAACCAGCATGTTTTACAGATAAACGTGAACAATTAACACTGTTAACATTTACATTATCATAAATTCAATATTATGTGTTACTCTTCCATGTATAAATTCAATGATGCAGATGAAAATGCGCAATTATAAATGGATAGCAAGCTAAAAATCGTTATTTAGTTTTGAGAAAACTGATTAATACACTGTAAAAAAGACTCGAAAAAATTCCGAAAGTTAGTGGCAGCAAAATAAATATTTTTTAATAAAGGTTTTGTAAATCTCGAAATTATATTGGTTTTTGCGATTTCTAAAGATAAGTAATGCTTTTCGGAATCGTGTGTAACTCGGAAAAGGTTACTATACAGGATGTTTCACTACCAGACCGACAAACTTGAAGGAGTTGTAGGGGGTACAGAGACGACTCGGAATCACATAGCAGTTCAGGGTCGAAAATGCCGTAGTTGCGACCTATGGTTCAAGGAAGCAGAGAAAAAGAACAGAAACAGCAAAACATTAATGGGACAGAAATAATTTTATTGAAAGTTTGTACTACAGAAGGTGTTCGAAATGATGATTAGAAGTTATCAGGCAGACTTAACACCGGTGCCGAATGGAATTTCTTACGTTCTAGAACATTCCTGGCGTGTCGCGTGCCCTGCCGGCAGCTACAGATATTCGAGCTACCTTCCGTTCAGCGCCATCTATCGTAAGAATGCAAGCGCCGCTGTCAAACCTGCCTGACGACTTTTGGTCATAATTTCCAACACCTTCTGTAGTACAACCTTTCAATAAAATGTTTTTTGTCCCATTAATGTGTTGCTGTTACTGTTCTTTTCCTCTGATTCTTTGAACCATAGCTCGCAACTACGGCATTTTCGCACCTGCACTGCTATGTGATTCCGTGCCGTCTCTGTTACCCTATACCTCCTACATGTTTGTCGGTCTGGTAATGAAACACCCTATATATTTCTGTTTCTTGGCTGTATTATATTTTCGAACTTTAAGAAGTATTTTTTTCATTTTTTGCATCATAAATATTATTCCAATTTACAGTGCATTGCAAAAGATATCCGAATCAGAAAACAATCCTGAAATTTTACGGGGTTACACTAAACTTGCGTAAACGTTTCTGTACTAGTAGAAGACATTTTTAAAAGTTTGAAGTAGGGGAAGAAGGATACACTGGCCACTCTAAGGTTTGATGAATTTTTGTGATACCCTTTGAATCAGTAAAGTTCTAGAAATAAATATCAACAGTAACTATAGTAACTTTTGTTTCAATAGATATATCCATTTTTAGGGTTCCGTACTTAAAAAGTAAAAACAGAACTATTATAAGATCACTCCTGTGTATGTCTGTCTGTCTGTTTGCCTGTCACAGCCCTTTTACTCGTAAACTATGCAACGTGGAAAGTTCAAATTCGGGGAAGTAATAAAGACTATTGACCCACATATTTACAGATTAATAAATATTCATAAATGTATTTAGGAAAAATGTACAGGGGCTAATTAAATTACTTGAAAAAAAAATACTTTCTTTGTATATCGTGTGGGGTATCGTGTGAAAGTTTTCGCAACGCTGAAATCAAAAATATATTTCTTTTAATTTTAGGCATTATAATTTCAAAGTTATGGTGGAAAATGTAGTGCAAAATTATGTTCCCCCCCATCTAACTCCGAATCTATTGAAACTAAAATTATGAAAAAATTAGAGGTAGTAGCCATTAGTATAAACCTTACAGGAAAATTATAGCGATTACCCTAGGTCACATAGTTTTGAGAAAATCACATTTTTTCGTTACACTCAAATTTCGATTTACGGGCTTCAGCAAAAGCGTTGAGCAGAGCTGGAGGCACCTATCGTAGCAGAAGTATAAAAGTATTGTTGATCATGAATTTCGAAAAAAATCGTCGGTAATTAGCCGAGATATTAACCCTTAAAGACACGGACGGTTTGGACATACATAATGACAGGGATGGGGTACTCTATGCTCCATCGGCTTTTAAAGCCTAGATAACAAATTTTAAGGATATATTTATGTAGTGCAATGACCAGTAGCAGTATAAAAGCAATAAACGTCAAATTGTTAAAAACAGACTAATTTAATGAGAATTAATCACATAAATACTATGGGATTCGCGACTAGTTTCCATTGAGTGGCTCTCTCAATACACCTACTATGTCTTTAAAGGTTAACTAAAAACCTATATGGAATAACAAATATACAGAATAGCTATATTTGCTATTATTTAGGTTCCATATATCTTTGAACTTTCATGGTATATTCATTTATACTTTTCTAGTATACAGGGTGCAAAGGAAAGTCCCTTTAACCTGAAAATACTTGTGAACGGAGAGAGCTACAGCTATGCAAGTGAGGTAACGGTATAGTAAAGCGACTAAGCCCGATTTAATGAAAACGACAGCAGCGCCCACTAGTGGCGAAATTTGGAAGATAGCCTCTGTAAATCGAAAACGAAAAGAGATAGAGCAAAATTTTCAGTTAGAAAGTTTTAGAGCATCAATTAATAGAATACGACATTTGATTTACATGGATAAGATAAATCTTTGCCTGTTTACCCAAAAATGTCCGAAATCGATGCACTCCATTTTGTGTAAACGTTTGAATGGAACAGTCAGAAGTATGAAGAGATACGCACAATTTATGCTATAAATACGTACTTATCTCAATACATTTTGATAACATCACACACACAAATAAAAGACAAACTGTCTCACAGTGATAAAGAGTTAATATTCAATATGTTCGAAAAGTTCGCCATTGCCCACGATACACGTTTGTATTCGTGAAAGTAATTCTGCATGCACATTTCTCAGCATAGAACGTCTATTACAAGCCTCTTCAATACGACGAAATAGATTTAACCCTTTCAAGGGCGGTGGCTAGACGGTCTAGCCACCTAATTTTAATTCCAAAACTGATAAATGGCACCAAGAATATTTTAATAAAATTTTGCTTTCGTAATGAAAGTGCAAATTAGCGGTTTTTTGTTTTCAGAGAAAATCGTTTGAATATTCTGGTGTCAGTCAATTATTTCATCAATTTACGAACAGAATCCTTCTGGCCCTGAAAGGTTTATTCTAAAATTTTAAATGCATTGTAAATTGAATCTTTACAGACATTGCAGCACAGTACAACGTCACAATCTGCAATTGTGCACTGCTACATTTCCGGAATGTGAATAGGCAAAGTTGAATAGTCACTCATCGATTTCGGACATTTTTGGGTATGCAGGCGACGATTTATCTTATCCGTGTGAACCAAATGTCGTTTCGTTCTAATTAATTGATGCTCTAAAACATTCTAATTGGAAAATTTGCTCTACATCTTTTCTTTTTCGATTTGCAATGGCTATCTTCCAAATTTCGCCACTAGGGATGCTGCTGTCGTTTGCATTAGGTCTGGAGTAGTCGCTTTACTGTGCCGTTACCTCACTTGTATAGCTGTAGCTCTCTCCGTTCGCAAGTATTTTCAGGTTAAAGGAACTTTCCTTTGCACCCTGTATACTATAACGCTATACCCAACCCTACGTTGTATAGTTTTAACAAGTCTTGGTATTCTTTTAGCAACGGAATTTTTTTAATAATACACTTACTAATTCATATATTATTGTACGGAACCCTCTGTGCGCGAGTAATACTCGCACTTGACCGTTTATTTAAAATTAATTTTAAAATGTACATTTTACGTACAAAAAACTATAAAATGGTCACTTTGCCAGACTAGGCTGGGTAAATTGTCCAGCATAGTTAAAGGAACAATTCACACTAATTGAAAATGTATATTTAATCAACACAAGCTAAAGTAACACACATTAAGAATAAGTATTATGTTTTGTAATATTTTATATTACCCGTTACAAGATAAAGTAAACAGTAATGAGAATCAATATGACAAATGGAGAAATACACATGCCTCAGCAGACATGCAGACTACAAATGTCGAGAGTAAGTCTTTCTCTGGAGAAGTTATTGCCTTGACTCGTCTTCTTCCTTTCAAAGTAAATACATTTGACTAGTATTTTGCTAGGAACAATAAATAAAAACTCGTTTTTCTTGCAAAATAGCCATCTGATCATTTTTGCCGGAGCTCGGACGTGGGACGTGCTCCATGAACACGTGCCCCAGCAGACATGCAGACTACAAATGTCGAGAGTAAGTCTTTCTCTGGAGAAGTTATTGCCTCGACCCGTCTTCTTCCTTTCAAAGTAAATACATTTGACTAGTATTTTGCTAGGAACAATAAATAAAAACTCGTTTTCGGGCAAAATAGTCATCAGACCATTTTTGCCCGAGCTCTTTCCGGCCACTATGCCTGGAATGACGCCATTCCAAAAACTGTGGCTTAGCATCTAATCCCCGTGACTTTGCGTTTTCAAACACACATTCTTTAAAAGGCTATTTCAATCTGCTTAAAGAGAATGAGTAATATTGATAACACTATATACTACTTAGTTGGAATCAAGAAATTGTACTACCTGTCTAAAATCAAAAATTTAAAAAAACAATAAAATGAGTTCAGAACTATATATCTAGCCTTCCGCTTCAAAGTCGCAAGCAATTCTACGAGCATCTGTGACGACTGTTTCTCCCAGTTCCTGCGTGGCGGAGCACTATACAGCTCAAAATCTCAAATGCCTACTTTCTCTTCACTGTTCATTTTACCCGTCCTTCCCTATATAAATAGTGCTGACGTATAGTATTTCAAAAAAGTTTGTTCAACTCGCAACAGTGGACAATGAATTAGACAGGCCACCTTATTTCCATCCATCTCGGCTATCACGTGATCAAGGTGGGCTAAAATGTAGATCAACCATTTTATGGATAACTCCCTGAATTTATCATGTGAGAGACAAGATGGCGTTCGGAGTACAAGCTTATCGTGGTAATATTGGCACAATATATTGTATCAATTGTGGGGAGTTTACATTTTGCCGATACAGTGGCCATATTATCAAAACACATTTTGCCCTTTCGCTGCCAATAATTTATAATGTAAAGCACATATTTCTGCAATGTTGACTTTTTATTGCAATAATTTCCAATATAAATTACTAATTAGCATATAAATTACCAATATTATTATGGGGATTTTTTTGGTCCCAAGAGGTATATTCCCTTCCCTCCCTAGCGAACAAAGAAAAGACCCACCCCTTCTCGACCTTGACCTTGTAATGTACAAAGCGGGTCAGACGCACCCTCAAAAAATGTATTATATTTTTTTAAAGAAAAAAATGTGATTGAGGTAGATTTTATCCCAAGGCGTGTGCTGACATGTTAATACAATATCGGCGCAATATTGTTCAGCAATATAAATCAATATATCCATTAATTGTGTGCCAGTAGGAAAGAGTCTTAAATTTTAATAAACGCTCTTGATGCGATTTAACACTCTGAGCGTCATGAGGGCTTTCCTGCATTTCCATAAAAATGCTTATAAAAAATAATCTTAATTAAAATTTTCTTTCCCTGCTTGTTTCTAAAATATACTCCATGCCCCTTTATTTGATATATATCTTGGAATACAACTCTGTTTAAAATATTTTTGTCTACAACAGATTAAAGTTGTTTTTGGCAAACGGAAAAATACGCCCAAACAGCTCGGAGGGCTAAAGCAGCAATTATGAATACATTTCCGTTGTTATTACATACAAAGATATTACGTAACTGCTTTTCGTTGGCATCTAAATTATCAGGAGTTTATTGATTGATTAAGGTACCTGGTAGAACGTTGTTTCTTATTAAATAATTTATCTTCTTCACCATTTATGGAGATCAGAAAGGTTCCAATTGAAGAAAAATTGCATTTATCATTATCATTATTTGAATTCTTTAAACCTTTATGAATGTCGTATGGTTGGTCCGATAGAAAAATTCCCAAAATTACGTTAGTTATAACTGTAATCTTTGAACCGCTCCGACTGGTGGTTCCTAGGGAAGAAAAACTTCAAAAACACTATTTAGAACTCTATTATGTACATAAAAATATTTCGAATCTCAACAACTATCTCGAAACACTGTTTTCATTGATTTTGCCATGATATCTTTTAACAAGTTAACGAATTTAGATGGTCCCGTTTTTTTAAATAAAGGAAATTAAATTACCTATAAAGTATATATGGAAAATAAACGAGTAAAAATTAATTTTCAAGTTATATAAAAAACAGGGTCAAATTTTATGGATTGTGAAATTTTATTATATATTTTTTACCATTTTTTTTTTTTTTGTTTTGGATATGATCGAGAAATAACGTAATAAGAACTATAAACATAAAATAACAACTAAAAAATAGGGAACGTGTATTTGAAAATTGTGCAAAATCTAGTTTTGCAAGATTACTTTTGTCTTACAATATTAATTTTTTTTTTTATTTAACAAAAAATTTATTCTTCTATAAAACATAAATAAAAATTAAAAAAAAAATAACGTAAACTAAATACCAGGCTCCTTAAACAATAATGAACATTATTTCAATTTTTGCCATTCCAAATCTTTCTTGTCCACTTAACCCTTTAGCGGGCGGTGCTCACAAAAAAGGACACCTAATTTTAAGAGTACTGGCACTCAGAATATTTAATTAAAAATTTCGTTTATAAAGTACGGATAAATAAGCGAGTTTTTATTTTCTAATAAATTCGTTTGTAAATTCTGGTGGCAGTCAATCATTTCATCATTTTACAAACAGAACTACTCCGCACCGGAAAGGGTTAAGTCATGCTAATCCTTTTTCCTTTATAGTTGCATCTAATGCTAAATACATTCACTTGAATATAGAAGTACTGTTAAAAGTGGAAACAATTTAAAACTGCTTAAAGATTTATTTTATACGAACAAAAACGAAAAGTGCAAGTGCTAATTTTCACCAAAAGCGTCATGATACATCTGACATAAATATAAATCTCACAAATATACAATTGCAAATTTAAAAAATGCATTTCTAAGACTTTACAACATAGTTGTAAAGGTTTTATGAATTCGGTTTGTCTGTGAGCATGTCCGTGCTCTAACTCGCGTAAATATACTCTAATTGCCGTAAAAAAAATGTATGTTACACAGGTTTATTATAGAATTTTCGATATTGAAAATGAAGTGTGTAGTCAGATTGCCATGAATTTGATATGTGTTTTTGGGACTTACTATGCCCAGATAGCATGCACATTAGCAGCAAGTTTGATTTTTTTTTTTTTTTTTGATATTATATTGCCGTGACCAATTTGACTTGATAAATTCGCAGCAAATTTCCCGCAAGGTCATCACCCACTTGCATGAGTAGTTTGTTGTAAAAGTGATGTAAGATTCGCTTTAATTCACAAAAGCGACCAAAGCAAAATTCCCTCTGTTGAGAGATTACACAATCCGCACATGCGCAGAAATTGCAGAAATTGGGTGGTACTCAAAGGCAAGACACACATGTCATTGTTACTGTTATGGAATGTCGTTTTCATTGATAGGTTAAGTTAAAGAACCCAGAATTAATTATTGTAACTGTTCAAATGTAGTTATTTATTGTAAAGTAACATTTTATATATAATCTACATCTTATTTCATATAAAAATTCGTGCAAATTAAAAAGTTATGTTAATTTACTAAGTTATGTTTACATCTTCGGCCATTTTAAATTTATATTGAAAATTTAAATTTTTAAATGAATTTTTCTCAATATTATTGGATTTTTCTGAAATATCGTTTTAATTCATATTTACTTATTTATTTATTTTTCCATTTAACCCCATTCGAGTCTATGATTTTTAAACCTTTCGGGACTGCATCCCTTACGCAAATTTTATTCGGTCGCACAGCTTTTTTTAAACACTATACTTATCAAATACCAAAAAGAACTCGAATTTAAAAGTACAAATATTGCCTTTATTATTTAATGGTGATAAAAATGATGCATGCACCTTCTGACGGTGCGTATGCATCAGTAGACCTGAATGTGTTATAGTTTAACCCCTTCAGGTCTGTTACACTATACTGTAACAGTTGTAAAAAAATAGTGTGGCATGACAAGATTACTATTTTGCAATAAGAAGTTTGCAGTTTTTACCAGAAGACTTTGCAGTATTTTTGGCAAGACAAAGCTAAATTTTCTACCAGCTTGAAAAAAAATTTGCAGTACTTGTGTCATAACAGAACTAAATTTTCTATTTGTTTGTCGTTAATTTCATACAGCAGGAATTTAACTTTCACGACAATTTAGCAGCAAGTTCAAAGTATGGTAACTTCGGCTTTTGCGTTATCTTGCTGCAGTCTCGTTATGAACTTTCAGTCTTGTCATGCTAAACTTGCTGAAACTTTGCACGTTTGCAAAGCAAGACTGCTGCAAATTTTCTGCAAACTAAAATTGCTATGTGGGCGACATGTACGGTATTGAAAATGAAGTTTGCAGCTTTTACAGTTCATTTACACAGACACTCTAAAGAACCCCGTTGCATTACGGCCTATGGAGAAAAATCGTTTGCTATTTATTTTACTGATATTACACTATTTCAAACATATAGGAATTTATTTACATCATTGAGGTGTATGCGTACAATTTATCGTTCATTTCTAAGGGCACACAAAAGTTTTTGGCTACGATACTGCTTATGAGAATTAACTGCTGGAAGTGCGTTTTGAGTTATGGTACCCGTTTTAAAATTTATCTATTTTTTTGCATATTACGTAATATTTATAAATTTTACAGGGCTACACAAAAGATCTCAAGTACATTTCCTTTTACTGGTGGACATTGCTGAATAGGAAACTTAAACTGTGCTATGCCTTAAATTGGACTACAGTATAACTTCAAAAATCTGGCATCATCGGGACCGAGGCTGTGCCGGATTTTTGAAGGAATGTCAAAAGTAGTAACTAGGAATATCAAAAGTAGTACTATACTTTTAATGATGCCTTTGGCCATAATTTATTTCATTATTAAATGATAATTATGTAAGAAAGAGGGAAAATTAAATATAAACTTACATTAATTGATATTTTCTATGTTACAAAAAAAAAAAAATCTAATAACCAGTGAAATTATTTCTTTTCGTGTAATTTCGGACACATCGATGTCAATTTTGTTTGCTTCAAAATTTTTTTTTTTTTTTTGCCGTTTTTTAACAAGTTTTTCTTGTATTTTATATAAATGAAGAATTTTTATTACGGATCTATTTCGGGAATATAGTCTTGCTCTCTAAAGCAGATATCAATTCCAAAGTTACATTTATGCATTTTTCTAGTGACACCCTTTCTTCTGCCTGTTGTTCATCCTCATCTTCGAAGCTGTTACTGGCGTTATCAATAGTTCTATTTAGCACAGCGTCAGAAGAGAGACTCAAAATAACTTGTATACTAGTCTCCACGCTGTTACTGAGAAACAGTGTAGCTCCCAGAAAATTTGTTCAGAAAAATAATCGCCTCTGACAAATGAAAAAAATGTCAATTTTTATTATTATTTTTATTTTATTTTCGATTTTGAAGTTTTTAATCCATAAACAATTGCTATTTTTCTTCTACAATAACTTGAAAGTATAACAGAAAAGGAAGGGAAAAAGATGGTTTTGATGCCTGATTTTTGAAGTTACACTGTACTTTTCAGCATACTATGAAGTATACATAAAGGTCTATAGATCATATACAGGGCTGCACAAAAAAATTCAAATATTTTTCCGACTATTGGCGGTAATTACAGGAATCGGCGTTTCAAAGCGTTGTGTATTTTCTAAGTTGTTTATTCAGACATTTTTCACTTTAATAAACAGTAAAGTCTTAAGGGGACAGTTTACATTTTAAACATTTTTTTATATTGTTCAAGTGGTGAACTCATTGCATTTCAATGTTCAACTAAAAGTACATTTAGAAAAAAAAAATAACTGCATATTTAATTAAATTTTTTTAAACTTTTAAGAAAATTTGAATTTTTTTAAAATCCATACTACTTTTTTAAATATTAATATTTTTGCCCATTTATTTTTTATTTTTTAGATTTTCAAATGTGTATTACACAAGACTACGCATGGATTTTTAGATACATGTAATATTACATTTAATATATATTTTTTACTTATATATATAGTGTAAAACGATGATATCTAACACATCTTCATATAGTTTTATTAAAAAAAATAATAATAACCTGGAGGCTAATTCCATGGGCAGATGTATCACATATATAATAAAGAACATGTGCAAAACATTTTAAATCTCTATCTCAAGTGCAAAAAAAGGCTTAGCATTTTTAAAACATGAAAGTGTAGAAAATATGAACATGGAAAAAGTCGTTTAAAGTTTTCATTTGTGTAGGGAATTGCGCTGGGTGTATTAATAAAATTTACAATATCTCACGATATAATGTCCGTATGGTTAAAAATGACGTGCCAAACTATTCACAATTAAACTTTCATTTAATATATATCTTTTAAAAAATCGATTTTTTAATGAATTTTGAGGCAAATTGCCCCCTTAATACAGTATTCTGAATTTATTGGAAAGTGTTTCATATTCTATCCTGGACGCATGATTTTTCTTTCTCGTTTAAGTAATGTCTAAAATGCATTGAATTCTGTGAAGCTCAGCCAAAATTTGTTTTCGGAGTTTCGTCAACTAATTCTTTCAAATAAATATTGCGTAATCATTAAAATCGTAATGGTTAGGCTTAATCAAGATTAAAAGGATTACTAAGTTTGAAAAAAAAATTTCTTTACCAAAATTAAAAGAGCGAATTTATTCTTTCCCGAGAATCAGAGCATAGCACATTTAATATTCACCCTAAACAGTTTTCTGTTTCCTTTATTTCTAATAGACATAATAGATGAAACAAGGTAGCTTCCTAACGAGATTACTAGAATAGTGATAATGAATTTCTTTTCTTTATCCATATTAAATATCCGATCTTCTTTAGTTGTCAATTTATGTTACTGCGTGCAAATTAATTTTCAGTCTTCAAGAAAGACTATATTAAACTCTTTTTTTTTTTTTTTTTTTTTTTTTTTTTTTTTTTTTTTTTTTACTTTATACAAACTAATACTTGTTAGAAGAATTTTTCATAAAGAATTCTTTAAAAATTTTTTTTTCTAAATTATGCTATAACTTTTTAGGTCCCGGAAAATAACATTCTTTAAAAAATTAAAAAGTAAGGAAATTTTACTACAATTTTGTCACTTACTACAATTTTGTCAGTTTGTTAATGCCACATATCTATGATAATAAAAGTTATAAATATCAAGTTTCTGTGAATAATGCGTTTTAAGAACTCTAAAAATATATAATATGTATATGTCTATCAGTTTATCGTGGGAAATAAAATATAAATAACATTTAAAAATATGCGTGGCAATTAAAGTTTTAAAACGATGTTAATAAGTTTCTGACAGTTTCGGCCAAAACCACTTGGCCATTCGAAAGGGAAATAATTCCCATGAGATCCCTTGAAATCCCTTGAGGATGATCAAGTGGCTTTAGCCGAAACTGTCGGACAGTTTTTAACATCGCTTTAAAATTTTTAATTGTCTTGTATATTTTTAAACGTGATGTATATTTTATTTCTTATGGTATAGT
Source organism: Maratus speciosus (assembly GCA_963932465.1). Taxonomy (NCBI): domain Eukaryota; kingdom Metazoa; phylum Arthropoda; class Arachnida; order Araneae; family Salticidae; genus Maratus; species Maratus speciosus. The sequence goes on from OZ010787.1 coordinate 641,528,504, forward strand.
GATATTGCATATACATTATATATATGAGTTCTTTTAACTCATTATTCATATGTTACTCACAGTGTAAAGTCCATTTTAAAAGTTTTTAAATCAAGTTTTTGTTAACTGAATTTCATATGATGAAGAATATTTTTGAAGCATCTTTGCGATTGGAAAACATACATCTAAAACTCGCAATTTAGAAATTAACTTTTGGTAAACGATAAGTAATGACATTCTGTAGATTTTTTGTGTTGAAAACGCATTCAATGCAGTACAGCTCGCTAAATATGATTTAGAATTTCCTCGAATAACTCTTTTAATGATACATTTTATAAGCAATAACATCTGCATGTTAAAACTTAATCTAGACTACAAGAAATACTAAGATAAAGAAAACAGAACGAGTTCAATCCCCGTCCAGTATAACACTAATCAGAGCCCATCACATTTAATGTTCACGATAAACTGTTTCCCTTTTCGTTCTTTCTAATGTAAGTAATGTATGAAACAAGGTAGATACCTAATGCGATTGCTAGAATAGTGATAATGAATGTATGATTTTAACCATATAAAGGTATCCGATCTCCCTTGGTTATCCCCTTTATGTTATTTTATACAAATTAATTTTCTGTACTGTACATCTAAAACTCGCAATTTAGAAATTAGCTATTGGTAAACGATAAGTAATGACATTCTGTAGATTTTTTGTGTTGAAAACGCATTCAATTCTGTACAGCTCGCTAAATATGCTTTAGAAATTTCCTCAAATGACTCTTTTAATGATACATTTTATAAGCAGTAACATCTGCATGTTAAAACATAATCTACACTACAAGAAATACTAAGATAAAGAAAACAGAACGAGTTCAATCCCCGTCTAGTTTAACACTAATCAGAGCCAATCACATTTAATGTTCACTCTAAACTGTTTCCCTTTCTTTCTTTCTAATACACTGCTCAAAACAATTAAAGGATATTTGAAGTTTTATATAAAATAAAGATATAAACGAAATTTTTTTGCCGAAAATAGAAGAAGAGAATCACAAATGCAAATTTTTCTGGTTTTCAAACTGTGGAGTATGCAAATTTTGAGTTCGACGTCAAAAACGTCGCTTCAGCGGCAGCGATTGAAATTTCACTTTCAACTGGATAAAAGAGAATGAAGACAAGGATAATCGGCATTCAGTGATTGCTTTGTTTCGATGAGTACGATGTCTCAGCGAAGTCATTTGACAGATTCAGAAGCTTTGAGAATTGTTGGTAGGTTAGAAGGGGGCCAAACTCAAGCCGAAGCAGCGCAAGCCATTGGAGTGTCACAAAGTGTCATTTCCAGGATCTGGAACCGTTTTTTGGAGAGTGGATGTGCAGGCCGAAGACCAGGGCAAGGTCGTAGACGGGCAACAACGCCCAATGAAGATCGGTATTTAGCGTTAACAGGTCGGGGACACCGAACCATGAACGCTACACTTCTCCAACAACACCTTCGCTCGGCTACAGGCACCACGATTTCAACTCAGACTGTCCGAAACCGGCTCCATGCTGTAGGTGTGTATGCTCGCAGACCGATGGTATGTGTTAGATTAACATCATGGCATCGTCGCGACCGCAGGGAGTGGGCAACCGAGCATGTCAACTGGAGGAGAAATGAATGGAGCAATATTCTGTTTTCTGACGAGTCCCGTTTTTCTGTGCATCCGGATAATAGGCGTATTTTCATCTGGAGGGACCGTGGCAGTAGGAATAATCCTGCGTTCGTGCAAGAAAGTGTCAGATTTGGCGGTGGAGGAGTGTTGGTGTATGGTGGCATCTCCATTGACGGGCGCACTGACCTCTACATCATTCGAGATGGAGCTCTGACTGGTCGCCGATATAGGGATGAGATCCTCAGACCTATTGTAGTCCCTTACGCTGCAGCAATCGGAGATAACTTCATTTTAATGGACGATAACTGCAGGCCACATCGTGCAAACCTGGTGGAGGATTTCCTTTTCGAGGAAGGAATCGTTCGAATGGAATGGCCAGCGTGTTCTCCAGACATGAATCCAATCGAGCACGTTTGGGACGCTCTAGGAAGACGAGTTTCTGGCCGCCAACAACCCCCATAAACTCTCCAAGAACTGGAAAGAGCTCTTCTGGAAGAGTGGGGCAGAATACCCCAACTCGTCATTAATAGCCTCATTGAGTCCGTGCCTCAAAGGTGTTCAACGTTGCTGGCCGCCCGTGGAAACCATACCCCCTACTGAAAATGATTTTCTTTGAAGAAAACACCTTTTCTTATTCTTTTTTTCTCATATGCACAAATTGTGTTTTTTTCCTTTAGTACACAAATGCGCAATAAAATGCATGTTTTTCTGCCAAACATGTGTAATTTATTCTCATATAACCTACTATGTCTGTTGACCATGTATCAATCAGCTAAACAGTTTACCAGATACAAAATCCACCTAAAACTGCAATATCCTTTAACTGTTTTGAGCAGTGTATAAGTAATGGATGAAACAAGGTAGATACCTAATGCGATTGCTAGAATAGTGATAATGAATGTATGTTCTTTAACCATATAAAAGTATCCGATCTCCCTTGGTTATCCCCTTTAAGTTATTTTATGCAAATTAATTTTCTGTCTTCAACAAAGTACTGTACTCGGTTGTTTTTGGTAATGCTTTATACAAACGAATACTTTTTAGAACAATGTTTCACAAAGTACTTTTTTTTCTATTTTTTTTAAAGTTCCGTTATAACATTTTTATGTTCCTAAAAATTAATTTTTCTCTAAAGTTAAAAAGAAGAAAATTTAAGTACTATTGTTGACTCAGATCATTGTAATTGTCACATGCCTATATCCTCCTGAGACCCAAGCAAAATGTAATGCATAATTTTCTTTAATATGAGTTTTTTTCCCAACAAATAGGCATCAAAAATGACGTTTTTAAAGAAATTAATAAATTTAGATTTTTTAATTTTGTTTTACAGCACATCCATCTAAATTTATGTTCAGGCCATAACTCGTTTTAAAGTAATTAAAAAAAAATGCGAGAAGTGTAGGAAAGAATATAATTTATTATAAAGAACATAAGGAAAGTATTAACATCTGATTTAAAATTGCAAAATAAAAATACAGTAGCGCTCAAAAGTATTTTGACAACCTTATATTCTCTCTTATTTTATTTAATATAAAAAGTAAAAGAAAATATATTCCCTATAATTGAGAACACTATGACTGCACTTATTCAAATGTATCAAGTTTCAACTTGTTTGTTTACATTCGGCGCCCCCGAAGTAATATGACTCCTACTTAGCTCAAAAGTATTTTGACAATTAGTTTGCATTTAATTGTTGAAGGTGTCAGTGGCGCTATAGCTTCGATTAGTTTTTATATTGACTTATTGTGATTAATTTAAAGGATCAGGAATGCCGAAATGTAAAAAATATTGAAGTGATTCTAGAAAAACCGCTGTAAATGCACTTAAGAAAGGTAGACTGCAAGCAGAATTAGCTCGTTCTTTTAACGTGTCTCGGCAACTTGTTATTACATGGAATAAAGTATTTAATAAACAGAAATACATCGAAAATAAGCCTCAAAGGGGAAATCCGAAAAAAAAAAACAACTTGCAATGTTGACTGTATTATAAAAATTATATCTACAAGTGATTGTCGTAAGTCCGCTGTAATAATAAAAAATGAATTGAAAGAAAATTACGGCATAGACATACACGTTTCATCTGTCAAACGACGCGTAAGCCTCTATGGTTTACATGGCAGAAGACCAGCAAAAACACGTTTCTAATCTACTAAGAATAGGAAGGCTAGAGTTGCATTTGTAAAACGGCATAACCCTTTCAGGGGCAGAGCAATGCTATTGCTGAAGTGTTGAAATTAATGACTGACCCCATAATTTTGGTTAAAAAAAATTCGGTTTATTATGTGTGTGAAATATAGCTTTTTCTTATTTAAAAATAAATTTGTTTTCAAATTCCGGTGTCAATCATTAATTTCAACACTTTCGCAATGGAATTGCTTTGCCCCTGAAAGGGTTATGCCGTTTTACAAATGCAACTCTAGCCTTCCTATTCTTAGTAGATAACAAACGTGGTTTTGCTGGTCTTCTACCATGTAAACCATAGAGGTTTAGGCGTCGTTTGACTGATGAAACGTGTATGTCTATGCCGTAATTTTCTTTCAATTCATTTTTTATTATTACAGCGGACTTACGACAATCACTTCTATATATCATTTTTATAATATAGTCAATATTTCAAGTTGTTTTTTTCGGATGACCACTTTGAGGCTTATTTTCGATGTATTTCTGTTTATTAAAAACTATTGTTTATTAAGACACGTTAAAAGAACGAGCTAGTTCTGCTTGCATTCCACCTTTCTTAAGGGCATTTACAGCGGCTTTTCTAGAATCACTTCAATATTTTTTTACTTTTCGGCATTCCTGATCCTTAAAAATAATTACAATAAGTCAATAAAAACACTAATCGAAGCTATAGCGCCACTGACACCTTCAACAATTAAATGCAAACTAATTGTCAAAATACTTTTGAGCTAAGGCGGAGTCATATTTCTTCGGTGGCGTCGAATGTAAACAAACAAGTTGAAACTTGATACATTTAAATAACTGCAGTCACAGTGTTCTCAATTATAGGGAATATATTTTCTTTTACATTTTTATATTAAACAAAATAAGAGAGAATATAAGGTTTTCAAAATACTTTTGAGCGCTACTGTAGTTTAACCCTTAAATGCATGAGTTTTCAAAAATCATTTAAAAAATGTTTTTCGGCTTTCTTTTTTTAAATAAATCATGGGAAAATACTAAAAAAAGTCATATTTTGTTTTAAGTATGGTTTACGGCTAAAAAACTGTTTGTTACTAATCGGCAATATTGGTGTTTATTTTAAAAAATAATTTTCCTTGATAAAATTCTATAAAATTAAACATACAAGTTGAGAACTATGATAAGAAATAAATTTTACTTGCTCACTGCAGAACAAAATAGGGCATTTCGCAAGCTTCCAAACAAAACAAAAAGAACATGTATCAACAATCGAAAAAATAAATCTATCTTTATTCTTAAACAGCACAAGTGTTGCCATCTAAATGTTGAAAATCGATTTAATATTATTTTCAGAATGTACTTTATTGGCAACATTAGGCATTATAGCTTCAATGTTATTCTAAAAGTATTTATAATCCTAAATTGGGTATGTTGCCGAAAGGCAACATCCTGCATTTAAGGGTTAAACAGATTAAAATAACATAAAAAAGAAAATTACCAGCACAACGTAGACTTCCAACTTGACTCATTTATTACGCCATTTTGTAAACAAAGTAGGCACTGTTGCCAAAATCCAAAAGCTGAATGTTGATTTTTGATTCATACATTACCAAAACCAATTGGTTTTAGATTGCTACAATGAAATTTAACGCAATAGAAGGAGAAAGCAAAACATCCATTTAAATGGATGCCAGGTCTCAGGAGGATAATGATGAAAATTGTACCAATCAAATTTTTTAAATAACTTTTTGATGTAAATTGATTTTTATACAATGAATAACAAAACATGTCTACGATTCGAACGTATACATCTAAAACTAACAATTTAGAAATGAGCTATTGGTCAACGATAAGTAATGATATTCCGTATATTTTTTATGTGTGAAAAAGGATTGAATTCTGTACAGCTCACTAAATATTCTTTAGACATTTCTTCAAATAAAACTTTTAACGACACATTATACAGGATGTCTTCAACAAGAATATCCCAGTTAAAAATTTGAATAGTATCAACTAAGTAAGCGTTCTAGAGTGTTGATTCAAGGTCAGAAATAAAGAGTAACTCAAGCAGTTTTAGATAAGCGCATGCACGAGTACTGCTTTGTTATTGACTAGTTCGCAGTGCCACCTACGCAAAATGGCGACTCCTAAGCGTAAAGCGTTATTGCTGGGCTGAAGATTTGAAAGCCGTTAGAGTCATGCGATTTTTTCCTTTGGGGCTTTATAAAACACTATGTCTAGGATCCGCCGCTACGTAATGATTTTCCAGAGTTGAGACAAAGGAATTGAAAAGCGAGGGTTGGGCTGATTTTTGACGGACAGTTATCTACTCGAGGGATATAGGCCCAGTGGGTGAGTGCCCTACGTAGGGGGTCTTTCTAAGGGAACCTAACACGTATTTACGCATGGAAATCCACACTGTAAAAAAAAAAAAAAAAACGGACTAAAATACTGAAATACTACTGGCAATCTAGACGCCAGCACTATTTCCGTATTTTAACGGAACTTTTCCCCGGTAAATTAAAGAAAATTTTCCGTTAAATTCCAAAAAAATCGGAAAAATTTTCTGTAATTTACCGAGAAAAAGTTCCGTTAAAATACGGAAATAGTATTGGCGTCTAGATTGCCAGTAGCATTTCCGTATTTTAGTCCTTTTTTTTACAGTGCATGATTCGAAAAAACCCACGAAAACTCCGAACGATTAGGCTGTAGGGCACGATTGGGTTCGAACCCAGCACCTCTTGTCTACCAGCTTCGAGAGCAGAACCTCTCCGCCACTGGTGGGGCCTTGATAAGCAAGAATTGATAAAGCTATTGCTTTCATTAATCCATAACTTGTTAACCGAAATATGAGAAGAATTGGACTTTAGGTTGGATTTGTGCTGTATAACTAAAGATGTACCAATTGAACATTTGTAAGGAAAACTAGGTTAGTTTACCTTCAATTTGATGTATGATTTGTTGTAAATAGTCTAACTTAAAATGTTAGAATCTACCATTGAAACTGGGACAATCTTTTACGGCACCCTGTATAAACAGGAACATCTGCATGCGAAGACTTAATCTAGACTACAAGAATTATTAAGAGGAAAAAAATCTCTATCTAAATGAAAAAAAAAAAAAAAAAAAAAAAAAAAAAAAGGAGTTCATTTTCTGTCCAGAATAACACTAGTAAGAACCTATTACATTTAATGTTCACGTTAAACTGTTTTCTTTTTTCTTTCTTTCTAATAGACGTAATGAATGAAAGAAAGTAGATTCCTAATGATATTACGAGAATAGTGATGATGTTTTTTTTTCTTTATCCTTATTAAGGTGTCTGATCTTCCTTAGTTGTCATTTTATGTTACTTCATGCAAATTATTTTTCAGTCTTCAACAAAAGAACGTAACAAATAGTTTTTTGGAAAAGAGTTACATAAACGGATACGGGTTAGAAAAACGTTTCATAAAGTATTCTTTTTGTATTTTTTAAATTATATCATTTTAAGATGTCCAAGACAAAATTAAATTCGTCATAAAGTTAAAGGAGGCAAAAATTTAAATTTATAGTTGTTATTATATAGGGCTCTAAGTAAGAAAAAAATATTAATCATGAACCTTTATTAAGTGGTCTCAGGACTCTTAAAGATACAAAGTATTCAAATTTTTAATTTTTTTAGATGTTAAAATTCTATTTTTTTTCTGAACATTTTGATATAATTGTTTCCTTGAAATTCCCATTAGAACAGAAGTTATGGATTTTAGAATTATACCAGCTCGATAGTTGAAGCGGCATTTCCGAAACGTTGAAGTCATTTTTCACCAAATGACGTTTTTTTGGCATAACGCGCAGGTTATTTCAAATACTTCTGAACATTTTTTCATAAAATTTTCAAAATATGTGTTCCATGTTAGCCTGTATAAACTGAACCTAAAATTCCCTTCTTATTGTTGAAAAAGTGTTTTATTTTTAGTTGATTATACTGTTGAAATTTTCAAAATTTTGTATTAGCTAGATGCAACTTTGTATTCAGAATATAAAAATGCTTTAAATACAAATTTATTTAGGTTCAGGGTAATTATTATAATTTATTATGAATAATTTATTATTATTATGAAAATGCAATGTGATGTACAGTCGTGGAAAAAAAAAAGTAAACACCCCCTACTAACTCCTCAACAAATTATCGTAGAAGAAAGATACTGGTACCGAACGATTGGAAATAAAGTCTACTTTTAAAAGATGTATATAATATTTGCTTAGAGGGCCATCTACATATTAAAACAAACCATAACTTTGTTTTTTCAATAGCAGTACACAATTCTTACAGAAATCTACACCCTTCAATTAGTCTAAAAACAGATTTTTATGCAATTCGTACCATAAGTTTTCGAGAAATTAATTATTTTAAAACGAGCGTATTTTAAGGTCTGTATCCAAATTGAAGTTCGGTACACGATTGTTAACCGAGAGGCCCCTTCTTGATCAAGGCGCCTTAAGCAGTCAATTAAGCCTGTTGGATTAGAGGATAGCGTAAGAAATTTCAAAATATTTAGTCACTTCTATCATAGACGGCCCCTTAAACCGTCATTTTGCCGTTATTTAAGCATAATTTGAAAACTATTTGGAAGAAAAATGTGAAATTTTGGATTTCCATAAAGCCCGACTTTATAAATCCGAATCCATCAAAAAAATTATACGTTGTAATTCATAATCTCTTTAATATTAATTTCATAATTCATAATCCATATCAGAAAATTATAAAAATGGCAAATTCAACGTATTTATATTTGTGTATATTAGTATTATTGCTACACAAAAAATTAAAACATTAGGATCATAATTTCAGAAGTTATAAATAAAAATATGAAAATGTAATTTAACATTAGAAGCGCTAAATTTTGAATGTTTATAGTTCAAAAACTTATCATTCAAATGACTTGAAATTTGGTGTCTAGGCATAGTTTGAACCAAAGATTTGAAATATCTAGTTAAAATTGGGTATTGCCATGGAAAAAAAAATGAAGTTTGGATTCGTTTTAATTTGTTGATGGCCCCCTAAGCAAATTTTATATGCATCATTTAAAAGTAGGCTTTATTTCCAATCGTTCGGTACCAGTAAATTTCGTCTACGATAATTTGTTGAGAAGTTAGTAGTGGGTATTTACATTTTTTCCCCCACAACTGTACTTTATTTTGTTGAACTAGGATAACGTCAAGAAAAGATCTGGAAAAACAGGTTGCTCAAGAAATCGATGACACCGTATCAACTGATCATCCAGGCCAAAATGTGGGGCGTCAAGTACCTTCTGCTGGGGCGTACAATGTAAACTTCTACCACTTTTGTTTGGTGTTATCACATTTATAATAAAGGTGGGAATGTCTGTTAAATGTTTTATTATAAAATATTTAAGTTTTCTGAATGTTATTATGGTCAACCCAAATTGAATTAGGATGAAACACCATAATTTTTTATTAACCCGGGAGAACTCGCTAGTGAGAATGCCCAATTGCTTTTCTTTTACTCTACATTCATATAATATCAACTTTTTTTGGTTGGCTTGGTACTTTTATTCACAAAATAGGTAAAATAATTGAAAAACATTTTGAAATTTTAATTAAAATGAAAAATGATTTAAATAAGAGTCTTAAAGTACGACTGTGAGAGAAAATCTCATGCAGCGAGTTCTCCCGTTTGAGACCCTATGCTCTGTTTGAGACCCTATGTTCTATGGTAATTTGTCATCCTCTTGATGAACACCCTGTATGTGATTTATGTTGATATTCTTGTATTCATGTCGATTATTTTTTAAGTATAAAACCATCGATGCCAACAACTAAAGCTTGGGGGAGACTGCGGGAATGGCACATCTCGAGGTTATGCTGCCACCCCTTCTACTTTAAAAACTAACGGCAGTTTGAGTTAGTGATTGCGCCTGCACTATAGTGGCCAACAATAGAAACAGTGCCTAGAGGGAGAATGGTTTTGTTGTACGTCGTTTGCTTGTTCTAGTGAAAAATTTAGTTTTCATCTAGTTGCTTCTTATTTTGCAGCTTCAAATGAGTAGAGGTAAACACATTTTATTGAAACATTAGGTACTTAAGATAATGTTACCCGTAATCTACATGCATTCGCCGACATTTTGATGCAATGTGATGAACAAGTTCGATTCTTCTTTCGGCTTTGCTGGGGGTTTTCCACTATATTGTCCTCTCGAGGTAATGCCGTCATCATGGCAAAGGATGACTTTTCCAATTTGAGTTAAATTGTAAGCTTAGCACGTTAATAAATCTAGCTTAAGGAACATTATAATTATTTATTATTTTGATAAATTATTGCTTTCTAAACATTTTTATTAGGTTATGTGTTTCCTAGTATCCATTTTATGTATTTACTAGATCATTAAAGAGTGGCGTCATTACCCCGATATAGTTGCGGAATTACCCCAGTATCCTGGGTAATCTCACCACTGTACAGTGGTTGAAAGAATTTTTTTTTTTATGTCTGCTTATTTTACAGTTATGATTAGGGTTAAATTTATACAGATACTAAAAATAATGATACAGCTTTAGAATTTTTAATATTAAAAATTAAGCTTTTTTTTTTTTTTTGAGGTAAAAAAAAAATAAATTCCCTTAAGGTGTCGCCATTCTCCCGGTCTCCCCTAATTTCTCAGTTTACTATTAGCAAATTGACACTAGTATGTATTTTTATCATTTCATGAAGTATTGTTCCTTTTTTCATAACGTTTCCTGTTCAACTCATTTTACTGCAATCTTTTAACCCTTAAATGCCGGGTGTTGCTTTTCGGCAACATACCCAATTTAGGTTCTAAAATACTATTAGAATAATATTGAAGCTATAATGTCTAATGTTGCCAATAAAATACATTCTGAAAATATTATTAAATCGATTTTCAACATATAGATGTTGAACACTTGTGCTGTTTAAGAATACAGATAGATTTATTTTTTCAATTGTTGCTACTTGTCCGTTTTGTTTTGCTTGGAAGCTTGCGAAATACCCTATTTTGTTCTGCAGCGAGCATGTGAAATTTATTTCTTATTATAGTTCCTAAAATTCTTGTGTGTTTAATATTATAGAATTTTATCAAGGATAATTATTTTTTCGATTAAAGACCAGTATTACCGTTTAGTAACAGACTGTTTTTTAGCCATAAACAATACTTAAAACAAAATATGATTTTTTAAAGTATTTTCCCCATGATTTATTTAAAAAATGAAAGCCGAAAAACATTATTACAATGATTTTTGAAAAATCAGGCATTTAAGGTTTAAGCAAACTTTGGGTAATCACTAAGAGTTGAATGTTAAGGCTTAATTTAGGTTACAAGGATTATTAAGATGAAGGAAAAGAATAATTTTTTATCCGCATAAAAAAGAACGAGCTCAATAATCAGAGTCTAGCACATTATATGTCCCCGCTAAACTGTTTATATTTTTCTTTCTTTCTAACAAACGTAAAGGTTGGTTGGTTGGTTGGTTGTATTTATGACGACCAATTATCTGCACGTGGGATATAGGCCCAACAGACGTAAAGGAAAAAACTAGGTAGGTTCCTAATGCGTTTACTAGAATAGTGATAATGAATTTATTTTCTTTATCCTTATTAATTTCCCCAATTGTCATTTTTATTTTACTTCATGCAAATTAATTTTCAGCCTTCAACAAAACAACGTAATAAATAGTTTTTTGGAAAAAAGTTACATAAAAGATTACGCCTCAGAAAAATGTTTCACAAAGTATTATTTTTGTATTTTTTTAATTATATCATTTTAAAGTGTCCCAAACAAAATTAAATTCTTCATAAAATTAAAAGAAATTAAAATTTAACTTTATAGAATTTATTATAGGGATATATGTAAGAGTTTAATAAATACAATAATTTTGTATTTACTAAAAAAGTTTTGGAGAGATTAAATATCTGTGGATTATATTGATATTCATGTAAGTATTCAATTCGATTGTTTTGTAAGTATAAAAATACCGATACCAACAACTGAAGCTTAATTTTTCTATTTATTATCATGTTTGCAAACTGACACTAGCATGTATTTTTATCATTTCATGAAGTATTTTTCTTTTTTGCACAACATTTTCTATTCACCTCATTTTACGGTATTTGTTTAAGCAAGTATTATGTAATCACTAAGAACTGAATGCTAAGGCTTAATTCATATTATAAGAATTATTAAGATACAGGAAAAAACAACTCTTTATCCGAGTTAAAAAGAACGACTTCAATCCCCGTCCAGAATAACACTAATGAGAGTCTAGCACATTTACTGCCCATGTTAAACTGCTTGGTTCAAAATGAGTTTACTACAATAGTGATAATGAATTTCTTTTCTTTATCCTTATTAAGGTATACGACTTTATAAGTTATCTTTTTTTTTTACTTCGCGCAAATGAATTATTAGTCTTCAACAAAAGAACTTAATAAATTATTTTTTAGAGATTATATAAACGAACATTTTTTTAGAAGAAAGTTCCAATATTGATATTTTTTTCATATTTACATTATTTCTTTTTAGATGTTCCAGAAAATTATATTTCTTGTAAATCTAAAAGCGAAAAAAATTATCAGCTATTGTTAATGCTGATTACTGTTAATATAAATTGGTTATCATATGATGAAAATCGTTAATATTAAGTTTTTTTACTTGTAAATTTGGAGCTTCTCTAATACAGCACACATTGGAATTACATTTTTTCAGTATAAAAAATACGAATGTGCATAGTTGAGAAACAATTTACAGACACTGAAGCAATAATATGGGTTTTAAACAATTAGTTGCATGCAACATTCATATTGTCAGAGAATAAAGAGACAAGATATAATTTACTTCTTTGCCATTTATTTCCCTTTTTTTCTCAATTTGTGCATTTTATATTAACGGATAAACATTTTAATATTGTCTATTTTTCTGTGATTTAATAGTTATTATTAGCAAAAAATTTTTATTGTATTCATATATAAAATATATGGGTATAAAATTTTTGGCAGTTTAAGAGAAAAACATTATTGATAGCCCAAATTATCGATAAAGTGCCCAATTTAACGAATTAACGCCAACAGAAAAATGTCTTTCTAACAAAAAAAAAAAAAAAAATCTCTCACTTCGTGCTCATGAGTATAAGAGACGGGAGTGACAATGATATCCGTTTCCCGTGACGCCGAGCGCAGTTCATACAGGGGAGGCAAAGTAGGGTCGGTATAGGCGCAGTTAGCCGGTCTCCGGATAACGAACCACGTTCAGGTCGATACTCAACAAGTGTGATGACTGATGACAGATAACATCGAGCGGATGAGACAGATGCTTCCAGATGCTGCTAAACAATCGCCGACTGTCTTCACGATGGATATCGGAGGAACTGAGAATCAGCAAGGACGGTGTAAGCTCCATTGTATGGCTTCTATTCACGAAAATGTCGTAATTAAATAAAATCAATTATACTTTTCTTTTTTACTGGTATCAAACTCAAGGGTTTTAAGCACTTTGTGAGGATGAATACATACACCCATGGTCCCGAACGGGTTAAAAGTATTTTGTTTCCATATTTTGTTTTATTTGTTTTATGCTTCCATTCACTGAAAGTTTTAGACGCACCTTGTATTTAATAAATTTACTTATGTAATACTTTTTTATTTTAAAAGAAAAGTCTTAATGTGTCTTATTTATTAACCATTTGGAAAAATGGTTGTTGTCCTCGTCAGAGTAGGAAATCAAAAGCATATCTGAAGATTTTTATCGGTTTAATCCGCATTTTATTCGTTTTCTGAATGGTCTATACACAAACCTTTACTTTCAACAGAGATGGATACTTCTGTTGCCACTTTGACAAAAAAGTAATAAATACAACAAAAAAATTAATAACTTAGAAACAAATTGAGATACAGCTTTCAAACAAATTGCATTTAAAAGTACATTTTTTTCTCTATACGAAGGTGTAAAAAGTAATATTGTGGGATGTTTAGAAGTTTAAGAATGAAATTTCATTTAAAATGGGTCGTCTGATTTCTTGGACGATGGAAAAGCCTTTTCCCGAACAGCCAATAAAATGCTTGGATAATACGTAAGTTTCAGGTGGATAATACGCAAGTTTCAGGAAATCTGACGGGTCGCAGGCGATTTTTGCCGCTTGCAATTTTTACGTGTAATAACACTGTTAATGTTTAATTCATGGAGTACGTAATGTATGACCAGCTCCGTAGAAGTTTTAAAATTTACAGTACCGACAATTGTAAAACTGAAATTTCTTTTAAAATTTGTTCATGATGGGTCCAGGAATGTTAATGTTTAATTCAAGGCGTACGTAATGTATGATCAACTCCGTGCGATTTTTTATGCCTTAAATTTTAGTCTTCGAAAAATAATTTTCCAAATGGTCGTTGTAATTTGTTAAATTGCTTTTTTAAATTCTTTTTTTTATTTTAATTTTAATATGAAAGGAAACTTTTCATTTTTTTTACTCCCTACTTTGTATTATTTAAATCTGCTAAATATTTCCTTTTATAATTGTCATGTTCTTTCTCATCAAATTAACTTCTTCAAAATGAACATTCTTTTATTAATAACAATTAAAAATGAAAACAATGCATGAAAAATATAAAACCTTATATTATATGAAATATATATTATATAAAAATGCAAAATGTACTTTTCTTTCAAACCACAACATTTAACAAATTACGCATATTTATTTTATTAAATCAGTCAATGATTTAATAAAACGTTTTTCTTTCAAGCAGTCCGTGCAAAATTAATGAATTCAATTAAAACTTCGCCTGTTTCGCATTTCTTGATTTTCTTAAAATAAAAAAGAAAGATATTATTAATTTTTAAAAATAGACACATAAAGAAATATAATTAGGTTAAAAGCTTTACTTTATTATCGGTATACCTTATTTTTGTTTCTTTCTGGTGCATTATTGAAATTTCAGTTAATATTTTCAAAAAAACTCCCTAAGGTATTACGTATAATGTGCATATTATATGCATTGAAATGTTTGAATAATGTAATAAAATATTGTTTTCCTCTTATTTTTAAAATAACGTTGGTTAATTTAAATTAATTAAAAGTATTAACAAAGGTAAAAATAACTTAAATTATTGATGAGATTTGTTGAAAGAAACACATAAGTTATGTGAAAAATGGGTACATGTAAATATAAAAATCCATTATGTTAAAAGATGTTTGGTTTATTTTCATTGTACAATTTACACTAATAAATAAACGACAACTGATTGGTGGTTCTTTTAGCCAAAGTAAATTTATATAAAATAAAATAATCTAAGGATAAATAATTGTTCTAGCTTAAACAATGACAATTTCGAAAAATTTAAAACTTCCATACCCCTTTAAGACCGGGCAGCTTTTTGAGTTTTTTTTTTTTTTTTAATGATATAACTGAAATTTGTAACTGATAATTCGCTATATGTTGATAAAATTCATATAATATAGTTTCTATTAACTAGCACAATCACTCGATTCCGGCATTTATTGAATAGATACTTAAGAAGATAGAATTTTAGTTAATGCCTAACCCGCACGATCGTGCGGGTTTGGTCTTAAAGGGATACACTTTACGAATTAATTTTTCTCGTTTTTGAGCCTAAGATCATGAGATTTATATTCAATTATAGATTCATCTATAAAAGGAGACGTCATGAACTGTATTGCAATGATGTACTAATGTACTAGGTTATGGCTTTTTTTTTTTTTTTTTTTTTTTTAGTTAAAAAAAAAGGCGAGTTATTTTGAGCGTATGGTCTGAGGTAAATACCATGTGTTTCAAATGTTTGGTGTGAAAGTAAAACGCGACAAAAAAAGATCTACGGGACGGAGAGCCATACGATTTGCATATAAATATTCAATATGGTACGAGATTTTGTATGACACCAACAAAGATATTAGTTCAAGATATCGACAACAGAGGGTGCTAATGCAGATAATTCCATGGAATATTTCATATTGCTCACACAACGCAAGATTTCGATACAAAAAAGTGCGCATACAATACTCTGTAATGTGTTTGTATCCAAATATTGCGTTGTGTGACCAATATAGAATTTTTTAATAGAATTATTTGCAGTAGCGTCCTCTATTGTCAAGATTTTGGACGAATTTCTTTGTTGGTGTCATACAAAATCCCGTACCATGCTGAATATTTATCTGAAAACCGCATGTCTTTCCGACCCATAGATCTTTTTTTTTTATCGCGTTTTATTTTCGCACGGAACTTTTGAAACATCCGGTATATGCGAGTGTGCATAAAAAACGAAACTTTAGACTTCCAAACAAACTTTTTATAAATTTTTATATCCAAAAATCAATTTTTTGACTGCTGATAATTTTCCTATGCCCTACCGAAGCCAATAAAGGAACAAGAATAAAAACCATGCATCAAGGTTATAGATTATTTACCACTTTTCAACCCTAATGGAATATTGTTACGAAATTTCATTTTTGTCAATACAATGAATAGATATATCTAAATATATAATAATAACAATAAAACTATATCGCAGTAAAAATACCTTTTTCCCCGACTGCCAAGAAGGGTTATGTGTTTCACGCATATCTGGGTATGTGGATTTCTTTATACCCTCAAAACATCCCAACGGCTGGACGGATTTTAATGAATAAGGTCTCTATCGATTTGTTTATACCGCCCGATGGTTATAGGGTAGGTTTTGTTTTTATAAATTAAAAATGGCGGCCGTAAAATACAAAATGGCGGTAGAGACGAAAAAAAAATTACGCAACCTATTGAGTGACATATCATAGGATAGGTCTTTTAAAATGAAGATGGTGTTTCATTGACTATTTTACAGTTAGAAGCTCCGTTTAAATATCACGCAACCTGGAACTTGTGTAGGTAAGATCTCTAGCTTTACTGCAACTTTAACCTTCATAGACATGTATAGGCTTCATCAAAACAGTGTTTATAGATAGGAACTAACAATTAAACACAACTTAAAAGTCATCAATACAAGTAAATAAAAAAAATGAGTAGGTAATATAAAAAATAGTTTCACATTGATGAGAACTAATTAATTAATTCGCTTTTTACGCAGTCGGGTTTTTTGATTTTTTAAATTTAATTTTTATTAGCAATTGCTGTCCATAGCCGTTAATGTATGCGAATTATTTTGTGCCGCTTTATATCTACACACATTGTATTACACTAAGAATTAGTTAAATATTAATATGCATATCATAGCTGAAAACGCACAACAAACAGTTATGGCTCATCCTCAGTCCTGTATTTGAATCCTTTGAGTGTTTCAAAAAATAAAATTTAAATTCTACGTACTCAATAATCTTTAGAAAATATTCTGTATTGCACATTAGTATTGCGTATTAGTGTCATTGAAATAGTGTAATAATACTAAAATTCCCTGCAACAGAATTCTCCCAATAGATCATAATATAATTGAATACTTTTGTGAGCTCCTGTAAAGGAATTATAATTGCTACTATTGAAAATATTGGAAGTAGTTTTCCATCCACCTCAGCGATGCATATCAATTTCATTATGTTTAATATAGTGGACCCTTATTAAAATAAACTGAAAACAATTTTTCTCTGTTGACGGTAGTGTGGCAGAATATACCTGTGAGTGTCCTTGTAAACTAAATGTAATTACTATTTTTTCTATGCAAACATGTTTTTGCCCCCCCCCCCCCCCAGTGATCCATATCAATATCTTTATGTCTGAAATAGTGTAACATCATCAAAATTTACTGAAAATGTGTTTTAATTTTGAGAGCTTCTGTAAATTAATTACACTGCAAATAGAAGCGTCTTAAATTTAGACACATATGTGACTGAAAAAGAATTTTAGACACTTAAGTGTCTTAATCTGAAAATTAAGACACTATAGATGTCTTAATTTAAGATACATAAGCGTCTTACTATGACCATGGTGTAAACGAACTGAGAATAATGTCTAAAATATCCGCAAACGTCTTATTTTAAGACACTTCATTGCTTTAAACGTGTCTTAATTTAAGACGTTTTGATTCATCCGACGCAATAACCACCAGGGGGCACTAGCACTCCCAGTTGCGCATGCGTTTTAGATGTCTTCGTTCGAAGTGGTATACGTTGTAATTCAAACAAAGTTTGTTTTTATGTACGCGTGTATTTTAATTCGTTTTTTGCGAAATGTGAAGTACTGTGATTTTAATTCGTATTAACTTGGAGTATTTATTTATTGAATACATACATCTGACGTGTGTGCTCGACATCAAATGTCTCTTAGAAGCTGTCGTCGATACAAGGGCGGGATAGACACAGAACAGAAGTAGACGACGGTTGAAGATTACACCCGGAAATTCTACAAAGCGTGTGCAATGGGCTTAGTGTTAACTCGTATCAATTTATATCAATAATATTGTGTTATTCATC
This sequence comes from Maratus speciosus, assembly GCA_963932465.1. NCBI lineage: Eukaryota > Metazoa > Arthropoda > Arachnida > Araneae > Salticidae > Maratus > Maratus speciosus. The sequence continues at coordinate 641,546,691 of OZ010787.1, forward strand.
TTCGTCCTGTCGAAGCTGGCAAAAAAAAAGAAACTTTTGTCTGGCGGGTCCTGTTTTTAGGATGAAACATCTTATTCTTTAAATATGGCTTGTCGGATGTATTATGGGATTACCTTTTAAACTGATGAAAGTCTTTCTCCCACACTGTGGTTGTGGTAGTTTTTAAAATTTCAAATCGAGGAATATTTCTTACCTCTTGCAGCAACTCAAGTAAGTTTCTTTATAGTAGTAAAATTAGTGTATTTTATGATTTTATTTATTGTACTAAACAAAATCCTGTATGAAATTTAATTAGTTTTGAATCTGTTCGCAAAAAACCCCACTAATTCTAGAAGTATATATTTTTTAACTTATGACGTTCTTTTTTATTACGAATTATATATTCAATGTCAGTTCTTAGTTTCAATGGATAATTTTTATCTCGCAGTAAATGACGGCCACAAGGAAGTAAAGAAAAAAAAAAACTTTGAAAGATGACCTAATGCTTTCTTACTTCCTGGCATAAAACCGCAGATTAAAAAAAGATAAATAAAGTAAATGAGACTGGTCTATTATATGAAGCTGCCTGTAAAAATATACATATGTATTTGATTTGCAATCAACTGTAATACTGATTTTTTTATTATTTTTAATAAAAAAGTAATTTGAAATTTATAATGGGAAAAAGTAAAAACCTCTAACTAGATTTCGTATTTAAAATTGTGGTAACTTTATTTATATGCACTTATACGAAAAATACAAAAATGGCAGATGTTACTGTATATATTTAAGACGAAAGAAGTTTGGAAATCATAAGTTATTTTTTCCTCATGTTTTTAATATAGAATATGTACTTATTTGTTTTTATTGATAGTTGAATAGCTTTTGTGAGTACCCTCTGATCTACATAAAAACTTGCCCATGTGGAAATATAAATTTTTTAAAAACATAATTTTTAAATAAGTATTTTCATTTTTTTTTTTTGGGGGGGGGGGGATTTTGCATGAATTTTTGTAAAGCTGATATTTTAAATCTTGCACTGATTATAATGAAAGTTTTGAACTTTTAGAGTAGGACAAGTTTAAAAACGCAAATATATTTAACAAAATACCAAAGTCATTTTTTCCCCAATGTTATTAAAGTAGAATATTTATTTATTTATTTTCATTATTCATAGTTAAATGGCTGTTGTGATTATCAAGTGATGTATATGTAAAATTGCCTATGTGGCAATATATTTTTTTATATTTTCATTTTTTTTTGGGGGGGGGGGGCGATTTTTGCAATTTTCGTACATCTGATATTTTAAATCTTTTTCCACATTCAACCGAGTATAATAAATATTTTGAACTTTTAGAGTAGGACAAGATTATAAAATATATATATATATTTATCTATGTACCTTAAAAGCCCTTAATAGCGAACACTTCGGGACCGCGGAATTTGTCCGATAATTGGAGATGTCTACTTTTTTGAGGTAAAAATATGCAAATATGTATGTCTGCTGATTAAAAAAGTATTCGTTAAATAGAGGTGTTCGCTATTCGAGAATGTCCATTAACCTCCACAACGGATACTCCCGAATACCGGGCATCTCAATTTAGACAACTATAATGCAGGGTTGCGTTTTTTGCAAAAGTACTTCTTGATTAAAGGAAGGGCAAACTGGGAAGTGCCCCGTCCCCCTACGACTGTAGTGCCCCCAAATTTGATGTGCAATATTTGTAAAGCTTATATTTTAAATCTGTTTCGAAATTGTACTGATTATAATCAATATTTTGAACTTTTAAAGTAAAATAAGGTTAAAAACAAAATAAATTTTAAAAAATCTAATATTTAGATAAATATTTTTTGTTTTTTAATCTTGTTCTACTCCTGAAGTTCAAGATATTGATTATAATCAGTACAATGTCGTAAAAGATTTAAATTATCAACGTAACGAAAATTGTATACCAAAATTGAGAGCACCAAAAAAATCAGGCTGTATTGGGGGGGGGGGAGGGGCAGGACCACAGCCAAATATTTTTCCAGGATTCAACGTGGTCAAACATGGCTACGTATGATGCTTACAAAAAAATGGATGCGATTCAGACGTTTGAAGTGTCTGAAATTCAGACGCAAAAAGTGTCTGAAAAAATTCAGACATTTTAAAATGTCTGAAAATTGAACACTCCATTTCAGACACTTAAGTGTCTGAATTTCAGACATTTTAATTTAGAGTGTATGAACGGCACACACTGGAATACCGAACATCCCCTACTAACCCTCAGAAACATATACAGTCGGACCTCGTTTTCTCGACACCCGGTTTTCGCGTCACTCCGCTTATCACGTCAGTTTTTCAAAGTCCCGATTTTCTGTATAGGGTTTTAATGTAAATAAACTCCGGTATTTACGTCGTTGAATAATTTTCAACCCCGGATATCCCGACGGTTTAGAAAAATTGGCCGATTTTTATAAACCATCTTATAAGCACGGCAGTTAAGCGGTAAGAAATGTCTTAGCCAAACTTTTCACGAAAGTCTCTAAATTACCCACTGAGATAAATGAGAAATTTTACTTCAATCCTTTATCTAAATAAATAAACCCACACACTAGGAATGACCCACTTAAGCTCCAGAAGACGTATCAGTCTACTCGCGGTCTTTTTGGTCTGGTCAGGTGGCGCTTTCTTCTGGCTACACGGCGTTTTACATCCGAGTAAAACCGAAGCACTGTATTGCATTGACATGATCAGAAATTATCTAACATCAATTTCTGAAACAATCAATATTGATTATAATTCATAGCATAATATTGAAAAAATAATTGTAGGAAGCATATCTAGGGATAAACAATCCTTATTTAATATTTCATGTAACAATAAAAAAAAACAGTCATCATAAATCTGTTTTTTATTCTTTTCAATTTTGTTTTTTTGTTTATTTTGTTTAATAATAATATTTTATTGCTTAAAACTACAAGAACAGTTATGAATTTAAGATTGTCTTAAATTAATTAAAAATGCAGCTTTTTATAAACATATTTTTCTCCAACTCCGGTTATCGCGACACTCCGGTTATGACGACACTTTTTGCTGGACATTACAGTGTCGGGATAACGAGGTTCGACTGTATAAAATATATGGCGATTCGAGAACATTTAGGGAAGTTAGAACTCGAACAGATGGGCAGACATACGGACAGGCAAACCTAACTAATAAATACTTTCGAGCTATGTTGGAAAGTGTTAGAAAACACATTAAAATATTTATAATTGTTTTGGCATTGAACAAATTTTTTTTAAATTTTGTATATTTAAGAAAATGGTGGACTTTCAAGTTATTTGTATGTGTTTTCAACAAAATAACCTGTTTTTGTTTTGTTTCTAAAAAACCAATAAATGAAAAATGATTAGAAAAGCATCGGTTAAGGATTAGGTTTTACAAAGTTTACAAACTTTCGTGACAAAGGGCAACTGGTTTATCGGTTTCCTAGATATAACGGGTACAGAGTTAAAAAAACATAGTTTCGAGAGAACCACGTTTAGTACGTAAAGTATTATATTAATCAAATCACGGCGTTTACCCTCGGTACACAAGAATTTTTATTATGTTATATAACTGTTAAGTCTGGAAATTAGTATTTTTTCTAAATTTCTGAATAAAAATATGATTTCGTTTTGTTTATAGAAACAAACGTGAATCAAACCTTAAAAAATGAATCTGTCAAATACTCGGGAAATATATAAACCGGGTGAGCAAAAAGTCCGGATAAACTTTAAAAAATCATAAAAACCGAAAAAATAACCGAAATGAAAAACTGTTTGCAGGATTAGTATTTATAGGTCACGGGAATTTTTTTAAGACAGAAATAAAAATAACTCAAAAAACAGCCGACAGATGGTGCTGGTTCGTGCGATTTTGGTGGAAATATGCAAATGAAACGGTTTTAAGAATTTGCGCTCCTAATCCAGAACTACACTGCTCAAAACAATTAAAGGATATTGCAGTTTTAGGTGGATTTTGTATCTGGTAAACTGTTTAGCTGATTGATACATGGTCGACAGACATAGTAGGTTATATGAGAATAAATTACACATGTTTGGCAGAAAAAAATGCATTTTATTGCGCATTTGTGTACTAAAGGAAAAAAACACAATTTGTGCATATGAGAAAAAAAGAATAAGAAAAGGTGTTTTCTTCAAAGAAAATCATTTTCAGTAGGGGGTATGGTTTCCACGGGCGGCCAGCGACGTTGAACACCTTTGAGGCATGGACTCAATGAGGCTATTAATGACGAGTTGGGGTATTCTGCCCCACTCTTCCAGAAGAGCTCTTTTCAGTTCTTGGAGAGTTTGTGGGGGTTGTTGGCGGCCAGAAACTCGTCTTCCTAGAGCGTCCCAAACGTGCTCGATTGGATTCATGTCTGGAGAACACGCTGGCCATTCCATTCGAACGATTCCTTCCTCGAAAAGGAAATCCTCCACCAGGTTTGCACGATGTGGCCTGCAGTTATCGTCCATTAAAATGAAGTTATCTCCGATTGCTGCAGAGTAAGGGACTACAATAGGTCTGAGGATCTCATCCCTATATCGGCGACCAGTCAGAGCTCCATCTCGAATGATGTAGAGGTCAGTGCGCCCGTCAATGGAGATGCCACCATACACCAACACTCCTCCACCGCCAAATCTGACACTTTCGTGCACGAACGCAGGATTATTCCTACTGCCACGATCCCTCCATATGAAAATATGCCTATTATCCGGATGAACAGAAAAACGGGACTCGTCAGAAAACAGAATATTGCTCCATTCATTTCTCCTCCAGTTGACATGCTCGGTTGCCCACTCCCTGCGGTCGCGACGATGCCTTGATGTTAATCTAACACATACCATCGGTCGGCGAGCATACAGACCTACAGCATGGCGCCGGTTTCGGACAGTCTGAGTTGAAATCGTGGTGCCTGTAGCCGAGCGAAGGTGTTGTTGGAGAAGAGTAGCGTTCATGGTTCGGTGTCTCCGAGCTGTTAACGCTAAATACCGATCTTCATTGGGCGTAGTTGCCCGTCTCCGACCTTGCCCTGGTCTTCGGCCTGCACATACACTCTCCAAAAAACGGTCCCAGATCCTGGAAATGACACTTTGTGACACTCCAATGGCTTGCGCTACTTCGGCTTGAGTTTGGCCCCCTTCTAACCTACCAACAATTCTCAAAGCTTCTGAATCTGCCAAATGACTTCGCTGAGACATCGTACTCATCGAAACAAAGCAATCACTGAATGCCGATCATCCTTGTCTTCATTCTCTTTTATCCAGTTGAAAGTCAAATTTCATTTGCTGCCGCTGAAGCGACGTTTTTGACGTCGAACTCAAAATTTGCATACTCCACAGTTTGAAAACCAGAAAAATTTGCATTTGTGATTCTCTTCTTCTATTTTCGGCAAAAAAATTTCGTTTATATCTTTATTTTATATAAAACTTCAAATATCCTTTAATTGTTTTGAGCAGTGTAGTTCACCGTTGTGAGCCGTGTACTTGATCAAAGATGCTGAGTATGATGGATAAAGCTTTGTTGGTGAAGTTATTTTACGTGAACAAGTTCTGGATAAGGAGCGTAAGTTCTTGTAACCGTTTCATTTGCATATTTCCACCAAAATCGCACGAAACAGTGCCATCTGTCGTCTGTTTTTGAGTTATTTTTTATTTCTGTCATAAAAAAATTCCCGTGACCTATAGATGCTAATCCTGCAAACGGTTTTTCATTTCGGTTATTTTTTCGGTTTTTATGATTTTTTAAAATTTATACGGAATTTTTGCTCACCCGGTACATTCATTTTTTAGAAAATGCAAGGAAATGATTTCATCCGATGCTGATATACTTTGATACCGACAAAAACATTTTTACGAGTACCGCTCACTCGTACATTGTGCGACAAGTATTTTTGTGTCTTATACATGTGTTTAAATTTTAAAACATGGTTTCAAGAGAACACATACGAAATGTCAGGCATTTATAAAATTCAAATATATAAACAATTAAATAAAAAAATCAAAAATCCCGACTGCGTAAAAAGCGACTAATTAATTATTTCTCATCAATGTGAAACTAATTTTATTTCAATTCCTATTAGCTCACACTCTCACAATATATATCTTATTCAAATATTCAAAAGTTAATAAAATGCTTATTATTCATCCAATCAAGCTTAAATATTTTTTTTAAACTTGTAGTGGATGACACTTGATGTTAATCAAGTTTTTTTTCAAATATTAATTAATTAATTAAATTAAATTAATTAATGTTCAATAATCGAGGGAGCCCTCTTCTTGATCAAGGCATATTAAGCGCCACTCAAGAGGAAAGAAGAATGGGAGAAAATAATATTATCTTATTGACCTAAGGGTCATTCCATGGTTACGGACGTAACAACTTTACGGAGACTTTAAAGCTTCATAAATAATGTAAAAGAAAAAAAATACTTATTACATGGATTATTTTATATTTAAGGTCGGTCAAAGGATTGTAAATATAATATTAAATTTTGAAATCTGAAAAATATTCCCATAATTTTTGAAGAAATAAAATCTAGGTGTTACGGACGTAATTCACAAAACAGTCAAAATTGCATATAGTTGCAGCTATTGTCATAATCCTGTGAATTTTAAGGAAGAACATTTAACTTCTTCTTCAATAATTCATTATTAGGGTATTAGCTGTTTGAAGCTGCAATTTTGAAAACATTAAAATAATTATTAATTAATACATGAGATAATTAAATTGTTACAGACGTAACATTTGCCTGTTATGGACGTAACAATTCAATGCATCAAAATTTATTTATGAATTCTAATTCATTTATAATATATTCCCTAATTTCTTTTATAAATTTTAAAAATAGAATATTCAAATACAAAAACTAGCCTAATTACAACTTCTACAAATAATTTTTGAAATGACAATAACTGGTTAAACTTTACCATAATTTAAGCGAAATGTTCTCAATCTTATCACTCTCACATTTTTAGTGCTAATACTTTTATTTAATTTATTTTATTTTTTTTTTTACTTAAACTGCATGTTTTCAGAAAATTCACACTCTAAGCTATAAAAAATTGTATTACATGACTTTATAAATTAAATATTATTTGTTTTATAAATAAAACAAAAATTAGTACTTTGGTTTCACTTTTCATGGAATGACCCCTAAGTAGGAATTGACTTAAGATATTTTTTTTAGATTACTTGTTTATATTACTTACCTATTTTTTATTTACTTGTATTGGTGACTTTTAAGTTGTGTTTAATAGTTAATTACTATCTATAAACACTGTTTTAATGAGGTCTATAGATGTTTATGATGGTTAGAGTTGCAGTAAAGCTGGAGATCCTACCTACACAACTTGCAGGTTGTATAATATTTTGACGGAGCTTCTGACTGTAAAATAGTCAATGAAACATCGTCTTCATTTTGAAAGACCTATATCCAATGATATGCCACTCAATAGGGTGCGTAATTTGTTTTCGTCTCTATCGCCATTTTGTGTTTTTCGGCCGCAATTTTGAATTTATAAAAACAAAACTTAGCCTATAACCATCGGGCCGTTAAGACGAATTGATAGAGACCTCATTCATTAAAATCCATCCAGCCGTTGGGATGTTTCGAGGGTATAAAGAGATCCACATACACAGATACGCGTGAAACACATAACCCTTCTTTTCAGTCGAGTAATAAATAAATAGAAAGGGATTCGTTGAAGCCGAAAACATCCCAAAAGTCATCAAGCCATATTTTTACGTGTAATTTTTATTTCTCAAACAAGCATTTATTAATTTCAACTGTCTAAAGAAGAAAGCATTGTAATCGAATTTTTTTTCGATTACCGATTTTCGACGGATTTACATGTTTTGGAGGTCAGAGATCCCGAAAAAGCATGTTTCCGTCCGTATATCTGTGTGTCCGCGTGTGTGTGCACATATTATCATTGAAAAGTGTATGAAGTTATGCATATATTAGTACCAATTTTTTTTGTGTATGTTTTTGGATATTGCCAGCAGGTTCTCTTTGAATTTGGAAATGTTCTGCCAAAAGGGGCCGCTGTAATAGCGCTTTTTGTGCTATTTCCATTATTGCACCATCAAAAAATGTATGAAGTTATGCATAGAATTGAAACATATGTTTCGTGTATGTTTTTGGCTATGGCCAGTATATCCTCCTCGAATTTCAAAATATTCTATCATCAGGGGCGCTGTAATAGCGCCATTTTTAATATTGTGTCATCGAAAAGTGTATGGAGTTATGCATAGAATTGAACCAAATTACATGGGTATGTTTTTGGCTATGGCCGGCAGGTCCCACGTGATTTTGGGAATAATTCGCCGGGATGGAGCATTGTAAACGCTATTTTTCTCGATTTTCTTAGTTCTGTTGCACATCGGTTGTTCACGCAGCGACGGACAATTAGCACCCAGTTTATTCAGCGATTTTTAAGTATCAGATGTACAACAGAATAACGAAAAGTAATGATTTTATATAATATTATGATCGAGATTAACACCTTTCTTCTCCGATTTGTAAAATGAAGCAGAAACTTAAAACGAAAATCAAAGTTGATGCATTATTGAAGTAAAAACACTGAATAATTAAAACGTGTAGCAACTCTTTGAAATATTAACATGCATGTGAAAAAAGAAAGATTAGGTACTGGCTAGTTTTTGTTTAACCCGGGAGAACTCGCTAGTGAGAATGCCCAACTGCTTTTCTTTTACTTTTCATTCATATAATATCAACTTTTTTGGTTGGCTTAGTAAAAAAGTCACAAAAGAGGTAAAATAATTAAAATAACATTTTGAAATTTTAATTAAAATGATAAATGTTTTAAATAAGAGTCTTAAAAAAGTACTACTGCGAGAGAAAATCTCATGCAGCGAGCTCTCCCGGGTTAAATTACATTGTTTAACATTTTGCTGTTGCATTTTCCTGCTCTCTGTCCTCCATATTTTCATACCTTTGAGTGCAGAAAACACAATGATAAACTTACGGGCCGACCGCTAAAATTGGTTTTTCCGGTGCTTTCCACCAAGATATGACTTGGCAGACCGATCGCGTTTTAGGGGAAAGTAGGGGAATGGCGCTCACTTTCGGGTAAATATGAATAGCTAGTCAAATTTAGACAAAAAAAATCAATATTTTATTAACGAAGTATGACTCCAAAGTATAAGGAACAGTTTCAATCAACTAATTTGCATAAAAGTTTAAGGATTTTTTTTTTTTATCGTTTTATTTACATAACCATCGATTGAGCGGTCATGCCCGACTTGGTAGGGTAATTGCGCTCAGAGTTTGAATACAACATTTAAGTCAGACAAAAGTCACATATGTAGTTGTGTGGTCTGTTCACACCGCTGCAGACTTTTTGCGACCACTTTACATATACTGTGCACACATATTGTGTTACACATATACTGGGCAACTTTTTTTAAATTTAGGTTTTTTGATTTTCACCACTTTTATGAAATCGTAAAATTCTCCTTGTTTAATGACACATTAATTAAGGCGAAAACAGGGGAATTTTACCATTTAAAAAAAGTGAAGTTCATCAATAAATTCGAATTTTTAAAAAGTTGCCCACTGGCAACACTTGTTCTGGAATTCCACGCGAGCGCCATTACATGTTATCGCCATGTTGGGTTTTAATGCATTATAATTGGCGTAACAATGCTCTACAAAAATAAATAAAAGCATGAAAGTACAGCTAAATGTATATATTTTGTAGAAATAATGAGCAAATTAATATTTGAAAATAAGAGTGCACACTTACCTTCAAGTTAGGTGTTGTAGAATTTTATAAGAAAACAACTGCTAACTAATAACGTGAGGACACAAACATACTTTCCTCCCGACGGGCATTAAATCCTTACTGGGTACGTAGGATGAAGCTCGCTAGGTGCCAGTACCGATCGCACGTTTTCAATTCTATTCTGTTTAGAGGTATTGGGTGAGCGTGATTACCCTTCTGAGCGTCATTGCCCCACTTTCCCCTAATATGCGAATCGAGTTTTAACTAATTCTGGAATTTCAGCTGTGAACTCGATGATGTGATTGTCTGTGCTTCCGCCTACCGGTCTATATTTTCTTTATTTAAGAAAAAATATATTAAAACAAAATTACTTTTGCAATCACCACCAGTTTTAGAAAGCATTTCCGAGTAATATACATAGCGTATTAATTAATCTGTTAAATCCGGTTCATCAGCCTGGAATATAGGTTTTTCAGATGCTATTCATTCTAAAGTACAAATTTTTATGTTCGACAAACATGTTTTACAGAGAAACATGATCAACGAACAGCATTAGCATTAACATATAAATTAACATAATTTTGTTAATATTACGTGCATAGATTTAGTTACGCAGCTGTATAAGTTTAAAAGAAAATGGATAGCTTCCTCAAAACCGATATTCCTGTTTCAGAAAAAGCAATTGATACACTAAAAGAACTACTCGAAATCCCTTTCAAAAATCAGTGGTAGCAAAAGAAACTTTGTTTTTATAACTGCTATTTTTAAAACTTGAATATATATTTCTGAGGTTTCTAAAGATAAATAACGCTTTTCGAATCGTGTGTCATTCGGAAATTTTTTTGCATATTTTCGTACGTGGTTGTATTTTAGTTTCGCAGATATTGAAACATTTGTCTTTTTTACCCGACTGAAAAAAACGGTTATGTGTTTCACGTGTATCTGTGTATGTGGATTTCTTTATACCCTCGAAACATCCGAACGGCTAGATGTATTTTAATGAATGAGGTCTGTATCAATTTGTCTTGACGGCCCGATGGGTATAGGTTAGGTTTTGTTTTTATAAATTCAAAATGGTGGCCGTAAAATACAAGATGGCGGTAGTGACAAAAAAAATTACGCACCCTATTGAGTGGTACATCATTGGATAGGTCTTTCAAAATGAAGACGATGTTTCATTGACTATTTTACAGTCAGAAGCTCCGTTAAAATATTATACAACCTGGAATTTGTGTATGTATTGTGGATCTCTAGCTTTACTGCAACTCTAACCATCATGGACATCTATAGACTTCATCAAAACAGTGTTTATAGATAGGAACTAACAATTAAACACAACTTAAAAGTCATCAATACAAGTAAATAAAAAAAAAAATAGGTAAGTAATATAAACAAGTAATATAAAAAAAAATATTTTAAGTCAATTCCTACTTAGGTCAATGAGAGAATTTTTTTTCTCCCATTCTTCTTTCCTGTTGAGTAGGGCTTAAAATGCCTTGATCAAGAAGAGGGGGCTCTCTCGGTCTAAAAATACCCTGATCAAGAAAATTAATTAAATTTAATTAATGAATTAATATTTGAAAAAGAACTGGATTAACATCAAGTGTCATCCACTACAAGTTAAAAAAAAAATATTTGAGCATGATTGGATGAATAATAAGTATTTTATTAACGATTGAAAATTTGAACAAGATATATATAGCGAGAGTGTGAGCTAATAGTAGGAATGAAAAAAAAAATAGTTTCACATTGATGAGAATTAATTAATTAGTTCGCTTTTTACGCTGTCGGGTTTTTTCATTTTTTAAATTTAATTCTTTATTTCACAGTGTATTTGAGGATGGATAAAAAAATTACGAAGGTCATAAAAATTATTTATTAACAATATACCAAAAATGTAAAAAGGAATTAAGAGGCATACTTGTTTAGCGCTTTTCGAAATAATTACCAAAGTTCTATCAAACACTATTCATAAATTTGGAATGGCGTCAGAGCGATTGAAATGGCAAGACGTTTGGAAAAGTGTGCCAATTTGAAAGGGTTATATGAAGCCATGCAACGCAAATACCCCGGCATGTTAAGTGATGGTGTCATCCACCTGCATGACATTACCAGACCCATACTGCTTTCCAAACTCAACAGTTGCTGCAAAACATTAAATGGGAAGTCTAGAGCCTCTCTCCCTCCAAAAAAAATTAAAAAAAAGAAGCCAATGTTTGGCATCTAGTCACTATTTCTAGTTTCAGAAATTGAAAGAAACACTTTCAGATTAAGCCAGGTGGGGAGGCCTACCAATTGGTTTGAGCTCAACTAGCCCCAACCAAGAAGGAAACACTTACCTGAAACAGTGTTTACTTCAAATAGTAATGTAAAAACAGATCCCGAGAATTGACTTAATGGGCAGGGACGTGATTCCTACCAAGCCGTGTTAAACAAGTTGGTCCGGCTTTCATATAAATGCCTAAATTGGTTTGATGATTATATGGAAAAGTGATCGAGAAGTTTGCTCTTTTGCGTTTTCGGTTTATTGTTAATAAATAAAATTTAGATAAATGAGATGTGAATAAAACACAAATCTTTTGCTATATTGGTGTACAAAAATTTAATATAGATTAAAACATTAAAATATTCATTCTACAGTTTCAGCACACCTCCGTGGCTTTCCTCAGGAACGTAAATGAACTAAGCTGGATAAGCAATGTCAAAGATTAGACGACAGAAAACCGTACACATGGGTAAAAAACAACCAATGAGCATGAAGACAGGGAAATGAGATTTTACTGGCACCATCTGTTGAGATATGATAATAATACAAATACTCCGTCGCCATCTATATGTGAATATATCGATCAATTACATGACTCAAAATTAAATGTTTCTTAGGATATTTAAGGAAAGTTCTGGAATATTATATGACATATTGTCGTTACATACTTCATCTTCTCTTAATAACATTTCTATTGATTCCCTGATTAAATTCTTATGCGAGTCATTACCTGGAACAATAATTCTAGCACTCTCAAAATCAATACGGAAATTATAATTATTGAGAAAAACTCATGAGAGAGCTGTAGATGGTTTTTGATGTTTTATATCATTCCGGTACTCTTTTAATTTTTCCACAAACTTCCTCTTAGTCATACCTATATAATATTTCCTACTATTGTAATAACTTGTAATGGGTATTTCATATATGGCAGCTCGAAATCTGAGGGGAGTGAGGTCCGAATGCTTGCGAGTAAATCGATTAGACTGGGAGGGGATATTGTTTATGGTTAATAACTAATTTTAATTTACTTTGTAACCTTTGTTTTACCCATCCTTATGCATTTATGGTCCATAATGTAATTTTTATGGAATTTTTTTTTAAAATTTACATCATGCGATGAACAAAATGTGCAGATTTTTGAAAACCTAAGGTTAAATAAGAAATCTTAAAAGTTTAAGATATTTGTTTTTCTCGAGTCGGAACTGATTTTTCAGTTTTATTTTGTAATATGCATCTTTTGCATAAAAACAGTGCATTTTGAAAGTGCACAAATGAGAAATAATAGAAAAAAAAATTAATAATTTTTCACCTGAAAGGAAATCGTAATAAAATCTCATGCTTTTATAAAATTTTTTAATCGATTATCTTTTCTTCTAATGACAAAAAATTTAAATTCTTAAAACTAAATAATGAAATCAGGCCAAAAATTTTAGTTTACAAATTCTGAAAATTTCTGGTTGTTGTTAATAGGTGAGATAATTATTTCGAGTGATACTCTAAATTTATATTTTTATTTTCTTTGTACAGGCGATAATTACATTCAAAAGTGTTTAAATAAAATCAGCTTAAAAATGAATGACTGTAATTTATATGGTACGAGAAATTTGGAAAGGTACAGCGTTAAAAATTGCAACGCAGTAGGCACAAAGGCGCGACAATGTCCCCCGTGTGAATCTCGGAGATACACCGACCTCTTCAGTGAAACTCCCTGATCGCTAAAACCCATCTCAACCCATAGTTCAGGCAATAGGGATTTTTACCTAGCAAAATTAATGGTAGTTCAGGAAATCGGCTTAGTTTATGTTTTTTGGGTCGCTGAATCCGAATTTGTAACTTCCCACAAAATTTTCCCCCGGCAACCCCCCAAATTTTAGTAAAAAGCCCCCCTCCCCCCAAAAAAGGTTTTAAAGGTTTTTATTTGTTTTAGGGAAAAAGTATCTAGAAATTCAGAAAGTAGACAAAATTTTCAACAAATTAGATATATGACATTATGACTTAGGATGAAGGGGAAGGGGGGATCTGCCTCAGAACATGCGCGCGGTGCTGCGTGGACTAAGTTGCGCAATTCCACTTAACCACTCACACGTTTACATTCGCCCTCCCATCTCCCCTCCGAACTTTCCTTATAAGGTTTACTTTAAGTTTTTTTGGGTCGTTGAATCCGAATTTTTAACTTAACCCCAAAATTTCCCCCCCCCAAAATTGTTGCTATTAACTTAAATTACTTATTGTTTTACGGGAAAAGCATTACGAAATTCAGAAACTAGACAAAATTTGCAACAAATAGGATATATGACGTTATGACGTAGGATAAACGGGGAGAGAGTGGGCTGCCTCGGAACATTCCCCGCGCGCTATTCTCAAAAAACAAATTTTTTCAAAAAATCAATTTTTTGGGAGGTTGCCGGGTGAAATTTTGGTGGGAAGTTACAAATTCGGATTCAGCGACCCAAAAAACATAAGGTGAGTCGAAATCCAGAACTAGTATTAATTTTTCCAGGTAAAATCCCCTATTGCATGGACTTCATAACTTAGTGCACGTAGCGCCGCAGTGCATATTCAGAGACAGCCCTGCCCCTCCCCGTTCATCCTACGTGATAAAGTCATATATCCTATTTGTTGCAAATTTTGTCTAGTTTCTGAATTTCGTAATGCTTTTCCCCTAAATCAATAAGAAATTTAAGTTAAAAATAACTATTTGGGGGTGTTTTACCAAAATTTGAGGGGGGGGGGGGTTCCGGGGGAAATTTTTGTGGAAATTAAAATTTCGGATTCAGCGATCCAAAAAACATATAGTAAGCCTTTTTCCAGAACTACCATGAATTTTGCAAAGTAGAGCCCCTATACGGTCTCTATTGCTGGACTACTATGGGAAAATTTAAAAATGCGATTATTCATTTACTGATACAATTGTAGAAATACGGATTTTATGATTAGAATGCAGGCTTTCTGTCTTTCTAATCGTTGGCCAGGCCGCTAACTGCCTGGCTATAACACAATTTTACGGGTTTGAGGGCCTGGAAATGAGTCGAAATCGCTTCTAATTCAGAGATACAAAGGGTACTAGGAAAGTTTTGCAATATGATGAAACAAAAAGTCGCAAGTGACTGCTTGCGGCTGCGTATTGACATAGGTTCATACTTATGCATCTACACTTAACCACAAGTCTGTAGGCTCAGTTATTCATTAGCTGTGATCGTGTGAAATTCTTCCAGTGGTGTCCTGGTCACGAGGTGAGATAAGGTCAGTTTTGCGGTGTAAATTCGCGCGTGGTTTAAACATAAACCAATGCTTTGAAGAAATGACTCTTGCACTTGGTGATGATTGTTCACATCGTATGACTATACACAGATGGTACAGAGAATTCCAAAGTGGAAATTTCTACCTGGAGGGCGTTAAAAGTGGGGGAAGGCCCCGAACGTCAATTACGGAGGAAAACATTACTGTTGTGAGGAAAATGCTTGACGAAGGCAGGCGAATAACTTACAAGTATATAGAGGACACCTTGGGCCTAAATGCACCTGCAATTCATTCAATTCTGCATGATCATTTGCAATTCAAGAAACTGTGTTGTCTCTGGGTGCCACATAGACTGACTGAGGAGCAGATGACACGAAATGTGACTTGGTGCTGGGAGATGCTAAAAATGTTTGGTAAAGGATAATCTCGGTGTGTGAACAGCATCGTGACAGGTGACAAAACCTGGCTATATTATTAAAATGGGCCGACTAAGTCTCAAAACAAAATTTGGGTCTTTGATGATGAGGACACACTGGTAGCTGTCAGAAAAGCTCAATCTGTCAAAAAGAAAATGATAGCTGTATTTTTCAAATCAAGTTGAATTGTTGAGTGTATCGTTTTGGACGCACAGAAGACAGATACTACTAAGTGGTACAATGAACAGTGCCTACCAAAAGTCATAGAATCTAAGAAGAACCTGTGACCAAAGTCAAAAATGGACAAATGGTTCCTACATCAGGACTAAACTCCAGCTCACCGGACCAAATCCTACACTGAATATTTGGCCACTACAGGAGTGAAACTTCTTGAACACCCTCCTTACAGTCCAGATCTTGCCCCCTGCGACTTCGTACTGTCCACGCATGTGAAACTGAAGCATAAAGGGATTCGGTTTTTCAGTGATGTGGCACTTCTGAGGGCTTGGGACAATGAGTGTTCCTTACTCCCAAGTGAAACTTGGCAGAGCTGGTTTAAGGACTGGTTTCGGAGTTTGGAGAACTGTATTGCTTGTAACAGAAATTACTTTGAAAAAGTTTGATAAATAAATCTGTATTGCAAAACTTTCCTAGTACCCTTTGTATTTATGTCGTCTTAAGGGCAGCTTTGTTTAACTTTGTTTTGGTTATATGTTGGCCGGTTACTTAAAGTGGATTTACTTATTTAATTTTGCGCTGAATTGCACATTTAAACTTCACTAGAAAATGTCTGTCAAGATTTGACGGCAAATAACTTGACTGTTTCATTAGAATTTTTTATTTTTATTTTTTTATTAGTTGCTTTTAAATTAATTATTGAATGACGAATTACGTGACGAATGTCTGTATTGTATAAGTGATTTATATTTTTTTAAGGCAATAGATGGTGCAATCAGTCTAACCTATTCAAGGAAGTGAAAGAATTTTAAGTTTATAATTTACAACCAATTATGCTTGCTTTTTGTCTAAAATTTACCTAAAAATGCCGGGTAGAGAATTTATTTTTGCTTAATACGGCCTTTTTTCTGAAAAAAAAAATAGCAATATTTATTTTCATTTATTTATTTATTTTAGGTAGCTTTCATTACAAAAAGCTACCTATTGCAGCCGTTCGGAGGAAAGCGATTTAAAAAAATTTTGGTATATAACAGATTTGGATGTACATTGGTGTGTACATAGTACATACAAGTATCTCGACCGAGTTCGTTGGCCAGCTTCATCCGCCATCTTGTTTCAAAATGGCGGCCATTTAAAATAATTAAAAAAAAATAAAATGAGATACCAAAAAATTGGAAAATGAAAAAGATTTTTTTCGTATGTGTTTGACCTTAATACAAAGATTCCGGAACAGTTTTTGTTTCGTCTATATCTAAAAAAATGTCTGAGTAATAGCATTTTGAATTTCTATTGTGGCTGACATTTTAAAACGACCTGATTTTTGTCACGCGATAACAGGCGTATTTATGAACCGATTTGGATGTAACTTGGTCTGTACATAGTACATACCAATGTCTCGACCGAGTTCGGTGGCCAGCTTCATTCGCCATCTTGTTTCAAAAGGGTTGCCATTTGAAAAAAATTAATTTAAAATTTAAAATGAGGTATTAAAAAATTGGAAAATGAAAAAGATTTTTTATTTTTGTGTTTGGCCTTGATACAAAGATTCCGGAGCAGTTTTTGTTTCTGAAAATTTGTTCTTTTGTTTCTATCTCAAAAAATGGTTGAATTATAGCACTTTGAATTTCTCGCATGGCTAACATTTTGAAACGACCTTGTATTTGTCACGCGATAACATACGTATTCGCCTATTTCGATGTAAGAAGGCATGTGGATAGTATACATCAATACATCGAGCAAGTTCGCTGGCCAGATTCATCAGCCATCTTGTTTCAAAATGGTGGCCATTAAATTAAAATATATTTATATATTTAAAGTGAGGTGCAAAAAAATAATAAATTGAAAAAGGTTTCTTTCTTAAGTATTTGACCTCGATATAAGGATTCAGGAGCATTTTTTATTTGTCGTTACCTTAAAAAATGGCTCAGATATAGCAGTTTCAATTTCTATTTTGGGTGACATTTTGAAAAATCTGATTTTTTGCATACGACAGCACTGATATATATCAACCGATTCCGATGTGAGTGAGCGTGTGCACAGAAATTACTAAGGTCTCGACCAAGTTCACTGGTTAGCCTCATCCACCATGTTGTTTTAAAATGGCAGGCACTTTAACAAATCGCCGAATTTGGTAGCCAAATATAAGTTACTTTAAAGAAAAGCAGCTTGGATAAAGCTGACAAATTTCGCGAAATTATCATTCATTATATTGATGAAAATTAGTATTGAATCTCCTATATTCGGTTTCCACTAAATTGAGCATCGTGTGTTTGAATGATATAAATTGGCTTTTTAAAAATAAGGAATATGAAAGCTAACTCTTCCTCCCGGCACTGGCCGGAAGGACTTTTTTTAAACTACACGACCATTAAAAGCTACCATGAATTTTACTTTTATCTGTCTCATTCTCTAAAAACATAAATTTGAAATTTGATGCAGTTAACTATTTATATTATGTATTTTTTATTACTTGAATTTTATTTAACATTTCTAAAATATTAAATCTGACACACACACATATATATTCTCGATAATGTTAAAAAAATATAACGAAAATTGTAGATCAGCTCAATTTATTTAATTGATAATTACATGCAAAATATTTTAGCTTAAATATTTTTAATATAAAATCATTATTTTTTCAAAATATTATTGAGTGTTTATGGGGTCTACCTTTTAAACGCGTCGAAAATTAACGAAAAACTTCAAAGTTTGAATTCGTCTATCTTCAAAACCTTTTTATGTATAAACATGAAATTTTGGATACTGATTAAACAGATTATGCTTTGTAATATGCTACCATTAGAAATTTATTAGCCTTTTACAGAATTTTTGCATTGTTGAAGTCAAAATAGCTCTTTTTTTTACTCCAAAAGTCATTGCACGCATGATATCTTGAGAAAGTATGTATGAATTGTCATGAAATTTGGTAAAGATACTAAACAAATATGTGTGTTTAAAATGAACTACTTTTAAGTATTTACAGTGGTAATATTTTCAGTTATGAATATTTATATTCATTAAAAATATAAAATTTTTATTTTTTTGTACAAAAATATTTTTTTATATAGTTAATGAAATAATTTTGGTCTAAGAGTAGTTCATTAGGGTGTGTAAAAGTTCTATAGATCATATAGAGGGTCGGACAAAAGTTATCTACTGACGGTACTTATAAGTACCATTAAAATAACTTGTTATAAAATTTATTTAATACATCAATTAGTCGTAATACAGTTTAGAATGAGTTATAGATACATTATTTTATCTTCTTCCAAAAGCATTATAACAAAAATATTTTTAAAAGGTGATTTCTTCTGCCTTTGCATCTTTTCAGCTTTCTTAGCGTTGGGGGGGGGGGGGATTTCTCAATTCGGAAATATTTCTGTATTTCTGTTGTAAGAACATTATATTTGTACATTTCCTAATTCTACAAAATAGTAAGAAAAATATTTAAAATAAAAGATTTGAGTGGGGTTATAAATATTGCACTAAATCCCTATAAATTCAAATTTAATGAATTTTTCTAAATCCTACAATCCTTCTAAATTCCTTCTAAAATTTATTAAACGATTATGTAAATCTTCTAATGCAGTTTCAACAATTCACAAAAAATGCTTTAGATGATAAAATTTTCATGACATCAAAATTCAAGGCATAACTGCAATAGGGTTAACTGCACTAACATTTAGTATACTATTTACTATGCATGCACATCTGTAAATCCTATACAGGGCTGCAAAAATTATCGTATAATTTATAGACTATTCGTGGAAATAGCAGAAATCGGATTTTTAAATGCGTCAGGAGTTTTCCAAACTGTTCATGATCTTTCTTTCCTCCAAAGGATTGCGCTTATACATTGCCATTTTCGCCTTTTTTAAATTTCGAATTTTTTAGGAAATGTACTTAGAGATCATTTATATCTTATAAGTAACTACTATGCCTAATTTTATGTTGCTAAACCCTGCAGTATCACAAAAACGCAATTTAAAACGTTTTCCTTGCTTTTACGCCCCCTTTGGGGTAGTGAAACCGACATGAAATATAACTTATGTTGGAGCAATAGTTGAGTTCCCAAAGCGGTCATCCCTTGCCATTCCTTGTTCATCATTTTTACATTAGTAAACTGTTAACTTTTACTATAGTATTCTGAATGTGTCCGAAAAGTGTATCATAATCTATTCTGTATGCATGATTTTTCGTTCTTCTTACATTTTATCTAAACAACAGAGCTACAATCATCGCATAAAAGTACAGTTTAAATCTGTACCTTGGAACAAACAGGGCCAATATCCATTTTTCTCAAATGCCAGGAAACCCAATTTAAAATAAATAAATATAGTAAAACTATATTTCAATTTGTACGGCAGATTCACCTTAATAAAATAAATGAGAAAATGAATATTAAATTCACAATATATATCTTTAATTTTTACTTAATAAGTGCTAAAATACAAAATGTTAAAACATTTTAAAAACAATCAAGATGTTAAAACATTGGAGTCATTTTGATTTTAAAATGTTTCCCCTCCCCTCCCCCCTCCCTCTCTCTCTTTTTTTTCAGGTTAGCTACTTCTCCATTTCTTTCCTTCCCACCCTCCTCTTTCTGGATCGCTGGTTTCGCACTTTGGTATTTAACCAGCAATTGTCTTTCATCCAGCAGTGATTTTCCCTGATGACGACTAATGGTTTAGTCGAAAACGCTCGGATTTTAATATCAACATGACTCCAATGTTTTAACATCTTGATTGTTTTTAAAATGTTCTAACATTTTGTATTTTAGCACCTATTAAGTAAAAATTAAAGATATATGTGAATTTAATATTCATTTTCTCATTAACCCAATTTAAGTTTGACACATTACATTAACTTTTAACGGATGTCACTAAAATTGTCACATAGCTAGTGTAAAGCGGTCTGTGAGACCGCTCCATCGAATAATGAATAAAAGGCATGATTAATTCATAGGATGGTGTTTTTGTACTAAACATTTTGTACAGGACTGTTATAATTAAAATTCGCCTATTCAAAAGTCTCTGTTGATAGTATTAAAGCTCCAAACGGAACAAAGTTTCGGTAGTGTTTGTAGTTAAACTGAAAATTGTAAGTTAAACTATAAAAATTGAAAAAAAGCCGCGGTCTGTGTGACCGGTAACATCAGTTATAGGTTAACAGTAAGTAACATTGGCCTCGACAAAATATTTTGTTTTCAATGATCTGATATTGGATTTAACTCCAATTTCTCAATTTTGGACATTGGCCCTTTTTGATCCAAGGTACAGAAATAATCTTATTGAAAAGAAAAAAATAATTTATATTTCGTATTTGACTTCTTATATTGTCGCATTTATGGTAAATTAGATTTTAATAGTCATTATTTTATGGTATTTTTCTGAATTTTATACATCATGTTATTTCTATAATATGAATTCTTTAGCATAAGTAAAATTGAACACTAAAATCCATTACTTCTATTCAGTTTTCTTTGCGCATATTATATTACTGATATGTTTACAAATAGGCTATCTCACATATTTTATTTTAGAAGATTTTAAGATATAAATATTTCAGTTCTTCTAAAAATATTTTATATTAACCCATTTTCGGCCAAAGGTACGTAAACGCACCATTTCAATAAATATTTTTTTATTAACACCGTGACGAATATTTTTCCCTAATTTTATTTTTCTGCTATTTTTATCCTGGGAGAACTCGCTAGTGAGAATTTTTCTCACGGTGCCCATTCGCTTTTCTATTACTTTACATTCGCTTAATATCATTTTTTTTTTTTTTTTTTTTTTTTTTTTTTTTTTTTTTTTTTTTTGCTTGGCTTAGTACTTTTACTCACAAATAGGTAAAATAATTGAAATAACATTTTAAAATTTTAATTAAAATGAAAAATGGTTTAAATAAGAGTGTTAAAAAAGTACGACGGTGAGAGAAAATCTCATGCAGCGAGTGTTCTCCCGGGTTAAGGGTTTTGGAGACACCTATAAAATATCAGTAATTCAATTGGAGCAAACACTTTCTGTTGAGAAAATTTCAAAATACGCTAGTTTTTAATACTTTCCAACAAAGTTGAAAAGTGTTTATGCATTCGGTTTGTCTGGTCGTTTGTCCGTCTGTCCACGCTCTAACTCCCGTAAATATACTCGGAATTTCATAAAATTGATAAAGATTTATTTAGGGTTACCAAAGCATGTTTGGTATTCTATATGAAGTATATAGGATTAATCGTTCATTTACAGGGGCACTCAAAACTATTCCATTACATTATAGTATAGGGGGAAAAACCGTTTGCTGAGTATTTTAATGACATTATGCTATTTGAAATGTATTGAAACTGATATAAATCACTGAATTGCACTACGATCACGTTAGAGCAGGACATTCATAGCATTTTTTTTTTTTTTTTTTTTTTTTTTTTTTTTTTTTTGTTCATTTACAGGTACACACAAAAGAAATCGGTTACAATACAGTACTGTCTTTGAGTAATAATTGCTGGAATGTATGGTTTAAAATTTGGTATGCGCTTTTAAATTTAATTAATTTTTTGCATCTTACTCGTTATATAC
Organism: Maratus speciosus; assembly: GCA_963932465.1. NCBI lineage: Eukaryota > Metazoa > Arthropoda > Arachnida > Araneae > Salticidae > Maratus > Maratus speciosus. Next base: position 641,569,124 of record OZ010787.1, read on the forward strand.
ACTGCAAATGGAGGCGTCTTAAATTCAGACACATATGTGACTGAAAAAGTAATTCAGACATTTAAGTGTCTAAATGTGAAATTTCAGACATCATAGATGTCTAAATTTAAGACACATAAGTGTCTTACTATGATCATGTTATAAATGAAAGGAGAAAAATGTCTGAATAATAGTGACATGTCTGAAATTAAGACATTTAGAAATTCAGACACTTAAGTGTCTGAATGCGATACAATTGTATCATATGAGTGATGACTGTACGTATAATTGTATTGCAATATGTATATCAGCGCTATCAGAAAATATTTCCGAATGGATCAAAGATATTTAAAATACTCTTTCATCCATTTAATTTAGTATTTATTTATAAATGAAGAAATCATGGGACATCTCAGAAAATTAGAAAAGTTCGCTTACTAAGGTTTGGAACTAAGTTATTTTTGGCGCAATAAATAATTAAATAATTGCTTTTCACAAAATATAAAGTTTTCCAAAAATTACTTGTTATCATGATCGTATACAGGGAGAATCGCTCACCTAAATACTAAGAGTTATGAGTAGATGGAGAAAGAAACGTACTGAGGAGCAAGATTTTAGAACATACAGTAAAACCTCCCTAAAGCGACCACGTTCGTTCAAATGAAAAGTGATCGCTCCGAGAGGTGGTCTCTTAATGGAGGTCATGTTTAAATCTAGATTTTAATTTTTGAAAAAAGGTTACAATTAATGTTACTAAAATTTATTTTTCACGTTAGTAAAAGAAACTATAAAAATTTAAGTATCAAAACAAAAGTTAATTATATAAATTAATTACTGCAGAGTTTAAAAAATGAATACATCGACGTTTGCTTTGATTTTACGGTTTTATATTTTATAACTTTTGTTTCCAAGTCTTTTCAAAGTCCAGTCAATAAATGCGTTTTTTTTTTTTTTTGACGGGAACAAATAAAGACGATTTGATTAAATTATGTATTTCTTTGAGAGTTTCCCGACAAAATAGGGCAGGGGAGTTTATCGACCGTCATTCTTAATTTGTCATCAGAGTTCAATTTATTACCTAAAAAGGCACAAAGGGGTTTAAATATTTAAAAGTTACCGGAATAAAAAAAAAAAAAAAAATCTAAACTTAGTTTAGAAGTTTGATGAATAATGCGCACTCCGGAACTATTTTTCTAATAAAATCTTCTTCAAGCGACCAGGAAAAAACGGGATTTGTTTCATTTTCTTCAAAGAAATGGGTCGCTCATGGAGGGAGTTCAACTGGGATGGTCTCTGAATGGAGGTAAAATTAGTATTGAGCCTGTGGGAATAAATTTCGTTCCATGAAAAAAATGGTCGTTCAGAGAGGTGGTCGCACAGAGAGATTTCACTGTATATGCCTGGGGTCCACAGCCCAGTCCGCTTTTGTAAAATGCAGAATATAAGCATGAAGTAGGCTAAACTAAGAATTTATGCCAGAACTCCTCGTGTAAGACAATTTTTAAGAAATTTAAAAATTAAGAAATATTAATCGTTTAAAAATAAGTTTCTAACGATATTTTTCACAATGGAGAACTGATTTCTTTTTCTCTCTCTTCTCTCTGACTTTTTTTTTTTTTTTTTTTTTTTAACTGCCCCTCCTCATTTAAGATAAATTTGATATATATGAACACTAACAGAAGAACAGAATTAAAATCGTCGTCTACGAGAAGTTAAGGGGGGGGGGGAGAGGGGCTCCTCTGGAGAAAAATTCTTAGCAGCATTTTCTCTTAGCGTTTAATTAATATATTGCTATTTGGAAGAGAAAAAAGTATTTTTTAAATAATCAAACGTATAGAAAATATAATTAATTAAATTTCAGGGATGGACAATTGCTCTCTTCATGACCACCGAAAATTCGATATGTTATTTTCTAGTTTTACAATGAAATCTTTATTTAAAGTATGTTTTCTATATGTCTAAAAATAAAAAAACTGCAAAAACTATACTCAAATAAATGTAACACATTAAGAAAAACACATAATAAAGAAAATAAAACTTTTCTTATTTCTTCTTATTCAATGATTTATTTCTCGCTGATAAAAAGTTCAAATGAGCTCATCAAGCACTTTATAACGGTTTATAAACAGTAGGCTGAGATCAGCGACTGCAGTGGTAATTAAAATGCTGATTTCGCCTATTTCTCTTTGTTCAAATACGTCCGTTGGCAACTGGCGCGTTAAAACGGTTCTTTCAATGCTTTCAATGAGGTAGTTCCCTGTTTAACAAAGTTGCCCGCAATTTTTTTATGTGTAACATTATTTATATTCTGTGACTGTGACATATACATAGCTGGAACAGTTTTTTGGAATAATTCATTTATGGAATAATATATGCGATTATTATAAAAATGATACGTTGAGTAATGTAATTGTGCCATCCACATAGATGTATATGCAGCTTACTAATACACAGCTTATAAAGTGCATTTTTGGAATTTCAATAATTGTACTTGAGAGATTGGAGAATAAGAAAGGGCGAGTGAAATGTGATTCGAAAAAGCGAATTGAATTAAATTCTGCATTATATTAAATTATATCATTATGAAAAAAATATGTTGAATAATGAAAAAAAAATGTCTTCGTTATATGTTTTTCAATTATCAGCATTCATCTGAATATTTAGTGAAATATGTAAGAAGAAAGTGTCTATATTTTTGTGTTTCTGTTTATATTACATGGATTTACTTTATTACATTTAAGGAAATACTAAAAAGGTAAGAATGTGATTATTTACAAAAATATAATTTTTATTTGGAAATAGAAATTTTCCTTGAACAATATTAATTATATAATATTAATTATTTAAATCACTTTTTAAAGAATACATGTGTTTATCATATTTGTATCTTTCTATATAGAATAAATGTTTTTCAGTATTACAGTGTTTTTTATTATTTTCGACTAAATTTATTTCATTTTCAGGATTAATTAACTAACTTGCTTGATAATTCTTAAAGTATTCGATTTATAAATAAATGTTTTTCATATAAAATAATATCATCATTGCTTAAATCATTGCTTAAGCATTAAAAGTTATTGCTTGTGTAAATTGACACCCAAATTTGTCAACATTTTTAGTATTATATTTTTGTCCAAAAAAAGAAAAAAAAAGCAGTTGCAGCACTATATAGCTTTTGTTATGGATACAAGCTATTAATCTGACTATAAAAATGTCAGTAAATATTAGCCATTTAATATAATGCCATTTTTTTAATAGTTAATTTTATTAAAAATATTTTTCTATAATAGCTATATAATGATTTACAATAAAATAAGTAAGGAAATAAATCATTATTTACTTTGTTTAATTGCTTAAAATTATATTTAAGTTTTGTACAACTTCAGATATTGAAAAATTTATTAATATTGATTTATTGATTGTTAAAAAGAAATTACAGATTTAGAACGGAAAAAACACTTTATTTTCATATTTTACTGCATTTTTCACATAAAATTCGGGGGATTTTTTTTCAACGTTTGTTCATTTTTATAAAAGATACAGAAATAGCAATTAAATATATATTTTTAATGCAAAATAAGTTTTGAAATTAGATGTTATTTCTCTTGCATGTTATTAAAAATATATATATGTTTAACTTTTTAAAGATAGCTTAGTAGCTCTGGTGATTACCATATGCTATATGTAAAAGAAATTGCCTACATGGCAAAATATAATTAAAAAGATCAAATTATTAAATGATATTGTTATTAATAAACCCTTCCGTTGTAATTTCTAGTTACAGATAATATTAACATGATTTCGTATATGAATTTTTATGTTTAATGACAGATCATTTAATTCTTTCACATTTTCGAAATTAATGTTTTCATGTAACAAAATTAAATTTACGTATAGGAAATGCTATGAACATTTTTGCTTCAAGTGGTGGGCATAAAACTTGAAAAATAATTATAAAAGCATCAGAATCGGAGTTATCGTGAAATTTTTAATGTTTTATAAATATATTTTAAATTGTTCCTTTGTAACGCTTTATTAAAAAGTTCGAAATTTCTACAGTATTTAATTGCACGAAGAAAGAATTTTTTTTAGACTATGGAAATTGTTCAAAGTAAAATAACTACATTTATATGTATTTCCTGTGTTTCATCTGTATAACATATTTAAATTTTAAGACAGAAATTTTCTGACAACTTTCAACGTCAAAATTATTCTGATTTTTTATAGGATTATTTTTTATTATCATCAGAGAATGCATCCATTTGCGCAAAGCAATTTATTGTACTTATTATATATCATATTGCATACTTTTAGATTAGGATGAAGTTAATGACAAAGGATATATTTATCCAAACATATATTTACATGTTCATATATATATATATATATATTAAGTCATCAATGTGTTTAAATTTTTGTTGCAGGTTGCATGTAGTAGGGGGAAGGGGGGGGGGGGGTAATGAATGTAAGCCGCTGGTACTGGAAGTTATTAGAACCACATTTCCTATACTGTCAAAAAAAAAAAAACATTTTCTAACTTTTTTAGAATATATTTATAACTGTATATATTAAATAAAACCTCTCAATAGCAGACACCCTAGGACCGTAGAATTTGCCCGCTATTTAGAGGTTTTATTTTCATATGTAAAAAAAGTCCAGAGTGTACAAATACCCAGCATACCGAGTACAAATTACACAAAATATGCTTCAATATATTATTAATCTGCTTTTCAATCCACAAATGTTGTGGATTGAAAAAAGTGATCGCTATATAGGTGTCTGCTATTCGGGAATGTCCGTTATTACTGAAGCATACAGTAAAACTTCTATAACCGGTCACTCCCGAATAGCGGACAGCTCTATTTAGAAAAATATAAAGCGGGGTAGTGTTTCTTCTAGAAGCAGGACCTGATTAAAACATGGAAACTAATCCGCGGCCCTGCCCCTTCACCTTCCCATCGATTTTTGTGGCCCCAAATTTGGTATGCAATTTTACGAATTCAAAGTCTTTATATATGTTTAGGTTTTTTAGTATTATAACCACATACAAAATTATCATATTAGGATTATAATTTCAAGAGATATTAATAAAAATATGAAAATGCAATTTAACATTAGAAGCTCTAAATTTTGAATGCTTATAATTCAAAAACTTATCATTCAAATGACTAGAAATTTCGTTTCTAGGCATAGTTTGAACCGAAGATTTAAAATATAGTGTCAAAATTGGGTGCATCCATTGGAAAAAAAAACAAAGTTTGGTCTAATTTTGATTTGTAGATGGCCCCTATGCAAATTTTAAATACATCATTTAAAAGTAGACTTTATTTCCAGACGATTGGTACCAGTAACTTTCTTCTATTATTGTTGTCTTCTAGTTGCAGAGTTAGTAGGAGGTGTTTATTTTTTTTTTTTCGACGACTGTTCCAATCATGTGGATAAGAAATCGCTTTTGCGACTGATACTGCTTGTGTGATCGCAAGCAACGTGGGGAGCAGAAATGAAGGGTACTCAAATCATAATGAAGGATTTCTGTGTCCATTGATATTTACTATATTATTTATCGTTTGAAAAGAGCCAAATAAACATGAAGTCCATCCAGAATCATATAACTACTGCTCGTCTCAGGCGCCGATGTGCGGTTGTCAAATGTTTAAGCATTTCTTGGTAATGATAAATAGTATAATAATAAAGACGAAGGGGGATAAAGAAAAGTAAGTGTTTTGTGCTCAAATTTTTTTTAATGTTCGGATCTCATATGCTGATAATTTTGTGAAATCTAGTGCTAGATTTTATTTAACACAGAAATAAAAATCCAAAAAATGCTTAAACTAATTGACTGGGAATATCTAATTTAAATAGAAAAAAATTGTTCAACAAAGCAGGGATGGAATTCTTTCAGAAGAAGTGAATCATTTTTTATAAATGGGAATAATTTGTTACCATAAAGCAGAGCTGATTGCAGCATGGACAAACTGGGCTTTTTCTATGGGAATTTACCTTTACGGGCCCACAAATTTGGTATGAAATTTCCATAAAGCTGATATTTTAAATTTGTTTCGATCTTATACTTATTTTAATAAATATTGTGTACTTTTAGAATATGATTAGGTTAAAGAAAAGGATATATTTATCCAAATATGTATTTGATGGCATCGAGCAGTCTTTTTTTTTTTTTTTTTTTTTTTTTTTTTTTTGTAGCAATATATGAAGGTGGCGGTGGTGGTGGTGGTGGGGGGGGGGGGATAAATACTAGGTCTTTGGACTGGAATTAATTTAATAAACATTTTTGATACCGTAGGGCATATATGAAATCGCATAAATACATATTTAGGTGAATATATTTATATATATTATCCTATTCTAAAACTACAAAATACTGATTACGATCATAATAAAGTCAAAACTGATATAAAATATCAGCTTTATAAAAATTTTGTACCCAATTTGGGGTACCCTAAAATCAGGGGGCAGAGAAGCATCCTAGTTTTACCACGCTGCAATTAGCTCTGCTTTATGGTAACAAATTATTCTCATTTATAAAAAATGATTCAATGTGGTCAAATATGGCTGCGTATATGACTTAGAAAGAAAAGTGGTCAAAGATGGCTTCATATTGGCAAAAAAAAGGGCTCAAAGATGACCGCAATTAAGACACTTGAAATGTCTGAAAGTCAGACGCAAGAAGTGTCTAAAAATTTTAAGACACTTTAAAACGTCTGAAAATCGAACACTCCAGTTTCAGTCACTTATGTGTTTGAAATTCAGACGCAAGAAGTGTCTGAAAATTTTCAGACATTTTAAAACGTCTGAAAATTGAACACTACGTTTCAGACACTTAAGTGTCTGAATTTCAGACATTTCAGTTTACAGTGTATAAATTCTTTACCTCAAATACAGGGCTGGGCAAAAGAATTCACGAACGTTCTCCTTATTAGAGGAAATTGCTGAAGGTAAATTTTCAACTGAAGTATATGTATCTCTTAAATGAGCTTAATTTTGGCATGCATATAGTTAATATATTCAAATCTATATATCCTTTTCAGGGCTGCTGAAAAAATTCGCATAATTTCCGATTGTGGATGGGAACAGCTGAAATGGGGTTTTGGAATGTATTATTCGTTTCCATAGGGTTGAATTAGACGTAATACTTTAATTTTTTAAAGTGCGCAGTTTTGATACATTATTCTGAATGTGTTGGGAAGTGTTTCATAATTTATGCTTGACGCATGATTTTTTCTTACTTGTTTTTAAATTGAAATGGTTATTGACAAACTCGACTTTTTGAAAATGTATAATTATTCCATTTGAGAATAATCATGTGTTTTTATAATGGGTTAAAGTTGCAAGCTCTGTAAATAAAATAATAATAAAACAAATGTCATAAAAATTTAAAAAAATTATTAATTTTAAATTTAATGATGCGTTAGATTGACCGAATGCATTTTATTTCTCAAATAAAATATTACTTTTCATGCACGAAACTTTTTTTTGTCTTAATGCATGTAATTTAAGCATAATTCAATGAAAATAATACCACATTTTATAAAATTTCTATGCTTGGCCTAAAATGGGTTATGAAACCTTTTTTTATTTTTTATTCAGAATAACAATATCAGTTATTTGCCTATTCTTGAAAGACAGGAATTATATTTTTAAAGCAAAAACTTTAAATCTGCATTTTTTTCGTTAAATGTTTCTTAAATTAAACAAAAATAATAATTTATCTCATTTTTAATTGTCCATTACCAAATTGCGTGCAATGAACTTATGTACTTTTTTCAGTGAAAAACATTAATTGTCTTGGAACATAATTAATATGTCATCAATGTGCATTCATTGTTGCTTGTCTCGATGGCAATTACAAATCGTTAACTTGTGCTTTTCTACTCCAAAACAAATTATGCATTCATGTTTTTTAAGAAAAGGATATTAAAACACAGCAATGGAGTTTCTAATAGAAATTTCATTTTCTGTAAAATGCCTGCGATAACTTCTGTAGTTGCAAAAATAAAAGAAATAGCTGAATAAATTACGAGGGAAAATATTATTTTTCGCATTAACATAATTAGATTTTTCTAGAATGTAATGCTTAATTACTCTTTTTCTGCATTTTTTCTTCATTCATAAAGGGATCAAAAAGATGCTACGATTAAAGGTGATGAATTCTTACCTAAATAATAACAGAAGAAAATGTCAGTTTGTTGTTTTTAGTGAATTCCTTAAGTAATTGACGAAAATTGCATATTTTATTAAAATCATAAATTTCGATATCATTACTAAATTTAATTTTCGAATTATTGCTTCAAAATATAAAGCATAGACTGTTTCAGCTTTGCTATTTTTACAAAAAAAATCTCACATACGTGTTACCACCAAAACCCAAAATGCCTAGTTAAAATTAGTTATAACTGTAAAAAAATTAGTTTTAACTTGTAAAATCTTGTTTTTCTTGAAACGCTCGTTCAAAATTATATTTAACTGATCTTTTTAACTTAGTGATTTTATAGATTTAACTTAGTGAAACCATGTTTTAACTAGCCAAAACTATAATCGATTGTGTTTCATTTTAAAAAACTATTTCTAACTTAGTATGATATTACATTTTCAAAAGTTAACCGTTTTTACCAGTTAAAGCTAATTCTAACTGGAAAGTATATTTTATCGTCCTTTTAACCCTTTAAGCCCTGACACGCACAATTGTGCGAGTGATACTAAAGTAAAAGGCAATGACTATTTCCTGTTTTTGTGAGATTTAACCTTTAACGGATGTCACTGAAATTGTCTCATAACTAGTGTGAAGCGGTCAGTGAGACCGCTCCATCGAATGATGAATAAAAGGCACGATTAACTCATATGATGGTGTTTTTGTATTAAACATTTTGTACAGGACTGTTATAATTAAAATTCGCCTATTCAAAAGTCTCTGGTGATAGTACTTGTTGTAATATACTCCTTTTATTTTATTTATGTAATCTAACGATTCGTATATCTCTTTTCTTTTCTGCCGCTAGAAGGCCTATCGTGTTTCGATGGAAATAGGTTTTGATAGTATATAGACATTCTAAGATGTTCTAGGATGTTCTTTGTAGTTGAGTGTTGATTGTGCTTTGTAACAGTGATGTCTGCCGTTTTCTCCATATAAATGTATATATATTATGTCAAAGATGCCGCTGCATTATTTATTTGATGGTCATTCGTCTTTATTTACTATAAGCCAAACCTGCGCTACTGAGAAAAGTAAGCATGAACTTTATTTGTTTAAACAAGTATAATATATAATCTATATTCTATCACTGTTTATTTTAAATGAAAGTTCGCCAAATGCTTACAAACAAAGCTCCAAACGGAACAAAATTTCGGTAATGTTTGTAGTTAAACTGAAAATTCCAAGTTAAACTATAAAAATTGAAAAAAGCCGCGGTCTGTGAGACCGGTAACATCAGTTAAAGGTTAAAACCAAATCTGCACATTTATATGAGTTAGTAGGCTTCAAATGCTTTGATAAGACACAACTAGGGGGCACCAACTACAATACAGGGTTAGATTTGCCGCTTTTAAAAAGACTATATCATCTGACAGCAATCGACAAAAAGTATGTACTGTCGTAAATTCTTTTAAATATGATTTTTAGTATTTGCTTAGATTTAATTTTTCTTTTCATATACTTTATTCACGATTTTAATTGATTTATTCTTTGATAAAACTAATTAGACTTTACAATTTTTTTAAAAACAAATGACCCGCACAATTGTGCGGGTCCGGCATTTACCAGTTCCAAAATCGGTACAATTCCTAATATATAACATTTTTATTTTTAAGTGATTTTTTTTAAACTTATGTTTTTAGCAATTTATTTTTTATTAATTACATTTTTAAAGCGGATTAATTTTAAATTAATAGGTTTATACTATTCATGATTTCTATTTAAAATTGATAGTATTAGATATATAATATGCATATGTAACGAACTGTATGTTTCTGTTCTAAGTTATAGATGCCATATATTATTTATAAGTTTTATATGAGTTATATGCATATCACGAGATAGATTTTTAAGTTTGATGAATTCATTCCATTTTGTCGACACAGCAAGTAAACCACCAGGAATAAATAATAAATTATGGAAAGTTCAGAAAATGCTCGACAGATTCCGTAGTGTCTGCTTGAATTTACCAGGAGATCAAGGAAAATTTTCCATAGATGAGCAGACGATTCCTTTTTTTTAGGACGTGCTTCAGTAAAGCAGTATTTATAAAACAAACCACACTCTGTTGTAACAGTATCACCTGAGATAGTTTTAAATTTTGTAGTATACTAGTGGGAAAGTACAGATCTGGTCCACAAGGATTTGGCTTAGGACCTGCTGTGGTCCTTACTCTAGTTCAGACCTAGTTTTATGTAATTCGATCGGCATTTCAACAAAATACCGCTGCTAGCAAAAGTAAAAAGAAAAAAGAAATATGAAGGATCAGGCACAATCCAAATGGAGTGAAGGGCATACCATTTGTCAACGGCTCTTAAGAGGGGTGTGAGCATTGAGCACGTCTCAGAAAATGAAATTGCAGTGGTCTGTCCAAAAACAAAAATTATTTCAAACATTTTCATTGTGGTTGATGGAAATTATCTCAATAAACAACAACTTTTTTTGCTTAAAATTTATCTTTAGATATTTGCACACATAATCCCAAATTACACAATTGTGTAGATTTAGCTCAAAAACGGCTGCGTTAAGACCGAACCCGCACAGTTGTGCGGGTCCTCCCTTCGCATAACTTGACATCGGGTATTTTTTTCAATCAACTATGGTTCTATCGATAAGGGGAAAACACCCAAACTTTCAATTTATATCAAAAAATCTCTTGGTCTTAAAGGGTTAAACGTAAAATCATGCAGTTGGCAGACATGTTTATTGAATTAATTTGGAGTCGAATATCGTTTTTTTTTTTCCTTACAAACAAACAAATGGTTTTAACGAAATTACGCAAATATTTACACCGATAAGTAACGTAAAATAAAACATCCATAATTTAAAGTGTTGTAGAAAACAGATAAAGAAAACTTTACATGTAAATTAAAGTTTATGACGCCAAAAACTAGAAAAAGGAGACAAGTGCAGAAATCGGGATTTTGCAGAAACGTCTGTTTCACTGCCTCAGTTGTAAAATTCAATTGCTCAGCTTGTGTTTTGATAAAAGGTGGCTTGAAAATGTCACAACAACATGATTTACCGCAATCCATGGCTTGGTGTGTTATCAGGATAGTTGAATTTGGGGAAACACAACGAAGTGTAGTGGACGCTGTTGGAGTCGCAAGAAGTGTCCATGAAAGGCTGTGGAATCGATTACAAGACACATTGAATGGTAGTTATCGACAAGTGCAAGGTCGAAAATGTGCTAACACAGAAACTGTTGACCGATATATCTTGTTAACAGCTCGTCGAGACGGAACGGACAATGCTATCCAGCTGCAAACACAGTTGTTCTTGGCCACAGCACGAAGGGTGTCCAGCCAAACAGTCCGAAATAGGCTTCATCAGGGTGGTCTCTATGCACGTAAGCCAATGATCCGTATTTCGTTGACCTCAAGCCAATGTGCGGCCCAAAGAAGTTGGGGAACCGAACATCGAGTTTGGAGGCAACGTTGTTGGAGTCAAATTCTGCATACAGACGAGTCCCGATTCAGTCTGCATGTGACAGCTAATGTGTTTTGGCATGGAGAGAAAGAGGTACTCAAAATAATCCCACATTCGTTCGTGAAAGATCACATTACAGACGAGGTGGGTTGATGCTCTTGGCTGGAATCAGCATACGTGGACGTACGGGCCTGCATATCATTCGGAATGGCACTTTGACGATCCGAAGTTATACAGACGAGATACTGAGACTTCATGTCGTATTCTATGTTGCAGAAAATAGTGATTTTTTTCCGTGCATTATAATGCCAGACTTCATACAGTTCGTCTTGTGGAAAACATGCTTGAGACTAAAACAATGCATCATATGGAATGACCAGCATGCTCTCCTGACCTAAATCCGATCGAGCATGTTTGACACATACTCAGACGACACATTGCTGCGAGACCGAGGCCTCCTTTTACTGTCCGGTACTTGGAGATTGCAATTCTTGAGCAATTGAACAATATTCCCCAAAGACTTATCAATAACCTCATCGCATGCATGGAAAACAGGTGTGCAGCAGTCTTAGCTGTTTGAGAAGGCCACACGCCATATTAGAATTTTTGCATCATTTCTAAACAATACTTTTTTTATCATTTACATGAAAACAAATTGTTGCCCTAAACCATCTTTTCATGTTCTTTTCATCTTTTCAAAGAATAAAATCTCCCTTACATTTTTGCGTCTTTTTTTTCTGTAGTGCGCATTGATACACGTGTACTATCCATTTTATGCCCATACATGGCTGTCTTGCACTGTTCTCTTCACTTATTTGCTTGCTCCCCTAATTTTTTTGAGCAATGTATAAATGTTTTACATCTTAAGTTATAAGTAATTTCTGTCTCCTGATAATCTTTGTCGAGGTGTCGCGTCATGAAATTGAATATATATGTTTTATATGATAATTTAACTACGTTATCCTAATTTGGAAAATGCTTCGTAATGCATGAGTGTGATGAATCCCTTTTCTTACTTTTCTAATCATTTTAGACATTTGCTTTTTTAAATCACTTATAAATTTTAAACTAACAAGTTTTAACCAGTTATTTAGTGCAATATAAAAGTAGAAATAATCATTTCAAAAGATAACTTTTATTTCACTTTTCATGTTGGAAATTTGTTTTTGATTTTTTAAACAATAATTTTTTAGGCTATTTTAGCGGTGTTGAAAAAACCGTAAAAATAACGTTTACATGAAGGTGTGAAAGCGAAGTTATTTCTATTTTGAGCAATGTTTTCTCATCTGATTTTAGTGCATTGAAAACATCGCTGAAAAACAATGAAAGTAACCAGACATATTTTTACGTTAATTACGTCCGCAAACAATGTTTTTTCGACTAAGTAACATTTGGTTTCTCTGACTATTTAAAAACAAAAATGTTTTACTTGATTATGTCGAATCTTTTCTTATCACATTGTTTCTTATTTAAATATGCATCTTGTGTTTTGTTTCAGTGTTGATTTACCATTTAAATATTGTCACAGAAATTGTCCCATAGACAAATTGATTTAGGAAGACCTTTATGACGTTCACAGCTGTAGCATGTTGCATGAGTCAAGAAATGTTTCGTACTTTGAGTTAAAAGAATATTTTATGTTTGCATGCCAATAATGTTCCTTTTCTGAGCGTTGTAACTTGAATTTGGACTCCCTTCTACCCAACTACTTTTACTAAATTTACATATTATTTCAACCGTGGCTGTTGCTCTCGAACTGTCTAATACAGTGTTGTGAAACTTCTAGATACATTGCGAGCAATATAAACTTATGCCAGATTGATTTCTACGACTCATATTTCGCATAGTGACGGTAAGCAGTCTCTGAGAACGCTTGATTGAAAGATATATTAAAGAATCGATTAACTGATAGGATACTGTTTCGGTAACATTGTTACTTTCTTTTTTCTGTAGAAAAAGTATTGTAATCGAGATTTTTTTCCACTTCCGATTTCTGACGGATTTACACGTTTGAGTGTGCAAAAATCTCGAAAAACATTTCTGTCTGTCCGTCCGCGTGTACGTATGCCCATGAGCCCGTATGTCCGTATCTATGTAGTCGGCTTTGCATGACATTAAGCATTGATTTGAATCAATTTTTTTTTTTTTTTTTGTATGTGCTTGGTTATAGCCAGAAGCTCCTCCTTGAATTTTGAAATATTTTGCCGGAAGGCGGCTTTTTAATAGCAATTTTTGTGCCATTATCATTATTGTACCATCGTAAAGTGTATGAAGTTATTCATACAGGGTGTCTAGTGAATAAGACCCTGATTTCAAATTTAAATATCTTAAAAACAAAGATCAATAGAATTATGCGGTAAACAGTTTGTTTATTAGCTAAGCTGTAAAAATGTTATACAGAAGTTTCAAAATTTAGTTGCAAAAACCGTTAATAGATGGCGCTGTAATCGCAATACTTCTAAACTGTACTTCGAAGTCCAGAGCACTAGCCTCTCATTCCTACATGGTTCCCTACGGAAGATCGAATATTGGGAAAGTCCACTTTTTCATTGGGCTGATGTGCAGAAGTGGAGATATGTGGTCACAGAATTATTGCATCAGCTTTAATTTTAGAAATTTTCAGTTAATAGAACTTTCAATAAAAAGTTTAGAAATCTTTATATCAGAACTTATTAAAATATTTTATTAAATTCAATTTTTAGTGTTCCGTACTTAAAAAGTGAAAACGGAACCATTATAAGATCACTCCTGTGTCTGTCTGTCTGTTACAGCCATTTTACTCGTAAACTACGGGACGTGGAAAGTTCAAATTAGGAGAAGTAATAAAGACTGTTGACCCAAATATTTCTAGAATATTACACTTATAAATATATTTAGTAAAAATGTAGAGGGTCAAATTAAGTCACTTGAAAAAAAAAAACTCTTCTTTGAATATCGTGTGGGGTATCGTGTGAAAGCTTTCGTAACGCTGAAATCAAAAATATATTTCATTTAATTTTAGGTATTACATTTTCAAAGTTATGGTGGAAAATGTAGTTAAAAAATATGTGCCTCCCCACATCTAATTCCGAATCTATTGAAACTAAAATTATGAAAAAATTGGAAGTAGTAGGCATTAATTTAAACCTTGCAGGAAAATTATAGTGATTAGCCTGAGTGACATAGTTTTTGAGAAAATCGCATTTTTCCGTTACACTCAAATTTCGATTTACGGGCTTCAGCAAAAGTGTTCAGCAGCGCTAGAGGTAACTATCGTAGCAGAAGTAAAAAAGCATTGTTGATCGTGAATTTTGGAAAAAATCGTGGGTAATTAGCCGAAATATAAACACTTAAAGACACGGACGGTTGGACATATATAATAACAGGGACGGCGTATTCTATGCTCCAGCGGCTTTTAAAGCCTAGATAACAAATTTTAAGGATATATTTGTGTAATTCAATGCCCAGTAGCAGTATAAAAGCAATAAACGTCAATTGTTAAAAACAGACTTATTTAATAAAAATTAATCACATAAATAGTAGGGTATTCGCGACTAGTTTCCATTGAGTGGCTCTCTCAATACCCTACTATGTCTTTAAAGGTTAAATAAAAACCTATATGGAAAACACATATACAGAATAGCTATATTTGCTATTATTTAGGTTCCATATATCTTTGAACTTTCATGGTATATCCATTTATACTTTTCCAGTACACAGGGGGGAAAGGAAAGTCCCTTTAACCTGAAAATACTTGCGAACGGAGAGAGCTACAGCTATGCAAGTGAGGTAACATTATAGTAAAGCGACTACGCCCGACATAATGAAAACGACAGCAGCGCCCTAGTGGCGAAATTTGGAAGATAGCCACTGCAAGTCGAAAACGAAAAGAGATAGAGCAAAATTTCCAGTTAGAAAGTTTTAGAGCATAAATTAATTAGTATAATACGACATTTGTTTTACATGGATAAGATAAATCTTCGTCTGTTTACCCCAAAATGTCCGAAATTGATGCACTCCATTTTGTGTAAACGTTTGAATGGAATAGCCAGATGTATGAAGAAATACGCAAAATTTATGCTATAAATACGTACTTATCTCAATACATTTTGATAACATCACACACAAAAAAAAGACAAACACTCTCACAGTGATAAAAAGTTAATATTCAGTATGTTCGAAAAGTTTGGCATTGCTCACGATACACGTTTGTATTCGTGGGAGTATTTGAAAATGCACATTTCTCAGCCTGGAATTGCAAGCCTCTTCAATACGATAACACAGATTTAACACTTTCAAGGGCGGTGGCTAGACGGTCTAGCCACCTAATTTTAATTCCAAAACTGACAAATGGCACCAAGATATTTTAATAAAATTTTGCTTTTGTAATGAAAGTGCAAATTAGCGGGTTTTTGTTTTCTGAGAAATTCCTTTGAATATTCTGGTGTCAGTCAATTATTTCATCAGCTTACGAACATAATTCTTCTGCTTCTGAAAGGGTTAATATAAAATTTTAAATGCATTTGTAAATAAAATTTTTACAGACATTACAGCACAGTACAACGTAACAATCTGCAATTGTGCACTGCTACATTTCCGGAATGTGAATAGGCAAAATAGAATCGTCGCTCTTCGATTTCGGACATTTTTGGGTATGCAGGCGACGATTTATCTTATCCGTGTGAACCAAATCTCACTTCGTACTAATTAATGGATGCTCTAAAACTTTCTAATTGGAAAATTTGCTCACCTCTTTTCGTTTTCGATTTGCAATATTTATTTTCCGAATTTCTCCACTAGGGGTGTTGCTATCGTTTGCATTAGGTCGGCGTAGTCGCTTTACTGTACCGTTACCTCCCTTGTATAGCTGTAGCTCTCTCCGTTCGCAAGTATTTTCAGCTTAAAGGGACTTTCCTTTGATTCTGTATACTATACAGCTATACCCAACCCTACGTTGTATAGTTTTTACAAAGCCTTAGTATTAGTCTAGTTTTTGAAAAAAGTGAAACTTTAGTTTTTGGTCAAAAAAAGCCACAGATAGCTTTTTATGATAAACTTTAACTAGTTAGGATAGATTCTACTACTTATTTTTTTTTTCGATTATATAAACTTTTGTTTATGTCTCTGATATGAATATGACCCTGTTCACCTTCTTGTCAATGAATTACACACCGCTAAAAAACATCTTATATCAAACCTGTGTTAATGCCGTGCAAAAGTAGAAATTAATCTTGCTCAAAAACTAGACATGTCATAAGAAAACAGACTGCAGATTTGAAATCAGCATAAAAATATAGTCTAGAAAAACGTTACGTCAATTCTGTGGCAACTATTTTAAAGGTGGTAGTGATGTAAACATTACACCATTGAAAAATATGCAAATAAGGCTTAATAACTGATAAATAAATGTTAAGAATATGCAAATCGTGACATTTATCTGAAGCAAATAGTGAAGTAGTCATTATCTAGAAAACGTAATTAGATGTGACATATATTGTATCTAAAATTTGCATAAAATAGCACAAAAAAGCTTAAATTTGCATAAATTTAAATATTCAAATTTCTCAAAACTTGGATCACCTAGAGATAAACAGAGAGCATATTCGGAATAAGCGCCAAAAACTGATCTAGAATTAACTAATTTTAGTTCTAGGACAAAACCACTGTTGTACAGTGTTACCTTAATCAAGTCGAATTTTAAAATGCATACAGTATCTTTGTAAGCAATATCATGAATCTTCCTTATCAATTTTGTGAATTTTGATCAAAAATTAAGACGCATGGAGCATTTTGGAAAATCTAAAAATGTTGAAAAATCCGTTTTGAGAAAACTGATCTAAAGCATATATTATAATGCTGAAAAATTGTTTGTGTATAAAATTCAAACCCTTGTGTGCAAAAAACAACACAAGCCTGCGATGGTTGTGTTGTTTAACTTTTGATAATTGGTTTTTATGTATTTTTTACCGCTGAATCCGAAAATGACCATCATTTTTAACCATCACGTCAGGATATTTGCAAATCGTAAATTTCAATGGTAAAAAGTAAAAAAATAGAGAACATCTGATACTGAAATAGGGGAGACTAGGGTGTGTTTACCCACTTTTTACAAAATGATATTTTATTTTTTAAATATTGCACATAGAATAAAGTTTTATATCTCATTTTATTTGTTATACAATCAGTTATCAAAATAAGTTTGCTACGTAAGTGTAATGTATAAGAAATATGAAAAATGATTGATTTTAATCATGAGAAAATAATGGTTCAAGGCTCCCCACATATGGGAGGGTTGACCCACTATATGGGAGGCTTGACCTACTTTGTTTTATATTGAAATATTTCTGAAGAAAAATAAAACCAGATTTTAAAAAGCAAAATAACTTCATGCTACGTGCTTTAATTATTATAAAAAATATTTTTGAAAATATGATGCTTAAACAAACCTGTATAGATGCTATCGCAAGTCAGAGGAGAAAATGTTTGTTTAAAACATGATTTTGTCTTGGCCGGTATAATTGTGCAGCAGGGAAAATGAAATTTTAACATTTAAGACAGTATTCCGTTATAAACAGATTCCGTTTTCATAGGGTTTCATGTATTATTATGTCCGTATTTAGGAGCCACTGTCCCCCTTTTTATTTTCCTTGTCATATTTTTGTGGCACTCGACATGACAATTCTAGTTGTCACATATTTTGGCTTCATCTCACTGTATTCATCCTGGTGAAATTTGTCTACACACCTTCCTAACGTTTTTCGACCAATGCTATGCTCTTTTTCAGCCTCATGAGCACATAACTTATCGTTAACATATTTTAACTCTTTCAGGGGCAAATTACTTTCTGTACTAAAATGTTGAAATAAATGACTGGCACCGGAATTTAAGACAAATTTATTTGGAAATAAGAAAAAGACTATACTTCACATACATATTAAATGGAAAAGATTTTAGAAAACTTTTGGCGCCATTGTGGCGTTTGGGAATTGAAATTAAGTGGTTTCATAAACATATCACTGCCCCTGAAAGGGTTAGGACGGCTGCTTTCATACTTTCTAGTCCTTTTTAGTCTTTTCCACTGATTCTATTTACCTATTGCAAGTAATATTTAAATAGAAAAATGTTCATACCAACATTCCCATTTCTTTAATTTTTTTCTTGCAGTGGATACTAGAGCAGTTTTTCACATCTTTCTTTAATAAATTTTATATATTTTCTTTTCCATCACCCCATTTTACTGTAGCTTTACAGAATAAATTTAGAATCTTTTTTCTATATAACCATTAACATTTTCTTATGCACAGTGTATAATATAAAGATTTCCAAAACCACTTAATGAAGGGAGCCTTGAGCATCTGCTCAACCCTCCCTCAAATTGACTGGGTCAAGCCTCCCCAAATAGCCCTTTTATAAAGAATAGCACATTGTTATGATAAGCCTAACTTACTGTACAATATTTATGCCTGGAATGAAAGCTTGATATTTCTGCATTACTTAAAACCTACTTACTTAAATTTCTATGATATATTTTATCTGAAAAAAAATTACAAAATATTTCGAAAAAACACAACTTTTAGGTTGAAAACGCTTCAAAATTGATTTTTTCCACACCTATTTCGACTATCTGTATGAAACAAAGACTGTTCTTTGAGTATTCTAGTAACTTTGGTTGACACCTATTGATAAAACTCTGAACTTCTTTTAAGCATGAAAACGGATGGGTAGGTCAAGCCTTCCGTATGGTCAACCCTCCCAAGTACCAGGAAGTACCAAGTATACAGGAAATGGTTGTGTTTCTTAACTTTGATAACTAATTTTTATATATTTTTTACAACTAGTTTGAAAATGACCTTCATTTTTAATCATCAAGTCAGGATTTTTTGCAAATCGTAAATTTCAAAGTAAAAAAATAGCAAAATTCTGATACTATAAAATAAATGTGATGGTTGTGTTTTTTAAATTTTGATAATTTATTGTTATGTACTTTTTAGCAATAAATCTGAAAATAGCCATCATTTTTAACCATCACGTCAGAATACTTCGCAAATCGTAAATTTCAAAGTTAAACAGTAAAAAAAATACAAAAAAATCCTGACATGATGGTAAAAAATGAAGTCCATTTTCGGATTCAGCTCTATAAATTACATAAGAATCCGTTATCAAAAGCTAAGCAATTTGACACAACCGAAATTCTGCCCAAATAAAAGGTCTACGGTCCCCTTAAAGGACAATTCTAAATTTTTCGCAAACATTCCGATCTCTTTGGAATTTATATTGGGTTATATGTTTACAAGACCCTTTCAGAAAATTGCGAAACTAAGAACAACTTTTCTTAAGAAAAATCACATATGGCCCATTATCGAAAAATTGTTACATTAAAGAGATCGTAATTCATATTTCGTTTATACCTTCTACTGAAATAACATTTGATATATTACTTCTTATAATGAAAGTACCCTTCAGCATCATTATTACGAATTCTTGTAACGATTACGGAATATCGTTATAAAAATATTAAATTAATAAAGTAATGTTATTGTTACAGATATTATGCTCGTCAAGTAATGACTTGTTATGCGTACATAAGTGAAATAAAATATAAATATTTTTTCCTAAGCAATGATGTTTTCTAATGTTATAATCAATAGATAATAAAAATTTTTTGCATACATGACCAGTCAGAAAACTTTATCTGCTTGCTTTTACCCCTTTATCTACTGACGGTATTTATAAGTACCATTAAAATAACTTGCTATAAAATTAATTTAATACATCGATTAGTAGTAATACTGATTAGAATGAGTTACAGGTGTATTATTTTATCTTGTTTCAAAAGAATTATTGGTTACGGAAAACAAAAATATTTTTAAAAGGATGATTTCTTTTTCCTTTGCATCTTTTCATCTTTCTTGGCTTTGGGCAGGGGGGATTTCTCAATTCAGAAATATTTCTTTATTTCTATTGTAAGAACATTATATTTGTACATTTTCTAATTCTACAAAATATTAAGAAAAATATTTAAAATAAAGGATTTGAGTGGGTCATAAATATTGCACAAAATCGCTATAAATTCAACTTTAATTAATCCTTCTAAATTCTTCAATCCTTCTAAAATTCTTCTAAAATTTATTAAATGATTATGTGTAAATCTTCTATTGTAGTTTCAAAAATTCAAGAAAAATGCTTTTGAAGATAAATTTTTCATGAATTCATAATTCAGTACATGAAGGGTTAAACAGATTCTTAGAAGCTGTTTAAAAGCAACGATTAGACTTTTTGAACCCATATAAGTGTTAAGCATAAGATTTAACCTGGCAGGACGCGTGCCGTGAAACGTAACACGAGAACGGGCATGGGGTGTCAGCACACCCCAAATATATTAAATGGCATAAATACGAAAATAACTTTAGAATTCTGTCTGTTAGTGAAATTCACGATAATTACACTCTTTCTCGTGAAAAAGGATAGCTGAAATGTTAAATTACCGTTAATTAAAAAAAATAATAAACAATAAATTAAAAGCACTGACCGACAACAGACGAATATTTCCGGCGTGGAGTGTCAAAACAACCCGCGCCCGTCCTGCCGGGTTAAATATGATATTTATTTGCAATTTAATTTTATTTAATGGTTAAATTTTTGATACAGTATTTAAAGTTTTTCTCTTATTTTCATGACATAATTTTAGAAGAATTGCATACTTAAATATAATGTGTTTAATATATATATATACGCAATTTATTCTCTAAAACTGGTATCTTCTTATTTTACTTTTATGTTTCAATAAGTTAATCATTAAATGCCCATGGTTGAATGCATTCCAGAAATTGCGTAATTCAGCGAATCGGAATTCATATCAGAAAATCTAAACAGTACATTTCGGTTTACTTATTAGCGAAATATTTGTTATTAAATAAATGTATACTAGTATTTATAGTACGTTTTACAGGGTCCCTCAAAAGAATTCCGTTGCATTATGGTGTATGGGGAAAATCGCGTTCGTTGCATTTAAATGATGATGATATACTTTAAACATAACAAGATTGATATGAATAACTCAGCTGGACTATGACATGCTGTAAGAGGCGTATATGATAAATACTATTTAAATTTCATTTACAGGGACGTAGAAAATAATTCCATTCCATTATTATGTATGGGGGAAAATCATTTGCGGTGCATTTCAATGATTGTTATGGTACAGTCGTGGGGGGAAAAAGTAAACACCCCCTGCTAACTCCTTAACAAATTATCGTAGAAGAAAGTTACTGGTACCAAACTATTGGAAATAAAGTCTTCTTTTAAATGATGTATATAAAATTTGATTAGGGAGGCATCTACATAATAAAACGAATCTAAACATCATTTTTTTCAATGGCAATACCCAATTTGAAAAAGATATTTCAAATCTTAGGTTCAAAATAAGGCTAGACACCAAATTTCAAGTCACTTGAGTGATAAGTTTTTGAATTATAAGCATTCAAAATTTAGTGCTTCTAATGTTAAATTACATTTTCATATTTTTATTAATATCTCCCGAAATTATACTCCTATTGGGCTAAATTTTTGTGCAGCCATAATACTAAAATATCCAAACATAAATACGTTGAATTTGCATTTTTTATAATTTTATGATATGAATTATGAAATTAATATTCGAAAATATTATGAATTGCAAACTACAATTCTTTTGATGGATTTAGATTTATTAAGTCCTGCTTTATGGAAATCCAAAATTTCATATTTTACTTCCAAGTAGTTTTCAATTTATGCTTAAAAAATGGCAAAATGATGTCTTAAGGGACCATCTATGATAGAAGTGACTAGATATTTTGAAGTTTTTTATGCTATCCTGTAATCTGACAGTTTTTAATGACTGCTTGAGTGGTGCTTAAGATGTCTTGATCAAGAAAATACTATTTCGGCCAACAATATTTCGGTCAACAATCGATTACCGAACTCCAATTTGGATACAGCCCCTAAAATACGCTCGTTTTAAAATAATTAATTTCTCCGAAGTTTACCGTACGAATTGCATAAAAATTTGTTTTGGGGCTAATTCAAGGATGTAGAGTTCATTTATGCTGTCGGAATTGTGTACTGCTATTGAACAAAAGAACGTTATGGTTCGTTTTAATATGTAGATGACCCCTAAGCAATTTTATATCGAACCCTTATATAGATTATAACGAACCCTTAAATGTTTTTCTATTAAACGAACTCCCTATATTTTACTGTGCACAAAATTCTACAACTCAGGTAAAGAGGTAATAAAGAGGCTTCACATAATGCAATTTTAAGTATAGAGTTAGCAAAAATAAATCATGCCTCATTCTAAATTTAATCCTAGCTTTTGCTTAATCAAATATAATGAAGTCACTACCAACAAGATAAAAACTCTCCTTAGAATTTGCTATCTTTAACAATGTAATTTAAAACGGTCTTTACGATTGTCATGATAGATTTCATAAATAAATGTATACGATGTTTATCAAATGTGACTGTATCCGAGATTTAAACTTACTGCCTCTTGAGTTTAGTTATGAAGCAATAAAATAATTCAGGCGATATTCAGTATCAAATAGATACAGTGTTCCACAAAAGTTATGGTACAGAGAGTAGTTCTTGAAAAATATTCAAATTTCACAATGATGAATTGAAATAAAATTAGTTAATAAATTGAAATCATTAACTAACAGCCTTTATTACATTATAGAATGAAATATCAATGGAAATTTCTTTTGAACATACTGAAAAAATATTATAAAATTAATATAGTTCAAAAATACTTCCACAAAAGTCATGGTATATTCGTAAAAAAATTCAAATTCCCACCCATTTGCATATTTTACTGAGCATAGTCGTATTCCCATAGAATCCACACATATTCCCACAGAATTCCCACAGATGTATTTGTTGTTATCACAGCAGAGGAAATCTCATATGAATTTTAAAATGTCCTTCCGGCCAGTGCCGGGACGAAAAGGTAGCTTTCAAATACCTTATTTTAAAAAAGCCAACTTATATTATTCAAACACACGAAGCTCAATTTAGTGGAAACCGAATATAGGAGATTCAATACTAATTTTAATCAATACTAAATCATTATGAATGAGAATTTCACGAAATTAGTCAGCTTTATCCAAGCTGATTTTATTTAAAGTAACTTATATTTGGCTGAGATGTTGATGTATACTATCCACATGCTTTCTCACATGGAAATAGGCGAATACGTGTGTTATCGCGTGACAAATACAAGATCGTTTCAAAATGTTAGCCATACTAGAAATTCAAAGTGCTATAATTCAACCATTTTTAAGATATAAACAAAAGAACAAATTTTAAAAAACAAAATCTGCTCCGGAATCTTTGTATCAAGGCCAAACACATAAAAAATCTTTTTCATTTTCCAATTTTTAATACCTCATTTTAAATTTTAAATTTAATTTTTTTTAAACGGCAACCCTTTTGAAACAGGATGGCGAATAAAGCTGGCCAACGAACTCGGTCGAGACATTGGTATGTACTATGTACAGACCAAGTAACATCCAAATCGGTTCATAAATACGCTTGTTATCGCGTAACAAAAATCAGGTCGTTTTAAAATGTCAGCCACAATAGAAATTCAAAACGCTATAACTCAGCCATTTTATTAGATATAGACGAAACAAAAACTGTTCCGGGATCTTTGTATTAAGGTCAAACACATACAAAAAAATCTTTTTCATTTTCTAATATTTTGGTATCTCATTTTAAATTTTAAATTTTTAAAATTTTTTTAAATGGCCGCCATTTTGAAACAAGATGGCGGATGAAGCTGGCCAATGAACTCAGTCGAGATATTTGTATGTACTATGTACACACCAAAGTACATCCAAATCGGTTCATAAATACGCCTGTTATCACGTGACAAATATCAGGACGTTTCAAAATGTCAGCCACACTAGAAATTCAAAATGCTATAACTCAGCCATTTTTTGAGATATAGACGAAACAAAAACTGTTCCGGGATCTTTGTATTAAGGTCAAACACATACAAAAAAATCTTTTTCATTTTCTAATATTTTGGTATCTCATTTTAAATTTTTAATTTTTAATACCTCATTTTAAATTTTAAATTAATTTTTTTTTAAATGGCAACCCTTTTGAAACAGGATGGCGAATAAAGCTGGCCAACGAACTCGGTCGAGACATTGGTATGTACTATGTACAGACCAAGTAACATCCAAATCGGTTCATAAATACGCTTGTTATCGCGTGACAAAAATCAGCTCGTTTTAAAATGTCAGCCACAATAGAAATTCAAAACGCTATAACTCAGCCATTTTATTAGATATAGACGAAACAAAAACTGTTCCGGGATCTTTGTATTAAGGTCAAACACATACAAAAAAATCTTTTTCATTTTCTAATATTTTGGTATCTCATTTTAAATTTTTAATTTTTAAAATTTTTTTAAATGGCCGCCATTTTGAAACAAGATGGCGGATGAAGCTGGCCAATGAACTCAGTCGAGATATTTGTATGTACTATGTACACACCAAAGTACATCCAAATCGGTTCATAAATACGCCTGTTATCACGTGACAAATATCAGGACGTTTCAAAATGTCAGCCACACTAGAAATTCAAAATGCTATAACTCAGCCATTTTTTGAGATATAGACGAAACAAAAACTGCTCCCGAATCTTTGTATCAAGGTCAAATACATAAAAAAAGATATTTTTTCAATTTTCAATTTTTTGGTACCACATTTCAAATTTAAATTGTTCTTAAAAATTTAAATGGCTGCCATTTTTAAACAAGATGGCGGATGAAGCTGGCCAACGAACTCGGTCGAGACATTGGTATGTACTACGTACGTACCGAATTACATCCAAATCGGTTCATAAATTCGAGAGTTACAGTATGACAAATGTCAGATATATATATATATATATATGGATATATATATATATATCAACTTTTGAACGGAGGGTGGTTTCGAGGTCTGGGGGTCATGATCGATGAAAATATACCGAAATTTTTTGAAATCGCTTTCCTCCGAACGGCTGCAATAGGTAGCTTTTTGTGATGAAAGCTACCTAAAATAACGGAAAAAGAACTTACAGTAAAGGAAACAAAATTAATTGTTAAGCTTCATGAAAAAAAAAAGGATAAATCTTAAAAAATATTTTTAAAAAATCTGAAATAATGTCTCGAAGCCATTCCATCATAAAAAAGTAATTAATAGGTAAAAAAAAATTATAATTAAATCTTAAAATGCCCTTCTTTAAAAATGAACAGTGAGAGTTGTTAGAATAATAGTACTCTGCATTTCTGAAAATCCCTCAATTAGTGCTAAAAAAATAACACAAGAATTGGAAAAGTATGGCAAAAAAACAATATATACAGAAACTATCAACAAGGTCATTAATGATGCTGAGTTTAGATCAAGATCTGCAAGGAGGAAACCGTATAACTCTCCGATCAACAGAAAGAAAAGAGTACAATTTGCCAGAAAATCTTCATATGCATTTCTAAAACGTATAATTTTTTCATATGAGTCTAATTTTAATATTTTCAGCATAAATGGACGAATTAGACTTTGGAGGAAAAAGGATGATGCACTGCATTCCAGATATACGACCAAAACTGCATAGCACATTGGAAGAGTTGTAATGATTTGGGGCTGTATGTCAGTTTCATGAATATGAAATTTAGATTTCACGGAAACTATCACAGATAGATTTTAATAGTTAAATATTTTAAATAAAATTTGCTGGACAGTGCATTAAATTTAGGTGTATCGCAAGACTGTTACTTCCAATATGATAATGATAAAGCACACTGCTCAGACTGTCCGATTATGGCTGCTCTACAATACCTCCCACGTGTTTTCCACCCATTCACAAATTCCAAACTTAAACTCTATTAAACATTTATAGAGTATCTTACAGCAGCAAGTGAATAGTTATGATACCAGAAGTAAAAAATAGTTGAAAAGTGTTTTACTTGCAGAATGGAATAAAAATTTAAAAAATATTACAGAAAATCTGGTAAAATCAATGTTCAACAGACTTAAAGCAATCCTGAAAATGAAAGGATATGCAACTAAATATTAGAAAAGTGTTTTCTTTAATAATTTAAAAAAAAATTATCTGAACCATGACTTTTATGATAGCATTTTTGAAATTATATTTTATGAATTTTTATTTTTGAAGTTTCTAAAAAATATATTATTGAATTTTTCTTGTATGATATAGCAAATGCTGTTATTAAACAATTCTGATTATTTAATTCAATTTCATTTGCATTGATCATGGTTAATTTTGCATCTTTTCCGAAAAATACTTCCTATACCATCACTTTTGTGGAATACTGCATATAGAAAAGTCATTTAACACGTTCACACCGGAGCGGTGGGTCACACTCGACTGTCTCAGAGTCAATTGAAAAACATAGAACTCAAATGAGCTCAGAGTGGAATGACAAATTCACCTTGCATTAAAATAACTAACAAATAACTGTTTACTAAAAAGGTGCATAAAAATTTATTAAAATATACCGTTACAAAATGAACTGGTCTTTAAAAACTTAAAAAACATTGATGTTAAAATCATAATGAAACAGAAAAAGATGATTCCTCAGATCTTTCGATCGCTAACGCGATCATTTTCAAAGGATACTTTCACTGGAATGTCGCATTCACTGAGCTACTTATACACCAGTCTGGGAAAAAAGGGTCAGTCTATTATTTGTTGGGGGTGTCTATGAAGTTGTTTCGTTCCAATGCTGAAGTGTTAGATATTTTCAAAATGTTAAACCAAATTTGAGGTATATCATAAGATAAAACATCGTTACATACATTAATTTTTTTTACTTAAAATTTCCAATGATTCCCTAAATCTCAAAGTATAATGATCAAATGTAGGTAAAATACCTCTTGCGTTTTCGAAATCTATTTTTAAATTTTGGCGTTGATTTAATCTGGAAAGTACTGTAGACGGTCGGTTCAACTTGATATCTCTCATGTGCTCCCCCAATCTTTCTTTAAATTTTCGAGTGGTCATACCTATGTAGCTTAACTCCTTCTGATTTTCCGTTTGAAATGGGATAGAATAAACACCTGCAATTTCCTTATTAGGTATGGGATTAATTTTCTTTTCAATTAGAGCTTTTAGTTTTGTAGGAGGTTTGGCTATTAAATTGATATCAAATTTCCTTAAAGCGTATTTTAATCTTTCATATAATCTTGGTACGTAATCGAAGGTACAGATTCTAAGTTCTCTCTTGTTTATTCTTTCTTTTTGATTTTTCTGCTTTATTTCATAAATTAATTTATTTATGTGCTGAGGGGAAAATCCGTTTTCTACCGCAATGTGTTTAATTGTATTTAATTCATTTTGTAGGTACTTTTCACTGCAAATATCAAAGGCTCGTTTTACGTAAAATCTGTAAGCCGCAATTTTATATTTGAAAGGGGAGTTACAGTCATAAGAGATGGTGTTATTCGAACGGCAATGCTTCCTGTATACTCTCCTTTCTATTTTCCCCTCATCCATATTTCTTATTAGTTCTGTATCCAGGTATGGTAAAAACCCCTCATTTTCTACTTCCAAGGTGAATTTAATGTTCGTGTCTATTTCATTCACTTTCACTAAAAACTCATTTAAGGTTTGTATGCCATGATCCCAAACTATAAACACATCGTCTACATAACGGATCCATAGCGTTGGTTTTACTTCAAGATTTTCCATTATTTGATTTTCTATAGGTCTAAGCTTCAGCTCCGCCATTAAACCTGAAATGGGCGATCCCATTGGATCTCCCTCAGTTTGTCTGTAAAATTTATCATTAAAAATAAATACATTATTTTGCGTCACTAAATCGTACATCAGAATTAAGTTTAAAACTGTGGACCGTATTTCAATAAAATGTTTAGAAATGTATGGTAAATTAGCAAAATTACTGAACGACAGGGATTTCGATGATTTTCAACGTATTTTGGAACTTTTTAGAAACATTCAGCGGCAAGCTAAACAGAGGACTATTTATAATAAAATAAACAGTTTAATGTTATCTACTCCTATTAAACCAATTAAGAAACCTGTCTCATACATTAATTTATCAGATAAAGTCATGAATGAGGATGAACATAAAGTTTTAGGGCTTGGTCCAAAATATATGTTTGAAAATAAAGTGAATTTGAAGTCTATATTTACAAACTGTGAAAGAATTTCGCAAGTTGCCCCACCGGGAAGGAGAGACGAGATTAGGAGCCTTCTTCATAATAATGTTACAGCATACTTAAAAAAGCCAATAAATCAACACGATAAGCATTATAAAATCGTAAAACAGTTAAAATCAAACACAGATATTATTATCATTCAAACAGACAAGTCAAATAATTTAGTCATTCTAAACACTAAAGATTACCGAAAAAATGGAAGCATGCATCAGGGAGATGAAATGTGTACAACTGAAAAGAGATCCTAATGTCAATATCAGTGGTAAAGCACGGGATTTAATCAAGAATGGTAAATGGCCGGCAGAGATGAAAAATTTAGTAAAAATTAATAAAACTGCAGTTACCCCTAGACTGATTGGTCGTCTAAAGGATCACAAAGAGAACTCCCCCCTTAGGCCCATAGTGTCAAAATGCTCGGCCCCCACTTATGGAATTGAAAAAGCATTAGTGCCATTTCTGAAAACAATTATTTCGCCCTCAGATTATGTAACTGACTCTACAAAAGCATTAATTAAGAAAATTAAAGATATTACAGTAAATCATAATAGTATACTTGCTAGTCTAGATGTAGTTTCTCTCTATCCATCAATAGACATCAAAGAGGTTGTGAAAATTATAGAAGATTCAATTGATAATATCCAAGCTTTTTGTAAGGACACACAGATTACACTTAAATCAGCAATCAATTTAGTGACGCAAAATAATGTATTTATATTTTTAATGATAAATTTTACAGACAAACTGAAGGAGCTCCAATGGGATCGCCCATTTCAGGTTTAATCGCGGAGCTGAAGCTTAGACCTATAGAAAATCAAATAATGGAAAATTTTGAAGTAAAGCCAACGCTATGGACCCGTTATGTAGACGATGTGTTTATAGTTTGGGATCATGGCATACAAACCTTAAATGAGTTTTTAATGAAAGTTAATGAAATACACACGAACATTAAATTCACCTTGGAAGTAGAAAATGAAGGGGTTTTACCATACCTGGATACAGAACTAATAAGAAATATGGATGAGGGGGAAAATAGAAAGAAGAGTATAGAGGAAGCATTGCCGTTCGAATAACACCATCTCTTATGACTGTAACTCCCCTTTCAAATATAAAATTGTGGCTTACAGATTTTACGTAAAACGAGCCTTTGATATTTGCAGTGAAAAGTACCTACAAAATGAATTAAATACAATTAAACACATTGCAGTAGAAAACGGATTTTCCCCTCAGCACATAAATTAATTAATTTATGAAATAAAGCAGAAAAATCAAAAAGAAAGAATAAACAAGAGAGAACTTAGAATCTGTACCTTGGATTACGTACCAAAATTATATGAAAGATTAAAATACGCTTTAAGGAAATTTGATATCAATTTAATAGCCAAACCTCCTACAAAGCTAAAAGCTCTAATTGAAAGGAAAATTAATCCCATACCTAATAAGGAAATTGCAGGTGTTTATTCTATCCCATTTCAAACGGAAAATCAGAAGGAGTTAAGCTACATAGGTATGACCACTCGAAAATTTAAAGAAAGATTGGGGGAGCACATGAGAGATATCAAGTTTAACCGACCGTCTACAGCACTTTCCAGATTAAATCAACGCCAAAATTTAAAAATAGATTTCGAAAACACAAGAGTTATTTTACCTACATCTGATCATTATACTTTGAGAATTAGGGAATCATTGGAAATTTTGAGTAAAGAAAATAATGTGTGTAACGATGTTTTATCTTATGATATACCTCAAATTTGGTTTAACATTTTGAAAATATCTAACACTTCAGCATTGGAACGAAACAACTTCATAGACACCCCCAACAAATAATAGACTGACCCTTTTTTCCCAGACTGGTGTATAAGTAGCTCAGTGAATGCGACATTCCAGTGAAAGTATCCTTTGAAAATGATCGCGTTAGCGATCGAAAGATCTCAGGAATCATCTTTTTCTGTTTCATTATGATTTTAACATCAATGGTTTTTAAGTTTTTAAAGACCAGTTCATTTTGTAACGGTATATTTTAATAAATTTTTATGCACCTTTTTAGTAAACAGTTATTTGTTAGTTATGTCTCAGAGTCGACAAGTCTTCGGCTTTTTGGATACCAGTATTTTAATACAGAAAATGTCGTTTTATTTAATTAGAACAATTGGGCGATTTAAAGGATCAACATTTTCTCTAAAATAACAGTGGTGTGCAAGAAGCCGGAGACTTGACAACTCTGAGACAGTCGAGTGTGACCCACCGTGCCGGAGTGAACGTTTTAATTCAAAGTCCTTATTAAAGTTTTCGATTTATCATTAGCTTTTAAAGCTATCTCATAGCTGTTTTGAGAGCTATTTTGGCGTTTAACTCCTAAATACGCCATTTTTATTTTGTTTCCAAAAATATATGTATGATTCTCTGAAAGGTTTGTTACACAGGAAAAATTGTGAAAAAAAATCAGAGATACATTTTTCATAAGGTACTTGTACTCAATATGGACAATGCTCTCAATATGGGCACCCCTAATATCTTTAAAAGTAACAATTTTGATAGAGAGACGGCGCTACATGTCCGTGAAGAAAAGCAGTTGAAAAGGTAATTAAGCTGAAAAGCGCAAAAAAGCCCGCTGTTCGTCATTTGCAAGGAAAATTGTTGTTTCGTGGTGTGCTGATCGTAATTACAGGTAAGTTTAAATTCTTATTAGATATGGTAAAATTATTTTAAATATTTAAAAGTAGAGTGTTTTAGAAAGCTGATAAAACGTATTTTCGATTGCTATTGCATATATTGCTTTAAAATGTTTTCTTTGTTTATTTATTACAAGATTTAATAAAACTATGCCCGATTCCCAATAAGGAAACTTTATGTCTACATTGGAAATACAGCAAGTGAATCTGCAGATTCACAAATTTGTAAAATATATGTTTAATGCCATCTGAACAATCCTCCAATAAACCTCCTACTAGAAAAAATCCTCCAAAAAGCCCTTGGAGAAAAATCAAATGAAGCCTCCCCTCAGTAGGGTATCTGTTCGCGAAATTGCAGGTACCAGCGGTATGACTTCCTCAATAAAGGAGAGCTGGTACTGCTTCTTATGCAGTATTGATGCTGTTGCAGACATGCGGCTATGCATCACATGCGACAGATAAGTCCATGAGGACTGTATGGGACTTACTGCCCATGATGAAGAACTTTTTATTTGTCCATCCTGTGAGGACTGAGTAATAACAGATGTAAATTCTGCAGACAGATGCAATAAAGCTAAGCAAAACCAACTATATTATTTCATAATTTTTTGTAGTAACTGAGACACTTTGCATGGGTTTTCGAAGAACCACAACCGAAAATTACACCCCCCCCCCTTTCTAAAGTGCATGTTCGGAAGATATTTACAGTGCTTCCACTCTCCCGCAATACTTTAAAATATATTTATTTTATCCCCTCTCCTCTAAAATCCCTTGGAAGAGTGGCTCTTCCATACACCCTGCGTAGTAGGTCAATAAGGAGCCACCTGTCCCTAATATGAACATGCATGTCCGTAATAGGGACAGGTGGTTCCTAATATGATCACTTGTAAATATTTTTTGTTTTTATCATTAAAATTAAACCAGAATAATTACATGGTCGCTAATTTTAATAATGATAGTTAACAATCCAGGGATAGTGGTCATATATTTTTGGAGTCCTATGACGTGTACACGGGGGTGAAAAAAGTCAATTTTCCTTATTGTGTCCATATTGGGTACAGGTACCTTATAATACGTCAATCTTTTCTTCTGTTGCACGTCTGAAATACAAGTAAAAACTACTGACGCGTGGCGGTTTTACGCTAAAATATTGCAAATTAGTAAATATTTTAAGAAGTTTGCCTCCAAAACCTTATTTTATATAATTATTTTATAAAACTTAACCTTTAACCCTTTAACTCCCATGATACAATACGTTCTAGAAATTGCGTAGTTCAGAGAATATGACTTTACACCAGAAAGTTTCAACGGTTAATTTCGCTTTATTTCAATATATAATGTCTGTTATTAATTAAAGCAAATATTGCTATTTTTATTTTATGGCGCGAATTAGGTATATACGAATAAAAAAATCTATTAAATTCAAAACACTGTTCTTTGATTACATGCAAAGCTGCGCACTAAATGGTTAATTTCAAAGAGTCTAAATTATTCAAACACTTAAACGCAATGTGGCATTGATAAAAAAGGTTAACAAAGAAATAAGAATGTGACAAATGCGATGATTAACAATGTGGCATATGTACAACAGGTTAAATTTTTCAGTGTAACTTAGCTCGAAAAAATAGTTTATTCCTAAGGGTCGTTGTAACCATTAAATAAAAAAAGATTTTTCGCAACGACTTTTTTCATTGGTTTTTGATAAGGGAAAAGAAAATGGAATTCTTCGTAACATACCATTAATACTTCTTTTAAAGATGTCATGTTTCTATGTATTTTATTAAATTATTTTGTCTAGTAATGTCTTTCCTATTTCAGTTAAAATTTTCTTTAGTACTAAAAAAACCAAAGTAGATTGCATATGACCGATTAATCAATAAATCTAGCTTAAGGCTGTTCTCATCTGCTCTGCTCAACAAGCGCAAAACGTTTTGACACATTTTCAAATTCATTTTTTAACGTAAAGATATAAATATGCAAGGCCTGTCTATGGAAGAGATTTGGAATAAAACTGTGTTTTCCATTTTTTTTATAAATAGATTACCTATTGAATTATAAGCGAATTTGATCACATCACAAAGACGCTTAAGAAAGACGGTCAAGAAAGCGCCCCTTTCTTGAGTGGTTATTCTTCTTTCGAGCGGAAATTCAGTTCAAAACGCTCCCTTTGACACTATTTTCCGAAAGATCTATTGCGTTTGCCAAAAAAAAAAAAAAAAAAACACGGAAAAAACAGTTAGATTACATAGTTTCTGAACAACAACATCTGCTAGTTTCATGCATTTCCTAAATAAATTAAAACTTATGTCATAAAGTTGCCCTTTTGGATTTGAGAATAGCCTTAATTTCAATTAAGCTTGAATGTCATTTTAGTCATGTTCCCAAAATTTCCGCTATTCTGCTTCTTTAAGGGGGTCCGGAACACAAAAATCTCCAAATTTTCTAAAAAACTTTTATTGGAATATTTATTGCATTAAAAATTTCTCTGTGTTTTTCTGTTAAAAATGACTTTTAAATTATGTTTCTATCTTAATTAGAACAGGAAATATTAAAGTTTTCGTTTTGGTGTGTTTTCAAAATCTAGCTTTAAAGCAATGATTGTCATGAAAACGATTTCTTGTGAAAATGCGCTTTTCTTCATGAAGACATTTTCACCATTTCTCGTACTTAAATTGTCAAGAACCGTTAAAGATAAATGGTTCAAATTTGGAACATATCTTTTTCAATTGTTTTACTTTAATTTTGATTCATCAAATTATAAAAATACATATTTACTTTTGAAAATATGATTTTTCTTTTAAAAGTTACACCATTTTTTTTTACTTTAAATATTTTTAATTTTTTTAATTAATATTTTTTTAAACTGTTGAATATAAATTAAAACTTGTATATTTCTGTTTATGTAAATGAAAAACAAATTGAATTTCTACAAATAATATTTCGAGCAATAACGATTTTAGATTACCCCACTTTTTTAATGAATTTAAAATTTTAATTTTAAAAAAATATACATGAGAAGTTTTATCATGTGATTTTGTTTAAAAATAACATGGTTAACTACCACAAAAAAATTCAAAATTTTAACTCAATAAATAAAAATTATTTTAAATTATGTCCCGGACCCCCTTAAATCTATTACATAACATTTAAAATTCGAAAAGGAAATGTACTACCTATGTCTACAAAAATCTAAACACAGTAGTGACAAAATGAAAAACAATTATCTGGAAAAGTTTTTTTTCTAAATTTTTACAGTTCATTTTGACACTTAATTTTCAAGTAAAACCATAACATTTTATATACGAAACCAAGATTCATTTATTGTTCTGTTAATAAGATTTCTTTCTGACAAACAAGTTTCTTTGGATTTCAATTGGGTTAGGGGCTAGACTATTCTCGGGCGAATCCAAATGTGAGAGGAGATTATGTAGAAACAACATTTTGCGCCCAGCAGCAACATGGCATGAAATCAAATTTTGTTTAAATTGCAAAATTTCATTAAATAGGAAAAGATCACCCATCGAAGGCGTTTTCAGGTATCTCATACATGTACAACTCAATTTATGAAATGCTGCATATGCACAATGACATATACACATTATATATATATATATACGTCTAATTGTACGAAACGCAGATACATAAACACTAACAATTTTAAATTCTTGCTGACCGTCGTTGTTTCAGATACAAAATGTATTATATTGATTGAAAGCTCAATATGAGAAAAAAAATAACATCTTTTATTAAAATAGAAAGGTCGAAATTTAAGTTAAGACGGTCGAAATTTCAGTTCAGTCCTATAAAAAGCAATATCTGCGCATGCGTCCAAAATCTCTTCCGGGCGGTCCGATCTCTTTCACTGAAATGAACGATCACCGTAGACAGAGAATCATCATCGCACGGAGTAATAACTTTTACTCTGTGTATCATCGTCATGCTGGTAAACAGCACATGGACAAACACTGAGCGCCAAAGGGAGTTCAGACGTTCCTGCCTAAATACAGATTGATTCTTAGGATCTTAGGAATTAACGATTCATTTATTCTCCCACGCTGTAGTCGTTAATATAGTAGCACGCACGTCGCTATCTCTAATATTATTTACTCTAGGTGCTGCTTTGAAATAGTTATTTATCTAATGTATTAAAACGAAAGACGAATTCTCCCTTGCTGTTACAATCCTTGCGACGCACGTTGTTTTCTGCGATCTTAATTACTGTAGTTGCTGTTTTGAAAAAGTAAGTTATTTATCGTTATTTATTCAATGTCCACTTCGATCCCTTATTATTTTGTTCATTTTAATTTATATAGCGAGTTTTAGGATTATTTAGTTGAGTAATATGGCTTTAGCATACCACGATGTTCGTGAAATCGTTGTGGATAGAAATTGCTTATTTAGGGTTTGTTTATATGATGCAGAAGATCACCACCATGAGATTTAAAAAACGCTAC
This sequence comes from Maratus speciosus, assembly GCA_963932465.1. Taxonomy (NCBI): domain Eukaryota; kingdom Metazoa; phylum Arthropoda; class Arachnida; order Araneae; family Salticidae; genus Maratus; species Maratus speciosus. The sequence goes on from OZ010787.1 coordinate 641,605,071, forward strand.
AATTTCTGAACATGTTGGTAATGGCAAGGATCTGATAGAATGTCATGATAAAAGCGCATAACAAAAACGACTGGTACTCTGTTTTGTTTTAAAGATGGCTCAGTTTCCTCGAATATTTTTGAAGCGTTGGTCTGTAGCATTTTAATATGTATAACATTTAATTAAATTGGAATGTATTACATTAAGAATATCCCCTCTAATGAAACTAATCTAACGAAGAAAATTGTAAAATGTCATCGGAAACAGCACAGCGATACTGAATTTTATATCGTTTTAAGAATGACTAACTTTTTTCTATGAGCATAACATGGTTTATTTTGTTCTTGACGGTTTTTTTTTTTTTTTTTTGACGGAGATAATTTAGCCCTTTTTTAACCTTGCATAACACTTTTTATTTTGTTCTTACAGTTTTTGTTTTCAGTCTCTTTTTTTTAAGTAATACATTTTTGTGATCTTCATGTCCATACATCGATACTGAATTTTATATGGCTTTAAAAATCACTCTACCTTTTTTCTATGAGCATAATACTGTTTATTTTGCTGGACGGTAGATGAGTTTTCCTGGTATTTGGGCCCCCAACATCGTCCAAAACTTATTTATCTCGTTAATATTGTTATTTAATCATGGAATGAGATGTTCCCCAGTATATGAAATAAAAAAAAACACAAAAAAGTGTATTAAATAAAAAATTATTATTCAGGGAGATGAAAGTCAAAAGATTGTGAGAATGCCCCATATCACTTTTGAAGGGAAAGTGACCTGAATTATACTTACCATCAATGGAAAATTCCGAGAACACTTTACAGTCACCCCGAACATACCGTGCTGTTATCTAACCCGTGAGCTTCAGATCAAATTCTTTATTTTCCTTTAGTGTGCCAACCACTTTTTTCATAATTATAAAAGAAGGTTCCAAAAGTAAAGGAAGGTATTGCTCTATAAATCCAAAAGAATTAGTTTCTATTATACAGGGTGTATCTGAAATGCTTCAACAAACTTTGGGGGATGATCGTACTCATCAAGACGAACAAAAAATGCAATGGAACATGGTGTCGCAAATGACGTTTAAAGGGTGAATATCGCAAAACTAATAAAAATATCGAAATCCCGCATGTTGCTTTTTCTGCTGAACTGACTTGTAGCACGAAACTGGTTTTCCTTTCACTTTGTGCATATCTGGTCAGAAAGAGATAACAAAAACTTGGAAGAAAGCCAAGCAAATCTGTGAGCAGGAATCCACGTATGTAGGACTCCCGATGTCTGCGAGTGTGTCCGCCAGTCGTTCCTCCGTAGATGTACTCTGTGTAATGATGTCCGAGATCGACACTTTGAAGAATTGTTGTAAAACATTTGTTTTCTCTGGACATTAGGAGCTGTGTTGTACCTATTCTGTATGATAAATAATTTTCTGGAGTGTCCCTTTCTTGTCTCAGTTTGTCCATTTCCAGACGCATTTTCTCGATTTTTATCCTTTAAACGTCATTTGCGAGACCATGTTCCATTGCATTTTTAGTTCGTCTTTATGAGTACTATCATCCCTCTAAGTTTGTTGAAGCATTTCAGATACACCCTGTATATTACTGGCTGAATCCTCTTTTAAACGAGTTCATTTTAAACTTACCTGCTAAATAGGGCTAACATTCGAGAATTTTGAGTGACCATTAATGTAGCTATTGCCATGATTTCCAAGAAGTTTTAATGGTTATTACGCTTGAAGGACACTAAAAATAACCAGAATCTTTTAAAATTCTACCAAATGTCTATCTATAGACTAAATATTATTTTTGCATTTGCAGATTTTCTGTAACTATCTGGCTATATTTTGGTTGAATATCTGCAAAGTGCGCTAGATGACGTCGATCACTGGCGTACTGAATGTGCTTTCGTCACTGTCTAGCCTTAAACTATACTGCTGGCCTTTAAAATTGTAACACCAGGAAGGAATGATCTGACGAACATCAAAATCGCATGAAAGGAAGAAGTTGGAATACGCAAATGATTAGTATTTCAGGGAATTTAGACGACACAGACGGGATAAACGACATCTGAAGCACTGCATAAAAAAAAGTTGCGTAGTGTATTTCTCATTCGGAAAGCACTTTGTAAGGTCGGCGTTTGCTCGGAATATCGTGTTATGCCTCGAATAATAAAAAGAAATGCTTACCTACAAGTGTCAGAATTCAACAAGGGCAGAATCGTTGCCTATCGAGAGTGTGAACTAACGTTCCATGACATCGTCCGTCACACTGGTCAAAATCCAACCACTCTCACGCGAATATGGAATCAATGAGTTGCTAAGGGCGATATTGAGCTGCATGCTGGATCCCAACGCCCTCCCATGACTATCGCCAGAGAGGACACACATGGCGAGGTCGGCCCTGCAAAACAGTACAACTACATTACGAATTATTAGTCAGGAAATGGGCACGTTTGCATCGCGCAAAGTATCCGCTCGTACGGTGCGACGACTTTTGCAGCAACGTAGACTGTCAGCACGGTGACCATTACTGCAGCTTTCCTTGACAATTCAGCATAGAGAGAGACGGCGACTCTGGTGCGCCTAACGACAAAGCCGGATACGGGAGTGGCCAATGTCGTCTTTTCAGACAAGTCCCGGTTCTGCGTGCAGTAAGGGAGACCGGGGTTAATTGGCTACAGGGGTAAGTAGGCGCAGTCCTCATAAATCACCTGTTTGTGGATAGATTGCGCAACCAGTCACAGAGTACCTTTCTTCTTGCTTTTTACAATCCTCATTGTAGTTTTGCAGCGTTACCTACGTGCAGTGGACATTTATTACGATTTTTCTGTTTTTTGCACTCATAAGTAATTTTTTGTTGCTTCATTCTTTTTCTAATTTCTAATACTTATCTTAATAATTGCGATTTAACTTGTGCAGTTTTTCTTAGTGTATGATTAACAGTACCTACCCCATATGTGATTTACTTCGATTATTTATGCTTAGATGATTACGTGTCCCTTTTGTGAAGAAATTGATTATGGGGCTAGTAGGCGCATTGGACACGGGGCAAGTTGGCTCGGTGTTTGGTGTGTGCTGGTAGCTTGAAAAACAGCAAACAACGAGAAAATTTGTTGCAATGCAAGATTTTGCGCACACGAGGATTTTCCAAACGAAGACACTCGATTTTTTATTTGTGACAACCGTAAGTCTGATGATGATATAGAGTAGGATAGAAGTTGCTTAATGTTAATGTTTTATTCATTATTTTTATGTCTGTATAATTTAGAATTTACATTGTACGGCTATAACGCCTTTGTTTAAACATACTGGTAATAATTAAATTGATTTCGCTTAACTGCGTGTCTTATTTGATTTTTTATAAAGTGACCAACTTACCTCATAGGTATAGGCAACTTGACCCGTGACGGGGTAGATTGCCGCACAATTTTCCTTTTACTTTAGGAATCCGCTAAACATAAACTACAAAAGCTACAAACTCAAAACTCCGGGTATTTATAGCCCAATGCCAGTTCTTTAAACGTACAGTTAAAATTTCATTAAAAACGTAAACAAAAAATTAATAAAAATCAATAACTAAAAACTGCGCATACTAGTCCGGGTCTTCCCTATTCATTCTAATCTATAGGAATGATTCAGTGCACTTCAATGGTTCCGTTGTGTTTAAACCGAAAAGATTATGTACTGCACCATATTTTTTTTTTTCATATAGATAATAATGTAATGGACTAATTTTGTGTGACCCTGTAAAAGTACTATAGCCCCGGTCTCCCTATTCTGATGGCCGAATACGTGTCTGGAGGCCCCGAAGAGAATGCTCGTCGCCTACTTGCATTCGATATTGGCGTAGGGGTTCTGCACCTGGTATGATGGTTTGGGCACTTATTGGGTACACGACACGCACATCCCTAGTTCGGATCGACGGTAATTTGAACACTGATCGGCACATTTCTGACATCTTACGTCCAGTGGTTGTGCCCTGTCTTCGAGGCCTGCCAAACGCCATCTTCCAACAAGATAGCGCAAGACCACACGTTGCACGTCGTGTTCTGACCTTCCTCGATACACCGGATATTAGATTGCCGCCCTGGCCTGCACGGTCTCCAGATCTGTCACCCATTGAAAACATCTGGTTATGGATTGCTGAGAGACTGGTCCGCCACCCCTTGCCAGGTAATACGGTTGATGAAGTGTGGCATAGACTTGAAGCAGCATGGAATGAGTTGCCCGTTTCTGTCATCCAAACCCAGTTCGACTCCATGCCTAACCGGGTAAGGGCCGTTTTAGCCTCCAGGAAGGGTAGCAGTTTCAACTAATTTCGCACCCCTGTAAACTTCCAAACCGCTTACAAATTTAATCATTTTGTTTTCATGCCATATTGCTTACGTGCAATAAATTTCTTCTTTGTATTTTCTTTCTTTCATTGTGTTGCAATTTTAATGGCCAACAGTGTAAAAGACCTCACTCAAAATCTAACCATATCTTTAAAACTAAAATCCTGTTTTTAATACAATAAAATTAATGCATGCTTTTAATAATTTTGATTATGTAGTTTGTTTAAATTTTGAAATGATAGTATTAAATGCAATATTTATTTAAAGTTTTGATTTTTATATGAAAATATTTTTTTTTAATTTTTGGCGCCTCTTTTTATATTAATTAAATTGCCCAAATATTTTGTTTTGCAATTATATTGTATTATTTATGATTATATTAATTATTTTATAATTATTTCCAAATTAAGTCCTTCAAAATTAACGATCTTCTATTAATATTCATTAAAAATCAAAATAATGCCATGCAAAACATAAAACCATATTATTATATGACATCATGTTTACAAATGCAAAATGTTCTTTTTTTTTTCAAACCACAACATTTAACAAATTACGCGTATTTGTTTTACTAAATCAGTCAATGACGTAATAGAAGTTTTTTTTCCCAAGTAATTCGTGCAAAATTAATTAATTTGATTAAAATTTTTACTGCTTCACATTTCGTGATTTTCTTACAATGGAAAAGAGATAAATTATTAATATTTAAAAATAAATGGACACATAAATAAAGGTAATTAGGTTAGAAATTTTACTTCATTTATTAGTTTATCTTATTTTTGTTTTATTCTAATACTTTATTGAATTTCAGTTTTTTTTTTTCAAAATAAATTCCCTTGTGTATTCCGTATAATCTACAAATTATTTCAGCTGAAATGTTAGAAGAATTTAGTAAAATATTCTTTGAAATAATATTTTCTTTTGAAAATTATTAAAATGTAATGCTTATTTTTTAAATAACGTTCTTTCATTTAAATTAACTAAAGGCATTTAACAAAGGTTAAAATAAATTCGAACATAAATTATGGACGAGATTTGTTGAAAGAAACGGATAGGAGATGAAAAATCCGTAAATGTAAACATAAAAATTAATTATATTTATTAAAAGTAGTTTGGTCGTTTTCATGGTACAAATTACTCTAATAAAAAAAACTACAATTGAATGTTAATTGTTTTGACCAAGTAATTTACATAAAATCAAATAATCTAAAGCTAAATAATTGTTCTAGCTCAAACAATGACAGAAACATTTTGCAAAAATTAAAACTTCTATAGACTTTACGAATTAACTTTTGTCGTTTTTCAGCATACGATCATGAGATTTACATTATATTTCTGGTTCATTTATAAAAGGATGTACTGATACACTCGGTTATAGGATTTTTTTAATCTGAAAATAAGCGAGTAATTTTCAGACCTTGGACCGAGGTAAGGTATATGCGAATTCCGAAGAAAAAATAAAATGCAAATTTTGACTTCTAAAACAAAAGTTTTTTCAATTTTTATTTTTAAAAATCGATGTGATCAGTCATAAGTATGATAAAATGTGTCTTTTCGTCTGCTGGTAATATTCCGTTGCAGTACAACAGAAACTATTAAAGAAACAAGAACGGAAAATCATGCATCAATCCATAGATTATGAAACACCTTCCAAGCCTATCAGGATATTGTTAAAAAATGTGTTTTTTTTTCATACAATGACATGGAATAATAACTAAATAAATAAATAAATATATATATATAAAAACAAATTAATAATGGGAGACTGGAATGCTAGAATTGGGGAAAAAGAGAAAGGTGAGTTATCAGTAGGAAATCATGGATATGGGGTGCGAAATGAAAGAGGAAACAGATTGATTGAGTTTGCAGAATGTGAACAGTTGTATATCATGAATTCATTTTTCAAGAAAAAGCCACAAAGAAAATAGACATGGCGTTGTGCAAATGGCTCAACAAGTGAAATCGACTACATCTTAACAAACAAAAAGCATCTTATTCAGGATTGCAGCGTTCTCAATAACTTCAATACAGGAAGTGATCACAGGTTGGTTAGATGCAAACTGCTGTTAAATACTAAAGTGGAAAGAATGAAGCTTTTGCAACACTCAAAGAAATCAATCGATATAATAAATCTCCAGAAACATAAAGAAGAATTCCATTTCGAACTTAAAAACCGTTTTCAAGTACTTCAATCCACTTTAGAAGAAGAGCAAGATGTTACAGTAGTGAACAAGAAACTAACCAATACTCTACAAGATATTGCAAAGAAGATAGCCGGCGATGCACAAGTAAAGCAGACAAAGAAAATAACAGAAGAAACAAGAAGATTGATGAAGAAACGCAGAGAATTTAAAATGAAGAAAAACGATCCTAAATCAAGAGTTGAATATGCTGAATTATGTAAAACGGTAAGAAAATGTGTTACAGAAGATATCAGAAAATTTAACTCTGATATTGTCAAGAAAATTCTAGAAGATAACAAAAGTTTAAAATCTGCTGGGCGAAAACTTTGTGTTGTAAGAAAAGGTATTTTTGCACTAAAGAGGGCAGATGGAACAATCACCAAAATCAATAAAGAAATAGTACACATTGTCGAAAAATTCTATAACGATTTATATAAATGTGAAGATCAGAGGGAAATCAACTTATGTGATTCACGAGAAAACTTAACAGAAATCGATGCCATAATCCCAGTGATGACAGACGAAGTTTTACAAGCCATTAAATTTATGAAAAAAGGTAAATGGCCCGGAGAAGATGGAATTACAATCGACCTTATCAAAGAAGCAGGAGAAGAATTTGCAAAAATGCTATCCTTACTGTTTTCCAAATGTCTCCAGAAGTCAGATGTACCAGAAGATTGGAATAATGCTGTGATGGTGCTACTTTACAAGAAAGGAGAGAAGGAAAACATTAAAAACTACCGTCCAATCAGCTTACTGTCAGTGATTTATAAAATTTTCACCAATACTTTCGACCATACTTGAATCATCTCTGGACTCAGCTCAACCTAGAGAACAAGCAGGATTCCGAAGTGGATTCAGCACAATGGATCATATCCAAACGGTAAGGGAACTCATAGAAAAACATAAGGAATATAATTTACCTCTTTGCCTTGCCTTTATTGATTATGAAAAAGCATTTGATTCGGTCTACACATCAGCAGTAGTAGAATCTCTGGAGGACATTGGTATAGACAAACCTTACATCAATATTACAAAGAAGATTTACAAGAAAGCAACAGCAACCATCCGATTGGACAAAGGAAAAGCAAAGATCAAGCTTGGAAGAGGGGTAAGACAAGGAGACACCATTTCACCTAAGCTTTTTAGAATAAATGGGGAATATTTAAGTCATCTCCGATTCGCTGACGACATTTTAATTTTCAGTAACAGTCCTGAAGAATTGGAAAATATGCTAAAAGATTTGGCAGAAGCTAGCATTAATGTGGGATTAAAAATAAACTTGGAAAAGACTAAGGTGATGTTCAATTCATTTGCATCAAAAAAGAAAATCGTCTACAACAACACTGAAATTAAAGAAGTGCAAAGTTATGTGTACCTTGGGCAAGAAATATCATCGGATAATAGTATCATGAATGAAATCAATAGAAGAATAAGAAATGGATGGAGTGCTTTTGGGAAGAACAATATTATTCTGAAGAGTAGCATGCCCCTTTGTTTGAAAAGAAAGGTATTTAACCAATGTGTTTTGCCTGTCCTAACTTATGGAGCAGAAACATGGACGCTAACAAAACGGATGGTACAAAGATTACAAACAACACAGAGAAGTATGGAAAGATGTATGCTAGGTATAACTAAAAGAGACAGAAAAAGAATAACCTGGATAAGAAGTCAGACGAAAGTTTTTGACATCATTGAAAGAATTAAAAGGTTAAAATGGAAATGGTCTGGGCACATCGCAAGAAGACAAGACAATAGATGGAGCACAAACACCCTACAGTGGTATCCCAGAGATGTAAAACGGCCAAGAAGACGACCTCAAGTAAGATGGAGTGATGAAATCAGAAAAGTAGCCGGTGTAAATTGAATGACTAAAGCACTAGACAGAAAACAGTGGAAAAATCTGGGGGAGACCTACATCCAGCAGTGGATTGAAAAAGGTTGTTGATGATGATGATATTAAAAAAAACAAGGCAGTAAAAATGCATTTTCAAAAATTCCTGTCCACAGCTGGCAAAATGTGCAAATTCGTCCTTCCAGACCTTTATATGATCTACATATTTCGTAATACAATAAAATCGGTTAAGTTTTAAAATGTGTATGCCAGCTGAAAACGCTAATCTAGCAGGTATGACTTATATTTCCTCTTGTAATCGAACACGTTTGAGTTTCAAATACACTCAATGCACAATCATATACACTCAATATGCACAATAATCAAACAATATACACTCAATACTCAAATACACAAAAATACCACGTGCTCAATAATTTATACACTGTTAAAAATTTGCAGCATTCTGGCAGGTCATTTGACCGTTTTTTCCGAAAACGGTTACACAACCGTGGATTTAACACTATTCTGACCATATTATTGGCCATTTTATGGTCAGAATATAGTTAAATTATGGTTATCAAACCGTTTTTTCAAAAAACAGTCGAATGATCTGCCAGAATGCTGCAAAATTTTTAACAGTGTAGAAAACATGTTGCAGTGTACCTATTTAAAACGTATGAATGTCATTGAAATAGTGTAACATCGTTAAAATCCACTACAAACTATTTTCCTTATAGATCATAAACAATTAAATTTAAAAAATCAAAAAACCCGACTGCGTAAAAAGCGAACTAATTAATTATTTCTCATCAATGTGAAACTATTTTTTTTCAATTCCTACTATTAGCTCACACTCTCGTTATATAGTCAAAATTTCAATTGTTAATAAAATACTTATTCATCCAATCAAGCTCAAATAAAAATTTAAAAACTTGTAGTGGATGAAACTTGATGTTAATCCAGTTGTTTTTTTCAAATAGTAATTCATTAAAATTAAATTACTTAATTTTGAATAATCGAGAGAGCCCTCTTCTTGATTAAGGCATTTTAAGCGCCACCCAAGAGAAAGAAGAACAAGAGAAAAAAAAATTCTCTTATTGACCTAAGTAGGAATTGACTTAAAATATTTTTGTTATATTGTTTATATTACTCACCTATCTTTTTTATTTACTTGTATTGATGACTTTTAAGTTGTGTTTAATGGTTTGTTCCTATCTATAAACGCTGTTTTGATGAGGTCTGTAGATGTCTATGATGGTTAGAGTTGCAGTAAAGCTAGAGATCCACAATACATACGCAACTTTCAGGTTGTATAATATTTTAACGGAGCTTCTGGCTGTAAAATAGTCAATGAAACATCGTCTTCATTTTGAAAGACCTATCCAATAATATGCCACTCAATAGGGTGCGTAATTTTTTTTTCGTCTCTACCGCCATTTTGTATTTTACGACTGCCATTTTGAATTTATAAAAACAAAACCCAGTCTATAACCATTGGGCCGTTAAGACAAATCGATAGCGACCTCATTCATTAAAATCCATCCAGCCGTTGGGATGTTTTGAGGGTATAAAGAAATCCACATACACAGATACGCATGAAACACATAACCCTTTTTTTCAGTAGGGTAATAGTGTAATGCAACTATATTGTGCGTCACTATAAATAAACTACAACTGCTAATTACTCTATATTTTATAAAATCATGTTGCATTCACCTCAGTGATGCACATAAATTTCTTTTAGTTTGAAGTTATGTAACATCATTTAAATGCACTGAAAACGATTTTCCCTATAGATTGTGATGTAAGAAAATACTTTTAAGTGTTGCTGTAAACGAAATATAATTGCTACATATCCTTTACCGTATAGAAAATATTTTTTTGTCCACATTAATGTTACATATCAATTTCTTTATTTTTAAATTATGGTAACTTCATTAAAATGCACTGAAAACGATTTTTCCCATAGATTGTGATGTACGAAAATACTTTTATTTCATATAATTTTCACGTTATAAAGAAGAGAAAATTATACAAATTTATTAAAATTCGAAGCGTCCCAGAAATGGGACGCTAGGCATAAATGAGTTAATAAAAATAAATCTTTTTGCTGTCACTGATTTTCGGAAGCACGGAAAACGATTTTCCCCATATATTGCGATGTAAGAAAATACTTTTATTTGATATAATTTTCACGTTGTAAAGAAGAAGAAAATTATACAAATTTATTAAAATTCGAAGCGTCCCAAAAATGGGACGCTAGGCATAAATGGGTTAATAAAAATATATCATTTTTCTGCCACTGATTTTTGGAAGTGTTGGTGACTAGTTCTTACGGTGCATTCTCTCAATCCGGAATATTGGCGTTTCGGAAGTTATTAGTTCTCAACTAAACATTAACATGTTTAATAATCATGTTTTATGGTGAAGCATGATACATGAACATGAGTAGAACATGACAATATGAGCAACGCTGATTCACCATGAGATAGTGAAACATGAGCATGAGCATTATTGTTTACACAAAACAAAAATGTTTTTAAAAAGATGATTTATTTTGCTTTTTCATCTTTTCAGCTTTCTTAGCGTTGTGTGTGTGTGTAGGGGGGGGGGGGGGAGAATTTTTCAATTCGGAAATATTTCTATATTTCTATTGTAAGAACATATATTTATACATTTCCCAATTGTAGAATATACTAAGAACAATATTTAAAATAAAAGAATTGAATTGGGTTATACATATTGTACAAAATCCTTATAAATTCAAATTTAATTAATCCTTCTAAATCTTTCAGTCCTTCTAAAATCCTCCTAAAATTTATTAAATGTCTATGTAAATCTTCTAATGTAGTTTCAAAAATTCACGAAAAATGCTTTAGAAGATAAAATTTTCATGAATTCATAATTCAGTATATAAAGTGTTGAATTACGAAAGTGTATTGGTTTTTGCGATTTCTAAAGATAAAGAATGTTTTTCGGAATCATGGATAACTTCGAAAGAGGTTATTGTAAGTTTTCTGTTCATAGTTACATTTAAGTTTTATAGATTGAGAAACATTTGTCTTTTTTTAAAGTGTATACATTTAAGGTGCATAATTTAATTTTTAATAAAAGGTACAGTCGTGGGAAAAAAAAAGTAATCACCCCCTACTAACTCCTCAACAAATTATTGTAGAAGAAAGTTACTGCTAGCGAACGATTGGAAATAATGTCTACTTTTAAATGATGTATATAAAATTTCCTTAGGGGGCCACCTACATATTAAAACGACCCAGCTAAAAATGAACTGCAGTTTTTCTACAGAAGTGGAGTATTTTTGAGGTTTTTCTATAGTCAACTATAGATTTTCTGTAGTGCAATCTCGACTGTGAAAATACTTTAGAAATTCTGCGGCTAATGTGGCGTATTTTTGTGGTACTTTGTTTTAAAAATACTCTGTGCTATCAACTTCAAAAATACTATAGTTTATCTGAAGTCATCATAAACTTTTAAAATAATGAGATTTTGCGTCTGTAGTAATGCTGCAGTATTGAAGTAATTTTATCTCATAATTTTACCAGTTCGTCTTTTTCTCTTAGTGTCTAATTATTTTAGTTGTCCGAAAGGAATAAATTTTATTTTGTGTTAATCAGAGAAAAAGAAAATTTAGTTAAAATTAAATTTCAAAGTCCTAAAGAGAATGCCGTCCTCGGGTTACAGCTCCGCCCCCTCCCCCCAAAAAATGAACTCTTTTTAACCTGACTTTAAGATAAAGTTTAAATACATAAACATGAAAAAAAATCGACCGAAAATTAACTACCAAGAGTGAGATATAGGGGGGGTGAATCTCTCCCCCAACAGAAACTTCTTAGTTTCTGTTTAATTTTAAGTTATTCGGAATAAATAAATTTTACTATATTTTTCAAAATCGGAGAAAATAAGATATTTCCGTTAATTAAATTTCAGACTTCAGGGATGGCAATGGGCCTTCCACCCCCCCCCCCCCCACCCCACCCCCTCCTTAACGGAATTTTTTTATTTCTCTTATTTTAAAATACTGAAAAAGAATGAATTTTACTATGCATTTCATAAAAAAAGAAAATTTAATTACTTAAATTTCAAAATCCAGGGAAGGGAAATGGCTTTTTTCTCCTATCCCCCTTTCCCCCCCTTCCCCCGCTCAACTGATATTTCTGATATACTGCTTCTCTTTTATTTTAAGTTTCTGAATATAAATAAATTTTACTATGTACAAAATCGGAGAAAAAGAAAATTCAGTTACATATATGTTTCAAAATCCAGGGAGCAACAATGACTCCCCTAGGCTCCCCTCTTTTAACGGAAAATTTTGGTTACCTTAATTTTTAAGTTACTCGCAAAGAATAAATTTTACTATGTTTTTCAAAACAGGAGAGAAAAAATTGGGTTACTTAAATTGAAATATCTAGGGAGAGGTAATTGGTCTCCTATGACACCTTCCCCTAAACGGAAATTCTTGTTTCCTTTTTTTTAAGTTACTCGAAAAAAAATAAATTCTTCTATGTTTTCAAAATAGGAAAAAAAGAAAATTTAGTTTATACAATTTCAAAATACAGGGAAGGGCAATGGGCCTCCTATACCGTTCCCTCAACTGAAACTTTTTAGTTCCCCTTTTAATTTAAGT